>JAPVLO010000076.1:6391071-7669285 GCA_027257055.1 Cephalopachus bancanus
CTCAGGGTATAAAATAAATGTATAAAAGACAATCGCATTTCTTTACACCAATAATAAACAAACAGAAACCCAAATAAAAATCACAATCCCTTAGCTGGGCTCAGTGACTCAGCCTGTAATCCCGTGTCTTGGGAGGCTGAGGTGAGTGAATTGCCTGAGCCCACAGGTTTGAGACCCACCTGGGCAACTTGGCGAGACCTCATCTCTACAATAAATTTAAAAAATCAGCCAGGCTTGGTAGCGCGTGCCTGTAGTTCTAGCTACTTGGAAGGCTGAGGTGGAAGGATCGCTGGAGCCCAGCAGATCGAGACTGCAGTATCCGGGAGTGGCCACTGCACTCCAGTCTGGGTGACAGAGTGAGACTCCGACTCAAAAAAAAAAAAAAGCACAATCCCATTCACAATAGCCACACAAAAAATGAAATACCTTGGCATCTTCCTAACCAGAGATGTGAAAGACCTTTACAATGAAAACTGCAAAACTCTGCTCAAAGAAATCAAAGATGACACAAACAAGTGGAAAAATATCCCATGCTCATGGATTGGAAGAATCAACATTGTGAAGATATCCATCTTACCTAAGGCAATCTACAGATTTAATGCAATACCCATCAAATTACCAGCAACATTCTTCTCAGATCTAGAAAAAACAATACAGGAATTCATATGGAAACACAAATTACCAAGAATAGCCAGAACAATCTTCAGCAAAAAAACAAAAAAACAAAAAACAAAAAACAAAAAACAAAGCAGGAGGTATCACAATCCCAGACTTCAAACTTTACTATAAAGCTACAGTAATCAAAACAGCTTGGTACTGGTACAAGAACAGGCATATAGAGTAATGGAATAGAATTGAGATTCCAGAAGCACAACCTCAATTTCTCAACCAAGTCATCTTTGATAAAGCCTCCACCACCCACCACTGGGGAGAGGAGAACCTGTTCAGTAAATGACACTGGGAAAACTGGCTGACCACTTGCAGAAGATTCAAACAAGACCCGTATCTATCCCCATATACAAAAATCAATTCCAAATGGATCAGAGACCTAAATGTAAAACCTAAAACCATAAGAACCTTAGAAAATGCAGGACACACCCTTATGGAAGTTGGAATTGGCATCCAATTCCTGAGCAAAACCCAAAACACACAGGCCATAAGAGATAAGATAGACAAGTGGGACCTCATCAAACTGACAAGCATCTACAAAGCCAAAGAAACCATCAAGAGAGCAGGGAGACAGTCTACAGACTGGGAAAAAGTATTTGCCAACTCCATGTCTGACAAAGGCCTAACATCTAGGATCTACAAGGAACTCAAACATGCTGGGAAAAAAAAAAAAAAAACAGCCAGGCTTGGTGGCTCAGCCTGTAATCTTGCGCCTTTGGGAGGGTGAGGTGAGTGGATTGCCTGAGCCCGCGGGTTTGAGACCCGCCGGGGCAGCAAGACCTCATCTCTACAATAAATCAAAAAAATCAGCCGGGTGTGGTAGCGCATGCCTGTAATTCCAGTTACTTGGAAGTCTGAGGCAGAAGGATCACCGGAGCCCAGCAGGCGAGGCTGTGGTGGCCGGGAGCAGCCACTGCACTCCAGTCTGGGCGACCGAGTGAGACTCTAACTCAAAAACAAACAAACAAACAAACAAAAAACAACAAAAAAACCCCATTACAAAGTGGGCAAAAGATATGAACAGACACTTCTCAAAGGAAGACATACGAACAGCCAACAGATACATGAAGAAATGTTCAACCTCATTAGTCATCAAGGAGATGCAAATTAAAACTACACTGAGATATCACCTAACTCTAGTCAGAATGGCCATTATCAATAACTCAAAAAATAACAGATGCTGGAGAGGATGTGGTGAAAAGGGAACACTTCTACACTGTTGGTGAGAGTGTAAACTAGTGCAGCCTCTGTGGAAATCAGTGTGGCGATTCCTAAAAGCTCTAAAAATCGACCTTCCATATGACCCCACAATCCCCCTACTGGGACTATACCCTGAAGAACTCAAATCACTCTTTCAAAAAGATACCTGCATGCGTATATTTATCGCAGCATTGTTCACAATAGCAAGATCATGGAACCAACCATGCTGTCCATCAAAAGAAGCCTGGATTTAAAAAATGTGGTACATATATACAATGGAACAGTACGCAGCCATAAAAAAGGACAAAATCATGAATTTCGCAGCAACCTGGATGGAATTAGAGTTTATAATACTGAGTGATCTCTCACAAAAACAAAGATCTGAGTATCACATGTTCTCACTCATAAGTGGACCTTGAACAACTATTGCAAGACTATAAGAAAAGGAATGACAGTGGCAGGAAACTATGGGTGGGCAGGGAGGGAAAGGGAGGTGGGATTAATGGTAGTCTGTCTGGGGATGGGGGGGCATACCTCATCAACAAGGGTACCTGCACAATGCATATTTGCATACCTAATCCTTAACTGTACCCCACAATTTTAAGATAAAAAATATGTTAATAAAAGAAATCCTTGACTTTATTAGTATTTTATATATGTGAATAGCTGAAATAACATTCTTATAATTTTAATCTAACATTGGTTAGATCAAGAAAACATCGTTAATGTAATAAGCCTGTAGAATTTGCAATTGTTGATATTTTTCATTTTTAATATCAACCTAATGTCCTATTTTCTAAGAAAATGGAGAACATTGGTGAACTTAAATGCAAACATGAACCTTTGTACAAATACTGTAAAATGTACCAATATTTTCTTTGCACATATTAAATAAAAGAAGAAAATTATTAAATATTTTTTTTTTAAAAAAGCAAGTAAAGGGTTGAGAATACATACGCCAGGTAATAGCAACTTTAAGAAAGCTGGAGTAACCACATTAATCAGATAAATTGGACTTTAAAATCTCCCCAAAATGTTACCATAGAAAAAGAACATATTATAATGATAAAGAAGATGATGAATTAGGAAGTTATGGCAATTATAAACACAGAATCATGTATAGTAAAACCTCAAGGTAAATGGATCAAAGTACATGAAACAAGATTAAAGTGAGAAATAGGCAATTCAACAATAACAGTTGCAGAGATTCAGTGGCTAGAACTATCAGGCAGAAAATCAGCAAGGAAAAACCAATAAGGTCTGTAATCCTTAAAACACTTCACCCAACAACGACAGAATGCACATTCCTCCCAATACATATTTAATGTTTTCCTGGATAAACTGTATGCTATACCATAAAACAAGCCTAAGTAAATTTAAAAGGACTGAGTTCTGGTAAGATGGCAATGGCATAGGTGGAATTGTGAGATTCTCCAAATGTGAGTTCCCAAAAAGACACTTTTCTTCCCCTACCCCCTTGCCCACTGCCAGCCGCACTGGTCTGAGGCCTGGGGATCCTTGGTCCCACGCAGGGCCAGATATTGCAGCCCCCAGCTGCTGCTGCTCCACTATATGTGGGAGTCACATATAGTGACTCCCACCCACTCAGGTCTCAGCTCCCTCCCTGGCTACATCGTCTCACCCAGCACCCAGCATCAAGCCGCCAGTCACCCAGGGAGGCTCTGGGCGCCCACCTCTCAGAGATACCAGTTGCATTTCTGGCTGAAGTACCCTGTGAGGGGCCCAGGGGCACTTTCACCATTCACCACCTACCCTTTGGAGCTTTGGAGCTTTGGAGCTTTGGGCCCATCCTGGCTGAGGCACTCAGTGCACGACCCCATGCTAGTGTAAGGGAACAGCATATCTTAAGGAGGTGCTGATTGGAGGCTCTCAGCTCCAGAGGAGGGAACTCCCAACCCCTTCCTCCACCCCAGCCCACTGGTGGCACCTCGGATCCAGCGCCCAGCTGGGCAGCTGATCCCCGGTGCCTCCCATGCCACCACAGTCCATCATAGTGGATCGCCCAGGGACTCAGACAAGCGGAGAGAAAGGATCCATGAAAGAGAAACTGCCACCTCGGCCATTCTCCAGGCAGAGACTTGCATTGTCCCGCCCACCTATGAGCAGCATCCACATCAGTTCCTAAGGTGATGTTGCAAAACAGGAGACAAAGCCACTCCCCTATGCTGAATCAGACAAAGGCAACTAAGCATCGCAGACCTCCCAGGCAGCAGGCTAAAAGAACAAACCCAAGCTGTGAGTAAATCTAGCTGTCTGCAATGAAAAGAAAGGGGAGAGGCTGGAGATCAGAGCTGAAAAGACTTTAGACACTCAGGAAAGATTCCAGAGATAGTCTGATTTCTTATTTTGACTTTATCATTTTGACTGTTTGTTTTGCTCACTTTTGCTTGATTTTTGACTTACACTATCTGTTTGTGTTAGTCAAAATGCATCAAAAGTCATGATTTTATGGTCTGTCTTTGTGTAGCTACCAGTATTCTTTAGGGAATTTTGCTTGTGTTTTTTTTTTTCACTTCTCTCCGGCCTTGTGTCTCTTTTAAAACTGTTAGTTGGTATGTATATCTGTTTTCCCTCTCACTCTTCTCTCTTCCTAACTTCCTATTGACCCCCCTTTCCTCCATCATTTTCCTCTTTTGTCCCTCCTTTTATTCCAGGGACCAAACCTACATACCGCTGCACAGACAGATTGTAAGGCAGTAGGAAATACGTTCCAGTGGGCTCATACACAGGGTGGTGGATGCTCGAATCAGCATATACATTCTGAGTCACAGCTTTCCCCCTCAATTAAACCTCAAAACTGCAAAAAGTACAGCCTGCAGCCCACACTCCAACCTCAAAAGTGAACAAAGCCAGAGGACCCTCATAAGGAAGAACAGGAGATTACACAAGCAAAGCAAAAGCAACCCCACTTTCCCTGAAAAACAGAATTAAAGAAGGAGAGGAAAAGAAGGAGAGAGAGAAAAATCTACACAAATGAAGAAAAACCAAAAGAAGAATATGGGTCTCTCCCAGACCCCTGGGAGGGCAGACACTGAGAAAACTGACTTCGGAGGCAAACAATGAAGAGCCTCCAGAATGACTGGTCTCAAACTACAAACCTAGATATCAAGACATTAATGGAGAGATTAAAAAGAATTGAGGAGAGACAAGAAGAAACTAGGAAGAGCTGATAACTGCGATAACAGTAATAAAGAATACTGTGAATGAAATAAATAACAAACTGATACGCATGGAAAGCAGAATTACCCAAGCAGAAGAAAGAATCTCAGAGCTTGAGGACCAAAATAAAGAACTAACCCAAACTGTTGAAAACACAGAAAACAAGCTCAAAAAGACAGAACAAAACCTTCAAGAGATGAGTGATTACTTCAAGAGACCGAACCTAAGAGTAATTGGCCTTCCTGAGGCAGAAGGAGAGACAGAGACCACACTGGAACAAACTTTCCATGAGATTATTCAAGAAAACTTCTCTTATCTAATCAGTGATGCAAAATTTCAAACACAAGAGATTCAGAGAACCCTTGCAAGACAACAAATGAGAAGACCAACTCCTAGACATATAATAATTCACCTAAACAAAGTAGGTATAAAAGAAAAAATCCTAAAGGGAGCAAGAGAAAAAGGCCAGATCACCTACCATGGAAGACCAATTAGAATAGCAGCAGAAGCCGGGCTCGGTGGCTCAGCCTGTAATCCCACGCCTTTGGGAGGCTGAGGTGAGTGGATTGCCTGAGCCTGCAGGTTCGAGATCCGCCTGGGCGGCGAGACCTCATCTCTACAATAAATAAAAACATCAGCTGGGCGTGATAGCGTGTGCCTGTAATTCCGGCTACTTGGAAGGCTGAGGTGGAAGGATCGCCAGAGCCCAGCAGGTGAGGCTGCGGTGGCTGGGAGCAGCCACTGCACTCCAGTCTGGGTGGCAGAGTGAGACTCCAACTCAAAAAAAAAAGAATAGCAGCAGATTTATCTACAGAAACCCTGCAATCTAGGAGAGCTTGGAGCCCTATCTTCAAAGTCCTAAAAGATAAACAATTTCAACCAAGAATAACCTACCCAGACAAGTTAAGCTTCATCAGCAAGGGAGAATTAAAATCTTTCCCAGATATCCAATCCCTAAGGACTTACACTGCCACCAGACCACCTCTACATGAAACACTTAAGAAAGTACTAAACATAGAAGAAAAGGAAAAAAGAACAACATTCTTCACAAGAGTATAGGAAAAAGAATAAAATACACACGAACCAACCCCAAACCAAAAGAAAGACAAAAAACTAAGTGGAAGAACAACAACTCTATAAGAACTCTATGATAGGGATGAACCCTCATATTTCAATAATCAGCCTGAATGTGAATGGACTAAATGCACCACTAAAAAGACATAGAATGCAAAATGGATAAAACATCACCAGGTAACAATCTATTGCCTTCAAGAGACTCACCTCACTAGAAAGGACACTCATAGACTCAAAGTAAGAAGATGGGAACAAATTTTAAGGTGAATGGAACACATAAGAAAGGAGGTGTCACGGTCTTAATCTCAGACAAAATACCCTTTAAGCTATCAAAAATTAAAAAAGATACAGAGGGCCACTCCATAATGATAAAAGGTTCACTCCATCAACAAGAATATCTATCCTAAACATATATGCACCCAACATAGGAGCACCAATTTTTATAAAGCAGCTTCTAGGAAAACTAAAGAAAGATATGGAGTCTAACATCATTATGACTGGGGACTTTAATATCCCACTCAGAACCCTAGACAGATCATCAGGACAAAAAATCAGCAATGAGATCTGGAACCTCAATGTGACTCTTGACCAAATGGACTTAATTGATACTTACAGAACACTCCATCCAAAGACCACAGAATATACATTCTACTCATCACCGTGTGGAACGTATTCTAAGATAGACCACATACTTGGCCATAAATCAAGCATAAGCAAATTTAAAAGGACCGAAATTTTATCATGCACCTACTCAGACCACAGTGGAATAAAAATAAACATTAACACCAACAAGGTCCCCCCAAAACCCACAAAGACATGGACACTAAACAGCATGATGCTAAACAACTCCTGGGTCAATGATGAAATCAAACAGAGATCAAAAGATACCTGGAAACAAATGAAAATGAAGAAACATCTTACCAAAATCTCTGGGACATCATGAAAGCTGTAGTAAGAGGGGAATTTATATCCCTACAAGCGCACATGATGATAATGGAAGGATCACAGATTAACACCCTTATAAGCCACCTAAGGAAGCTGGAAAAGCAAGACCACAAAAACCCTAATTTCAGCAGAAGAATCCAGATCACCAAAATAAAAGCCCAAATCCAGGACATAGAAGACAAAAAGATAATACAAAAAAATCAATGAAACAAAAAGCTGGTTCTTCGAAAGGATAAACAAGATCGATGGTCCCCTAGCTAGACTGACCAAGAAAAAGAAAGAAAAAACCCAAATAAGCACAATCAGAAACACAAAAGATGAAGTCACATCTGACCCTGAAGAAATACAAAAGATCATTAGAGACTACTGCGTACACTTGTATGGAAACAAACTTGAAAACCTGAAGAAAATGGAGGACTTTCTGTCATCACACAACCTGCCTAAGTTGAAACAAGAAGAAACTGAGACCCTAAATAGACCAATAACAATCAAGGAAATTGATTATGTAATAAGAAAACTACCTACAAAAAAATGCCCTCGACCAGATGGCTTTCCAGCAGACTTTTACAAGGCTTTTAAGGAAGAGCTGATACCAATCCTACTGAAGGTATTCCTGGTGATTGAGAAAGATGAAACTCTCTCCAAATCATTTTATGAAGCTAATATCACATTAATACTCAAGCCAGGTAAAGACCCAACAAAGAAAGATAACTACAGGTCAATATCTTTGAAGAACATAGATGCTAAAATTCTCAACAAGATCCTAGCAAACTATTTTCAACAACACATCTCAAAAATCATCCATCATGACCAAGTAGGCTTCATCCTTCAACATTCATAAAACCATAAATGTAATTAAATACATCAACAGATGTCAAAACAAAAACCACATGATTATATCATTAGTGGAGAAAAAGCTTTTGATAAAATCCAGCACCATTTCTTGATTAAAAACCCTCAAACATCTAGGCATATGGGGAACATAACTCAAAATAGTAAAAGCCATCTATGAGAAACCCACAGCCAGCATACTCCTAAATGGACAAAAATTGGAACCATTTCCCCTGAAAATTGGAACATGACAAGGATGCCCACTCTCACCCCTCCTGTTCAATATAGTATTGGAAGTCCTGGCTAGAGCAATCAGAGAAGAGGAGGCAATCAGGCGTACCAAAATAGGAATAGAGGAAGTCAAGTTATCTCTCTTTGCAGATGACATGATTGTGTACCTTGAAAACCCAAGAGAATCTGTCAAAAACCTCCTTACACTGATAAAGGCCTTTGGCAAAGTCTCAGGATATAAAATAATGTGCAAAAGACAATCATATTTCTTTATACCAATAATAAACAAACAGAAACCCAAATAAAAAGCACAATTCCATTCACAATAGCCACAAAAAAAATGAAATACCTTGGCATCTTCCTAACCAGAGATGTGAAAGACCTTTACAATGAAAACTACAAAACACTGCTCAAAGAAATCAAAGATGACACAAACAAGTGGAAAAATATCCCATGCTCATGGATTGGAAGAATCAACATTGTGAAGATGTCCATTTTACCTAAGGCAATCTACAGATTTAATGCAATACCCATCAAATTACCAGCAACATTCTTCTCAGACCTAGAAAAAACAACACAGGAATTCATATGGAAACACAAATGACCAATAGCCAGAACAATCCTCACCAAAAAAAAAAAAAAAAAAAAAAAAAAAAACAGGTGGTATCACATTACCAGACTTCAAACTTTACTATAAAGCTACAATCATCAAAACAGCTTGGTATTGGTATAGGAACAGGCATATAGACCAATGGAATAGAACTGAGATTCCAGAAGCAAAACCTCAATTTCTCAATCAACTCATCTTTGGCAAAGGCTCCACCACCTACTCCTGGGGAGAGGAGAACCTATTCAGTAAATGGTGCTGGGAAAACTGGCTGACCACATACAGAAGATTGAAACAGGACCCCCATCTATCCCCATACACAAAAATTAACTCCAAATGGATCAGAGACCTAAATGTAAAACCACATACCATAAGAATGTTAGAAAATGAAGGACATACCCTCATGGAAATTGGAACTGGCATTCAATTCCTGAACAGAACCTGAAACCCACAGGCCATAAGAGAGAAGATAGACAAGTGGGACCTCATTTAACTAACAAGCTTCTGCAAAGCCAAATAAACCATCAAGAGAGCAGGGAGACAGCCTACAGACTGGGAAAAAGTATTTGCCAACTCCAGGTCTGACAAAGGCTTAACATCCTGGATCTACAAGGAACTCAAACGTGCTAAAAGAAAAAAACAAACAACCCCATTATAAAATGGGCAAAAGATATGAACAGACACTTCTCAAAGGAATACATCCGAGCAGCCAACAGACACATGAAGAAATGTTCAAACTCACTAATCATCAGGGAAATGCATATCAAAACCACACTGAGACACCACTTAACTCCAGTCAGAATGGCAGTTATCAATAACTCAAAAAATAACAGTTGCTGGAGAGGGTGTGGTGAAAAGAGAACTCTTCTACACTGTTAGTGGGAGTGTAAACTAGTGCAACCTCTGTGGAAAGCAGTGTGGCGATTCCTAAAAGCTCTAAATATCAACCTCCCATATGACCCCACAATCTCCCTACTGGGAATATACCCTGAAGAACTCAAATCACTCTATAAAAAAGATACCTGCACACGTATGTTTATTGCAACATTATTCACAATAGCAAGAACCCGGAAGTAACCATGCTGTCCATCAAAAGAGGACTGGATTAAAAAAATGTGGTACATATATTTGAGGGAATACTATGCAGCCATAAAAAAGAACAAAATCATGAATTTCGCAGCAACCTGGATGGAACTAGAGTCTATAATACTGAGTGATCTCTCACAGAAACAAAGATCTGAGTATCACATGTTCTCACTCATATAGTGGACCTTGATTATCCAATGTATTACCATAAGAAAATGACTGACAGTAGTGGGAAACTATGGGGAGGGGAGGGGAAGGAGATGGGATTAATGGTAGTAAATATCTATCTGGGGATAGGGAGATACCTCTTATCAACAATGGTGCCTGAACAAAGCATATTTGTATACCTAACCCCTAACTGTACCCCACAATATCATAGTAAAAAATATTGATTATTAAAAAAAGAAAAAAATTTAAAAGGACTGAAATAATACAGAATGTTTTTTAAAAGCATAATGGAATAAAAGTAGTAATTAAAAACAGAAAGAAATTGAACACCATAATTTTAAATAACCAATGATTCAAATACAATATAACAAGTAATAATAGAAACAAGATAATGAAAATAAACCCACAACATACCAAATATTCTGGGACTCAGCAAAAGAAATATGTAAAGGGAAATGTATAGGCATAAATGCCTATATTAATAAAGAAAAAAGATATCAAATCAATAACCTAAACTTCTATCTTAAAACACAGGAGCAAACAGAAGGAAATAAATGATAAAGATTAAAGAAGAAGTTGATGAAATAAAGAATATAAAAACAATAAAGAAATCTATAAATCCAAAAGTTAGAGCAACCAAAAAAAGAGAGGTGACTCAAATTACTAAAATCAATAATGAAAGTGAAAACACAACTGTTAACCTTACAGAAATAAAAAGGATTGTAAGGAAATACTATGAACAATGTATGACAACAAATTAGATTACTTAGATAAAATAAACAAATTCCTAAAAAGATATAAACTACCAAATTTATTCAAGAAGAGCTAAAAAAATCTGAACAACTCTATAATACATAAAAATACTGAGTTAGTAATTAAAATAACTTTCACAAAGAAAAACACAAACTCAGATGACATTGCCGGTAAACTCTCCCAAACATTTAGAGAATTTCTTTTTCACAGACTCTTCTCAAAAGTAGAAGAGAAAGAAACACTTCCTAATTCCTCCTATGAGCCAATATTTTCCTGATTCCCAAACCAAAGTTATCTCAAGAAAAAAACTGATAGGACAACAACATGTTATGAATATAGATGAAAAATTTTCAGCAAAATACTAGCAAACCAAATCTAGAAACATATAGAAATTATAGCCTGCGACCAAGTGGAATTTATATCAAAAATCAAGGTTGTTTCAACACACAACAATCAGTGTAGTACACTATAACAATATAATAATGGACATGAACCCCAGGAACATCTTAATAAATGCAGAAGACGTATTTAACAAAATTCAACAGTCTTTCATGATAACAACACTTAAGCTCAAAATAGAGGGGTAGTTCCTCAACCTAATCAGGGGTATCTACAAAACACTCATTGCTAACATACTTAACATATACTTATGGCTAACATACTTAATGAAAAAGGACTGAATTCTTTTGGCCTAAAATTAGAACACAAGGATGTCAATTCAACATTGTACGGGAAGATGTAGTCAAGGATGTGAAACGAGAGAAAGAAATAAAAGGCATCCAGATTGAAAAGGAAGAAGTAAAATTATCTTTATTTACAGATGATATCATTGTGTGTATATAAAATCCTAAGGGATCCACTAAAAATTATTATAACTAATAAGTGAGTTCAGCAAGTTTGCAGAATACAGATATAATCCACAAAACTCCAGACAAAAATTTATGATTTATTTGTGCTCAAGATTTTGGTTCTCTTTATCAAATAATTCACCCAGTCAAATGCATTATTTTATGTTGAGTTGGAATCTGCTGCCCTATTAATTGTCTCCTGGAGTAACACATATGATCACACTCCTCTTTCAAGGTAGCTCTTTAAATATAAGTACTCCTATTCCTGGAGAGATTAAAAATTATTTTTTACATACAGAAATTTAAAAATTAGTATAATATTTCAATGTCATGTCCAAATAAATATTTCAGGACCTTATGATTACAGTAGATTATTTATAAATCACACCATGCTCTATGGGGGGGACCCAAAAAAACCCAGAATTTATTTATAAAAAATTGTGTAATTGTTCTTACATGTTTAAACTTCAGTCACCTCCAAAGTACTCTCCATTTGATGCAATACACCTATCAAGACACTTGTTCTACTGACAGCTTTTTTAATTTTAATTTTTTATTTTAAAGATCTGGGGTACAACTCAGAGTTAGGTACATTAGTGGTCATCGTACTGGTAAAGTTTGGGCCTCTCATTGGTCCTCACTTCGCCCGGTTTCAGATTAGGTACCCTTATTAATGTTATGATCTCCCCGGCCCCTGCCAGTGATTTGCTACTGCTAATATTTTTCATGTAATATTATGATAATGTTCAGGACCCACTTATGAATGAGAACATGCATACTCAGTTCTTTGTTTCTGTGATAGATCACTGAATATGATAGATTCTAAATCCATCCAAGTTGCTGCAGATTCCATAATTTTGTCCTTCTTCATGGCTGCATAAGATTCTATTGTGTATATGTAATCCATTTTCTTTATCCAGTCTACTTTCAATGGGCAGCACAGTTGGTTCAATGTTTTTGCTATTGTGAAAGTACTGTAATAAATATATGTGCACTGGTATCTTTTTGTAAAATGTTTTGAGTTCCTCCAAGTATATTCCCAGAAGGCGAATTAGCGAGTCATATGGAATCTCAATATTTAGGTCTTTTAGAAATTGCCACACTGTTTCCACAGAGGTTGTACTGGTTTACACTCCCACCAACATCATAGAAGCTTTCCCTTTTCTCCACATCCTCTCCAGCATCTGTTGTTTTTTGAGATATTAATGATGGTCAACCTTACTAGAGTGGTATCTCAATGTGGTCTCGATTTGTATTTCTCTGATGATTAATGGGGCTGAAGATGTTTTCATGTATCTGTTGGCTACTCGTATGTCTTCTTTTGAAGAGTGTCTATTCATATCTTTTGTCCACTTTTTTTTCTTTTTCTTTTTCTTTCTTTCTTTCTTTTTTTTTTTTTTTGAGTTGAGTCTCACTTTTTCATCCAGGCTGGAGTGCAATGGCACACTCATGGCCACCGCAGCCTTGACCTGCTGGGCTTAGGTGATCCTTTCATCTCAGCCCTCCAAGTAGCTAGAACAACAGGTACGCACTACTACTCCCAGTATTTTTTTTTTTAATTGTAGAGATGAGGTCTTGCCAAGTTGCCCAGGTTGGTCTCAAACCCTTGGGCTCAGGCAATCCTGTCTCCTCGGCCTCCCAAAGTGCTGGAATTACAGGCTTGAGCCACTGCACCTGCCTGCCCACTTTTGAATTGGGCTGTTTGTTTTCTACTTTTGGCATGTTTGAGTTCCTTGTAGATCCTGGATGTTAGGCCTTTGTCAGATATACAGCTGGCAATTTTTTCCCCCATTCTGTGGACTGTCTCCCCACTGTCTTGATAGTTTCTTTTGCTTTGCAGAAGCTTTCAGTTTGATAAGGTCCCTGTTGTCCACTGACAGTTTTTGAACTCATCAATTCTGATGTCTTTTACTGCTTCTGTCTTATTTTTGTTTCACCTCTTCTACTTTGGCAAAATGTTCCCCTTGAGGACTTTATCATCCAGGGAAACAAACAAACAAAAAACAACAAAAAAGTTGCTCGGGGCAAGATCAGGTGAATAGGGAAGGTCAGGCATGGAAATCATGCCCTTTTTGGTCCAAAATTGCTAAACACTCAGTTTGTCGTGGGCAGGTTGTCTGTGTAAATCCCCATCATAAAATGGGCAAACATGTGGAAAGAATCTCCAAAAAAAATTCATTAAGCTGAACGGAACCTCTCACAGCAATGCTATCTGGTACACTGATGTCGATGGTTTCCTAGAACAATTACTCAGCTAGGGAAACCTGTACAACAAGGAGACTGCCCTCCAAAAAACAATTTGTTTCTTTGTTTTTTTTGGAGGCGGTGGCCCTCATAAATGAGTTAGATTGAACACATGGTGGTTGACTAAAACATCTAGTTTTTTCTTTTTCTTTCTTTCTTTTTCTTTTTCTTTCTCTTTTTTTTTACTATAACATTGCCTGTTAGGTACCATTAGAGTTTCTAGATCTAAATTAAAACTTGTGTATTTATTTAAGTTATCTCTTATTCATTTCAGCCTGTAGTTCTAGTATCTTTGATCTCTTTTAAATCTTCTCTAGTATAGAAAATGTCCTCTATTCCTAACATAAGCATAGGTTGTTTTTTTTTTTAATTTTAAAGATGTGGGGAATAATTCAGGGTTAGGTATACAAATGGTCATTGTATAGATAAAGTTTGGGCCTCACTTTGGTCCCCACATCACCTGGTGAGATCAGGTACCCTTATTGATGAAGTGTGCCCCGTCCACCACTCCCTTTCCTGATAACTTCCCACTATTGCCGATCTCTTTCTTATGGTATTATGATAATTGTTCAGGGTCTGCTGCATAATTTTAATATATGATAAAAATTGTGAATTGGAAATTTTAAGAAGAGAGGGCTGTAGCAAACTATGAACTACTTTCTAAAATTATAGAAATATATTAATTGCTACCATTTGAGTAGTAGATTTGATTTATAGATTCAATTAGCTATGAGTCTACCTAAAAATGCTATATTCATCTACCTACAACTCTCTATATTATCATAAAAAATGTTGTTCTCGTGGACCATGTAAAATTCTTTGCTAAAAAAAGAGTAAGTTGTCTTCTAAGAAGCATGCTCTATAGTGGAAATCATGAAAATAGCATAAAGAGTGTGTGAGGAAAATTCTGGAAATAAAGAGCAAAAACAGGAATAAAAACACGAAAGTGCACTCAATATACATTTCATAGATAATTGACTATCATTTTAGGGGTGTTACAGACCCAGGCAGCTAATATAACTGATGTCAACAGCAATGTTTGAGAGTCACAGGTTTGTGATCCATTCCTTCATTTTTTAATAACAATCCATTTATTTCCATGAACTAAATAGAAAGATTAAAAATGATAGCACATCATGGAAGGAAAAATAGAATCTGTTTAAAACTCTTGCTATTATGCCTTTCAAACAAACTACAAACTGGCAAAGATGCTTTCCCTCCAAAGTTTATCTATAACTTTTTAAAATAAAGTGTATATGCAAGTTTCACATTTCTGTTTACTTATGTTTCTTGCAATATTCTGGTCAAGAAAATGAAGGATGAGACACTAAAAAAAAATTTTATAGTGAAAGAAAAATAAATATAAAATACCTGTGGGCATCTGGCAGCACTGTAGCAATCTCCAGCTGTGGCAAATGGCACTGCATTTCCAAATATTGTCTGGGAAAAAAGAAGGTCCGTAGCTAAAAAGAAATAATAAATGAACTTCTTTAGCATCAAGACAATAATGTAATCCTTTTTGTCAAACAGAGTTCTTATATTATTTTCTTAAGCATATTTACAAAATTACTTTTTTGTTTTTGAGTTGGAGTCTCACTGTCACCCGGATTGGAGTGCAGTGACAGCTCCTTGCCACCGCAGCCTCAACCTGCTGGGCTCCGGCGATCCTTCCACCTCAGCCTTCCAAGTAATTGGAACTACAGGCGTGTGCTACTACGCCCGGCTAATTTTTTTGATTTATTGTAGAGATGAGGTCTCGCCTGCCCAGACGGGTCTCGAACCCGCGGGCTCAGGCAATCCACTCACCTCAGCCTCCCAAAGGCACGGGATTACAGGCTGAGCCACCGAGCCTGGCTTACAAAAATACTTTTAAGACCACATGGAGAAGAATGAAGCAGGCTCCCTACCTATCACCATACAAAAAATCCACTGTAAATAGATCAAAGACCTAAACATAAAACCTCAGACTTACAAGAATCTTAGAAAATGCAGGAGACATCCTTATGCATATTGTAATAGACAACTGATTTCTGATCATAGCCCCAAAAGCATTTGCCATAAAAGATAAGATAGACAAGTGGGACCTCATCACACTGAAAATCTTTTGCACAGCAAAAGAAACCATCAAGTGAGAGGGAAGTCATCCACAGAATGAAAAAAAAATTGCTAACTATGTTTCAGACAAAGGCCTAATATCCAGGATCTACACAGAACTCAAACAAGCCAAAAGGAAAAAACAAATAACCCAATTAAAAAGTAGGAAAAAGACATAAATAGACACTTCTCAGAAGACATACAAACAGCCAACAGACACATGAAAAAATGCTCATCCTTACTAATCATCAGAGAAATGCAAATCAAAATCACACTGAGATACCACCTAACTCCAGTTAGAAAGGCAATCATTAATAAAACAAAACAACAGATTTTGGCAAGGATATGGAGAAAAGGGAATGTTTCTATACTGTTGGTGGGAGTACAAACTAGTTTAGCCTTTATAGAAAACAGGGTAGTAATTTATAAAAGAACTAGAAATTGATCTTCCATACAACCCAGCAATCCCCCTTCTGGGAATATACCCAGAGGCACTCAAATCGTTCTGCAAAAAAGACACTTGCACACTCATGTTTATTGCAGCACTGTTTACAATAGCAAAACCGTGGAACAAATCCTGCTGTCTATCGAAAGTGAACTGGATAAAAAATGTGGTACATGTACATGATGGAATATTATACAGCCACAAGTAAGGACAAAATTATGGACTTTGTAGCAACTTAGGTAGATTTAGAGTTCATCATACTCAGACTTATCACAGAAGCAAAAAATTGAATACCACACACATTTTCACTTATAAGTGGATCCTGAGCATTTATCACAACACTGTAACACAGGGATCGGCAGTAGCAGGATACTACCCGGGGAAGGCAGGGTCATATAACATCATCAAGTATACCTGACCCTAAACGAGGGGAAATGAGGATCAGTTGGGGGTCCAAACTTCACCTACACATAAACTACTTATGTACCTAATCCTGTCTTGTACATCATATCTTTACAATTTAAAAAAAAGGGGGAAATCTGGACACATACACACACACACGGAGAATGCCATGAGAAGATGAAAGCAGAGATCAGGTGATACAAGCCAAAGAACACCAAAGGTTGCCAGGAAACCACCAGAAGACAGGTGAGAAAGAGTAGATTCTCACAGCCCTTAGAAGGAACCCACCCTGCCAACATCTTGGTCTTAGACTTCTAGTCTCCAGAACTCTGAAACAATAAATTGATATTATTTAACTCTAAAAAAATTAAGCAAAATGTCACAAGTCTATTGTATAACATAAAACAGACTCTCAATAAACAAATTTCTTTTAATATAAAAATGTCCATTTCATAAATTGCCCTAATACATGACAGGTGCATTTGTAATTGAAACAGAAGATTTAAAAGCTAAATATTTAAATTTGTATCATAGAATACCTAAAATAGATGAAGTGAGGTCAGGAGCAAAATCGCTGAAGGAAAAAAAGGTTATTTAAATGTAACTAATTGTGACAAAACAATGCATTGCGTGTTTATAGATGACATATATATATATATAAATTCATTTGGGTAATTCAAAACTGCTCAGCAAAAGTGTATGCTATTTTCTTTGATTTCTTATCCTATTACATTATATTATTGCTCTTATTCTTTTCAGTCTCACTTTTGCTAACTGTGTTAGCAAAATTTCCTGATTGGTAATGGTGCTGGAGATTCTGTATAAATTATCAAAAATGGAACCACTGGATCCAAAACAGGTGGGAAGGAAGACTAAAAGTCAGCTACTTTATTCAGTTATTCATGTTTTAATCACTTAAATAATATCCCAACCAAATCATCCAGCCAGTGGCTGTCACTTCCACTGATGTTATTTCTAATCATTTCACTTTTCAAGACAGCAAGATCATTGCATGCCCCATGATGATGCCAGACCTCTGGAGGCAATTCCTAAAGGTAGCATTTCTGGAAATATCTATCATATCTCCAAGGACAGTTTCCAAAATTAGGAGGCCTTCTGTGGTGTGCTAGAGCCAGCTTGTATCAAGTAGTAAGAGTCAATTGTGTGCGTCTCTTTCCAACTTCATGTACAATAAGGTCATGTTGGTAGCTTGTAATTGGTTATGGTGGGAATATGTACACCACGGAGCTTGCTTAGCACTGCAAATCAGACTTTTTCTTCCCTGGATACCTGATCATTAAACATTTGTCTGTATACCACTACTTATTTGTGGGCACTTATGGGTTAGGCCACAGCAGAGAAGAGATACAACTTTCAAAGCATCTTTTGCTACTATCTCCTCTAAAAACATGGTGACCAGCCAACAGCCTCAGTTTTATTAACCAATGACACAAGGATGACTCATAAGTAAATATCTAGTCCAACTGATTCTGAAGAGTTCCAGAATATGTATCAAACTTCTATTGGGCATCATTACTTGGATGACTCATAGATATCTCTAATTTAACATGTTCAAAGCTAAATTCATTTTTTAATCCAAATTTACTCCCCTTGCTATATTTTCCATCTTACTGAATTATACTACCATCCACCTGACTCTTTTGGAAATCTTTCTGGATATTCCACATCACTAATTCCCATGTGTCTTCTGTCAGAAAATCCTGCAGAGTCTACCTCTTTAATATCTCTTCTATAACTTTCTATCCTAGCCCACATTCCTAATTTAGGCCTTTGTTGCTTTCTGTCTGAATTATTACCTTAGCTTCCTAATCGTTTTCATGGATACAATTTTTTTCTCCCTCTACCCAAGTCTGTTTTTTCCACTGCTTATGTCTTTACTTCAGTGGCTTTATGATTCACAAGATCAAATTCAACTGTATAGTATAGAATACACTGCTCCTTGTGATCTTCTCCCTGGGAACATCTCTAGCAAGCTATCCTCCAACCTCCATTCACTTACGTTTAGACAAAACCAGACCACTTTTTATTCTCTGATATCACCAAGTTGTTACTCTCTTCTAAATGCTTTTGTTCATACTTCTCCTCCTCCTGATACTCTTTCCCCCCACTTTATTTAACTCATATTTACCTTCAAGATTGTTCAAGATATCTGTCGCTATAAGCTTCTTGAGGCAAGTGAAGACTTTCAGTTCTACAGATATTTATATACAGACTATTTTGTATTGGGCACAACTAAAGATACTGTGAACACAACAGTGCGTGAAACAGAAGCTGGTGAAACCTGAGTCTTACCAGGGAGAGACAAGTAATAAAACAAATGTTACACTATGCTAGTGGCAACACTTGCCAAGGAATGAAAAAAAAAAAGGTAGGAAAGAGGACAGGGAGAAAGGGAGTCTGGGAGTAGACAGTGGTCCTACTGACCTTATTGAGAAGAATTACAGCAGAGACCCAAAAGAAATAAAGGGGAAAACTACATAGATAACTATGGGCAAATGTTCCAGGCAGATGGAACAGTAAGTGCAAAGGCCTGAAGGTGGGGCATGCCTGGTGTGTTCAAGGAACAGCAAGAGGCCAGTGTGTCAGGAATAGTGTATACAAGGATGGGAAGCAGGGCTTGGGAGGGCAGGACGGAGAGAATTCATGGTGTCAGGGAGAGCATATTGAGTTTTGTTGACTAGTGACATAATTCTCAAATTTTCTCTGAGTTAAATAGGAAATGTTTGGAGAGTTTTGAGCAAAATTTAAGGTCGATTAAAAAGATCTAATGAGATAATGTATAAAACATGACATGACATATTTTACAAGATCACTCTGGCTTATCTGTTAAGAAGAGAAACTAAGTCAGGAAGGGGGAAAGTGATGCAGTATTGAAGCAAGAATACCAGTCAGTAGGCACAATAATCCAGATGAAAAAACAACTTGGGCTTGGACCAAGGTGGTAGCAAATGTGGTAATGAGAAAGTGAGATTGAGTATATGTCATAGACAGCTTGATCTGCTATAACAAAATACCATGGACTGCATGGCTTAACCAACACAAATTTATTTCTCACAGTTCTGGAGGCTGGAAGTCCAATATGAAGGTTCCAGCATGGTTGGATTCTGGTAGGGGCACTCTTCCTGGCTTGCAAATGGTTACCTTCATGTCTGGTGTCTCTTCCTCTTCTTGTCTGTCACTCAGGCCATTATGATGGCTCCACCTTTATAACTTCATCTACACCTAATTATATTTTTAAGCTTTATCTCCAAACATCATCACATTGGGGTTAGGGTTTCAAAAATATGAATTGTAGGGAGGCATAATTTAGTTTATGACAGTAAGCATGTTAAAGATTCACCTGACAGGATTTGATGATGTATTGCACGTAGGTGGGGAAGAAAGGTAGATGTTAAAGGTGTTTCTAGGTTTCAGCTAGACTAATTAGAATATTGTAGTTACCACTGACTGCAATAGTTAAAATCTGGTGTAGGGTAGCAAGTCAGGGAGGAAGTGTTGGAAGTTCGGTTTTGGATACATTGAGTTTGACATGCCTGTTAGACATTCATAAGGATATGCTCCTGGACAGTTGAATTTGGGGGGCTAAGGATGCAGTGAAAGCTGGAAATATGCATTTGGGACTGTCATTTTTAATAGACGGTATTTGAAATCTGTAAATAGAATTAGATTCCCAAGGGAATGACTGAGTCCTAAACCTTTTTAACATTCAGTATTGTAGAAAATGAAGAGTATCTAGTCAAGTTGAAGAACAGAGAGAAAGACAGGAGAAAGAGTGACCAAGAAAGGCACAAAACAATGAGAGTGTGGTGTCCTGAAAGCTAAATACTGCTGACGAATCATGAAAATCAAGAATTTACCATTGGATTTAGGGAAACAGATCACTGATGACGCTGATAAAGACTGTTTCCTAGGAGTGGTATGAATAAGACACTGATGAGAGAGAGTTCAGGATAGTATTGGGGACAGAAACCGGAAGGGGGGGAAATAGTAACTAATTTAAGAAATTTTACTATAAATGAACACAGAGAAATTGGACAGTGGCAGGAGGAAAAGAGGTAAAGAGATTTGTTCTTAATTATGATGGAAGATATAAGAGTGTGCTATTATACAGAGTAGAAATGATACAGCAGAGAGGAAGATGTAAGAGAGAAAGGGAAATCTGCTGAAATAATATTCTTGAGAAGGGACAGGGCAATGAGCCTAGAGCACAAGGATTTGCCTTGGATGGAAGCACAAATAGTTCATCTACAGTAAAGGAGAAAGCAAAGCAGACAGGTCAAGATTTAGGTAGCTTGGTAGATGTGGCATTAGGAACTTATGGCAATTCTCTTATGGTTGTTCTCATTTTCTCAGTGAAATAGTAAGCAAGATCATCAGCAATGAGTGAGTTAAAGTGGAGGTGTTAAATATTTTGAAATCTGAAGCTAGAGGACAATGTATAAGCTAGCCATTTAAGAAAGTGGGAGAGGGAATAGAAATGTGATAATATTATTTTGACAGCACCATGGGTCCATGCAAACTTAGGAGTCATACATTTAAGGAGATACCAGTCAGAAGGGCTGTGCATCATTTGACATATTAAGTTCTGTGGTGCCAGTGCAGAACAGGTGAAAGGTTTAATTTAATCAAAACTGGTTTTTTACCATACCAGTTTGAGAAGGGAAAAGAGAGGAGTTGAAATATGTATATTTGACATTGTACACTCAGGACCCAGCTCAATGTCTGGCAAAATGGCAGCTTTGTTTGATAAGTTAATTTTTTAAAGCAGTCTAATTAACAGTAAATAAGCTATTAAGGGTCTATTATATACTTAGAATGCTAATTACCTGACATATACATTACTAAATAATAGTCAGGATTAATAGAGCATTTACTATATATAAGACAACAACAGATATGTACAAATATCACCTCTTAATCTTCACCAAAAAAAGATGACAAAAAAAACCAAGAAAAAAGAAATAATGAAAAAAAAAAAAAAAACCAAACTTTAGTGGTAGCTTTTCATTTCACAGATGAGAGAACCTAGGCTTAAAAAGATGCACCCAAGGTCACATATTAGTAAACAGAGGTAAAGAATTATATCCAGACAGTCTGACTCCAGAGTTCATGATTGTAACCAAAGCAATATAATGTTTTCCACTGTAATAAATGATGGACATTCAGTAAATCATAGCCATCTTTATTAGCAATAGTAGTTCATCATCATATAACTGTACTATGTATTCTTACATATATGGTCTGAACAGTTTTTTTCCCCTGTATAATTGATGCACTGTGCTAGGCACTGGTGACTTAGCAGTTGAGATGGAGTCTCTGCTTCTGAATGAACTTCTTTGCCTCTCCATGTAGATATGTTACTTTCAGGATGGCATTATGCCCAGTTTATATTAGGCTCCATAAATATGTTTTGACTTGACTGTATTATAAATTACTTCCTAGAGAGGTGATATGATATATAATCTGGGTCTGTGGGTAGGACTTTATTTCCTATCAATGCTAGTTACTAACTGTATAAATGAAACAAATCTTTTAACTTCCACTTAATTTCATCACTTGTAACATTGTGATAAAATATTTGCCTTAACCACAGGACTATTAAAAAGGTCAAATGAGATAATGTGTGATACATTAATAAGTTGAAGCTAATGTTAATTATTACTTTTAAACCTTACAAAAAGTGTCTACAAATACATTGGGGATAATAAATAACTTTCTTATCCTTAATGTAGTTGGGGATCTTAAGGTAGAGGGTTTTATCTTGGAAGGGCAGTATTTTATCACTGTCCTTACATTTTTGTTAGGTGTATGGCATTGCAGAGGAAGTATGTAGTTAATAACTTTTTAAAATGTAATTTTAGCACAAAGCTAGGCCCTTCTCTATACCCTGGCTATCACATATACCAGCATATTGTTAGATTTCATTCCAAGTGGATGCTTTTTGTTTCCAAAATAGAGGTTCAGTACTTACTTTTAATTTGCATGGAAGTGAGATCAATTCTTATTTTGCTGAAAACAGTGTATCCAGCAGCTAGGTAGTCATTTTTACACACACAGTCTTGCCTCCTGCTTCCATTAAAAGGACATTCATATGGATTTTGTAATCTGTAAAAACACTGGGATATTAGTATTAGATACAGTTATTAGACCATAATGTAGATACATTTTAGAAGTAGAAAGATAAAAGACACAATGTTGTTCTTCAATATTACAGTGTCAACAAGTTAAATGAGCAAGAAGTAAAATTTACTCAAGGTTAACATATAACATTCTCCATGGGAAATTCAAGAACAGTTTGTAGAAAAATAATGCAGCTGTAATTATCTTAGCTCTTATTACCGGAATGAGTTTGATTTCTATGAAAATGCACACAGGTCTTAATTTCTTCCCATCTCTGTGTCCCACTGTTCACTCACAGAAATCTTTGTCACTCTCTGTGAGTACATGTTAATGCTCAAATCTTTATTACTGATCAGGTATAGACAACATCTGGCTTAGGTCCTAATATGTTCACCTTTTCCTAAATTATTTGTCCCACATGTATGCTATTCAAGTATCACTCTGGAGGCTGGAATTTCCAATTCTCTTGGAGGACCATGAAAATTCACAGATGGGTCAAAACACAGCTCATACCTGAAGCCATATACTTCAGAAAAGTTGTCTTCTTCACCTTTGACCAGTGATAAATATTCCTTGGGGTTCTCCAAGTGCATGCCTGCACAATGGATCTAAAGGAAAAATGCAAATATCTAGAAAAGTTTTTTCCAAAGTCAAGGTCACACTAAAATCAAATAGAAACTGTTTTCCTAATACCTTTACTATTCTTCCCTTAATGTTAAGGTAATAGTCACCGTCCTTGGTAACGTTGTTTTTCACTTGGATTTCCTTGCAGGTGGTAAATGATTTGCCTTCAAAGACAAGTTGACACAACTTATCAACACAAAATAAATTATAAACACTGTGAACTTAATCATCCAAGTATTGCTACACTCTGAAAATCTGACACTTCATTTTGTATAGTATGTGTGATAACTACCACAAATATTTATTTTCAAATTTTAACTAAAGCTTCTTAGGAACACTTATGTACTAATAAATTTTTGACGTCTGTTACTTACAGTCATTGACATAACATTTTTTTTGAGCATCTGGTTTTAAACGCTTTAGACATAAGTCACTGGACCGACCGTTTTCGGCCATGCATTCTACTTGTCTCTCCATTATCCCAATTCCACAAGTCACTGAGCACTGTGAACAGAGTAAAATTTGAAAGTAAACTATCTAATGAATAACAAGGCCAGTAAATCAAGCCAACATCTCTCAGATTAGGTCCTTTAGGAGTAAATTGAGGGTCAACAGTGGCTAGAATCACTGAAGATGCAAAAATATACTGGAGACAGGACAATCACCAGTGGGAAAAAACTTTTACACATGAGCCTGAATCCATTATTTCTCAGTTCTGGTTTCATTTATTTTTTGCAGTTATAGAAGCATACAGTATAAATATTTAACCTTAATCATGATGGTTATTAAGACCACTGTGGTTCTTTTTTATTACATTATATGCTGTTTGCAAAGTAATATTTACTTGCTTTCCATCAATTGGGAACAGAATATAGTACAAATACGTTTTATTACTCATATGTTAGATTTATTGACTTCTTCACTTAATATTTCTTAAGCACCTACTCGAAGTACAAGTCACTGTGCAAGGTTCTCTAAAGAATAGAAATAAATATTAGTCACAGTCTCTGCTTTAGGCAAGTTACAGCCTGTATTCAAAGAGAGATATTTATACAAATAATTGATTAAGTGCTTTTTAGGCAATAGGGGTATGAGACAACTCTGAGGATTCAGTTAGACATGTAGGTTACCAGGTATCCCACACCTAGAAAGTCTGATTAGGAAGACTTTAAATTAACAATTATACACTGACCTTGCTCCATTTCCCAACTTTCCAAGTGGCCACATGCAAACACTTCCTGACATTGCATTTGTTAACCTGAGAGGAAGGAAGCACAGGGCATTCTCGATAGTTTACAGGCCAAAGCTGATGGAGCTTATGTTTCTTAGGAGACGGGATCCCAATGCAATATGTAATCCTTTGTCGATAACTAAATTCACAGTTATCTGCACACTGAAAAAAAACATAATTACAAAGAGTGCTTAAAGGTAGCCAAGGTCTAATATTTATCAGATGCTTAATATAAATTATGCTGTACCATCTTCACAACAATCCTATTTAATTAACCTCATTTAAAGATGAATGAACAAAGATTCAAAGACACAAGGCAACTTTCCCAGAGTTGTGCCAACAAATGGAAAGAACCAAGATTCAGGATAGATTTTCTATCTGTAGTGTCTGTGTGGTTTTGTTTTGTTTTCCATTACACTACTAATAATATTTTAATTGATTAAAACTATATATCCCAATAGGCATAGATTTGGAGAAATAAAACATACTAGGATTCTTACCTAAAATACAACCTTAGCTTACTAGTAACTATGTATAAGTTAGCAAACATTTATCTCAACACATATGATGTGAAGTCTCATACCATTTGACAAAAATAGTTAAGTTACTTAGATATAAATAAAGCTCCAGGCCAAAAATTGGCAAATAGATTTTTGCTTTTAACAAAAGTGCACCTTCTAACCTAAAACAATTAAAAATCTGTACAAAATACATAAAACAATGGCTTTCAAGACACTCAGCATTAGACAATAAAGGATATGATACATGAGGAATAGGAAACAAACAAAATGACCCTATAGTTGTTCTAGCCTACTGCTTTGTAAGAGTTACCAGTCTTGGCACAATGAAAGGGAGACAGCAGAGTTCCAATCAGTGTATACATACATGTGAGACACCAACCAAAGCCAGGCAATTAACCAATTAAAAGGCTTAGAAGTTATTGGATCTGGTACTCATACAGAACCAAGTATAGTAGTGCCTCTTCCCTCCAACTAGACTGGAAAATCTTATGTACTACAAGGGAAAATCGGTAGAGTACTCAAAAAGGTCCTACTACAGTAGAGAGAAATAATTAACCCTAAACAATGCACTGGTCTTGTCTAACAAATCCTAAGAGCAAGAGCAAGGCAAGAGAAGGTAAAACTGCTTCCAAATAAAATAAACGCAAGCCAGAATAGCGCTCAAAACATATGTATAGTAATAAAAAATATCGAGTAAACAAAAAGGTAAAAATCATGTCTGACTTGCAATTAAAGAATTAACGGGCAAGTAAAGAAGTTGGAAAATGAGACCCATAATGAAGAGAAAAACCTACCCATCAAAACATCCCCAGAGGAGTGACATCAGTGAAAATGACAGAATAATGATATCTAAAACTTCTCTCTTCCATAAAAGCAGTGAGAAATGGGTGAAATTTGCCAGATTAACTTTTTTTAGAACTCTGGAAATTAACCAAAATGTGCAGCGATCTGAGAGGCATTTATTCAAGAAACATGGCTAAATCTCAGTAAGAAGATGAAGCTTTGTGAAGCTTTAACTTGCCCTATTTCCATTCTTGTCTTTCTAGCTCCATGGTAGCCTTGAAAACCAGTAATTCTGCAATCATGGTGAAAACCAGAAGCCTGGCAGGCACTGGAGGGGGCAGAACAAATTTGGACATCATTCAAAGCCTCATTCCCAGAGAATTGCCTTTATCTGAACTGGTTAGTGGTTTTCTGGAAGACCCAGCTTGAAAGGCTGCCTTTATTTGACTTCACTTGCCCAGTCCTAAAAGTCAGGAGACATTTGTTGCACTCAATTAGAATTCATTGTTTAACTTTGCAGCTTCCAGGGTGATGAATAACAGTTATGGCAACAATAGGTTAG
The DNA here is from genome assembly GCA_027257055.1 of Cephalopachus bancanus. Taxonomy (NCBI): domain Eukaryota; kingdom Metazoa; phylum Chordata; class Mammalia; order Primates; family Tarsiidae; genus Cephalopachus; species Cephalopachus bancanus. The sequence continues at coordinate 6,417,711 of JAPVLO010000076.1, forward strand.
CCAAAGGCTTAAAAGGAAAAGCTGGGAGTGAGATGCTCCCTGGGCTTTGAAAAGCTATAACAAATTCATAGGAATCTAGAAGGGCATGGAAGAGCATCGGGTTGTGAACACATCCAGGGCTGTCTGTATGCTCAGGATGCACCTGAGGAGGGCCTGCAGACTCACCTCCAGCTGAGCTCAAGGCTCTATGCCAGGAATTCTCAACTCCTGGACCATGGACTAGTACCAGTCTGTAGCCTGTTAGGAACTGGAGTGAAGCTCCATCTGTATTTATAGCAGCTCCCCATCACTTGCATTACCACCTGAGCCATCAGGTGCACTGAAAAACCTGCTTCCATTTCCAACATCCTATCTTTGTGAAGCAGGGTCTTCTGCAGTGACAATCAAAAATGCAACTATGGAGTAGACTGAACATAAGCAACACACTTCAGGTGTTACTCTCTCCCATCTCTCCCAGCTGAGAAAGTCCAGTTGCAGGAAAACAAGTTCAGGGCTTCCACTGATCCTGCATTATGGTGAGTTGCATAATTATTTTATTATATATTACAATGTAATAATAATGGAAATAAAGCGCAAAATAAATATAATGTACTTGAGTCATCCTGAAACCATCTTCAACCCCCCACCCCCAGGTCCATGGAAAAATTGTCATCCACAAAACCAGTCAGTCCCTGATGCCAAAAAGGTTGAGACTGCTGCTGTATGCAAGAAAGAAGTTAAAATTAAGGAAGAGTTGCCAACTGCCTGGCTGAATGTTGAAGGTCCTCTCTCTACCATAAACACACAGCCCCTTGGCAAAAGGTGGGGGATTAATGGTTCCAGGTATTTAAGGAAATCACTGACAAGTAAACTCAGTGAGCAGAGACTTCAGTGATCATATGTGACAAAAATTACAGATTTTACGGTTAGTTCAGAAAAGTCACTAAACAAACAAAAACAACACCAAACGGCAGCAAAAACAGCAAATCTGGGAAGGAAGGAGAATCTGAATAATTACTGGTAGACAGATTGAATTTGTAATTTAAAAAATTCACATAAGAAAACCTAGGACCAGATGCTTAAAGAAGAATAAGGACTAACCCCACAAAAACTTTTCCAAAAGATAAAAAAGAAAGGAACAGTCCATAACGCGCCCAGTGTAGCCAATATTTCCCAAATGCAGGAAAACACAGCTCAAAAAATAAATAAATAACAAACAAATAAACAAACAAAAACTATAGACCAGTATTTTTATTAATGGAGAGGTAAAGATCCTCAACAAACCTAGCAAAACAATTTCAGCAACACATACAAAGGATTATACACCACGATTAAGTGAGATTTATCCCAGAAATGCAAAGTTGTTTCAACATACGACAATCAATCAATGTAATACATCAAACTAATAGAATAATAGACAAAAAGCATATGATCATCTCAGTAAATGCTGAAAAAGCATTTGGCAAAATCCAACATACTTTTATAATATTAACACTAAGCAAACTAGGACTAAAAGGGTACTTCTTCAATCTGATAAAGAGACTATACAAAAAATCCACAGTCAACATACTTAAATGTGAAAACTGTAAGTTTTCCTACAAAGACCGGGAACAAGACCAGAATATCTGCCTTTACCATTCCTATTCAACATTGTTTTGAAATTTCAAGCCAGGGAAATTAGACAAGGAAAAAAAGTAAAATATATCCAGAAGGAAGAAGTAAAACTCTATTTTCAGATGACATGATGCATTTGTAAAACACCCCAAGAAATATACACACACGATATTAGATTCAATAAATTGTTCAGTACATGAAGATCAATTCCATTTTTATACACTAGCAATGGGCAATCAGTAAATGAAACTAAGAGAACAATTCCATTTAAAGACATAAAAATAATAAAATACTTAGGAATTAAATTTAACAACAGAAATGTAAGATTTTTACACTGGAAAAGAAAACATTATTGAAATAAATTTAATAAGACACAAATAAATGGAAACAGATTCTACTTTCTTAGAATGGAAGACAAAATTATAAAAGATGGCAATATCCCCCAAGATGATCAAGAGCTATTGTAACCTCTAACAAAATCCCAACTGACTCTTACATAGAATTTGACAAGCTGGTCCTAAAATTCATGTGAATATATAAGAGACTCAGAATAGACAATCTTGAGAAAGAAGAAAAAATTTCATTCACTAATACTTTCTGATTTCAAAACTTACTATAAAAGTACAGTAACTGAGACTATATAGCAATGACATAAAGATAGGCATACAGATCAAGAGAATAGAATTGAGAGTTCAGAAATAAGCCAGTGCATTTATGGTCAACTGATTTTAATTCAATGAGCAAAGAATAATCTTTTCCACAAATTGTGCTGGGACAATTGGATGCCACATGCAAAATGATGAAATTAGATCCCTACTTCACATCACATACAAAAACTAACTCAAAATGTATCAGAGATTTAAATGTCCTAGAAGACACTAAAATTTTAGGAGTCCTAGAAGAAAACATAGGTGTAAATTTTTGTGACTGCAGAATAGGCAATAGTTTCTTAGATATGATACCTAAAGCATGAAGAACCAAAGCAATACACAAAATAAATCCAACTTCATCAAAATTAAAAATATTTATACATCAAAAGATACTACAATAAAAGGGAAAAGATAACTCACAGAATAGGAGAAAATAATTGCAAATTGTGTAACCAATAAAAGTTGGTACCCAGAGTATATAAAGAACTTTACAACTCAACAATACAAATTATCCAATAAAAAAATGGGCAAAGGATTTGAATAGACATCTCTCTAAAATATATATATGTGTATGTGCGCATATATATACACACACACACACACACACACACACAAATAGTTAAAAAGCACATAAAAAGATACTCAACATTATAAGTCATCAGAAAAATGCAAATTCAACATAATGAGATATCATTTCATACATATTAGGGAGGCTATCTTAAAAAACAATGGACCATGAAAAGTCTTGATAGAGAAATAGGAACCCTTCCACATTGTAGATAAAAAATTAAAAATGGTGTAGCAATTGTGGAAAACAGTTTGGAAATTCCTCAAAAAATTAAACACAGCAAAAAATAAAAAGTAAGTATAATACTCAACAATTCCATTCTTAGATGTATATACTTAAGATAATTGAAAACATATGTCCACACAAAAACTTTTATATAAATGTTTTTAGCATCATTATTCATAATAATGAAAAGTGGAATCAATCCCAATGTCCATCAACTGCTGAATGGATAAACAAAATGTAGTATATCCTTACAATAGAGTATTATTCAGTCATAAAGAGGAAAGAACTACTGATGTATGGTACAATATGTATGAACTTTAAAAATACTATACAAAGTGAAACAAGCCAGATCACGTTGTATAACTTCACTTATAAAAAATGCTCAGAAGAGGCAAAAACATAGGGACAGAAAGTAGATTATTGGTTGTCTGGAGCTAAGAGGAAATGAGAGAATGAGTAATGGCTACTAAGGGGCATAGAGTTTCTTTTGGACATGATAAAATGTTCTGAACTTACATTATGGTGATAGTTACACAAACTTAAGAATATGCTAAAATTACCTAAGATATAAACACACACAGATGTTCGAATTAGCAGCGAGGGACATTAACAAGTTATTAATAACTGTATTTCATATGTTCAAACAGTTAAGAAGAGATATAAAAGATATTATTAAAAAGTCAAAATAAATTTTCTAAAGATGACGATTATAATGTATGAGTTTTTTTAAATGGACTAGACAGAGATCAGATATCACAGAAGAAAAAAATGGTGAACTTGAAGACATTTGTATAGTAAAATATTCAACAACAAAAGGAAAAAAATCTATCAATACTACTATAACCTGATTGAATCTCAAAATGCTTTAGTTACATCAGACAAAAAAGTACAAACTGTATGATTCCATTTATATAAAGCTCTAGAAAGTGCAGACTAATATAGTGACAGATCACTAATGTAGAAAATGAATGAGGTTACCCAGGGAATGGGGAAGGAAAATAGGGAGGGAGAAGGGATTATAAAGTAGCACAAGGAAACTTCAGGTGGTGATAGAGATGCTTTTTATTTTGAAAATGGTACTGGTTTTATGGATTTGTACATATGTTAAAACCTATTAGGCTGTATACTTTAAATATACGCAGCTTATAATTTGTCAACTTCAATAAAGCTGTTTTTAAACAGTGGGAAACTGCAAGTCAAACTATTTCTGGTGGTTGGTTTAACAGTTGGCATCAACTTAGATTGTCAGTAGAGTCTGACATACATGTTACTATTAATCTATTTGCATCATCTAACTGTCAGTGGTCTCATCCCCTAGAATGATATGCATACCCAACCTCTGCCCTCATACTCAAATTTTGGACCCAGTTTCAGCCATACCAAATTTTAGACCCAACTGTTTTATCAGGAACAAAAATTCTCAACTTCCTTTCTTTGCCTTACCTGTGATGAGTCTCCTGTTACCACAATATACTTGCAGGAAAGGTTTCTGCATTTTCTGATCGAAAGAGGTCTGGTTGAATGATCACAGAAACTTTCATTCACTTGGTTGTTTTGTGCATCTATGCACTTCACTAGCCGATGTGTCTCTTTTTTCTTGCATGATGTTGAACACTAGAAATGCAATGATGAAATGAATAAAACATTCTCATATCCAGTGTTGTTGAAAGTTTGCTTGCCAATACTCACATCTAGCCACTTTTCTGCTATCCACTGGTACTGTATGCAGTCCTGATGCCAACATTGCCTCTGAAAATAAGGCCGGGTAGATTGATCACACATTTCCTCAGCCACCTGACCAACACCTCTTAGTCTGCAGTACACATCTCTTTGCTGAACTCCAGAGCCACAGGTCACAGAGCACTACAGAGGAGTCCAGATGATTTGAACAATTAGTTAACAAACACAAAATTATATAAAAATAGTCAAGTAGAGCCAATACATATTTTATTATTTCTTTTGAACATAGCTTAATATTATATAATGCATGACATAGAAAATACATGCTATAAGTATTTTTATCTTTATCTATATAAATATATCAATATATTTTCCCTATTAGCATAAAGTACCTCAAGCTTTACAGAAACTATGACAAGCGAATCAAGTTACAATAGATTGCATCTCAATTGATGACTCTTCTGACTTAAATGCATTTAATGTCTATAAAGATTATCACTCAATTAATCATAAATTATTCTACCACATTGCTTTTAAATGTCACTTAAATCCTTATACTATATGCATTATCTCCCACAAACAATAAATTCCAAGATTGTGTTATAACTATCTTTTCACCTGACGTACCTACTATAGTTTTTACCTGTTAGGGGCCCAAATATGTGCTAATATGCTGATTCATGATTATATGTCTATGGATAGTAGTTTTGGGAAGCTGGTTGTATAAATAGTAAACTTAAACAACCTTGTCTTAACCTCCCCAGGCTTCATTTTTATTATGTATACAATGAAAATTTTGTGTTATATGTACAATTTCATAGAACACTTTCCACACATTTATTCCTGAGAACAGCCCTGTAAAGGAAGTACCACAGCTATGACTCAGAGAGTTTAAGTCATTTGCTGAGGTTCTGACTCTAATTAGTGGTTGTCTTAGTCTGTTCGCACTGCTAACAAAATACCATAAACTGAGTGGCTAACACAACAGAAATGTATTCCTCACAATTCTGGAGGCAAGAATTCCAAGAGCCAGGTGCTAGCGGATTCCATGTCTAGTGAGAGTCCACTTTCCAGTTCTCATTGTATTCTCACATGGTAGAAGGGGAAAGCTAGCTCTCTGAGGTATCTTTTATAAGGGACTATAAAAGGTCTCAACTTATAATATCATCACCTTGGCAATTAGAATTTCCTCATATGAATTTTTGGGGAACACGAATACTCAGATCACCACATTCTTCCCCTGCTCCTCCCAAGTGTATGTCCTTCTCATATGCAAAATGTATTTATTTTATCCTAGTAGCACCAAAAGTGTTACCTTGTTCTGACATCAATCCAAAAGTCCAAAGTCTACAGACTTATTTTAATATAACCCCAAGTCGGGCTCGGTGGCTCAGCCTGTAATCCTGCGCTTTGGGAGGCTGAGGTGAGTGAATTGCCTGAGCCCACGGGTTCGGGACCTGCCTGGGCAACTTGGCGAAACCTCATCTCTACAATAAATCAAAAAATCAGCTGGGCGTGGTAGCGCGTGCCTGTAGTTCCAGCTACTTGGAAGGCAGAGGTGGAAGGATTGCCGGAGCCCAGGCAGGTCGAGGCTGCAGTGGCCAGGGGTGGCCACTGCACGCCAGTCTGGGTGACAGAGTGAGACTCCAACTCAAAATAATAATAATAATAATAATAATAATAATAATAATAATATAACCCAAATCAGTTATGAGCGAGACTCAAGGCATTCTGAAGTATATTCCCCTCTAGCTGTGAACCTATGAAATCAAATAAGTTATGTGTTTACAAATGCAGTGGTGGAACAGGCATAGGATAGACATTCTCATTCCAAAAAAGAAAAGAAGAAAAGCATAATTGGTTTCATGTAAGTCCAAAACCCAATAGGACAAACAACTTAAATTTTAAATCTCAGAATAATCTTTGACTTGATGTTTCACCTTTTGGACACATTGGGCAGGGACTGGGCCCCCAAGGCTCTAAGTAATACCACTCCATGACTTTGCTGGGTGCAGCCCATGTCACAGTTCTCAAGAACTATAGTTGGGTGCCTGTGATTCTCCTAAACTGCAATATCACACTGCTTGTTCTACTGGTCTGTGGTCATGGGGAAAACTCCGAGCGCACGACTCCACTAGGCATCACCTTAGTGAGAGCTCTCTGCAGTAGTTCTACCCTTGTGATGGTGCTCTTCCCTGGTCATGTGTCCAATGCTATAGGCAGCTCCATCCTTTGAAATCAAGGTGGAGGCAACGATACAACTGTGGCTCATTTATTCTGTGTGCTAGCAGAGATGACACCACTTGGACACGGTCAAAGTTCATCGCCTATGTACCTTTCAGGGGCGGCGATCACAACCTACCATGAATCTGGGCCCACCAGAACTACACCTGGTTCAATGGGGGAGTGCTGCACAAGAACACGGAAGCAGAGCCCACAGTGTGAGGTGGCACCATGCAGCTGAGGCCCCATACTGCTCCCCAGGACCTTACACTCTGAGCCTGTGATGGGAGCAGGTATCCCTGATGATCTCAGAAATGCCTTTGGGAGTCATTCTTCCATTATCTTAGACAATAGGTCATGGCTTCCATTTAGATGGCTGTCTTAATTTCCCCACTGTCTTGATAAACAGTTCATAGCTTAGATTGAGATGGTTAATTCAAACTAATCTCCTTATCAAATTTGGCCACAAATTTGTGTTTTCTCTCAAACTTTCTAATTTTTCAAGTAAAAATGGCTGAGAATTTTCTGAAATTTTAAGTTCAGCTTTCTTTTTTGATGAAAAATTTCATTTTTACATCATTTCTCTCTCTCTCACCTTTTTGTATAAAAAGTCAGGAGACGCCCCAAGCTGCACCTACAACACTTTGTTTAGAAACTCCCTCAGTCAAATATCCAATTTTATCACACATAAATTCTACCTTCCACAAAACACTGAAACACAGTTCAGTCAGGTTTCGTTTGTTGGTTTGCCATTTTGTTACAAGGAAGGCCTTTCTTCCACCGTCCATTAATATGTTACTATTTCCTTCCAAGACCTCATGGCCTTTACTGTCCATATTTCTGTGAACATTCTGTTTGCAACCAGTTAGGTCTTCTCTAATAAGACTGATGCTCTCTCTATAGCTCTTCTCTTTTTTTCCTGGACCCTTGTAGCATTTGTACCTGCAGCTGGGTAATTCATAAAGAAAAAAAGGTTTATTTTGACTCATAGTTCTGCATGGCACTGGCATCTACTGGGCTTCTGGTGAGGCTTCAGGAAGCTTATAATCATAGGGGGAGGCAGAGAGGGAGTAGGCTTGTCACAAAACCAGAGAGGGAGCAAGAGAGAGAAGGGGATTCCAACCTCTTTTAAACAACCATCACATGAACTAATAGAACAAGAACTCACATATTACAACAAGGATGGCACTAATCTATTCATGAGGGATCTGCCCCCACAATCCAATCCTCTCCCACTAGGCCCCAGCTCCAACAATGAGGATCATATTTCTTTTTTTTTTTTTTTTTTTTTGAGGATCATATTCCAACATGAGATTTGGAAGGGACAACAATTGTAAAGTAATTGTCCAGACATTGACTCTTTTCCCCTATATCTGGCTTCTTTTTTACCCCCCACCCCCACCAGGAGCACCCCCTGGCCAAGGCTGGTCTCTGCAGGATATGCATATTCCCTGTAAGGAATCACAGTGTTTAGGTAATTGAACAGAGCTGAGAACAATGGTGGTAAATTGAATAATTAACTTGTTTGACTACAAAAATGTTTTCTGTACTGTCCCAAGGTGCAGATTCTGTCTTCACTGACTGGCTGCCATTGGTGCCTCTTGTAAGTTCTAATAAATCAATGTCTTTCACTGCTGTACCACTGAGTAACTTCTTTGGAATGGATAAGCAACCTTATGCACAAGCCCTTTCAGATTTGGGGTTACTGTGTTACAGCAATTCAAACTATATCAGCAATGTAGGCCTTTTCTATAATTGCATGCAGCTCAGAACTCTTCCAGACTCTATCCATTACCCAGTTCCAAAATCACTTCCACAGTTTAGATTCTGCAGCACTTCACTACCAGTACCACTTTTTTTATCTGATTCTTATCAGGCTGCTATAACAAATTACCATAAACTGGTGGCTTATAAACAACAGAAATTTATTTCTCACAGTCATGGAGGCTAGGAATTACAAGATCAAGGTGTTGGCAGATCAATGTCTGTTGAGGGTCCACTTTCTGGTTTATAGAAGGCACCTTCTCATTATGTCTTCACATGGTTGAAGGGACAAGTTAGCTCTCTGAGGTATGTTTTTTTTAGATTCTGGGGTACCCATGCATGTTCGTTACACAGAAATATTGTGTAGTGGTGGGGATTGGGTCTCAGACGGCTCATTCCCCAGGTAGTGAACAATGTACCCCATAGGTAATTTTTGAACCCTAACCTCCCTGATCCTGCTTTCCCCCTTATTGGTGGTCTCCCAGTGTCTATTATTTCCATATTTGTGATCATTTAGCTCCCACATGAGTGACAACATGCAGTGTTTGTTTTTCTGTGTCTGAGTCAGCTCACTTAGGATGATGATCTGTAGTTCCATCCATGTTACTACAAAGGACGTGATTTCATTCTTTTTTTTTGAGTTGGAGTCTCACTCTGTCGCCCAGACTGGAGTGCAGTGGCCACTCCCGGCCACCGCAGCCTCGACCTTCTGGGCTCCGGTGATCCTTCCACCTCAGCCTTCCAAGTAGCCGGAATTACGGGCATGTGCTACCACGCCCAGCTGATTTTTTGATTTATTGTAGAGATGAGGTCTCGCTGCCCAGGCGGGTCTCGAACCCGTGGGTTCAGGCAATCCACTCACCTCAGCCTCCCTGATGGATGCATAGTATTCCATGGTGTGTATGTATATTTCTTTATCCAGTCAATTGTTGGTGAGCATTTAGGTAGTTCCATGATTTTTGCTATTGTGACTAGTGTTACAAAGAACATTTGAGTACAGGTATCTTTTTAATATATAAATTTATTTTCCTTTGTGTAGATCCCTAATAGTGGGATTGCTTTGTCAAATGGTAATTCAATTTTTAGTTCTTTGAGAACTCTCCATACTGTTTTTCATAGAGGTTGAACTAGTTTACCATCCCACCAACAATGGATGGGTATTCCCTTTTCTCTGCAACCACACCAACATCTGTTGTTCTATGACTTTCTAATAATAGTCATTCTGACTGGTGTGAGGGGTTACCTTATTATGGTTTTAATGTGTACATCTCTGATGATTCGTGATGTTGAGGATTTTTTCTTGTTTCTTGGCTGCTTGTATGTCTTCTTTTGAGAAGTGTCTATTCATGTCCTTTGCCTATTGTTTGATGAGGTTATTTGTTTTGTGTGTGTGTGTGTTGAGTTGTTTGAGTTCCTTGTGGATTCTGATTATAGCCCTTTGTCTGAGGCATAATTTGCAAATATTTTCTCCTATTCAGTAGGTTTTATATCCACTCTGTTTATTTCTTTTGCTGTACAAAAGCTTTTTGTTTAATTAAGTTCTATTTGTCTATTTTAGTTTTGTTGCCATTGCATTTGGGTTCTTTATCATAAATTACTTTCCCTGGCCAATGTCCAGAAGAGTGATTTCTAAATTTTCTTCTAGGATTTATATAGTTTCAGGTCTTACGTGTAAGTTTTTGATCCATTTTGAGTTAATTTTTGTATATGGTGAGGGATAGCAGTCCAGTTGCATTCTTCTGCATGTGACTAGTCAATTTTCCCAGCACAATTTATTGAATAGGATGCCTTTTCCCCATTTTTTTTTTGTCAGCTTTGTCAAAGATCTATTGGTTGTAAGAATGTGGTTTTATTTGTGTTCTCTATTCTGTTCCATTGGTCAATCTGTCTATTCTTGTACCAGTACCATGCTGTCTTAGTTACTACAGTTTTATAGTATAATTTGAAGTCAGGTTGTGTGATGCCTCCACAATTGTTCCCTTTGCTTAGAATTGCTTTGGCTATTTGAACTTTTGTTATTATTATTATTATTGTCATCATCATCATTATCATTATTATATAAGCTTTGAGAATGTTTTTTCCAGTTCTATGAATAACAAAGTTGGTATTTTGATCAGGACTGCAATGAATCTATAGATTGCTTTGAGTAGTATGGTCATTTTAACAATATTGATTCTTCCAATCCATGAACATGGGATGTTTTTCCATTTCTTTATGTCATCTACAATTTCTTTCATTAATGTTTTGTAGTTCTTCTTGTAGAGATCTTTCACTTCTTCAGTTAGGTGTGTTCCTAGATAATTCCCTTTTTTTCTGGCTAGTGTAAATGAACTTGATTGAGCTGTTGATTTTGGTTCTCAGCTTGAGTGTTATTGGTGTATAAAGATGCTACTGATTTTTGTATATTGATTTTGTATCCTGAGACTTTACTGAAGTAATTTATCAGGTCTAGAAGCTTCTTGGAGTAATCTCTAGGGTTTTCTAGGTACACCATCATGTCATCTACAAACAGGGATAGTTTGACCTTTTTTTGAGGTATAAGGGAAAAATCCCAATCATGGTGACTCTACCCTCATGACCTAATTACATCCCAAAGTCCCCACCTCCTAATGTCATCATCTCCTTGGGGGTGAGGATTTCAACACAAGCATTTTGAGGTAGGAGGCATAAGATTTTGGACCATAGCAGTGGTGAAGCAGAGTTGAAGCTTGGTTCTCTCACACTCTTACAGTGCTGCCTCCTTGAGATTGAGAAGAACTTGGCAATATTTCAACTTTAGGATGTCAGGTATCCTAAAATTTAGTAGTAAAACCATGTAACAACAAAGCTTGACTACAACCAAGAGCTATGATGTCAATGTTAATAAAGTGCAGAGTGTGTCTAAGGATATTAATTCAATTTTTGAGTTTGGTTGTTTATACTCCTTGTTATTCCAGAAGAGATTGGAAGTCATATTGAGTAATAGTGTTTGGAGACCCATTAATATTCCCAACTGTAATATTATAGGGGGAAAAAAACCAGGTTATTTACCAAATTCCTATTTCTGCAGGAGTTCTGGAGTAACTAATTCCCTTTTTTTTATATAGCAGTAAACATATATCTGCAAAATATAGCTTTGCTATGAAAGAAAAAAATGTAAAGCCCACAAAAGTGAAGAACTTAATTTATTCAATGGACTCAAACTCCTCTTACAAACTGTAGCAGCATTTTACTGTAAAGGCACTTTACAATTTAGTTTTCTATCTTGTGAGTGTAAACAGCAACGACTGACTTAAAGAGAATTTTTATTTTTACTTATGAAGCAAAATGCAATACATATCCAGATGCTCAAAATCGTATACATATCTACATAACTAATATTGACTTGTTATGCTTAAGCAATTGAATTTTTTCAACTTATTAAATGTCTTCACAAAAAACATATAGCTCTTTGTATGAAGACAATAATACTTTAATGTGTACTTTGTGTAGAATACAGTATTACACAGACTAAAATGTCTGGGTGTGGTTTAAGTTATCTGAAATAGCCCTAGAGCAGGAAGACATCATCCTGATCTCTGGTGCCCAGTCTACTTTCACTGGTAGACACATCATTGAATACCCTAGGATAGAGACAAAGAGATTTGGGGTTCTTTTTAGGGGGGATTCAGGGACTTAAAAAATAATGATTTACTATTTTTAATTATAAATATGTGTATATGTAAGAAATTTTTGAAAATATGGAAATACAGATTATGCACTTATGTATTTTTGAAATACAGAGAACATGGAATTACAGAAAATCAAAATCTCTTAAGCATCTAGCATTTAGTATATAGTTTTTTTTAGTATTCAAATTAGGAGCTTTGGGAGGGAAGCTCTGGGCAGTAGATTTGTGGGATTTAAAACTTGTATCACTTTTTGGCCCCAGTTCTGATTTCAAAATGCAAGAAAGAAAATGATGGGTCTCAAAGAAGGCGAACCAGGCAAGTGGCTGATTTTACCTGGCTCCATACTGAATATTGTTGAATGAGATTCTTTAGGTATCTGGATGAGAATTCAGAATTTTTTTTTTTCCTGAACAGTCACTTTGCACTTGGATGGCACTTAACTAAGCAGATGAGGCCTTAGATTATTAATAAAGAATCTAACACCATGCTAGCTTTAAAACTTTAATTTGCAAGTGAAACTGGTATTTCCTAATAGACAAAATTAAATGAAAAAAAATCTTGCTTCCAGGAAATGGGGTAGGAGTGGTGACTTTTTTTCTTTTTAAATGACTCAAGTATTTAATTTGCATCTAAAGATATACATCTGGACACAGAGGACTAATGTCCTGTATGGCAATGTTTGTTTCTGTTTAGCAGCAGTCATTAAAATGCATTACTAAATCCTCTCATTAAAAAAAAAAATCAAATACCAAATGAAGAGTGTACCTTTAAAACTCATTTGAGCACCTCTGTGGTCACAATTTACCAAATGAATCTTTCCATTTGAGGCATCATGTAAAATAGTAATAAAATGGAATTATTTTAAGAGTGAGTGATTATATCAAAGCAATGGTACAATTTACACAATCGGAGCAAAGCAGCAACCAGTGATTATCTTGTAACTACCTCTGAAATTACACTTCTGCTGAATACATTATTATATGTAGTGCAGTGACAGCCTGCAATTGTTAACTTCATGTGGGTACTTTTTATAGAATAAATCAAAAGCCAACGACTTCACAAGTGGTCATTTGTTTCTGGCAGAGATTTGAGGACTGTGTGGGTGAATACAGCTAATGTCTATGACAAGGAAAACCAATTCAAAGAGAAGAAGGCAAACTCTGAACAAAAGCATCTGTTTTCTATAGTCCTTGAATATTTATATCTGTATTTTTGAAACCCCTGAAGTATGTTCCTTCAGTGGATCTTCCATAATTTCATATTTGGTGGTAAGCCAAGGGTAATTTGTTAGCACCAATGATGGATTCACTGTTGTGGGGCCAGAGGTTAAAGGTCAAAAAGTGTTCTTCTTGAATACCAACCACAGCAGCTGCAGCAGCTGCACGACAGCCAAAGAATCTCTGGGATCAAGAGGAATGCTGGTGGCCAAGGAGCAGAAGGCCTTTCCCATTTCCATTCCCATCCTCCGCCTGTGGCTCCTGCCTGGTGTTAGAACTGGGAGTTAGTTGTCTGTGATTTTTTGTGTTTAGTGCTAGGTAAAGTAAGGCAAACCTCTACTTTAAGCAAAACTACAATATGACTGACAAAATACGTTAAGAGATGGGGAGTTCTTTTGCAATTAAATCATAGTATTCAAGGTAAGAAGTATTTAGCTAGCTACAAAGCTACATATTTATTGAACAAGATATCCATTCCCTCTAACAGAAAAAAGACATGGCCTGAGATGATGCTGAAGAAGTAAACATTTCAGTCTTATCCCCTAAGGACAACGGTTATATAGAAGATTTAAGTGACACAAGCATATCTGAGTTGTTCTAGTGCTCATACTTACATGAATGTAAAAAGTGGTCAAAATGTATGTAGGGTGGCCATCATAGGCACCAAAACAGATGACGATGAACTATTGAACAAGACCAGGGTGGTTGCCATGGAGATTCAAGAGCTACTTTGATATGAGAATTGAGAGAACTTGTTGATTGACTAATAAAATTTGTTTGCTCAATCAAAACTGAATGTAAAAGCAAATGCTCAAGAATACATTGTCTTTATGGGGTGAAAAACAGAGATGCATAAGCCCCTAGTTTTCACTCAAACATTAAACTGCAATGCCCAGCGCATTAACACTTGACAGAGGTTACCTCTTCTACATAGAAATTTGAGATTTTTCCTCAATTTGGGAGTTTTCTATTCAACATCAGTGTTGTGCTGACATAATGTCACTTAAAAGCTGAGTGCCCTGAATCAAGACACTGAGCTGAAAGTGTGAATGATTATGACTTAAGAGCCCAGGGGGCCTGGGAACGGTGGCTCAATCCTATTTACTCAGCACTTTGGGAGGCTGAGGCGAGAGGATTGCCTGAGTCCAGGGATTCGAGACCAGCCTGGGCAACTTGGTGAGACCTCGTCTCTACAATAAATAAAAAAAATAAGCTGGGCAGTAGTGCACACCTGTAGTTCCACCTACTTGGCTGAGGCAGAAGGATCGTCTGAGCTCAGCAAGTAGCAAATCGAGTCTGTGGTGACTGTGAGACTGCCACTGCACTCCAGTCTGGGCAATAGAGTGAGACTCCAACTCTCTTGGAGCCTAGGGGAACTCCACTCCTCCATCTCCAATAAACATAACTCAAATATCTGACAGATACAAGAAAGCTCCCTGAGCAGAAGATAGGCTTTTTTTCCCCTTTGCAGGACCATGCCCCTTAAGAAATAAGCACCCTGAGGTACTACTGAGTACAGCCAGATGGCTACGTTGAAAGTCTAGCCCCACTGATGTCAGTGCTCAGGAAATTATTCCAGTTAACATTTCTGACTTCCTTTAGGACTGCCTTGTCAATATTTCCCAGTGTGGTGTTTTTTTTTTTTTTTGACAACCTCTTTCAAATGCATGCCCATCCCAATTTAGACTTTGAGTTCTCTTATCTGAGTATGCCAGGCAGGTATCAATCTCCCTTCTTTTACAAACTGAATTCTCAGCCCAGATCTCATTTATTTATCAACTTCATTTTTGCCAAGTCTTTCCACTCTAGCCTAGCCTAGGCTACCTAGCTCTGACACCTCCTACCTCTCAATCTCCAATTACAATCCCACCTGGAATTTACCAGCTACTTCTCCAAAAAGCAATCTTAGCTCAAATTCAAGTTTTGGGGGTGGAAACAAGGCAGTGGCTAAATGCATCACCGTATAATATATTAAACTACCAAGAATAGTATCATGATTATAAGTAGCCCCTCTAAAATTCAATAACAAAATTTTTTGTAAAGTTTTAAACCACAAAAATCAAATGAATAATTTATTATTTAACAATACTTGGTAATGCATTAACACTGTACAGAATCAATTTACAGCATAGTACAAAAAAGTGAATAACAAAAAGTACATTTTAGTGGTTTAAAATTTTCAAGGTTATTGAAAACATAAAGAATGAATTAAGATTTTCTTTTTAAATGAAAAAGACACATACATAATTATAAAATGCATCACATACCTCCTTCCATCTATTGGCTTTCCATGAAGGGCATCTTACAGATCTGCAGGCTTTGTGAGTTCGAGGTTTCTGTAGATGACTGCAATATTTTTCTTCTAATTTTCCTTGGAATTGGTCAATGCAAAGCACCTCACGATACTTTATACCTTTACCACAAGAAGCTGAGCACTAGAAAAGAAATATGAATGTACTTGATTAATTTTTTTGATTCATTTAAGTTTACCTTCAAAAAGTATAAAATGAAACAAGTAACATCATTGCTTTGATATTTTTATTAGGGTATACTTTGGTATTTCTAATTGAGAGAGAAGTTGAAATTTCCAATCTTCTATGTAATTTCCAATCTTCCAGTCTTACTTTTTTGTAATTCATTCTACTGAAAAGTATCTATTGTCTACAATTTATTCTTACTTTATATCTTTTAAGGTTAAAGACTGTCTTCAACTGACTCTCTTTATCATGCGTAATCCAATAAAACTTGTTTTCAATTTTATAAAGAGAGTCAATACCTATTCTATTTTTTATCCCCATAAACTTATCTACACTGCAAAGCATGTTTTCTATGTTAAGAAACAAACAAACAAAAACTAAATGTTCTCTATGTAGGAAATTGTGATTGAGAAAGCAAAAAGTTTATTTTTAAAAAAGCAGTTCAGGTTTTGTTTTTTTTTTCATCAATCTGGAAAAATGTCTCTCTTTTCCACTAGGCCTCTAATATATTTAGTACAATAGAAAAAAACAACAATAAAACCTAAAATCTCTTCAAAAATATAAGAATAACAGTGATGTAACTTCATTTTTCAGTCATTTGCCATTTTATGAGTGAGACCTGTGCAATGTGGTAGAAGGAACTTGGGCTCTGGCATCGAGTACCAGTTCTGCTGTTTACAACTGGGTGACTTTAGGCACGTTTCATTACCTGTCTGAGCCTCAATTTCTTCACTTATAAAATGGAGATAATAACATCAATCTTACAAACTTGTTATCATGGTCAACAAGAGTTAAAATATGAAATGCCTAATACAGTCCTATTATACATGGTAGATCTTCAGTAATATTAGCTTCCTCTTCTACCATTTTTCTTCATATAGTCTCAGAGAGGATATTGGCAATTTTAGCATGATATATGTACCAAGGAAAGGTTGAGCAAAGAAGACATGGTATCCAGACAATGCTCATTGCTCTGAGACAACTGTGGACATATGGTTTCATTTAGAAACATATTCTGAGCTCTGAGAACATTAGATAATATATAATGCATTTTATGTATATTGTTAGTTTGCCGACTCTATAGACTACAGGTGCTTAAAATACTTTTAAAATTTGAAAAAATAATAGCTTGAAGATAATTTGCCTTTTTACATTATCTGCAATACTATATTCCATTTGTATAAGCGATTAATTTAACTCAGTGCCTTGATTATTAAGACTTACTTTTACCATATCCTATATGTGCTTTTCCCTCCCCTCCCTCACATTAATACTCGTATCCTTTCCATGCCACTTAGAACACACTTGGTTCTGTGCAAATCTCTCATGAATCTTCCTTCATATATTATATTAAGACATTATTCTTTCTTCCTGTTTATTTGTATTTGTTGTAGAGAGGAGGTCTTGCTACATTGCCTAGGTTGGTCTCAAACTCCTGGCAATCAAGCAATCCTCCTGTCTTGGTCTCTCAAAGTGCTGGGATTACAGGTGTGAACCACCACATCAGGCTCTTTCCTCCTTATTGATCTAGACCGACCTATATGCTCTATAATTCCTGGTCACTTATCTTGGGCATTTCTCCTTTTTTTCTTTATTATTTTCCAGAGTATAACCTACTGTTCACTAACAGCATAAGATATGATTATCAAGGATACATTATGAGAAAGTGTGCTAACTACTCTGAGTACATACACATTTGTACATGGAAGAATGTTTTTCCCCCAGATTATTTTCCTTACTTTGGAATTGTAATCTTTAGAACAAAGGAAATATTTATTATTCTTCCTACTAGCTTTTCTTAAAAAAATAATAATTATTGTGAATATTCATCTGCAGATTTGTTAAATATCTCTTATTTTTGCCCTTCATTTTTTTCTCAAAGTGCTTATAATCTAAATGACACACACTATCAATAAAATGAACTATGTCAGGGTAGGTTTTTTAATAATACTGAACCCATACAGACCATAAAAACCAAAACACTGCGATATACTAAATACCATTGAAATGAAATGATACAATAAAAAGTGTGATAGAATGTAAACATTCATGAAAAGTGGATATTTCTTTCTAAGATATTTGGCAAGTTCTCAAGGAGATATTTAAACAGAGTCATGAAGAAGTAAGTTTGTTGACGGACAAAGATGGATGGACTTATGTATTTGTTTGATATTATCTTATCTAGACACCACCCAGTTGTGTCTGTTTTGCAAAATTCCCAGAGTTCTTTTAATAGTGCCTAGAATCAGTTAGTAAATACACAGTAAATTGTTGGTTTTCTGATAAGAATGACCAATTCATTTTCAAAATTATGTAACATACGAGGAGACAGATTAAAGTCAAGATTCTACTTTAGAATTCAGAAGTATATTTCCTCTATAAGCAATATCTATGAGTGGAATGCAAACTTGGACACATATACAGTGTCAAAGTCAATGTTTTTCACAAAACTGAATAGTCTCTTACTGTAATTATAACTCTAAGTTATCTTTGATTTTTTTTCTCTTTTGTCATTTTAATCTTTTAGGCTAATGTATTTCCTTATTAGTCTAATGTAGACTATTATTAAATATCATCTAAACATAAAACTATTTTATCAACATTTTAATATTTTAAATTGTATAAACATATTTTTATTTCTATAAACATAAAAACTACTCTAAAACATAATTTTAAACATGTACTTTTTTTCCTCAAGAACTGACAATGACTTTTTACTGTCTTACTAGCAAACCAAAATTTACACTCTTCCTTACTCTCTTGATTCATCAAATTTTAGTCAACATAGCTTTCAAACTTTATATTTTGAAACTTTTCATCATGAAGCCTTTGCTGTACTTAGGCATAATTTCTTGCTCTTTAATGTGATATATTTACTTAACAATAGGGCCTAACTCATTATTTCCTTCACTTAGACTAATCACTTCCCCTGGTGCTTTCTAAATATTACTTACCCTTAAAGCCCTACACCAATCCCACATTTGAGGTAAATACATATCAATCCTTCACTTATCTGAACCCCTGCTGAGTTCCATTTTTTTAGCATTCCATCATTTTCTATTTTTTGTCACATGTTCTATCCACCCAGCCTCTTGGAGGTCAAGTCCTTTAAGATCATGCATGCCCCCTACAAAATGGCATGTGCAATAAATATTAGCTGATTAATTGATTAATGGTATAAGTAAGTTTAAATTTCTAAAATAATTTATTAAACATTTTAATTGCCATGAACTATATTCATTGGTTAATAAACTCCAAGTCTTCTAGAAAATATAGAAAAAATACAAAATCAAGGAATTTTTTTAAAAAATTATGCTTTGGATACACTCTTAAAGTAGAAAACTTTCTTTCTCCAAGATCTTAAGAGGAATACAGTCTTTTATCATGCCTGATACATTCCATGTGGGAATTTCTCTGAAGTAAATGAGAACATGTTATGCAGAGAATTATGTTTTAGTTGGAATGAGGCAGCCATGGAGTAAACAACTAGTGAAAGACTACCCTCTTCTTAAACTACAATATGCTCTGAGTTGTTAAGATTTCACAAAATAATCCATTTGATAGGAAAATCCAGTCATGGCAGTTTTCTTCTGGTATCTGAGCAATCTTTTGCTTTTCCCCTCTATTTTATACCCTTGACACCATTTTAGCTCCTTGAGGTTTTATTAATGCTGTAATTCATTTCTAGCATTCCTATCAAAAGGATTTTTCTTATAAATCACCTTGATGTCCCTTAATTGACATCGTCTTAAACTCTGGCTGAGGCAGGACACCGTGGCTCAAGCCTGTAATTACATTACTTGGGGAAGCCGAGGCGAGAGAATTGCTTGAGCTCAGGGGTTCGAGTCTAACCCGGGAAACTTGGTGAGACCTCGCCTCTACAATAAATCAAAAAACAAGACGGGCGTGGTAGCACACGCCTGTAGTTCCAGCTACTTGGAAGACTGAGGTGGAAGGATTGCCTGAACCCAGCAGGTTGAGGCTGCCAAGGCTGTAAGTGTGCTACTGCACTCCAGCCTAGGCGACAGAGTGAGATTCCAACTCAGAAAAAAACAAAAAATTC
Organism: Cephalopachus bancanus; assembly: GCA_027257055.1. Classification (NCBI taxonomy): domain Eukaryota; kingdom Metazoa; phylum Chordata; class Mammalia; order Primates; family Tarsiidae; genus Cephalopachus; species Cephalopachus bancanus. Next base: position 6,437,821 of record JAPVLO010000076.1, read on the forward strand.
TAGTTCTTTCAGAAATTGCCACACTGTCTTCCAAAGAGGTTGCACTAGAAATTGACCTTCCAAATGACTCAGCAATTCCCCTATTGGGAATATACTTGGAAGAACTCAAATCATTCTATCAAAAAAGATACCTGCACACGCAAGTTTGTTGCAGTTCTATTCACAATAGCAAAAACATGGAACCAACTGTGCTGCCCATCAAAGCTGGACTGGATAAAAAATGTGGTACATATACACAATGGAATATTATGCAGCCATAAAAAAGGACAAACGTGTGGACTCCGCAGTAACTTGGATGGATTTAGAGTCGACCATACTCAGTGATCTATCACAGAAACAAAGAACAGAGCATCATATGTCATATGTTCTCAATCATAAGCGGACCTTGAACAGTTATCATAATACTATAAGAAAGGGATTGACCGTAGTGGGAAACTGTGGGGGAAGGGGGGAATTGGCAGTTGGGGGAAACTGCCAGGGTAGGGAGGGGCACACCTCATCAACAAAGGTACCTGCTTAATGAACATTTATATACCTAACCCTGAATTGTACGCCACATCTTTAAAATAAAAATAAAATAATTTTTAAAAAATACAAAAACAAAAAACCCTTGCTGAGATTTTTTTCCATGACCTACTTTATAAGTGGTTATATTAAATAAATATACAAGTATCCAAAATTGACAAATTCTTATAAATTAGGTACAAATGTCTACTTAAGATAAAACAGGGCATTTGAAACAAATGTACAATTTGCAAGTCCTAAAAATGTAATAGTCTCCAGAGTTGTTTGGCTTAGCTGTTACTTCCCATTCCAAGATGGAGAGTTGAAAACAATTTGTCACCTCTAATATAATTAATTTTGGAACAAGTATATTCTTGTTCTTAGAGAAAAATTGTACATTATTATAGAATAAGATTACTTCTGACATTTGAAGGTATGGAATATTTTCTTTGTTCATAAATAAAAATATCACAGAAGAATGCATTGACTTAATTTGTAGGAGTCTTGTTGATAAGTTTAATTTTGGAAACCTAAACTGATGAACCAAATAAAATAAGGAAGCTTATTTAAATAGCTCCAGTTCTAGGAAGTGAAAGCCTTGAGTTTTCTTTTTTTTAGACTTCTAACAACTGTTCTATTGATCTAATACTGTATCCTTTCTGACAGCAGTAGGAAACATATTGGTACCAGGAGAATTAGTAGGTACTCCAACTAATAATTAAAGAGGCCTGAAACGGAACTATCATACACTACCTCAGTCATGCATAAGCTGTGTCCTTCAGACTTTACAAACGGGGTAACCATATATGTTATTTAGCCTCACTGGACTCTCATTTTTCTTATGTAATATTGGTAAATTAATATCAATTTCATATGCATTTCTGGGTAAAGGTAAGATGGAGGGGATTTAAGAGAGAAATGATCAAACTAAGAATACTCTAAAAACATTTGTAATGCAATAGCAAAATGTAAAAAAAAATTAAAATCAATAAAAAACCAAGAGTATTGCAGTATAATCATACTGATTACATGCAGGACAGGCTTGAAAATGTCTCCTATAATGCAAATGGAGTAGGGAAGATGACACAGAATCATGAATGGAGAGTCAGTGTGTATAAATGCTTTTTCCTGGAAAACGCTCTGCTTATTCCCAGGTCAAGACTGTTGCACTTGTCATTTCCTCCTACCCCAACATCTTCACCCATTTCATTAACACATATTTTTTAATGCTAGATCTAAACCACATTTCCTCTGCAGAGCTTCCTTCTCTGATGGAAGATGTCTGATGTCTCTAAGGTATGGCTCTTAGAGATTTATTTTTAGCACTGTGACTTTCTCCTTTGCTGTACTAAGTATACTTGTAATTATCTGTTCTATATCAGTTTTCCCCTCCAGACTATAAAATCTGAGAACAGATACATTGCAGGGAATCATAAAATGTAGAAAGAACCCACAATCACTTATTTCTAATTTAATGTGTCATGAGCCATTCTACATTCCTTTTAAAATAATCCCAATGCACCATGAACTACAGGATCTTGCATTAATTTACTAACCAATGTTCCTCTGAAATAGATATCCCACTGGTGGCACATATACTGACTTTAGATGACATTTTTCAAATTTATTGATGGTGTTACATGGTAATGATCATCTTCAATTTTAGCTATAAAGATACCTTAGTTGGCTATTTGAAAAAAAGATCTGAAGATCTTTATATGAAATATCAAGTGAAATCAAAATTAAGAGTAAGAATTAATTATCCATGGAATCTATCTTAATTAAGAGAGTCTAGAAAAGGAATAACTATTCATTTCACTTGCTACTGCATAATGTCATCTATGGATTTAGGTATATATAATTGTTTCTATGTTAATCATGCAAACTTTAGCTAAACTGGTTTTAATAGTAAGTATCAAAACTAATATTTAACAAAAATTAGTATTAGAAAAAACATTGTTAGAAAAAGTTTCTGACATCAAATGTAAGTTTTACATTAAATTATTTTAGTGTCTCAAGATCAACAACCAGTTACTGAGAGGCTATTTATTTATTTATTTTTGAGTCAGATTCTCACTCAGTTGCCCAGGTTGGAGTGCAGTGGCAGACTCATGGCCACCGCAGCCTTGCCCTCCTGGGCTCAGGCGATCCTTCCGCCTCAGCCTTCCCAGTAACTGGAACCACAAGTGTGTGCCACCACCATGCCTGGCTTATTTTTTTATTTGTTGTAGAGATGAGTGCTCACCAAGTTGCCCAGGCTGGTCTCGAACCCCTGAGCTTAGACAATCCTCTTGCCTCGGCCTCCCAAAGTGCTGGGATTACAGGCTTGAGCCACTGCGCCCGGCCCTGAGAGGCATTTTAAAGAAAAGCCTCATTTCCATTCATACACATATTTTCTTCCTATAATTTCTTGTTTTAACTTAAAATGTTCTAAATTAATTCAATGCATAGCCTAAATTATTGACAGCTTTCTAAATGAACTTTCAGTGAGCAAATTTGGCAATGCATTTATTGTTTAATATAAGCAGAGGTCATTTCATTATTGTGGGTTAATTAGTAAGAACTGGAAGTATCTTAAACTCAACCACACTGCTCCTTTAACATTCCTCCTTATTTGATAAGAAGAATTTTAAAATTAAGTAGATATTTCAAAATTTGACAATGTAACTAAGCATTTTATTTAATATTATACTTTTTCAAAAATCATTTTAGGAATGGCTAAAAATTATGGCATTCTTTAGCTATTATAAATAATCTAACTGGATATAAACATCAGTCATAATTTTTCTTTCCTGTCATTTTATTTTAGTTTTCCAAAGCCATTATTAAAGAAAAAAATGACAAAAAATACAAAACTGAACAAAAATAAGCAAAATACTATTATTCAATTTCACTTTACCTTTCAAAATTTTCTGATTGGTTTTTCAAAACATAATCCTTAAGAAGTTATCAAATGATCAGATAAAGAAAAACATTGTTTTTCATATATATGTGTGTGTGTGTTATATATATATATATATATATATTTTTTTTTTTTTTTTGGATCAGAGTCTCACTCTGTCACCAAGGCTGGAGTGCAGTGGCACAGTAATGGCCACCGCAGCCTCGACCTATTTGGCTCAGGTGACTCTTCTGCCTCAGTCTTCCAATAGCCAGAACTATGATCAAGTGCCACCACCCTCAGCTAATCTTTTAAAAAATTTATTGTAGAGATGGGGTCTTGCCAAGTTGCCCAGGTTGGTCTTGAATCCCTGGGCTTAGGATTAGAATCCTTTCACCTCTGCCTCCCAAAGTGCTGGGAGTACAGGTGTGAGCTACCACACCTGTACCAAAAGACAAATTTGTCATTACTAGATATCAGATCACTTATCTTTGTCTACTTTGTGACAGCAAGGCCCATCAGTCATCTGTTGAAAATGCAAACACTTGTAACTATATAGCCAGGTGTCATGTGTATCCTATTGCTTACAGTGTGTTAGGTATTGGCTAATTTCTGCAGATAGCCAAAGAAAACTTACTGAATGACAAGAGGGTTTATGCAAACTTTTTGCTCAAGAAAAGCTAAACTCACCAAAAATGTACATATTATACATTACAAATACAAATATATTACAAACTAGAAATCATTTCCATCGAGTGCAGTTGTATAAGAAGCATCAAAGTACAGCAGACACATATAGAAGAGTGGTTTTAATTTAAACATCATCATATTGAAATAGCTAAAAATAATCAGGTGGTGGAGTGTCTTTCTTAGAATAATTTGAAAAGATTAGTTGTGTTTTCTTTTGTGGCAATTCCAAAATGGAGTATCAATAAACTTTTAAATATTGCAACATGCATTATTTATCTTGTTTTGTATTTTGTTTTCAAAACTAAACTATGACATGCTTCTGTAGCAAAGTTAAATTACAATTTTTAGTGGAAAAATCTTCATTATAGCTATTTTTCTACAGAATATTTTTTAACTGGTGTTTGAGTGATTGTTAAATGTCTTTAGAACATTATTCTCAAATAAAAGATCTGTATATGAAACAACATATTTAAATAGGGAAATGATAACATCTCAGGTCAATACAGACAAGAGATTACATAGTCTGAGAAATCAAATACTATGGTGTGTTTGCATTCATTCACCCATATGTGTGTGCTTTAAAGCCTTTTTAACATTCTCTAAATAAAATAAGGAGGCTGTATCTAAATCCCAAGAACAATATGGTTTTTGAAATCTTCAGGAAGCCAATGATACTTGTATATATAAGGGAAAAGCCCACTATGGTAAAATCTTAGATATGAGTCTTATACAATGAATTTATAATTAAGAACATTCCCCAGAATGGAGAAAATCTATTTTAAATTGAGCATCTCAATTATTAGAAAGGTGAAACTGTAAGGTAGTGTAAAGGAGCTATAATAGAATAGGATTTCCCTCTTTTTAAAATGAACAAAAAATGGAAGAATATGCATATGAAGAGTAGTGTGTCAACTCTGTAAAATAGTACTGCTACTGTTCCTTTAATTCAATGCACATGTGCACTAGGGAGTAAGATACTAAATCCGTCAACAGGGACCCCATTCATAGTGCTTCCTGAAAGGTTATACTTACAGTTTTAAAGTTTAATGGAGCTTGAAAATTTCCTTTTTAACCTGTTACAGACATCCTTTGACTATACAGCTGTAATAAGCCAAGAGAGCATTTGATTTTAAAAATATGAATATCACTGACATATATCATCCTACTGCCCTGCATCTAATATTTAAAATTTGTAACTCCAGACATTCAAAATTTTAAGTCAAGTTAACTTTCCAAAAGATTTGACTCTCAAAGGAAAAAAATTATTAATAAACACATTCAGCAAACTTCCATTTTAGTACTATCATTTTAATAGTTACATAATATTATCATTGAATATATAAACGTATATATGTATGTACATTCATAATAAATGTACAGTTATTGGCTATTCAGTGCAATATGAGTGACCTCATATGTAATTCATCTGGCTGAGTTGGAAGAAATATTTTTAAATAATTTACTATAATTGTTAATATTTTCTAAATTATAACTTAAAAAATGGGATTTACTTCACTTTAAAATATAAAACCTGAAGCAGAGATGCAAGTATTTTCTACGTAAATATTCATTTATCTCATCATATATTTTCCATGCACAAATATTAGAAAATCAGAATGATAAATTACTCTAGTAAGTATTAACTAAAGGACACAATTATTTGTTTTAGTGTTCTTCAATAATAAGTTTTGATAAAGAATCATCTCAAATCTTCAAACATTAGTAATTGAGCTTGGGTTTATTTTTCTAGAAGCAGTAGTAATGTAAGTCTACTTCAAAATGTAAGCACTATTTGTAGCAAAATATACTTGGGGGAAAACTGTCATTAATTTAAAGCTTATAACTCTTTTAACCTTTTGGCTGAGTTTGTTTGTACTATAAAGGGGAAATAAACATTTCAGACTTTTCTATAAAATCTGTTCATCTACAGAGTTCCTGTTTAGAGTTTTTATTAATTTATCTGGTAATAGAAATCTTTACAATTATCTGGCGACATTGAAAAAACAGTGTGGTTAATATGAGAAAAATGTAAATCTTGTCTAATCTTAACAATTCTTGTGGGGCCATTATTGGGAATTTACTTTTTCTTGCTGTTTTTACACAAATCACAACAACCTGAAACATTGCTTTTGCAAGAATGTATAGCGCGTTCCATTCTCAAAACCCTACTTCCATCTTACCCTTGGAAGCCTACATCTAAAATCATGAGCATCTGCCTTTCTGGTTCTAACAAAGCAGAAAATGATTTGGTGTGGGTAGACCATACAAAAGGTAAAGAGATCAGAAAAATAACTAAAGCATACCTGTTTAAAAAAAATATTGACTTTCAAGGCATTACTTACTATGGTAACATTTACAAAAAGTTTAAAATCAAGTGCCTAGAAAATAGCAGGGTTGACCATTTCAAGTTTCTATAAATGTTTTATGTGCTAGCTGTGGGAGTTAACAGAAATAAAGCCAAGAAGTTTGCTTTTAAGTTGGGTTATAAAGGTCTAAAAAGAAATATGCACAGAGAACTCTCAGATGAGAAATAAATGAACTCTATGAATGCTTTTAAAAAGGAAAAGTCAGAGTTGAGATGAAACAAGCAGCGCCCATTGCACATATTAATGTCTAGTATATGCAGTAAAAGTTAAGAATGTTTTAGAAGAATATTTCAGTGAGTTTAAGCTAATTTTTTAATTATTACTTTAACAAGGTAAAATGAATTATCTATGTTAAAATTTAAGATAGGATTTTGTAATCTTCACTATTGGACCGTAATAGATGCAATAACAGAACGGGCATGGGATTAGGAATCAGAGGCTCATACTTGAATCTAAGCTGTCACAGTAGCTGTGACAATAATAACAGCTACAGGGTTGTTATGAGATTAAATGAGATAATGTGTGAATGAACCTAAAGTTGTGCTTGACACAATATTCTTAGTGTATATAAAACCTCCATTTCTTTTTATTTTGCTACCTATCACAAATCCCGAGATTGTTTTTACAAACAGACCATAAAGAGAAAATCTCCCTTCAAAAAAGCCCTCTGTAATTACTACAAGAGAGATAGTAGATGCTGAATACTATGACACAAAAATAATAAGAATGCAAGAGAAAGCTTTTGATAATTAAAAATACAACAAATAACTCAATAGATAATGTGGATATTGAGAAAGTTTTTCATCAATTAAAACCAAAATATAAAGGAAATAGAAAATAGAAAAAATAAAATTAGAAGACCAACCCCCAAATTCCAATATTCAACTTGAAAGATTTTTTTAAAAAGAACAAAAATTGCATAGACATTATCCAAGACAAAATACAACACATTATCCCAGCACAAGCCCTATTGAAAGAACTTACAGAATGGTCAGCAAACTAAATTTTAAACATGGACACACAAACACTAAGTCACTTTATCATGAAATATCAAAATGACAAGGATAAAGATACTAAACGCTTCAGTGAAGAGCCATGGAAACAAGACACAAAAGGAATCAGAATCAGAATCACATCCAATTTTCAACAATATCTCAGAATACAGGTGAAAATGCCTTAAACTTTTTGAGGGAAATTATTTTCAATCCAGAATTTTATAGTTAGGCAATTATTCAAAAAAAAGAATTGACTTTCCAGATTTGCACATATGAAAAAAGTACCTCCCATTTTCCATTTTAAAGGAAGGTACAGAAAGAAGAGTTTTAGTATGAGAGAGTAAATTAAAAAGAGATAAATATATGTAACATATGAAAAAGCTATCAAAACCTAAGATGAATGGAAAGACTTCACAGGATGAGAAAATGTACTGCAAGGTTGAGATCATCCATGTCAGATCAGGAAGCTTAAACTATTCATAAAGATGTTGCATCTGTTCAAGCAATCAAGAGAAAACAGTGTCTGGAGCATAACACAACTAAGCAAATTTTAAAATGAGGTCATCATTAACTCCAGAAAAAAAATGAAGAGTTGTAAAAGACAGCAGCATTTCAAAGTACAATACACTACCTGCCCCACCCTGACATAAGCAGTATTGACTACTGACCTAATCAAAAATTTTTTTAGGTTAATTGTAGAATTAATGGTTTATGTAAAAGACCTAAATTCTCAACCTCTATAAAGGAAGTCACTAGGTAATTTTTTTGTGTTATCAAGAAACAGCAGAATAAGCCTATTATTTGGAAATATGAAGGCAAATATCAAATGACAGATGAAAGGAGTACAGATTACTTCTGGGCAGTAAAGATCAAAACAAAGAATAGTTATTTTTATGTTAGGCTTTAGCACCATTTATTTTCTTAAACAACATACATATATTAAGACTATATTCAAAGCTACAATAGATGATATTTGGTTTTATTAATGGAAATTATTGTGAAACTGGAGCACTGTTGCCAGAGTTGTGGTCTAGAGCTCTGGATCTACCCTGCTGTCAAGGACACTGTAAATTACTTCATGAAGTCATGAAACGCATGCTTCCAATTGACTTGTGTCATAAAGTTGGGAGGATTTATTAAAACCTTGGATATGAGAATTAAGATGAAAAAGATATAAATTTGGGCTATGGGGGGGAAGTTCTATACTTTGGCTTAATAGTATTACTACTAGGACTAAATAAAATCTAATAATAGCATTAAATACTATGCATATGCTTATATTAATACAAAATAGTATAAGAAAACTGGGTGACTACTAAAAACTGAAATCTGATACAATATTGATTACATTGGGTGCAGGGTTAATAACAAGGGTAGCAACATTCTTCACAGTTACATCCTATACAGTTAGGCCACTTTTGATAATGAATAAAATTCTGCATGATACATTTTGAAGGGTTCATAACAAAGGAGATTGAAGTGATTAAATAATTAATCAAAATGGATGTACTTAACTAGGAAAACAGAAGGCAGAGAAAACAACTGTCTTCAAATATTTGCCCTGTGAAGAAGAAATTTGATTGATTCTTACTTAATGGTGCAGAACTGAAAGCAAATGTTTCATATATATTTTTAGTTAAAAAATGAGGAATAACATTTGTATAGCTTTTCTAAAAAGAAGTGGGTTATGTTGTGTTATAATATGGTCTCCAACTTCAGAAACTTTCACCACAATTGAAGTTATGTGAACTACAACTTTAAAAAAAAGCCTTTAAATAACTTATGCTTTGTGTAGAAAAAGGCAGTTGGAGGTCTCTCCCAATTTTAAAGATATACAAAATAAAAGAGAAAGAAGACAATGTTTTAGAAATATTTCTTGAAGCATAATAGCTTAATTATTTAGATTTATATAATATTTGAGTTTATGGAATTACATTGCATTATTTTATTTATTCAAATGAGAAAAATGCAAATTTTGCATACCTGAATTATGGAGCATCCTCTGATAGAAAGGGGATTTGCCTTCCTTTAGTCTTAAAAATTATCAAATAAGTGACAGCGTTTTATATTGCCTTTCTTACTATGACATCATGTGTCTGAATAAAATCCTAAAGTTATTTAGAGCTTTAAATTTTAATTTGTGATAAAATGCTTTTCCAAAAAAGATTCTGTTTTTTATTATTACTGTAAGTTAAATATCTTTCCAACTAATGTCTCTTTAAAAACTTTTCTAAATTTTCCTAGGCATATTTAAAATCTAAAAAATATAAGGAAACATTTTTTGAATCTTTGAGAAACTGAGTTTTGTTTATCATAGTTTTCTCCACATTTTGACTTAAAAAATAACAATGTAAAATCCTCATAGTTTAACAGTGACACCGAAAACTTTGGAGAGAACATTTAATAAAATACAAAAAAGTTTCTAATGCTCCCTCCTCAATGTAGACCACAATCTTAAATGATTATGATATCTAACCATATCTAAATAAATGGAATATCTTACTAATACAAATAGAAATTTGGATATTAGGATGGGGTTTTACACATATGTTTATATATTATCAAAAATAGCTAAACTGTCTACCAAAATTTGCCCACATGTTAAAGTTGTTGAAATGGAGAATTTATAAATTCGAATTCTAAATTCAGAAACCACTTCTACAAATAGTTACTGAATAAACAAATGAAATAATAAATGCTATATAGAAAACAACTATAAGAGAAAACTTGTAGATATAGAGCTCATCAGGCTTACAGATATTTTCTGTATTTTTATTTAAACTATTATTATGCTTTTTACATTGTGAAACTTTAAACTAATATTTTTACTCCAGAACTGTAAGAGCTGATATCCTATTCTACGCTTTTTAGTGAAGAGAAAATTCAGTTGCTCTAGCATTTTTATTAAAAGTTGCATTTTTACAAAGTTGAAATGTATATATACAACAAAGACCTTTTAAATATGCAATCTATTGCAACTGAATGGGGCAGAGCCGAATGATCTTTAGTTCTACAAAAATAACATGGAAAGGAAAGCTGCATGCTATAGATCTCTTTCTTCAAGATTTTTGCTGTTTTGTTCTGACTCTATGGGGTGCCCTGTGGATCAGCAGAGATAAGAAAGGCCTCTGGCTTTATCTAAGATTGAGACCTTGCCAATTTTAGCAGAGAAATACTGCCCAGGAGACATGATCCCATTTGAGCCACTACCCAGGAGCCAGCAGCTCCTTGACATGGAAGAATTGTTCAAAAGTGAAGGAGGCTTCATGCTGATTTATCTTCCCTATTTCTAGATGTGAAAATTCTCCTAAGGCCCACAACTAAACAGTAAAAGTTTTCCCTCAGATGGAACGATGATGACTCTCTCTAGTTGGCAGAATATAAAATAATTTTTTATTAGTGTGGCAGCAAAAATTTTCTTTTATTCTTATAGCCTCCTACAAAGATCATAGCCACACAGTTTACACGTTATCAATTACACAATATAATTTGGATGTTTTAATCATCACACTATATTTAATGACACTCAAACGGAATGATTAATCATTAATGGCCCAAGATATCTTCTATTTATTGACTATTTATTTGGGTTTGTTTATAATGGACAAAGTTTACTATAATATATGTAAGTTTTCCTAAATATATGTTTATACCCAGAAAAAAATTATGCTCTCAAAATGATTTTAAAAATAGCAACGGTTTTACTGTGGGTAAGTCTTTTTCTGACAATTTTAATGATTTTACCAACTTTGACTACTTTTTATAGTAGTGTATGTATGTAGTTATCAATATTTTAGAACTTAAAGTATTTCTTGCTATTAATATCCCACAAAAATAAATATTTGCCTAAAACATAATTTGATAGTCATCTATTTAAATGTTTTAATAGTATATACTTTATGATTTAACATCTCAAAGTGATTTTACAAAACTTATAATCTTTGCTATACACACAAGCCATCAGTTCTCTGAGCAGAACAGTCTGCTGTTCCCTCTGTATTTACCCACTTTAATCCTCTCAACATCTCTGATCTATCTACTTAATGAGAAGCAGAAATTTCTTTACTGTTGCTGCTTCTCAGTAGCTATGACTGAGATTGAATGACAGTAAGATACTGAAATGAAGAGGTGATATCCTTCAATACATATATCTAACAAAGTACTCATATCTAGATAAAAAAGTAATTCCTAGAAATAAATAAGTTAATGTAAAAAAAATACAACAGAAAGATGAACAAAGAACTTCAATAGGTACTCCACAAAATAGGGTATCCCTGTGAGAATAAACACATGTAAAGGTATTCAACTAAGTTATCAGAGAAATGCAAATTAAAACCACAAAGAAATATCACTGCACATTCCCTTGAATTACTAAAAATTAAAAGTCTGATAATATCAAGTGTTGACAAGGTTGTGGAACAACCAGAATTCTCATACAGTCATTTTAGAAAACTGTCGGATAGTATTTACTAAAACAAAACATATAGATACCCTGTGATCCTGCAGTCCAGCTCCCGGCTACATATCCAACAGACATGTATGCACACGTTCCTACCAAAGACGTGTGAGAAATGTTCATCACAGCATAGTTTTACAAAATTAAAAATAATCCCAAATGTTTGCCAACTGGAGGGTAAATATTAATACAAATCATATCCATTCATGCAGTCACAGAAATTACATGTTTGTACAACACAGTACAAGACTGCAATGAGAAGCTAAAATACTGACATGAATGAATCTTGAACACAGTATTGGAACTCTCACAAGCAAATTATCTAAATTCCATTAATATAAAGTTCAAAAGCAGGCAAACTGATCTATTTGATGTCAGAAAAGAAGTTAGTTTTGGGGGGATAGTAACTGCAAGGGGGCACGTGGAAAAATTTCCATGGTGCTGATGTTCTTGGTTTGGATGCTGTCAACATAGGTGTGTTTACTTTGGAAAATTCATGGAACTGTGCCATTATGAAATGAAGTTTTTGCTGGATGTCTTTCTATAAAAGTTTAAAGAAAAATCTGAACTTCAGTCCAAATTGATTTCTAGTATATTCTTACCCTAGAGTATAACGTGCTTAAGTAAATCTTGTTCCAGATTGACTGACGTATTATTAACCTTTACTATTGCAATTGGATTTTTAACTCCTTGAAGGGAACATGTACTTATTTGATAAGTGATAATGATAAATAAAATGTATTGAAGCTTTATGTGATATATCCTATGCTGACCATTTTTTATATTGTATCATTATATCAAAAAAAAAGCTCTTTAGGTAGTTATTATTTTCATTTTAAGGAAATGAAATCTTAGAAATGCTAAGTGACTTGCCAAGGATCACTTAGTAAAGTAGGGGGTCTTTACTCTCAACTGAAACCCAGGACTTCTAATATCACTGCTCTTATTTTTACCTGTAAGTTCCTAGATAGATTTAATATTTAATATTTCAGCAGGCTGAAGAATAATATCTTCTCAAACTTTTTTCAAAAATGAAAGTTTACATTTCTCTTAGTAAAGTCAAGATTATATTCTCTAATGTGGACTATCAAATATAAAATCTTGCCCTGTACCATCAAATGGGTCCCTCACATGGTAGCTTGCAATCCCAGTGATCTCAATTGTCTTCTTCATTCACTGCCCAAACTTTTGCTCTCTTTCAATCCAAACTTCACTGATGCAAAATTACCCATTATTTTCTCAACTGCATCCTCTTGACAAGTTGTTTTCTGGTACACCTTTTCCTCCCATCTTCAGATGCCATCCCACCTTTGGAAAAAGGACAGTCCCATCAATGGGTCTGCCACTGGCTTCCATTCCTCTATTCCACACCTAAAGACATTTGAATGTTATAAGCAAGTAGCCCATAAATATCTGACGAATAACAAATTGAATTATTCCTAAATCATCATCCTCAACTTTTAGAAGATTCTCCTCCTGGCTTCTCATCTTGTCTTTTTCACTTTGCTTATATTTTATGATGAAAATTAACCAATTTTCTTCCTAAAACACAGTTCTGATCTCCATTCCCCCCCAAAAAAAGCTTTTCTATATCTACAGGATTTAAAAAATTTTTTTAATTCTTAATGATGTTCCTCATGGGTCACCCTTCGTGTGGTCCTAACTCATATTTCTAACTTTATGCATGCCCTTGTCTCTCATAAACCAATCTACAAACTGGTTTGTCATCACAAACAAGTCAAATTGAACTTTTTTCTGGTCTCTATGATCTGCTCCAGACAATCTCTTATCTGATACCTACTTTCCCACTTAAATCCTATCTACCATCGAGGCTTAGACCCATGGCTTCTCCTCCAGAAAGTTTTTTAAGTTTCTCTAATTGGATGCATGTTTTCTGACTTTCCATGATATTCTTTACTTGTTAGTTATTTGCATGTATATTTAATTTCTCCTGGGTGGTTAGGTATATGGGACAGTATGCCATTCTTCTTCATCTTTAGTTTTCCATGATTTTTAACCCAGTGCCTGATATTTATGGAAACTCAAAGATCTTGAGTGGATTGATCGATAGATTTTTGGCAGCTCAGTGGCCACCATTCACTTCATAAAAAACCTCCTGAGTTTCGGGGTCACAATTGCAAAAATCCAAAAGACCAATGAGATCAAAAAGAACTCAGAGCTGTCTTAGAGGATCACTCTCAAGCTGGATCACAACTGGTACAAAAGAATTTGCTACATGGCTTACTAAGGGACCTACCAAAAAACACTACAATATTTTATTTAATTCTTACAAATATATGCATATCATATGATGTATAAGAAACTTTTAATACATCAAAGGCCATAATATAATATAATGCGATACCAAAGTACCTTCCTAGATGCTACTACTACTAGACTTAGGAATTAGATAAATTAGTGTGTAAATTTGAGTACAATCTTCAGAGTAGTAAAGCACATCCAGGAAGCAGTCAATGGTATCTATGAAAACAAATTACATAATTCCAATCTTGATTCTTGAATTCATGAGGTTTGAGAGGTGATATTGAATGCGTATCCCTCAAAGGTATCTAAGTTGTGGTTTTCAAAAGCATATATGGCTCAGAAGTGGCAAGGTGACTCACAAGAATGTCAAAAATATTTTTAAAGGCTGGGTGCAGTGGCTCAAGCCTGTAATCCCAGCACTTTGGGAGGCCAAGGTGAGGGAACTGCCTTAGCCCAAGGTTTCGAGACCAGTCTGGGCAACTTGGTGAGACCTCATCTCTACAATAAATCAAAAAATTAGTTGGGTGTAATAGTACATGCCTATAGTTCTGGCTACTTGGAAGACTGAGGCGGAAGGATCAATGGAGTCCAGCAGGTCAATGCTGGGGTGGCCATGAGCATGCCCCTGCATTCTAGCCTGGGCAATAGAGTGAGACTCTGACTCAAAAACAAAAGTCACTCTATATAAACATCTATTCATATTTGTTTTATCTAAAATTATAGGAAAGTAAGCAAGATTTTCTATATGGGGCTATATGTAAGTCTGACATACAACACAGATATCAGGTTCCCAGACAGAAGGATATGATTACTCGCCATGTAATTTCAGTGTATCCACTGTGGTTGTCACATGCCCATTTAGGAAGAATATAGATTATATGATATGTATAAACTCATACTCCTTTGTAATGACATGAGGAATGTCATGAGAAACTGCTGCTGCTGGTTGTGGTGGTGATAGGTTTTCATATTAGTTTTAAGCATACAGAGTTTTGCTAGTTATATTCAAACTCATAAAAAATGAATGGGCTCATAAAGACAAATTACTAATTTTTCTATCACAAAAAAGAGGCTTGTTCAAAATTCACTGATTTTTTTTTTCTGTGATACTCAGTATCCTTTAACATAAAGAAGACATTTAACATTAGATGAGAAAACAACTACTTTTAGAAACTCCTGGTACTCTCTCTCTGAAAAGAGAACATTTTGAAATGCTTGGAAATATTTCTTGTGTTTTGTGATTTTGTCAAGGGTATATATTTAAAACTTTGTAGCAAAATTTTCAGAAATATGCCAATTGCATATTTTAAAAATGTTGAAGCAATGCTTTCTAATCTGCTAAAATGGCTTCCAAAAATATCAATGTTCCATTAATTTTTTTTTTTTTTGAGATGGAGTCTCACTCTGTAGCCCAGACTGGAGTGCAGTGGCTGCTCCCGGCCACCACAGCCTCGACCTGCTGGGCTCCAGCGATCCTTCTGCCTCAGCCTTCCAAGTAGCTGGAACTACAGGCGTGCGCTACCACACCCGGCTAATTTTTGATTTATTGTAGAGATGAAGTCATACCAAGTTGCCCAGGCGGTCTCGAATCCACGGGCTCAGGCAATTCACTCCCTCAGTCTTTCAAGGCACGGGAATACAGGCTGAGCCAGAGCCTGGCTAGATTTTAAAGCTGTTCGTTAAGATATAAAAATATAGCTCCTTTTAGCACTTCAAGGATTAAATGACATCATGAAAAGTAGAAATTTGTGTAGCAGTTTTCAATTTTTTTCAACAATTGATACACCAGATTTAAAACCAGTTACTGGTATATAACACGAGCATCCCATGATAAATGTTGCTTTTTGGAGGTGTTTTGTGAGGTAATTTTTTCAGCTATGGAAGCTATTGAAACCACATGAAATAAATCATATTTTTGAACTACTAAAAGAGTTTTAAAACAAGAATTTTAGGACTAATTAAACATGTCCTACCACTTTTAAAACACGAGGTGTTATAAGCTCATTGAAAGAAAAGTTTGTTAGCATTTACAAAATAAAAATTATATGTAATATCAAATATTCAACTGAAAATTTATATTTGTATATGTTTTATATATCACACAGTTTATGTATACAACATACAGATATATACATTAAGAGCACATACTCGTGTTTACTGAAAAAGATATACATGATCAAAAAATTAGAAATCAATTGTCTTAAAAATGGCAAGGAATAAACATAAAAATATTAATGTCTGAGTATTGTGGTTATGTAAAACTAAAATATGATTTTCCCAAACTAATGAAACTTGACATAAACGCTCTACAACAAAAACTTAGGATATCTAAATGCACTAATACTAACAACGCTTACCTATAAACAGTCGCAACATACTGCACGTAGATATTGTAGAACACTGAGAACAATTTCTTCTAGAAACATCTGAATCTGTTTCTAGAGATTCTTAAACATTCTGAAACATTATGTTTGGAAATATAGAATTGTCCTAGAATCATGGGCATTTTTCACTTTCTTTAACATGATACACAAAGAAAAATATATGGCCTATCATCATTTCATGTTAAGATTTTTAAGGTTATTTTATACTTTGCTAGTATTATAACATATGCACACACTGTCTCTTATTTTTTCAACATTAATTAGAGTATCTACTTAATTTCTCCTAGGTCATACATTTCAAAATTGCCAAATTGTAACTTCAAAATTATCTTCAGAGCATTATAACTGGGACACACTATAAATCCATTCACATTCTCCCTTTTGGTGACACATGAAATCCATATGTGTAGAGAAGGTACTTGATGCAATTATACAAAAAATGAAACTCTTTCTATAATAAGTAAGGACTTAGGATACCACTCATCTCTTGCCAGATTATGATGGAATATCCTATTCATGTAGGCTTTTTAGAAGGAACTATTGGTAGATTTATTTTAAGTACAATCCTCATTACCAATTCTTGGATTATTCCAACATATTAAACCTTAAATATTATGGGCCTTCAATATTATAAATCACATAGTTGCTACTGAAACAGGATAGGAATCCCACCCTGCATTCTGATCATCTGTTTATTTAGGACATTCATTACTAAACTTCAAACTCCTTATACCCAGGGATTATGCCTGATTTATTTCTAGAGACTAGCACAATGCCTACAATGTAGTAGATATGCATGATTTGGGGGAGAATCAATAAATGCATTTTAAGAAGATATAGTAAGCATAATAAATGAAGACATTCTAGTTACTTAATGTTTAATTGATAAAACTATTTTAAAAATAAATTTAAAAATAGATTTTTAACCTATTTACTATGTTTACAAGGGGAGACCCCAAAAACCCTGGAATTAGCTTTTTGGAGAGTGGGCTTCCTCCATTAGGTAAGTGTCCTAGGAACCCTTTGGCATCAGTGTACCAGCTAGTGTTGTTGTTAGAGGCAGCATTTGGCTTCAGTAAATTTTTGGGGGGGAGGAGGAGATTCTTTCAACGTGTTTGTCCTTGTGTGATGGGTGATCACGAGTACACCTATCCACATCATGTAGTGCAGCATTTTTTGAACAAAAATGGCATGACCCCCATGTCCCACCCTCAGTATTTCCCCAAAGGGAAATGTTTTGCTGATGTGGAAGAGGTGAAACAAAAAACAGCAGAAGTACTAAAAGATATCAAAATTGACAAGTTCAAAAATTGTTCTGAGCAGTGGAAAAAGCATCTCAATAGGTGCATTGTATCAAACAGAGAGTATATTGAAGGTGACTAGAGTTCAAACTTGTAAGAATAAATGCACAATTTTTATAAATAAAATCCGGGTTTTGTGGGGGGTTCCCTCCCATATGTGTGTCTTTTCAAAATTTAAGAAAATATCTAATTACCATAAATGTTTTGACTTAATACATTACTTTACAAAGTCAAAATAAAGAACTGAAAATCGCTTGAAACCATTTCCCCACACATCACCTTGTTCCCACGGCTGCTGCTGACCTTGGGAGCAATGAAGGCAGAATCCAGGTCTTCCTGAGTACATTTCCTCTGGGTGGGAGCTAAAGTGGAAGGAACAGCCCAGCCCCTCAGCTCAGACCCTCCGTGTTCTTTTAACAAACTGATAAACTTCAGAATTACTTGGTATGTGCTGTTACCACATGCTTATTTCTGATAGTGCTTCTAACTTTTGTATTTCATTATGGTGTATAAGAGATTTTGAATGTATATATATATTTTTTGCACAGTGCTACAGAAGGGCATTTTTAAAAAAATGAAACAGAGTGAAAGTACCAAGGTAAGAAAGATTCAAGAAGCAAGCTTTCATTAAAAAAAAAAAAATCTTATTTTTTTGTGAGAAAAAAATAACCTTTAATAGAAAAAACATATATATTCACTTTACTTTTGTTGGAAAATCATCAACCCCAGAACACACTGAAATATACATTATTTATTTACCAAATATAATTTCATTCTATGTAGGGAATAAAAACGTTCCAGAAAAAGAAATCACTTCTTAAATAAAACTTAGTGAGAAAAAGTAAATTGATCAATATAAATTTACTTAAAGAACATTTGCTAGTTGTTAGGTTATATATAATGTCCCTTGCTATATGTAAAAGACAAAAGTAAAATTACTACTTACCTTTTAAAGACTACTTTGGTCATAAGTACATTTATTTTTAACTTTCTAGATAAATTTGTTTAAATAATTTTGATTCAATTTTTATAATGTATGTAAAATATAAAAATTGTCTAGTATTTAAAAATTGCTAGTTAAACAATAAATCTTATACTTTTAAATCCCAGTGTTAGTTTCTAACAGGAATATATCTAAAAAATAGCAGTAGCTAATACATATACTAAGTAAAATTATGAAGAAACACACTATTCAACAATTAAATGTTTAATAAAAGAAATTAACAGTTTGTTATTTAAGAGAAATTCACCAAAAGAAAGGAGACTTTCCTTACAATACAAGATCTGTTCAGTGACTTAAAACATTTTTAGGAGCCGGGCTCAGTGGCTCAGCCTGTAATCCCGCGCCTTTGGGAGGCTGAGGTGAGTGGATTGCCTGAGCCCGCAGGTTCGACACCCGCCTGGGCAGCAAGACCTCATCTCTACAATAAATCAAAAATTCAGCCGGGCGTGGTAGCGCATGCCTGTAATTCCGGCTACTTGGAAGGCTGAGGCGGAAGGATCGCCGGAGCCCTGCAGGTCGAGGCTGCGGTGGCCGGGAGCGGCCACTGCACTCCAGTCTGGGCGACAGAGTGAGACTCCAACTCAAAAAAAAACAAAACCAAAAACAAACATTTTTAGGCACTGATCCTAGAAGTAAAAATGCAACATATATATGAAGTATGCAAAGCACGAAGCCACAGTACGTGTCATTAATAAACAAGGGTTAAAATACAATCATTTCACATTGATTAATCACAAAAATGCAGTCATTAATTAGCAGACATAGGTTAAGATTTATTTATTCCTTTTGTTATTACAGCACAAGATTTTCTACAACACAAAGAGCATTTAATGAATTCTTACAACTTTCTATAATATCTTAAATGACTTTGCACTTCATATTTTTACTATTCTTTAAAACAAAAAAAGTTTCTGAGTCTTCATGTCATTAATTCATACATATATACATACACATACACACACACACACGCCCACACACACTCTCTTAATTTTCTAATTTAGTGAACAGGATCTACTGAAGTTAAAGTTATCCATGAAAGAATGTTAACCTGAAATGTTGATAAGAGGTATTCTGAAATTGGCTAATTATGCACCAACACTGAAAGAGGTAAAAGGTTACATCTGGTTTTGACAACAAAACTTCAGATCCCATAAGCCCTTTTTATATAAAAGACTAATTTGACAAATAAATATTCCTTATAGAATAAAAGAAATGCAGACACTCTAATGAAACATATGTACATTATACATACAAAAAAGTAAATAAATAAGTTTGTAAAAATTCTGATGTAAACATTTATTGTGATTTTTAAAACTTTATCATCTTTAATTTATCAAAAAAATTACAGTTTTTCACTAGTGCAAAGACTGAATTATTCAATAAACTCCTTTCGGGATAGACGTGTAGTGAACATGAAGAATTGTGTACTTCTCTCTTATTAATTTGTAATGTAGCTTTTTTTGGTAATTTTTTTGTGAGGTTGAAAAGTCATCTATGCACAGAACTTTAATGAACATTCAGATTTTTCATTTGTGACATAATTTACATACAAAAAATAGCATAACAAATATATTGGAATACAGTATTAGATACATTCCAACAAAATATATAAACATTAGATGAATACCATAGTGGATATGTAGAGAAGGTTAATAAACCATAAAATCTTGTAAAATATAAAAGGATCAAAAATATCTAAACTGACCCAAAAGGAATTATTAATAATTTTAATATTCTATCACTTTAAGTAAATTTTTATGTTAAACACAAAAAGCATTATAGTGTTTATTAAATAGAACAGGAGTTACCAAGCTTTTCTCAGAAAGTCATATAGTAAATATTTCAGGCTTTGTGGGTCATGCAGTTTCTGTTGTAACTAATCAACTTGGCTGTTGTAGTACAAAGCAGTCATAGATAACATATAAACAAAAAAGTATGACTGTGTTCTAATAAAACTAACTTACAAAAATAGGCAGTGAGCTAGATTTGGTCCATGGACCATAGTTTGCTGACCTCTGAAATAGAAAATCTGACTCAAAACCACTTAATTTTAATTGCATCAACACCCAGTACAAAGCAGGAAACATGAGTAAATATTTACTGCTTTGTGAATTAAAGTCAGGAATGAGTAGAGAAAATAAACCTTTGTGCTCAGAAACAAATGTCATTACAATTCAATCTCTAATTAGTTATTAGTATTCTGCTTTCCCAATCGGGGCAAAATTCCAAGATTGTAATCCATAGTCTCATTAAGAATTAGGCTTGCAAACTAAAACCAATAAAATGAAAGAAGATGCAACAGAGATATAGTAATGAGAAAGTGAATTTCTAATATAAGATGACTAATAAAAACAATATCTTTGTGGTGAGTTCTTATAGTATTTCAAATCTCCCCCAGTGGACTGTTAACTCCATAGGGATAAGAAATAGTTTTAATTATTTCTGTAACACAGTGCCTAGGATATAGCTGATGGTCAGTAAACATTTATTAAATAAATATGTGAATGCTTTCTAAGGCAAATTATGTTTTTTGTTAGTTCCCACAGAGTGATAGTCCTCTGAAGTAGTAATATTACTTTAAGATCCTCTAATAAAGTTAAAATGTTCTGTTGTTTTATATTATCAGTCACACTATGACTATAAAGATGAATTTTGTCTTGAATCTAAACTTGACCTACTATTCAAATAGCATGATTTGAAACTTGAGTTTATATCTCACTGTTAGGATTGGACCTAGACAAAACAAAACAAGTACAGTCACAAAGGATTGGTTATAAAACTGCATTTACAACTATTTTTTTCAAATAAAGAAATATTTATACATTTAATTATAAATAGATTAAAAACTCAAATCAATTTTTCACCTAACAGAAACGTATTGGTTGTTCATGATTTGAAAGATCAATGGTAACCAATATGCTAATTTCAACATAGTTATATATTAATTTTCTTTAAAAACTGGATAGTTGAAGAATACTAGAGAACCATTTATAAACAAAATTTATGAGGTTTTCTATGGAACCAAAAAAACCAAACCAAAACAAAAAATTTAAATATTCCCAAACCACAATAACTCCACACAGTGGAAGAAATGCAATATAAATTATTACACAAATCATACTTTTTATGAATGTATGTAAAAAACTGTAAACAATTAATTTACTCTATGTAAGTAAATTTCTCTATCTTTTCTTTAATATATTTTCACATTTCCAAACAAATAATAAGTTTAACAATGACAAAAAAAATTTCAAAGAATGTTATTTGGTTTTTGGATCAGTTATTGGACATTGACAGACAAAAGCCACATATAATTATATGCTCAAACAAGACATAGCCTTATTTTGCCATTGTTACAAGCACAATGTTAACAATATGTACAAATGCAAGTAGTAAAACAATCCTGATTAAGTGAGGGCAAGCCAAAAATGTAATGGATAAAAATATTTCCATTAAAATAGTGTTATGGTTCAAAATTCACACATTAAAAAATAAATACATATAAAACTATTACATATATATTACAGTGCTGGAAATTGAATGGATTCCTCTTCCAAACTTTTAAATTTAAAAGCACAAGCCAAGAAGGCCAACGTTCTGCTTTAAAAAAAAAATCAAATCAGGGAAGACAAATTGTGTATATCCCACAATTTATAAAGGGAGAAAATTAAAGTAAAAGGTTCAAAGTAAAACAAAACAAATAAGAATAAAAATACTCTCATACCGATTTCCATGGTCCCCGATGCCATGATACATCATCAGGGCAAGCATGCACATGACACTGTACTACACTAGGTGGCTTGTTTAAGGTTTCACAGTTGTGCTCTTGTGACATTTGGCCATTGGGAAATTGACATATTACAAATCTTGATTTTATTCCTCCTCCACATGTTTGTGTACACTAAAAACAAGAATAGGAAAAAAGTTTTAACTATGTGACTTTAAAGAGAATATTATATTGCTTTATTCAATGTTTAAACATAGTAATGCTAGAGGTAAAGTTTTTAGTTTCTTCATAATTTTTAACATTTCTCCCATGGCAAAAAAAAAAAAAAAAAAAAAAATCAAAGTTTTAATTTCATTATATAAAAAACAGACAAGATTTTGAGTATTAGTACCATAGGATATTTGAGTAAAACATCAAGGGTTTATAAGATATTGCTGGCAGGTTAAGCCAGAAACAAAATTGATTTACCTAATAGGAATTAATTACATAATGCATGATATCAAATGAATAGATTATTATATAGCCATGAAAACTAATAAGGTAGGTCTAATTTGATAAACTTGAAAAGATGTTTAAGATATATTACATAAAAATAGGTAGCAAAGCAGCATGTATATTATCCTATTTCTAAAACCCATAGAACAAAAGTCTAACAGAAAATATACCAAAATGCTAAAAGTTCTTATCTCTTTCTAGTTTTTCATATAATTTGGTGTTCCAAAATGAGCACATGGTAAACACAGAAATAAAAAAGTTACTTTAATTTTGGAAAATAGTAAAAGCACATTTTAAAAAATGTACTTGGTGTTTATTAGTGCCTGGTCAGAAATAGACCTTTAAACAATGATTCCCAAACTCCTGAAGAAATTATATGCTAAATATCATGAAGCAAAATTATCTGGCTCATTAAACTGGGTGAGTTATTTTCTTTATCTAAAACTACTATAAATATTTGCTTCAAATTCTTTCTCATTCTAAGTTATGGGGGGGCGGGGGGGATTAGTATTCCAAGTGACCATTTAAAAAGTTCTATTTCCAGAGTGTAGAGAATGCCAGTGCATGAAAAAAGAGCTCAATAAGTGACAACTATCTGGCTTAAAGAAAAAGATTCACCAAATGAAGGACTTAATACAGGATAAAACATGATTTATATTTCAACCTAGTTTTCTATTTTTATACCAACCTAATTATCTAAGAAATTAAAATAATAAACTCACTTTAAAAAATATAACAGTAGTTCACAGAAATATTGCCTAGCATATCATGTTCTGTTAAAAAATCTGGAATAAATATTTTAATAATGAATAGTGACTAAAACCATCTACTAAAGGAACATGGTTTTATCCTCTCAATTTAAAAAAATCTTTTTCTATATAGTAGTGAAATGAGACTCTACAACAGTATTGAACATTATAAAATGATTTACTTTTGGCCCTCAGAAATATAATAATCTCACTAGCTTGGAAATATTCTGACTTACTTCTCCCCAGCTTCCATAGTTCCACTGTGGACAAGGTCCTGGATCACAACGCTTTGACTCTGGGGGTTTGGAGGCTGCATCACAATAACTGGCACTTTGTCCATTTTCATCCTGGCAGACCACAACCCTACGCTGAAGACCTCCAGCACAACTGCTAGAACACTGACAAGGATAAAGCACAGAAACACACACAAACTGCAGATTCCACATCATGAATTCACATGATGAGAAACACACACAAACTGCAGATTCCACATCATGAATTCACATGATGAAAAAAAAAATCAATATTTGACTCAAAGTCAAACTCTACATTAAAATCTCCCTCATAGGAATCACAATTTGAATGGAGAAAATCTGCCAAAACACTTGTTTTAACGGGGCTTCATTAGAATTTGTTGATTAAGAGGTGAAGCTTTCAAGCTTACATTAGGAAATAATTTTTATCCTCATCATACGGGTTAAATAAAAATAAATTAAAATGTTAAGGTCTCACTAAGAAGAAATAAAAAACAAAAGACTGTTAAATTACTCAACTTTGACAATGGTGTTTTTCTTTATTTTGTATCATTAATCTCATATAAAATATGAATTACAATTGTATGTTTGATAGTTTATCATGATTTTATACCAGCTTATTGCATCGCTATCATAATGATTTTTGGTCTTGGATTTTTTTTTTCACCAACATTTATAGTCTTACCTCTTGAAGAGTTTTCTTTTGTTTTTATTATAATGAATTCTAATCAGATTGTTTTAAAGTGCATTCCTCTGTATTCATAATATCACATTAGCATATAATTCAATAAGAACGCCAGGACTTATAATCTGCATCAAAAATGCTAATTCTTTTAAGATTTAAACTATTGACATTCAAATAAATTTAGCATTTAATGTTATATATATCTGTTAAAAGGATATAATATAACAAAATTATAGAATTAATGTAACTCAATAAAGATGACTTACTGATCCCCATGGTCCTGTTCTCCACTGATTTCTGTTGACTGATGGATGGGCCCCCTGATTTTGATCATCTTCAGGTTTGTGAGTTAATGGGAAATTCCTGCTTGGATAATGGCTTGGCTGCTCAGAGGAAGTAGGAAAGTGGTTGTATGTGGGTGGGCAGGCTGCCAGGTTACATTCTTTTTCTATCACAGGTCGAACTTCAGGGTTACAGTAATTCTCATCAATTGGCTGATGGTAGTTGATACATAAAACTTGTCGAGTTGTTTTTCCAAAGCCACAGGAAACTGAACACTGGTGAAAAATTTAGTCAACATTTACAATGCGATATACAATAATATTACATGAAATATCAACTATATTTAGTTTTTCATTTCCCTGCTTTCTTATAAGAATACTTACAGGTGACCAATTTCCTGCTTGCCATTCTCCACAAGGGCTAAAACAGACAGATACTTCAGCAGGTCGGGGTAAGTGGGCACAATATGATTCGTCTGCTATTCTATCATGAGCGTCACGACAGCTTACATAGCGGGCCTGATTACCTCTTCCACAAGACACAGAGCACTTAAAAAAAATCAATTTACACCATGGTGTTATATGTTACCCACATTTCTAAAACATTAAGTTTCTTGAGAAAATATAAATTAAAAATACTATCACCTTGCAGCACTTCTGAGTCAAATAAAGATGGGTTAGTGAATATCTCAATAGTTTAAGTTCTACATTTCACAAATATTTTTATACAATAATTGAATCATATGCAAATATAATGATTTTAAATAATGCTTAGTTGTTTGCTAAAATTAAAGATTCTGAAAACACATGAGGTAAAAGAATCTTAAGATTTCCATAAAGTAACTTTGAAAGAACTAATAGATTAGATGTGATTCCATAATTAAAATAATCAAAGAATATGTGAAGTTTAAAAACACATGTTCCATATAAGACTAAAACAAAGTATATACTCCACATGCATTGAAGCTTTTCATTTAAAAAGAATAGAAATGTTTATAGCTTAAGTAAAAGTTGATAAATGCCTAATATCACATCTGTTTCTCAAAACAACCTGTGACATAAGTATTATTATTATTCCAATTTTGTAGATTAGAAAATATACTCAGAAAACATCAACTTCTTGAGTAAAGATATGAAGCTCTTGAAAGGCAAATGACCCAGCCATTAATTTCTAATTCTAAACTCTACACTTCTTTCATACCATCAAAATACCTGAGAATGAATGTGTACATTAATTTGTCAAATCTTTACCAATCCTTTTGTTGATGTCTAAAAGCCTCCATAATAGAAACACTGCATCTCTTAAAGAAATTTACTTACTGGGGTCCAGGAACCATGTCGCCATTGTGCTATCTTTCCTGCAGGAATAACTGGTAATGAAGTGGCTCCAATTTTAGAAATAATTGGGCAAGGTACAACTATACAGTCCTGTTCAAAAGAAAAATGGATCTCATAAATCATCCATTAATCACTCTGTGTTATATTAAATTCAATACTTCACTTCTTCTTCCATATGTCTAAGAACAGTTGCACACTGAATTACAATTAGGTGATATTATGGTTTGTATTTTTCAAAAGCACATAGTACTGTCAAGTGCTAGTAGTGGAATGCGACTGAATCCTAAAGTTTGGATCATTTGTCTCATGGTTGAAAAGGAAAAAAGCGGTAGTTCTTTAAATACACTGCTTAGCTGAAACCTTCTGAATGAACACAGAAGTCTCCTTTAAAAGGCACTGTATATCTTAGAAGTTCATGATAGTCATAATAATAGATATTTTTCTTCAGTTCAAAGAATTGACATACACAAGCTAAATGGGTGATCCCCTGGCAGATAAAGAGTAGAAAATTTCATCATAAAGTTGATAAAACCAAGAAATATAAATTCCCTCTCTCTCTCTCTCACACACACACATACACACACACTTTTAAGGGATATACATATAAGCAGAAAAAATATACAAAGAAATAATTTTAACACATCAATAATCTTCTGTCTCATAAATCCCTTTGCTTACAACCCATGAAGAGATTTCCTTTACCTGCCTTTCCCTTGGGCGACTGGCCCCATGGCACTCTGTGTCATCTAACACTGCACTAAATAGGACACTGACACATTTAACAGCACGCCTCTGATACCCATGGCCACATGTGGCTGTGCACTGAAAGAAGAAAATAGATATTTTAGAAATCATTGCTTTTCAAAAACTACATAAACTTCTTTTCCTAATGAATACATAGTTAATAATATATTTTCAGTAGATCTTTTTACTAGTCCTTTAGACCAGATTTAAGACATAAAATAAGCAGACTTGATCAGTATGCCCTTTATTCAAATTTACTATGTAGATATCAATACAATATTGAAGTAAATAAAACTTTACAGTTATTATTGTATCCTAAAAAGTTATGTAAAAATGTCAAAAGAGGTCTGATATTTCAGAGGCAAAGTCGATACAATTTAGGGAAACAATACTTTCCAAATTCGACCCAGTGTATGCATGTCATTTAATATGTTAAGTAAATCTCAAAGAGATAAAGAAAGAATAGTGTATGGTAAATTTAAAGGCAACCTCTACAAAAGAATAAGCTACTAACCCTCATCCAACCTGACCATTAGTCATTCTGCAGATTCCTAGTCTCTTGTTTGGCAAAACTTTTAAGTAATGTCTACCCTAAAAAAAGACACCAATTTAGACACCAAACCTGAAAATATTCAGTTTAAACAAAGCTGATAAAAACATAAAATTCCCGAATTGTACCCTACATCTTTAAAAATCAATAATTTTTTTTAAAAAGCTTACAATTTGTGTCATTTTGGTTAGTTCATGGGAGTTCAAAAGCAAAACTGAAATATTTACTACAGCAAAACTAGCAGTACTGTCAACGTTTTTCAGATAAAGTTTCATATTTCAGGGTTTGTTTTTTTTTTCAAGTAAACCAACCCCTCATTGCATTCACTAAGGGAGGAGTGACTATATCACAACTTTTGTGTTATTTTGTAAAGATGAATCAAATTAGAAAAACCTATATCATATACTCACAGCACCCCATGGTCCTACTTGCCAGGAAGAGCACGGATGAAGCTCACATGGTCTAAGGGATTCAGGTTTGGTACTTGGATTACAGAAGCCATCACTTAAGTGATCTTCATTCAGCTGACACCACACCTGCCGCTGCTTTGTTCCTTTTCCACATGTAACAAGACACTGTAAGAATACAACTGATCATCATTATTTGCAGCATTAGTAAGCACAAATGTCTTAAAGATGATGCAGTGGCCAATTTGCATATTAAAATACAGTTGCAAGACCATTCTTGAGTGCATTTTCCCTTACTTCTACAGAGATAGTCACTAAATAAAATCAGGCCCTCTCAACTTCTGCTGCCCAAGTCCCATGGAAACACCCATTTGCCCTAGAAACAAAAGTACAAAAATATACACAAAAGGTATATAGTCCAGGCAGCTGTGGCACTTTCTTATGAAAATGGTTACAGAATAAACATCATTCAATATTATTGCTAGCCAGATACTGTAAATACTTTAGGGACAAACCATCTTGTAAATTTTTTGATTTCCTGGATAATAAAGCTATTTACAAAATAATAAAATAAATTTAAATACTTCTTAATTTTATAAGACTTCTATTGTAAAGCTTTCCTAACAGAGTATTATAAAAGTTCTAAGCCTTATGTGTTTACTGTTACCTCACTCCACTCACTAGTAGCCCAACTGGGACAGGAAAATTCATTACAATTCTCTTTCGTCACTCGGGAAAGTTCTTGGCATTCTCTGTCAGCAAGGTGATGGCCAAAGTTATTTATACAGTAAGATTCTCGAGACCTTTCCCCTCTTCCACAGCTCCTGGAACACTGATTTAAAAAAAAGTGATAACTAGAGGGAAAAAATCAGATTTTTAACAATTATATACATTGGGGTAACAAATATATAATTAGAAAAAAGAGGGCAATTTTTCTTAAGCAATCATTTTTATTGTACCTGGGACCATTCAGAATAATGCCATCTTGTTAAGACACAGTCACCATGGCATGGTTCTCGAGTAGGAGGTTTAAGTTGGTCACTGCAATAGTGATCATCTACTGGAACAGTCTGTCCTTTATGAATGGAATACTTCATGCAGTGGACATTCAAGGACCTATATCCTTGACCACAACGAGATGAGCATTCACTTTTGCCAATGATGTGCCACCTAGAAAAAAAATGTTATTATATTAAGAGGTATATTAATTAGTACAATTAAAAATAGATTCAGAGAAACTCATTTGTACAACTCAATTTTAAACATTCTGAGAAGTGATATGAAGCCAGTCTGGTTAAAGTAAAGCTAGAGGGCCAGTATTGTAACTATTGACCTTACTCTGGCATTTGGGGACTGCTTTGGAGGTATGTCCAAGGAACCCCAAACTTCCCCAAAATCAGTTGGAAAAAACTGGTTGAGACCAAGATTACTCAATTGCTTCATGACAGATTTAAGACTATGACTGAATATATCTGACTCCAAATCGGATGGTCTCCCATGTAACCCCTCTGTAAGTACTTTGATTTATGAGCAGAGAATGTTTGAGTATTTGACTGTATCAATAAATGTAAAACCTTTAATGTTTGGTAAACTAGTTTTTGTAAAGCATATCACATTTTTCATTCATTCATATAATCTATATTTTGACATGTTTCCAGGGAAAACAATTTTTCCACAAGTAAAAATTATTGTTTTTGCCAAATTATTCCAATTGTAGTCTAGCAATCTATCAGACAACTTGAGTGTACCAATATCACGAAGCATATAATTCATGGAATTTGTTTTCATCCCCAACAGTATCTCACAGATTTCACTGTGCTTCATGCCATTGCAGTGCAGTGATGTACCTTATACAGGAATTCCTACCACTAGGCTTTTGCTATGTTTTTATACAACAACATAAATACATAGAAATTCTCATCCTTGATAAATTCTTATCCTCATCATGGAAGAGGTTCTGGCTATCCCTAAATGTTAAATGTCACCTGCTACAGCACATATATTTAAGAAAAAAAAAGGAAAGATGGTACTTTAAGTCACTCCAAGAGTAATCACAAAAAAATTCCAAATGACAAGAAATTTAGGTTAGAAGTACCAACTTCCCTGCCATGATCTCGGATTGACTTTCTTACAGTTTAATAGACAAAATACTGATAAGATATCGGGAAATAAATCTATGTATTTCCAGTTCTCAGACTTCAGAAGTTTATTGATTCATGAATTCAATGGGAATGATAGAATCATTCTACAGAATTTATTGTTTAAGGTCTTTAAACCATCGATTTTCTGATAAGTGTTTATCTGTGTTTATTTTATAGACAAAATTGTTTCCATTTTCTACACAAAATGTTGAGGCCTAGATACTGGTATTCATCAAATACTGTGAATAAAAATTCAAACCAATTATGTACTGAATTTCACCATAAATTAGTAAGCCTGAAATTTTATAATGGCAGGGGCAGAGTATAAGTATTAGTTACGTGTCCTTTCTGAGTCGAGCACTGAGTTGAATGTTTTACTCTTAGTTCACTTATTAGTTTTAATCTGGTTATATTATACATTATTTCCCTTTTACCTCAGTTCACAGTCTGTATTGCACCTTTCAGTAGCAAACAATGGAAGTGGCAAGTGGTCACATCTTTGATCAGGCACAACCATATGATCACTCTTATGTATGCAGGTAATTTTTCTTCTATGAAGACCTTGGCGAAAGTCAAATGAAAATTAAAAACGAAAGGAAAATTCACATAAGTAGATGGTTCGCAATTATGTGTTTCTGTTAATAGCCAAAAGGAGTTTTTCTAAGCAGGCAAAAATTACCAACACAACATCCAGGATATATTATTATATTAATCCAGCGAGGAATGACTTTTTATAACAAGGAAGCTAAATCCTGAATGACTGAGGAGTTAGCTTAGTGAAGAGACATAAGGAACATGAGACAGGTATGGAGTAGGAAGAAATTTGTTACTACTGTATAGAGTAATTATAGGTGAAAAATTGAGTAGCTAGGGACTGCACTATTGCTATACAGTGTACTATATTATTGTCATCTATTATTTTCCTCCTCTTTCCTCATAAATGAATTCCACGTCTCAACTTCTCGCAAGAGAATAACTCTTCTCTGTTCATTGGCATCAGGATTATACCAACTGACTGTGAGGGGATGTGACCCATTTCATTCCCAAACAGATCTCTTTCCTTGTACTCTCTGTCTCTAGGGCAGAATTTCACATGTAGGGCTGATCTTTCAGCCTGGAATCAAGAATGAAAGAGGCGTAGGCCGACAATAAAAAGATCAGTGGTTATCACAGGCTGTGGGGGAAGGAGGGTGGGATGAACAGATGAAGCACAGGGGATTTTTAGGGCAGCAAAACTACTATGTATGATATTGTATTGGTGAATACATGTTGTTATACGTTTATCATAACCCACAGAATTTACAAAACAAAGAGTAAACTCTAATGTAAACTATAGATTTTAGTGAATAATGATGTATCAAATTATCTCATCAACTGTACAAATGTGGCACACTAATGTAAGATGTTAACAACGGGAGTGTGTGTGGCGGGGAGAACCAGAGGAGGCAAGAAGGAGGACTACGCAAACTTTCTATACTTTCTGCTCAATTTTTCAATAAACCTAAAACTGTGCTAAGAAATAAAGTCTATAAATTACATTAAAAAAAATCCAACATGGATGCAGACACCAAGTTGGAGTAGAGCCATAGCCAATTAGCAGTCAAAATAAGGTATGAGTAAGAAATAAACTTTTGTTGTTCTAAGCTATCGGGATTTGGTAGTTGTTTGTATGCTGTAGAACCACAGCAAAAACAAGCTAAGAGAAGTGGTCATAATGGGCCAGATAGTTTGAACTTTACAAATTTCTGCAATGGAGAGACAGTAAAGTGTTTAAGTAGTCAGTGACATTATCAAATTTCTGTTCTATCAAAGTTCAACTTTGTACTTCCAGTTAAGCAAACATGAACATATGTTATTTCTGCTTCTTCCTAAATGTCCTTTGAAATAACTACAAGGAATTTTGAAAAGGCATAAACCAAAAGAACAAATAAAAAAAGATTTAAAAAAACAGTAGGCAAGAAAAGGAAATTTTGAATATGCAAAGTAGGTGGAAATAACTATTTAACAGAGCCAAGGAAGATGAAACCTAAGCCTGTGAAGTTGGAAAGTAAATAAGAAACAAACCATTCATGCCATAAAATCCCAGAAAAGCCCAGGAATAGAAAACACTGGGTTCCTCTGAAGGGGTAAATATGAAAGGAGTAGGCTTGAAAAAGTGAATTGATTGAAAAGTATTTATACAAAACAGACCACTACTCTTCTAGGTGAGAGCGACACTGTCCAATAAAAACAGAATGTGAGCCACATTATCTAGTAATCATATTAAAAAGTTAAAAAAAATTAATTTTAATAACATTTATACTTGACCTCAAATATCCAAAATATGGTAATTTAAACATGGCATCAATATAAAAAGTATTAATGTATATTTTACATTTTTTTCATAGCAAATCTTCAGAATTCAGTTTGTATATCACGCTTATAGCACATTTCAGTGGTCTGCCACATGCAGCTAGGGGTTACCGTATTGGACAGCATAGTTCTAGAAGAGGTGAACTTGAGAGTGCAAGACACAGGTGAGGGAAGCTGGGGACACACTGTACTAGAACTGTATGATTTTTAAGTAAGGATCCCATATTGACTGATGAGATCCCAGGCCACTGGGCTCTTCATCTTCTTCTGACTATAAGCCAATGTCTATTGTCCTGCAGCCTCCTCATGATCATCAGAAGATGAGAGAATTCCTCTCGTGGGAGCCTATGTAACCCAAGAAAAAAGATCACCTGACAATGACATTTGGGGCTACTCCCCAATGACACATGAAAGGGCTACTTCATAACCAAATTACTCTATAATGTAGCCTCTAGTTGACTTGTCTGACCCACACAGGACTTTGAATCAGATTTTAGTACTTCTTAAATATGAACAGAGAAAGATCAATAGACATTTTAGAAAAACCTCTAACACATAAGAGGTAGAATAAACAAAAGCAAAACAGAACTAGGATGGAACATGTATAAGTCAGGGAGCAGAAGAAAACTTAAAGATTATAATGAATACCCTCAGAGATATAATAGAAAGTAATGCATTCATGAAGCAAAAGCAAGATGTCATTGGAAGAAAACGTCAAGAAAATGATGAAACTGGGAGAAGAAATTAGAAAATAACAGCTCTTTTTAGGAGGTTGAACATCCAAATAATCAAAATTATAGGAAGATAAAGAGAAAAATTAATGTGAGAAAATTGTCAAAGTAATAACACAGTAACATTTCTCAAGACAAAGAATCTATGTTTCCAAATTGAAATGACATCCCAATTACCCAGAAAAACAGATGTAAAAAACACCCACATTGAGGCAACTTATCCCGACACTTCATACCACTAAAATTTAAAAAATAATCCACAAAACTTCCAGAAAAGAAAGTACTACATACAAGCACAGAAAATTGGAAAAGCCAGAAAACAAGTCTTTCAAATTCTAAAAAAAAAATCTGTTTTAGAATTTATACCAGCTAAACTACCGATCAAGCATGAGAACAGGATAATGCCATTATCAAATATGAAAGGTCTCAAAAAAATGACTTTCTTTCTTGGAAAAGCACTGAGGGATATGTTTCACCCTATTTGGGAAGAAAATCAAGAAGAGGAAGTCATGGGACTTAGAAAACAGGAAATCTAACACAAAAGAAGATTAAAGAGAATTTCCATGATAATAATAAAGGGAAATTTCAAGGTGACAGTCTTATAACAAGCAACACAAACAAATCAGAGCAGGAGAAAAGAAGGCCACAGGAGCAAGAGATAAAGTAAAGGAAAATTGAAACTGACAAATTAAATAATATGCTTGAAAATATTAAGACAAAATGTATACACAGCTCCAAATTTGGAACTGGTAAACAAACAAAGCAAAGAATTTAACTTTAGAGAAACCAAAATGTTACACAGAAAACAAAATATAATCATAGTACACTATGTGGCAAAAGAAATCATAGCTCCTGTTACGCTACATGTCATTAAGAGAGCTCTCCTGGTTTGATCTCCCAACCCATCTCTCACCATGTGTGTCCAAACTTCCATTTAGAATTGTGTTATCCTTTACTGTGTTCACAGCATTTTAGAGTATTCCTCTATCCTCCTGTTGCTTGAACTCGTTCTCCTAACTCCCCACATCCATGGCTACAGACGAGTTTACCCACTCAATACTGGAATGCTGGTCCCAGCTCCCCAAACTCCAATTCTCGTCTGTAAAGTATATCCTTGGCCTTTCTGTCAAAATGAATTCTTCCTTCTTCCACGTGACCACAGCTCTTTGTGGCCTACCTCCAGCATTTGTCCTAGTCAATCGTTCATCATCTACCGCCACCTCCCTCCACTGAGACACTGCCCAAACGTAACAGGAGCACCTGGTCCCACGCAATTATTCTGGGCAGCACTGCCCTAGTGCCACAAGACCAAGGCTGCATTGGCCCTGAGCAGGACACCACAGTTTCTTTGGCACCTTGTCAGGGCAGTTTGTTAGACTGTGGTCACTGCCCTGGTCACCCACTTTCTCGCATAAGCCGATCTGCATATTGTTCTGAGTTTCCGCCTCTCTGACTCACACTGTGCCTCCAATTACCAAACCTTTTCTCTATTACCCATGAAAACGCTTTCTCCATTCTACACAAACTTTACCTTCAGCTTCAATCTGCTCACAACCTGCTAGCTCTGCCTTTTCTATGGTCTACTCTGTATATCTGTAGCAGTGCATCTACCATTTTATTTATTTATTTATTTATTTATTTTGAGGTGGAGTCTCACTCTGTCGCCCAGACTGGAGTGCAGTGGCTCCGGCGATCCTTCCTCCTCAGCCTTCCAAGTAGCCGGAATTACAGGCATGCGCTACCACGCCCGGCTGATTTTTTGATTTATTGTAGAGATGAGGTCTCGCTGCCCAGGCGGGTGTCGAACCCGCGGGCTCAGGCAATCCACTCACCTCAGCCTCCCAAAGGCGCGGGATTACAGGCAGAGTCACCGAGCCCGGCTTGCATCTACCATTTTAAATTAAGATATCTACTGCATCTGTTTCAACCACTAGACTGCAAAACTTGAATGCAGAATTGGGGTCTTATTAATGTTCTGAAACAAAGCATTCCCTCAATAAGTGTTTACGGCATTGAAAAGCATCATATTATACAACTAAGTACCCATAATTATAAATTGCATCTTTCTGCTTTCTTTCCCTACTGTAAATTTCTCTGCTTTTCCATTGTCCCCCTCGATTCTCTTCAGTTATTTATGCTATCAGTACAAGTATATTTCCTTGTGGTCAAGGAAGGGAAATAAAAGAATGTTCGATATCTCAACACTAAAGGGGAAGCCATGTGGAGCATGTGGAGGTGGGTAGAGGGAAGGGCAGATATTTCACTGGGTAGCAGATTGCAAGTTAGAGAAACTTTCTGTGGCTGTGAAAAAAAAAATGAGAACAGGAAAGGAAAGAAGCAGCAATGGAGAATGTTGAAAAGGGTAGCGTTAAATGGACTTGTTAATACAAGAAACAAAGAATCAGTGAGAGGAAAAGTGGAAGGGATTACAAAAAGGAAACATTGAAATGTCTGTATGGGATATGTGTGGGCATGGTGGGGAAGATTCTATAGGCAGCTAAACTCAAAAGCTCCCCCTCCACCAAAAAAAGTACCCCAAATGACACCAGCATGCAGTTAGACTATTGTGTCTTATTTAATGCCAGTTGTACCTTGACACATTTTGGTACAGTCTTGCCATGGTCCGTACAGATCCCATGTGAACAGGTCACTCCTCTCTTCCATAGGAATATTGAAAGAATAACGTACATCAGGGTTGTACAAATTGCCCACACACAACACCTCAATAAAATACAAAGGAACAAACAGTCAATTCATAAAAGACATATAAAGACATAATTTGTGTACATTTAATAATAAATGTTAACTGCTTAACTGTAGTTTACTAAGAAGATTAAAGCTAAGTCTTATGAATAACTACTGAGAAGCTACCTGCAGAATCAGTTCCTCTTCTAGTCGATCAGTACTATTAATTCTTTCAATTGAGTTGTTTGATCCACTGTATTCAAAAATGGCTCCTTGTACATTGATTTCTTTTTTTGACATACTTACAACAAAATTTCCATTCAAAAGAAAATTTCCCTGAGTGTCAGACAATGCTGTAAAATAACAAAATATTATTCATGAAATAGTAAAACAAGTCAATGGGACATAGAATACTTTTTTAACATTTAAAATTCAAATCACTTTTTAAAACTAAAGTCAGTAAATGTAAATTAATACTAAGGAAATAAGTTTGTTTTAATACATTGTGGAATCTAATCTATAAGTAGGCAAACTTCAGCACATCAGTCAAAGATATCAAAATAAATTCACCCTCTACTTTTCTATCTCAGAAAGTTATCTTCTTCCATTAGGCATGCAGCTTCAGAAGAGACATACAAGTGGGGGAAAGTGAACAGAATTCATGGCCCCAGTAGACAGATCAGTTCAATGGTCCTGGTCTTCAATGGTGGAGAAAGAAAGAGCAGCTACACAACTACAACATTCCATTTATGCTTGTCTTGGGAAAAAGGCACAAAGCTTTAGCACTCTAGGGCCAATATTCTAAAAGGTCAAGCAATGAGAATACCTCTTTCTATACAAATGCTTGAATCTTTCATAGACAGGTACTCAGTTACTGCTGATACATATGTGAATTTCTGCATTTCAGATAAACACGCCTATCTCCCTCTCTGTCTATGGTCCTGTCTTGTCCTCTCTTTTTCCCAGTGACAGGTATAAATATATGCCTGTCAAATATGTATGTGTGTATACATTTACATATATAAATATATTCATAAAACAATTATATCATATGTGCTCATAATTTGTTATTTTTAAAATACAAAATTACATGGTGTCCACAACAGTATAGCCATAAAAAGACAAATGAATTTTCCATGTTAAAACAATAGATTTAAGTTCAAAGTGTTCCAGTTAATTTCTATGTAATCTTGGACAAAACTCTTGCTCAATTTGCTGAACAGCAGAATAGAAATAATACAAATTTCTACCTCACAGGCTTTTTTTTTTTTGAGTTGGAGTCTCACTCTGTCGCCCAGACTGGAGTGCAGTGGCCGCTCCCGGCCACTGCAGCCTCGACCTACTGGGCTCCGGCGATCCTTCTGCCTCGGCGATCCTTCTGCCTCAGCCTGCCAAGTAGCCAGAATTACAGGCGCGTGCTACCACGCCCAGCTAATTTTTTTATTTATTGTAGAGATGAGGTCTCGCCTCCCCAGGCGGTCTCGAACCCACGGGCTCAGGCAAATCCACTCACCTCAGCCTTCCAAAGGAGCGGGATTACAGGCTGAGCCACCAAGCCCGGCTTCACAGGCTTTTAATAGAGATCAAACTTAGAAAATGTTAAGTGTTTATGTTGTAAAATACTGGGCTAATTATTTTTAATTTTCAAGAGGATATGCAATATTTAAAGTTTTATACTGACTAGGAAAAACTTCAGGTTAATCAACTACTTTTTGTTTGCTTTATTTATGCTATACTTTTCAGTAGAACAATAACCTTTCTGGAAAACATTTGTTTAGCACTCTGGGAAACCTTGCCAAAAGCATACAAGTTATCTATGGCTAAACTTCCTAATAAATACAATACTCCTCTGAAAAAGTAATCTTGAAGGAATTACTGTATTTAAAAAATTGGTGTTTCTGTGTATATGTGTACTAGTATAAATGTCTTTATATATTACACTGAATTCAGTGAGAATAAAGTTTTATGTGTGTCTGTGTGTGTGTGTGTGTATGTATGTGTGTGTGTATTTTTTATTCCAGAACTTTCAGGGATACTATTAGTTTTCGACTACATGAATGCACTGTACAGTGGCAAAGAAGTCTTGGTTTCAGGTGTACCCACTGCTCCCACCTGTGTACATTGTACCACAGGTGATTTTTTGACCCTCCAACCCTTCCCACCAAAGATCTATATTTATCCTTTGAAACAGAAGTTATTTTATATAAGAATCTATACTTTATTAAAACTGGATAGGCCTATTTAGGAGATTGTGGTTCACTCCTAATTCTAGAAAGATACATATATCTATATTTGAAACCTAAAAAAAAATCTATTAAATTATTTTTCTACAATATGGTAGCATATATATGTATGTGTACCTAGGCCATATTTATAGCAAAAAAAGAAAAATAACTTCAACTAAATGTAAAAGGGTAATAAATAAAAATATTTTCATTGAGAATATTTTTTATCTTTTATTGAGATGAAATTGACAACATAAAATTGACCATTTTTAAATGAACAATTCATGGCATTCAATACATTCATAAAATGTTGTACAACTGCCTCTACCTAGTTCCAAGACATTTCATCACCCCAAAAGAAAATCCAGTACTCACTAAGCAGTTCCTTTTACTTTTGATTTTATAGTGCCAAATGTAGTTTCTGATAAGCTGTTCATTATAGCTTCAGATTGCCAGTTACACATCTGAATTATTTGGGTCAATATTGCACATTTTATTAATGTGAAGCAGATACTTTCTTAATATCAGCTCTGAGCCATCAAATATCTACTCTTTCTCAATATCAGCTCTGCACCATCAAATACCTACTTCAGGGTGGTGAGTGAAGGATAAGTCAACATTAAAATATTTCTCAGACACAAGGGAAAGGTTTGAAAAATATTCTTTTCATTCTTGTGTCTAAGTAAAATTCTTTAAACCTAAAAGCTAATTTCTAAAAATAGATAACATAAATTAAGTTTATACTCTGGAAATAGCTACAGGACAATATACTGTGACTACATTCATTAACATCTAAAAATGTGAAACTACAGTTCCTTTGATGTCTTTTTTAAATACAAGACCCTTTGAAAAATTGTGCTAAAATGTTTTTGCTACATGGCAAAAACACTGAAGAAACCTATTTAAAAGATTTAATCCCAAAGGGTCCATAATTAATATTAGACAAAAAGATAAAATTTTATTCTAAATACACATGGAACTGATTGAATATAACTTATGGTTATCTAAGATACTCTTACAGGAAAAAGCGGAAACAAATTTAGTTTTCAAAACTGTATTCTGTTTTTTTTTTTTTTAAGAATATATTTTATAGAGCTTAAGAAGAACATATGTCTAGAGAGTTGGATGACCTAAGTTCAGTATGAACTGAAATGGCATGTTTGCTCAAAGAACTCTTGTTGCCTTCCAAGAATTTACATCAACCACAACATCCATGAAATTGCACACAAACCACACATTTCTGTTTACTAGAAATGTTTACCAAGGTAATTGTCATCTTCTGGTTTTCCAGAATAGCTGTGCTGAAGAATGTCAATGTTTGTTGCTCCTGTGGGAATCTTTACAACAACATTATAACCTGCAATATAATTTTACACATGTTAAATTTCACAAAAAGCAGATGGCCTAGAGGTTATTACTGCTGAATGATTAAAAAATATGAATAACATAGTCAGACTTAATTTCATTTTATCATTAACAAATGATACAGTGGTCATATCTTTTGATTCAGTGCTTTATATATACAAATTACTGAGGATTGAGAAAAAGTGGTCATTGTCTAGATACAGACTTTGGACTCTTAACTTTTCCTACTCTTAAAATCTTTAATATAGAATGGAACGAAGCAAGTATTTTAGCTCCTGAGACACTTAATACACAGATTCATTTTAAAACTGGTTTATGCTTTTATATTTTATACTTTTTTCTACGAGGAAAAAACAGAGGATTTCAAATACTAGTCACAAATCCAGGAGATATTAAAGTAACTGGTCACTGCTGTGATATGTTCACAGAGACTCAGCAAACAGCCAAATAATAAAACTTTTCAATTTCATTAATGAAAAATAATAGAAACAGAAAGGGAAAAAAAGCTTAAGCTTTTTCTCAAGCTTTTAGTTTGTCGTATAAGCAGGAATTCCTTTATCTGCCCCCAAAACTTTATATTACTTTTAAAAGTATACTAATAAACTTCTTATGAGAAAAGTAAAAAGTTTTCTTGAGTAAAATGAAAGTAATATTTCCACTTTATGAGACCAAATTCAGCAACACTGGCACTGTTCAAAAGAGGAGGCGCTATGTCAAATATATATTAAACATGAATAAAAGTTTTCCCAACACTAAAATCAGTCATGTTACATAGTTGTCCAAATACTCTCATGTTTTTAAGCACTACAAATAATTATGCTCTAGTGATATTATTCTTAGTTTTTCCTTTTCATTATTTATTAGGGTTTTCTCCCATTTACTATATGAATAAACAAAGCTATAATATTTCTCATACGCTAACTTTGATGAATAGGAAATGAATTTAAGAAGAAGTTTTTTAAAAGAGCTTAAAAATTTACAACTGTAATGTCAGATTGCTAAGCATATTTTTAGAGCAGTCTTATTTTATCTCTTTAAAGCCTCACATTTTAAATATAAGACAATGAATGATTTGATGATTCTGTATACACTATCTGCATACTGATTTCAGGTTATTGACCTACAAGAATAATTTTAATTTACACATTTTTTCCATATAATATTCTCACCCACTACTTATGTTTTTTCCATTATAATTTTCAAGAAAGCAAGCTTAAGGTGTTGCAAAGGTGACAAGATGAAGGCTACCACTAGGGGGCAGAATGTGATAAATGCTAATAGTTTAACACCTATTGTCATTGGCGAATTAATTCACAGTACGATTTCTACAAGATTAATATTTGATTCTAATTTGGCACATATGGCTTTATCCTGGAAAAAAAATCAGTGAATGCTAACTATAATAAATGTGTGCTATTGGTTATAGAAAGAGATCAAATGTATAGTTCCTATGAATGAGTAATAATAACTAGAAAAACAGTATGTTAAATCATCTAGTAACTAAGATTCATAAGCACCACTAAAGTATAAAACGTACTATACTTTCCATATAGATAAAAACATAAATTTTTAGTTTTAAATTCTACAGCTTTAATTGAAGTAACTAACATAATGTAACAATTCGAACACATGCGAACACAATTTAAAGCTGAACAATCAGACTGTAAAAAATAAATTTTAAATTGTAAGGAAAGATTTCAAAGTCTGTTTTTATTGCCATAAAAAGAAAAAAAGTCTAGAAAATGCTAGAATGAAAAATGTCTTATATATTCTCATAACATTTTGAAGAAAAATAAAATAATAGCTAAATCAATTATACTGTGGATCCAGATATTGCCTGGAAGATCAAATGTGATCACTCTGAATCAACATTTAAGTAATGGTTTCATCCTTCCCCTTCAATCAACATTTTCAATTTACCATTAATAAGAAACACATCAGATAAACCATGTCATACAAAGTGGTTCAAATAATGAAAATATTTGAAAGCTAGGTTGCATGAACATCAATAAAAGGACTTCATTAATTGGGGAACTATTCATATACTCCAGTAGAATAGCACTGGATTAAATCTAATAAATACACTTAATACATTTTTAAGAATCAGAGTAGTTTTGAGAATGTGAATCCATTAATTTAAGGATACAACTGGTATAACATAAAATTTAATTTTTTATATTTAGGAAATACTTTTTGACAATCATTTTGGACTAAGGGATAGAGTAGACAAAACAATAACAAAACATTACTATTATGTCTTTATTATATGCTCTGCTATTATACCAAGCAAAAGGGAAAACAAGAAACAACTCACCATAATGGGCACTATTGAAGATGCCTGCCATTGTCTTGCATGAAGAGTTGTCCCCACCACACACTCCACATTTGTCTCTCCTAGCCTTGGAGTTTAACACATGATCACAGCCAGCTTGCTTCAAAACACATTTATTACAATCAGTATAATAAGAATGATTAAGTATAAGCATGATGCTTTAAGGCTTAGAAAGTTCTTTTCACAAATATTCCTTCAATTAACAGGAAGCTTAGTAAAACATGATTTTTTTCAGAATATCTTCTGATCTTGTTGTGCATTGATATTTTCATACATCTCTTTACACAGTCTAAAATGCAGTGCTTTTCAAAGAGTTATCCACACACCTCCTACATCAGAATTACATGGGGTGGCATTCAGAAAGGCAGATCCCTCAGATCTTTCAAATTAAAATGCTTGGAGATAAAACTTAGGAGTCTGTGTTGTAACACCGACATCAATTCCTATAACCACTATCACTTGAAAAGCACCCTTTAAGCAAATGTAATTCACAGAGACAAAAGTATGATTATGTAAGCAACACATTAGAATACTCCAAAAAGATGTTCTTCATAATTAACTTTTTAACTCCTTACCTTAGAACTCTTGGAATAATTCCAGTTTCAAATCAACATTTGAAAGAAACAACTTATCCAAAACTGATTCTCAGCACAATAGTATTTATTGAAAGAATGGATGAATAAATAAATAACTATGAAAGTAAATAGCAATTTTCCATAAGTTTCAAAAAACAAATACAGCTCCTCTCCATGCAGAAGCTGTCCTCTGCATACACTGCAAGTATTTTTTCAGTTCTTTGGAATCGTCCTCTAAATTTGGAGATCAAAAAAGAAAATCTCTTAAGCTTCATGAATCCTATTATACACAAGACAAATATTCTAAAGTGAAAAGCTTAACTGTATATTTTCTAAAAGTATGATGTATTTATATGTTCTAATAATCTTTATTACAATTGTTTTCTTTTTCATATGAGTTTATCCTGCTAGTTTAGAGAAAACATAATTTTTTCAGGCCATATATCTTAGCAACCCATTTGTAGTATTTAAGCTTCTTTCAATGTATAAGTTATTTTAAGTGACTTTAAATATCTCATTAGCTCTTTGGGTGTAAGGCCTTTATCACCTGGTAATATATATTTGCTTTTTGGGGAGATTTAAATTTACCCTGTTAACTTCCACCCTAACCAAAGGAATAAATAAGTTCACAAGATTATACTTATATTTCTTAAAAATTTTTAAAT
Source organism: Cephalopachus bancanus (assembly GCA_027257055.1). Classification (NCBI taxonomy): domain Eukaryota; kingdom Metazoa; phylum Chordata; class Mammalia; order Primates; family Tarsiidae; genus Cephalopachus; species Cephalopachus bancanus. The sequence goes on from JAPVLO010000076.1 coordinate 6,480,967, forward strand.
TTTATTTTTAAATTGACAGAGAACGTTATATGTTTTTTATCATGTACAGCATTGTTTTGAAGTGTACATACATTATAGAAAGGTTAAATCTAGCTGACTAACAAATGCATTACCTCAAATACTTCTCAATTTGTGGTGCAAGCACATAACATCCACTAAAATAGAAGCATCACATGATGTAGTAATCTCACTACTGGTTATATATCCGAGGAAATGAAATCAGTATGTCAAAGAGAGTATGCCCACACTCCCATGTTTCTCACATGAAATCAACCTTAGTTTCCATCCATAAATGTATGGATGAAAAGAATGTGATTTACGTACACAATGAATACGATTCAGCCATACAAAAGAATAAAATTCCGCCATATGCAACAATATAGATGAACCTGGAGGACATTATGTTAAGTGAAGCAAGGCACAAAAAAACAAATATTGTTTGATCTCACTCATGTGAAAACTTAAAAAGTTGATTTTATAGAAATACACTTACTATATTCACTATATTCGCTTAGTTCTCAAACTCACCATCTATCCTTAAGATCACCATCAGCAACATGTGTTCTCACCTAGAGTCCTGCCAAATGGCCCATTTACCCCCAATCTTCTAACATTAACATTCTGAGGATTCCAATATGCAAATCAAAACACATCTCTCCCTTAACTTCAAATCCTTCCATGGGTCTCCAAGGAATTAGGCCAAAAAAAAAAGTTCATATAACAACCATCTGCCAGTCCCTAACTCTGACCCTGCTCCCTTACTTCCTTACCTTTCTAAAACCTACTCATTTCTATACTTAGCATAAAGCTCACATCCTCTGTGAAGGGTTCTTTTAATCCTTTACCCATCTTCCCATAAAATAAGACACTCCGTTCTTAGTATCTCCATGTACCTTGCAGATGACCCATAGCATTGCATTCTAGTAGTTTACATGCCTATCTCTCCCGTGAATCTATGACCATCTTGGAAGTGGGGGCTTTGCTCTGATCATTTATCCTGGTGACTTACACAGTATCAGACATCTAGAAGGTAATAATGTTTGCTGAATGTACATAAGAAGCGACAGAAGGCTGGGGAGAGGAAGGGAAGACATGAATGGTTTTAACACAGAAGGAAGAAAGTTACCATAGAGGGTCACAAGTGAAGTAGCAAAAGCACTTTACAAACTTTGTGTTCTATTGCTTTCTATCTTTTTAGGAAGCTGACCTCATACCCATCTTGATTACGAATCCAACAGGCGAAACAAAATCAGCAAACTTATCTAAATGCTTTGCAAATTATGCTTGGTGACAGAGAATTGCCTAGTCACAAGTAAAACTACATTCCTATAGATAGCATGATATCAAAGGTTGCTTTGTTGGAGTTCATAAGAGCATATATACCGAAGTAATAAAAATAACATTTGGTTAGAGAAAGAAAACATTTTCTTTTTTTAAAATTTATTTTAAAGATGTGGGGTATAATTCAGGATTAGATAATAAGTGGTCATCGAACAGGTGAAGTTTGGGTCTCCTATTAGTCCTCACTTCATCTGGTTTGGGATCAGGTACCCTTGTTCATGTTATGTGCTCTCCACAAAGTTACTTTAAACATAATAGAAATTTACAGTTTACTTACCCGACACAGGCCTTGAACACAGATGTCATTAGTTTCCGTTCCACAAGGAGTACCATCAGCAACCCTATCCTTCAACTGGTAGAAGTTAGTGGTTCCAGCAACGCGACAATAGAGTTTACAACGATCTTTTATGGCAACTATAAAAAAGAAAAAAGTCACACATTAAATGTATAATAATAAAGGTATGTGTTCCTATGTCTCAAAACATTTTTACATCAAATAAATAATATAATTTACTTACTCCCGCTGTACTTTGGAAGCCATCTCACATTAGGGGAAAGACCATTGATGTTGAAATGTTTACCGTCAAAATCAGAGCACTGCTTCTCTCGAAAGTCTTGCTTGCCTTTTGGACATGAATCAGTATTACATGATCGAAATTTCATCCTGCGGCCCACACAGTACTTTCCTCCGTTTCTTGGCCTAGTCAAATTCATTACATTTTAAAGCACATCAGTACAATATTATTTCTGCCATTTACTTCTAAAACTGTTCCATTTTTTCCAGGATCTGAAAAACCACTGACGTCCCACTAACACTCTTTGTTTCTAACAGAGTGACATAAAAAAGACATACTCGGGACGATTATGTAACAGGGGTTTTAAGCAATTCTAGGACTAATGAACCATAAAATTAGCCACTTTAGGGTGAACACTGAGACCTGGAGGGCAGAAATGATATCATATTCTTGACTAGAATAACTAACAAGAAAACAAACATGGATATTTGTTTTTAAGCTTCAAAAAAAGGGTTTGTTCATTTTTCTGAAATTAACAAAAAAGACATGTAGAAAGCCAAAGGCAATAACCAGGAAGATAGCACGTTAAATAAAAAGAAAAAAAAAAATGTATCTTTGTCATGTAAATCCTACTTATCACTCAGTTCAAGGAGTCTTATAGTATCAATCTATATTCATCTCTATTTCAACTTATGCTGGAAAATAAAAACACTTTTTTTCAGAATTTTTGGAATATAAAGACTTCTAGTATAACCTAATTATTTCAAAATTTAAATAATTTAAGTTATATTTTATTCAGAAAATGTCATATTTCTGCATTAAAATGCTTGTTAATAAGACTTTAAATAATGTCATATTGCTTACCAATTTATATATCATATATACAATGGAAACATTATTTTAAAATCTTTATGAAATCTCTAAGCTCTTTTAGTTTGATGAGGGGGAAATACGCTTCAGTATTTATTCAGTTAAAGACAATGATGTATCTATAACACGAGAAGCAAAGAAAAAAAAATATGACATGCCAAATTACATAAAATAGTAAAAAAGTGATAACCAAACTACAGATTTTATCCAGGAGAGCCAAAATAAAGTGAAAGGAGCCAGGATCTTTCATTAGGAATATAGTAAATGTGAAAATGTCACCATATTACTGTCATTCATATTTATAAGTATGTCTTAAATTTATCCTAAATCAGAAACAAAAAAAATGAAGAAAAGGTTTATTTTTTCAGTTCAGATTATAAAATTTAATATATTTAGTTTTTTTAAAAATGTCTGAATCTACTAAGATATAAAGCAATATAGCTTAAAGTATTCCAGAAGTTTTCTGAATCTCAGAAACTTACAGACTGACCTCCGGTTTTAGAAGTGAATGAAACTGATGTTTACTTTCTGGTGCCTTGAGATAATCTTAATTTACAGTGACATAAAAAAGACATACTCGGGACGATTACAGAGCCTGGTTGTGCTTTTGATTCCACCTCCACATGTTCTTGAACAAGAACTGTAAGGTCCCCATGGTCCCCATTCACCATCTATAGGACGTGTTTCCATTTCTTTGTTTACACACAGCCCATGGTGGCAGTGCTATAAAAATAATAAACACAAAGGGAAACAATCCATGTATATCTAATTAGAACATCACAATGATTATAATAGTAGCATAACGATCAATAGAACACACTATAAACAAATTTAAAGCAAGCTCTTATTAATTCAGAAATGTAATTACATTGGACACCATTTTATGAATATTTCCCATGCAAAAGAGTATATTTTTCTTGCCTTTGAGATTTAGACTCACTGGAGAGGAAGGAAAATTTAAACGCTAAAAATCAAATACGGTATTTTTTTTAAAAAGCAAACAAACATTAGGTTAATATGTCATATTTCTGTGCTTCCATTTTTTTACTCAAATATATCCATTCACTAGATCACTCTTTTAGATAACTTTCTACTTTATCCTTATCCAAAGTCTCAAATGAAGCCCTTGTTTCTTAACAATCATCAAGAAAATGGAAACTTACACAAGAATCGGCCCACAATCTCCTACCACCTGTTCTACCCACCCACCAGCATCTGCACACACTCAGCCTTCTTGCCTATAAGCATATATAAAAAATCCACACTCCTAGACAAGGTCATTCCCTCCACCTGTTCCCTTGATCTGATCCTTTCTCTCTACTCAAAAAAATCACTCTAGCAATTTTCCCATTTCTCCTACATCATCACTTCTGTGATAGCTAATTAAGAAGTAGACATGGAGCCGGGCTCGGTGGCTCAGCCTGTAATCCCGCGCCTTTGGGAGGCTGAGGTGAGTGGATTGCCTGAGCCCGCGGGTTCGAGACCCGCCTGGGCAGCGAGACCTCATCTCTACAATAAATCAAAAAATCAGCCGGGCGTGGTAGCGCATGCCTGTAATTCCAGCTACTTGGAAGGCTGAGGTGGAAGGATCGCCGGAGCCCAGCAGGTCGAGGCTGCGGTGGCCGGGAGCGGCCACTGCACTCCAGTCTGGGCGACAGAGTGAGACTCCAACTCAAAAAAAAAAAAAAAAAAAAAAAAGTAGACATGTGCTGATTCCACTCTGTGAACCCATTATCAGACTGCAGAAGATAGAGAAATTGAGAGCAAGCATTTAGAAATTTTTATAAGATTTTTACAGAGTAATTTTATGTTTATTAAAGTAAATAATTTAAAAATTGGACTATGTTTATTTTTAATTGTGGCAAACACACATAAAATTTACCATCATAGCCATCTTTTGTGTTCAAGTCAGTAGTGTTAAGTGTATTCACACTATTCTGCAACCAATCTCCAGAACTTTTTCATCTTGTAAAATCAAACCCCCATTTTGCTCTCCCCCCACCTCCTGGTAACACCATTCTACTTTCTCTTTCTACGACTTTGACTACTCCAGAGACCCCATATAATTGGAACCATATAGTAGTACTTGTCTTTTTGTGACTGGATTACTTCCCTTAGCATAATGTTCCTAAGGTTCATCCACATTATAGAATGTGTCAGAACTTCCTTCCTTTCTAAGGATGAGTAATCTTCTATTGTATGTTGACTTATTCCACTTTGTGCTGCTATAATAGAATACAAAAGATTCTGTGATTTATAAAGAACAGAAATTTATCTCTCACAGGTCTACAGGCTAGGAAGGTCAAGGTGTGACAGACTCTTATGTTTGATGAGGCTATTCTCTTCCTCCAAGATGGTACCTTGCTCGTGGCATCTTTTGGAGGGGGAGAATGCTGTATCCACACAGGGCAGAATATGGAAGGGCTGAGAGAGAGCACTTACTGCTGAAAGTCCTTTTACACAGGCATTACATCCACCCATGAAAGTAGATCCTTCATGTCCTAATCACCTCTTAAAGACCTCACCTACCAATATTGTTATATTAGCAAATATATTCCAACATGAATGTTGAAGGGCAAACTTTCAAACCACAGCATATGAGTATACCACTTTTCGTTTATCTGTTCACCCACTCATCAAAGGACACTGGGTTGTCCCCCCTTTTGGCTACTGTAAATAATGCTGCTATGAACATGGGTATAAAAATATCTCTTCAAGATCCTGGTTTCAATTATTTGAATACATTACCAGAAGTGGAATTGCTGGTATGATTCTATTTTTAATTTGAGGAATGGCCATACTGCTCTCTGTATAACGATTTGTCTAAAATATTTTTTTAATTTCATTTTCCTAGTTAATTGTGTTTATTATTTTGTACAAAAGGATTCATTTACAAACAATTAGAAATTTTTAAAAAGCCTGATCCTTTACTATAGATAATTTGAGAAGTACCTCCCTAGATTATTCCTGTTAACATACAGACACACTCTTCTTTCTCCCACCTTAAAAATAACAGCAAAACTTTTCTTAGATCTTACTTCCCTTACCAGCTATTGCTTTCTCCTTGAAAGAATTTTCAATTGGCAAAGTGGCTTATGCCTGCAATGCCACCACTTTGGAAGGCCAAGATAGGAGGATTTCTTGAGCCCAAGAGTTTGAGACCAGCCTGGGAAACATAGCAAGACCCCATCTCTAAACAAAACAAATCAAAACAAAAACAAAAAACAAAATTAGCCAGGTATGGTGGCACATACCTGTAGTGCCAGCTACTTAGGAGGCTGAGGTGGGAGGATCATTTGAGACCAAGAATTACAGGCTGCAATGAGTTATGATTGTGCCCCTGCATTCCAGTTTGGGCAACATAACAATACACTGTCTCTACAACAACAACGACAAAAATAAAATAAATTAAATAAAATAAAAAAGAGTTGTCTATGCTCATTGTCTAACTCTCTGTGTATTCTCTCATAACCCCACTCTAGTCAGGATTTTATACCCCATTCTTCCATAAATCTGTTTATGTATGGGTCACCAATGGCAAGTTCTCATTCTGTCTTCCTTGACTTATCAGCAGTGTATGTATCTCTCTTCCTCTTTGATTCTTTTTTTTTTTTTCTACTTAGTTTCCAGGACTCCATGTTTTTTGTTTTCTTCCTTTCTCCATGATTAATTTTTTTCAGTCTCTTGTGTGTTTTCTTTTTTGTGATATCTGAATGCTGGAATGACTCTGGGATCAAATCTTGGCTTTTTATTCTTTTCTATGAACAGTTGTGCCCAGTCCAGATCTCTCTCCTGAACTCCAGACTAGTATATCAGCTGCTTACTCATGTTTGCTTGAATGTCTAGAAAATATTTCAAGCATGGTATACCTCAAAACGAACTTCTGTCCCTCCCTATCAAAATTTGCTTATCCTAAGTTGATCTAAATTGTTCAGCCAAAAACCTAGTCATCATGTCTCTTCTTCCTCCTCAAACATTCCACATCTAATACATTAGGAAATGTTCTAGCTCCTTCTAAAATGCATCCAAACTGATCTTTCATCGTCCCACCACTACCATTCTCGTTTAAGTACCAGCTTCCCTCACCTCTATCATTGCAACAGCTGTCTAGATGTCTTGTGAAGCCATGGTGAATCCATCTGACATTAATCGCCTCCCACAGTTTAGCCTCAACACAGTTGCTAGAATGACATGTTTTTAAGTCAAAAGAGGTAATGACTGTTCAAATCTTCTGTTCTTTTATTTTAAGTAAATGTATAGTTCTCACAGTGGCCAGCAGGGCCTTACATTAATATTCCAATTACTTCCTACAAGTCTCCCACTCTCTTTACTCCATTCCAGCTACCTTGAACACTTCAGGTATATTCCAGAAGTAGGAGATTAGCTGTTCCCTTTGTCTGGAACTCACTTATCTCAGATACCCTCAATAGCTAAGCCTCTTACCTCCTCTAAGACAGCTAATTTGATAACTTCATACAAAGTCTATTCTGACCACCCTATTTTAAATGTAAAATTGCCCTCTCCTATGATAAAACTTGCAATCTTTTTCCTGCTATATTTTCCTTGTCCAGGGCACCAATCTGGTTGATGGTACTATTATATTAATTATTTGTAATATTCTAGTATCCCCTAGAAACTAGAATACACTAGAGTGTAAGCTCCATGAGGGCAGGAATTTTGCCTGTTTTGTTCACTCATGTATTATAAGCACCTACAATACCGTCTGACATAGTAGATCCATGATAAATCTTGGTTGAACGAATGAGTCCTACAGCCAAGCTTATTAGCAGTAAACATGCTTTGTGTGCTCCATTAGGACAAGTCATTCAATATGAGAAAGATACATTAGAAGTGAACAAAATGAAATCTTAGAATGTACTATATGCATGTGTATTTGGTGGACATCTTCTAGAAACGATTCAAGTAATCTTTTGCTTTTTTGTTTTAAGAATTTGAGAGATGAGAGCATGAAGAAGTTAGAGTACTATGCTATTACCTATGTAATAAAATTAACTCATTGTCGGATGGATTCACCGTGGTTTCACAATAATTGATTTACTACCAAAAGTATTCAACATATAGACTCATTTGTAAAACAGACACAAGATAAAGGGAATAGACAGAGTGTTAAGGCAAAATTATAGAATATTTGTTTAAAATGTCTTTTCAATAAAAGTTCCATTTGATGCCAGATGTGGTGAAATATATAGGGGCTCACTGTCTTTAATAAATAAAAAAAGGAATTTACATCTATCATGATCCATACACTGCTACCCCCAATACCACCTCTGCTTGTCATCTACTCTGACTCTGAAGTACATCTCAATATCTCATATCATCAAATGGTTAATAAACATATAAAAAGATGCTCATGGCTGATAATAATCAAGGAAATGCACATTAAAACCACAATGAAATTCTGTTTTACACCTACTGGAATGGCTAAATTTGTTTTTAAAGTATCAAAAGTTAACAAGGAATGCAGAGCAATTGGAACTTTCCCACATTGCTGGAGGGGGTCTAAAATGGTGCATGTACTTTGGATAATTGTTGGGCACTTTCTTAGGAAGTTAACCATACACTTACCGTACAACCCAACAATTTTACTCAAAGAGAAACACAAACATATGTCAACATGAAGACATGTGCAAGGATGTTCATAGCAGCTTTATTTATAACAGCCAAACACCAGAAAGTGCCTATTGGTAGGAGAATAGATAAATAAATTGTGGTACATTTGCATGGCTAAATTATACTCCAATATGAAGGAATATACTCCTGGTGCACACAATATGGATGAAGCTCAAAAATGTCATGTTGAATGAAAGAATCCTGATCCATCCTGCCTCTTTAAAAAATGGGTACACTCTATGGTTCTATTTACATTAAGATTGAGAACAAATCACTCTATGGAAATAAAATAGGAATTTTCTCTGGAGGAGAGAGAATTTGTCTAGAAAGAAGCAAGACCAAACTTCTTTGAGTGATAGAAATGTCATAATTTTGATGGGGATGTTGGCTATATACATCTATATTTGTTAAAGTCTATCAAATTGTATACCTAAGATCTGTGCATTGTACTCATACATACCTTAATTTCAAAAAATCCTACTTATACCCTAACTTGATTTAGACTATTCAACAAATTAGCTATAGTTTATCACTTGATATTTGTAAATATATCCATCACTATTTTGGCCATATGCAATCAATCCTGAAGGTTCATGTTATATAGTAACTTGAAAAGCTGCTAGGGAACAGAGTAAGGCCAACTCTAGACTTTAATTAGGTGAATATCCTGAAGTCCATCTTCAAATGGGTCAATATCAGCAGCCAAGCATTCACACTTCAAAGAGGAATTTTTCTCCGCTCATTCTCAAACAGCCAGTTATTCTCACAAATGCCACCCTTCCCCTCCAAAACCTATTTGCTAATACTGGTTAGAGAAAGTGGAAAAAAAGTAAACTTTTAATAATTCTTATGCACCAGTTAAAAATTTCATATAATATAAAGATCGAATTGTAAAATTCAGTGCTAGCTGAATTGAAAAAGTCCATGAGAACTTTGGCCCTAAATTTACAAAAAGGTAATTATAGTATTAGGTAATTCTAATAAGTACTTCAGTTACCACAAAAAATTGCTGAAGCTCCAAATAAAATGTTAGTGAGCAAGTAATTTGTGACATAAGCAATTACCATAGGAAACACATGCCTTTTGATGGAAAGCATTTCAAGAGAAAGACAATAGCTGGTACAAATATTTTAATGAAACAACAGGTGGTAAAGTCACAAGTTCAGCTCCTGAACAGCCCTTATTTCTAAAAAAGATTTTACTTTTGGCTAACGTGAAGGTACAAAAGAGGCAGCATCAGCCAAGGAAGTATCCTTTTGCACTGAGGAAACTCAGAGAAGGTTGACAGACTAAAAATTTAATGTAGATAACACTGGCCACCAATGCTACCCGGGAGCACTGACTTCATCTTCATATAGAATACATTGCACTTTCAGGGGGAACCTTGTCATTCAACATCATATTGCCAGGTTAGATAAGTTAGTGATTAATGCTAGAACCGTAAAGATGTAGTATAATGGGCTGGTAATTTTAGTGGTGTAACCTTTTTAATACCATTTAGAACAATAAAGATCTAAAGAAGCTACTTTAAATTATACCTAAAGCTGGGCTCGGTGCCTCAGCCTGTAATCCCGTGCCTTGGGAGGCTGAGGTGAGTGGATTGCCTGAGCCTGCGGGTTCGAGACCCACCTGGGCAAGTTGGCGAGACCTCATTTCTACAATAAATCAAAAATCAGCTGTGAGTGGTAGCGCACGCCTGTAGTTCCAGCTACTTGGAAGGCTGAGGTGGAAGGATCACCGGAGCCCAGCAGGTCAAGGCTGCGGTGGCTGGGAGCGGCCACTGCACTCCAGTCTGGGCGATGGAGTGAGACTCCAACTCAAAAAAAAAAAAAAAATTATACCTAACTGAATTTGTTGGGAGAAAATGTATGCAAAGGAAATAGCCATGAACTTGGGGCATTTGCTGAAATGCCTTTATGTCTATATTCAATTTTAATAGCAAGGCTTTAATATATTTAGATAATAATATATCAGTGTAATTATTTATCTGATAACTATATACCACTTTAATATTCATCTTCTACAGTTTGCAAAAAAGATTAAAATTAAAAACTTAATTCAGTTGACAATGTATGATATCAGACATACAAGGCGATCTTTAACATTAAGGGCAAAACAAAAGTTGACAGCAAATAATGAAAAAGGTGCTAAAATGCAGGGTAATCATATCCTTGGATAATCTCTTGATACAAAACTCACCCTTCAAGAAAACCTACCATCCCAGGACCACAGGTTGTTCCATCTGCCAGTGGCATGTGTTGAGTGCGGCAGCCCCTGTGAACCCCTTCAGCACTTGTGCACCAGAGACGCTTGCATTGTTTCTGTACAGTAACAAAAGGCAGGCAAGCAAGAGTAAGGATAACACCATGACACCGGATCAATTCAGTATTATACACTGGTTTATAAGCTGATCTGATCTGCTTCGTGGTTTTATGAGATGAGGTGAAAATAATCAGCAAAAAAATCTTTACTAAGTGAGACCTAGTCATTGATTGTCCTTTAAATACATAAAATGGTGACATTTACTTAAAAAAAAAGTTATGTTTATTCATACATTGAACAATGGGGGATATGAAATGGAATGGAAGAATTCAAAATTATGTGAGACATTTTTCTTCTTTTTATAAGATATTTTTCTAAAGGACTTTTTGTTGTTATATGTTATTCACAGGAGTTCCCAAAAGCCCCTTTTGACGCAATGGTAGAATGTATGAATAATAATGTGCATAGAAATACTGTATAATGTATACTGAAGTTTCCTATTTTGTGAATATAATGCATACTTTCTGCTATTGAACAAAGGGTTCTAAAGTTTTCAAAAGAAACGAAAGTCCACAGAGGGTCATAGGAGCTATTCCCAAGATAATTCCTTTCTTTTTCTGAACTTAAATTCAAAGTTTATTTAATGTCTAAATCCGGTTGGAAAGAAATGTATCTTTTATAATGATATATTAAGGTAAATATTTCTCCCTTCACAGTGGATGTTTAACGTCTTATTAAAATTTATCATTATAAATTTAAGGTTTTAAGAAGAATAGTTACTATGTAAAATACACTCTGTATGTTCCTATATTCACTGTTTCATTCATTCAACATTTGATAAACATTTATGTTGTGGCACCTCCTGTGTGGCAGATCCTGGGCTGGACACTGGGGATATACATTTATTTAAATGAATAAACAAGGCTACATTATTGGTACAATGATCCTCACAATCTAGAAAGGAGGTAAGCAATTGGGCAAAGATATATAGAGGAATGAAAGAAAATGAATGACTACTCTACATGGAAAAGTAAAGCACTGGTTCTCCAAAGCAGTGACATTTATTCTAAACTAAATCCTAAATGTACCCCCAAATAAAATAAAATAATGATTACAGGTCTCATAAAGGTGTTAGAATCAACTAATTCAGTGGAAATTAAGTCTAATCTATGAAACAATCCTCAAAATAAATTGCAAACCAGTAGCTCAAGGAAAACTAAACAATATGCCACAAATTTAACTTATTTGGATTCAAATCTATCCAAAAGAAAATGTAATCTATTAGGTACCTGAGGTCTTTAAAATAATTCAGTATTATAACATCTATATTTTCTCCCCTCAACTCTAAAATAGTATCATTTGAAAATGAATATTTGAATAATTTAAGTTTCAAATTATATAACCTCTCTGTGGCTCTACTGTCTCAATGAGTGTACTTTATAGGAATTTATGAGAGCTAAAAAAGATAATTTTTAAGTTCTCAACATAGAATAAGTACTCAGTATGTTTTAGTTTTTCTTTTTCTAACCTTTTTCTGCCAAACACGAAATTTTCCAAGACTTAAAAACTATATTTAGTTTACCTTTCATTCACGAGAATAAATATACATTTTGAAATATACTCTAAGTAAAATTTTAAAGGTAGTTTTTCAAACAAAAGGAGATAATTTTTCTTACCAAGTAGGGACACACTTGTGATCCGGGACCAAACATAAGTTCACACTGCTTGTTTACATCATACATTAATCCAGGAAGTTGTGAAGACAGATCATATATTCTCCCACTTGGTTTGTCAAGAAGACACTCCCCATGACCAGTACTGTATCAGTGACAGAAAATAAAATATCATGAATGTACATAGCTGCATTTCAGTATAAGATTCTTTATCACATTTTCTGTAATTCTTTACTTTCAAAGAGAATGTAGGTAAGCTTTTCATTAATTAAAAACAAGCTCTCATCCATGTCAGTATAGTAATACATAAGGACAACCTCACAGCTAATAAAGGATCTTATTTACTGTGCATGTTTACACTTGATTCCCACAACCATATTGAGGGTGGCAGCCTAAGAAAAGAACAATGACAAGTAATAAATTCATCAGAACATAATTTATGAAGCATACATTCATATTATACTTTTGGTCTACTTTGCTATCCAAAGTAATGCCCAACCAATCAAAATGTTGTAAAAACAAACATTTAACCCTTTGCACGTGAAGACCTCTTATGGATCACCTACCTGCAACAAAACTGCACTTTTTAAATGAAATACTGAAAAAGGAGTCATTTCACATTAAATAATATAGTACTGGAACCAATTATTTTATCATAGTGATATGATAATCGAATCATATAATCAAATTTTGTATACTGAGGAACTTATGACCAAAAAATCGAAATTTTATCTCATATTTTTCTAACATATGGTAATGTAAAAGGGTAATCCACACAATTGCAGGTTCATTGATACATGTTATGCAATAGTAATTTGACATTTTCTACCTGGCATTTCTCTGTTTAAGCAGATCCAGGATGCACAGCTGTGGACAAATAATTTAATCTCCCTGAGCCTAAGTCTCCTCATCTGTAAATTGAGAGTGGTAATATATATCTTGTAGCTTGCTACCAGAATACATAGTATATTTAAATGACTTATAAAAAGAACACAGGAAATATATACATGTTAATTCCAGTTTGTCCTGCAATGTCCAGTCTATAGAAAATTCTGTGAAATTATTCAGGTATTCTAATTAAGCTAAAAGCAACAACTTGTTCCATTGCAATAGTTAAAAGAATTTTGGGGAAAATTTTTACTAAGAGAAAAAAATATTAATTTTTCAATAATATGAACATGTAACTTCTAAAATGTCCATTGAAGTGAATCAAAATATTACTCCTTTCCAAAAATAGGGCATACTTCTGTTATTTTTAATAGTTATATCAGTATTTTCAACCATTGAACAAAGTTATGTGCAATCATGTACAGATTAGCAAGTATATGTTGTGCTTTTAAATCAAGTTCCCATACAAGGAAAAGTCATCACTGTTGGTTACAATTTTAGGATGTATTTATAAACATATACACCAAAGCACAGTTCTTATAGAAAGGTAACTAGAAAAGACTAATGCTGTTAAATTGGTGATCAGAATATATAGTAGAAGAAATGAAGTAGTATTGAATTTATACAAAATAGTACCGGGAAAGAGTGTGAGCTTGTCTTTTGGACAAGTTTTGGTGACTAAGAAAGAAGCACCATTTGGATAAAATAAATTGAGAAGCAGAGAAATCTGGTGGAAGGTGAAGAGATGAATCAAGAAAAACCTGGATCCCACCTCTCTTCTGAGCTAGAAAGAGCCTCTGAAATTAGTTAGAGATTCTGCAACTCTGCGGCTTTAAAGAGCTATGTGATGAACACATACTTTGACATTAGCTATTCTCTGTCCCTCAGGGACACCTCAAGGGGCACTTGAGCCACTCAACTCCTCTCAACATATTACCTAGAATTTCTGAAAAAATTCAAAAACACATAAGGAAGCTGTGATTCCATTAAGCCTCTCCTCAAACAGTTTTCATCATAAAAAAGAGTCCAAATAAAAAAATAATAGCCAGGTCTGAACTGCTATAAAAATACTTTTAAGAAGTGAAATAATATGCAACCTTTTTCTTGTTTGTAAACGTCCATTTGTGCAATGAAAGTCAACTTAAATCTAAACAAGGAAAAAAAATGGAATCATCTTAAAAAATATAAATTTCAAATCTTATAATTGAATAAATGTTCAATTATTTAACTAGAGTAACATAAATTCAGACTTACTCTAGGAATTCGGTGATATATTTCTGACTACATTTTGACCAGGTCCAAGGACTTGTATGGTAATTTAAAGTTGGGGCCATTACATGATACTGATGTTTAATTCCAGCTTCTTTACATTTATAACTGTCATCATGTGGAACATTAAATCTAAAAATACAATAAACACTTGAAAAGAATATCAAGAGACATATACAACATAGTAATAGAAACTTTATATTCACATTATAGTATAATGTCAAATATAGATAAACCTTGGTTACATCAGAATTTGTACTCAATTCCTCCACAAGGCCCTATAATGTGCACATTTAGAAGCACAATTGCTGAGAAACACTAGATTATTCCTTTGATCAATAGCACGGTCTGTTACATCGGACTCTAAACATTCAAAATATGTGGATTCTGGCTCACCTCATCACAATATGGACATAGCATTCATATACAAATGCCTGTGGGTTTCAACACATATATCCTAGGAGATGTGTGGGGAAATAGGTTAGATAAAGGTGATACCATACTAAATTTTAGACCCTTGACTATTGCTCCAGTATCAAAAGAATTTCTTTAATCTCTACTTCCCCATCATTCTGTAGTATTCATCTATTTCATATGGAACATTCTAAGTACTATATCTGGTCCACACTTAAGAAGCAATGAATGGCAGAATGAAAATAATAAAAACACTCCTAAAGGGCAGCCATCATCTTCACAATGAGAATAAAGATATTCAATAATCAGAAGGTCAACAACAGATCCATGCAATCTTTTGGGAACTCAAGCTTAAATTCAAGTTTAGAAAGAACTCTGAAACAGCCTAATTCAGGTCCTTGGCTGCTAAATTTTGCATTTAAAGCAGTCTTTTAATTAAACTGCTTATCCATATTCTAGAGTCACCTAACAAATTTCTCAGGAAAAAAATAAATGTCTAACATGGTACTTTCTGCAAGAATAGTCCTCTACTGGATAGCAACTGAAAAAGAGCAAAAAGTGCTTTCCAGATGTTGCTGTGATATTTCTACAGCTTTCAGGTATTCTCCTCATCTTATGCTCCCATTTCATAAACAGCTTACAAATTTGTACAGCTTGCTGGTGACTATAAGATATAAGCATGCTAGAAGGTAATTTAAGAGCCACTACTTCACTGAATTTATCTCCATTTGAAATTACTCTGCTTGAATGCTCTAATGACATCTCAAGGCATGACTAAGAAAAGACATGGTCAAACCAAGAGAAGCAACTCTAGCTTCAATTCTTTCTTAGCAGATAACAAAGAAACACTAAGAATTCTGGGGATACATTTGGAATCATTTTTCAGAGGATGAGTTTGTAGGGATTTCAGACTTTCCATGGGAGCTCTTAAGGTGTGAGAAAACATGGCCTCCGTTCCTAGAGAATAGAACTGCAGCAGAATTTTTAGCAATGCAGGAACACAGGAGAGAATCCCAAGTTTTTTAATGAAAAGCTATGGAACAGGCAAAAATTAAAAATATATTTTAATGACTAAGAAATTCCCACGAGCCACATCCTCTGCTAGGGCTCTGAGCTATAAGAGCTAGAAACAGGTTGATATTACAAATATCTTGGGGAATAACCCAGAACCAGAAGCCCCAGCAGGCCCTCCCATAAAATGGTAGCAGTCAGTATGTGGTCATATATAGGATAACAAGGGATAGAGGCCCAATGTGCTCTCAGGTAATACATAGAGCAAATGAAATAAAAGAATTCCCAGGTTCTATTTCTTTATTTAGTTTGCTGATCAGTGTAGCCTGTCTGACCTAACATAGATCACCAAAGAGCCAGACTTAGCATTTCTGGAATGAAAATTATAATATTTTAGGAAGAAATAAAGGTGCTAGCTACTCAACTGAAGATGGAATTTTAGAAAATAGGTAAAATATATAAAAATAGATAAATAGAAAGCACATTACAGAAGTGACAGAAGGTACTTACACATGCCCAAGCTCATGGGCTATAGTAAAGGCAGCACTGAGTCCATTTTCTTCACTAATAGAGCAGCTCCGCAAAGGATCACACAGGGTACCTAATTCTGCTAGGCCTGAAAAAGTACACATTTGTATTTCATCAAAACAGGAAATACTACCAAAATCATAAAGAACTAAATTTTAGAACATTTACCACTGGCATTATTATGTAAAATGAATGCAGAGTTGGCTGTAAACATTAAATAAATGTTTTATAAGGTGAAAGAGACAAAAAAATGGAATGATTTGCCTGCAGTTGAAATCTTCTTTGCAAATTCTTGAACTCTTTTTACTTAAGAAAATAATCCAGAAACATGGGGTGAGTACATAATTTTTAAAAATACAGGAAAAGGACAAAATATTTGCAGGAAGGATGAAGTATTTGAACACGTTAGTGTGGATAGCAGAAAGACAATGACTGAGTTCATTCGTAATAGAGAAGCTAATAAGACAAGAAAATAACACAGAACTCTATACATTTAAGAAATTAATTTTTTAAGTTTGAAGCAGTATACAAAGATTCAATTATCACATAACAATTAAATAACTAACAATAGTGTCTGGCATAAAATAGTGTCTGGCATTTAGTATATCCTAAATAAAATAAAACAAGATTATGATTTAAGAATGATTGTAAGCCCTCAATAATTTAAAATTGCAGCAACACGAAATGTATAAAAATTCAGATCTATTTACTTCTATCTAAAGAATAATGTGCAACTCAAGTGTTTTGTTGAAAGAAAGAGGTATGAACTGGAGTCCTTTAAAATTATGGAATAAGAATTTTAAAGTAACAACAACTTGAGCCGGGCTCGGTGGCTCAGCCTGTAATCCCGCGCCTTTGGGAGGCTGAGGTGAGTGGATTGCCTGAGCCTGCGGGTTCGAGACCCGCCTGGGCAGGCGAGACCTCATCTCTACAATAAAATCAAAAAATTAGCCGGGCGTGGTAGTGTGCGCCTGTAATTCCGACTACTTGGAAGGCTGAGGTGGAGGGATTGCGGGAGCCCAGCAGGTCGAGGCTGCAGTGGCCGGGAGCGGCCACTGCACTCCAGTCTGGGCGACAGAGTGAGACTCCAACTCAAAAAAAAAAAAAAAAAAAGTAACAACAACTTATATTCATTGTCAGTCATGTTAGCTTTTCATTTATATACCATGGTTTTGCTATTTCTATCCTTCAATTTGGTTGAAAAATTATCTGCTGTCTTAGAACAATTCCTTTAAGAAAAGGTAAGTTTTTATATGAGATGATCGGCTTCCCACCGTAAAGTTTTAACTTAGAAATTTCTTAATACAGAATTAACAGACTTGCAGTAGCTACTGCTTTAGTTCTTTCTTCCTATATATTATTTTATTCATAAAAGTTAAGAACATAAACATCTTCCTATCATTTAAGGCAGATTTCTTAACAACTAAAAACGTTTTTGTTGTGTTTAAGACAAGTGGAAGTTAAATTGAGCAACCTAAAAAAAGGTGAAAAAAAAGTCAAAGATAAAGTTCATTAGCTAATTCTTTTTAACAAAAAAGGAAAGATTTGCACTCCTTCTGACTCCACCACCAAAAGGTCTTTCTTGGGCTAAGTCCTCCCTCACCCCAAAATGAGCATTTTCTTAGAACCAAGACCAAAAGAAAGCAAAATAAATAGATAAATAAAATTAAAAATTAAAAAAAATTTCTTAACAGTCCTCTGCAGAAAGAATGAGGAAATTATCATTTTCCTTAAGATTCTAAAATTCATGCTTGCATGTGCAATATTTTTGCTAATAATAATCTTACTATATATTTATACTTTGTCAAAATAGATTAAAGACAAACACATTTCTTTCATGAATTAACTTGCTGCTCCCATGCTTTTATTAGTATTTTCAATCTGCCAAATGACTCAAATCCAACATTTTCATTTTTTGTAGGGATGTTTAGATATTGGAACACAATATTGACTCCATTACCCAAACTTCATGTTTCATGTTTAAAGATATATGTATTCTAAACTGAACATTTTAGTTACATAAGATATTTGTGAAAATATGCATTACATATGATTAGAGTCTAAGCTTAAATATTCCTGTAAGCAGGCAACACCAACAAAACTTGAAAAAAAAGGCTACATTATGGTATCAGACTATTGATAGCTTGTGTCAAGCTCATTCTGGCTTCTCTAAAAGTTGTCTGAAACAGAATAAAGCAGTATGGGCCCAAATTTGATATAGGTAAGAAATGTAAGAAGCTACATAGAGTTGCCCAATCAGTCATCTTAAAAAATAAAGTTAAAAGAAAAACATTTTCCAACATATTTTGCAAGACATACTCAGGGCAACATACATGCAAAGGAAGATATAGTGGGAAGCCTAGTAATTATTACCAATGTTGTGTTTTGCATCAACAACTCTCCTTAGTTTGTTATATTTTCATATATTTGAGATGAAAAAATAAAAAGCTAATACTTGCATTAATATAAGTTGTGTAGCCTGGGGAAAATCATTTAGTGATCATTATCATCACTACTCTTGACTTAACAGATAATAATAATAA
This sequence comes from Cephalopachus bancanus, assembly GCA_027257055.1. Classification (NCBI taxonomy): domain Eukaryota; kingdom Metazoa; phylum Chordata; class Mammalia; order Primates; family Tarsiidae; genus Cephalopachus; species Cephalopachus bancanus. The sequence goes on from JAPVLO010000076.1 coordinate 6,499,912, forward strand.
TACTTTCATTATCCATAGTCTATGTTTCTGTCACTATAATTTGTGTATACAAGGGTGACTGAAAGCTATGAAGCCATGACTGGGGCTAGGAGACCACCCACTTCTATAGAAATAGCCCAGAATGTCTTGCATTGAATTTTTTTTAAAAAAAGTAAGAAATGTCAGATAGTTATTAAAAGTTTGTACTACGTAACTTTAAAGATATGTTAATAGGGCATAAATAATGTAAAAAAAATAATACATTCAATAGATTCTTGTTAAATGATTGACTCATATAATATACCTAGCAAAGCCAAATAACAGTTTGTACAGAGGGGAATTCAGTCTGTTGTAAAAACTAGAGCAGCTGGTATCTATTTACACAAGTGTGAAAGATGAGAATTTCTAAAGAGTTCTCCTAACAAGAAGAAACTAGATATTTAATTTGAAAACTACTTTTTAATGAACACTGAGTTCACATAACTTACAAGGACTATCAAGTTCAAACCTCAGAAACCTAAAACATGTAGTCTCTCTCTCTCTTTCTCTCTCTCTCTCAAATACATATACATGTAGGCATACATATATACACATTCATATTCTGAGCTAAATTCTAACTGATAAGCAATGAATTATAAGGAAAGAAGCCACTCTGATGACAAACACTGATAAAAACAGTATAATTCAGAGATTAAGAGCTTGCTAGAGAAAGCTTCAAGGTGAACCTAGTTTCTGATTTTTCTGCATTAAGCCAGGGACCCAGGTTATAAATAGCCTATGGATTTCAATAAAAAACAAAAATCTTTTCTGGAGGAAAGCACATACTTTTTGAGCTGACCACCCCTTAATCTTATGGGTTAATATTAAGGAAATAGGAGCTCACACTCAAAGACCATTAAATATGCAAATAAATAAGAGAACATAAGGGAAAGCAAAAATAACATGTTTATCAATTATTTCAGATGTGACATTTCAGAGATAGCATATAAAAATTGTATATAAAATCTTTAGGAAAACACGAAATTTAATTGTAATTATAAGCAAACATTTAAAAATGTAAACAAAATGAACAGGTATATTTTTGGATAAGAATTAAACAGTAGCTTTCACAATGAAAATTATATACATTAAAATAAAAAAATGTGAAATATGGGTGAAATATCAAATAAGACACAGCCAGAGAGAGAGAGAGAGAAAAAAATGGTAGTCAGAGTGGCTTGAGTGAAGTATGAAGAGAAAAAGAAAATAAAATATGAAAAACAGAATGAAGAAAACTAATACAGATGTAGTAAGATCCTAAGGTGGGAACAGATAGAAGTAATGGATAAAATTTGAAAGAAAAAAAAAACACATGAAACGTTTTCAGAATTGCTGAAATATAAACAATAGATTACAACATATTCTAAGCAAAATAAATAAAATGAAATCTATCTGTATTAGGATATAATTTTTTTAAAACTGTTTTATATTCAAGACAAAGTGAGGATCTTATGAAAATCAGATTATGAAAAAATCTTCAAGTAAGCAGACTACAGATTTCTCGACAGCAAAAGCCTGAGACAGTACAATATCATCCAAAATACTGACAGAAATAAACTATAACTTTAAAATTGGTACCTAAAAATCTATGCTTCAAAAATAAGGGTAAATATAATATATTTCTAGAAAAATAAGAATTGATAATTTGTCATTATTAGATCCTCCCTAAAGAAACTTTTAAATAATATAAATCAGAAAAAAATAAAATTAAAAATAACCTCAGAAGCAATATCTGAGATGTAAGAAAAAATTAGGAAAATTCTCAAACATGAACTCAAATTTAAACAAATATTGAATATAAAACAATGTTGTTTAATATGCAAGATTTACAAAATGATAGAAATAAAATAGTGAATTAAAATATCATGCAAATTAGGAGGAAGTTGAACAAAGTTAAAATAATCTAAGATATCATTTGTTTAGAAAAGAGCTTCAGACAAAGTTAACTAAAGCATTCCCAGTAAAAAGCCAAAGTGACCTAAAAAATGATACAATGTATATCATTTTCAAGTTGCAATGGTAAAGTAGAACCAGAATCCTAATTTAAAAACTTAATACACCCAGAGAAAAGTCAGAAAAGGTGTGTGGGTAGAGGTAGCATAGACCAAAATGAAATAAAGAGAAAGCAACAGGAAAATGGTATATACAGTCAATATATAAAAAATAATTGCAATAAATGTAAATAGATTAACCTTGTCAGTTGAACAAAAGATTATTATCTTTGGCATTTAAAAATCCAATAATATATTTTTTCTAAGAAAGGAAAAATCTAACATATGAGAGCATTGGAAATTGGAGAAAAATATACATCTAGCAAATACCAAATAAGAAAATGTTGAGGCAGCTATTGTACTATCAAATATAACATTTAAAATATATAAAAAATTAAAAATATATATATAATTACAATGTGATACAACAATATCTCCTTGGTTTTTGTTGCTAGTTCCTGATACAGAGCTTCTAAAGTTCTTGGACTTTCATGAATGATAGGAACATACTTTGTTCAGATGAGGTGACTCTTGGTAAATCCCTAGATAACTTCAGGATGGGGGAATAGTCTCAAAAAAGACCAAGGCATGATTAGAGAGTTGGAACTTTCAGCCCTACCAAAGACCTCAGGTGAGGGGAGAGGGGTTAAAGATTGAGTTACTCACCAATTATTTACTCAAATAAGCCTACATGATTTAAAAGTCTAAACAATGGTATTTGGAGAGACTCTGGGTCGGCAGACACATCAAGATGCTAGGTAAGAGGACGGAAACTCCGAGTACTCCCTTCCTCTATTCCTTGCACTATCCATCTCTTGCATTTGGCTGCCCTTGAGTTATATTCTTTCTAATACAGAGATAAGAGTAAATAAAGTGCTTTTCTGAGTCCTACAAGTTATTTTAGCAAATTATTGATTCTGAAAGGGGCCTGTGGGAACCCCAACTTTGCATCTGAGTCAGACAGAGGTGTGGGTACCCTTGGCACCTAATACTTGTAATTGGCATCTGAAAAATGGATCTGTGGAGTTTGAAAAAAAACTCAAAGTAGTTAAGTGTTTGAATGGAGTTGAATTGTAGGACACTCATTTAGTGTCTGAAGAGGTAAAGAACTGGTTGTTGGTATGGAAATAACCCACACATCTGGTGTCAGAAGTATTGTGATTAAAAACAACTCACACATACCAACTCTACTTTTTTCATTAAAAAGCATTGTTAGAGACAAAGAGAGTCACTATACAATTTTAAAAGGTTCAATTCACTAAACTTATGTGTATCTAATAAGTTAGCCTTAATATAGATGAAAGTGTGGCACATCCATCACTGGTAACTAGTGGAGAAACAGGCTAGTAACTATCTTGCTGAGCAAGGCAGAGAGGAGGGACCCAGCCACAGATACACCCTGCACACAGCAAGGGTCTCTTGTACACGCAAAGACCAGAAAGCAATGACAGGTGTAGGATTCCAGATGTCCCAACCCCCCACGTTGCTCCATGCTCAAACAAAATCAGAAGCTCTGCTCAGTGAAGAAGAAGAATGAGTGATTCTAAAATATTTCAAGTTCATTCGTCCCTTCCCAGCTGTGTAAAAGCCATCAGTCCTAAGCAGGAGGAGTTTTGGTCAGGAGAGAGAAGGGGGCAACTGGAGCCCAAGTGAAAAGGAGAATAAACCCACCCACCAGCTGTTGCTGTGGCAGACAATTCCCAGACAGGAAAAAAAACACCTGCAGAGTGAATCTGACCTGCAAGTCCACTGCTGGCAAATAGAGGAGAAACAGACCGACACCTTTCTTGCTGAGCAAGGCATAGAATAGGAACCTGGGTGTAGATACACCCTGAACCCAGCAAGAGTGTCTTTGTGCACACAGAGACCAGAAAGCATGAGAATCCAGGTGCCCTATGCCCTGTCATGCACCAGGTTAGTACAGGAACTGAAGTCCCACCTGGTGAAGGAATGAGGTGAGCAATTCTAAGATGAGTCAGTTTACCCCTTCCCAGAATTCAGTCATACACAACAGGAGCTGAAAACTAGTTTGACTAACTTAGCAGTAATAGAGGGAACCTGTAATTATGGTAACCCACCACAGGGTGGAACAAGCAGCAGAAGGGAATGTTTCTCCCTTTCTCACTAAGTGATGGAATTACAGAAAAGCAAAAGAGACCTATCACAAATGAGAAAAAAAAATCAATGGAAAAACACAGGCAAGTCTAAGAGTCCTAAAGAGACAGCACCTGAAAAAAAAAGTCATCAAACCCCCACAATGACCTACAACATATGACAGTCAAAGAAGTCAGAGATTGGGTGGTAAAATGAACAAGCACCAAGAGAAACAAGAAGCGAAACTCAATGACATTGTACAGTAAGTAAAAGTGGAGTTGGCCAATTTCAAGAGAGCCTATTCTGAAATAATGAAAATAAAAAACTCCATCCTCAAAATAAAAAACAAACTAATAAGGATAGGGAGCAGAATCAACCAAGCAGAGGAAAGAATCTCAGAGCTTGTAGACCAAAATGTGAAATTAACCCAATCTGTTAAAAAAGAGAAAAAAACTCAGCCAGGCTCAGTGGCTCAGCCTGTAATCCCACGCCTTTGGGAGGTTGAGGTGAGTGGATTGCCTGAGCACGCGGGTTCGAGACCCACCTGGGCAGGTGTGACCTCATCTCTACAATAAATCAAAAAGAAAATTAGCCGGGCATGGTAGTGCACACCTGTAATTCTGGCTACTCGAAAGCTGAGGCGAAAGGATCGCCAGAGCCCAGCAGGTCGAGGCTGCAGTGGCCGGGGGCAGCCACTGCACTCCAGTCTCGGCGACAGAGTGAGACTCCAAAAAACAAACAAACAAAAAAGATAGAAAAAAACTCAAAGGAAGGAACAAAGCCTCCAAGTGATGCAGGACAATGTCAACAAGTCAAATCTATACCCAACTGATATCCATGAAGCAGAACAGGAAATGTGGAACACCTTGAAACAAGTCTTCCATGAGGTCATCCAAGAAAACTTTCCTCATCTCATCAGAGATGTGACCACTCAAGCAAAAGAGATTCAGAGAATCCCCACAAGGTATCACATGAGACCAACCCCTGGAAACATAGTAATATGCCTCCACAAAATAAGCATAAAAGAAAAAAACTCCAAAAGACAGTGAAGAGAAAGGTCAGATTACCTATCAGGGAAGACCCATCAGAATCGCTCCAGACTTATCTGCAGAAACACTACAAGCCAGAAGAAACTGGAACCCAATTTTTAACATTCTTAAAGATAAGCAATCCCAACCAAGAATCACCTGCCCCATCAAGTTAAGCATTATCAGTGACAGATAATTAAAATCTTTCTCAGACACCCAACCCCTAAGAGAATATGCTTCCTCCAGACCAGCCCTTCAGGATGCTTAAGAAGGCTTGAATATAGAGGGGAAAAATGGCCATGCCCGTTACAAAAGTACAGGTAAACACAGAGTTTACAGAGCAAACAGAGGACTCATAAATATGAAAACACACACATATGTATTAATACAAAAATTAAGAGGAAACAAAGCAACCCCCTAAGGATCCCACAGCAGGGATAAACTCTCACATTTCAGTTATCAACCTGAATGTGAATAGACTAAATGCACCACCGATAAGACATAGAGTGGCAAACTGCATTGAAAAGCAAAATCCAACAATCTGCTGCCTCCAGAAAACTGATCTCACTACAAAGGATACATAGACTCAAAGTTTGAGGCTGAAAAATTATCTTTCGGGTAAAGAAGGAAGTAGTAGCTATGTTGACATAAGACAAAACAGCCTTCAAGTCATCAAAATTATAAAGGACACAAAAAAGAAACTTCATATGGTAAAAGGCTCAATACACCAGCAAGAAATAACTATCTTAAACATATATGCAACCAACACAGGTACAGAGGTTTTATAAAACAATCATTAAGTAAACCAAGAAAGAACACTGACCATCACACAATCATAACTGGAAACCTAAATACTCCACTAACAACTTCAGATAGATCATTGAGGCAAAAACAACAACAACAATAACAACAACAAAAAAAAAAACAAGAAGGAGATTTAGAAAATCAACTTGATGCTTGACCAAATGGACCTAATCAACATCTACAGAACACTTCACCCAACAACAACAGAATATACATTCTACTCATCAGCACATGGAATATAGGTTCCAAGATTGATCACAATCTTGGACATAAATCAAGCATAAACACATTCCAAAAGACTGAAATAATACCATGCATCTTCTCAGATCACAATGGAATAAAAATACATATCACCAACAACAAGATCTCCCCCAAACACACAGCTATATAGACACTCAATAACATGCTGCTGAATTACTTCTGGGACAGCATGTAACTAAAGACAGAAATAAAAAGATTCCTGGAAACAAACGAAGACAAAGATACAACTTATCAGAACTTCTGCCGTGAAAACAGGATTAAGATGAAAATTTATAGCACTGCACACACACATCAAGAAAACAAAAATATCACAAGTAAGCAGCCTAAAGTCACACTTAAAGGAGTTGGAAAGGTAAGATCACCTAAATTCTAAACTTTAGCAGAAGTATCTATATCACCAAGATAAAATCACAACTGCAGGACATAGGAGATAAAAATATCATAGAAAAATCAATAAGATGAGAAGCTGGTTCTTTGAAAGGTTTTGAAAGATTGACAAACCCCTGGCCAGATTGACTTTTTAAAAAAAGTACAAGAAGGTCCAAATAAATACAATAAAAAATGCAAAAGGTGATGTCACTACTGACCCTGAAAAAATTCAAAAGATTATCAGAGATGACTACGCACACCTATATGCAAATAAACTTGAAAACCCATAGAAAAGAAGGGACTTTCAGACATCACACAACCTTCCAAGGTTGAAACAAAAAGAAATTGAAACTAAAAAGACCAATAATGATCGAGGATATCAACTAAGTCATAAGAAATCTCCCCACCAAATAAAGCCCCAGACCAGATGGCTTCCCAGCTGAATTCTACAAGACATACAAGGAGAAGCTGATACCAATCTTACTGAAAATAATCCAAGCAATTGAGAAAGATGGTATTCTCCCCAAATCATGTTATGAAGCCAACATCACACTGATACACAAACCTGTCAAAGACCCAATAAGGAAAGAGAATTACAGGCCACTCTCCTTGATAAATGCAGATGCAAAAATTCTCAACAAGATTCTAGCAAATTGGATCCAAAACAGCACATAACACAGATCACCTAGCATGACCAGGTGGTCTTCATTCCTAGGATGCAGGGCTGGTTCAACATTCACAAGACCATAAACAAAATTCAATTAACAGATGTATTAACAGATGTAAAAGCAAGAATCATATGATTATATCATTTGGATGCAGAAAAAGCATTCAAGAAAATCCAGCATCCCTTCTCAAGAAAAACCCTTGAACACCTAGGCATAGAAGGAACATTCCTCTAAACAGTAAGAACTATCTATGATAAACCTACAGTCAACATTTTGCTCAATGAGAAGAAACTGGAAACATTTCTCCTGAGAACAGGAACAAGACAAGGATGTTGACTCTCAACTCTCCTGTTCAGTGTAGTGCTGGAAGTCCCATCCAGAGCAATCAAGAAATAGAAGGAAATCAAGGGTATTCAAATAGGAAAAAAACAAAGCTAAGCTATCTGTCTTTGTGGGCGATATGATTCTATACCTTGAAAACCCAAGGGAGTCTGTCATAAGCCTCCTCATACTGATAAATGTCTTTGGTAAAGTTTTGGGATACAAAATCAACATGCAAAAGAAGGTTGCACTTCTATACACCAGCAAAAAGCAGGTAGAGAACCAAATGAAAATGAAATACCTTGTAATTCACCTAACAAGAGAAATGAAAGACCTTTATAGTGAGAACTATAAAACACTAGTCAAAGATAGCAAAGATGACACAAACAAATGGAAAAACATTCCTTGCTCATGGATTAGAAGATTCAATAATTGTCAAGATGTTCATCCTACCCTGGGCAATGTACAGATTCAATACAATACCCATCAATTTCCAAAAACATTTTTCTCATACTTGGAAATGACAATATAGAAATCCACATGGAAACAGAAAGGACCACAAATAGCCAAAACAATCCTCAGCAAAAGGAACAGAAGGAGAGGTATCATGCTTCCAGAACTTAAACTTTATTACAAGGGTACAATAATTAAAACAGCCTGGTATTGGCACAAGAATAGACACATAGACAGGATGGAGATTCCAGAAGCAAAATCACAGTCTTTCAACCAACTCATCTATTAATAACAATCACGGGGGAAAGAAGACCATATTTAGCAAACGGTGCTTGGAAAACTAGCTGACCACATACAGAAGAATGAAACTGAACCCCTACTTATCACCATATAAAAAAATTAGCTCAAAATGGATCAAAGACCTAAATGTAAAACCTCAAAATATAAGAATCCTAGAAGACAACACAGGAAACACCATTATGTATACCAGAGTAGGCAATGAATTCTTGACCACATCCCCAAAGATGAATGCCATAAAGGCTAAGATAGACAAGTGGGACCTCACCTAACTGAAAAGCTTTGCACAGCAAAGTAAACCATTATTAGAGTAAAAAGACAACCCACAGAATGAGAAAAAAAATTGGAAATTATGCACCTGACAAAAGCCTAATACTCAGGATCTACAAGGAAATCAAACAAAGTGAGTGGAAAAAGGAACAAGCCTATTAAAAAGTGGGAAAAGGATCAGGCTCGGTGGCTCAGCCTGTAATCCCAGCGCTTTGGGAGGCCGAGGTGAGTGGATTGCTTGAGCCCGTGGGTTCACGACCCGCCTGGGCAACTTGGCGAGACCACATCTCTGCAATAAATCAAAAATTAGCCGGGCGTGGTAGCGCACACCTATAGTTCCAGCTACTTGGAAGGCTGAGGCGGAAGGATTGCTAGAGCCCAGCAAGTCGAGGCTGCAGTGGCCGGAAGCAGTCACTGCACTCCAGTCTAGGCGACAGAGTGAGACTCCAACTCAAAAAAAAAAAAGTGGGAAAAGGACATGAACAGACACTTCTTAAAAGAAGACATACAAGTAGCCAACAGACACATGAAAAACTGCTCAGTCTCACTAATAGTCAGAGAAATGCAAATCATAACTACAAGAAATACCATCTAACTCAGGTAAGGGGGGTTATCATTAATAAATCAAAAAATAACAGATGCTAGCGTGGATACAGTGAAAAGGGAATACTTCTACATTGTTGAGGGGAGTGCAAACTAGTTCAACCTCTACAGAAATTAGTGTGGTGATTCCTAAAAGAACAAAAAAATTGACCTTATATGTGATTCTGCAATCTCTCTCCTGGAAATATACCTGGAGGAATATAAATTGTTCTACCAAAAGACACCTGCATGTGCATGTTTATCATCACAGTATTCACAATAGCAAAAACGCCGAGCACAGCCATTTTCTCTGTCCCAGAAAGGGGCAGAGACCAGCATTGCCCTGCCGAGCTCCACCCAGCTCTGCCCAGCCTCCAACTTGGGACCTAAGGTAATCACATGAAACTGAGAGAGACAGAAGCCCCTCGCCCATGCTGAATCAGACACAGACAGATCAGATCTGAGTGGCAGACTTGACAGACAGCAAGCCAGGTGAGTCCAGAGCTGATTCACCCTCCTTCCACAGTAGGCCTGGGGCATCTGACCCAAGCTGTGAGAAACCCTATCAGCCTGCAATGAGAGCTAGAGATCAGAGCTGAAGGATGTTGGAGTTACAGGAACAACCTAAATACGAGTTTGGTACCTTGTTTTTATTTTTATTTTTTTGTCTATTTGTTTTTTTGTTTTAGTATTTTTCTCTCATTCTGTTTTTGATAACATTTTCATACTTGCTTTTTTTCTGTTATTTCATTGATTTTTTTTTCCTTTAGGCTTCCTGTTTGTGTATGGGAAGAGTACATCAATAGGGAGTTCATTGTTGGTTTGAGTGTTTGTATGACTGTCTGTATGTTTTAGTTTTTTTTTACTCTTTTCTGTCTTTGTGTCTTTTTTCATTTGTTAGTATGTCTCTCTGTTTTCCCTCTTTTCTTACTCTTCATCTTCCTTCTGTCCCCCTCCTTTCTTATTCCATTCTTTTCCTTTTTCTTACCTCATTTTGCTTTCAGGGAGCAAACCTATACCCCCAATGCACAGACAGATTGTAAGGCAGTGGGAAGTGGGTTCCAGGGTGCACATAGACCTGTCAGTGGATACTGGAATCTGCAGATAGATTTTGAATCACAGCTACTCCCTCAATTAAATCTCAAAACTGCCAAAAGTACAGGCCCCTAACCCACAGTCCAAAGCCAGAAGATCCACATAAGGAAGAAAAGGAGATTGAGCAACAGAAGTAAAAGCAACCCTGCCATCCCTGAACAACAGAATTAAAGAAGAAGGGGGAAAGTGGAGGGGAGGAAAATCTACACATATGAAGAAAAACCAAAAGAAGACTATGGGTCTCACACAGACCCCTGGGAGGTCAGGCACTGAGAAAACAGACTTCAGAACGCAAACAATGAAGAGCCCCCAGAATGACTGATCTCAAACTACAAACCCAGATATCAAGACATTAATAGAGAGAATAAAAAGAATTGAGGAGAGAAAAGAGGAAAATAGGAAGGAGTTGATAGGTGAGATAACGGCAGTAAAGAATAGTGTGAATGAAATAAATAACAAACTGATAAGCATGGAAAGCAGAATTAGCCAAGCAGAAGAAAGAATCTCAGAGCTTGAGGACCAAAATATAGAACTAACCCAAACTGTCAAAAACATAGAAAAAAAGCTTAAACAGACAGAACAAAACCTTCAAGAGATGAGCGATTATTTCAAGAGGCCAAACCTAAGAGTAATTGGACTTCCTGAGGCAGAAAGAGAGACAGAGACCACCCTGGAACAAAGATTCTGTGAAATTATTCAAGAAAACTTCCCTCATCTCATCAGTGATGTGACCATTCAAACACAAGAGATTCAGAGAACCCCTGAAGACAAATGAGAAGACCAGACACATAGTAATTCACCTAAACAAAGTAGGTATAAAAGAAAAAATCCTAAAGACAGCAAGAGAAAAACGTCAGACTACCTACAGGTGAAGACCAATTAGAATAGCAGCAGATTTATCTATAGAAACACTTCAAGCTAGGAGAGCTTGGAGCCCAATCTTCAAAGTTCTCAAAGATAAACAATTTCAATAAAGAATAACCTACCCAGTTAAGCTAAGCTTCATCAATGAGGAAGAATTAAAATCTTTCACAGACATTCAAGCCTTAAGAACTCATGCTGCCTCTAGACTGGCTCTACAAGGAACACTTAAGACACAGAAGAAAGAGAAAAAAGAATGACAAAGTTCTTCACAAGACTTTGGGGGAAAGATGGAAAACATACATGAATCATACATGAAAACCCCAAAACCAAAGAAAGACAACAAACAAGAACAACAATAATTCTATAAGAACCTCATGACAGGGATAAATTCTCACATTTCAATAATTAGCCTGAATGTGAATGGACTAAATTCACCACTGAAAAGACAAAGAATGGCAAAATGGATAAAATATTATGAGGCAACAATATATTGTCTCCCAGAGACTTATCTCACCAGAAAGGACACTCACAGACTCAAAGTAAGAGGATGGGAAGCAAAATTTCAGGTGAACCGAACACAAAAGAAATCATGAGTTATGATCTTAATATCAGACAAAATACCCTTTATGCTATCAAAAATTTAAAAAGATACAGAAGGTCACTATATAATGATAAAATGTTCTATCCATCAACAAGTAATATCCATCCTAAACATATATGCACCCAACATAGGAGCACCAACTTGCATAAAGCAGTTTCTAGGCAAACTTAAAAAAGATACTGACTCTAACACTATCACAGCTGGGGACAACAATACCCCACTCACAACCCTAGACAGATCATCAAGACAAAAATCAGCAAGGAGATCCAGAACTTCAATGTGACTCTCGACTAAATGGACTTAATTAATATCTACAGAACACTCCACCCAGTGACCACAGAATATACATTCTACTCATCAACACATGGAACGTACTCTAAGATCGACCACATCCTTGGCCATAAATCAAGCATAAACAAATTTCATAAGATTGAAGTTCTACCATGTACCTTCTCAGACCACAGTGCAATAAAAATAACAACCAACACCAACAATGTTACCCCAAAACCCACAAAGACATGAACACTAAACAGCATGATGCTAAGCAACTCCTGGGTCAACATGGAAATCAAAACAGAGATTAAAAGATACCTGGAAACTAATGAAAATGAAACCTCTGGGTGCCATGAAAGCAGTAGTAAGAGGAGAATCCATATCTCTACAAACACACACAAAGAAAATGTAAAGATCACAAGTTAACAACCTAACAAGTCACCTAAGGAAGTTGGAAAAACAAGACCACCAAAACTCTAACTTCAGCAGAAGAATCCAGATCACTAAAATAAAAGCCCAAATCCGGGACATAGAAGACAAAGAGATAATACAAAAAAAATCAATGAAACAAAAATCTGGTTTCTTGAAAGGATAAACAAGATTGGTGGTTCCCTAGCTAGACTGACCGAGAGAGAAAAAGCCAAAATAAATACAACCAGAAACACAAAAGACAAAGTCACAATTGACCCTGAAGAAATACTAAAGATTATCAGAGAGTACTACATACACTTGTATGGAAGCAAATCGAAAACCTAAAGGAAATGGAGGACTTTCTGGCATCACATAACCTCCCCATGTTGAAACAAGAAGAAATTGAGACTCTAAATAGACCAATAACAATCAGGAAATTGACTATGTCATAAGAAAACTACCTATAAAAAAAAAGCCCTGGACCAGATGGCTTTCCAGCAGAATTCCACAAAACATACAAGGAGGAATTGATTTCAATTCTATTGAAAGTATTCCAGCGATTGAGGAAGATGGAACTCTCCCCAAATCATTTTATGAAGCTAACATCACATTGATACCCAAGTCAGGTAAAGATTCAACAAAGAAAGAGAACTTCAGGCCAATATCCTTGATGAACATAGATGCCAAAATTCTCAAAAAGATCCTAGCAAACTGGATTCAACAACACATCTCAAAAATCATCCACCACAACCGAGTAGGCTTCATCCCTGGGATGCAAGGCTGGTTCAGTATTCGTAAGACCATAAATGTAATTAAATACATCAACAGGCGTAAAAACAAAAACCACAAGATTATATCATTGAATGCAGAAAAAGCTTTTGATAAAATCCAGCACACCTTCTTGATAAAAACCCTCAAACACCTAGGCATAGATGGAACATCATTCAAAATAGTATGAGACGGCTATGAGAAACTCACAGCCAGCATACTGCTAAACACACAGAAACCGGAAACATTTTCCCTGAAAACTGGAACAAGACTAGGATGCCCACTCTCACCCCTCCTCTTCAATATGGTTTTGGATGTCCTAGCTAGAGCAATCAGAGAATAGAAGGTAATCAGGGGTATCCAAACAGGAAAAAAGGAAATTAACCTCTCTCTCTTTGCAGACAATATGATTCTATACCTCAAAAACCCAAGAGAATCTGTCAAAAGCCTCCTTGCACTGACAAAGGATTTTGGCAAAGTCTCAAGAGTATAAAACAAATATGCAAAAGACAATCACATTTCCATACACCAATAATAAACAGACAGAAACCCAAATAAAAAGCACAATTCCATTCACAATAGCCACACAAAAAAATGAAATACCTTGGCATCTTCCTAAACCAGAGACATGAAAGATCTTTACAATGAAAACTACAAAACACTGCTCAAGAAATCAATGACACAAAGAAGCGGAAAAGTACTCAATGCTCATGGATTGGAAGAATAAACATTGCTAAGATGTCCATTCTATCTAAGGCAATCTTTAGATTTAATACAATGCCTATCAAATTACCAGCAACAGACCTAGAACAATACAGGAATTCATATGGAAACATAAACGACCAAGAATAGCCAAAACAATCCCCAGCAAAAAAACAAACAAGCAGAAGGTATCTCACTCCCAGACCTTAAACTTTTTTTTATAAAGCTACAATAATCAAAACAGCCTGGTACTGGTACAAGAACAGGCATATAGACCGATAGAATAGAATTGAGATTCTAGAAGAAAACCTCAATTTCTCAACCAACTCGTCTTTGACAAAGCCTCCACCAGCAAGCACTGGGGAGAGGAGAACATATTCAGTAAATGGTGTGGGGAAAACTGGCTGATCACATGTAGAAAATTGAAACAGGACCCTACCTATCCCCATACACAAAAATCAATTCTAAATGGAACAGAGACCTAAACGTAAAACCTCAAACTATAAGAACCTTAGAAAATGCAGGAGACACTAAAAGTGTAAACTGGAACCGGCAACCAATTCACAAGTGCCCATGCCATAAGAGATAAGATAGACAAGTGGGGCCTCATCAAACTGACAAGCTTCTGCAAAGCCAAAGAAACCATCAAGAGAGCAGGGAGACAGCCCACAGACTGAGAAGAAATATTTGCCAACTCTATGTCTGACAAAGGCCTAACATTTAGGGTCTACAAGGAACTCAAATGTGCTGAAAAGGAAAAACAAACAACCTCATTACAAAGCAAATGAAAGATATGAAGAGACACTTCTCAAAAGAAGACATACAAGCAGTCAACAGATACATAAAAAAATGTTCAGACTCACTAGTTATCAAGGAGATGCACATTAAAACTACACTGAGATATCACCTGATCCCAGTCAGAATGGTCATCATTAATAACTCAAAAAATAACAGATGCTAGAGAGGACATGGTGAAAAAGGAATACTTCTACAATGTTGGTGGGAGTGTAAACTAGTATAGTCTCTGTGGAAAACAGTGTGGCAATTCCTAAGAGTTCTAAAAATCGACCTTCCATATGATCCCACAATCCACCTACTGGGAATATACCCAGAAGAACTAAAATCACTCTGCAAAAAAGATACCTGCACATGTATGTTTATTGCAGCATTGCTCACAATAACAAGAACATGGACCCAACTGTGTTGCCCATCAAAAGAGGACATGATAAAAAAATGTGGTACATATACACAATGGAATATTACACAACCTTAAAGAAGAACAAAGTCCTGAACTTTGCAGCAACCTGGATAGACTTAGAGTCTATAATACTGAGTGATCTTTCACAGAAACAAAAAACTGAGTATCACATGTTCACACGTAGAAGTGTACCTTGAACAACTATCGTAATACTGTAAGAAAAGGATTGACAGCAGTGGGAAACTGCGTGGGGTGGGGGGGGCGGGGAGGTGGGATTGGCAGTAGTGGGAATCTACCTGGGGAAGGGGGCACATATTTCATCAGCAAGGGTACCTGCACAATGAATATTTGTATACCTAACCCTGGATTGTACCCCACAATTTTAAAATAAATAATTTGAAAGTTATAAAAAAATTATTCCCAATAGAATCTCCAGATAAATTATGAGAATTAGAGTGAAGAATCAGGTGGCTGAATTTAAATCAACAAGCTAAAAAATCCATTACTGGACTGCTGTGGAGTAGCATGATACACCATTCACACTGACAACAGAAAATAGAAGAATAACAAATGTTATGAGTGACCCATTTGAAATAAAACAACATATATGGTTGGAAGACATTTTAAAAGTCCTACTTAAATGGACAGATAAATGTTTTATGAGAACTTGACATGCAGGTTCTAAAATTTTTATAGATGAGCAAAGGTTCAAAAATAGCCAAAATACTCTAATAAGGTGGCAGTACATACCCCACCATACATACACTTTACCATCACTTACAATTTACTATAGAAATAAAATTAGTGTGGAATTGATGTATGGATTAAGTAACACATATGGGCCCATAAAATGGAGGGATGCTGCTGCAGACTCAAGTGCATACAGAAATTGTATATATGACATTGCAGATTCTAAGAAAAGGAGAGGAATTATTCAATGTGTGGTTTGTAGAAATTGCTATTCAAATAAAAAAGGATTATGAATGCTACTGCACACTGAATCTGCACACAACAGTCATTTGTTTTGAGGGCTAGAAGAAAGATTTTGTTGTTGTTGTTTATGTCTGTGTGTGTGAATGTTTTAATTTAGGTATATAACTGAGACTGGCTCAATTTATAGAATTGAGAGAGAGTAGAAAAGACCTTAAAAAGTGATGTTTAGATGAAAACAAAAGGCGTGGATGTTGATTACAGAGTTCGGTTTTAACAAGGAAATTTTGGGCAAGTCATTCTAGCTTTTTCTAATATGGATTATGTTGATTTTCAGAAGTCTCCATAATCACAAGGTGGCATTTCCCCTTCATTTGTGAACCAAGAGGGGTAGATGATACAACCCATCCGGTGACTTCTGATTTCTTTAACTTAGATAGAACTTCCACCGTCTCACTGAATTTTTCATTTTATTGTATGTCTTGCCAAGTATGAAACTATACTGTATAGTTTATAAAAAACAGTAGACTACAGATCCTTATGCATGAATAATGCCTGTTAAGGCTAAGAAGATCAACGTGTTTTATAGCCTTTCTGGGTAAACGAAAATTTTAATGGCAAATGGATTCATGATTTACTAGCTTTTTGCAATATTATAAAGGTAGAAACAAAATGCTACCACACAGTGCTTGGCTTATAAGGATGGCTTTAACACCATTACATTAAATGTAGTGTGCACAGTGTATTGTAAATGCCAACTCTTGCATATTTACTATGTTTAATATGCAATTAATATTCTAAAGTATTAAAAGTATAAAGAAAAAACTAAGTGAACATTTATAGCAATACTATGAAATCTCCAATAATTGTTTTGACTGTTGACTTTTGCTCTCTAGTGCAACTGTCTTGCATTTTAATTATTGTATTACTTTGTATTTCATGTTTGTTTACACTCATGATGTCAGAGTTAAGAATTTGTACACCAAGTATTGCAACTATCTTTCTCTTATTGTACATGCAACATAGCAACATATAGTTTTGATGCTTAACAATATTCCTTTTTTCTTTGATAAAGGATAGTTATTTGAATTTTTTAAAAAGGAACTAACAAATCTAGATCCCTATCTGATATTATATTTAAAAACACCCAAATAAAGTAGATACTTAAATGTGAAAAAACAACTTTAAAAATATTTAGAAGAAAACAGGATAATATACTTAGACCTTGAATTACATAAGAATTTCTAAAATAAGAAATAAAAATCTAACTCTAAAAGAAGAGGTTTATAAATGGTTACATTATATATTTTCACACACACAAAAATGAAAACCAAGCAACAAACTGTTAAAAGATATTGGTAATATGTGAAAACCAGAGGGCTTCAGATCAAGAAGTTATAAAGAACACCTGAAAAACAATAAGGAAACAAAAATATCATGGCAGAAAAATGGGCAATCATTTATTTCATTTCTTACAGAAAAGAAAATACAAATATATGGAATGAAAATATATGAAAAGGTATTCAATCTTATCAGTAAACAGGAAAATGAAAATTATGACTGCAATGAAAAATATTACATTTAGACTGGCAAAAATGAGAAATCTGAAGATAACCTATATTTATAAGGATATAGTCAAAAGAAATGTTTATAGTCTATTGATAAAGGTGTAAATTGGTATAACCACTTTAGAAAATAATGGGTTATAGCTTATAAAGTCGGAAATTAGCTCACTTAATGACATAGGAATCCTAACCCTAGGAATATACCTTAGCTCTTCCAGCAAAGTTCATGATACAAAATAGCTGGGATTAGCCCAAATATCCACTAATAGTATATAAACACATACACTGAAGAGGAAACATTATATAACAGTGAAGTACAATTACAAAATTCAAAAAGACACAAAACCACATAATTGTTAAGGAACACATGCATATATAATAAAACTATTTTTTCAAGAGATTAAAAAGAAGGCAAATACAAGATTCATGCTATTGGTTACCTATTGGGGAAAAGCAGAGAGATTTTTTTAAAAAGATTGAGCATAGACTATATAATAGTAGTGACAAAGTTCTAACTCAAATCTGGTGGTAGACTCATGGCTATTCATTTCATTATTTTGCTTTAAACTGGCATGTAGATTATATGTATTATTTCTCATGGATCAAATATGATATAATAAAACACTTTAAATTAAGTATATCAAGATTTGCACAGCACTCAATATTTGGTAATTGACAAACAAATATTAGTTTTTATTAATTTGCAACATTTACAGAAGCAGAATCAAATAACAGTGGCAAATGTAATAATTTATCAGGACAATCAAAATTACTAATATGTTAAATAATCTAAGCATTATGCTAAATAATTCAACAAATAATTATATAAGCTTTTAATTCAATTGACAAAATAACTTACCTAATGTGTCACATTTCTCTCTAGCACCACAAATGTCTTCCCTTAAAAGAAAAGATTTATTTTGAAGCATTTTTGGAAAATATTTTTGAGACAAGCCAAAACAAAAATAAAGAAGCTTTAATTATGACATAACTATTATCACAAACTGACTTCAAAACTCTAGTTTGTATTAAACCCTCAAAAAGTTTAAACCTAGAGTAACACACTATTGTTCATAACAATAAGCAACAGGTGCTATATAAAATTGAGTGTTGTAAATAGTGAACCTTAAATCAAATTCAATGAATAGCCTCCAAGTATATTTTTCACATCTCCACCTTTACTTACACAGTATGTGTAATATAGTCTACCCTCTTGATGATTCAATGTTGTCATGAGCTTCAGCTATTTTCTGATGCTAAATAATGATGTTCTCAGATGTTACCAAGTTGCTTGTTTTTTTTTTTTTTTACTACTACTTAGTCCCTGGCCATTCAATTCGACAGTTGTCAAGTCTCTTTCCGTATGATCTCTTTTCATAGCCCTTTCTTCCTCCCATCTTTAATCTGTTATCTCCAATCTTTGTTGCTTGGCTCTTGCCTACAATTCAGGGCAGAACCATAGACTATCATTGTACAAAATTAAATCAATTCTTCTTATGTTTGAAAAGAGATAAAGTATACTCATGTGCTGCACACTATGTTTCAGTCAATGACGGACTGCATGTAGGATAATAGTACTTTAGATTATAATATAGTACTTTAGATATAATATTTTTACTGTACCATTTCTATGTTGAGAAACAGAAATTATCACCATTGTGTTACAATTGCCTACAGTATTCAGTACAGCAACATGCTGTACAGGTTTGTAGCTAAAAGCAATAGGCTACATCACATAGCCTAGGTTTATGAGAGGCTAAACCATCTAGGCTTGTGCAAATATACTCTATGATGTTTTCACAATGACGAAATCACCTAACAACACATTTCTCAGAATGTGTCCTGTTCAGCAACACATGACTGTACATAAACTATATGCTGGCTATTTTACATTGGCTAAAGGTTTTCATTTCAAGGTTCTAGAAAGCTGAGATTTCTTTAGGTTTGACCCCTAAGTGAAGGATGTCTTTGGCCAACCACCACATAACAAGGCTAAGATCTATATATTCTGGTATCATCAGTGTTGCTGAATCAAAGGTGTGAATTAACCATGCATGGGGTGCTTATGGTATAAATCATAATTTTATAATAGCAGAAACTGTTTTAATACAGATAAAGAGGTTTGAGAATGACCCTGGGTAAAAACACACTGGTAATTAAGACGTGCAGTAAACATCAAAACAATTAACATATGGACACATTTTTTCTAAAGTATGTGGACAACCAAAAACATTCAGATGTTCTTTTCAAATGACTAAAACATCAAGAGAAGAATGAACAAAACCTGCTCTCAGTTCCATAACTATGTTAATTCCAGTTATTATTCCTAATTATTTCATTCAAAAATGATAAGGAAATTATTTTGTTTAGATCAAACCATTACTCAGCAACCTGACATTCTTAATTTTCTAATGAACTAACTAGTACTCTGGCTTGAAAGAACAGAAGAATATCTTAGTCAACAGCTTCTTTTGTAATACAAGATCTCATACAATACGTCCATGTATTACTGACAAAGAATTAAGATTATAAGAAGTATCCATCATGCAGGAGAGAAAGAGTAAAGAATTATAGGTGGAAGAGCTGTTTCTAAAAATTGTACCTAGTGATAAGAACAGCAGTATCATGGTGGGAAGGGTGAGCATCATCGAGGACATTCTGAGTTTGCTGCCATAAGCAAAAGTTGTGTAATGTGGTAGCTGCATTAAAATTGATGACTGGTCCTTCCTACACAAAATAATAAGCAATTCAATACTAGGTCAAAACCCACGTCCCCTTTTCTTTCCAAACTTGTCAGCAGCATACAACATATCAAACAGCATTTTCATAGGCAGACTAACTAGCATCATTTCTTCATATATTTTCTCTAACATATTTTTAGCAATGCCTAAAACATTGTGATCAAAACTGAATCTAATTCGATCTTCTCAATGTAATCACCCAATATTTAGGATAAAAAACTAACTTCCAAAAACTATTAGAATTCAAATCCTTCAACATTATGACTAAAAAAGTTAACATTTGGATTTTCAATCTTACTTTTTAAAAATTTATTTATTCATTTTTGTCACTTCATTAGCTCAATTAAACCCTGTCATTCTATTTTATTTCCATCACAACAGAGAATGGTAATTCCACTCCTTTTCACATCAAGTTTTTTAAAACAAATTTTTAAAATATCTTATTTCTAAGAAGAGTGTCATGATCTACATATTCTCCTTAAAAGTCTACTACAAGCCGGGCTCGGTGGCTCAGCCTGTAATCCCGCGCCTTTGGGAGGCTGAGGTGAGTGGATTGCCTGAGCCCGCGGGTTCGAGACCCGCCTGGGCAGCAAGACCTCATCTCTACAATAAATCAAAAAATTAGCCGGGCGTGGTAGCGCATGCCTGTAATTCCGGCTACTCAGAAGGCTGAGGCGGAAGGATCGCCGGAGCCCGGCAGGTCGAGGCTGCGGTGGTCGGGAGCGGCCACTGCACTCCAGTCTGAGCGACAGTGAGACTCCAACTCAAAAAAAAAAAAAAAAAAGTCTACTACAAACTAAGATTATTAATTTTACACCTGTTTCTTACCTGTTCATTGTGAATTACAATTAATTTGACGATTACTATGTTTATAAGATTTCCAATACTTGAGTCCTTATAGATTGCTGCAACCTGCAAGTAAAAAATGTAAGATCAGTTGCCTAAAATGAAAATTTCTTCTCAAAAATATATTGAAACCAATCTCAGAAAATCAACTGTCCAATTTTCCTGCACATTGGAATCTCTTAGAAAGTGTTTCCAAATCTTCACATTCAGGCCACTTCCCTTATCAATTAAATCAGAATCCCTAGGGTTGACACCCAGGCATCAGTATCTTTTAAAATTCCCCAGTATTTATTGATTCCAATGTGAAGCAAAATTTGAGAACCAGTATCTCAAGCCTTGCTACAGATAGGATCAGCAGCATCCACACAACCTAGAGATGATAAGAAATGCAGATTCTAGGCCTCACCCTAAATTAGTGAGTCAGAATCTTCATTTTAACAAGATCTCCAAGTGACACGAACATATATTAGAGTTTGGAAACTACTGTTCTGGACGATTAAGCAAAAAATTCAGTTCATTCTGTGTCAGAATCCACAAGTTAAGTGACTACAATATTCCATAAAAATATGTAAGTTTGACCTATTGTTTTCTGCTAGTTTCACCTAATCTTTTTTGCCATCGTTGCATATTTTCAATTCTGAATGTGGTTATTATGTTTAATGGTTAGCATTACTGAAATCCATGTAGACAGATTCATACAGAATCATATAAACAGTCATAGAAGAGGTCATGGGTCACAACTTGGTCCTCAATTTTACAAGAAAGGACAATGCAAGTCTGCGAAGCATGTGGATGGGCTCTGCATGTGCTCAGTTTATGATTCATGATTACAGTGCTATTTCATTCCCTGAATCATATCCTCTTCTTGTAGCCATCATAGAGGTTGCCTCTGCAGTAGGAGTGTTTTCCATGGCCAGAGTCTCTACCTTGTACTCCCTTAGAAACTTAACTCCCTCTGGATCTGGGCCATCTGTGCAATGAAAATGGCCCAAGAAGGTGAAAAGACTACTTCACCTTCTTGTGGACCACTACCCAAAACAAGACATCACTAGCTTCAGGTGTTGCCCCTTCCTCCACTTGTTTAACAAATAAATGTTCAGCCTCTACTCCTTGCTGTGTTGAACTAGAGATACAGATACAGGGAAGAGGACATGGTTCCTGACCTCATGGAGCTGACGGTTTGCTAGAAGTATCCATACCAGAGCCCTCACTCCACCAGCTAAAGCTGCTTCAATGCAAGGTATAACATGACTGCTGCCAATGCCTCTTGTACCAAAAAGACTACTACCAGAACCACAGCCAAAAGCATCTCCGGAGCTGCTGACACTGCAGGTCAGCATGAGCATCAATACATATTCCAGCACCTCTAATATTGTTTCAACTTTGCAGCCACAAATAACACTTTTTTTCATCTTTACCTGCAGATGCCTTTGGCTCTGGTGGTAGCATGTTTTGGCAAAAGTGAAGGTACCCCCAGTGGGGTTGACAGTAAGTTAAGACTGGGACAGTCAGATGATTGGCGATTTCAAGGAGGTCTGTTAGCACCGCAGTATTGCTCACTTTTTAAATGGGAGCTGTGAAAATTTACACTTTAACTTATAAATAATCATTCTATATGCAATGTTTAAAATATGTCTACCATAGAAAACAAAGTATACATGTATTTGTGACTTCAGAGCTACCCTATGATCCTGTGAGTTTAAAAGTAAATGATTTCCTAAGTCAAATTACAAGGTAAAAGACACTTCAAAGGTATATACAAAGGCTCTTTGCCCCCTATAAGTTAAAAACAGTTGTGAAGACTTCAGTGTCACAAGATAATATGCATTCTCAGTGCTTCACAGAAAGCATCTAAATGGCTAATTACTATACTTAATGCCATGTATATATATATATATATATATATATATTAAAAGATATACACATTTTTATATGAACACAGATTATAAAGGTCAATAAATAAAATACTATGAGATGCATACAATTAGAAAAGTGAACATGATGACATTCATATATATATATATGATAATCTGGATACTATAATATCAGTTATAAAATATTTAACCACAAAATTATTTTCCATTTCAGAAGGAAACAGATGCTGCACCTTTACTGAAAAGCAACCAACCTATCAGTTAGAACCTGGAAATATATTCCCAGTTTTCTGACAGTAGGATTTAAAATAAATTACTACAGCAAAATATTTTTAACATTAGAAAAAAAGACAATGCAAATAATTGCTATGCAATGTGGGTAGTGTCTATAAAACAGTTCTCAGATTGATATTTTGCTTTTATAATAAAATGGTATGCTTTATTAAGTAAAGAATGTCATCATGTTCACTTTTCTAATTGTATGCACCTCATAGTATTTTAATTATTGACCTTTATAATCTGTGTTCATATAAAAAAATGTGCATATCTTTGACTACATTTAGATGTTTAAAGGTACTGTTATTGAACAACTCTGTTCAATAAAGCTAAAATATGATTCAAGCAATGAATAGCCATATGGCCCATTTGGCACTCAGACAATTATAGAACTAGCATGTACAATGAATTTCTCTCATTCCTAAAACTACCACCCCATAGTCGATTGCCTTGATGGTACTATGTTTGCTGCAAATAATAAATGATATATGCAATAAATAAAATATTTATTGAATGTTTATTGTGTGCCAGAGGCATTCTATGTTTAAATGCATTCATTCACTTAATTCTCACCAAAAACATCTTATGAAATAGACACTATTATAGTGTTCATTTTACAGATAAGAAAACTAAGATATGGAGAAATTAAGTAACACACTGAAAACTAGGCAACTGGTAAGCAACAGAACCCAAAATCTATCCTAGGCAGTCTGGCTTTAGAGCTCTGACTACTTTGACATTTCAGCATTCTACCCCAAGTCATTCCTAATTAGCTCATGGAACAAAAACATTGCAAAACTCTGCTGCAAGCCATCCTTTAACACCTAATATTGTTCTGCAAAGATCACTTGACCACAGCCTCGGATAAGTCCTATGTAGTCACAGGATTTTAGTTCCAGTTCTGATTATGAGTTACAAGCTAGTTGTTCAACCCTGGAAAATGGATTTATCTTTTTTTTGTCTTAATATCTTTAATCACATTGAGAAATTGAGCACCTTTGGTCACAATACCTTTGCATATTGAATTATTAGCCAGGTGTTGTTACAGGAAGCATGTGGAAGACATTTTTTTTGAAGAATAAAATTATTCCACAGTTTGAGAAATGTTTGTTAAAGGAGTTAATGGGTATATGCAGAATTGCACACAACTATTGGGCTGCAGTCCTTACCAACCTCCCTTCTTCCCATGGAGCATGTTACAAGACTAATATTTCACTCCAGAGACTACATCTTAGGAAACACTCTAAACCAGATTTCTAAAGTATCATCCTGTCCTATAAAGTCATGCAATATTTAAATATATTACTGTAATCACTATATTTTAGAGTCTATGCATTAGAATTCTTATTGATATCATTAAAATGTATTTAATGTTTTCCTCTTTAGATGTTTGTTTGCTTGGCATAAATAGATCTTACTTCTTTACAGGTTTCATCAAACAGTAAGCATTACTTTACGGATATTTAGCAAAAGGTAAAAAATGGTATGACATATTGTATCACTCAAAGAAAAATTCTAGGCAAAATATACTTCATGCAAAGCATGAAGCACCATAACTTACAAAACACTTTGAAAATAATTTCTTGATAGAGCTTCAGCAAATATTCTTATATGGTATGTTTATAAAGGCCACCTTCATTAAGAAGTACAAAATCATCTACAAAAAACTGATTTTAACAAAGTAAAGAAATTTTGTTCACAAAGATTACTATTCTTTACTTGTTCAGAAAAATCTTTGTTTTTAAATTGAAAATGATGGCATTCCATATACATAGTGAATATGGGCCAAGAATCAAGTATACTCAGAGAAATGAGTTGAAGAAAGGAAAAAGTAACATAAGTGGTTATACCTAAAGAATGAAAGTATAATAATAATAATAATAATTAGTTTTTACTTTAGTGTAGCTAAAAATTTTCCCCATCCTAACCAATATTCGTAAAAGTAACCCAAGGAATTGAAAGCAATAGTATAAAGTCAATGTAATTCTAAGTGAGGGATTTTAGTTGATAAATGCCTGTGGTAGGAGTAATTATAATTTAATAAAAGATCTAATTCTTGAGAATTATATGAATCTTCTTAAATTTACATTATTAAATCTGTAACAGGGTGAATATTATAAAGTCAAACTTTCATAAACACAAAGGAGTGTGGCGATCTCCAACACATACTAAATATTTTAAGGTTTATTAAACAAAAAGTCATTGAATATCAAAATAAACATACTCAAGAAAATTATTACTCTAGTTTACATATATTTTGATAGCTTAATAATGCATATGTAAATGCCCTTTTAACCTGTCACCCAATGTTGTCACCCAAGTTCCCAGGAAAAAAGCTTTACAATAATTAGCAGATAACTGAATATCTATGCTTATTTAACACAAATACTTATTTCATTAGATATACTATACTTCACAATTGTGTTTAATTCCACTCATTTTTTTTTTTTTTTGAGTTGGAGTCTCACTCTGCCGCCCAGACTGGAGTGCAGTGGCTGCTCCCGGTCACTGCAGCCTCGACCTGCTGGGCTCCGGCAATCCTCCACCTCAGCCTTCCGAGTAGCCAGAATTACAGGCGCGCGCTACCACGCCTGGCTAATTTTTTTATTTTATTGTAGAGATGAGGTCTCGCCTGCCCAGACGGGTCTCGAACCCGCGGGCTCAGGCAATCCACTCACCTCCGCCTCCCAAAGGCGCGGGATTACAGGCTGAGCCACAGAGCCCGGCTTATTTCCCCTAATTTTAATGTTAATTCCAGAAACACTTTGAATAAGAGAGTTCACTAAGCTAATTTGACAACATAACACTCTAAAATGTGAATTTAAATCATATGATTTCTATATCACTAAACTTATTTTGTTAAATTTTTGAAAGCAAAGAAAAAGTTTAAGTAAATAGCACAATTATTTACTTTGTACAGGATAAGTAAGGATATCCAAGTCTCTCTAAATTTGTCTATATAATAATAATAATAATAATAATAATAATAATAATAATAATAATAATGCTAAAAGCATTCAGCTATTTTCCCCAGTATATATAGAGCTCAACCCACAAATATTCTTTTCATCACTTTGAATTTTTCTTTAAATGGCTTACTATCCTATTCCAAGTCTAAATCTCTTGTCTTTTCCTTAAATTACTATGATCAGAACATTGCCACTAATCCAAGTGTGTGTATCTGAATAAATGCAAGTTAGTGCCTTCTAAAAATGAGAAAAAATATGCAAAACCTGAGGGGCTCCTTCTTCAACTGGAAACATCTGTGGACATTTATGTGGAGACAGCATTCCCCATACTACTTTAGAACAATTTTTGAAATGGACTTCATGAGTAGCAATAAAACAAGTTGGATTACATTTGATAATCTCGATATAGTGTGACCAATCGTTCCAGTTTGTCCAAGTCTGAAGGACTTCCCAGGACACGAGGCTGTTAATATCCAAACTAAGCAAGTCCTAGGCACAATATGGGGAGTCTTTCCTGGGACTTTCTCTACATTTCCTTTCACCTTTAACATTGTTTATAATCAGAAATATAGCTGTGATTACTGTTTTTTCTTAACCAATAATTTTAAAAATCTGTGTGTGGCACCATAAGGTCAGTTGACCTTCCTATATCTTCATTTGACATTCTTTTAATGAGAGAAATGAAAAGAATGAAGAAAGCACAACACCCAGGTAGCTTAGAAGTCACCTGAAATTTGGCCTCTGAGGAAGAAAGCATATACATATCCCCAACATACCTCAAGAGATCAACTTCGCCTCCTAAATTTTTCCTCCTATCCCACCTATATTTGAAATGCTCTCCTCTTTCTCAACACTGCTGCATCTACCTCCCTGAACAAAAGTTTAACACAAACCAGATGATTGCATCTATAAAATTCTCATCTTCAGTTGAAATCTGCTCTCATTCTGATGGGCCTAAAAATCAAAGAAATGATATATACATGCACTAGTCTGTTGTTTAAGCAATCTCAGGTGCAGATTTGCTTTCTGAAGTCAAAAAGTCTACCCTACCCTCAATAAACTTTGACTTTAAAACCCCCATGGATGACTTCAGTTACCTCAAGATATGCCACAATATCTTCTAAATGATGATATTAATTGATTTTTAGGTAAACACAAATAACAAAACTTTTCTTAGGTTGGTGATATCGCCAAAAATACATGCAACTACTTCAAAATTAGTCTTGTGTCTGTTTCTTTCTCCTTCTAGTAGTGTTTCCAAAGCTTTGACATTAGTTATCTGCCATTTATGATATTTTAAAACCTGTTAATTTATCAAATCTAATATTTCCCTTTTGTATCTCGCCCATCCAATTTTCTTAATGAATGTCATCTTCTTGAAACATTTTCAACTGAAAAGCTTATCCCAGTGTTCCATATAATTGAAACAATTTCCTATATATCAATTTACATCCTCCATGCCATGGTCCTCCTTAGAATTCCTTCATAATTTACTTAACTTATGCCACACCAACATCTAGTTAATTAGACATCTAGGTAATAACACATCTAGGTAATACTTTGAATTAAGAATTAAAAACTATCATCAGGATACATTTCTATCCATAGCTCTGTTGTCATTTTTAAAATTCAATTCAAGTAAACATAATGAGTGTCTATATTATACAATTTAATGTTGGATCATCTCTAGTTTTATTGTTTATCACAATGCACTGCATTCTAAAAGTATATTACTTTTATTCTAACCATTTATTCATTCATTCTCTCAATAACTGTTTATTGGGTAGTTACTTTGTACCAGATACTGTGTTCAGGCAACATAGGCTATGGTGTATTCATAATAATTTAAGGTAAAACATCATGCATAAAGAAAATGACAGGATCATAGCATCTTCACATCACAATGAACTTAACTGGGGATATCTAGATAAGGGAAATTTGCAATATCCAATAGACGTGTCCTGGCCAAGTCTTTTCAACTAAGTGGGTCTAAATTCCCTATATGTGAATAAAGGTACTTCCAACCATGACATATGTTCCAAATATGCTGAATCTATAAATATGTGACCATATAACTCATCAACTAAATCAGGATACTTCTGACATGAAAGGAGGTGCTTTTAGTAATCACCCCAGAACAACAGGCATGTCCAGGAATGCCTCAGAAAGAATAAGATATACAAATATACATACATACACACATGCATATGTCAGAGTGCTCCCACCAACACAGATTTTGTGTCCTTTACTCACTTTAGAATTCTGTTTTACAAATACTGGCACCATCATTACTTGACAGAGACACTAACATCAGACTAAGGATTCTCATAGCAATCGAGATCTTATATTCCAAATTTGCTAAGACATCTCTATTAGTAATAGCCTATCCCTTTATCCCCATAAATACCCTTATAACTTAAAGCACTAGGTGTTCAGATTTCTTATCTGGAGAATATAGCAGTAATAAAAATAGTATCCCTTCCCTTCTGTGCAGAAATAAGGTGAAATTCAGGTTGCACTGATCAAAGAGCAAAAGATCAATGCAACTATGATAGTCCCTGTCACTAGAGGGCAGAAGCCATTCAAATGATGAAGTAAAGAAAAATTCAAACATTTTCTGTAGGTATTTTCAGGGATTTTAAAATGTTTAAGAAAATTGTCCAAGTATCAGAATGGGATACCTTCTATGTCTCTCTAAACTACATTTCAGTGAAATATTATTTTTGGCTTAGACCTAGATACAATTAGCTTATATTTCGAGTTTGGGAGAACATTTTTAAAAATTAAATATTAAAAAAATTAAGCTCAACATTTTAGGAAACAAAAAAGTCATGATACGTTTACTTACAATTGACATTAGAGTTAGTACATAGTGCTGCAAATTCTGTCCATGATGATGAACCATTTTAGCATCAGCTGTAACCATAACTTCCACGTATCTTGGATATGATAAAAAACGTTTTTTCCTGGAATGTAATTGACTCCTTTCATCTTTCAATGATATATTCTTTGATGGGTATCCTAAAACTATTTCCTTCTTTATATTAAGTTCTTCATTCATGTTGCTGTGGTTATGAAAAGGTAGAGTGGTTTTCTTTATTTGACTTTCTGGGGGGGGAAATATAATGCAGAGTCATTAAATCGGATACAACTAAAAATATTGCAAAAAAAAGAATAGCCAAAAATATTTAATACTTACACTTCTGCTTCCAATGTGAAACAATAAAAGGACAGTGAGAAATTATTATTTAAAACAGTATTGTCTAGCATTATCATGAGCATTATTATTCATAATAATAAAAAGTTTGCAAAGTGTTTACATTTTCATAGATTTCACTAACAAAACTGTATCTAAGTCTTATTTTGAAAGGTATGACTATTTAAAAGTACTTATTAATCACTGGGTAGAACATGAAAATATCAAGCAGTCCCTCTGCTTTTCTTGGTAGGCAAACAGTAATCAAGTAACCAATGAAACTTAATCTCATTACAGAGTAATAACATTTGTAGGGTGAAACTTCATAAAATATAAAATAAATGTTTTTATACAACATGTGAAAAGTATCAAGAGCAACAGAAAATTAAGCCATATAACAATAGGTGGCTGTTTGAACCCTAAAAGTCAGATGTTGGTACACATTTTATGATATTTGATTACATAAAATACTTGATTTATTATGTTTGCTTATATATGAATACCACAGTGGCTAATTTTGTCCTATGCATTTACAGAAGCCTATGAACTTATGTCTATACATTTAAAATCTTATTTGTGCTAATGGAAAAAATTCATGGGCCACATAGGTGTCCTATTTCCCTCTCACTTATTTTGTTCCTCTCCCCATTTCTTTCTTTCTTTCTTCTTTTTCTCTGCTAATTTTCCTATCACTTGTTTGGTGGTAGTATTTTCAAGAAAAAACAGACAAAAAAAATCAAGTGAGAGGAAATACAAGGTCTTAGATAGTTCATAAACCAAATAATATCAAAATAATCAATAACCACGTCTTAGTTGTGCTATAAAGATTATACATAAAAACTATATGTCATTATTAAAATAATTCATTTCATTCTAAATACAAATGTCATATTTTGTTTGTAAAAACAAAAAAGAAAATGGACTCCCTAGCTATTAAGAACTCAGCCATTAAATTCCACAGATGAACTACTTTTCCTAATCCCTAAAACTATCTCACTTTTAATATTACTATGCTCTAAGTTTTTAAATTTTATCTCAGCCAGTTGTGAGACACATAAAATCTCAGCTACTCAAGAAGCTAAGGCAAGGGGATTGCTTGAAGCCAGGTGTCTAAGACCAGCCTGGGCAAATAGCCAGACCCTGTCTATAAAAAAAATAAAATAAAACAGCTAGGCATGGTGGCTCCTGCCTCTAGTCCCAGCTTCTAGGAAGGCCGAGGCTGATGTAAGAGGATCACATTAGCCTAGGAGTTTGAGGCTATGGTGAGCTATGATAGTGTTACTGCACTGCAGCATAGGTGACAGAGCAAGACTCTAATAATAACAATAATAATTATTGTTTAAGATAAAATTTATCTCAATAGAAAACTCAATTTTTTCCTACCATCATTCTCTTTAAGTGACTCAATCACCAAAATATTCATGACCAATTATTGGACTCTAGAGGAGATCTCAGATATATCTGATACATACAAACCTTAGAGTTATCAGGAAAAAGGTAAATATTTGTGTTTTGATTTATTTGCTTATCTATTTCACTTATTCAAAACAAACATTTTTTGAGTACCTAGTCTATGTCAGGAAACATTTAGAAAGTGAGAGGTAATAGCACCTCATAAAGCCTACATTCAGGTGGGAGGAGACAAAATAAAAATGTACAACATATTTTTTGTTTATCTGTTTCTGTGAATATTCTTTTATTTGTTTTCTCTCTTTTAATTTTTATTTTTAAATGGTGGGATACAATTCAGGGTTATACAAATATTCATTGTGCAGGTACCCTTGTTGATGAGGTGTGCCCCGCTCCTCCCTTTCCCAGGCAGATATAAACTACTAAATGTAAAACCTCAAACTGTAAGAACCTTAGAAAATGCAGGAGACACTCTTATGGAAGTTGGAAGTGGCAACCAACTCCTGATCAAAACCCAAAGTACCCAGGCCATAAGAGATAAGATAGACAAGTGGGACCTCATTAAACTGACAAGCTTCTGCAAAGTCAAAGAAACCATCAAGAGAACAGGGAGACAGCCCACAAACTGGGAAAAAATATTTGCCAACTCCATATCTGACAAACGTCTAACATCAAGGATCTACAAGGAACTCAAATGTGCTGAAAAACAACATATTTAAAGATAAAATTTCAGGTAACTTGAAGTGCTTCCATAACAATGCAACAAAGAGATAAAGGAAAAGGTCATTCCAACTAACATGATTAATATGAAAAAGAACAATAGTACCAAGTGCTAATACAAATTGAAAAACTATCTGGCATTTTCTAAGTTAGATATGCATCTACCCTATAACACTGCAATTCTACTTTTAAGAATATAATTAAAAGAGGGAAAACATATACTCCCAAAAAGACTTATAAGTTCATAGAAAAACAAATATGTAGACCAATGGAATACAAAAAAAGAGCCCAGAAATAAATAAACCCTTTTGTGTATGACCAAATGATCTTTGACAAGGGTACCAAAACTATTCAATATATAAAAACTAACTTTAAATCAATTATAGACCAAGACAGACACAAAAATTTAAACTTCTAGAAAAAAACATATGCGAATGGCTTCATAACATTGGATTTGGTAATAATTTCTCAAATATGATACCAAAAGCAGAGGAAACAAAAGTAAAAATAGACAAATGAAACTATATCCAACTTATAAACTTCTTGTGCAAAGGACACAATCAACAGAATAAAAGAAAAGTAACCTAAGGATTGTGAGAAAATATTTATAAACCATAATATGTGGTAAGGAGTTAGTATCAGAATATATAAAAATTCCTACAACTTAACAGAAATAACCTCATTTTAAAAATGGGCAGAGTTGATAAAGATTATTCCAAAGATATTTCACAAATGGCCAACAAGCTATGAAAAGATGTTCAACATCACTGATCATTAGAAAAATGCAGATTAAAACCACAATGGGATATCATTTCACACACAAAAGAATGGCTACTATTAAATACACACACAGAGTGAGAAAGAAAAAATACAAATATTGCCAAGTATATGGAAAAGCTGGAACCCTTATATACTGTTTGTGGGATTGTAAAATGGTATGGAAAACAAATGGAAGTTATGCAATAAATTAAAAATAGAACTATCTTGTGATCCAGTAATCTCACTGGGTAAATATCCAAAAAATTGAAAGCAGGGTCTTGAAGAGATATGTGCACACCCATATTCAGTGTAGTATTACTTAAAACAGTTAAGAGTGGAAGTAACCCAAATGTCCATCAACAGATGAATGAATAAAAAATTGTGGTACATTCATATAATAGAATATTATTCATTGTTATAAAGGAAAATAGGCTGTCACATGTTACCTTAAGGACTTCAAGCTAAGTGAAATAAGTCAGTTTGAAAAAAATCCTATATGATTCCACCTAAATGAGGTATTTAAAGTAGCAAAATTCATAGAAACAGAAACAAACCAGGGGCTGGTGGAAGGAGAAAACAGGGAATTTTTAATGGATATAGTTTCAGATTGCAACATGAAAAAGTTCTGGAAATATGTTGTGCAACAATGCAAATATACTTAACACTACTGAATTGTACACTTAAAGATGGTTAGGAGAGCAAGTTTCATGCTTTTTTAAAAAACTACAATTTAAAAAAATTTTAAAGAATGTTTATAGAAGTTTCATTCATAATAGCCACAACCTAGAAACAACCCAGACATCTATTCACAGGAAAAAGCAAGAGAAGACAGGAACCAAGCATCACAGAGCAGAACAGTGGTTCAGGGGCCAGGGAGTGAAGGAAATAAGGAGATGTTGGTCACATGGTACAAATTTCAGTTATAAGATGAATAAGTGAGGAGGATCTAATGTACAGCATGGTGACTATAGTTGCTGACACTGTATTGTTCACTTGAAAGTTGCAAAGGGAATAGATCTTAAGTGTTCTCACCACACAAACACACACACATGCACACACACATGCACACACAAATTGATAAATGTATGAGGTGACGGATGTGATCATTTGATTGCGCTAATCATTTCATGTAAGCATACATTAATCATGTAAGCATATATTAATCTTGAAAAAGTAGATTTGAATATATACAATTTATATCAATCAATTATACCAAATAAAGTTGTGGGGGGCAAAGGTGGAATGAACAAAGCTTCCCTGTTCATATGTGGCACCCTGTTCTGAGAAAGGTAGACTATATTTGCTGATGGTAAGCATTGGATGTGATTTGTAATGCGGGGCTACAGGCAGCCCTCACACAACCAGATAAGAGCCTCCGCCCACATACCTCAAAAGAAAACTTCCCTTCTGTCAAACTATTTACCACTTGTCCCAAGAAAGAAAACAAATACCATCTTACTTGCCTTTACTATATGTTAATATCTCACTGTCAGGAAAATCTCCCAAAGTCTGTCTAGTCTGGTTGCTAAGACATCATATATCTCACTGGTTAACTACAGTAAGCAAAAAAAGACACACTCCAGTTAAGAAAATCCCATGGTTTGAAGAAATTAGACTGACAGCAACTAAGCTAGACTAGATAGCATGTACAAGCTAAAATAATGAAAGAAACAGATAAAGATTCTCATTCCTATGAGAACACTGAAGAAGGTGATTATTAGAGTCCAGGAAAGGAAAAAAAAAGTCTCTACAACAAAAAAATATAGTTTTAATTTAAAGACTTAATTTTAGAGTTCTGGAGAGATTAATCAATTAAAAAATAAGAGAACAAAAAATAGGTAATACTAGGATTCTATAGACATTGTTCAGAACATATATTACTCATATAATCAACTTTATGCAAATTTATGAAAAAGTTTTACAGAACATTTCTAGAAGAATACCACTTATCAAAACTGACCCATAATGAATCAGAAAACCTAAATATCTCCATAATGTTTTATAAATTGAATTTTAATTAATCATTTCCCCCAAATATCCGATCTGAAAGAGTTCTACCAGTGAATACCATTAAACTTTCTCTGGATTGTTTGAGACAAGGTCTTGTTCTGTCACCCATGCTGTAATGCAGTGGCACCATCATAGCGCACCATAACCCCGAACTTCTGTGCCTTAGTGATGCCACTGCCTCAGCATCTTGAATAGCTAGGACTACAGGAGTACACCACCACACCCAGCTAGTTTTTTATTTTATTTTATTTTCTGTTGAGACAAATTCTTACTTTGTTGATCAGGCTGGTCTTGAATGCTTTGTTTCAAATGATCCTCCTACTTTGGCTCCCCAAAACACTGGGATTATAGGCATGAGCCACTGTACCTAGCATCCCACTAAACATTTAAAGAAGTAGCATCATTCTTTCAAATATTTGCCTAAGAACTGAAAAAAAGAGGAAGAAATCCAAAATTTGTTTTATAAGGTTTTTAGAAGACATAACAGAATATCTTCATGATCTAGGTTTAAAAAAATTTTTCTTGTTAGGACACCAAAAATACTAACTATATAGAGGTTAACCACTTGACTAAATTAAGACTTTAAACTTGTGTTCATGAAAAGACATCACTATGAGAGTAGGAGAAGGTATCTGCAATCTATATAAGCAACAGTGGGTGTATACACAGATTACATAATTAATCATTACAAATCAATAAAAAAGGGAAATTTTAATACTTCACAAAAGATAAAATCTAAAGGCAATAAGTATATGAAAAGGTGCCCAAAAATTAGTGGTAACCAGGAAAATACAAATTAAAAAAACAATGAAACATGATTATATACCTGTCAAATGGCTACAATGAAAAATCCCCAAAATAACAGCATGGGACACTTGAATCATTCATTTACTGCTAGTAGCAGTGAAATTTGGTACATTCATTTTGGAAAATCACAGTGGGGAGGAGGGAAATGAAATATGTCACATATCTTAGTGAACATGGGAAACAGTTATTGTTTACCTCTAAATATAAATACACATTTTTAATGAATAAATTCTGGGTTTTTGGGGTCCCCCACATATAAGTAACTTAAAAATGGGTACATTACCAAAGAAAAATAGGGATACCCAGTAAAACTTCCAACTCAATGAGAGAAGAGGAAATAATTTTTTTTAAGTTTAGCAAAAGTAAGAAAATAGGGAAAAAAGAAGAAACAGTTTCAGAGTATCATTAACATGAAATACCAATAATACTATATATATATAGTTTATTATATACCAAGTACAGTTATGGTAACTTAACTTGTATAAACTTATTTAAAAGTATCATATAAGATAGGTATTATTGCTAATCTCATTTTACAGATGAGGAATCTACAACACATATAGGTAAGGAAACTCACACATACTTTATAGGTCATGGAGGTGGAAATAAAAATACATAAAAGGAACAAACTACATAGATAATTTATCATGATAAGGGTGAATGGATTGACTTTGTCTATTAACAAGCAAAGCTTCATAGAACTGAGCTAATAAACAAAATCCAGTCTTATATTAACCAACAATTAGCGCAGCTGGAATTCAAATTCTGGGGACCTGACTCCAGAGTGTTTCTAATCCCTAAAGGACAATGCTTGACAACGAAGTTCCAAGAATAAAGGGGAGATAAATATATGTATATATATATTTTTAGTCAGAGTCTCACTCTGTGCCCAGGCTGGAGTGCAGTGGCACACTCACAGCCACCACAGCCTCAGCCTGCTGGGCTCAGGCAATCCTTCTGCCTCAGACTTCCAAGTAGCTGGAACTATAGGCATGTGCCACAACACCTGGCTAATTTTTTGATTTATTGTAGAGATGAGGTCTCACCAAGTTGCCCAGGCTGGTCTCGAACCTGTGGGCTGAGGCAATTCTCTCACCTTGGCCTCCTAAAGTGCTGGGATTATAGGCATGAGCCACCACACCCGGTCTGGAGAACCATAATTTAACAACAAATACAGTGTTACCAATACAGATCTCATGAGTTTAATTTCAATATAAATGGAAATAATCATAAGAGCATTTCTACACAACTCTTGGGCAAAATAATTGAATAATATAGAAGAAATCTACCAGCGCACACAGTATGAATGAATTTTATCATTATAAGTAGAAAAAGTGAGAAAAATTAAATCCAATCCAGCTTCATATAGTTAAAAAACTAAAAATATATACTTTTCCAAATACATATGGGTACAGTAACACATAAGAAGAAGAAAGAAAGGAGATGACAAACATGGGATTTAGAACGATGGCTGCTTCAGGTAAGGGAAGGCAAGCGGACAAAATGGGGAAGGGGGTGAAATTATGTGGTTGTATTTGAGTTGTTGCCCCTGGTCCTATATTTTGTATTGGTTCATATGTTCATAAATATGTATTATGTTGTTAACAAATTCTTAGTAAATAGTAATATATCATAGTAATTGCTATGAAGCAATATGCCAGTTCTCATCACTATCATGTAAAATTATTTTGGTAATGCTTGCTAAAGCAATAAAACAAAATGAAATATATAGTATAAACATTAGGAAGGAAGGCTATTCATTGTTATTTTTATTTGATTTTGCAGATGAAAGGTTTTTATAACTAAAGAAAACTCGAGACATAATTAAAAACTATTTAAATTAATAATCCTCAATAGAAGAATAGTTGATAAAAGGAAGGTTATGCAACTGTTTAAAGAATAAAGTGGGTCTATATTCTGATACGGAAGGATGTTCATAATTCATTTTTAAGTAAAAAATCTAAGTGGTTTGTATACTTTGATTCCTTTTTTTGTAAAAACCAACTATTGTTTAAAGTACACAAGTATATATTCATAAATTGTATCTAGTGAGTCAAAAAGGTTATGGAAGCATACACCCAGTAACACTGACCATACTGGATAGGTGGGATAGAGAAGGCAGTAGTACTATTTGCATCGGCTTTTGTAACATCTCAATGCTCTTTAAGTTATTAAGTTTATTATTATAATTTTTAAAATAAAAACATTTTCTAAACAGCATCCATTACTATTTTATAGGCTACACATTCAGTCTTGTTAACTTTTTTTGGTATTTATACCTAAGTGGTCTAACAAATGATGATAAAGTGACCTTTGCAAATCCCTACATAAATAGCCACTATTCAAAGCATATTTGCCAGTTCAATTACATCACTTCTGTGCAATGCTTCTCTTTCTATTTAAGTCCTGTTAAGTCAAGTGTTAAAACTATGTCTTGTCCTTTATTAATAACAAGTGTATTATGACCAACAACTAATATAGACCAAGCCAAAATACAAAATCACGCACATCACGCCACAATGATAATCTGCCTAAACAGCATAAAATACTTAAACATTACAACAGTGAATATAATTCTTATTACTGTATTGTAACTTCTAGAATGCTAAGAAGCATGTTAAAAATTAATACTAATTCATAAGAATCTAAACTACTAAAATTTATTAAATGATGTTAAATAATAATATAATGAGAATCTCATAATTTTACTTGAATGTCCTACTGGCACTTCATATTTGAAATATACAAAACTAATTCATCACTTTTTTCTCCCATTCCTTGTTTACCTATTTCTATTAATGTGAGGAATGGCCACCCAATACCGATAATTCACACTCAAAACTGTACACCACCATTAGGGTCTTCCTATTCTTCCTTCACTCTTTGTATTTAGTAACGAAGTTTTGCTACTTCTTCAAAATGTTCCCTTCACTGCTTCTCTTGCAAACAATGCCCTTGCTTTTAAATTCATTCAGGTCCTTCTCCCTTCTGATCAATATTATTAGATCATGAATATAAAATTGGACACAAAGAGTCTCCCAAATGGTCCTGACATCTTCAGTCTCCTGTCCCTCCCTTTCATCTTTTCTTTATGCCCAAAGAGATTCATTTTTTTTGAAACATCCATCTTATCTCCTCCTTATTTAAGATGAGATAAAGTGAATCCTCATTGTTCATAAGATAAAGTCTAAACCTCTCTTTATCAGCCCACCCATAAATACAGTCACCACCACCAAGCTATACATTCTCTAAAGATTAAGGGCACTCTTGGGCTATATGTTTTGCCATTTATAAGTGTTCAATAAGTTTTCATGAAATAAATGTTCATTAGGATGAAGAAAGGAAGGATAAGAGAGGAGGGAGATGAAAAGAAGAAAGACCATAAGGGAGAGAGACAAAGAAATAAATATATTGAAGAACAAGACAAAAGAGTTTATCAGGTCAGAACTTCAGGGTAGGAAGAATACCAATTGTGATGTACAACAGGAGCAATTAAAAAACATGTAAATTATTTTCCAATTTTCTAGTATTAACCATCTGATGTCTGTACTAACCATCCATTTTTATTATTATTATTATTATTAATTTTAAAGGTGTGGGGTACAATTCAGGGTTAGGTACACAAATGTTCATTATGCACATGTTGATGAGGTGTGTCAAACCTACCCAGCAGATTCCCACTACTGCCAGTCCCGCCTCTCCCCATCTACACTACCACCCCGGCAGTTTCCCGCTACTGCCAATCCTTTTCCTAAGCATCTATTTTTTAAATAAGGGCATAAAATCAAATGATGCTGATTCTAGAGTCAACATTTCAAACCACTTGTTGAATACCCCACAGATCAAATAACCGGGTGGCCCTTGAAATAAAGTGTAAACATACCAGACATATTATGAAATCTAACATATTCTCTCCTGATTTAAACTATTTTCTGGATATATTATATGCTCTAGGTTGCCACATTATTGAGTATTCATACTACTACTACTACTATTAACAATAATAAATACTTACTGAACATTTATTATGTATCAGATAGTGGTACACTTCACATGTTATCTCCTTTAATACTAACAAAAACTCTATGAGGTAGATACTATTATTATCCTCATTCTATATATGAGGAAAGTGAGAAATAGGTATGTTAAATAAACTGCCCATGGTAACCTAGCTAATAAAATATAAATCTGGAACATACTTTTTTAAAAATAAGTACTCATAGTGTTCCATAACATTAACATGAACATCTACAGTTCTCTATGATTTCTCAATATTATTAGAAATCTCAACCACTA
Organism: Cephalopachus bancanus; assembly: GCA_027257055.1. Lineage (NCBI taxonomy): Eukaryota > Metazoa > Chordata > Mammalia > Primates > Tarsiidae > Cephalopachus > Cephalopachus bancanus. The sequence continues at coordinate 6,539,379 of JAPVLO010000076.1, forward strand.
CTTGTGAATTATGACTTGTAGTTCATCAAATATTTTATAATGCTTTATTCCAAGGGGTTTTGTAAGTTAAAAATTAGAGCCCAACCTACTAGTAACAAATTTGCAGAAGATTATGACCTTGCCAGTTACCAGCTGAAACTTGAAACATAAAAAAATCATTACATCATTAGTCTTTCTTGCATCCATGAATCAGTTACTATTACTGTGGACATTTTAAAACACAGAAACATGTGACACAGACTAGACGAAATTTTAACAGCCACTGCTGAATAAGTGGCATAACAAAGAAATGAATTCACATTTCCTCAATATCAATTATTACAGCTGAACTCCACATCACACGACTCTTCTAAAGGCCATATGTGGTAATACATGCAGAATGTTGAGAATTTAGTAACCAGAGTCATAATGGAAAATGCTGATTCCTATAAGACAAAAAGAGGGAACTAGCTAATCATATTCATGAAAACAGAGTCTAGTCCTCCTTGTATTACAGGAGTATAAGAGCTCAGCCAAGATATTGATTTAAAGGCTTTTAGCTTTTCGTAGGATAAAGACTTGAGTCAGATCTGCTACTATACTTTCATCTAGTGGCCCTGAAAGAAAAAATAAGGCATAGAACCCCATAGTTAACTCTCATTAATCCTACAGACACCAAGAAATTCTACTTTCTTCCACCATGTGTGCTAATAGGACAAGGAGCAAGTGTCACAAAGTAAATATTGTTTCTTCTTCCATATTCTCAAGAAGTCTATCTATGGAGCTTGCTCTAAAGTGTAAGAAAGATTTTCCTAACAAGCTGAATCAAGGATTCCTGCATAGATCAGGAACTGAAAACAGGCACATGTTCACTCACAAATTCAAAGTTTTTAAGATGTTTGAAATGGAAAGGAACGTATACCTGCTGTGTCTTCCTGGCGTTTGCCATCCCAACCCCTACACTTGAACAGCATAAAAGAAGAACCCTTGTGTAGCCCTTTGCATTTTACAAAGTACTTTTCCACATCTTCAAATCCTATTCTTTACCAGAAATTCTTTTCTTTTAATTTTTTTATCTTAAAGATGTGGGGTACAATTCAGGGTTAGGTATACAAATGTTCATTATGCAGGTACCCTTGTTGATGAAATGTGCCCCCCCCCACCGTCCTGGCAGTTTCCCACTACTGCCAACCCATTTCTTATAGTATTATGATAATTGTTCAAGGTTCACTTATGAGTGAGAATATATGGCACCCTGTTCTTTGTTTCTGTAATAGAACACTCAGTATCATAGACTCTAAGTCCATCTGAGTTGCTGCAAAATTCATAATTTTGTTCTTCCTTAGGACTGCGTAATATTCCACTGTGAATATGTACCAGCAGAGTTGGTTCCATGGTTTTACTATTGTGAATAATACTGCAATAAACATGCATGTGCAGGGATCTTTTTCATAGTGAGATTTGAGTTCCTCCAGGTATATTCCTAGTGGGGGACTGCAGGGTTGTATGGAAGGTCAATTTTTAGATCTTGTAGGAATTGCCACACTGTATTCCACAGAGGTTGTACTAGTTTACACTCTCACCAACTGTGAAGTGTTCCCTTTTCCCCACATCCTCCCCAGCATCTGTTGTTTTCTGAGTTATTGATGATGGCCATCCTGACTGGAGTTTGGTGGTATCTCAGTGTGGTTTTAATTTGCATTTCTTTGATGACTAGTAAGGCTGAGCATTTTTCCATGTATCTGTTGGGTGCTCATACGTCTTCTTTTGAGAAGTATCTCTTCATATCTTTTGCCCACTTTGTAATGGGCTCTTTTTTTCTTATTGCCACGTTTGAGTTCCTTGTAGATCCTGGATGTTAGACCTTTGTCAGATATACAGTTGGCAAATATTTCTTCCCAGTCTGTGGGCTGTCTCCCCACTCTCTTGATGGTTTCTTTGACTTTGCAGAAGCTTGTCAGTTTGATGAGGTCCCACTTGTTTATCTTATCTCTTATGACATGGGCACGTGAGGTTTTGATCAGGAATTGGTTGCCACTTCCAATTTCCATAAGGGTGTCTCCTGTGTTTTCTAAGGTTTACCAGAAATTCTTAGCAAAGAAGTGAGACTAAGATAAACCAACTGACACAAATGTCAGAAGAATTCGAATGGACACTATACAATCAGCAGAGTGATATTCCAAACTCCTCTCCATTACTTCTTGAAAAGATATGTTTGAAAATCTTTTATCAGTGAATTAAATATACACTCTAGCATTTGAACATGTAAATGAAATGTAACATTTCATGCTTTAAAGAAAAATCATTTCCAGAATCCACACTGGATACTGAGATCTAGTAAGTGAATTTTGCAAATGTGTATAACAGCTGAAATCAGAATATGGCATTAATACTATTCAAACAGTACATGATTCTACCACATTAATCTTATCTTCCTACTTTCTGATAAGCCTTCATGGAAGTCTTTTTCCAAGCCATGTCCACTTACTATAATTTAACAGTAGATAACAAGTAAGTCCCTTTTGTTTCTCAAACTTTTACATGGACTATTCCTCAGCTAGAAGATGTCCTACATTCTCTAAGAATCTGCCCTATGGATGTAGAATCATTCTAGAAATATTTTGAGGTAATTTTAAGTACTAAGAATTCTAAAATAATTCCCACAACCTGAAGTCAGTTCAAAGTAGGTATTTATAAATATTATAACTTCTCTATTTGCTCCATCAATTCAAGTATTGACATAATAATGCCATTAATAAATAACTTGATGAAATATTAGCATGAGCTTTTCCTATTATGTTACCAGCTCTGTAATTTCTGACTCAATTTTTTTTTTTTTTTTTTTTTTGAGTCAGAGTCTCACTCTGTCACCCAGGTTGAAGTGCAGTGGCATGATAACAGCTTCTGCAGCCTCAACCTGCTGGGCTCCAGATGATCCTTCCTCCTCAGCTTTCCAAGTAGCTGGGAACACAGGTGCATGCCACCATGCCTGGTGAATTTTTTTATTTATTGTAGAGATGAGTTCTCACCATGTTGCCTAGGCTGGTCTTGAACTTCTGACTCAGGCAATGTTCTTGCCTTGGCCTCCCAAAATGCTAGGATTACAGGTGTGAGCCATTGTGCCCCACCTAACTTAAATATTTTTAAAAAATAAAGTCATAACTCTAAAATTTAAAATGTAACCTAAACTTATACTTTAGTTCATTTTTATTCTAATTCTACTCTGGTCACTATAATTTACTTATTAAACTACATCTACACCTCTGGGCTTTTTAACTTCTTTTGTTGTTTCAGAAACCAAAATTTATTTTAAGCATTAAAAATACATTCAAGAGAATAAAGCTCTAAACTACTGAGCTTCAATATATGTGTATCCAGATATTAGCTGTCAGTGCATGGGTTGCTAAAAGTTCAGGGAATTGAAGCTTCTGTGCTACCGCTCATCCTCTACAGGGTCTCAGTAAAGCTGCACACATGACTCGCAGCACAACTGCAGCAATTACAGTTAGGATTTCCAGGAATACAAGCATTATTCCATTGATAAAATAATTGTTGTTTGACATTGTCAAACATGACAGCCAGGCATGGTTCTGTAATTTCTGATACTGCTTTTGATTGAAAACAACAGAATTTGCACATGAAGTGTTCTCCTAACCTTTGATATTTTCCTAAAAGAGTTTTTAAACTAAGACATATTAAAGATATTTTCTAAAGTAAATCTAACACTTAAAAACTTAGCAGTGTCATTAAAAGATGGTCACTAAATGAACACTAAATGTCAGAAATAAAAATTATATGTGAGTATATTAATAGTACTTAGTATATTTATTATGGAATCAGTTTCATTCACATTGCTTTTATCAGGTGTTACTAAGTTCACTATTCTTAGATTTTGACAAAAGAAAAAATCGAACTTTGAAATTATTTATAGATTGAATTCATTTTCAAACAAGTAATTTATTTCATGCTACAACCCAGAATTCAATAAATCAGCATTGAAAAAATAATGTTTTGGTCAATATTATTTAACACTAAAGTTAATCTAGAAACTGGGTACAACCAAATATATGCAAAAGAAGTTACAAACCGGCAGGTCAGAGTAGGGAGAGAGTTTCCTCCCTTCAGTTTTCTGGCTGTCTTTCAAAGAAGAAAACCCAAGGAAGAAGTTGCTTCTTCCTTGGTCTAGAGGTCTGGGATGCTGTCTACGTGAAACAGTACATCTGCTGCCTGACCTGGCAATGGGTTCAGCTCTCACTCCAGTAGTAATGATCTTCACAAAGTGTGGAACACAGGCTCCAGCCAGCCAAGCACATGGACCATCCACCTTTTGCAGTTTTCCTCTCCATTTGTACTCTGTGGGAACAGCCCAGTTATATGTCACAATATCTCTAAATAGGGCTGCTTCTGAATGGTGTGATTCTGAATCAGATTCTAATTGCAAATAATTAAAATCTTTGCTTCCTTTTCACGAGGAAAGCATCATGTGGCTAAGCACCAGAGAGCCAAAGATTCAAATTTACTTCACTAAGCATTTGCAATTATGTGCTTGATAGACCAAAGGAAAACTATAAAATGGGCTATGTGGCTGATTAGTGATCTAATATTTTAGACATAAAAATGTATATTTATTTCTATCTAGAAATCTATGGGGTTATTTTTACTTCTCTCCTTTACCTGGTGAGTCAATCTAAATGAGAATCAACTCTACAAAACAAAATGATGCCCTTACATAACTCATATCCTCCAGACCACTATTTTAATCATTCCTTTCAATGGGCCTTCATATTCCTCGCTCTTTTTCTATCCAATACAGAAAAATTACAAACCAAATTTACTCATAAACATAGATGCAAAATTTATAAAGAAAATATCACCAAGCATAGTAAGTAAGAGCACAAGGCAGACCTGACATTTGAGAGTCAATTAATCTAATTCAGCACACTAACTAACTAAAGAGGGGAGCATATATGATCACCTTGATAAAAAATTTGGAAAATTTTTTTGAAAAAATTTGATAAAATTCAACATCCAGTTATAATACATTTTTTTTGCAAACTAGGAATATAGGAGAACTTCCTTAATCAAATAATGGCTAGCTAAGAAAAACCTACAACAGACACTGTATATCTTGGGAAAGCTTTCCTTTTAAACCTGATAATGAAGCAAGGATTTTCCTTATTCCTATTTCTAAGGAGTGTTCTAGAAATTCTAGCCAGTGCAATAAGGTAAGATTAAAAAAAAAAAGACTAGAAAGAAAGAACTAAAATTGTCTACATAATAATCCATGCACAGAATCCAAAATAACAGATAAACTATTAGAATATGTAAGTTTAGCAAATTTACTTAAAATAAGGCTAACATTAAAAACTGCTTGCATTTTTATGTAGATGAAATAAATATAGCATTTAGAAAATTAAATTTTAAAAATACTACTATTTATAATAGTGTCAAAAAAAAAACCAACCCAATATCCACAAAGAAAACTAACAAAAGATGTAAAAGATGTTTACAAAGAAATATATAAAATACTAACAGGGAAATTAAAGCATAAATTGAGGATATAGCATATTGATGGGTTAGAAGACACAATGTTATAAAGATGTCACTTCTCCATCACACTGATATATTGACTCAATGAAATACAATCAAAATCCCTTTTCCCCCAATTTTATAGAGATTAACAAGCTGACTGTAAAATGTATATGTAAATTTAAAGGGTCACAACAGTCAAGACAATATTGATGACGAATAAATTCAAGGGCATCTTCCTACATATCAAGACTTGTAATAGAGTTATATTATTTGTAAGACAGTATGATATTGACAAATTGACCAAATGGAAGAGAATAAACTGTCCAAAAAAGATCCACATATATGGATACTTTTCTAAACAAATGCTATATGTTCTAAGTTTTAAAAAATTCCTTTGAAACACCTCAATTTTCCTTTACAACAAAATAAAGTTTCATTGGAAGTGCTTTTGATAACTTTATTGTCACTGTTTTGGGATTTAAATACAAGGAATAAACACAAAGGAGCTCTTACTGTCAAAAAGATATTTTAGTTCATTTTATTTAATGCTATATCCCAAAATTTAATATATCACTTCTTTTTAAATGAAGATTGTCACAACAGGATTAGTCCACAGCAAGAAAGACCTAAAAATAGTTCATCCATCTAATTCTCCTTTATGACACCTGAGTTTTATAAGTTTTATTCATACAAATATCATCAAACACATTTCAATTAGCACAATACTTGTTAAGGTTACCAATCACCTCTATTTTGTAAAATCCAGTAGCCAGTTATAAATATTCATGTCCTTTTAATTCTCAACACAATTTAGCCAACTAATTAGCCCTACCTTTTTGAAACTCTTTCCTCACTTGGTTTTGGGGCAAACATTTCTCAGTTCTCTTGCTATCTCCCTAGCCTCTACTTTTCAATCTTTCTAGTTGATTTATCCTCAACTCCCCAACTGCTAAACATTGGCATAGCTCATAATTCAGTCATTAGATTTTTTGTTCTCCGTTTCTCTAAGCAATCTCATTCAGCCTTATATCTTTAAATATCATCTGTATTTGTACTCCTAAATTATTATCCCAAGTCCAGACTTCTCTACAAACTTCAACTCTCTTATTCTGTGGGCTATGTTTCACCCTTTAGAGTTGTAATAGGCACCTCAAACTCAAAATGTCTAAAACCTAACTCCTGATAATCTCTCCTAAACCAGCAGTTCCCATAGACTTTCTCATCTCCATAAATGGCAACTCCATCCTCCCACTTGCTCAGGCAAAAAAAATATAAACAAATAAAAATAGAAAAAAATCTGTGGCAACTCTCTTACTCTTAACTCTTACCTGTAACCTACCTACCAGTTTGACTACCAAAATATATCAGTATCTGGACATTTCCCACTATCTTCATACTTCTATCCACCCTGATTCAAGAGTTCATCATTTCTCAACACAATTATTGCAGTATTATCCTAATTGATCGCCTCACTTTTGCCATTGTTGCTAGTCTTTTCTCCACACAGCAATCTGTCAAATGTAGTAAACTTCTCATGCCACGTCTCTGTTCCAAATCCTGCAGTAGCTTCCAATTACAGACAAGTTCAATATTGTGTTTTAAATGTCCTAATGTAGAGGTGGATTCACCAGGAACTTAAAGAGGCTTAAGCTTCTGGTCTCTCACTTGCAAAGCCTATTCTTTAGGCCTTGGAAGTAACCCTAGTTGATGTTGAATTAATACTTTTTAAATTACTTTTCTTAAAGGTCACCCTAATTTTTAATTTTCAGAATCCCACAACCTAAAACACTCCATAACTCCATGATCTGGTCTCCTACTATCACTCTGACTTCATTTCCTACTACCCACTTTCCGCCCTCATGCACTTGTACAGGCTGGCCCTGAAACATATTAAGCAGGTCCCAACATATTTATAGCTTTAGTGAAGAAGGTACTCAAGAAATATTTAGTGAATATATAAATGAATAAAAAAACAAACCCATGTTGGGGCAAAGTTGATGCCTCATCTTCCAAAGTTCGTAATGTAGAACAAGAAAAGTCGCCTCCTAACAGTCAACTTTTTTCTTCTCTGACTCAATGTACAATTCTACTGCAAAAGGTAGAGCAGGAAAAACCTGTTCATGTGTCTTACCACTACACTCTTCTGGCTTTCCTTTTCATTTCTTGTCCTGGCCCACCCATACCCACAGTGAGAAACTTTTCATTTATTGGGTCTATGCCATAAATGTTCTCGTTCCAGCTGAATGCTATGAATTGAGTTCTCTAGAGAGAGAAAGACTTCAGAAATGTATTCCATTTTCTTGTCACACAACAGGATTTTGAAAGTTACAACTTGAATATTACTTTGGAGTGGTCAGCAGATAATTCTAATATGCTAAAATATACACACAATTATTGAAAACTATGGCAATGAAGAAATGAATTAACTGAAAACTCTGGGCAGTTTTATACTAAGGAATAATATTACTGGTTTTCTATCTTTTACCACAGCCTGTATTTTATTTACTAATATCTCTGTCCTTTACATATTCCATCTCTTTGTAAACACAAAGTTTAGTTGTTGACCTAATATGTCAAAAATATTCTGTTCAATCTGTACTTATTAATTACTGACATCTCCATTTGCATTGCTCAAAGGTATTTCAAACAGTTTTACTGACACCAATATCATAACTGTCCACTCTGTGTTTGTGCATATTTTGATATTTTACCTACTCGGCATCCATTTATCTAACTTTTCACAATAATCCTCAATTTCTCCTTGGGTATTTATCCCCATCTGCAACTAGTCCATAGTTCAGTTGTGTTGACCTGACCCTACCAGCAGGGTGAATCTGCCCAATTAAAGTACAGCCTCCAATAACACTAACTGGTAAAGGCCAAGTCAGGTCAAGCAAAATAATCATACCCTATACTAAGAGTATTGTTTGAACTACTGGTGTGGGGCGGACCCTCAATACCCACGAGATTAGTATTGAAATGTAGCCCAAATCTCTTGATAAGGCTTACACAGACCTTCATAAGCTTGCTCCTGCTTACCTCTCCAGTGTCACATCATTTTGCCATCTCCTGGCATTCCATACTTTCTCTTAATTAACTATCTTTAGTTCCCTAAATGTTCCAAGCACTGTCTCATCTTCAGGTGTTTGAAAACACTGTGGCTTTTACCTGGAATTCTTCTCACTCTCTCCCTTTCCTTGACTAATTCCTACTCATATCTGGGTCTCAGATAATGGTTTGTTTTCTCAAGTCAGTATTCTCTGACCTCCACATTTGAGCCAGGTGCTTCTCCTTGTGATGCCTCAAAGCATCTTCTGAACAAACTTGATCTTACACACCTGCCTGTGAGCAGAAAAGTGATTTTGGTACTAACAATTCTTCAACTGTTTACGAGTAGTTATTTCATGCATAAAGAAGTGCTAGTTGCTGTGAAAACTGTGAAAAAGAAATAAAATTTAACATTTTATTTTAAGACACATGAAAACAGAATCTTAAAACTGATAGATTAATAGAGGCATATAATGAGCTTAAAAAATGCAAGATAATGTTAACTATGTGGAGAATAAATAGCACACCTCCTAAATTGTGAGATAGTCTATGCCTAGAGATTCCAAAGCTCACAATCCTAATTTGTAAAATCACAGCAGGCAACATTAGCCACAGAAGAATGAATAGGATGCTAACTTTAACACAACTGAATAGCAACTTTCACTAAAGCAAGAATTTATAGGGCACAATTAGTGAAAGAACAGCAAAAACAAGACTCTATTCACTTTTTATCTCTATAAATGAAAAGCACCATTGAATTTAAAGACTTATATTAGAGCAAACAGAACTTTATTTAAAATTTGAGGAGACTATCTCACTGTGGAAGGAAAATATTTGAAGGAAAAAATCTTAAAGAATATGTGACTAAACGTATAAATCAAAACAAAGAAAATGCAAGGTGGCAGACATCACCGAAAAGCAAGCACTGTGGTAGTAAAGGATAAATGGATACTATTCAATTCTAGCAATGGAGGCTTAAGTTTCCATCAAATAAAAACTTATAGAAGCTTTACCAAGTTGCACAGTGACTAAAAACCTTATAGTGCAAATTTTAAAACAGAAAATGGACCAATCTAAGCAAAGATAGAAAAATAATTTAATGCGACCAGAACAGAAAAACTGATGGGACAGTATATTTTTTTAAAGGATTGATAGTCTCAGTCCCTCCTCATCAGTAGATTAGATGGACATGTGAACTAGAACAAGTTGACATAGCCAGGAAAAAAATCAGAATTCCTAGCAACAAACAAGAAGCTATCACTTTATAAACAGTAAGAGGCCAATAAGTTCAATCAGCAGTACGAAAAGTGGTTTGACTGCATTATATTCAAGACAACAGATAACTTACTTTTCAATTAGGGATTATAACTATGATAGTTCCTCTTATACTTCAAGATTCATAATCTTATCCTATTTGATACTAGGGTAGCACAAAAAAAAAAAAATAAGGAAAAAAAAAATACCTTGCCCTCAAACCCCCAAAAGAATGAATCATTATTTCTACCAGCAAAACTTTCTCTAGTTTAATGATACAGGATGAAACATAATCCTACTATAAAAAGAGAAAGATTTAAAAAAACCCATTAACTAACTATTCAGAGTAGCCAGGTAGTCCTTCCTGAAAAAGACTGTTGTCACTGAAGCTAAAATGTAAAGGTTTATAATTACTTTCCAGGTTATACATTTTCAAACTTCACCTGATGATTGTATTAGCATGCTCTCTGGCTTCTAGCATATTGGATCTCTTCCTTATTTGCTCATTTGACATAATTCACTCTAAATAGCAAAAACCGTCCTTATTAGAAATAAACTAAATAATACTATAATACTTCACAGACAAATAAAATAGAATGTAGAAGCTCAAGGGCATTGTCATAGACAAAATAATGACAGCACAAAATAATTCTCACGTATGGCAGATTGATTCTTTTTTTGGAATGCATTATTAAATATTTGTACATTTCATTGTTATGGCAAGCATAGCACACGACCAGCAAATCATATCTGCTAATGAGATAACTCTCTACTCATGAAACCAATAATCATACCAACACTATGTTTCGCCCCAGACAGAAAAAGTCTTTTAAGTTGAGAATGAGTATATCTCACAGAATTATAAGGACGAATGAAGTATGACTATGAAGAAAGAGAAAATGACAGAGGAGGAGAGAGAGTGTATATGTGTGTATGAAGCAGTTCTATTCCATAGAATTTGCAATCTTAACCTTATTATGTCAAGTTTCATAATTTAGGATTTTCCGTTAGTTTGGGACAAAAATTTACTTAAGACCATAGCTATTACAATAAGACTAAAGAATAGCTACTTAAGAAAATAAACTACTTTCATGCACTATAGAATACTGATTAATGAAGCAAAGGGATGAATGGTTGAAATAAATAGTTCATATAAATCAATCTTTTCTAGTTAGTACATTAGGAATTTTTTTTTTTAAAAAAGTAACACCTAAATGTTTCCATTATAGCATAGACTTGATTTAAACAAATTTGGGCACCAGGAAAAAAAAGTCTTCTATTTTTTAGGAGGTGGGGGTGTACATGAAGAGGGAGGTAGAAGAGAGAATGGCTTCAGACTTAGCTCTGCTGAATCCAAGATACCACATGTACATTAGGCTGCTTAACTTAAAAACAAGAGCTCAAGTTAAAACATTTTTTTAAATTATGTATAATTTAAATTAGTAGTTAAAATTAGAAAAGTAGAAAAAGATGTCATGTAAACTGTATTTTAAAATGATCTAAAATAGTGCCCAAGAAGTGCACTTTAGAAAATACTTAACTTATAAGATGGGAAAGCAATAACAACCAAGAAGAGAAATGGGAGGAATGGCAAGAAAGAAAAGAAGCGACACTGAAATAAAAGTATGGGTTGGGTGCTGTGGCTCAGCCTGTAATCCCAGAATTTTGGGAGGCTGAGGTGAGAGGATTGCCTGAGCCCAGAGGTTCGAGACCAGCCTGGGCAACTTGGTGAGACCTCGTCTCTACAATAAATCACAAAAATATTAGCCAGGCGTGGTGGCGTGTGTCTGTAGTTCCAGTTGGAAGGTTGAGGAGGAAGGATCGCCTACACCCAGCAGGTCTAGGTTGTGGTGGCCATAAGTGTGACACTGTACTCCAGCCTGGGACAGTGTGAGACTCCAACTCGGAAGGAAGGAAGGAAGGAAGGAAGGAAGGAAGGAAGGAAGGAAGGAAGGAAGGAAGGAAGGAAGGAAGGAAGGAAGGGTGGGTGGGTATGAAAGAGAAGCTAAAGAAAGAAGATTCAATTAGAAGTTGATTAATAGTTTGAAATGCTCCACACAAAACTGTAACAGTATGACCTTATAAGACAGATTATTGCTTTTGGCACCTAGAAAATCATAAATGATCTTTGAGAGAGTAATTGTAGTAAAAGAATGGGCAGGAGAATGAGATCTCTATGGATGTCTATATATTTAGAAGCCTGAGTCAACTACTGAAAACAGCATTAACAAGTTACTGGTTCAAAATAGTGGCCATGGTCATGGCCATATTTATGAACCTCTGCCCTTAGATTAACGACACCTTCTTCTTTGTTCATAAATTTATAAGAGGCTATAATTGGCAGGGACTTTAGAAATCAAGGAGATTACAAACTGGTTGCTATCCAAATTCAGCTCTTATGTTTCTTTTTGGTTTTCATTTTAACTAAAAAAAAAAAAAAGTCAGGCAACTCCTTCAGGTTCCCTCTCACTGTGGGAGCTTTTCTGTCCTCTCAATAAATCCTGCTTTCTAAAAAAAAAAAAAAAAAAATCTAGATTTTCAACATCTTTATAAAACACAAAGCTCTAGCAAGCTGGTCCCACATTCCTAAGGAGCCTTTTCAAGGAGGATGTATACTCCCACACCCTATAAATAGCTCAACATCCTAAGGTCACCTCATTTTACTCATTTCTGGTAACTGTCTGCTCCCTATACTGTAAGATAGCTAAGTTTGAAATGTCTAACCTTGACATTCATTTCAAAAGAAAATATTAAATTCATTAACTATTCATTATCCACTCTGAGTAAGACCCAGAGAGGTTTAACTCTCAAAGCCAGTTAGTAGCAGAGCCAGAACTAGAACTCTGTTCCTTGACTCCACGCTTACTAAATGAACTGTGGCCTCTGCTAAAACCAAAAGCACCTGAATTTCCTCCAGATACTGATTAAATTATCTTCAAAGGAAAGGAAAATAATCTGTATATAATTTTATTTACAAGACAGTTCTTGTGCATTCACAGAAATATTATCAAAATAGATTGCTCACAAAAAAGATCGTTAACATCTCATCAAAGTTGAGAAAAATGCTTTTAGAAAATTGTCTTTAATTTATGTCTTTATGTGCACTTTAATAGTTCGAAACGTAAATCCTTTGTTGACAAGATAGCTTTTTTTCTTTAATTCGGTCTGCCTGTCTTCAGTCTCTTCTCATTCAAATCCAAAATTGTATATATTAAAAATAACTACCACGCTAACTGAGTAATACAACATTTTTAAAAAGTAGATCATATGATGTCCCTGCTTTAAAACTTGTTTCCAAGCCGGGCTGGTGGCTCAGCCTGTAATCCCATGCTTTGGAGGCTGAGGTGAGTAGATTGCCTGAGCCCGTGGGTTCGAGACCCGCCTGGGTAACTTGGCGAGACTTCATCTCTACAATAAATCAAAAAATTAGCCAGGCGTGGTAGCGCACACCTGTAGTTCCAGCTACTTGGAAGGCTGCGGCGGAAGGATTGCTGGAACTCAGCAGGTTGAGGCTGCAGTGGTTGGGAGCGGCCACTGCATTCCAGTCTGGGTGACAGAGTGAGACTTAAACTCAAAAAAAAAAAAAAACAAAAAAAAAACTTGTTTCCCCAGTGTCTTTGGGATAGCCAACAAAATCCCTTAGGTCTTCTCATATCTGGCCTCCGTGTGCCTTGTCAGCCTCCCTGGACTTCCCACGCACCTGCATCATATTCTCCTGAAAAAGTAAGTGAGCTACTCTTCTCCACACACACCAGGACTCTGAAGACACAAATGCTACTATATTCTCTCTTTTCTATAGGCAATTTTTAATCAAATTTCAAAATCTTGTAACATTAGGGACTCAAAGATCATAAAAATAAAAACATTTAGAAAAACCCAAGAAAAGCACCCGAATTTAAAGTTGGCTGACATAATCTTAAAACCCATTTATAGACACTTCATTTCACTCATACCCAGTCGTCTGTTTTAATGCTCTACAAATGCTCTGCTGAGAACTACCTCATTCTACTGAGCTGAGAGGGACAGAGGGGACAATGCAAGAAACAGAGCAAGGCTCATGAGGTCTCCCGAGGAACGCAGACAAGTTCTGATCTGACCTTGGAGAATAAGTAATAGCATAACCACACTTAACAGAATTCAGAGATTGTTTCCTAGCTTTGTTTTGATAGTGTTGTTTGTGGGACTTTTGTTTGGTGTTTGTTCATTCTGTGGGTTTTTGTTTGCCTGTTTTGCCATTTCCACTGGGTTTTACCTAGAAATATAACTGATATCTATCTGAGAGCCTGGCCTCCACAATAGCTAGGTTTGGCAACCAAATGTGATTTGTATAACTTCAAGGGACACGGTGAACCCTCAGACTTTGGAAATTTAATCGAGTTCATCAGGGCTGAAGCCACAATGAATTGTAACATGTTAGGGTCACAATGAATTAAAACCATCAATAGAAATAGTGTATGAAAAAAAGATGTCACTTTTCCTTTTCCATTTAGTCATTGTCGTTCATGCATTAAATCTATAGATACACCAATTTGAAGGATTCTCCTGAAGATTCTCCCATTAGAATATATAAGACCTTTAAGTATTTCTGAATGATGTGTTAATTGGGGAGGAAATAAAAGCCTTAGATAACATTTCATTAATTATGTTTGTAACTTTCTATTTTTACTAAGAAAATGACAATTAGTAGCTATTTTTTCAGGATACGAGTTGATTGCCTTTATTAGTGATTAAAAATGTATACCGTAGCTAAAATTGTAGGTAATTTCAGAATTGAAAAGACATTTTAGTTGATAAATGTGGTAGAAAAAAAGTATATTGTGACTGAAAACTAAACTCCATAGCTTTCAATTTGCTTTTTATTTGTAGTTTTTATTTTTAAAAATCTTTGGTATAAAAATTTTTTAAACAGAAGGCCTGACTTTTCTCGAACCATTTTCTTGCTGATAATGAACACTGATTGTGAATGAAAAACCCTGCATATCATTATGTGAAACATTTATTCATTCAGAATGTCTACTTGGTAGTTTTCTTCTTAAGAAGCTAAACAATTCATTAAACAAGCTGTTCCTGAATGGTAGATCAGAACAAGCATAAGCTGCCTTCTGTAGAATTCAATTGTGAAGCTATACCCATTTGTGTTTTCTTTGAAGCCATAAAAATGAAACCCTTATGTTCATATTAAAAGCATAAGAAAGGCATCTATTTTGTCAATAGATTTAAAACACGGCCCTAGACACAGTGAGAACCACTCCAAAGGTTAAGAAGTGCATTCCCAGGAAAAACCTTCAAAGGCCTACATATCATTATATCCCAAAACAGATGGCATCACAGTGTTTGGAACTATAGTTTATGGACACCTACAATCTCAAATAAATCCTTTCTAATCCCACTCCTTTGTCTAGTTTTCATACTTTGATGATAACTGCAGGTGCCTTTTCTCCACCATATCACTGTTTGTCATTCTATGAATAGTAAAGATACATGTACATATATGGATATAACTCAATAAATACAACTTTTATGCAAAGTACAAGTATTTCACTAGCAGCAGATTTACACTTTGTAGAAATCTATGCTTCCTAAGTTCCAATCTATTATAAATCTGCAGTAGCTGAATTTCATAGGAAAAAAATAATGAAAGTATAGCTCTCTCATATATTCCTGGAACTATAAAATTGATTTTAAAAATGACTTTGTGGTTCAGCTCGGTGGCTCAGCCCGTAATACCAGCACTTTGGGAGGCCAAGGCGAGTGGATTGCCTGAGCCCGCAGGTTCAAGACCAGCATGGGCAACTTGGCAAGACCTCATCTCCACAATAAATAAAAAAATTAGCTGGGCATGGTAGCGTGCACACCTGTAGTTCCAGCTGCTTGGAGGGCTGAGGCAGAAGGATTGTCAGAGCCCAGTAGGTTGATGCTGGGATGACCGTGAGTGTGCCACTGCACTCCAGCCTGGGTGACAAAGTGAGATTCCAACTCAAAAAAAAAAAAATGATTTTGTAAAAACAATATGAAATTATCTAGTATCTAGGTGCACACCCTGGAAAAACTCCCAAACACAGGAGATGATGAGGACAAGGGTGTTCACAGCATTATTGTTTATAACAGCAAAAAGCTGCAAACAACTCAAAGGTTCAACAGGAAAATGAATATGTGAACTTGATATACTCACACAATGAAATATTGTACAGAATGAAAATGAAGGAACTTCTACTACATGTACCAAAAGAGGTGAACCCCAGAAACAATGCTGAGCAAAAAGGATAACGCACAGAAAACTACATGCAATATGCTTCCTTTTATGTAAAGTTAAACCCATGCAAAATTGAGCAACCTGGCTCAGGTGTTTGTTTTTTATCTAAAATTCTGCTAAAAAAATTAAACAATATTAGTGTGACTAACAGACTGAAGTAAAAATTTTATAAGATTATTTGTTATATATCTCATATACTGAATGACTTTTTGGATTTAATTTAGGTTATTACAACAAAGTTGTCTACACAGAGATACTCTCTAACAGATCCTTTAAGGTAGAAAATTGTTTAAAAGATCATAGACTTCAATATTTCATATACTTCAACCATATACACTCATTTACAATCTAAAAAAGTTGAATAGAATTTAGAGCAGAATAGTGGGCTGGGGGTAGAGGGGAATTAGGCACAATTAGTCAAAGGGCACAAAATTTCAGTTAGAAAGGAGGAACAGGTCTACTGTACAACATGTTGGCTATCATTAATAACAATGTACTATTTTCTTGAAAACTGTTAAGAGTAGATTTTTAAGTATTCTTGCCACAAAAAAATGTATGTGAAGTCCTGCATATGTTACTTGTCTTAATTTAACCATTCCACAATGTGTACACACTTCAAAACAACATGTTGTTCATGATAAACATATATAGTTTTTAATGTGTCAAATTTATAAAATCAATTAAAAATAAATAAATAAAATACTTAAGGACAATATGTAAATTATATCCTATAAAAATATTTAAATAACATCACGAGCTGACCGAAAATAGTTTTACTTCATAGCTTACCTGAAACTTCACAAGACTTGGGAGACTGTAGAAAAGAGTTCCTCTTTAGTTCTTGTCTGTATATAAGATGTAGCTTGTTGTGACCGTCTTCATGTTCACTCCCATCTGCCTTCATTATAGGTTCTAAGAAATATTCCCCATCATGTGCTTTAAATGTTCCCATCTGAAAATAAGGAAAATAAAGATGAACTTTCTTCCCAACAGTTACCAAGGAGAGAAGTACCACAGTTAAATGAGCACATAGGAGCAAAACAGCAAAGAGTCTATTCACTATATGTCATCAAATGAACACAAAAAGTTTCCATTCCATGGCTCACTTTTCTTATGCATAAAGTCATGAAGACTGGATAGTTTTACATAGGTAGAGTAAAGGTGACAGGCATGCATTCCTGGAATAAGAAATAGCACAGACAGACATCAACATGGAAAAAAGTCTAGAACAGTCTATAAATAATAAAGCCTGTTTTGTTTGACCTATATAAGAAAACAGTGTTAGACAAAACTTAAAAGGAAGTCTGAGGTCACATAAAAGATCATGAATGTAGTACAGAAATTTAAAATGTTATCTGTAAGCAATGGGAAGCCATTGAAGAGTTTTCACAAAGAAAAACCCATCTCCTAAATTCCAGAATCCAGTATCAAACTTGCTATTAAACATCTCCATTAAATAATACTCTCAGCCTTAATACAGGCAAAGCCATACTTGATTTCTAGTCCACACCTGCTGTTTCTGCAATGTTCCATATTTCAGTAAATGGCAGCAGTATTTTCAGACTGCTCAGGCCTAAAAACCTTAGAGAGGAATCAAGGATGGCTCTTTTACATGCATCCCACATTCAGTCCATCCACAAATCCTGATAGCTCAACAACCAGAATTGAGCCACTTCTCCCAAAATTTACCATTGCATCCACGATCTGATCTAACATTCTCTCTTTCTCACACTAAATCAACAGTGCTTTAGTAACCTTGTCTCCACAGATAAGTCACAGTGACTCTTTTTTAAAGAGAAGTCTGGATCATGTCACTCTCAAACAAACAAACAAACAAAAAAGAAAACTAATGACTTTCCACATCACACAATAAATAAAAAAATCTTACAGTGGTCTTCAGTGTCCTGTGTGATCTGCCACGTTTCTCTACCACCCCACCGTTCCAACCCTCAAAGCACAAGCACAATCAATGGTTTTCTGAATTCTTCTCCCACTCCCACCTTAGCTCACTCTTGAACAGCATTCCTGGTGTCTCTGCTATTCCTCAAACATGAAAGGCATAGTCCCACCTCAGGACCTTTGCACTTACTAAATCTGCTGCCTCAAGCACTTCTCCCTGAGGGCTTCCTCAATCACTGGTTTCAGGTCGCAGCTCAACATCACCGCCCTATATAAAATGGCATCCAACATCCTATCTCTAGTCCCTTTCATCCTGTTTCATCTTTCTTCATAACACTTATCACTACCTAATATATTTTATTTGTGTTTACTTTTTACTTGAATGATACTATCTACTACAACATAAGTTCCATGAGAGAAGGGTTTTGCCTATACTCTTCTCTACATATCTCATACATACCAAATACTGGATAAAAACATATTAAATGAGTAAATAATTGAGACCATAAGGTATGAAAACTAACCTAGTAACTTTGCATATTATGAGTGGTAGCAAAAAAATAATTAGCACCTCTAAGATACCGGACTATAGTTAATAATAATGTATCATATTCAGGTTTTTTTCTAAATGTGTAGATTATAGTATTCTTGCCACAAGGGGGAAAATGGATAAGATGTGAGAAAGGTTTCATTCATGAATCTTTAAAGGATTTGAACAAAAGTGGGAGGTGGAAGGAGAGTCAAAGCAATAACTTTGGAAAACTGAACAATTTTACAGCTAAGAAAACAGTAAGGGAAAAGTTTTAGCCATAAAACCTTTTTTAGGCATAAAAGCAGTAAGGGAAAAGTTTTAGACATAAAAGTTTTTTTTAAGCATAAAAAAATTAGGGCTTGACTCTGTTGGTTAGTGAAGGGGGTGGAAAGAAGCCTCAACTGGTCAATTTATATAGATAAACTTCTCCCTCTCTAGTCAGGTGAGGCTAAATCATTCAGGGTAGAGATTTATCATAACACAATAGCTAACTCCAATTCAGAGATCAAACATCATTTATTCATAGACACATTCATTCATATGTATATTACATGTATAGATAAATAATTCATTTCAACCAAACAATAAGTCTTTTAAGTTATATTATCCCCACTTTACAGGTGATATAAATGAGGAACAGAGTTTAAGAAACTTGTCTAAGTCTCACACCTAGTAATCAACAGGACCAAGATATGAACTCAAAATAGCCTAGCTCTACAACTCATACCTAACTCATTGCACTATACTCATTATCACATACCAATTTTAATACACTCTATGAACTAGTCAACAAATATTTAATGGGCATCTACTATTTGCCAAGCACAGTTCTAGTGGCTAAAGATACAAAGGTTAATGTGACAAAAATCCGTCTTCAAATAATGTATACTTCTATGAAAAGAGACAATTTAAAAAATGTATAATATGCCTGGTGGTAATAAGTGCAATCAAGGAACTAAAATAAGGCAAGGAGACAGATGGAGAATAACAGGGGTGGAGAGTGGGGAGGCCCTTCTTGAGGGAACAGCTAGGTTTAGACTAGAATAATGAGGATGTAGCCATGGAATATTCTGGCGGACCATTCCAAACAGAAGCGAACATTCCAAACAGTGACTGAAAGGCCAGAGACAAATATCTTGGCAAGACAAGTGACAGAACAGTGAGGCTGAAGCTGTGCCAAGTAGGAGATACAGAGTACAAAGAAGGTCTGATAGGCAGGGGCCAGTGCACTAATTATATATCACACCTCAGTATATACAAATATCCATTTCCTACATTTAAAACTTTGTACACTGACACTTTGAAAAGCATGTTTCTGTGAAGAACCAATGCAGAAATGAATTACTGAATTACAGGTAGTATGACAAACACAGTTTTAGAGAATGAGACTTCATTTCCATTTCTTAATTGCTTAAAATGATTTAGAGATACCTTTGAAATCATTGTTTTAAATTCTATTGCATATAAAACAAATACTTTAAATCACTATTTTAACTGAATCACTTAAATCCATTTAAATGACAATGGCAACTGTAATAATAAAGTTCTCTTTACACTAATAAGTATTACTAGATCAACATCTCCTCAAGGTAATAACATCAATACTATTTTTATAGCCCCAACATCTAAAACACTACCTGAAACATGGCAGGCATTCAATGCATAGCTGTAGAAAAAAAATTGTGTAAAAAAAATGGGAGAGTACCTGATTTTTTTCCTCATATACACTTTAGTAATCCTTTAATTTTTATAAATATTCTTAAATTATGGTAGACTTGAGACTTGCCTGAGATGTATTTACATAATGGTTTCTTTCAATGCTGAAAGTAAAATGTTTAGGCACTCTTTGGTAGTGTGCTAATATGTTAAGATTACACATTTTTAAATTATTTAAAAATTAATGAAATTCCATCAGATATACTTACTTTAAAGTGCTGAGCTTACATCTATAAAATAAAAAGCAAAGTTATAAACATTAAGAACTCTGCTTCTTGAATACTGTTCTAATGACTTATACCTTAACATATTTCGCTAATTCTATCATTGTCTATTTTCCAAAGATAGCTACAAATTACTTATTTTCAACACATACCCAAACTCTGCCTTCCCAGAAAACTAATATCACTACACTTATAGGAAGTAACAAAGACACTGTTTTTGAAACCTAAGTACATGGATCCATGGAAAATCCCTTTCTGCCTCTTTTAAAAAGCTGCTGAAGAGGGGAAATGTGACAGTATCTTGATGAAAGATACAAATAGACATGAGATGGCTTGTTTACTTAATTAAATGCACCTATGAAACAACTTTCAATAACATCACACTGTTCTCAAGCAATACTGAAAATATTTAAATATTTTTTTACATTCCTTTTGGAGCAAAATCTGATGAGGAGGCATTTCATTAAAATAAAAGCAATAAAACTGCACATGGGTCCAACCTGTGTTCTTATGAGAAAAAAAATGAATATCGTTCTATCCAGAGGCCATCAGCACCTCCTTTTAAGTTGCACTAGAACACTCTGGCCAGCTAGGAATATTGCCTTCATAACTCAAAGGACTTTTTTTTTTTAACAAAATATCATATGTTTGAAAACACTAAGTTCAAGATAAAATGGCAAATATTTCTCCTCAAAGTGATTTCCCATTTATTTATCAATGAAGGACTTAGAAGTCTTTTACTTTAGTCATTTTTTCTATAATCCACCCCATTGCAGTAAACTTCCTGTTCAAATAATAAAAATATTAGGCCTTTGCCTAAAGCCTCCTAAGGAAACACTTATTTTTTTAATCTTGGAAAGAACCTGGTAAGGAATGGGAGGACGTAACAAAACAGGTGGTTCATAGAATTATATTTAGATCATGCCATATTTTTAGCAACCTGCCTATCTGCAGATGGGCCCTGCAATTTGATTCATGATAAATGCCAGTCAAATTCCAACTACTTTCTTTCAAAGACTATTAAAAGCAGTAAAACCAGTTTTCACTTGGGCAAGCGTTTCCCAATTACTTAGAGTAATGATCTTTTATTTGCCAAGGTTTTCTGAAAGGCAGTAACTGATTGAGTTGTATAACCAGTTGTAGATTCCAATTTATTCCCAAAAGCCATTTTCTTTTTTTTTTTTTTCTTTTTTTTAGTTGGGGTCTCACTCCGTCGCCCAGACTAGAGTACAGTAGCATGCTCACGACCACCACAGCCTTAACCTGCTGGGCTCAGCCTTCTATCTCAGCCTTCCAAGGAGTTGAAACTACAGGCCTGAGCCACCAAGCCCAGTTAATTTTTTGATTTATCATAGAGATGAGGTCTTGCCAAGTTGCCCCCACTAGTGTCAAACCCCTGAGCTCAGGCAATCCTCTCACCTCTGCCTCTCAAATTGCTGGGATTACAGGTGTGAGCTACCTGACAGTTCATTATTTTAACACCACTGATCATGCCTAGGAAATAGTGTATTATGGAGAAACACACACTAAATAAAAGAATCAATTTAACAACATGAAGAAAATCTAAGAATTGACTCAAAAGCATAAAGCAGAAAAGTCATTGTAAGGTTTTCTTAAAAGATGAGTCTTTCTTCTCTCTGGCAGCATTCTTTACCTTCTCCATTCTATGGGACAATTATAGATGTCCAGTATAGAAGTGAGACAATAAAAAGGAAATTAATACATTGCAGATAGCTTACCTAAATAGAGATTGGTCTCTCACCACTAAATCTGCCCCACCGGAATCAAGAAAATAAAATAAAGATTCTGGACTCATCTACCCAAGATTTATTTAGCCAAAAGACTCAACTTAAATTGTGAGTCCCTATAACATTATTAACAAGTAGTATAATTGTAATATTTCTTGTTCATGTACACTTGAGATGTGAAGAGTACTATCAAAGAAATGACCACATTTTTGTAGTCTTTGTGTAGTGGTACCCAGGACAGCCTTTCCCAACTTCTCCCTGAAATATCCATGAAGACATAAGCACAAGGGTGGGACCAGCAGACAATGGATGCTGCTAGACGAGGGAAGGAAGGGGGTGCACACAGTAGCACACTGGGCACCTGATCCACTATCCAAGAGAGAGAGGGCCATCTAGAAGCCCAATCTTCACCTGTATGCAACTTACTTATGTAGTAAATCCTCACTTGTACCCCACAACTCAAAATAAAACAAAATTTTAAAAATCATAACAAGAGCCGGGCTTGGTGGCTCAGCCTGTAATCCCATGTTTTGGGAGGCTGAGGTGAGTGGATTGCCTGAGCCCGTGGGTTCGAGACCTGCCTGGGCAGCAAGACCTCATCTCTACAATAAATCAAAAAATCAGCCGGGCGTGGTAGCGCATGCCTGTAATTCCGGCTACTTGGAAGGCTGAGGCGGAAGGATAGCCGGAGCCCAGCAGGTTGAGGCTGCGGTGGCCGGGAGCGGCCACTGCACTCTAGTGTGGGCGTCAGAGTGAGACTCCAACTCAAAAAAAAAAAAAAAATCATAACAAGAAACTTAAAACAGTAAGAAACTGTCAATAACTATTTGTAGGTATATAATGGAACTATGTTCATGGTATATTGTCAGAAAGTTCTAAAGCAATATTTTTTAAAAACAAAAGACAAAAATACATATAATATTTAGAGGGAGATATGCCTTACATATGCCAGACTGCCATATATGTAGTATGTATTTTCCAAGTATATCTTTAAATTTATTTATAACTGTTGACATATAGTACTCTTCAATTATTTAGGCAAATCTACCTTATTTTGTTTGTTATATCTTACTTCGTATTTTTCCCTATCTAAAGATGACAATATATTGTCATTTTCTCCTACTTTGATACAGCTGGAATTTTCTTTGATTTACCAACAAAGCGAGAATCCAACATTTAGTTTTTCCCTATAATAGATTCCTGGCATTCACAGATTTAACATAAATGCCTTTTAGGCTTTGGCAACTGTCCCAGGAAACTAACTTGAAGCAATTATCAAAACTTGATCTGCTGTCAGAAGCCAACTACGTTTTGGAGGGATTATATTGTCAAAGAAACCACGAGCCTGAACTAAAAATGCCTTTGACTGCTTTCATTATAAAACAACCTATGGGTTCTCAGAATTACCCAAGCATTTCTGAAGCTCCCACAAGACAGTATCCTTTCCAGAACCCATTTTAGGTGTGGCCATGGAAAAGGACAGACAAGACCCATCGAGAAGGCAGCATCAGGGGTCTTGACAATTGATAGATGTCCCAGAAAAATGAATCAAGAAAAGTAATCAAGGAATTCCTTCCTGCCGGTCTAATGAACCTCTACAATTCTTCCTCAGGAGTCAAAAATTGCTAAAATCAGCAGCTACTCGGTGTCGCTACCTCTTCTTTCTGAAGGAAGTTGAGGTTAGGGTTGCAGTCATGCCAGTCGTGTTGTATGTGTGCTGGGTCGGTGGGTAAAAATTCTTTTGCATTCTATTTTGCCAAGACACAAAGAGACACATCTGGATTTTATAGAGATGACTGCATTATCCAAAGATTCTGAACTTTGGGCCAGAGGCAGCGCTCCTGTGGGAACTTAGGGCTGTTTGCTTGTAGACAAAATGAGTATGTTTGATGTGTAGGAAGAGAAGAGTAAGGTATATGTAGTGAACAGAAGGGCAGCCTATGATAAAGACTACTGGTGATCATCATTATCCATGTTCCTCTCTTTCTTGAGGGACTATCATTGTCCCTTATTTTCCAGCCCTTTTGCATCTAGTAGAGCCAGGCAACTAGTTCTTCTCACCTTTGGGCTGAGATGCTCAAGAGCCAGTATGCTCTTACTATGATAATAAATGACTTATCTGGATCACAAATATATTTTTAGCTAAAAAAATATAATACTGTTCCAATAGGAAAGACATTACTGTACCACCAATACCTAACTGTAGATGTTAGATAATAAATGACTGATAAGTACATATTTGTTAAAAACAATGAATAATTTTTTCTTCCTTTGAATATTAGTATGAATCAGACAGCAAAAACACATTTTATAGGAAGTAGTAGTTATAATAAGCAAAGCAGAAATAAAGTCACATATACATGGGTATGGGGTAAGTCTACAAGAATGAATAAATAGAAGACAGGTATAATCTGAAAAGACTGAGTCAATACAGAATTTTTTAAAATATGCCCAAGTACTTCAACTAAAATTGCTAAAATAATTTCCCTGCACTGAATGACTGATGTAAAGAAGAGTTAACTAGATATTTGGCATATAGGAATAAAAGTTAGCTGTTTTAGTTTACTTATTCATACACGTATAGACTATTTCTATATGCTGTATTAGGTGCTAAAGTGAATATGACTATCATCTCTACCTTGCGGTTCTATAAATGAAATTAAAATGTACACAAATAACTTCAATTCAGCATGTAATAAGAGTACACAACGTTGTATAAGGGAAGATGCGCCTCCTAACACATTAAACACACCACACACTCCACTCTCACTCCTCAGTTTTTACTCCTTTGCAGTACATTCTGGTCCTTTAACAATCTGATTTCAACCTTACCCAAAACCCTCATTGCCCAGTCTACCCTATTCTTCAGCTGCACAAGTTCTTGAATTTTCATATCCGCATGTTTATTCACCCCTCAAAGTCGAGTTGAGAAGCCTTCCCAAGTACAGGTCTCAAAACTGTCTTAATCTCTCTTTTCCTAATTATTCCTTCCTCAAAGTTCACATAGCACTTTTTATGCTGTGCACTTTGGCAAGGGCACTTCAAAATCCATCACCATGTTTGCATCCTGGCCATACCTCCCAAGGACTATTCCCAGTCAATGTCTGAATGAGGCAAGGATACAAAGGCACATCTGTTCTTGTGAGGCATGGGACTCTTTTTCTTGCCAGGTCTGACTGAAGAAGCGTTTTACTAAACTTTGCTTAGACTGTCCAGCAGCCTGAGATGCTTCCACCCAACATGCTCATCCTTTCTCTTCACCTGTTTCCAACTTACATGGCTCTCCAAGCTCTCTCTTATTTCTCTAACACAGACATTTCTCCTAAGTAAAATCCCATTTGGCAATGCTTTTTGAAGAACCTGGACTAACACCTCAGAATGTGAAAAGTCGTGTGTAGGAAATTCTCTCTACTGTGGTTTGACTAGGATTTGAATAAATAAAAGAGTTTCTTAGGAGTTTTTCCAGCATGAAAATAATATGAATGTAGAAAAGCATGTGTAATAATCAGAGACTATATTAGTTCTTGGAAAGTAGGAAGATTCAAAAACAATAAAACTAAAAATTTGCCAGAATACACAAAAAACAGTAAAGACACTGTTGACAGTTTCCATACTTTTACTTCCTGTCTGAACAAGAAGTTACTAGAGCAACTCAAAAATCAGTCATTAGAGAGCAGTAGTGCCTGACATGTTGCAGAATGGTTCATATGAGAAAGTTCAAAAAAGTACACACGGCCACTGCAAGCTACTCCATGAGAATACTGTATAAGCCAGATGCAATGTCTGGTTTTATGACATCTGGAAACTGTTTCCTTCAACCAAAAAGACTGCATTGCCTCAAATCCCACCAAGAAATAGTGAAGTTAACTGTCTAGGCAGTCAAGTTAGTCCCTGAGGGCCTTAGGAAGAAGTGAACCCAGTAGGTAATATGAGAAGAGGGCTAAACAGGGGCACAGGGGGTTGTCAGGAATAGCCTGCACAGAATTTATATGTCCCATCCCGACAAGTATATGCCAACTTAGTAAATACTGATCTCTACTTTGGCAAGAGTATTTATCAACATTATATGATAAGATAGATTACATATTGACCTCTAATTTGACAAGAATATTTATCAACATTATGAGCATAAAAAAGAAGTTTAGAGTTGAATATAGGGATAAAAGCCTGATAACCATACATTCTGTGACAATCTATCAATAGATTAAAAACAAAGAGTTTGATTAGTCATTATATTACTTATAATTTTTTATTCAGTTCCAATTTTATGCCTACTACAGATTTTGGAAATGTATAAATAAATCTCTGTTCAGAAATGTTTCAATCATGGAATAAATACTTAGGGGAAAGAAAAATTACAGAGAGGGAAAAATTAGAAAAGCAACATTTTAACATAGTTAACACATGCAAAACAAAACTTCTGGCAGACTCTTAGCCCTTTCTGGTTCTTGGGCTCAAAAAACTTAGGAAGAAAATTAAACAATACTAGTTACAGCATTTTCTCTTAGTAAAAGAAAACACATAAATACTAAGACTTCTAAAAGTGAGGAAAAATTAATCATACAGAAATTAAAAGAAGACAGTAATTCCCATGTTTAGTGTGAAGAAGACATTAGTTCATGTTCTAATTCAACACTAGCAACTAAATGGAATCAATAAATATGTTGGGGTCTCAACTGGAACCAAATGGTTATAAGGGATCATACTCTGAAAATATTAATTAGTTTTTCATTCTTTTCCTCTAAAAGTCACATTCTCCAGCAGCCACCAGAGAAGGGACAAGTAGATGCTACCTCAAACAGGAAGATAAAAAGGATATGAGTCAACTAAAAGAGATGTAAAAGGGGCATTCAGTAGATACTGGGAACAAAGGGCAAAGGAGGTAAGGGAAACGGACAGGTGTGTTCTCCACTGGAGGTTAACACACCAGAAACAGGGGCATATTAGATTGTGTAAGGGGACTGTCAAGAGAGGTGCTTCAGTATGTTTTGTGGACAGAACCCTCTGGAAGGGTTCCCCACACACACCAAATGCGGAGGTGAAAAAGGGTTTGACAAAAGGAGAAACTGAGTCCCTCTTGACTCTCAAATGCCATAGAGGATTTGAGACCCTCAGTCAGTTCTGCAAAATTACCGGTAGCATTACCAAACCAGTTTACCTGGGGGTGGGGAAGTGCTGCAGCAGGACCCTGTAACTGAGGGCTGCATAATGCATCATCCAGTCAAGAAATCAAATAGATGTTGTAGCCAGAACTCAGAGGGATATGAAGAACATGTGAGTGCTCAGAAGCAGGTGAGTCAGCAGGCTACATCAGTGAGCTGAGCATGAGCAAGGACAAGAAAGGCTACGAGTTCTGAGCAAGGACAAGAAAGGCTACAAGTTCTTAGGCCCAGAAGTCAGCTACTAGTGACAGAAAGGTAAAAAGAGACAATGACACAAGAGACATCAACAGACACTTGAGGAACTAGAGGACAGTACAATTTCCTCACCCCTCTCCCAAAAAATACAAAGACCTCAGAATACCTTATGACCCTGTATATATGATCTGTTTTCATCCCAGGTCAATGTAGGCTTGAACCCAACAATGTATAAAACAATACACATTAGCAAAAAAAAAGAGAGAGATTTCATGCTCATTTCAATATACTCAGAAAAAGAATTTAATAAAATATGACATCCACTGATTATTAAAAGTAAAACTAAAGCAAAGTTAATAGCAACCAAAGAAAAGAACATCTCTAATAAGACTGATTCCAAAAATCCTTCCACAAACCTCAACCTCAGTGTCTAATAGACTGACAGAGGTCAAAGCCAGATCATCACAGTCAAGAACACAAGGTGACAAAGATAAGTTAGGAAGCAAGGACAGGGCCGTAAGGTTAGCACTATTGAAATCCCAGGCTTTGAATCAACGTTGATCTGCAAACAAAACTCACCTGGGCAATGTTTGGGTACCACAGTTGTCCAAATATAAAGACTAATTAGTGATCTGAGACTAAAAAAAAGAATCTAGTATAACAGATTCTAAAACCTATCAGAATTCCTACTATTTGAGTAAATAGTTTAATGTTAGAATCAGGCTAGAAATAAATATTAATATCAGTAACTTACTCTTACAATTGGTACTGATCATGCTACTTAAAAAAAAAAAAGACAAAACTAGATCCTGGTGCCTCCAGTTATTTGCTATATTACTGGAAAATTTCTGCCTCTACAATGATTGATGTGTTCAACTTAGCCTTATACAAATGCAAAGAAATTAAGATAAAATCAAGTTATGTAGGTATGAAAATATTTTTAAGTTAAATAAATATATTCTGATAGTATCAATAAATTTATCAAAAGCAAAATGCATAAGCAAATCAGATTAATAACACATAATAATGACTCAGGCAACTATCCAAATTGACACCCTGACTAAAGAAAACTGTTATTATTCCTCAAAAACGTCTTCAACTGCTTTCTGAATTCATAAAGAAGATGTTGAATAATCATTACAAATTAAAATGAGCAGAAATATCACTCCTAATAATGCTTCCGATCTGGAATGTTTTTTCATGCCATAAGATACTAAATCAAGAAAGCATATCAACCATGATGAATTTGTGGTAGCAAATCTAAGATACTCCAAACTAAACATTATTTTGAAAATATTTTAGAAAAGAGAATTTTATTTTCCTTTGAAGTATAAGAGGCTGTGTAAATAATCTAGGGTTTCTGCCATATTGATATTGCAAATATTTTACATTTATCCAAAGAAAGGAAGGAAATTGTTCAAGGCACTTCATGTCAATACAACTCAAAGAGACTTCCCAAATTTATTAGTAATGACCAACACTCATACCCAAGAAGACATCTTAATTAACCTGAAGGAAGTACTAAATTTGAACCAGAGAGAACAATTAGCAGCTTTCTATTTAATCAAAGAATAACAATGATGGTCTGAAAATATCTTTGAACATCTTTCTAAAGATATCCTGTATATGTGCACACACACTAAAGAAAGTCTTGGGAATGGTAGAACCTGGTAATCAATGCCTATGTTTTGTTTCTTCTTGAATATGTATTTATCAAAGGAGTTACTGGTGAAGTGAGCTAAGATCTGTCTGTCTTAAAGCAAATGTCCTTAACCTGGAGTTCCATGAACTTGGATGAGAAAAAGTTACATCTTTATTTTCAATAACCTATGATACTGACTTTTTCCTTCAGTAATGATTGTAGGTGAAACAACAGACATTAAAAATGACACTTTTTTTTGAGTCATAGTCTCACTCTGTCTCACAGGCTGGAATGCAGTGGCACACTCCCAGTCACCGCAGCCTCAACCTGCTGTGCTCAGATGATACTTCTGCCCCAGCCTTCCAAGTAGCTGGAACTATAGGCATGCACCACCATGCCCAGCTAATTTTTTGATTTGTTGTAGAGGTCTCGCCAAGTTGCCCAGGCTGGTGTTGAACCAATGGGCTCAGGTAATCCTCTCACCTCAGCCTCCCAAAGTGCTGGGATTATAGGCATGAGCCACCTCACCTGGCCAAAATGATACTTTCTACAACATTAGAATTGATGTAGTTATCTAGATTACCTACACTCATTATCGCCACAAAAGTATAGTAGTAAATAGACACCACCACTATATTTTATTATTATTTGTGCATTAATAAAGAAGTATATATTACTACATCACATTTGGCTTTATAATATTTTGATTAATGTTTTTAATAAATTGGCATCCTTTTTAATATTACACATGTTATTTTGGGCATTGAATATTATGCCGAGAAGATATCTTGGGTTTCACCAGACTGCTGTAGAAGTTCAGGACTCCCCCCCCCTCAAAAAAAATTAAGAACCTCTGTTTTAAAGGGAGAGAAACAAATGAAACACATAGAGCCATATATTTTATTTCATTTCCTTTCTTCTCAGTGAAGTTTTTACAAAATCTTCTTTTACTCTTGTCACTCTAATGATCACTTCTCACTTGCTGGCACGAGGTCTTTGTTGACAGACTCGACATTTTCAAGTGTGATGCATTTTAAACAGTCAACCTCTTCCCTATTCTGTACTTCACAGATTAATCCCCATACTATCAACAAAATAAACTGCCTTTCAGACATTACCAATGGGAGGCTTTTCATTTTTATGTATATTCATTCTCCGTTCCTTCCATCATTCTAAATTCCAGGACCAAATTTAAATAAACTCAGGGGATTCTACCTCAACAGCTGATCAGGAATGGGTGCATCTGAGGTAAACAGCCTGTCCTCCTGTTGAGGACCAAACTCCACTTGCATCAGAAGCCCCACTGGCCACTCCGGAGCACGACTTCGCCATCCCACACTTTCAAGAAAGATGCTCTCAGTCTGGCTCAGAGGGTCGATTTTGCCTAGCAGGCAGAGACATGCTCATTCTAGCATTAAGGGACACTCCTCTGCCCAGGCAGGAAGGAGTGGCCTTCGACTTGGGTTCACCTAGTTATTAAGTTGGTGGCCCACTCTGAACTCTTGGGTCATCAACCACCAACTCGAAAACCAGGCGCCCCCCTCCCAGAACCTGCGCAGCCCTTGACTGGATCCCGAGAAAACGCCAGGAGACCCGAGGACGCTTACCAGGCCTCCACATAGGCTGAAGACCGCCGTGTGATCCTCCCGCGCATTGACCTGGCCGCGGTAGAAGCAGTGGCGCAGGTCCAGGGGCGCCGCGCCGCGCTCCAGGGCCCGGCGCGCGGGGGTCCCCAAGTGCACCTCGGTGTAGCCGGCGGCCAGAAAGGCTGCGTCGGCGCTCAGGTTCAGCTGGAAGAGCTGCCCGTAGGCGCTGATGCGATAGTGGGTCCTGAACGGCGTGGGTTCCAGCGCCTCAGAGCTGCGTTTCTTCCGGCTGAAGTGGCGGCTCTGGGGGAACACTTCTCCGAACTCATTGACCCGCGCGGGGGTCACCACTTCGTAGGAGGCCAGCGTCCTAACCAGGGCTTCTGCAACCACAGCGACATGGCCATTAGACCCCCACACGTTTCCAACCCCACACTTTTCAACCAAACGTCCCAGCCGAAGAGTCCCGGGGCCGGGTACCCCCAGGGGCACCACAAATACACACGCTGGTGAGCGCGCGCGCGCACACACGTGCGCCTGTGACTGTTCGTGCTGTTTTCCCACACCCCCGACTCGCTCCACCCTCCCCAAGCACACACCCTGCCACTAATGCCCGAGCAGCCCACCCACCTCCTTCCTCGTCCCTCGTCGCTACCCTGCCAACTCGTGCCCTCCGGGTGCACGCGCCACCCGGCCCCACGCGCCCCCGCCGCGTGGCCCCTGGGGTGAGACGCGTCCCAGGCGCGCGCGATTCCTCGAAATCCAGCGCAGCCGCCACCTCTCGGGATGCTTCTGGCTGACTGATCTGGGAGTCCCGGGGACCCCCGCAGGGCTGGCGTCCCCCAACGCGCCGAGGCGCCCGCCCCCTCGGACCGCACGTCCCACGCGGGCCCCGCGCTCCCACCTCGCCGCTGCAGGCGACCTTACCTTGCCTGGGGTGGAAGTGAACTTCCCAGGACCTGGTGATGAAGAGCGAGAGCTGGTAGAGCAGCCCCGCCAGCCACTTGGCCACCCGCATGGCTCCACCCGGGGGATCTCGACCGGGGAGGCCAACCGGAGCCGCCGGCCGCCCAGCCGGCTTCCCCCGCGCTCCGCCGCCTCTCCTCCCTCTCGCCCGCCGCCCTCCGCGCCGGCCGCCGCGGCGCCTCAGCAGCCTCCGGAGCAGCAGCCCGGGCCCCGGGCCGGCCCGGCTCGCCACACCGCCAGCCTCCGCTCCCTGAGCCGCTGCCTCATCGCACTGCAGCCCCGCAGCCCCCGGCTCGCTCTCGGCAGCCTCGCTCCCCGCCCTGCGCCCGCACCGCCCGCTGAAGCCTTCTCCGCGGGTCCGGCGCGGCGCGGAGAAACGACTCGACCTAGCAGGAACGGTGCCAATATAGCCACCCCGGGCCGGGCGAGCGCCGGGAGAGCCCGCCCCCAGGGGCCGGGCCCGGCCAATCAGCGGGAGGCGCGGCCCCTGCTCGCCCTCCCGCGCGCAGCCCCCACAGCCGCACGCGGAGTGCGGTCCCCGCCGGCGGCCGCTGTGGGCGCGCAACGTGGTGTGCAGCCCGAGGCCCCGCTGGACGCCCGCCCGGCACCCATCGAGCCCGGCGTGATGCGAGCGGCCACGTAGGTGAGAGGTGTGTGGGGCTTTCCATCCAAGCATCCGCTAGGAAGCGTTTGTGACTTAGGTTTCACTGCAAGTTTGGGCTTCTCAAACAAAATAAAATAAGCTACAGGAGAAGGTCGTGTAGGCAGAGGACGCTCCCAATGAAGCTTGGTGGCCAGGCCTCCTTTGCCAGGGCCCCTGTGTGAGCTGGGAGTGGCACAGGTGGGGAGAGGAAGCTGCGTTTGCGAGCAACAGGCAATTCTGGACGAGCGGTTCTGGCAACTAACTGAAGAAATTCGAGAATAGGATATGAGTCTCCAAAGTCCCGGTAACTGATCGTGATTTATCTTTGCCTTCTAAATATTCATATTTGTACTTAATTTTGCATCAAGGGCTTCCCCAAATTATATAAACATCAAGATCCACAAAACTTGTTTCTGCCCCTGCCTGTGGGTCACTATTTTTTTTTAATCAGTTTCTGCTGTTAATGCCACAGTGTTCATATATCCTCTGAGTAGTATCCAAATAACCCCATGTATTTACAGTTATCCTCTTCCATAGTTATTGTGGCTCCGAAGCTAGTTTTAACCAGGTGTCTGTTAAATTGGCTAAATCTCAGTGGCAGCAGAAAGCAATCATTGCAGTGCTGCTGTCTCATTTCCCAACTCCACCTGTTTGCTTTGGGAGTTCCATAATTACTCCTCTCTACAGAGTAGATAAGACTATCTTGAAATCCAATCAGGGGAAAGAATATGAGTGAAAAAGGAATATGTGGGTAAATCTTCACAAGCACAGTGGAGAACACGTTCAATTTAGTTCCTGGCTGCCCTGCCTCCTCTGAGCTCTCAGCAACGGAAATTCTGCTCTCTGAATTCACCTCTGGTGGCATGCTTCTTCACTTTTGTATGAATCTTTGGTCCACCTGTTGTTCAGCACAAGTGGGGAACAATCTTGTTCAAGGAAGGAGAGTTTAATCTTGCATCACCTGAGGAAATCGCCCAGCTTGGTGATGATAATTCCCTCTTCTTTTGTACCCTTTTCTCATAAATGTGATTTCATTTATCAGAGAATTACAAACTTCTGGTAGTTTTTTTCTAAGTTAAGCTTACTGTTGCTCTAGACAAAACAAAAATGGACTTTACCCACACCTGTCTATTTAGTGGTTACCTTCAGTACATTATAATTTAGTCGTTTTAATTACATTGCAGCTCTGAGTGCATCTTTACATTAATAGCCATACCTTCCTTCTTATAAATAACAGAAAATAGAGTTGCACCTGTATAACTGGCTATCTGACTGCTGACTACAGGCAAAATAGACATTTCATTTCCATCACTGAATGTTTGTCACTCAGAGCTGTACTTACAATGGAGCATTTGATTTTCAGCCTTCTCTAACTTTTTGGAAATACTATTTTAAGAAAGGGTATGGAATTTTTCTTTCTTTTTTTTAAAGAAATAAGATGTACGGGGTGTATATTTTTTGTCGTTATAAGCTTTACGTTGTTCAGTAGAGTTTTATTTCCCTCATTTCATAGAAATGTTACATTTTTATGCAGTAAGTAAACTGAATTTCTACCAATCCTTTCTGACTTCAAATGCCTTTTCATTTTACTAGGCATTATGATATTCACATTCTCTCTTTCTTCCTCCCGGTCGATTAATGAGAATGTCGTGAATAAGCTAATCTATTTAAATCAAGCCATTTCCTCACATTGGTAATTAGAGGTACCGTTTATGGAATTCCTCTGACATGCCAGGCACTATACAAGGGACTTTAAACAGGTTACTTTATTTAATTTAATGATTACCCCCATGGGGCTCAAAGAAATTAAGTAATTCATCTGGATCACATATCAAATTACTCAAATCTCTTTGGTTTCAAATTTCTTATTGTGTAAAGAAAGTTGAACTCTTTATACCAGATCAAATATGATGTACCATTGTGACCAACAACGGTTCAGAAAATGAAGGCCATAGTTATATCAAATAAAATTGTATTTGATTTTTAATTCAGGTAGCTATTATAAATACAAGCTACACAACCAGCTTGGCACAGGGTGGAAAAAATATTTTCAACCTTGTAAAGCAGGAATATGCTCACTATACTCAGGGGTTGATAGACCTTGTTTTATAATCCTAATTCTACTGTAACCAGCCATGTAATGTTGAATGGCTTACCTAATGTAAGCCTATTTGCCCTCAG
Organism: Cephalopachus bancanus; assembly: GCA_027257055.1. Taxonomy (NCBI): domain Eukaryota; kingdom Metazoa; phylum Chordata; class Mammalia; order Primates; family Tarsiidae; genus Cephalopachus; species Cephalopachus bancanus. The sequence goes on from JAPVLO010000076.1 coordinate 6,573,939, forward strand.
TTGTAAAATGGAGATAATAGTAGTAATCTCATGCAATTGTTAAAATTTTTTTTTAAAGATAATTCAGTTGACATACTTGGCATAATACGGGACAAAATATGTTATCAATTCATGTTCTTGCTGATTATGATTTTTATTACATGACAGTAGAAGACTGAATGTTCATACCAAAAGGAACAACTATTTGGACAGAGACTCCTTTTCTAATATTAGTAGGTAGGAGTTAGGGTTGTCAAATTCCATGGTTTACCTGGGACTGGAGACTTTCCTGAGATGCAAGATTTTCAGTGCTAGGGCTTGGGAAAACTTGGGTAAACTAGGTTGAGTTGGTCACTCAAGTTCTCAGCCAAGGCACTATCGACTTTTTGGGCTGAAAAAAATTCTTTGTTACAGGGACTGCCCTGTGCAATGTAGTGTTTAGCAACATTTCTGGTCTCTACCCACTAGATAACAGTAGTACCCCACCCCTGTTGTTACAACCCAAAATATTTCCATATATTGCAAAATGTTCCCCAAGGGAAAAATTGGTCCCAAGTGAGAACCACTGCTCTAGTAGTGGGGAAGAGAATTGGGAAATAGTAAATGCACTGAAGTGAGTTTGGCAGGATACCCCACAGATACTGCTTCATTCTTAATAACAAATTGTCAATTGCTTAGTAGAAACTCTTTATATAGTCTAATTGATATGAATTATCCATCAGTTTAATTAAAGCAGTACAAGTTATGGTCATTTTGTTAATAATTTAAAAATATTGTAGACTAGGCACTGTGGCTCTCACTTGTAATCTCAGCATTTTGGGAGGTTGAGCCAGTAGGATAGTTTAAAGTCAGGACTTAGAGACCAACCTGGGCAACAAAGCAAGGCCCTATCACTACAAAAAATAATTTCAAAAAATAACAAAAAGTGATAGCATTGTCTTTGTTTCCAGGCATACAGAGAAAAATTAACTCTTCAGTCCAAGCAATTTTTTTTTTTTTAAGCAGGACTAACTGTGAGGATAGAAAAGCTCCCACGGTAGGAGAGGACCTGAGGAGGTTGCCTCAGCCCAAGCTCTTATTACACGTGTTCTAATTATGTCTTTACTTACCTACATTCAGCACTAGATTATAAATCATGTGAGTAGTAACTCACATATAAACAGGCATTTGAGACAGTATCCCCAGCACCAAATGCTGTGCCCAACCTGGAATAGAAATAAATATTCATTAGATAATACATACAAACAGTTAAATTTATATAACCTAGGGAAAATTAAGCATAGCCTGCCAATTTTATCATCTCTATCTTTTTATTGGGATATTTATACCATTTACATTTAATGTAATAATTAATATGGTAACATTTAAGTCTGTCATCTTGCTGCTTGTTTTCTATCTGTCCTACAATTCTTTGCTCCTTTTTTTCCTCTCTTTTTGTCTTTTGGGTTAAGTGAATGTGTTTTATAATTCTTTTTAATCTCCTTTATTAGCTACAATTTTTTGTTTTGTTATAAAAGTGGTTACTTTAGGATTTTTAGTATACATATTTAATTTATCTGTCTACTTTCAAGTGATATCATGCCAATTAAATTTCTTTCCTCCAATCTTTGTACTGTTGTCATACATTCAACTTTTACATATGTTGTAAATCCCATATTACATTGTTGCTATTTTTATTTGAACAGTTACTTCCATCTGGTATCAATTTCTTTCCAGCTGAAGGCTTCCTTTAACATTTCCTATGGTGGAAGAATGCTGGTAATAAATATTTTTAACTTTTCTATGTCTTAAGTCTTTATTTAACCTTTACTGCTTTTATTTCCTCTCTCTTTCTTTTAAGGATTCTAGTTGAACATATATCAGGTTGCATGAAGTCCCACAAGTCTCTAAATCTCCATTTATTTGTTAATATTCTCCTTCTTTCTTTCTGTGTTTCATTTTGGATAATTTTATTACTATCCTCAAGTTTACTAATCTTTTCTTCCACCATGTCTATCCTGCCATTAGTTCTATTCAATGTACCTTTCATTTTACATATTGTAGTTTTTACCCTAGAACTTTAATTTGAATTTTATTTGTTTATTACATGCCTCTGCTTAACTTTTCAAACATATAGGATACAGTTATAATAATTCTGTCAATATCCATTTCATTCTCAATATCCATTCTATCATATGGGCCAGTGCTGGGTCAATTTTGGTTAAGTGATTTTTTTCCCCCTCATTATTGGTCATACTTTGAATGTCTGATAATTTTTTATTGGATGTCGTACGTCAGTAATGTTACATTTTGAGATGCTGTACATTTTTGTATTCCTATAATTCTTCTTGAGCTTTGTTCTGGATGTGGTTATGTTGCTTGGAAACAAATAGTTTCTGGTCTCGCTTTTAGGATTTGTTAAGCAAGAACTAAGAAACACTCAGTCTAAGGCTAATTATCCTTTACTTCTGAGGCAATACTCTCTGTGTACTGTACCCAGTGCCCACGAATCAGAAGGCTTTTCAATATAGTTAGTGAGAACAGACTATTCCTGGCTCTATAAAGAGCCATGGCACTGTTATTTATAATCCTTCTGGGTGGCTCTTTCCTTATCCTTGCATAGTTTCTTCACCATGCACACACACTAGTTTTAAAATTGAAACTCTTCGTATTATTGAAATACAAATAAATTAATTTAAAAGATGACTATTACTATATATATGAGCATAGTTCATCTTCACCTCCTGGATTTTTTTTTTAAAAAGAGTGATAGCCGGGCTCGGTGGCTCAGCCTGTAATCACGCGCTTTGGGAGGCCGAGGTGAGTGGATTGCCTGAGCCTGCAGGTTCGAGACCCACCTGGCCAAATTGGCGAGACCTCATCTCTATAATAAATCCAAAAAAAAAAATTAGCCGGGTGTGGTAGCGCGCGCCTGTAGTTCCAGCTACTAGGAAGGCTGAGGCGGAAGGATCGCTGGAGCCCAGCAGGTCGAGGCTGCGGTGGCCAGAAGCGGCCACTGCACTCCAGTCTGGGTGACAGAGTGAGACTCCAACTCAAAAAAAAAAAAAAGAAGAGTGATAACTCTAAGGTCTTATAACAGTTGCCATAAACAAATTTTGGTAGAAACTATGTGGAAGAAGTAAAGAAAATACTCAGAGAGGATGAAGAAGGCTCAATAGGCGCAGATATCAAGTAACACTAGAAAAAAAAAAGAGCTTTCTGAAGGTGAGTGCTGACCTTGTTTTGTGAAAGCTATATTTCTTCTGTGGAACATCAGAGACTGAGTACATGAGTAGGCCGTCAGCAGCAGTCATTCAGTACCAAGTTTTGTCTTGAGTAGCAGAGGAAGAGGGTTATACAGGTAATAATAGAGGAGCCAGAGCTGTAGGAAGGAGTATATTTCTGTGACAGCAGAGAAGGAGAGAGGCTAGAAAGCCAGTCTGCACTTCTCAGCCCCAATAAATAGCTGGTCCAAGAAAATTCAGTTAATTCAAGGATAAATTTTATTTTTTAAGAATTGCACATGATAAATGCAAATGCACTATAAAAAATAAATGTGGAGAAGGGCATCAGAACATATCTGCAGATGAAGAAGACACATTGGAAAAATGTTGCCATAGAACAAACAAAAATTGTCACCAGGCCTCTTGTGGTGGCTCACACCTGTAATTGCAGCACTCTGGGAGGCCAAGGCAGGAGACATTGCTTGAGCCCAGAAGTTTGAGACAAGCCTAGGATACATAGCAAGACCTCATTTCTTCAAAAAAATAATAAAAATAAAAGTTAATTAACAGAAAGTAGAACTAGTTCAGGCAGCATTTTCTCATCACAGTGTAATAAACCAAAAAATAATACAGAAGAAAGATGAAAGACTTTTTCAGAGGTAGTTTTAAAACAACCCTTGTGTCAAATAAAAAATGTAAACATATATTCAGCATTGCTTTAGAGAATCAGCAATAATGAAAAGCTACGTTTCAGAATAGGATAGAGATACAACAGACCTAGAAGGAAATGTAAAACCTTACATCTTTAGATCATCTCCTAACAAGAATGAAAAATTAATTAAGCCAATAACTAAACTATTAGCTTAAAAAAATGAAAAGCAAGCCGGGCTCGGTGGCTCAACCTGTAATCCCGCGCCTTTGGGAGGCTGAGGTGAGTGGATTGCCTGAGCCCGCGGGTTCAAGACCCGCCTGGGCAGCGAGACCTCATCTCTACAATAAATCAAAAAATCAGCCAGGCGTGGTAGCGCATGCCTGTAATTCCAGGTACTTGGAAGGCTGAGGCGGAAGGATCGCCGGAGCCCAGCAGGTCGAGGTTGCGGTGGCTGGAAGCGGCCACTGCACTCCAGTCTGGGTGACAGAGTGAGACTCCAACTCAAAAAAAAAAAAATGAAAAGCAGAATACGAGAATTAAAGACATAAGCAGAAATGAAAGCATTAGAAAACAAATGATAGGTCCTCATTATATTATATTAAAGATCATGTGTTTAATTTTGATGAGAAAATTTGCCACAGGAGAAGGAAAATTCACAAGTCTACTTGAGAAGTTAGCCTGTAATATGTGAAGCTTAAAATAAAAAGGCATACACATTACCTTAGGAACAATATTTTTATTTGTTTTTTGTTTTATTTTGTTTTTGTCATGGGTGATGAGGGTGAGGCTTCACAAAAAGTACTAGACATTTATTTCTTGATTTATATAACTGAGAGAAAGGAAAAATAAAGAATGACTTTTGCATCAGTTCCATTAGGTCATAAAACTCGTAAGTGGCAACAAAGGTAGTATGTAGAAAGACCAACCTGGCAAATTGGTGAGACCTCGTCTCTACAATAAATTTTTTAAACATTAGCCAGGTGTGGTAGCACATGCCTATAGTTCTGGCTACTTGGAAGGCTGAGGTGGAAGGATCACCAGAGCCCAACAGGTCGACACTGAGGTGGCCATGAGTGTGCCACTGCACTCCAGTCTGGGTGACAGAGTGAGACTCCAACTCAAAAAAAGAAAAAAAAAATGATAGATAGATGTTGCAATGTCAGAGTGGTAGCCTGGGGTGGGAGCGCATAAGTAATCTCTCTTCTCTACTTTTCTCAACAATTAGCATGTATTCTTTATGTAATAAGAATCAAAAATATGATTCCCTACCTCACAGCATACCCCAAAGTCAATTCCAGATGGATTGCAGACCTAAATATGAAAGATAATGCAATATAAATTTTTAAAGAAAACAGGATAACATATGGGCTTTGGAGTAGGCAAAAGTTTCTCTAAAAGAATTCAAAAGTATCAACCAAAAATGATAAACTGAATTACAGTAAAACGAAGAACTTCTTTCTGTTCATCAAAAGATGTCATTGGAGAGTAAAGAATGTGGGAGAAATTATTTGTAATTAGATATATCACAATCTAAATATAAAGGTAAAAATAATACATGGGATTATAGTAAAAATTGAGAACTTCTACACTGTTAGAGTAAAAAGTATGGGAGAAATTATCTGTAACATTTATCTATTGAAGCTTTATATCCATAATATTTTAGAAAAAGCTCTTCTAAGTTTAATAAAAAAGAAAGACAACCAAACAAAAATATTATCAAACAACTTTAAAAGACATTTCACAAAACAGGATATAAAAATAGCCAATAAACATGGTAAAAACTGCTCAAAATAACTAATCATCAAAGAAATCAAATAAAAAAACACAATGAGATAGCACATACCCACAAAAGGGATAAGTTTAAAATATGGATAACACCAAATGGTGGCAAGGATGTGGTACTCTCAGACCCTGCTGGAGGGGATGCAAATTGCTACAACCACACTGGAAATTGTTGGCCAGTATCTCTGAAAGCTAAACATAGGCATAGCATGTACTCCTACGTAGGATATATATAGGGTATACTCCTAAGTATATCCTCTCAGGAAATGCATACATAAGTTTAAGAAGAGACATGTCCAAGAATGTTGGACAGCAACTATATGTTTGTAATACCACAAACCTAAAAACTACCCAAAAGCCAATCATCAGTAGGCTAGATCAACAAATTGTTGTGTATGTGCAAAATGGAATAGTTGATAGAATGAGAACATGCAATCTGCACTTACATGCAACAACATAAACAAACCTCATAAAAATTATTTATAAAAGACTCAGAACCCCCAGTAAAGGGTACCTATTACATGATTCCATATCTAGAAAATATACAAGAGCAGACAAAACTTCTCTATGTCGAGAAAAACAAAATCATGAACTTCACCGCAATCTGGATGGATAATACTGACTGATTTTTCACAGAAACAAAAAACTGAGTGTCACATGTTCTCACTCATAAGTGGACCTTGAACAATTACCATGATACTATAAGAAAAGGATTGGCAAGAGCAGGAAACTGCCGAGAAGGGTGCAGGGAAGCAGGATTGGCAGTAGTGGAAATCTGCCTGTGGAAGGGAAGCAACCTCATCAACAAGGATACCAGTATAATGACAATTTGTATGCCTAACCCTGAATTGTGTCCCCATCTTTAAAATTTAAAAAAAATTAAAAGAGAAAAATCTAAGAGAAAAACAAAAACAAAAACAAAAAACTTCTCTATGTCATTAGAAGTCAGGGTAGTAGCTAACCCTGGGGATGTAGAGAATAGAGAGAGGAGTAAATCTGACGGTGGTTTCTAAGATGCTAGTAGCATTCTGTTTCTCAGTTTGGATTATATTGCTAACAGGTGGGCTTTTTGTGAAAATTTATACATCTGCACTCTTATGTTTACTTTGTGTGTGCATGTGCTATATTTTAAGAATAGAACTTTAAATTTAAATATGTTCAAATATAAAATGCTTTTTTTTTACTATTTGGAAAAAGTTTAAAAGAACATTTGATAATTAAATATTAAAATAATCTTTGGGATAAAACATTTATTTCTCAGCCGGGCATGGTAGCGCATGCCTGTAATTCCAGCTACTTGGAAGGCTGAGGCAGAAGGATGGCCGGAGCCCAGCAGGTCGAGGCTGCGGTGGCCGGGAGCGGCCACTGCACTCCAGTGTGTGCAACAGAGTGAGACTCCAACTCAAAACAAACAAACAAACAAAAAACATTTATTTCCAGATACAATTTAATCCAACAATCTCACAAACCAAAAATTTCAGAAAAATTCTGACAAAAATAACATTCATAGTCGTTTATCAGTCACTTAACAATATATTCAAGCCCCATTAAAAAGTGGGCAAATGATACAAACAGAGACATTTCTCAAAAGGAGATATGCAAATGGTCAACAAACTTATGAAAAAATGCTCAACACTAATTGTCAGGGAAATGCAAATCAAAACCACAATAAACTACCTCCTTTCACTGGTCAGAATGGCTGTAATTTAAAAAATCAAAACATAATCGTTACTAGTGCAGATGGTGGAGAAAAGGAAATGGTTATACATTGATGGTGGGAGTATAAATTAGTACAACCTCTGTGGAAATTGGCATGGAACTTTCTTGAAGAACTAAAAGTAGATCCGCTATTTGATCTGGCAATCCCACTTATGTATCTATCTAGAGGAACAGAGGTGGTTACATAAAAAAGACACCTGCACCTCCATGTTCATTGCAGCACAATTCACAATTGCAAAGATGTGGGACAACCTGCATGCCCATAAAATCAGTGGATAATGAAAATGTGGTATACAAGGGGGGACCCCCCCAAAACAGAATTCATTTATAAAAAATTGTGTATTCTTACATGTTTAAGCTTCAGTCACTTTCAAAATGCTCTCCATTTGCTGCAATATATCTATCAAGACTCTTTTTCCATTGCTGAAAACTGTTTTTTTAATTAAATTTTATTTTATTTAGAGATGTGGGGACAAGAATTAACTACGCAAGTAACTTGCAAGCAGGAAAAATTTGGGCCTTTATCTGACCCTCACTCATACTGGTATAGGACCAGGTACCCTTTGTGTTGTTACATGTGCTCCCGCCTTCCCCTAGCAGTGCCCAGCGACTGCCAATTCCTCCTTTGTGCTAATGTGATTAATGTTGAGGTCCCACTTTTGAGTGAGAACATGCAGTTTTCAGCTCTTTGTGTGATAGATCATCAAGTATGATCCAATATACTGCAAAGTTCATTATTTTGTTCTTTTATATAATACTCCATTGTGTGTATGTACCTCATTTTCTTTATCCAGTCCACTTTCAATGGTCAGTAGGGTTGGTTCCATGTGTTTGCTATTGTGAATAGTATGTTAATAAACATGCATGTGCAGGTGTCTTTTTGGTAGAAGTATTTCTATTTCTCCGGGTATATTCCCAGGAAAGGGATTGCTGGATCATATGGAAGGTCAATTTTTAGTTTTAAGAATCACCACACTGCTTTCCATAAAGTTTAAACAAGCTTTTCTCTGTACCCACACCAGCATCTGTTGTTTTTTGATTTATTAGTTAGGTGGTGTCTCTTTGTAGTTTTTATTTGCATTTATCTGATGATTAATGAGGCGGAGCATTTTTTTCAGGTATCTGTTGGCTGCTTGTATTTCCTTTTTTGAAAAGTGTCTGTCTATTCATGTCCTTTTACCCACTTTTTAATGGGATTCCCCCACACACACACTTTGTTTGCATTCTTTGTAGATTCTGGATGTTAGACCTTTGTCAGATACATAATTTGCAAATTTTTTCCCATTCTATAGGTTGTCTCTCCACTCTCTTTTTTTTTTTTTTTGAGTTGGAGTCTCACTCTGTCGCCCAGACTGGAGTGCAGTGGCCGCTCCCGGCCACCGCAGCCTCGACCTGCTGGGCTTCGGCTATCCTTCCATCTCAGCCTTCCAAGTAGCCGGAATTACAGGCATGCACTACCATGCCCAGCTGATTTTTTGATTTATTGTAGAGATGAGGTCTCGCTGCCCAGGCGGGTCTCGAACCCGCGGGCTCAGGCAATCCACTCACCTCAGCCTCCCAAAGGCGTGGGATTACAGGCTGAGCCACCGAGCCCGGCTCTCCACTCTCTTGATGCTTTATTTTACTGTGCAAAAGCTTTTCAATTTGATGAGGTCCTACTTGTCTATTTTCAATTTTATGGCATTCACTTTCGGGGACTTGGTCAAGAATTTCTTGCCTACACCAATGTGCAGAGGATTGTTTCCTACATTTTCTTCTAGGTTCTTATAATTTGAGATTTTGTGTTTAGGTCTTTGATCTATTTTGAGTTGATTTTTGTATTTGGGGCTAGTTAGGGGTCCAGTTTTCTTCTTCTGCATGTGGTCAGCCAGTTTTGCCAGCACCATTTGCTAAATATGGTCTCCTTTCCCCAGTGACTGTTATTGGAGGTTTTGTTGAAGATGAGTGAGAAACCGAGTTTTTGCTTCCGGATTCTCTGTCTTGTTCCCTTGGTTTATTCTTGTACCAGTACAAGGCTGTTTTGGTTACTGTAGCCTGGTACAGTTTAAAGTCTGGAAGTGTGATATATTTCACTTTATCCCTTTTACTGAAGATTGTTTTGGCTATTCATGCTTTTTTCTGTTTCCATATGAATTTGTGTTTTGTTGTTTCTAGGTCTGAGAAAAATGATGCTGGAAATTTGATGGGTATTTCATTGAATTTGTAGTTTGCTTTGGGTAGGATTGAAATCTTGACAATATTAATTCTTCCAATCCATGAGCGTGGAATGTTTTTTCCATTTGTTTGTGTCATTCTTGATTTCTTTGAGCAGTGTTTTATAGTTTTCATCATAAAGGTCTTTCACTTTTCTGGTTAGACGGATGCCAAGGTGTTTCATTTTTTGTGGTTATTGTGAATGGCATTGTACTTTTTATTTGAGCCTCTGACTGCTTTTTGCTAGTGTATAGAAATGCAACTGTCTTTTGCACACTGCTTTTTGTAACTTGAGACTTTACCAAAGTCAATTATCAGTGTGAGGAGGCTTTTGACAGAATCCCTACGATTTTTAAGATCTAGAATCATATCTTCTGCAAAGAGGGATATCTTAACTTTATCTTTTCCTATTTGGATACCCCTAATTTCCTTTTTCTTGCTTGGATTACTCTGGCTAGGACTTCCAGTACTGTACTGAACAAGAGGGATGAGAGTGGGCATCCTTGTCTTATTCCTGTTCTTATGGGGATTGCTTCCAACTTCTTCTCATGGAGAAAAATGTTGGCTGTGGGTTTATCATAGATGGCTCTTAGTGTGAGAGTCAATCTCTTCATTTAGTTTTCTTAGTAGTTTTTTATAAAACCTGGTGATTTTGTGTTGGGTGCATATATGTTTAGGATAGATATTTCTTGCTGGTGGATTGAGCCTTCTACCATTATGTAATGTCCTTCTGTGTCCTTTTTAACTTTTGATGGTTTGAAGACTGCTTTGTCTGATATTAAAATACAATAGACTCGAAAACAAGTTCTTGATAATTTATAATCTATGATTCATATAAATAATGTGCTTCCCTCTAGACAAAGTATGTAAGTAGTATATTCTGCATTTCATTTTTTTAACAAGATAAAATTATACACTCTATTAGAGATAGAAAAGGTTAAAAGAATCATTTTCACTAGGATTTTTAAAAATTATTTTAGTTCTACACCAAGGCAAAAATATATTGAATTTAGAAAAAGCAAAAAAACCTTTATTTTAAGGAGGTGTTAAATCAAAAATAGACACAATGTGGCAAATAACTTTATTTTAAGGAGGTGTTAAATCAAAAATAGACACAATGTGGCATTTAACCAATGGAGGGTTTTTGCCAGGAAAAAAAAATGGCAGACAATCAGAGAACACAGGAGCCAGTCTTGGAGTTTACTCCAGTGACATGATGGAATGCCAAATAAGGTGGAATACCACCAACACGGGGTGAAAAAAGGCAAGGCGCCTTTAGCAAGCCAATGAAGGAAGGGATGGCATCATTCCAAGGGCAGAAGAAGAAAAAAGGAGCTGCTCTCTCCCTTGTCTAGCTTGAATTACAAAACTCTGCAAGCAATGGGAGGAGATAAAATTACAACTCTGTTCTAGCTGGGGAAGTGTCTGGAAATTCATCAGGCTAACGTGATGATGATTGAATGGTTTAAATATAAGATTCTAGTGATATGTTTGCAAAGGGCCAAGTAAAAGCCTGCAGCCAGGAGAAAAATGACACTAAACAAAAATTCATATAGTCTTTTTCATACCAATGTATTCTCAAATTTTTCAAAAATTATAACCATTAAACTAAAATATGGCCAAGTTAGAGTGATGCTCAAAACATTGTCACAGCAAAGAACAAGTTTGCCAAACTTCTTCATTTTTTCAAGCTTTCAATCTTTCTTATCTATGAAATGAGAAGATTAGACTGGATAAATTCTGTGACCATTTATATGCCTAATATTCATCGGTAATTTTATGATTTGAAGTAAGTATAAAATATGCAAGATCACCAGAGAATGGACGAGGTCATGGGCTAAAAAGAATGACAATATAAATATTGAATCTTCATTATGAAGAGACAGTAGCATAAAAATAAATGTTGCCCTTTAGGTTCTCATATAGAAGTTTGAAGAAATACCTTGTTTTTTGGTAAATCAAATAAGGCGGAAGCCAAAAGCAGAAATCAATATTTTGGCATCCCAAGGAGGTCTATGAAATTGAAACAGATTATATGTAGTCAATCAAATTTTGCAAACAGGTTAGAGAGAAGAGTATGCCATACATGGTTTGTTTTGAGAAATTCTGTACAAACAGAGTTTATTCGCACTGACTTATTTTATTGTATAATTTTATATTGCACACAAATGTAGAAACTTAAATATTAGTGTAATAAAAACCTGAAATGGACTCAGAAATGCAGAGTCTCTATTACTGCATATTCTCACCCACACAAATTAAGACCAGAAATATATTTTATGTAAAGTTGTGCACTTTTTACAAGAAATTAAAGTAAGAAAGATATTTTATTAAACAAGTGTAGTGCTTTATTGTTTTCATGTTATTCACTATTTACCTGGTTTTATTTTTGAGGGCAGGAAAAATGGCTTGAAAAGTGCATGTTTCACAGCCCAGATATGAGCCATATAAGTAAACTACTTTTGGTTAACCCATTGCCCAACTTGCATGTTTATTTACCTAACTTGCTTTCAGTTGAGTAGTGAATGTATTCCAAACTCAAATCCACCCTCAAGGCCCTTGTTGCGGACATTAAAATTATTTTGCTAGTGACTCTGAGAGCAATTTTCAAAGCAAACTCCAATCTGTTTTAAGAAACAGTAATATCCTTGAAAAGACCACTTTAAAGCAAGGTTGTTCATTTGGATTTATTTGGTACGTGTGTTAAATGATCAGTTCGTGTCTTGTAAAACTTCTCCACTGTGAAGCTTCTTCATATAACCCCCCAGGGAAAGGTGGTTGCACTATTTATAACCATACTTAAAACTAAGCACTTTAGATTATAATTATATATTTATAAAGCATGGACCAGAGCATGGTCTCTATCACATAGTACAATTTTTAAAACGTGCTGTTTTGTTGAATTAATATTACATATGAAAATATTCTTACATTTGGAACTATGAGCATAATTTATCTCTCTCTCTATACACACACACATATAATATAATCTACTTGACCAAAATTATTGAATGTATTCAATTAAAGATAAAACCATCTTTAGCCTGGCATAGCTAAATTAAGTGAACTCACTGAAATTACTTTGCAAACATGTCAGGCTAAGGGATATCTTACATAGTATTTCTTTACTATGTTTTATATAAATTTATGCCATTTTAACTTTTCCTGCCCTTTGGGATAAAGCTGAGCATATACAAAAGTTGTATATAAAATGGAAATATTGCTTCAGTGCAGACCAGATATTATCATCTGTCAACACCAACTTTTCTCCATTCTTCCGGAAGAAAACAAAAGTTCTAACATAAACACCCAGCTTGTGCCATATGAACTTGTAGAACTTGAAGATGCCTAGATCCCCATTTCCTTGAATAAACACAAAATGAGGAGTGGTAGACTGTCATCTATTTTTGACAGTGGTTTTCCATGATTCTGGATCAGACCTCTCTGCACTGAGATATTAATTATTCTTTTTTTTTTGAGTTGGAGTCTCACTCTGTCGCCCAGATTGGAGTGCAGTGGCTGCTCCCGGCCACCGCAGCCTCGACCTGCTGGACTCCGGCGATCCTTCCGCCTCAGCCTTCCAAGTAGCTGGAATTACAGGCATGCACTACCACGCCTGGCTGATTTTTTGATTTATTGTAGAGATGAGGTCTTGCTTTTTAGTGCTTTTTCTTATCTAATGTAATTCATAGTGATAGTAGGAGGACCAGGGTGGGAAGCTGGGACTATGTATGACATCAGCCACAGAAACCACATCTTTCAGTGACAACTATCAGGCATGATTCTGCAGTTATTGTTGCAAAGTCCAAATTTATTTAACTCTCTCTCACTGTGTCTCTATTTTGACTTAGTACAGACTCAGGGTTTTACTTTTTCAGAGTAGCTTCAACATGAAGCATATGGAGGACATCTATTTGTGATAATTGTCTTTTCCTTCCTTCCTTCTTCTTAAGGCTGAATAACACACACACACACACACACACACACACACACACACACACACACACACACACACACCATTTTCTTTGTTCATTCTTTCACACATGGGTACTTAGTTTGTTTCCATATCTTGACTATTATGAGTAAATTATGATGAACACAGAAGTACTGAAATCTCTTCAAGATTCTGATTTCTTTTTTTTTTTTTTGAGTTGGAGTCCCACTCTGTCACCCAGACTAGAGTGCAGTGGCCGCTCCCGGCCACCGCAGCCTCGACCTGCTGGGCTCCGGCAATCCTTCCGCCTCAGCCTTCCAAGCAGCCGGAACTACAGGCATGTGCTACCACACCCGGCTGGTTTTTTTGATTTATTGTAGAGATGAGGTCTTGCTGTCCAGGCGGGTCTCGAACCCGTGGGCTCAGGCAATCCACTCACCTCAGCCTCCCAAAGGTGCGGGATTACAGGCTGAGCCACCAAGCCCGGCTAAGATTCTGATTTCAATTCCTTTGGTTATATATCCAGAAGTTGGATTGCTGGATCATATGGTAGTTCCACTTTTTATTTTTTGAAGATCCTTCATTCTGTTTTTCATAGCAGCCACAACATTTTATATTCCCATCAACAGTGTACAAAAGTTCCAACTTCTCCACATCCTTGCCAGCACTTCATTTTTTCTTTCTTTGTTAATAGCCATCCTAACAGGTGTGAGGTGATAGCTCATTGTGGATTAGGTTTGCATTTCCTTGATGATTAGCAATGTTGAGTATCTTTTTATATACCTCTTGGCCATTTGCAGATCTTTTTTGGAGAAATGTCTATTAAAATCTTTTACTTGTTTTTAATTGGATCATCTGGGGAGTTTTCTGCTATTGAGTTGTATGAGTAGCTTCCACATGTTGGACATTAACTACTTATCAGATTTATGGGTAACAAATATTTTCTCCCCTTTAGTAGGTTGCCTTTTCATTCTTGATTGGGGTCTTTTGTTGCTCAGAGCTTTTTAGTTTGGTGTAGTTCCATTTGTCTGTTTTTGATTTTGTTAATTGTGCTTTTGGTATCATATCTAAGAAGTCCTTGCCATGATTCCACTTATATAAAGTATCTAAAATCATCAAACTTACAGAAACAGAGAGTAGAATGGTAGATGTCAAGGACTAAGGGGAAGGAGAAATGGGAAGTTGCTATTCAGTGGTTATAACGTTTCATTTATACAAGATAAGTGTGTGTTAGAGATCTAGGATACATCATGTGTCCATAGTATACGATACTTTATTGTGCATTTAACATTTTAAGAAGGTAGAATTCATGTTAAGTGTTCTTACCAAAATAAAAAAAGACAGAAATCAAATTTCAAAAAAGAGTAAACATCGTGGTTCTGGAAGACACAAACTATTCAATAGTAAAAGTGATGTGTGGTTTCCTGGGGATGTGGGACTAGGGGTGGTGCAAAGGAAAGAGCAGATATCAGGAAGCACAAGGTTGCTTTTGGGGTGATGGATATGTTCATTGTCATGATTATGGTGATGGTGTATACATTTTAAAATGTCAAATTGTGAACATCAGGTATGTGCAGGTTGTTGTATGTCAATGATACCTCAATAAAACACTAAAATAAAAAGTTTAAAATAAAATGGCCTTCTAAGGACTCCTAAGATTACTAAGTTACTAAGTGGAAATTGCGTAACTTTTGCCAACTTTAAGACCCTTTAAATACGTAGATACTGAAGTTTCCAAAGGGCACACAGACTTTCTCATATTTCTGGATAATATCATCATAAGCTTATTGGAAGCAGAGATCATGTCTTTCTGACATTGCATCCCAAAGACCTATCAAGGCCAAGTACACTGCAGTCTTTATACATGTTCATAAAGTGTTTACTGAAATCATTGCTGAATGGATGGATTTATTCTACCACTCTTAAAATAAGACCCTGCCTGCCTGTCTTCAGGACCAAAATAATCAGTGTAAAGAAAAAAGAAATCTAAATTATTGACTGGCAAAATTGCATGTGAAAATACATAGATGTGCTTTCACTTAGTTACTTTTTCACAAGAGTATGCATTCTAAAAGAGATCCAGGAATACTTATTGAAAAGAGATGATTGTATTCAATTAATGTATCAGGTGAGCAGTAAAAGAAGTTAGTAGCCAAATGACCTCAGGAAATACAGGCAGTACAGATATAAATTTCACAGCCTTAATTAATGGTGCATGGGCTTAATTGTAAAACCAGAACTAATATAAGTAATAATAATAAATAACATTCTGGGGTACCTCTTATATGCCATGTTCTGGGCTCAGCACTTAGATACATTCTGTAATTTAATCTTCCCAACAACCTTGTAAGACATGTCCTATGATCATCCTCTTTTTGCAGATAAGGAAGCCGTTACTCAGAGAGGTTAAATAACTTACTCATGATTAGAGATCTAGTAAGTGGCAGAGCTAACATGGAATCAGTTCTCTCTGTCACCAGAGTCCACAGTCTTCATCACACTGTCTTCTCATCCAGTGCAACTCCTTCACTTGTCAAATGCAGAAACGGGGGCACAGGGAATATAGTAAGTTGTCTGTTTTCATGCACCTTGTTAATTCTTGAACTATGAGCTGAACTCAGGTCTCTTCATCCCCAGCTCTGTAATTTCTATTCTAGAAAGCTGTAAGCCCTGATATATTAATTCCTAGTATTATAAATGTTACCCAACTCTAATTAGTTGACCCATGAATGAAATTTAGCCCTAGTTAAGTGACTGGATCCATTTTCCATCTGAACACCTTTGGTCAAATTGAACTGGATATATTTTAGTTCATCACTTAAGTAAAGAATATATACTTTAGCCGGACTTGGTGGCTCAGCCTGTAATCCCGTGCTTTGGGAGGCTGAGGTGAGTGGATTGCCTGAGCCCGCAGGTTCGAGACCCACCTGGCCAACTTGGTGAGACCTCATCTCTACAATAAATCAAAAATTAGCCGGGCGTGGAAGCACGCACCTGTAGTTTCAGCTACTTGGAAGGCTTAGGCGGAATGATCACTGGAGCCCAGCGGGTGGAGGCTGCGGTGGCCGGGAGCGGCCACTGCACTCCAATCTGGGCAAGAGAGTGAGACTCCAACTCAAAAAAAAAAAAAAAAAAAAAGAGAGAGAATATATACTTTAACTCAGATACTTGGGAGAAATTATTTCTAAATACTCTTTACTATTCCCCAATATTATAATATGAAAGGAATAAGGAGCCAACACTATCACTAGAAGAACTTGGGAGAGCACAAAACACAGAAAAACTAATACTAAATATTTCTATGTGGTAAGCAATCAACTAAGCTCTTTAAATTTGATAGCTCATTTAATGCTCACAGAATTGTTCCATAGAAGATGGATACAACTAGTATCCCTGCTTTCCAGTTGAGGAAAATGAAATACAGAGAGTTCCCATAATACAGTTAGGAAGTGGCAGAACCTAAATTTGGACCTCAGCTCTCCAGCTCCATAGCCTATATTTATACTGAGAACCTTTTCATTCATATTCATATTTATTAATATGAAAGAATGTTAAATAGGGATATCTCCAGCTTTCTTGAATTTTCAGCTGAGGTCTCAACTTTGAGGTTAGTAAATTTAAAATACTATGCCCACAGTTTAAAGAATGCATTTTGAAAGGACTTACTGAAAGGTTGCCCAACTGTTTAGAAGCCATTACCTCTAAAAGTTTATGTAAGATAAGGCTAAAGAGTCTAGAGAGAAATTCCTTCTAGGGGATATTGTAGGATGTTTCTCCGGTAGTAAAGAGCAAAGGGAAATCTTTGGATAGATTATTCAGGGTTGCATACCCTTAGTGAAATTCAGATGGCATCTCATTCCCCAGCTGGATGCTTTCTAAGCTGCATAAAGTATTTGGGTCATCCATGACTCATTCAAGAATGAAGTGTCATAGTCTTTAGGAGAATCTAACAATCCCTGGAGTTTGGAGGGCAGGGTGTTCTGGTATGTGCCTCTCACCTGCAGTTGCCCTAGGTTGCTAAATGTGTAGAGAGGAAAGGGCAATATAGGAGTAGCCAGCTTGCATTTTCAGAGTTTGGCAGGACGAGTGTGTATGAGTTCTGGTGGACCAAATTAACGTCATGGAAATAAGCCAGACCCTAGCCTGAGAGAGTTGTCTGCTTAACTCTTGCCTTAAAAAGTTGTCTTATGGGGAAAGGGGACCAAGGAGAAAAGGACTGTGTGGTGTCTACCTCCAGGACAGAAGCCTGAAAATCTGAAAGTCCCCCTGAAAGGTAATCTGGAAAGTATATTGCTCCAGACAGAAAATGTGTGCAATGTGGAAGTCTCTCAACATCTGGGTGTGGGTCACAGAGGTAACCACAAAGGAGCCTGCATTAAAGGAAGAGCAGTATTCAGACTTCTGCCCTATAGGAAGCACCAGCAGCCAGATAGAAAGAGCAATGCTTTTTGTCTTCCTGACCTCCAAAATTACTTCCAGATTGACTCCTTTTGAATTCATCCTATTCGATAAACTGCTTTCCAGGTAATCTGCAGTAGTTTCCTAGCTGGTCTCCCTAACCCCATTCTAGCAGTTCTTTATCCAACATTTTCATTGCTGTCAATATTTTTCACATGGTTTGGAGGTTTCTCAAATAACTAAAAATGTATCTACCATTTGACCCAGATATCCCACTACTGAGTATATACCCAAAGGAGCATAAATTGTTCTACCAAAAAACCACCTGCACTGATATGTTTATTGCAGCACTGTTAACAATAGCAAAACCATGAAACCAACACATGTGCCCATCAACAGTGGATTGGGTAAAAAAATATGGTGTATATATACACCATGGAATACTAAACAGCCATGAAAAACACAAAATCATGTCATTTTCAGCAGCATGGGCAGCTGGAAGCCATCATTCTAAGCAAATTATCACAGAAATAAAAAACCAAATATCACACATTCTCACTCCTAGGGGAACTAAACTCTGGGCATACATGGGCATAAGGATGGGAACAACAGACACTAGGCACTACCAAAGGGAGAGGGAAGAGAAGGAAGGGGAATAAGGGCTGCAAGACCATCCATTAGATACCATGCTCACCCCTAGGGGGTGGGCTCACATCAGAAGCCCAAACCTCACCATGACAGAATATATCTATGTAACAAATCTTCATATGTACCCCTGACTCTAAAATAAAATTTAAAAGTTTTTAATTCCTTGCTCAGGCCCGTTTATGATACCTGCTCCCTTCCATTTAAGATTGAACTCTCCAGTATTCATGAATGGGATTCAGTAATTCTTTCTCAGTATTTGTTTTCCAACATAGAAATGTTTTGAGTAATATTTGAAGCCACTTTGAAAGAGGAACGTTTTAAAAGATCTTTAAAAATACATTTTGGTCCCCCAAAGTTCTGTAACCATGTATTTTTATCCCAAACTTTTCATTGACATCACAGCTCTCCACCTATGCCAGTCTCTCAATCTGAAGTGCTTCCATACCCCCAATCAAAATCCAACCCACCCTTCAAAACTCAGGTCAAATATAAGCATTTCTTAAAATTGTTACCTGACTCCTTCATTTGGAATCAGTTAGTCTTTGTCTGTATTTCCTTGACCTTTTATGTATTCTTTTGGTTTTGATCTTATTTCATTCTGTTTTACATTATAGTCATGTAGCAAGGGCTCAAGACAAAGCTCAAAATGTACACCCACTATAAATTTCCAACATATCAAGGAATACAAGGAAAGAACTTGGAAGATTCTAGTTGTATGCAAACTCAAAAGACCTGCTTGGAGGAAGTAACTGAGACCCTTGAACAAGTACAGGATCAAACAAACCTCTAGACCTGTGGGGAGTGAGATGAACCTGAGTGGTCAGTGGAGAGGTACTTGAACTTTGTCCTGGGGCATTTACAGAAGGATGTCAGGGAAGGAACTCAGGGAATCAATCAATGATGAGAAATACCAACTCCCAACAATGAGTTTAGAAGCCTTATGTAAATTTCTTAAAAATAAGCTTAATAAAGTGTTTTTATCTTTAGGGCACTGCAAGAGATACTGTTGAAAATTAAGAGTTAACTCATTGAGGGGAAGAAGATAATTTCTTACCTCAACTGAAGATGAAAGTGATAGAAAAAGTATTGACAAGAATGAGAATGTGGACATGATACCAAAGCAAAGATGACAAACCCCAAGTCATGGTGGTCAGCTGTATGAGTTGGGTAAGGGGCTAAGCAATGGAGCATGTGGGGTCAATATGTGCACAAGCACAGAGGAAGTAGGAACAACAGGGCAACTGTGACTGTGATATTGTGAAGTGTCAGTAACAGGACCTTTAGATGAATTACAGAATTCAGAATTACAAACTACCTATGTCTGCAGGGGAGACGCTCTAAAAGTCACAAGAAGCATGCAAAGACCATTCCCTAGGGAAAGGGGTTTGGATAATGATGTTTAGCTATTTCTCACGTCTCTATCTTAGCACAGGAGAAACTATATGGAGAGGATTACAATTGTAGACACTTAATAAATGCTCACAACTGTAATCCCAGCACTTTGGGAGGCCAAGGCAGGAGGATCATTGGAGCCCAGGAGTTTGAGGCCAGCCTGGGCAACATAGTGAGACCTCATCTCTCAAAAAAAAAAAAAATCAAAAAATTAAGCGTGCATGGTGGTCCCCAGTCACTTGAGTGGCTGAGGCAAAAGGATTGCTTGAGCCTAGGAAGTTGAGGCTCCAGTGAGCCCTGATCATGCCACTGTACTCCAGCCTGGGTGACAGGGTGAGATCCCCCAACTCAAAAATAAATAAATAAATATCTGTTGAATAAATAACAAATACATTGTCATTTTATGTTGGAGAGGTTCTTACCGGTTCTTAAAAAACAGCGTATCTGGTAATTTTCACTTTCTCACTATATCCTTAATTTTCTATGTAGTAGGCATCTACATTTTTGTCTACTGAACCTGCCCTTTCGCTTTCCCTTTCCTCTAGGAAATGTAACTCCCTTCTTTTGGTGAACTAGTCCTTCCCTGTTCCAAATATCTGATACTAGTGGGGCTGCCAGTCGTGGACACATGAACCAGCCTCACCATTCAGGGTCCTGTGTTAGCAACAGGGATTAGTGTCAAGGTTTGGTACAAGGCTCAAACAATTTTATTCCACAGAAGTGTTATATATAGAATCAGAGAGAGAGAAACCCTGTCTTTCCTTGGAGTCATGAAACCGTCATATTGACAACCTTGGAGCTGCTACTACCAGCCGTGCTCTCTATCCTGTGCAGAAAGCCTGCTTGCAGGAGGGGAGAGTCAAGACTAGAAAAGAAAAGCTTAGGAGTGTGTGTGTGTGTGTGTGTGTGTGTGTGTGTGTGTGTGTGTGTGTTAGCAGAAGAGAGAGGCAGAGAAAGAATATAAAAGTTTTATTAGGAAAAAAGTTACATTTTCTTCATTAATATTTTCCTGCTGTTTAAACAAAACTATTTTCTTGAATAAAAAGAAAACACAAATATACAAAATGCATATTGGGAAGACACATGTGAATGTTTATCATCATTTCGCTGATCCAGTCTTGCCAGCCTTGCCTATTTTAGATTGTTCACTTCCACTCTATCACCATGTGTAACAGTAATGAAGATTTTAGCTTTATAGTCCATATGCTAGAAGTTGCATTGTTTTCTGTAACACTCTGGAGTCCCACTATAAATATTTAAAGCATGTCAAGCTCGTTATCTACAAAAGAGATTCTGGGCAAGAATTGAACTATACAACTCTCTTAGAACATAGAGTGGGATAAGAGAGTCATTATAAAATCATAAAACTTTGTAAAATTCAGGCTGACTTTTCCTTGTTTTAGAAGTTTTTAAATTTTCTCATATATCTTTCTTTGTTTCTGACTTAAGTCTTACTTAATATTTCTAAAGTAGAGCACCACATGGATTCTTACAAATCAAAGAACTTAAAGCAGAGGAAAAAAAGGCTTGGGAGGAAAACTAGGCAAAGAATATAATATTGAAGAAAAGTAAATCAAAATTGTCTTGAACCACCAGCAGATTTGAAAGTTGAATTATTCAAGGCGGCAAATTTTCTGGATTCCAACTCTATGCTGCAAGAATTAGAAACAGATAACAGAGGCATTGTTATATATTTTTCACTGCCAGCCTTTTGCTGCCACCACAAAGCACCCCAGTCTCTATCCCTGTTGCCAGTCGGCAAGAACCTAGCATGGAAAATAACAAGCAGTGTTCCTGGTTTTATTTTTAAATGATAAAGATGCACCTTTAGACTTCTACAAAGAAGCTTTTCCAGCCAAACCTCTACCTAATTAATTTTTCTAATATTGTATCATGTAATATTTGTTTTTATCTTTTCTTTACAATTAGACTAACAATTGCAAATATAAAGGTTGGATGTAATAAGGCAGATCATTTTTTAAAGTGCATGTGATTCCCATAGTTTCCCTCCAATTTGTAATCTTTAAATTGGCATTGCCCACATTTACCCTAAGATCACGTAAACAATAGATCCTCTCCAACTTTATTAACATTATTACAAAATGTAATGCCTCCTCATTCCATAATTTTTTCTTGTATAATTGGGATGTCAGCAAAACACTGAATTAACTTTTTTTTCTTTCCCTTATTTTCTTTCTTTTTTTCTCTCTCTTTTAATTTTTATTTTGAAATTGTGGGGCACAATTCAGGGTTAGGTATACAAATGTTCACTGTACAAGTACCCTTATTGATGAGGTGTGCCTCCTCTTCCCCAGGTGGATATGGACTACCATCAATCCCAGCTATCTCCCCCACCCCCCTCCCCACAGTTTCCCGCTACTTTCAATCCCTTTCCTACAGTAATATAGTAGTTGTTCAAGGTCCACTTATGAGTGAGAACATGTGATACTCACTTCTTTATTTCTGTGAAAAATCACTCAGTATTATAGATTCTAATTCCACCTAGGTTGCTGCAAAGTTAATGATTTTGTTCTTCTTTATGGCTGCATAACATTCCATTGTATGTATGTACCACATTTTTTTTTATCCAGTCCTCTTTTGATGGGCAGCACGGTTGGAATCCATGTTCTTGCTATTGTGAACAATGCTGCAATAAACATACGTGTGTAGATCTCTTTTTTATAGAGTGACCTGAGTTCTTCCGGGTATATTCCAAGCAGGGGGATTGCAGGATCATATTCTTTCCCTTATTTTCAAACAAACTCTATTGGTTTTTGTTGTTTTTGTTTGTTTGTTTATTCATTTGTTTTAAAATTTTCTACCCCTTACTTCAAGAGGATGATTCACAGAATTTTTTGTCTTACATCAAGGCAGGACTAATGTGTCTGTGATTTAAAAAGCCCTGAGGAGGACACTTACCCACAGTTTTTATTTATTTTTCTCTCCCCAGACTACTTTGTATTAAGTCCCACATCACTAACAAGCCTATCATACTTCAGGGAAATACCTGAGAGGAAAGAAAGGAAGAAAAAGAGAAGTTAGAGAGAAACATTCACTGCCCAGAAGGGTAGGCCCAAAGAGGGAGCAGCATGACAACACCAAGCCAAGGAAACCTTGGAAAGGTACAGTATCAAAAATGGGATGAGTTTTTCTTCAGACTTCAGTGATGTAGTACACAGGAAAGCACTACTACAAAACCTGGAATGACAAGCTCTGTTACAAGCGTTTCTGTCCTCTCCCTCCTGGTTCTTCATGTAACAGTAACAAGACTGATGTGGGATGCTGCTAAGATCTCCAAAAGATGCATACATGTCCACATTTCCAACACTAATTTAGATGTAAGCTAACTCAGTACTAGGCTTGCAGCAGACTTGTTCTAGACAATGCATGTCTAATGAAATAAGTTTGGAAGGACTAAAAGTTCCCACTATATTGCTCAGCTGAAATTACATACAGATGCTGCTCAGTGCTTGTATTAACTTGTAACTGTGAACAAATTATAAGGTTTTAAGATCACAGAAAAGGTTTTGAAGTTGAAAATAACCACCATTACAGACAAAATAACCTGTCACTTCTTTTCGAGTTCAGGGAAATAAAATGTTGGTAAGAAAACAAAACATTCTGGCTCCATGCCAGAACATAACATTACATTCTCTCATACACTTCTAAAGTGCTTACCTTAAGTGTCAACAAGTGACTGTTTGTTTAAATCCATCTCCCTTAAGAATATTTAAGATCTTTTTCATGGACAATACCGAGTGTCTGGTATATATAAGATTCCATGTTAACTTTATTCTAAAGACAATAGCATCCAAACCTTTATTTTCATGGAATCAGGCTTATATTAACTGCAAAACTCATCCACAAATCAAAGAAAGAAAAATATTTGATGTGTTTAATGAAAGAAGTGACAAGTATATGCACTCTAATTCTGTAATATGCTTATATTCCTGGTTTTCATTATTTGAAACTAACAATACACCGAATTTAGAGTTTATGTATGTTAAAATTTCTCTCTACAGATACTACATCTTATAATAATTAGATGTAAGTTCAGAAAACTTACATTATTATTATAATGTAAGTTCAGAAAAATGAGGTCTAGTTGTAATTTTGAGCTATCGGTTTACTCATCAAGAATAAATAACTGATATAAAATTTAAAGAGAAGTTGCTTTTGCCAACTCTCTGGTTACTCAGAAAATATGCAATATTGACTCTGAAAGGGGAGAAAACCAGTTCTCTTGAGATTTCTCATCTGCAGCTGTATTCTACAGAGGTCGAAAACCATTGAAATGAATTGCCCCAAGGTTCAACCCAAGCCTTTTCTTTGAAGGGCACACTGAGGGTAAATTTTTGAGCCTAATTATTATGCCACTTCAAATACACTCCTTCAGCTGATGTGTGGAACAGAGCCATCTATACACAGGTTCTGCATCTCAAACGTGAACCCTTCTGACCCGTCTTAGTTCCTCTTCCTGAATGCTGGCTTTTATTTTCTTTATTTTCCATCTTTCCTATTCTTAAAGAGGAAAAACGAATGCAAAAGAAATTGAACCATGGTTTCATGAAGATGGCATGTACATAAGCAAATAGGATCCATTTTGCTTAGATTCTAAGCCCTAGATATTGTTTGTTTCAAATGATGATAACCAGGAAAATGATTTTTAACTTTTACTAGCAACATAGGACCCAATATGAGATGTCAAATATGCCAGGAAGCTCCAAGTCTGCGTGTACCTTCTAAGGATTAGAACTGATGCATCAAACCACCTAGAACAAGCAGCATAATGTAGTTTCCTTTGTGTTAACAAGTATTCATGCTTAGGGTTATTTGGGGATTGTATTAATTGATCTAAAGGTCAAGGGTTCTAGTTTCTACTCTCCTTGTAAGTCTGGGTAATATTGAGTAACTCATGTAAATGGCCTATTCTAAATAATTTGTTTCCTTCTCTAAAGTAAGGAAGTTGAACCAAATCAGTTTCTAACCCATGAGTCAAAAACCCATTTAGGGCCATGAAGTTACTGAAAAGGGTTAAATCAAATGTACAACTGATTAAATGCTACTATCACACAGATACATGCCATACTAGGGTCTTCAAATATGTGCAGATGCTATTACTGCTAGTAAAATATAAGGTCATTTAAAGCACTTACTGAATTCAAAATAACATTTTGTTACTTTGCATTTCCATTAACTATCCAATACTAAAATTAAAACAGGTATTATGTGAGAGATCTCAGAAAATTTGGGGCATTAAAAAAAGAATCTCACTAAAATATTTGATGGAATCTGAGATCACCACCAGCTATGATATTCTAGGAGAAATCCTTAGAAAACAAATTCCATGTTAAATCCTTAGGCTGCTTGATAGAAGGGCTATAGAGCTAATGGGCATCTTTTTGTCCTGTGGCCTATTTTCTGCCCCACTAGCCAATGATGACCTTTGCTGAGTATAGGAGTATGGATTCTAACCAGGATACCTCAGACTTCAACTTAAGCTAGGAGCACCAAAGATCTCAGTCATGTCTGCTTCTCTTTCTTGGAGTTATCCATGAAAACAGTCAAGCTTGTAACAACTGCGATACTTTTCTTTGAACAAAAAATTTAAACTATAATATTCAATGTTAGAAAATAGTTTTGAGGCTTGATGTGATAAATTTGTGCTAATTCTCTTAGAATAAAAAAATAGTATAGGGAAATAATATAGGTCTCTAGAATTTTTCCCAGGGAGACAGGAAAACCTATTTTTTCTATCCATTTTGATGCTTTAAGCAAGATAGATTTTCCTTTCTCTTTTTTCTTTTAATAATCTTATGTTAAAATGTATATGACTAAAACCAAAAGTGTAATAATATTCTCTCTTGGGACACTGGTCAATTATCAAAACAAGTAAAGCGAATCCTTTCCTTGGATGATACTTCCTTTATCTTTATGTCACCTACACATCATTAAAATCCAATGAAGTTTCCTCAGTGTCCCACAACCTCCAAATCTAAGAGCTCCTGGTTCCCCCCATCTCCTCTCAGAATGCTGAGGTTCTCCTTCCAGCTATGTTCTGATCTCTTCCAGTTAGAATTCATGTTGTCACAGTTGAGCAACCTATTCCTCATCCCGTACTGATTCCAGGTTACTCACTATGCAAATCTGTCCTGCTCTGCTATCAGAGTTAATTTTCCAGAACAGTTTTACTTCAATTAACAACAGCACCCACATTTTAAAAAAATCTTCAACTACTCCCCACATTGTTAAAGAAAATCTTCAACTACTCCCCACACTGTTAAAGATCCTTCTTAAGATAGCCTACAAACTTCACAACAGGTTGTGACTCTTTCTTAGCCTTACCTCTGAGTGAATCTTACTTGAATACACCATGATATTTTGCAATTTTTTGTTTTTGCTTCTACTACTTATTGCATCTAGATTATTGTCTCTCCGAAGACTTCCCTCCCCCACACCCCTTGCTGTCAAATTTTTCCTTATTCTTGAAGATCCAGATTAAATATTCCCTCCTCTGTTTCTCCTACTCCTGTCACTATAGTATAGTTAGTGAAATAGTCATGTAACAACAACTGAACATCTGCTATGTGTGATATTATATACTGAGAGTACAAACATAAAAAGATAATACAAATATAACAAGACTAGTTCTTAACTCCTGAGAACTTTCAGGCTAGAAGACAAACCTGTATAGAAATCAATGCCACTGAGTTGTGTCAGCTCTATGTCAGAAGTCTGTACATAGAAGGAGGTAGTGTCAGTTCTACTACAAAAGAAAGGGGGGAAAAAGGAATGGAACAAGAAAGGTATTGTAGAGGAAATAAAGATTTCTCTGAATCTTGTAAGATCAATATATGTACAAAAAGTAGATAAATAATAAATAGTTATTTGTTTAGCCAACATTTATTGAGTGACTGATATGCCAGGTACTGCACTAAGTGCTGAGGTACTGAGATAAATACACTGCGTTCTTCATCCTTTGAAAGACAAGCAAGTAGGGAAATATTTAATTATGATGTATGTGTTAGATAGTCTCTAAAATAGCTCCCAATAAGGAGTCTGACACCAATTTCATTTTTGGTACTTGACCCTTGTCAGCTTTCATGCCCTACCCTCCCTCTTTCTCCTATGTCCCCAAATTAGGGCAAGATGATAAGAAAGCCTTGGGGCTCCATCCCTTGGTGCTGGTGGAGAAGTTCAAGCTATTCAAACCCCGTTCCTGTGGGAACCCTCACTCCAGCCCCAACGTCTCACCACAAAAGAAACCAAAGCCACTGGCTTCTCTTTTCACCCAAGAAATTCCATGCTGGCTTTTGTGCCTGTCTGTCTTGTTTTTCTCAGAAAATTTTCATTATGTGAGTAATAAATTTTTTCATAACATTTGGGGTGTGTGTGTGTGTTTGTGTGCGCATGCACTCGTGTGTAAGTATGTGTTGTTATCAGTCTTAATATCCATGCCAATTATGAACCGGTGTTTACTGCCCTCCACAGAGCAACCACAACATATCCCAGTGATTCCTGCCTCCTGGTATTCATGCCCTTGTATAATGCTCTCCACTTGAATGAAGGCTGATCCTAGTAACTGGCTTTAAACAAATGGGAGTACAACAAAAGTAATGGGATGTCTTCTCCGAAATTAGATGTCAAAAAGATTTGGTTTCTCTCTTGCTTACCTTCTCTTGCTCTCTTGCTTGCTTTGATAGAAATCAGTTAACTATAAAAAAGAACTGAGGAAGGCCTGTGGTCAGTAGCCAGCGAGGAACTGAGACCCTTAGTTAATCAGCCTGTATAGAACTGAATCTTGCCAACACCAATGTAAGTGAGCTTTGAAGTGGATCCTTCCCAAGTTGAACCTTCTTAGGAAACTATTACTGTAAGAAACACCTTTGATTGTAGCCTTTTCAAGAGACCCTAGGATAGAGGACCTAGTTAAGTCCTGCCCAGATTTGTGACCCACAGAAACTGTGATACAATAAGTGTTTATTGTTTTAAGCCACTAAGTTTGGGATAATTTGTTAAACATCAGTAGATAAGTAATACAGTGGGCAGTACAGTAGCTAAAATACACAAAGACATTGGAACTTTGTGATAATTAGGGAAGGGTGGCATTCCAATGTGCATATCATGGGTAAAGCATGGAGACCTGAGAAGTCTGTGAATCAGTGAAATGTAGGTACTTAAAAATTTTCGGTGTGACTGGTCTAGGGAGTCTGAGAAGAGTTTGTGGAGGTCTGAGTCCAGAGAGGTATACTGAAGCAGAATATGAGAGTGCTTTGTAAGGTCATGCTTAGTAAGGAGTTACTAAAGAATTCTAAACAACAAAACAACATAGTCATATTTGTGTAGCTTGAGCCTGCACTGTTTTATACTTTGGATTCAGACAAGTGTAGACAGGCTTTGAGGGATAGTAGCCCAGGCCCTCAGTAATCTGTTTGCATGAGTAGTCAAGAAACTTCTTGAGAAATAGTCAATGTATAGGAATTAAGAATTCCAAAGACTCTTGGAGTCAGGGACAGGAGAGCAATGGTTCTAAGCCTAGCAATGCAGTATCTGCCCCTCTGATTGTCTTTCTTTCCAGTCTTCATGGATTGATGCCTGAGCCCCAAGAAGAAAGAACTACAATAACAACAAAGAAGCCAAAAGGACTGCTTCACAAGATTCCCATGAGAATCTCACATCTCAGGACAGTATCATCAAATCATCAACAGTGGAGTTAGATTTGGCAGGAAGCAAGATACTGATTGCTTTGCACAGACATTAATGCGTTAAACATTGGAGGCACCACCATTGACATCAGTGCCTTGGTGAGGACTCCAGATCTTTCAGCAGAATGCATTATTCTCTTTATTCTTTGAAAGGCAGAACAAGAAAGAGGAAAGTGAACAAGAAGACTATTTCAGAACACACATGAAATCTCACCAGCCACCCTGGATCCTGTACTTGGAGAAGAATTTGGGGAATCTAGGGCTTCTCCCATAGAGAGTGAGGGGAGTGGTTTAAAAAAAAAGAGGGGGAGAAAGAGAGAGAGACAGAAAGACGGATAGTATTTTTTAATTAATAGACCATCTTTTGGAACAGTTTAGATTTACAGAAAAATACAGCAAATAATATAGAATTTCCATGTGCCCACCCCCATACATTTTTACCTGTTATTAAGACATTAAATGAGTATGGTTTATGTATTATAGCTAATCTGATATTGATATATGATTATTTACCAAAATTTAAAGTTTATTCATATTTCCTTAGTATTAACTAATACTATTTTTCTGCTCCAGAATCTCATCCAGGATACATGACAATTAGTTATCACATCTCCTTACACTCCTTTAGGCTGTGATGTTTTCCCAGGCTTTTCTTGTTTTTGATGACTTTCATAGTTTGAATGAGTACTGGCAAGGTATATTGTAGAATTCCACTACATTTGAATTTGTCTGATGTTTTCCTTATGATGAAACTGGGATTATAAGCTTTGGGACAGAGAAGTGCTATACTGATATTGATGGTGTGCCCCATTATTACCTCCATACTGCTTTGACCTGGGAAATGTAGTGTATTATATTAATATTTGTATTTTGAAAAGCTCACTATTGTAGAGGAAATATGGAATAGAGGCAAGAAATTAAGCAGCATGACCACTTGAAAACTATATTATATATATAGATAGATATACATTTAGATATGGATACATTAAGAACTTAGAAGTAGCAGAACTCTACAACCAATTGTATATGAATGGGAGAAATCCACAGAAGTGACTGAGAAGAAATGGTTGAAAATGCAAAGAATCAAAAGAGCCCTGTGTCAAAGCCAAAGGAAGAAAAAGTCTCCGGAATGCTGTAGTTACTGAAATAAATGAGGACCAGATGACCTTTAGACTTGGAAACCAATAGGACTGTTAGGGTCAGCGACATGATTGGAAAGGACTGGAAAGTGAATTTGATGTAAGGAAATAAAAATAGTGAACATCAATACTTCTAAGTATTAGGATTATGAAGAAAAGGATAATGATCAGGGTAGCAGTTCGATATATAAAATTAAAGACTTTTAATAGTATATAAGACATGAGCATATAAAGAAAGATTGGAAAATGGCCAAATGAAAAACTGGCCTTAAAGCAGATGGAAAGATGGAACCCTTAATGATAATAATAGTTATGCCTGCTGAGTATTTACTTCATTGTTCCAGGTACTGGGATAGGACTTCATGTATTATTTGCATTAATCTTAACACTTTTGGAAGATAGAATTATTCCTTCACTTTACAGATGAAGAAATCAAGACATAAAGGAGTGCAAGTCAAGATTTGAACCCAGATTGTTTAACTCCATTTGGTTAATCATTGCTTTATATTCTTTGTCCAAAGCCTGGCTGGCAGCTTGAAACAGCAGAAGAGACATCTGTAAGTTGGAGGAAACGCAGGAGTGTGGGTGGCACGTGGGTGGTTGCATAATAAATATTTGTAGGATGAATGGGAGAATAACAGAGAACAGATAAAGATACGTAACTATAGGGCAGGAAGTTGATAGAGGTCACACTTTACAGTGCTGATTACATCACCATTGATGAATGTGTACCACATGATACGTGAACAGTATTACACTTGTTTCACTATATTACAATTCTATATTTCACCTCTGTCCTCTCCTTTATCTGAATTCCACTCCCTCAGCCAGGAAGTTGGTTGGGACTAACCTAACCCTTGGGTTCTTTAGGCCAGAACTAGAAAACATTTCAAGAAAGTCAGAGGCAAGGAGGAAGCAAAGCTCAATGAAAAGTTAAAATCCAATAAACTGAAAAGCAAAGATCCCCAAATAGACAAGAGCAGAAGCAGATCTGGAATCCAAGAGCATGGCGCCAGGGAAATCCTGGGAGTCAAGAGCCAACAGAGACCTAGAAAAATGATCTCCACAGATGTCGCCTTCTGAGTCTTATTTTTAGCTGTCAGTCATGGTGATAAATGGCCAAACTGGCTAGTTAAAAGGGTTGCGAGGGGTCAGATACCTCCAGGTAGTGAATATCCTGAGGGCAGAGGCTATAATTATAATTATGTCCCTAGCATCTGACACAGTGCCTGGTAAACAGAATGTGTTAAAAAGATGAGTAGAAAGGAGCAATAATCATCTATAGGTTTTTTTAAACTAAACTCTTATTTGAAGTGATTAGTGACTCTCTTAAATTACAAATTATCTGAATTTGAACTTGTTAATGCCAATTTAGGCTTCAATGACACTTGAATTTTCATCTTACAGAACTTCCCTGGCTTATCATTGTATGTTGTTGGCACATACAATATACAGGGTGGGGCCCAAATAAACTGAAATTTATTTATTTAAAAAATGCATATTTATTCTTACATGTGTCAACTTCAGTTGCCTTTAAAGTACTCTCCATTTGATGCAATACACATATCAAGATGCTTTTTTCACTGCTCAAAACAGGTTTTAAACTTGTCAATTTTGATGACTTTTAGTGTTTCTGCTGTTTTTTTGTTTCTTCCATATCAGCAAAACATTTCCATTTGAGTAGGGAGAGTGGGGAATGGGGTCACACCATTTTTGGTCAAAAACTGCTGAACATTCAGCACGGAATGGGCAGGTTGTTCATGTAAATCACCCATCATGAAATGGGCAAACATGTCAAAAATAATTCTCCCCACCCCCCCAAAAAAAACTCCCTGAAGGCGAACGGAGCCTCTCACAACAATGCTAACTGGTACACTGATGCTGATGGGTTCCTAGAATACTTACGTAGTAGTGGAAGCCTGTACTACAAAGGTCCTCCCTTCAAAAAATAAGTTTGTTTTTTTTGGGGGGGTTCCCCTTATATAATTCTAGTTAAGATGATAAATGATTACACTTCAAAAGGAACAATAAATAGAAGCATGATTCATTAAATGAATTAATCATCTTTCTAATTGCAAAAAGTTACAGTATTCCAAAAGATTTTTACTGAATACATAAGCAACCCAGATGTGTCTACCTGGCTTTCAGGTTTCCCCAAGTGTACCAGTTAAGATTTGATCAGGGAAGTAGCAACACTATAACTGTTATGGAATAAGGGATTTATTAAGGTAATTAGGCCTTATGAAATTGCAGGAGCTGATGAAGAAGTTCATGGAAGTCCATTATCCCTGTTTCTGGTAGTAGGTCTGAAGTCACTGTAAGGCAGTAGGCCTAACAGTCTGGATGTGAAGTGAGGTTGTATAAGGACAAACTGAAAATCACAAGTGTGAACTGTCTGTACTCCTTGTCTGTCTCTAGCTGTCTCTAATCTTGAGATGCAGATGGCCTGCAAAAGGGATTCATCTTCTTCACCACAGAGCTACACAGCTGCCCAGAACTCCAAAAAGCTGAGGGAACACATGGAGAGGAGTGGAAAAACTACAGCTACAGCCCCACACCAAAAAACTGGGCCAGTAGATCAACAACAAGGTGCACAAGCTTCAAGGCCAGGCACCCTACATGAAGCTTCTGAGCATAGTTGCTGCTTTGCTTATGCCTTCCATATCTCACACTGGTTTCTCCCGTGGTCAGTTCCAATCTGGAAACATACAGAGAAGGGATTCTGTGAAACATCATTTCAGATTAGTTTAGTTGACACAGTATAAAACCACCATGCTAAGTAATGTATATACACTCTGCAAATTGGTGTTTTCCTCTTGCTCAGGAGCAGCCCGGCCCCAGGTGCTTTGCAGATCACCTCCCTTTGCCTACCAAGCACTTTGCCAAGTTATTGAAATACACATCATCCTATTATGGGATGCCAAAGTAACGTCAAGTAAATGTGCAAAATGTAACCAGTTCCTTTGTTAGCCTTTCCTAGTTAAGATGAAGAAATCAGATCTGCAGCTGGGCTTGATGGCTTAGCCTGTAATCCCGCACCTTTGAGAGGCTGAGGTGACTGGATTGCCTGAGCCCGCAGGTTCGAGACCCACCTGGGCAGTGAGACCTCATCCCTACAATAAATCAAAAAATCAGCCGTGTGTGGTAGTGCATGCCTGTAATTCCGGCTACTTGGAAGGCTGAGGTGGAAGGATAGCCGGAGCCCAGCAGGTCGAGGCTGCGGTGGCCGAGAGCGGCCACTGCACTCCAGTCTGAGTGACAGAGTAAGACTCCGACCAAAAAAAAAAAAAAAATGAAAAGAAATCAAGTCTGCACTTCTTTTCTGCTGTTGTCTAGTCTTATGACCACTTAACAATGTTTGAGCAGAGAAAATTCTCTCTCACACACACACAAATGCACCTCCCCAAAATAATCAATGTGTTTAGGCATTTGGTAGTGTAAAACCAGACTCAATGGAAGAGGGGAAAGAATTATCTGTCTCTAGCATGGAATGGTTTTCCTAAAAGGGTGCCATATATGTATTGCTAAATTGAAGCTTTCACCTCTAATATGACACATTGGCTTTCAAATTCATGGTTACTTAATGATTGTCTCCAAGAGTAATAGGACGATATTTGTCTTACACTTGTATAACTAAAGCACTGCTTCCGTGATCCTTACAACCTCCATCACCAAATCAAAGTCTTCCCCACAGATAATCTGATATCACCACTAGAGACAGAAAACTGTAAGCAACTTTTACAGGATTTTTTTCTAGTTAAAAAAATTAAAAGGTCAAACCAGGCATTCTGTTACCTATTTAATACACTTCCTCACAGAGATGACTTAGCATCTCTGAGCTTCAATTTGTGAAATTGAAATAATACCTTCCTTGAAGTGGCATTATGAGAAATAAATGGAAGTTAGTGTAATATTTTCTAGACAAAAATTTAGCATATATTAAGTGCTTTTAGTCCATTTGGACTGCTAATATAAAATGTCATAAACTGGGTAGCTTATAAACAACAGAAATGTATTTCTCATAGTTCTGGAGGTTGAGAAGTCCAAGTTGAAGGCACCGGCAGTTTGTTGTCTGGGGAGGGCCCACTTTCTGGTTCAGAGATGGTGCCTTCTAGCTGTGTCTTTTATAAGGGCACTAATTCCATTCATGAAGGCAAGCCCTCATGACCCAATCATTTCCCAAAAGGTCCCACTTCCTAATACCATAACCTTAGTATTGGAATTTCAACATATGAATTTTGGGGAGATACAATATTCAGACCATAGCAGAACTCAGTAATAGAAGCTATTAATATTGCATATTACCCATAATATTCACATCACAGGCATGTATGGGTACAAACATATGTATGTGTGCATGAATATATATCATTATATATTATCTGTTACATATACCTGAAAAGATAATTCCTGTTTTCATATTGTGCACATATGTGAAAGATAGAAATTCATCTATACAGGGAGTGGGAGATAGAGTGAAAGAGACAGAGTGGTATTGAATGAGGAAAAGTTCAGTGAAATAAAACAGGTACTCTTTATAAATTAACTCTAGTGAAATCTCACTCATATTCCAATTTAGACCTACCAACAGATATGCTTGAATAGTCCATTTGATGTCAAGACTACCGAAATCAACTGCCCTTGATCTATATTCTTACTATAAATACAATACGAAAACTTTTGACAACAATGAGTTATGACAAATCTCCAGGGTTTCTCATGAGAACAGATGGTGTACTGTCTAATTTTTCACCTTATTTTAAACTGCTAAATCATAACATGTGTTTATTATGTCTAAATGTGCATAGCTAGAGCAATGTTCTTTTTTTTTACTGGTATTTTATATTCCTCAAATGATTTCTTTTTGTCTTCCAAAATAAACCTATTTAAAGTTTACAGGGAAGAGTTAATGTCTGCATTTAGGATGCTTTTCTCATTAAAAAAAATACAAAAATAAATTGTCTGACACATATTGCTAATGAATTCTCTCATGTACTCAATATTCACTGGATAATTATTGAGACATTCCTGTGTGTCAGGTATCATTCTAGACCCCAGAGAAAACAAAAACAGGTCTCAGTTTCTGACCCTAATAGAATTAATACATATGCTACACGGATAGACATACATTTTATCAATAACTACACAATGTGATCAGAGATAAATACAAAATACCATGTGGTTTGAAAGAAAGGAATAAATATTCCATGGGGACAAAAAGAAAGTTAGAAAATTAGTTATCACAAAGGTAATATTTTAATTGGATATGGAAAGATAAATAAGAGTGACTTAGACAGAAATTGTAGAAGAAGTTTTAAGTAGAGAAAACAACTGAGCAGTGGCAGGAAGCCCTGAAAGACAAAGAGGCATCCTGGGTTAAGGCAAATGCTGCTTCAGAAAGGGAGCTTTTAGGATCAGAGGGAAACAAACACAGCAGGGAAATCTGGAAAGGAAGCCCTGGATCCATGGGGAGGAATTTGGACTCTGTCCTACCAGCATTGGATCCTTCATAGATTTATTTTCAAAATATTGACTTAGTTCAAATATTCAAAAAGTGAAAATTAAATGGTCTAGAACTGTCATTTTTTCTCTATTTCTTTTTCAGTTTAACCTTGGCACCATAATTATTTTACTAGATTTCCAACAATTTGGAATACATTTAAAAGGTCTGCTAATGGGCTGTATAGCAAAGTTTCCAAGTAAAGAAATATTTAACTCATGCAAGTGTGGGAATAAACTCAGAATAGAATGCAGCTTTCAATTTTTATTTTCAAGTTCTCTGTCATTACATTGTGGAAAGATTTGGTGGAGGACTTAAAAGATTGGAAGTCTTTTCTTTCTAGCTTACCTATCAGTCATGACTGTAAACTATTTGTAAAACAATATTTTTAATGATCCATTAACCTATAAAAACAATATATTTGAGGGAGTGGACATCTGCATGAGAAAGTTGAAAATTGCAGGCTAGGGATTTCAAAAAGATCTGGGACCGACTTTTCAGTAGGAGCAAATTTGTATGTGGAGGCTTATATTGTGATACAAAGTCTTTGAAAAAATAGCAAATAATTCCAAGCAATATTTAAAACAATCCCAGAAGTGACCACACTCTGTGTCTCTGAGAAGAAGCTAAAACATTGACAGAAGGAATGCAAAACTGAAAAAGACCAATTTTCAGAATGTCACCAAACCAAGGAGGAAGAGGAGGCAGAAAAGAATGGATTTTTGAAACTCCAGTGTCAGAATTTCCAAATGAAAATAAGAACAATCTTTTATTAACCTTAGTTTTATAGAAAAAATAAATTTCAAATTAGAACCGTTTATATCCATTGGCTTCTGTCAACTGATATAGGTATGGTTTACATCGTTGTTATTAGGCTATACGTTTACGTTTTTGTTTTTATTCACTATTTCTCCATATATGTTCATGCGCAGTCATTTCTGATTAATACAATGCATTCTAATTAGTATTTCTAGTTGGCTCAACAATGTAGGTGAGAAGCAATTTCTATCATCCCTATGTAAAAAAATCACTATCGTTCATAACTGAATTGCATCTGAAAACAAACTAGGCCATGAATTAAGAGACTATATTTTAGTTCCAACTATATGTATAATTAATATCCCAAGAAGCTTTATTGAAAACTATATTACCTTCTTCAGACTCCATTTTCCCAACCGTCCAATAAAATGTTTGAAAGGAAGATTTAGGTCTTCCAGGGCCAGATGCTGAGATCCTGAGAAGCAGCATTCATTCATTCATTCATTCACTCATTGATTGACCCATTCAACTGAATTTACTAGTATCATGTCAGTGTCAGGTGGTAGGATACAGTCCCTCCGGATACAGCATTGGTCAAGAATACCAGTAATTCCTGCTCTCTGGGATTTATGTATTCTTGGTGGGAAACAAACAATAAGCCAACAAGTAAATGAGATAATTTCAGATGGACATGAATACTGGTAATATGATTTTAAATGTCTGATAAGGAGCAAGAATTTGATTTTGGTCCATGTGTACAAATTGATATACAATGCAAAATGTACTTTGCCTTATTGTGCTTCATATTTGGTAGTGTTTCTTGCAACTAACTTGTCCACTGATACAAGTAGTAAAAATAAGATGTTTATAGACATTTGATATATTATTCTGTTATAGATTAGCTGCCCAATATCAGCAAAATCCCTTTACAAATATAATTATAATATGGAGCATATAACTAGAATATTAATATGTAAGTGAAAGCTATTTAAGAGAGAAAGAGATGAGAATAGGGCCATTTATTTGTTCCTCCCTGGGGCACTATGATGAATCAGAATGTGGGTAACATTTGCCATGTCCAAAGAAGCAAGGTAGAGTCAAGAAGACTATGAATCCCCAGTTTTCTTTTATGATTTCCTCTAGTATATAAACATCTATGTTTCAATGTTTTTCTTTTATTAAATGACAAAGCTATTTGTTCCTTTCTATTTTATATAGAGAATTAAATTTTTTTTATCTCCCTAAATATGAGATGCTACTTGCTGCCATGTACACATTGGGTTTACAAAATGTATAGTCGCCACTAACAGAAAAAAAGTCACTGCATAATGTCACTAAAGAGTGATTATAATTTTTAAAAACAAAAAGCAGATGTATGTTTTAGGTAATAAAGTCAAGAAATCCTTAAAGGCATTTTTCTTTTAGCTGATTTGGTAAACAAGTTCTATGTCTTCAAAACATCTGTAAGATACTTTAAATAGTGCTGTGCAAAGCAGAGGATAATTTTAAAATGATGGACAAGTAGTTCAAACCCTGGTTGATGGAGAGTGTCTACTTCATTGATACATTTATTTGGAAAACAATATTAAATATGTCCCATGCTCCTAGAATTCTATAGTGGAGAGGATCATCCTTTTATATGGATATTACATCTAATGTAAAACAATTTTTTTTTAGAGTTACAGGATACAAGTGAGGATTTCCTACATTAAGTAGGCTTCATGCAGGTAAAGTTTGGGCTTCTAGCTGACCTTCTCTCCCCTTGGTAATGGACCAGGTACCCATGGTGTTGCCACGAGCCCACCTCCCTCCTGCTTCCTTCTCATACCTAGCAGTACCCACCAACTGCTGTTCCTACCTTTGTGCTAGTGTAACTAGAGTTCAGGGCCCACTTATGAGTGAGAACATGCAGTATTCAATTTAAAAAAAAACAAACTTTTTAATGGGTCAAATTATACCTCCCCCAAAACATAAGTGGCATGGCACCCAGAATGCTAATCTCATCAGCTTATAGCAGAACAGCTACTGCCTAATCAAGGGGCTCTGGTCAGCGCAGCAAGACAGAGAGGAAAAAGTTAACCTCAACCAAAGTGCCCATACCGCCTAACTGCAGAAAGTAATTTACCAATTTCCACAAGTAACAAAACTATTCTGAGAAGGTACCTCCAAATCAAAGCTAAATATACTACCACTAGTTATTTAGTTCTAAAATTTCTCTTTCACAGGATGGAAATAATTATATTTATATAGAGTATAAGTAAATAAATTTATAAATATTTATATATATTTTAGCCATTTCAGATGAATAGGCTTGTTTGTGGAGAAAATTAGGATTTCAAGATTATTTATTTTTCACTCTGTTTGAAAACATTAATAATGACCCACTTTGCACTGAAAAACTATCAAATAATTTTTAAAACAATTTTTGGTAATTATAGATACTCACAAGTAAAAGATGATTTACTTTAAAGTAAAACTCAGCCGGGCTCAGTGGCTCAGCCTGTAATCCCGCGCCTTTGGGAGGCTGAGGTGAGTGGATTGCCTGAGCCCACGGGTTCGAGACCCGCCTGGGCAACTTGACAAGACCTCATCTCTACAATAAATTAAAAAAAAAAAAAAAGCCAGGCGTGGTAACGCGCACCTGTAGTTCCAGCTCCTTGGAAGGCTGAGGCGGAAGGCTCGCCGGTGCCCAGCAGGTCGAGGCTGCTGTGGCTGGGAGCGGCCACTGCACTCCAGTCTGGGTGACAGAGTGAGACTCCAACTTAAAAAGAAAAAAAAATTAAACTTCTCCCAGAAGCTCATTAGTTTGATGAGGTCCCACGTGTCTATCTTATTGCATATGGTTTGGGCACTTAGGGTGCTTATCAGGAATTGGTTGCCAGTTCCAATTTCTACAAGGGTGTCTCCTGCAATTTCTAAGATTTATAGTTTGAGGTTTTATGTTTAGGTCTTTGATCCATGTAGAGTAAATTTTTGTGTATGGTGATAGGCAGGGGTCCTGGTTCAATCTTCTACCTGTGGTTAACCAGTTTTCCCAGCACCATTTACTGAATAAGTTCTCCTCTCCCCAGTGGTTGTTGGAGGTTTTGTCAAAGATGAGTTGGTTGAGAAATTGAAGCTTTGCCTCAGGAATCTCTATCCTGTTTCATTGGTCTATATTCCTGTTCCTGTACCAATATCAGGGTGTTTGATTACTGAAGCCTTATGGTAAAGTTTGAAGTCTGGAAGTGTGATACCTCCTGCTTTGTTTCTTTTGCTAAGGACTGTTTTGGCTACTCGTGGTTGTTTATGTTTCCATATGAATTTCTGTATTGTCATTTCCAGGTCTGAGAAGAATGATATTGATAACTTAATGGTTATCACGTTGAATCTGTAGATTGCCTTTGGTAGGATGGACATTTTAACAATGTTGATTCTTCCTGTCCATGCGCATGAAATATTTTTCCATTTGTTTGTGTCTTCTTGGATTTTGTTGAGCAGCGTTTTGTAGTTTTCATTGTAAAGGTCTTTCATTTCTCTGGTTAGGAAGATGCCGAGGTATCTTCTGCAAAGCAAATGAAGCCATCAAGAGGACAGGGAGACAGTCCACAGGATGAGAAAAAATATTTGCCAACTGTATATCTGTCAAAGGCCTACCATCTAGGATCTATAAGGAACTCAAATGTGCCAAAAGGAAAAAAACAAACTGCCCCATTAAAAAGTGGGCAAAAGACATGAATAGACACTTCTCAAAAGAAAATATATGGGCAGCCAACAGACACATGAAAAAGTACTCAGCCTCACTCATCATCAGAGAAATGCAAATCAAAACCTCATTGAGATACCTCCTAACCCAAGTAAGAATGACCATCATTAATAAAACAACAGATGCTGGCAAGGATGCAGAGAAAAAGGAACGCTTCTATACTGCTGGTGGGAATGCAAACTAGGGCAACTTCTCTGGAAGACAGTGTGGTGATTTCTGAAAGAACTAGAAATTGACCTTCCATATGACCCAGCAATTCCCCTATTGGGAATATACCCGGAAGAACTCAAATCATTCTACAAAAAAGATACCTGCACACGTATGTTTGTTGCAGCTCTATTCACAAAAGCAAAAACATGGAACCAACCATGCTGCCCATCAAACCTGGACTGGATAAAAAAAATGTAGTACATACACACAATGGAATATTATGCAGCCAGAATGAAGGACAAACACATGGACTTTGCAGCAACTTGGATGGATTTAAAGTCTATCATACTCAGTGATCTACCACAGAAACAAAGAACAGAGTACCATATGTTCTCACTTATAAGCGGTCCTTGAACAATTATAATAATATAAGAAATGGATTGGCAGTTGAGGGAAACTGCTAGGGGTAGGAAGGGCACACCTTATCAACAAGGGTACCTGCATAATAAATGTTTGTATACCTAACCTTGAATTGTACCTCACATCTTTAAAATAAAAAAAGTAAAACTTCTCCAACAGTTTCCCACTACTGCCAATCCTTTTCTTATAGTTTTATGATAATTGTTCAAGGTCCACTTATGAGTGAGAACATGTGATACTCAGTTCTTTGAAACTGCAGGAGGTGAGAAGGAGACAGGATTGGCAGTAGTGGAAATCTGCTGGGGGACAGGGGATTTTATCAACATGGTATACTGACATATAAAATGAAAATTTATTCCAGCTTCTTACAATACATGAAAGTCAGAGGTGTCACACTGGCTATGTCATAAAGAACACAAAGCATTGTTCCACATGCTCTTATCCACAGGACCCATGATAAGTTTTGGTGC
The DNA here is from genome assembly GCA_027257055.1 of Cephalopachus bancanus. Taxonomy (NCBI): domain Eukaryota; kingdom Metazoa; phylum Chordata; class Mammalia; order Primates; family Tarsiidae; genus Cephalopachus; species Cephalopachus bancanus. The sequence goes on from JAPVLO010000076.1 coordinate 6,614,727, forward strand.
AACTGTGTATGTCATCACCCCCAAATTTTAAAACAGAGCATTTGGGAATAAATGTTTCTCTTTTCTTTCAGGTCTTTGCTCATTGCCCAAGGTACACAGGCTCAGCAAACTATCATAGCATGGACAAAACTAAAGACAGAGGAAAATGACACCAATAACTTTCAAACGAGTTATGCTATTGTTAAAGATTGTGAAGAACTGTCCAGTCACAGAATTTTGATAAATTAACTATAATCCCTTCCCCCTTGGATCCAGAATTATTTTTCACATTACTGTTTAGATTAAATAAAGATCTTACAGTAATTTAGTGAACAGTATTCACTTCCAACTTGAGAGAATGCACCTTCCTCTTGTCATAACATCTTCCACAAATTGATGTGGCTATACTCAATTGCTATAGGATGGGGGAAAGGGGTTAATAAGAGGCTACAGTGGAAGTTCTTTCTCAATTGTGGAAGTAAACAAGTTAATAATGTATCTTTCTAATCTTAAAATAAATATCCTCTTTTGCTGGCATGTTTCCATGACAATAAGCAGAAACCTGCCCTCCAATACTGCATTAAATCTACAAAGCAAACTTTACTCTTAAAATATTTCTAAAATAGATGAAAAATAATTTCTTAACCTTCAGGGTATAACCAAATAATAGTTGATGTTTGACATAGTTCACCTTTACTTCTGTCTTTTAATTTGCTTCCACTATCTTTTCCCGTGTTCTTTATTATGTTCTTCTTCTGAAGGATTCTAAACAAACTGCCCAGGGATCTAATATTAGCTTAGTTAATACCAGTCATTAACACTCCCTAAAAACAGCATGATTGCTCATAGATATCCTTATCACTTTGAACTCTGTTTTTTATCTTTGGTCAAAAATATGAACTAGTAACATACTATAAATGTTGTATGTCCTTCAGATATTTTTGTTATATTTTTGAAAAAAACAGAAGCACCAATGGGAAATGCAATGAGCAAGAACAAATTCATGTGCTTGGGTAAAGAATGTCAGATATGTGGATGTCCATGTTCAGCTTGTGTGATTGCTACTTTGACACCTACTGCTGATAAAATAACAGCCCACAAGACACCAACTCTGTTGTGAAACAAATCAAGCCCACACTGTCTGGGCCCTGAAACTTTGAATTTGTTATTTCTAATAATATTGCTGCATATAGTTATAGAAATTGAGTCATTTGGTGCTAATTTAATAGTATATCTTATTTATTTATGTATTTATTTATTTTTATTTTTGCGTCAGAGTCTCGCTTTGCTGCCCAGGCTAGAGTGCAGTGGCACGCTCATGGCCACCCCAGCGTCGACCTGCTAGGCTCCAGCAATCCTTCCACCTCAGCCTTCCAAGTAGCCAGAACTATAAGCACGCAATACCACACCCAGCTAATTTTTGATTTATTGTAGAAATGAGGTCTTGCCAAGTTGCCCGGCCTGATCTCGATCTCGTGGGCTCTGGCAATCCACTCGCTTCAGCCTCCCAAAGTGCTGGGATTATAGGCTGAGCCACCATGCCTGGTCAATAGTATATTGATTTTAAATGAATCAAGTTATGGAGTAACAGGCAGTATGTATGGACAAATGTCATCATTTTGTAATTCAACAGATAAAACATTATCACCATAGGAATCAAATGTGCATTTTTATTTGAGTACTTCATTAATGTAGGTATTCTATCGACCTCAGCCTTCAATTTTCATTTATCCTCAATTTTACACTCTCTGTGAGGAGTAGCATCTGCTCTCATGACTCCAGTTCCATCAATAGATTTATGATCACAAATCTGTTATCTTCAACATAGTACTCTCATTTGTGCTCCAGACCCATGTATATAACTGCTTGCTAAATCTCCTATACCTGTCTCATGTCACATATCCAAATCTGAAGGAGTTCCACCCACACCACCCACAGTGTGCTTTACCTTTTGTGGCACTCTGCTCAGTGAATGCCCTCACCATTCTCCTAGTTGTCAAGAGCAACACTAGAATTCCTGGCTTCCTCCTTCTCCTGCATCACTCCTAAAATCATCAGCTCTGGTCCTCCTAAGCCTTCTCCTATCTAGATGTCAAAGGTGCTTATCTCACTAGATAGCTCCTTGAATATGTATACTATTGTAACCCTAGATCCTAGAACGGTACTAGGAATAGACTCATAGTAATGTTTTCAATAAATATTTGTTAATTGTTTGATGACCTGGTTCACCAAGTAAAATATACCTAATAGACCTATTATGGATTGTAGCCATCTTATATAGCATTTTTTAAGCAAATTTCTTTTCATACCCATGAGTTCAGATTTTTGGTAAGACATGTGCTATGTCATGAAATGACACTGATTGAATCCATAGGAAACATTTCTGCTCTACTTACTATAACCCATAGATGTATTTTATTAGAGTTTCTTTGACCCAAAGATTTCCCATGGATACTCAGACTGAGCAAAAATTACTAGAGTGCAAAGAATAAAGGATGATGGACAGAGAAGAGGTCTTGAGCTTATTTAACCTTCTTTTTTACCCCTTCTAAAGTCAGATATATCTCTATCTAGTATCATTTTACACCTGCCAATTGGCATACAATATTGACAAAAGAAAAAAAAGACTATGTGTGTCAACAAATTTGATTCTCTCTCTGGGTCAGAGTCTCACTCTGTCGCCCAGACTGGAGTGCAGTGTCATGTTCATAGCTCACCACAGCCTTGATTTCCTGGGCTCTGGCAATCCTCCTGCCTCAGCCTCCTGAGTAGCTGGGACTGCAAGTATGTGCCACCACACCTGGTTATTTATTTATTTATTTATTTATTCATTCATTCATTTATTTAAAGACAACGTCTTGCTGTGTTACCCAGGCTGGTCTCAAACTCCTGGGCTCTAGCAATCCTCCCACCTCTGCTTCCCAAAGTGCTAGGATTACAGGTGTGAGCAACCACACCTGGCTCAAATTTGGGTCTATCTCTTCTGAACTTTGCCTTATTAGAATAGCCTCTGTGTGTCATCTAGTTCTTCAACACTCTAAATGTAGATGGTGTGCTCCTGTTTGCATTGATGTAATTCCAGAATTGTTAATTCTACACCACTTTTACCACACCTTCGTTATCCACAATATGTCCAGATCCACCCCAGATATTGAGCCTGTCCCCAGTAACAGCTGTTTACCTTTTTATTTGGACTTTTTGGCCATCACCTGTGATGATGATGAATGTCAGAGAAAAGTTCATTGGGGGAAAGTACATCAGCCTCACATAATTTCTATTTAGTCCCAAAAGAAAGTGAGATTTGTATATACCCTAAAGAGCAGACTAGCTCCTAGGCAAACAAGAGGTGGGGGATAGCCTGATTAAATGTATTAACTTGCTGGTACTCAAGGAGTGATCTATGGACCACCTATCCATAATTTGTCAGGAATTCAATATACAGAGTTCTATCCCAGACATACTATATTATAATCCTTCTATTCATAAGATCCCTAGATGATTCTAGTATCTATTCTAGTATTAAAGTTTGAGATGAACTGTATTAAATTATCTCAAGAAATAATAAACTGAAGAAAGATTGGTCAAGTATAAAAAGTGTTTTAAAAATAATAGCCCCAGCAGAAAATGAGCACAACCTATCCCAATATGATTTAGAGGAAAAGAAGTCAATCTTAAAATACTGACATTAACAAAGCCATTTTTACTGTGAGCTTATCCTCCACAAATATTTCTCCAAAAGGAATATATGCTTATCATTTTACCTGTCCTGAAGTGGAGTAATGAGGAATCATAGATCCATTTATGACCAAAACATATTCATGGACCAGATATGGAGGCTTCCTAGCAGTGGTTAAAACTCATGAGCTCCCTATTCACTCTATATAGTTATTCTTATTTTAGCAAAATATTTATTCCTATTCCTTTATCTTTCTTATGGATTCAGTCGAAAGCTTTGTTTGATAATCAAATAGAACTGTTCTAATTATGAGCTCTTATTAGTTTGAACAAATCTTATGTAGCTCTATCTTCACGTAGAACTTGTCCTGTGTATATGTCTAAGTGAGGGAAAACCTCAAGCCTGTAACATTTTATGATAATTAGACATTCAGTGGCTTGGTTTCTCATTCGCTCTTTCTGCCTCTTTATATAGTCTTTCTTCTTTCTTTTCAGTCTTTCCATCCTTCTCTTTCTCCCTCTCTTCCTTCCTTCCTTCCTTTCTTCCTAGTACTTCTAAACCATTAATACAGTATCCCAAATATATCTCTTTATTTAAATCATTGTGCAATCTACACACTTAGGAAATATAAGAATTTCCCTTGTACATTCTTCCAGACTGGCAGCCAATAACCTCAGAAAGCATAACTGCAATTTTCCTTGTATCTGATGAGATGAGGGATTAAGGAATGCCAAAGGGTTAGGATCAAGGGATAGAGTATCCATTTGCCAAAGTCATTGTAGGAGTTTTAAATAGGGCAGATCTTTGTGTCAGACTCAGTGTCCATTCATAAGAAACAGTAGACCTTCTCTTTTGATAATCTAATGATGGAAATTCCCTGCATCCTGGCCAACAGTGAAGAAATGTTGCTTCAAGCAGGGTAACTAATGCCTTTAAATGACACCATTTAAGGGCTGCCTGTGTAAAGAACTAGCGCAGATTTTAAAAAGGAAAGACCATGTGTCTTGAGATCAAGTGAGGTATGAGAAAGGAGCATTAAGTTGCAAGTTAGGGGCTCAGAGAGCTAGTTCTGGGCTCTCCCACTCTACAGCAATAACTGATGAGTTAATTCATGTCCCAAATCCTTGTGTCTTCAGCTGTACAATGAGAAGTTGAATATTTTCAGTCCCTTCCAACTTTAATATCTCTTTCTCAATGGTTTATCATAAAAACAATTCCAAAGAGAAAGAGCAGTGTTTAAATGAAATAAATAGAAAAACGAGGAATATGAAAGAAAGTGGGGGTGAAATCATGTCATGCTGTTTGAGTAAATATACAACTATTTCTTTATGAACAAATGAGATCAATTTAACTGACAAATTCTTGCCACACTTGTGGTCTATAGGTGTTCTAAGTGAGAGAGCCTCTCTCTTATCACTGGCAGGTCAGAACCTTGTCTGGTAACCAGGCTGAATTTTATCAGTGAGTTTAGGATCTCACAGAATATAAAGGGTGCGTTTGAGGAAGCTGATGTAGACTTCTAGGAGCCATTGCTATAGACAGGGTTCTCTGTTTTGTTTCACAGAAGCTGCTTGACAGTAAATCTACAAGCATTGAGGTAATTATTTTTTCTTATACTTTCTGTGTGGATGAAGGGAGTAGAGAAAGTAGAAAGTATCAGCAAGAGCTTTGTTAATAATTCCAAAATAGATTCTTACAGTTTGATACAAAATTAAGTTTTTAATTTCATAACCTCATTCTTTGAGTCTCAGAAGACTGAGAATTGAGCAGAAAGGGTTCCCCTCCTCCTTTTTTCCTTCCAGTGTAATGATTTTAGAAAAATTATTTAGAAATGCTGATTTTTAAAGCTTTCCCACTTAAATATTCTGTGATTTCTACAGAGCCTGAGCAACTCCCAAAGTTCAAAGATCACAGTTCTTTACAAGGCTGCTCAGTGGAACATGCTTGTGTTCACACAGAGCAGTGAACTGTAGTATTTCATGCCCTTTCAGAGTGGTAACTGTTGGCAGGGCAAAACTGTTGGTAATCCTTTCCACAGCTGCAAAATAGCCTCAGTGTATCATATCACTAGGTCTAATGGTAATCAAAATGCACAATATCTTAACAATTCTACTTTTAATTACATTAATAAGATTCAAAAATTGAAGATAACCAAAATTTCACATGCTGACATCAAATGATCTCATTTATAGAAGTAACATAATAAATATGTTTGTAACTTTGCATGAAATATGCATTAAATTTAACTAATTTCATTTGACAGTGGTTTATTTGGCTAGGATGCAGAGTACTATATACATGCCAGGAAGACTGCTGTTTAATAAGCAGTAAAAAATGGAGCTCATAAATGTTTGTGGAGGACTGGAATGTTCTACACCAAGACTAAATTTCACTGATGTATTATTTTTAAATTATAACAACACTTTGGAATTTCAAGTGTCTGATGTACTGTGCACCCTGAAACTGTATACAAATACCCTCTGTTTCAAGACAAATCTAGTAGTTTCAGTCTTTCCACTGCCACCCAGAGGAGCTGAAAAATACACAAACAAAAGGAAAAAACTTCTCCACAGTCAGCTACTAATAAGTCAGCATTAAGAAGAAATTATTCTGCTAAGTGTTTATCTGAACCTTTTATTAGGAGACCATCAGCCAAAGGATAACAGCTTTTTATTAGGGAAAAAATTTAAGTGAAGATGAGATCCTCAACTGGAATTCGTGCTTAGCAAATGTGCTAGGGATAGGGTGTCAAGTAGCAACATAACGCATGCTTTCTTGGTGCAGAGCAGGAAATAGAGCATCTCTAAGCATGTCCCATTACTTAAGTGCATGAAAGTACTGACTGGAACAGCTGGGTTTTTTCAAAGCTTTTACCCTTCAGTTAGTCTGGATAAAGTAACTTGTTCTAAAGTTAATTGTAGGTTGCTTTTAAATACAGTGTGAAGGGTCTCCAATTTATTATTCTCTTTTTCTTTATTGCAAAGATAAAAGTAGTGTGTATGTGTGCGTCTCAGTTGAAAGGCTTTTATAAGTTTATATCCTGAGAGTATACTGATGTCTTCTTAGCAGAGATATATTTTTGTTCTATTGATATGTTTCTAAGTAACTATCATTATTTATTTTAATATGTGCTTTATGCATTTCACGTTCAAAAATAAAACTTAACAGAGCTTGATTAGAAAAGGTGGAATAGGTTAACTTCCCCTACCTTTTTAATAATATAATAAAATATGTTTTCATAAAATAAGCATTAGAAGTTCATTAATGTCATGGTACAAGGCCAGTGAGAGGTAGAGATGTAAAAGCTATGATCCTTACCTTCCAGGAAGCTTACAATTTAATGACCAAAATAAATACTATATATACATATATTTGAATATATATATATTTGACTTTCCCATTATGTAATTATGTAAATATGAACATGTAATTATGTAAATATGAACATATAATCATATAATGTGGAAAGCCAAATGAATACTGAATTTTTAATGACTTAAATTTTTATTTATTATTAAATTTAATAATAAAAATGGTAGATATTTATTATGTACAACATGTTTTAAAATATAGTAGGTGTACATTGTGGAATGGCTAAGTCACGCTAATTGACACATGCATTACCTCACATAATCATCATTTTTCTGTGGTGAGAACACTTAAAATCTACTTTCTTAAATATTTTTAAGAATACAATACATTCTTGGTAACTGTAGTCACTATATTGTACAATAAATTTCTTGAACATATTACTCCAATCTAATGGAAATTTTATATACTTTGACCAACATTTCCCCAACCCTGAATAGTCACCATTCTACTCTCTGCTTCCATGAGTTCAACTTTTTTAGATTCCACATATAAAAGAGATAGATTATGTGGTATTTGTTTTTCTGTGCCTGTTTTTCTATTTTATTTAGTACAATAACGTCTAGATTCATCCATATTATCACTAATTCAGTAATGACAGGATTTCCTTTTTAAATGCTGTGTGTGTGTGTGTGTGTATGTGTGTGTGTAATTTTCTTTATCTATTAATCCATAGATGGACACTTATGTTGGCTCCATATCTTGACCTCTATGAATAATGCTGCAATGAACATGGGAATGCAGATATCTCTTTGACATACTGATTTTTTTCCTTTGGCTACATACCCAATAGTGGTATCCCTAGATCATATGTTAGCCCTATATTTAATTGGGGAGCTACCATACGATTTTCCATAATGACTGTTCTAATTTACATTCTCACCAACAGTGTGAAAAGAATCCCTTTCCTCTACATTCTGTCCAACACTTGTTATCTTTTGTCATTGGATAATAGCCATTCTAACAGGTGTTAAGTAATATATCCTTGTGGTTTTAGTTTGCATTTTCCTAATGATTAGTGATGTTGAGCTATCTTTCCTATACCTGTTGGCTATTTGTATGTCTTTTTTTGAGAAATGATCTTTTCAGATCCTTTATACTTTTTAAAACTAGGTTGTTAACTCACTATTGGGTTTCTTATATATTTTGGATATTTACCTCTTATAAAATCTGCAGATATTTTCTCTCATTCTGTAGGTTGTCTCTTCACTCTGTTTATTGCTTCTGTTTCCTTGGCTGTGCAAAAATCTTTTAGTTTATGCAATCCCATTTGTCTTTCTTTGCTTTTGTTGTCTGCTATCCAAAAAATTATTGTCTGGACCAATATCATGGAGCTTTCCCTGTATGTTTTCTTCTACCAGGTTTATAGTTTCAGATCTTATGTTTAAGTCTTTAATCCATTTTGAGTTGGTTTTTGTGTGAGGTGTGAGATGAGGGTCTAATTTCATTAATCTGAATATGTATATTCACTTTTCCCAGCACCATTTATTGAAAAGACTGTTCTTTCCTCATTGTGTGTTCTGGACATCTTTATCAAAAATCAATGGACTATAAATGTGTGGATTTATTTCTGGGTTCTCTATTTTGTTTTATTGGTCTATGTGTCTGTTTTTAGGCAAGTATCATACTGTTTTGATTACTGTAGCTTTGTAGTATATTTTGAAATCAGATAGTTGATGCCTCCAGCTTTGTTCTTTTACTCCTATTTGCTTTGGCTACTTGGAGCTTTTTGTGGTTCCATACAAATTTTAGGGTTATTTTTCTTTTCTATGAGACATTTATGAGAAAAATGCCCTTGGAATTTTGGTAAAGATTACACTGAATCTGTAGATTACTTTCAATAGTATGGACATTTTAACAGTACTTATTTTCCAATCTGTGAATAGGGATATCTTTTCACTTATTTGTGTCTTCTTTGATTTCATTCCTCAATACATTATAGTTTTCATACACAGATCTTTTATCTCCTTAATTAAGTTTATTCCAAGTATTTTTTTAAATCAATATTTTTTATATTAATATTGTGGGGTACAGTTAAGGGTTAGGTAAACAAATATGCTTTGTTCAGGCACCCTTGTTGATAAGAGGTGTCTCCCCGACCCCAGACAGATATTGACTACCATTAATCCCATGTCCCTTCGCCTTCCTCCCCCCCCCATAGTTTCCCACCACTGTCAATCCTTTTATTGTAGTATTACAATAGATGTTCAAGGTCCACTACATGAGTGAGAACATGTGATACTCAGATCTTTGTTTCTGTGAGAGGTCACTCAGTATTATAGACTCTAGTTCCATCCAGGTTGCTGCGAAATTCATTATCTTGTTCTTTTTTATGGCTGCATAGTATTCCATAGTGTATATGTACCACGTTTTTTTTTAATCCAGTCCTCTTTTGATGGACAGCATGGTTGATTCCAGGCTCTTGCTATTGTGAAAAATTCTGCAATAAGCATACATGTGCAGATATGTTTTTTATAGAGTGATTGGAGTTCTTCAGGATATATTCCCAGTAGGGGGACTATGGGGTCATATGGGAGGTCAATATTTAGAGCTTTTAGGAATCACCACATGGTTTTCCACAGAGATTGCACTAGTTTGCACTCCCACCAACAGTGTAGAAGATCGACCACATACTTGGCCATAAAAGAAAGCATAAACAAATTTCGAAAGATCGAAATTTTGTCATGCACCTTCTCAGACCACAGTGGAATAAAAATAAACATCAACACCAACAAGCTTACCCCCACACCCACAAAGACATGGACACCAAACAGTATGATGCTAAACAACTCCTGGGTCAACAATGAAATCAAAACAGAGATTAAAAGATACCTGGAAACAAATGAAAATGGAGAGACATCTTACCAAAATCTCTGGGACGCCATGAAAGCTGTAGTGAGAGGGGAATTCATATCCCTACAAACACACATAAAGAAAATGGAAGGATCATAAATCAACAGCCTAACAAGTCACCTTAGGAAGCTGGAAAAACAAGATCACCAAAACCCTAACTGCAGCAGAAGGATCCAGATCACCAAAATAAAAGCCCAAATTCAGGACATAGAAGACAAAAAGATAATACAAAAAAATCAATGAAACAAAAAGCTGGTTCTTCGAAAGGATAAACAAGATCGATGGTCCCTTAGCTAGACTGACCAAGAAAAAAAGAGAAAGCGCCCAAATAAACACAATCAGAAACACAAAAGATGAAGTCACATCTGACCCAAAGAAATGCAAAAGATCATTAGAGACTACTATGTACACTTGTATGGAAACAAACTGGAAAACCTGAAGGAATGGAAGACTTTCTGATATCACACAACCTGCCTAGGTTGAAACAAGAAGAAATCGAGACCCTAAATAGACCAGTAACAATCAAGGAAATTGACTATTTAATAAGAAAACTACCTACAGAAACAAGCCCTGGAATAGATGGTTTTCCAGCAGAATTCTGTAAGACATTTAAGGAGGAGCTGATACCAATCCTACTGAAAGCATTTCAGGCGATTGAGAAAGATGGAACCCTCCCCAAATCATTCTATGAAGCTAACATCACATTAATATCCAAGCCCGGTAAAGACCCAACAAAGAAAGAGAACTACAGGCCAATATCTTTGATGAACATAGATGCCAAAATTCTCAACAAGATCCTAGTGAACTGGATTCAGAAACACATCTCAAAAATCATCCATTATGACCAAGTAGGCTTCATCCCTGGGACACAAGGCTGGTTCAACACTCACAAGACAATAAGTGTAATTAAATATATCAACAGACATCAGAACAAAAACCACATGATTATATCATTAGATGCAGAAAAAGTTTTTGATAAAATCCAGCACCCCTTCTTGATAAAAACCCTCAAACATCTAGGCATTGATGAAACATACCTCAAAATAGTAAGTGTCATCTACAAGAAACCCACAGCAAACATACTGCTAAACAGGCAGAAATTGGAACCAATTGCCCTGAAAACTGGAACAAGACAAGGATGCCCACTCTCTCCCCTCCTGTTCAATATAGTATTGGAAGTCCTAGCTAGAGCAATCAGAAAAAAGAAAGCGAAAAAAAATATGTTTCAAGGGCAAGAACATTTTTTACTTTTGCTTTGTGTGGAACTATAGGGAATGTCCATCCATATTATGTATTTATATTATAACTATATGAAGGTATAAGTAAGGTATATAATCAGGGGTATTTTATTTTTTGTAGCTATTGTAAATGTGATTGTTTCTTAATTTCTTTTCCTGATAGTTCACTGTTAATGTATAGACATGTTGCTGATTTTTGCATGTTGATTTTATATCCTTCAACTTTACTGATTATGTTTATTAGTTCTATATGGTTTTGGTGGAATCTTTAGAGTTTTCTGCATACCAGATCATATCATCTGCAGACGAGGACAGTTTAACTTTTTCATTTCCAAATTGCATGCCTTTACTTTTTTTTCTCTTGCATATTTGCTCTGGCTACTGATTACTGGCTACTGATTCTGCTACTATGTTAAATAGAAATGGTAAGAACCAGCATCCTTCTCTGGTTCATGATCTTATAGGAAAAACTTTCAACTTTTCACCATTGAATATGATATGAGCTTTAAGTTAGTCATATCTGACCTATATGTTATGGTTTATTCCTTCTATATCTAATTTATTGAGAGTTTTTATCATGAATAGACGTTGAATTTGGTCAAATGCTTTTTCTGCATCCATTGAGATGATTGTAAAGTTTTTGTCATTCATTCTGCTAATGTGGTGTATCTCATGTGTAGATCTGCATTTGTTGAATCATCCTTCTATCCCTGGGATAAATCCCACTTTATCATGGTGAATGATCCTTTTAATGTGCTATTGAATTTAACTTGCTAGTATTTTGTTAAGGATTTTTACATCTGTGTTCACCAGGGATATTGGCCTGTAATTTTCTTCTCTGTAGTGTCCTTGTCTGACTTTGATATCAGGGAAATTCTAGCCTCATAAAATGAGTTTGGAAATATTCCCTCTTCTTTAGTATTTTGAATGAGTTTGAGAAGGATTGGTATTTGTTCTTTAAATGTTTACTAGAATTCAGCATTGAAGTCACCAGATTCTTGGCTTTTCTTTGATGGGAGACTTTTAATTACTGTTTCAATCTCTTTACTCATTATTGGTCTATTCAGATACTAGATTTATTTGTGATTCACAAATTAACATTTTAGAATCAAGTCAAATTTCATGTTTCAAGGGCAAGAACATTTTTTACTTTTGCTTTGTGTGGAACTATAGGGAATGTCCATCCATATTATGTATTTATATTATAACTATATGAAGGTATAAGTAAGGTATATAAAATTCACATATTTGAAATTTATATCCAATTTGTCACTGAATGTCTTGTAAATGAGTCATTTAGACCACTGATATTAAGGCTACTACTGATATGTGATATTTTTTCCTGACATAGTATTGTTAAATAGTTGCTTTGAATTATCAGTTTTGTGGGTTATTTGTATGGTCTATGGGTTATGTGCTTAGGTGTGCTTTTGTGTTGGATGGTATTGTTCTTTACTTTCATGTTTAGAACTGCCTTAAACATCTCTTGTAGCATCAGCCTGGTAGTGATAAATTCCCTTAACCTTGTTTGTCTGAGAAATAAGAGGGAGGACCCCCCCCAAAACCCAAAACTTATTTATGAAAAATTGTATATTTATTCTTACAATTTATATTTCAGTCATCTTCAAAGTACTCTACGTTTGATGCAATATACCTATCAAGATGCCTTTTCCGCAAGTTTTTAATCTTGTCAATTTTAGTGCCTTCTAGTGCTTCTGACACTTTTTGTTTCACCTCTTTTACATTGGCAAATCCTTTCCCTTTGAGGACTCTTTTCATCTGGAGAAACAAAAAAAAATTTGCTTGGGGAAAAATCTGGTGAATAGGGATGGTGGGGTATTGGGCTCATGCCATTTTTGGTCAAAAACTGGTGAACACTCAGGGCAGTGTGGGCAGATGCATTGTCAGGTGGAAGAACCAGTCGCCTGTTTGCCACAACTCAGGATGTTTCCTCCACAAATCAAAATGCAACCTTCTCAAAACTTCTAGATAAAAACTTTGGTTAACTGTTTGATCTGGAAGGGCAAATTCTGAGTGTATTACAAGGGGCTATGCCCTCCAAAATATAATTCCAGTATTTTGGGTTCCCCCCCATAATGAATTTATCCTTCCTGTATGAAGCTTAGTTTGGCAAGGTAAAAAATTCTCTTTTTTATGGCTGCATAGTATTCCATCGTGTATATGTACCACATTTTTTAATCTAGTCCTCTTTTGATGGGCAGCATGGTAGGTTCCAGGTTCTTGCTATTGTGAACAATGCTGCGGTAAACATATGTGTGCAGGTGTCTTTTTATAGAGTGATTTGAGTTCCACAAAGATCCGAGTATCACATGTTCTCACTCACATAATGGACCTTGAACATCCAATGTAATACTATAAGAAAATGACTGACAGTAGTGGGAAACTATGTGGGGGGAGGGAGATGGGATTAACGGTAGCAAATATCTGTCTGGGAACGGGGAAACACCTTTTATCAACAGGGTGCCTGAATGAAACATATTTGTATACCTAACCCTTAACTGTACCCCACAGCATCATAATAAAAAATATTGATAAAAAACAAAAGTTGATTGTTGAAAATTATATCAATAAAGTAACTATAAATCTGAAAAAAAATTCTCGACTGGTATAATATTTTCTTTAAGAATGCTAAAATTGGGCCCACGATTTCTTCTGTCTTCTAAGGTTTCAGCTGAGAGGTCCACTATTATTCTAATAAGACTCCTTTGTTATGTGATATGGCTCTTCTCTCTTGATGCCTTTAAGATTTTTTCTCTCATGTTAACTTTGGATAGTCCGATGACTATGTTCCTTAGGGATGATTATCTTACAGGAATTCTCTGAATTTCTTGTCACCTGCATGTTGACCTCTCTAGGAAGAACGGGGAAGTTTTCTTGGATCCCCAAATGATTTTTCCATGATTTTCCCATTCTCTTCTCTCAAAAATGCCATTCAGATGTAGGGTGTTGTCTTTACAAAAATTCTATACTTTTAAAAGAAAACTCTATACTTCTTATAGAAAAGACTTTGTTCATTTTTGAACTTTTTTTCTTTGTTTTTTCCTGACTAGATTGCTGTGAATGTCAGTATTCAAACTTTGGAATTCTTCCTTCTGCTTAGTCTAGTCTATTGTTAAGGCTTTTGACTGTATGTTGAAATTCCAGAAGTGAATTCTCCAATACCAGAAGTTGAGTACGTATTTTTTTCTTAGACTGGCAAGGTTGGTTCAACATATGCAAGTCAATAAATATGATTCATAAACAGAATTAAAAATAAGAACCCATGATCATCTCAATAGATACAGAAAAAGAATTTGATGATATCCAACATCCTTTCATGATAAACACCCTCAACCATCTAGGCAGTGAAGGAACATACCTAAAAATAATAAGAGCCATCTCACAGCAACATCATACTGAATAGGAAAAAGTTGGAAGTATTCCCCCTAACAGCTGGAACAAGACAAGGATGTTCACTCTCACCGCTTCTATTTAACATAATATTGAAAGTCCTAGGCAGATCAATCAGACAAGAAAAAGAAACTAAAGGCATCCAAACAGAAAAATAGGAAGTCAAATTATCTCTCTTCACAGAAAATATGATTCTATATCTAGAAAATCCTAATGATTCCACCAGAAATATCCTAGACCTGATAAGTGACTTCAATAACATTTTAGGATAAAAAATTGATGTTCAAGGTCAGGTACAGTGGGTTATACCTATAATCTCAGCACTTTGGGAGGCTGAAGATTACTTGAGCCCAGGAGTTTGAGACCAGCCTAGGCAACATAGAGAGACACCATCTCTACAAAATTTTTAAAAATTAAAAAAATTATCCAGATGTGGTAGAACATGCCTGTGTCCCAGCTACTTGAGAGGCTGAGGCGGAAGGATCATTTGAACCCAGAAAGGATAATCTGAGCTCCTCAAATAAAAAGTTTTAGGCTATGGTGAGCTGTCATTATGAGGCTACACTCCAGCCTGGGTAATAGATCCTGACTCAAAAAAAAAAAAAAAAATGTTTAAAAATCTGTAGCATTTTTATGCATCAACAACATTCAAGCTAGAACCAAATCAAGAACACAATCCCATTTGCAATAACCAGAAAAAAATAAAATACCTGGGAATACATTTAACCAAGGAGGAGAAAGGTTTGTGCAATGAGAACTGCAAAACACTGCTAAAAGGAATCAAAGATGATACAAATTAACAGAAAAACAGTTCATGCTCATGAATTAGAAGACTCAATATTGTTAAAATATTCATACTGCCCAAAGCAATTAATAGATTCAACACAATTCCTATCAAACTACTAGTATCATTTTTCATAGAATTAGAAAAAAAACAATTATTAAATTCATATGGAAACAAAAAAGCTCAAACAGCCAAAGCAATTCTAAGCAAAAAGGGCAAAGCTGGAGGCATTGCAATACCAGACTTCAAACTTTACTACAAGGCTACAGTAACCAACACAGTATGGTACTGATACCAAAATGGATACATAGGTCAATGGAGAACCCAGAAATTAAGCCACTACCCTACACCAACTGATCTTTAATGAAGTCAACAAAAATAAACATTTGGGAAAGGACACACTGTTCAATAAAATGGTGCTGGGAAAACTGGCTAACCATATGCAAAATGAAGCTGGACTTCTTCCTCTCACCAAATACAATATTAACTTAAGATGAATTAAAGACTTAAATGTGGCCAGGTGCAGTAGCTTACACCTGTAATCCTAGCACTTTGGGAGGCCAAGGTGGGAGAACTGCTTGAACCCAGGATTTTGATACCAGCCTGGGCAACATATCCAGGCCTAGTATCTAAAAACATTTTAAAAATTAGCTGGATGTAGTGGTTCATGCCTGTGGTCCCAGCTACTTGGGAGGCTGAAGCAGAAGACTTGTCTGAGTCCAAGAGGTTGAGGCTGTGGTGAACCTGACTCAAAAAGAAAAAAAAAATGTGAGACCTCGAACTATAAAAATCCTAGAAGAAAACCTAGGAAAGACTCGTCTGGACATTGGCCTAGGCAGCAAATTTATGATCAAGTCCTCAAAGACAACATTTTCATCACTCCCAAAAATTTTCATGTGCCCTTTGGTAATCCAAACCTCCTTCCACACCTGTCCCCAGGCAATTGTAAATCTGTCTTTTGTCCTTATAGATTAGTTTACATTTTTGAATTTTATATAAATGTAATCATTGGATATATACCCTCTTTTTTCCAGCTTATTAAAAAACTCAGCATAATGACTTTGTGATTCACCCATATGGTTGTTTTTATTTATTTTTTTAAATTTCTGATAAATATCCATTTTATGTCTACATGACTATTTGTTAATCCATTTTTCCTTTGATAGAGATTTGGGTAGTTACCAGTTTGAGGCTTTTACAAATAAAACTGCTCTGAAGTATCATGCACAAATTTTACACTTTTTTATTGAGCGTATTCCTGGGAATTAAAATGTCAAGTCATATAGTATATATATGCCCATTAAAGAAAATACCAGAGTGTTCCAAAGTGATTCTATCATTTTATATTCCTCTTCAGCAGTAATGAGTTTTTCAATTTATCTACATCCTTAATAACAATTAATATGGTCTGTTTCTAAAATCTTAAGACATTTTAGAGTGTGAGTTGTAATATTTCATGGTGGTTTTAATTTGCATTTCCCTGATGACTAATAACTTTGAACATCTTCTCATCATCCATTAAGTTGTTTGACTTATATACTTGTAAGAGTTCTTTATATATTCTGGATATAAGTTTTTTGTCTGATGCATGTTTTGCTAATAATTTTTGCTAGTTTTGACTTGCCTTTTAATTTTCTTAATTATGTGTTTTAAAGAACAAAGTTTTTAATTTTAATGGAATTTTTAAAAACTTTTTTTTTCGTTTATGACTCAGGCTCGTGGTGTTCTAATTAAAAATTTTTTGCCTACCCCAAGATCGCAAATATTTTCTCTTCTGTTTCTTCTAGAAATTGAATAATTTTAGATTTATATTTAGGTTAATGATTATTTTTGAGCTGATATTTAGCCATGATATATAGTGAGAATTAGTCATTTTTTTCATTCAATCCAGCACCATTTGTTGAAAAGATTTGTCCCATTGAATGTCCTTGGCACTTTTTCATAAACCAACTGACTTATATGAGTAGTTATTATTCTGAACTCTCTACTGATCTACATGTCTATATTATCTCAAAATACCAAACTGTTACTTCATGGTAAGTCTTACAAATCAATAGGGTAAGCCCTCCAACTTTCTCCTTTCTTCTTTTTTAAAAAGTGTCTTGTTTATTCTAGGTCCTTTGCATTTCAATGGAGGTTTTAGAAAATGTATTTTGGACTGGATCAATTCTATACCTCAATTTAGGGACTTTAAGAATATTGACTGACAATATTTAGTCTTCATTTCTATTCATTTATATAGCATTTCATTAGTTTCTCTAAGTAATGTGTACAGTTTTTAGTGTAAATGTCTTGGACATCTTCTCTCAGTGTCTTTCCTCCGTATTTTATGTTTCGATTTGGGTTTTGAGCACTAAGAAAGTTTTTAAAATTTTGCTTTTTAATTGTTTTCAGTAAGTATATAAGAATATGCTTTACTTTTGCATATAGACTTTGGATCATGTGACATTGCTAATTTCATTAATTTAGCAGTAAATTTTCTGAGATTTTTCTATGTAAACAATTATAGCATCTGCAGATATGGACAGTTTTATTTTATTTTTTTTTCTTGCTGCTTTTTAAAGACTTTTGCTTCTCTATTTTACCTTTTTTTCAATGTCTAGAACTGTAGATCAATGTTGAATAGAAGTGATAACAGCAGGCCTATTGGTTTGTTCACATGGGGGAAACAATTCCATTTTTCACCATTAAAAATGGCAGTTGTTTGCTGATATCTTTTATTCTTTTCAGAAAACCTCCTAACATTTCTAATTTGTTGAAACTCTCATGAATTTAGGTTGAACTTTGTGAAAGTTTTCTTCTGTGTTTGTTGAAAAGATTATATTTTTTCTTTATTAACATGACAAATTACGATTGATTTTTGAATGTTAATCAACCTTGCATTCATAGAATAAGTTCCATGAATCATGATGATCATGATGTATTATCCTTTTTCTATATTGTTGGAATACATTTACTAACATTTTTGTTAAGGATTTTCGTGTTTCTATTCTTGAAGTCAATTGGCTGATAAATATCTCTTTTGTGCGTGTGATGTTCTAGGCTATCATATTAGGGTAATGCAGGTCACAAAAAAAGACTTTAGTCAGTAATCGCTCCTCCTTTATTTTCTCAAAAAGTGTGTGCAATATTGGTCTTGCTTCCTCCTTTGATTTTTAATAAAATTTACCAGTGATTCTTTATGGGTTTGGAATTTTCTTTTCAGCAAGTTTTTAGATAAAATAATCAAATTTATTTCATTGACACGACAGCTAAAATTTTTGTTTCTTTTTCTGTTAATTTTGGTGTTTTGATTCATTTTATCTGATTCTGCAAATTTGTTGGCATGAGTTTGGTCATAGTATTTTTATTTTCTTTGACTATCTCTATGACTTGTGGTAATAATATCCTTTTCATTTCTCATTATTTTTCCCTTTGATTAGTCAACTAGGCATTTGTCAATTTTATTGATCTCTTCACAGAACCTGTATTTGACTTCCTTATTTTTCTCTATTGTTGGTCTGTTTTCTATTTCTTTGATTTCTGCTCTTCATCATTTCCTTTTTGCTATTTAATCTAGTTTACTTTGTTCTTTTTCTAGATTTTTTCAGGTGGAAACTTAAGTAATTTATTTAAGATCCTTCTTTCTTTCTTACATAAGGATTTGAAGCTGAAATTCTTCCTCAAATACTTATTTAGCTATGTCTTAATTATTTTCGTATTTGACATTTTTATTTTAGGCTGCAAAAAGAAAAACAAGTAAACAACAACAACAACAAAAATTTTGATCTAGGTTTGTCAGATGAAGGAAATGTATCCTTTCCAGAGAAGCAGGAGGTAGACCAGTACAGGTTATCCTCAAGTCATGTACATTATACTTCTCTGTTGCTTACTTATACTCTTGTGAAGTTTGATCCTTTGTCAAGTCTTAGTCTGGATCATTTTTCTCATCTCCTTCTACCCCTTCTTCATTCACTTCTTCATCATAATTATTGTCATCATCTCCAATAGCTTCTCCAGTAAAGTGTAACACAGACCTTGGAATTATACTCTCACGTAAAACGTGAACAGTTTCAAAATCTGCAGCAAGAATAGCTTCAGTAGCAGCAGCTGGGTCTCCACTCTCAGGAACTTCAGGAGGGACCAAAAAAAAAAAAATTAAAGAAAGAATCCTTGCTGTTTTTGTCACAGTACAAACTGTCCCACGTTCCTTATGTTTCTGCTTATTCTAAATGGTTTTTAAAGTGATATTCTTTCCTTTTCCCCACTCTATCTGGCATCCGATACAACCTATAATTTCTTATTCATCAAAAGAAAAGAGATTAGAATCATCTGGTTCTGACTTCATCCTATATGTCTTTGTCAACACTTCATTTGTAAAATATTCATGAGGTTCAAAGTGAAATTCTAAGATAAAACTCAGGCTGTCCAGCATCTGAGAACTTTAATATCTTTCAAGTGTTTCAGAATAGGTTTATCATGTTTCCAAAGCATACACTGAGCAAGTCAACATTCTTAAAAAGTCAATGAAAATTCAGAAATTCCTTTGGGATCTTTTTTTTTCTTCATCCTTTTTCTCATCTTCAATCTTGGCCTTTTCTTTCAGCTCCTCCAAAATTTCCTCTTCTTCATCTGGTTTTCATTCACATTCTTCTTCTGTAGGTTCATAAATTGCAACAATAATTTCAAATCACGTATCAAATAAAGGCCGAAAATAGCATACTTCCTTTCAAGATCATGAACTTTCTAATAGTATTTGGCTTCTATCTGTGCACATTTAACTTGAACATTTTTTAGAGCATTCTCTCTTCTTTTACCTACCCTAGGCAAGCTTTCAGTGTATCCTGTTGGTGTTTCTACCAGGTCATCAGGTCTTTCTTGAAGGGCTAGAAAAATCTGAGGATTTAACATCATCTGAACAGTCAGCTGACATGATTTGATTTTTGTTTCTTCACAAGTTCCTTCTTCTACTTCTTGAACATCATCCAAATCTTGATCAAGTTCAGACTATTCTTTGTTGTCAATGTCTGCCATATTGTAGGAACTTTTAAATATTAGGGTTAGTGTTAGAAGCCTGGCAAGCAGAGCTGCACGGTGATTAAGGGTGGCAAGAGGAGCAAGAGGCCAGCTATATTTTACTTTGGCATAGTATTTTTATTGTCATTCTGTTCAGAATGTTTTCTAATTCTCATGTAATTTTTACGTGGACCTGTGATTTACTTAGAAAGTGCTGATTAATTTTTAGATATTTGAGACTTATCTAGATATTTTTGGATATTAATTTTTAATTATGTTTTGGTAAATATATACATATATATACTTTTTATAATTTTTACTCAATTAAGTGTGTTAAGGCATTCTCTATTCTCTAACATAACTATTTTGTTAAATCTATCTCATGCACTTGAAAATAACATGAAGTCTGCAATTTTTGGATGTGGTGGTTTATGAATGTCAGTTAGATAAAGGCAATTGATAATATTGTTGAAATCTATGCCTGTCCAATTTTTCTTTTGTCCCCTTGTTTTACTAATTTCTGAGAGAATTGTTTTTAGGTCTCCTACTATGATTGTTAAATTGTCTACCTGTCCTTTCATTTTGTCAGATTTGCTCCCAGAATTTATGGATTTGTTATGTTATTAGGGGTCTACCTACTTATAACTGTGCGTCTTTCTGATGAATTGTCATTTTTAAAGCAAAATCATTGTATTATTATTACTACTATTATTATTTTGTACAAATTTATGAGGTATGTGTGAAATTTTGTTACATGTATATAATACATAGTGATCAAGTTAGGGTATTTGGGGTATCCATCACCATAGTACATTTTTTTTAAAACTGTAATTACCCTACTCTGCTTTCAAGCATTAGATTCATTTCTTCTACATAACTATGTTTGTACCTTTAATTCACTTCTCTTCATCCTCTCCCCTTTCCACCACTGACCCCCTCTAAATCTCTGTTATTTATCTTTATACTCTATGTGATCAAATTTTTTAGCTTCCAAATATAAGTGAGAACATACAATATTTGTCTTTTAGTGCATGGCTTATTTTTCACTTAAGATCATGACTTCCAGATTCATTCATATTATTGCAAATTTCATTTGATTTGAAATGATTTCATTGTTTTTTGTGGCCAAATAGTATTACATTATGTATATTTACCACAGTATTTTTATCCTTTTATCTGTTTCTGAATACCTAAGTTGATTATCTTTGTTGTTGTGAATAGTGCTGCAATAAACATGCAAGTATAGGTATCCCTTTTATATATTTATGTATTTTCCTTTGGATAGATGCCCGATAGGAGTAGGATTGCCATATTGTATGATAATTCTATTTTTTAGTTTTTTGAGAAATCACCCATAATGTTTTACGTAGTGGCTATACTACTTTACATTTCCACCAACAGTGTAAAAAATGTTCCCTTTCTATATATACTCACCAGCATTTGTTTGTTTGTTTGTTTGTTTGTCATCTTATGACAGCCATCTAAGATATGAGGATATCTCATTGTGTCTTTGATTTCCATTTCTCTATTGATTAGCGATGTTGAGCAATTTTTCATATACCTGCTAGCCATTTGTATGTCTTCTTTTGAGAAATGTCTATTCTTGTATTTTGTCCACTTTTTATTGGAGTTATTTGTTTGTTTGTATTTTCTGCTAGGCTGTTTGAGTTCTTTGTATATTCTGGATATTTGTCCCCTGTCAGATGAATAATTTGCAAATCTTTTCTCCCATTTTGTAGTTTGTCTCTTTACTCTGTTTATTTTGCTATGCAGAAGCTTTTTAGTTTAAGTAAGTCCAATTTGTATATTTTTGTTTTTTATTACCCGTACTTTTGCGGTCTTAGCATAAGTTCTTTGACTAGACAAGTATCTAGGAGAGTTTTCCTCAGATTTTCTTCTAGTATTTTTTTTTAGTTTTAGTTGAGTTTTGCATATGGTGAGATATAGGAGTCCCATTTCTTCTGTTTGTGGCTATTAAGCTTTCTCAGCACCATTTATTGAAGAAAGTATTATTTCACCAATATAAGTTCTTTTTGACTTTGTCAAAGATAATCGAGCAGTAAATATGTGGTTTATTGCTGGTTTCTTTATACTGTTTCATTGTGCTGTATGTCTATTTTTATGTCAATATCATGCTCTTTTGGTTACTATAGTCTTTTATGTATTTTGAAGTCAAGTGATATGATGCCTCCAGCTTTGTTCTTTTTGCTCAGAATTGTTTTGGCTTTGGGGATCTTTTTACTTCCATTTGAATCTAAAAATTTTTTTTCTAAATCTATGAGGAATGACATTGATATTTTGATAGGGAAGCATAAAATGGATCTAATTCATGAGCATGAGATGTTTTTCCATTTGTTTGTGTAATCTTCAATTTCTTTCTACAGTGTTTTGTAGTTTTCCTTGTAGAGATGATTTACCTACTTGTTTATATTTATTTCTAGGTATTTTCTTTCTTTTTGTAGCTATTACAATTGGAATAACTTTTATAAAATTATTTTATTTTATTTATTTATTTTTTTATTAATCAGTATTTTTTATTATGATTTTGTGGGGTAGAGTTAAGGGTTAGGTGTACAATTACGTTTCATTCAGGCACCCTGTTGATAAGAGGTGTTTTCCCATCCCCCGACAGATATTTGCTACTGTTAATCCCATCCCCCTCCCCCCCATAGTTTCCCAGTACCGTCAGTCATTTTCTTATAGTATTATATTGGATGTTCAAGGTCCATTATATGAGTGAGAACATGTGATATTCGGATCTTTGTTTCTGTGAGAGGTCACTCAGTATTATAGACTCTAGTTCCATTCAGGTTGCTGTGAAATTCATGATTTTGTTCTTTTTTATGGCTGCGTAGTATTCCATCGTGTATATGTACTACATTTTTTTAATCCAGTCCTCTTTTGATGGGCGGCATGGTTGTTTCCAGGTTCTTGCTATTGTGAACAACGCTGCGATAAACATACGTGTGCAGGTATCTTTTTTATAGAGTGATTTGAGTTCTTCAGGGTATATTCCCAGTAGGGAGATTGCAGGATCATATGGAAAGTCAATTTTTAGAGCCTTTAGGAATCGCCACACTGCTTTCCACAGAGTTTGAACTAGTTTACACTCCCACCAACAGTGTAGAAGTGTTCCCTTTTCACCACACCCTCTCTAGCAGCTGTTATTTTTTGAGTTGTTGACAATTGACATTCTGACTGGAGTTAAGTGGTATCTCAGTGTGGTTTTGATTTGCATCTCCCTGATGATTAGTGAGGTTGAGCATTTCTTCATGTGTTTGTTGGCTTCTCGGATGTCTTCTTTTGTGAAGTGTCTGTTCATATCTTTTGCCCATTTTATAATGGGGTTGTTTGTTTTCTTCTTTTCAGTACATTTCAGTTCCTTGTAGATCCAGGATGTTAAGCCTTTGTCAGACCTAGAGTTGGCAAATACTTTTTCCCAGTCTGTAGGCTGTCTCCCTGCTCTCTTGATGGTTTCTTTGGCTTTGCAGAAGGTTGTCAGTTTATAAGGTCCCATTTGTCTATCTTCTCTCTTAAGTCCTGTGGGTTTCAGGTTTTGTACAGGAACTGGATGCCAGTTCCGATTTCCATGAGAGTATTTCCTTCCTTTTCTAAGGTTTTTATGGTTTGAGGTTTTACATTTAGGTCTCTGATCCATTTGGAGTTAACCTTTGTGCATGGGGATAGATAGGGGTCCTATTTCAATCTTCTGCATGTGGTCAGCTAATTTTCCCAGCACCATTTACTGAATAGGTTCTCCTCTCCCCATTGGCAGGTGGTGGTGGCTTTGTCGAAGATGAGTTGGTTGAGAAATTGAGGTTTTGCTTCTGGAATCTCAATTCTATTCCATTGATCTATATGCCTGTTCCTGTACCAATACCAAGCTGTTTTGATGATTGTAGCTTTATAGTAAAGTTTGAAGTCTGGTATTGTGATACCACCTGCTTTTTTTTTTTTTTGCTGAGGATTGTTCTGGCTATTCTTGGACGTTTGTGTTTCCATATGAATTCCTGTGTTGTTTTTTCTAGGTCTGAGAAGAATGTTGTTGGTAATTTAATGGGTATTGCATTGAATTTGTAGATTGCCTTAGGTAAGATGGACATCTTCACAATGTTGATTCTTCCAATCCATGAGCATGGAATATTTTTCCACTTGTTCATGTCAGCTTTGATTTCTTTGAGCAGTGTTTTGTAATTTTCATTGTAAAGGTCTTTCACGTCTCTGGTTAGGAAGTTGCCAAGGTATTTCATTTTTTTTGGTGGCTATTGTGAATGGAATTGTGTTTTTTATTTGGGTTTCTGTTTGTCTATTATTGGTGCAGAGAAATGCGATTGTCTTTTGTACATTTATTTTGTATCCTGAGACTTTTGCCAAAGGCTTTTATCAATGTAAGGAGGCCTTTGACAGATTCTCTTGGGTTTTCAAGGTACACCTTCATATCATCTGCATAGAGAGATAACTTGACTTCCTCTTTTCCTATTTGAATACCTCTGATTGCCTCCTCTTCTCTGATTGCTCTAGCCAGGACTTCCAATACTATGTTGAACAGGAAGGGAGAGAGTGGGCATCCTTGTCTAGTTCCAGTTTTCAGGGGAATTGGTTCCAATATTTGTCCATTTGGGAGTATGCTGGCTGTGGGTTTCTCGTAGATAGCTTTTACTATTTTGAGGTATGTTCCCCGTATGCCTAGATGTTCAAGGGTTTTTATCAAAAGCTTTTTCTGCATCTAATGATATGATCATGTGGTTTTTGTTTTGACATCTGTTGATGTATTTAATTACATTTATGGTTTTACGAATTTTGAACCAGCCTTGCATGCCAGGAATGAAGCCTACTTGGTCATGGTGGATGATTTTTGAGATGTATTGCTGAATCCGGTTTGCTAGGATCTTGTTGACAATTTTAGCATCTATGTTCATCAAAGATATTGGCCTATAGTTCTCTTTCTTTGTTGGATCTTTACCTGGCTTGGGTATCAATGTGATGTTGGCTTCGTAAAATGATTTGGGGAGAGTTCCATCTTTTTCAATTGCCTGGAATACCTTCAGTAGGATTGGTATCAGCTCCTCCTTGAATGTCTTGTAGAATTCTGCTGGAAAGCCATCTGGACCAGGGCTTTTTTTTGTAGGAAGTTTTCTTATTACGTAGTCAATTTCCTTGATTGTTATTGGTCTATTTAGAGTCTCAATTTCTTCTTGTTCCAACCTAGGTAGGTTGTGTGATGTCAGAAAGTCCTCCATTTCCTTATGGTTTTCAAGTTTGTTTCCATACAAGTGTACGTAGTAGTCTCTATTGATCTTTTGTATTTCTTCAGGGTCAGATGTGACTTCATCTTTTGTGTTTCTGATTGTGCTTATTTGGTTTTTTTCTCATTTTTTTCTTGGTCAGTCCAGCTAGGGGACCATCGATCTTGTTTATCCTTTCGAAGAACCAGCTTTTTGTTTCACTGATTTTTTGTATTATCTTTTTGTCTTCTATGTCCTGGATTTGGGCTTTTATTTTGGTGATCTGGATTCTTCTGCTGAAATTAGGGTTTTTGTGGTCTTGCTTTTCCAGCTTCTTTAGGTGGCTTGTTAGGTTGTGAATTTCTGTTCCTTCCATTTTCTTCATGTGTGTTTGTAGGGATATAAATTCTCCTCTTACTACAGCTTTCAGGGCATCCCAGAGATTCTGGTAAGATGTTTCTTCATTTTCCTTTGTTTCCAGGTATCTTTTGATCCCTGTTTTGATTTCGTCGTTGACCCAGGAGTTGTTTAGCATCATGCTGTTTAGTGTCCATGTCTTTGTGGGTTTTGGAGGAACTTTGTTGGTGTCAATGTTTATTTTTATTCCACTGTGGTCTGAGAAGGTGTTTGGTAGAATTTCGGCCCTTTTAAATTTGCTTATGCTTGATTTATGGCCAAGTATGTGGTCGATCTTAGAATATGTTCCATGTGGTGATGAGTAGAATGTGTATTCTGTGGTCTTTGGATGGAGTGTTCTGTAGGTATCAATTAAGTCCATTTGGTCCAAAGTCACATTGAGGTTCCGGATCTCCTTGCTGATTTTTTGTCCTGATGATCTGTCTAGGGTTGTAAGTGGGGTAACAAAGTCCCCAGTTATGATAGTGTTAGAGTCAATATCTTTCTTTAGTTTTCTAAGAAGTTGCTTTATGAAGGTTGGCGCACCTATGTTGGGTGCATATATGTTTAGGATAGATATTTCTTATTGATGGATTGAGCCTTTTATCATTATGTAGTGGCCTTCTGTATCTTTTTTGATTTTTAATAGTTTGAAGGGTATTTTGTCTGAAATTAAGATGGCTACTCCTTTCTTTTGTATTCCGTTCACCTGAAAGTTTGTTTCCCATCCTCTTACTTTGAGTCTGTGGGTGTCCTTTCTAGTGAGGTGAGTCTCTTGAAGGCAATAGATTGTTGCCTGATGATATTTTATCCATTTTGCCATTCTATATCTTTTCAGTGGTGCATTTAGTCCGTTCACATTTAGGCTAATAATTGAAATGCAAGAGTTGATCCCTGTCATAAGGTTCTTACAGAGTTGTTCCTGTTTATTTGTTGTCTTTCTTTGGGTTTTGGAGTTGGTTCATGTGTGTATTTAATCTTTTGCCTGTACTCTTGTGAAGAATGCTGTTGTTCTTTTTTCTTTTTCTTCTGTGTTCAGTACTTTCTTAAATGTTTCTTGTAGAGGTGGTCTGGTGGCAGCATAGGTTCTTAGGGATTGGATGTCTGGAAAAGATTTCAATTCTCTCTCACTAATGAAGCTTAGTTTGGCTGGGTAGGTTATTCTTTGTTGAAATTGTTTCCCTTTTAGAACTGTGAAGATAGGGCTCCAGGCTCTCCTGGCCTGAAGGGTTTCTGTGGATAAATCTGCTGCTATTTTAATTGGTTTTCCCTGGTAGGTAGTCTGGCCTTTTTCTCTTGCTGCCTTTAGGATTTTTCCTTTCATAGCTACTTTGTTTAGGCAAATTATTATGTGTCTGGGAGTTGGTCTTTTCGTTTGTTGTCTTGCAGGGGTTCTCTGAATCTCTTGTGTTTGAATTTTTTCATCCTTAATGAGATGAGGGAAGTTTTCTTGAATGATTTCATGAATTGTTTGTTCCAGTGTGGCTTCTGTTTCTCTCTTTGCCTCAGGAAGCCCAATTATTCTTAGGTTTGGTCTCTTGAAGTGATCATTCATCTCTTGCAGGTTTTGTTCTGTCTTTTTGAGCTTCTTTTCTATGCTTTTGACAGTTTGGGTTAGTTCTGTGTTTTGGTCTTCGAGCTCTGAGATTCTTTCTTCGGCTTGGCTGATTCTGCTTTCCATGCTTATTAGTCTGTTGTTCATTTTCATCACAGTATTCTTTATTGCTGTCATTTCTGACAACAGCTCCTTCCTATTTTCTTCTTGTCTCTCCTCAATTTTTTAAATTCTCTCCATTAATGTCTTGATGTCTGGGTTTGTTGCATGTAACCAGTCATTCTGGGGACTCTTCATTGTTTGTGTTCCAGAATCTGTTTACTCAGTGTCTGATTTCCCAGGGGTCTGTGTAAGACCTATATTCTTCTTTTGGTTTTTCTTCATTTTTGTGTTTTTTCCCCCTCTCTACTTTTTCCTTCCCTCCACGTCACCGTCTTCTTTAATTCTGTTATTCAGGGGTAAAGGGATTAGTTTTACTTCTGTTTGTTCAATCTCCTATTCTTTATGTATGTCCTCTTACTTTGTTCAATTCTGGAGTTGCGCTGTAGGTTGGAGGTGGTCCTTTTTGCAGTTTTGAGATGTACTTAAGGGGAGAGCTGTGATTCAGAATCTGTCTGCAGGTCCTGGTATTCGCTGACAGGCGTGTGGATAATGTGGAACCCACTTCCCACTGCCCTGGAATCTGTCCATGCAGTGGGGCTGTAGGTTTCCTCCCTGAAATAAAATGTGGTTAGCAGAGGGGAGAGAATGGAGCAGATAGCGGGTTGAAGAGGGGAGTGGAAAGATAGAGGAGTAAGGGGGGAAACAAATGAGTGTGCCAACAAATAGGCCTATACTGAAACAGATAAAAACAATAGACCACAGCTACAGTCGAACCAACTCTCATACAAACAAAAATAAAACATATAGTGATGCTAATATACAAGCTAACCAACCATCTTGTTAGTGTGCTGTTCCTCTATACAAAGATATGGTTTACAGAGAGAAGAAAAGAGAAGAAAAGGAAAAGGAAAAAAGAAAAAAGGGAACAATACAGTGGGAATAAAATTAAGTCATTAAACTGATAGAATCAATGAAGCACACTCTGAGACATTTCATTTAAATCCAATGTCCTTCAGGTCTGATTTCTAGTTTTCTTTTCAAGCTGGTACATTAGTTTGCAGTTAGAGCCAGTTGCCCCTGATCTGCTGTGAAGGACAGTTCAGATTAACCTTCCTTTAGCAGTTTGGTCTATGTCTTTATCAAGCTTGTTTCTCCCATTATGGTGTTGTTACCTTGAATCGCCAGCAGGTGGTGCTATCTCATCTGCTCGCCCCAGAGGGGGTGGGGCCAGACAGGAGCAAGATGGTTGCCTGCCTCGGAGCAGGCACAGGAGCCCCACTCGGGGCGGGCAAGACAGTCTCGGATGCAGAATAGGTGGCAGCGATCCCAGCAGATCTTCCCTGAAGTGGTTTGTTGTGGATGTCCTCGGGCCAGGTGGTGTGATGTGCTACCCCTCCCAGAGGCTGCGGCGGAGGTGGCGATGACGATGGCAGCAGCAGCGGCGGTGGGAGGAGGGGCTGTGGCAGCGGCGGCGGGACTGTTTGCAATGTAGTCAAACTGTCCAGTCGTTGCGATGGCAACAGCCGAGCTCTGTCTGAAGAGCAGGCTGTGGTGCTGGGGTCCCCAGCCCCCCGGGGCAAGAGTCAGAGACCCACTGCAGATCTCCCTTGCAGAGGGCTTCAGACGTCGGGTTGCCCCGTCGCCGTCTTGCCACGTCTCCCTATTTTATTTTTTAAACAGGTACAAATGAGGTTTAGGTACATACGTGGTCATCATACAGGTAAAGTGTGGGTTCCTTTATTGATGCTATGTACTCCCACCCCTGGCAGTGTCCCACTACTGCCAATCCCTTTCTTATGGCATTATGACAAATGTTCAAGGTCCACTTACGAGTGAGTACATGCGGTACACAGATCTTTGTATCTGTGATAAATCACTGAATATTATAGACTCAAATTTCATCCAGGTTGCTGCAAAGTCCATAATTTTGTTTTTCTTCATGACTGCATAATACTACATCATGCAAATGTATCACATTTTCTTTATTCAGTCCACTTTCAATGGGAAGCATGGTTGGTTACATGTTTTTTGCTATTGTGAATAATGCTGCAATAAATATGCATGTGCAGGTATCTTTATTATAGAGTGATTTGACTAACTCTGGGTATATTCCCAGAAGGGGGATTGCTGGCTCATATGGAAGGTAGATTTTCAGATTTCTTTAGAAATCAACACACGGTTTTCCACAGAGGTTGTACTAGTTTATATTCCCACCAACAATGTAAAAGTGTTCCCTTTTCCCCACATCTTCTCAAACATCTGTTGTTTTTTCTGTTATTGATGATGGTCATCCCTGTCTGGAGTTAAGTGGTATCTCAGTGTGGTTTTAATTTGCATTTCTTTGATGATTATTGTGGCTGAGCATTTTTTCATGTATCTGTTAGCTGCTCCTATGTCTTCTTCTGAGAAGTGTCTATTCATATCTTTTGCCCATTTTTTAATAGGGTTGTTTGTTTTTTTTCCTTTCGGCATGTTTGAGTTCCTTGTAGAACCTAGATGCTAGGCCTTTTCAGATATACAGTTGGCAAATATTTTTTCCCATTCCGTGGGCTGTCTCCCCACTCTCTTGATGGTTTCCTTTGCTTTGCAGAAGTTTTCAGTTTGATGAGGTTCCACTTGTCTATCTTATCATTTTTGGCATTCACTTTTGGAAAGTTGATCAGGATTTGGTTGCCTATTCCAATTTCCCTAAGGGTGTTTCCTACATTTTCTTCTAGGATTCTTATTTTTTGCAGTTTTATATTTAGGTCTCTGATCCATTTAGAGTTGATTTTTGTGTATGGTGATAGGCACGGATCTTGTTTCAGTCTTCTGCATGTAGTCACTCAGTTTTCCCAGCACCATTTCCTAAATAGGTTCTCCTCTCCCCATTCATTGTTGGTGGAGTTTTGTCAAAAACAAGTTGAATGAGAAACTGAGGTTTTGTTTCCAGAATCTCTATCCTGTTCCATTGGTCTATATGCATGTTCTGGTTCTAATATCAGAACCAGATTATTGTAGCTTTATTGTAGAGTCTGAAGTCTGGAAGTGTGATGCCTTCTGCTTTGTTTCTTTTGCTAAGGATTGTTTTGGCTTTCGTGATCTTTTATGTTTCCATTGAATTTCTGCATTGTCATTTCCAGGTCTGAGAAGAATGATGTTGATAATTTAATAGGTAATGCTTTAAATCTGTAGATTGGAATTACCTTCCTGATGTCTTTCTTGGCTGGATTTTTATTGGTGTATTGAAATGCTACTGGTTTTTGTACATTATTTTTGTATCCCACAACTTCACTAAATTGTTTTATTAAATAGAAGAGTTTTTTGGTGATACCTTTGGGTTTTTCTAGAAATAAGATTATTCCATTAGCAAAGAGTAACTATGTAACTTCTTCTTTTCAATTTGAATATATGTATTTTTTCTTTCTCTTGTCTGATCACTTTGGCTAGGACTTTTTGTACTATATACAAGAGAATTGATTAAAGGAGGCATCCTTGTCTTGTTTTGGTTCTTAGAGTATTGGCTTTTTCCCATTCAGTATGATGCTGGCTGTATCATATATGGCATTTATTATTTTGAGGTATGTTACTTTTATGCCTAGTTTGTTGGGAATTTTAATCATAAAGGGGTTGAATTTTCCTGAATGCTTTATCTCCATCTATTGAGATGACCGTATGACTTTTGTCTTAATTCTGTTGACATGAGTTTCATGTATATTGACTTGCGTATGTTAAGCCATACTTGTATCCCTGGCATAAATTCCACTGGATTGTGATGTATTATCTTTTTGATGTGCTGTTGGATTTGGTTTGCTAATATTTTATTGAGGATTTTTATGTCTATGTTCAGCAGGGATATTGTCCTGTAGTTTTCTTTTTTTGTTGTGTCCTTGTCTGGTTTTAGTCTCAGAGTGATGCTGGCTTCATAAGAAGACTTAAGGAGAATTCCCTTCAAAATGATTTTTTGGAATAGTTTCAGAAGGATTAGTATTAGTTCTTTTTGTATGCTAAGTTAAATTCAGCTGTGAATCTATCTAGTTCTAGACTTTTATTTGTTGGGAAACTTTTTATTACTGAGTCAGTCTCTCTCTCTACTTATTATTGGTTTGTTCAGGTTTTTTGTTATTTTCTGATTAAATCTTGATAGGTTATATGTTTTCAGGAATTTATTTATTTTCTCCAGGCTTTCAATTTGTCCATGCATAGATGTTCATGATAGTTTCTAATGATTTTTTTGTATTTCTGTGGTATCAGTCCTAATGTCTCCTTATTTATTTCTGATTTTATCTGGATGTTCTCTCTTATTTTCTTGGCTAGTGTAGCTAGTGCTTCATTGATATTGTTTATCTTTTCAAAGAACCAAATTTTTGTTGATCTTTTGCATTTTTCCAGTTTCCATTTAATTTAGTTCTGTTCTGGTCTTTATTATGTCTTTTATTATGCTAATTTGGGATTTGATTTGTTCTTACTTTTCTAGTTCCTTAGGTGCATTGTTAGTTTATAATATTTCTACTTTTGATAAGGCATTTATTGCTTTAAACTTCTTTCTTATCATTGCTTTTGCGGTATCCGATAGGTTTTTGACATACTATGTTTCCATTTTCTTTTCTTTCAATAATTTTTAAATTTCCATCCTAATTTCATTGTTGACCCAGTTGTAATTGTTTAATCTTTCTATATTTGTATAGTTTCCAAAGTTCCTTTTAGTATTGATTTCTAGTTTAATTCCATTGTAGTCTGAGAAGATACTTAATATGATTTTAATGTTTTAATGTGCTGTGAAGAACTTTTTGTCTTGTATCTTCTTGGGGCTTGCTGAGCATTTTGTGTCTGGATGTCTAAATCTCTTGCTAGACTGGGAGTTTTTCATCTGTTATTTTGTTAAAAAGGTTTTCTAACCCTTTCATTCTCTCTTCACCCTCTGGGTTACTGATAATTAGAATATCTGGTTGCTTTAAGTTGTTCCAAATGTCACAAAGGCTTTGTCCATTGTTTTTGATCCTCCTTTCTTTATTTTGGTTTGACTAAATTATTTCAAAATACCTGTCTTCAAACTTTGAGACTTTTTCTTTTGCTTGATCTAGTGTATTTTGGAACTTTCAGTGTATTTTGTATTTCCTTCAAAGAATTTTTCAGTTTCAGAATTTCTGTTCATTCTTTTTTAAAATATCTGTTTCTTTGGTAAATATTTTATTCATATCTTGAATTGTTTATCTAATTTCTCTATAGTGTTTTTCAAATTCTCTTGTATATCACTGAGTTCCACTTCTTTAAAATTCATATTTTCAGTTCTTTATCCAAAGTGTTTGGGAATTTCTTTATGAGTGAGATCTGTTGCTGGAGAATTATTGTGTTCCTTTGATGGTGTCATATTTCCTTGCCTTTTCATGTTTCTTGTGTACTCATGTAGATATCTGTGCATCTAGTGTAACAGTTGCTTCTAATTTTAAAAAATTTCTTTTGAAAGGGGAGAACTTTTTCCTAATTATGTATATATGTTTGTTATATGGATGCTTTGCTTTCATTTTGAGTGCATGCAGTAGTACAATCTCTATATGATTCCTTCAATTATAAGCAGTGTCAGTAGTGTCTGTGATTTCCTTGGTGGCCAAGGGATAGTTGTTAGTGGAAACTGCAGTGAAGCTTTCCTGGGAAGTAGGATGCCATGTATGCCAGTTTTAGGGCCCCACTGATGACAGTGGTGGGTCAAGCATTCCTGTTTTGGGGTCTCAAAGCAGCTTGCACTGGCATCAGTGTTAATATATCCAGGAGAGCAGATTCTTGGCCTCCAAGTGGCTTGCTTGGATGCTGGTAGTGGCAGTGGTGGACTGGATGTGTGGATAGGTTCTCAGGCTACGGGGAATATGGACAATGGCAATAGCAGTGGTAAAGCAACCCACTGGAATCAAAGTGATCCATGCTGGTGTTGGCAGTGACTGTGCCAGGTTGGGCAGGCCAGTCTCCTGACCTGCTGGTAGTTATGTGTGGGTATGTGTCAGCTGTGGTGGCATTGGAAAATTGGATCAGCCTGACCTCAAAACCTGGGAGGTGTGTTCAGGTGCTAATGGTGGTGGACTGGGGTGGACAATTTTCAGGCCCCTGGATGCCATGCTTAAGTTCTGGTGGGGAGGGGACTGGGCTGGCAGACTTGTCTTCAGGCCCACTGGTAATGTGTTGAGACACTGACTGTGATAGGCAGGGAGGTCCCAAAGCCAAGGTGAAATGCTCAGGTGTAGGCAGCAGCAACTGCCCTGCATAACTGCCACCAGAAAGGGCAGGGTCCCTCCTACCTAGAGCAGCATAGGTAGGTGGCTGTGAGGAGTGCAGTTTGCTCAAGCCTTGGACTCACAGCACCAGTGATGTCATTTGTCCTTGAAGCTTGTAGAAGTACTCAGTCTCCCCTCTTCCTCTCTGACCCAGTGATAGTAGGGCAGCATCTGCCCCAGCCCAACAGCAGGATGCAGACCTTTGGAGGCTAGGCTGTCAGAGTGGTGCCAACTGTAGGGCCTGCCACAGGAGAGGGCAAGACCCCTCTCAAAGGAGCAGCATAAGCTGATAGCTGTGAGGAGCACACAGTCAGCTTGCACCTTGATCCCACAGCAGCTCACAGCAACAGCGGCAGCAGGATGTGTCCCTGGAAGCACATAGGAATATCCGGCTTCCCCTCTCCTTTTTTGGCCTGGCAGCACCAGAAGCAGTGTTGATCCCAGGGAAGGATGCAGCCCTTTAGGGGTTTGACGCTCAGGCAGTTGTTCAGGGCTTAGATACGTCTGGGATACCACCTGAGTTCCCTCTTTGGGGTGCAGTGCCTCTATACAATCTCTAGGCAGCTCTGTATGTTAGTCTCAAGGCCTATTTGTGTCAAGGTGTTCTCCCAAAGTTAACTTTAGATTTAACTGACCATGAAAGGAGCCCTGGGGCTCTCTCTTACCTTTTCCTCATGTTCTTGAGCTTCTCCTAGCTGCCAGCCAATCTTGGCTGAGCAGGCTGCTTCCCTTCTCTTCTTACTGATTCTCAGTGCTTCTCATCACTTCTCAATGTTCTCTCTCGGATGATCTATTTTAAGTGTGATTATCTACTTGCTGTTTTGGTTCCTTTTTTTGTGAAGAAATTGCATACTAACTATATCTAGTCAGTCATCTTGCACCGAAATCTAACCAAGATTTCCTTTTTTGTTTTTTTTATGTGTGAGTGTGTGTGTGTGTGTGTGTGTGTGTGTGTGTGTGTGTGTGTGTGTAAATTGAGAATGCTTGAATATATTTGCAGAGTAAAGTAGAGGAATTCAAAAGGAGAAGTGAAGTTTTAAGACAGATTGAGAGGGTACAATTGGAGAAACAGGGTGAAAAGGGAATCTAGAGATCAGGTGAAAGGATCAGCCATGGAAAGGAGGACAGGTGGAAAGAATTGTAAATTTTCATTTTAATCATTTTTAAATGCTTATCTTTATCTCTGGCAATTCCATTTGTCTTAAAGTCTATTTTATCTGATTAAAGTTGCTACTTCAACTTTTTTTTATGTTTATTGCTTGCTTGGTATCTTTTTCCATCCATTTAATTTCAACCTATTTGTGTCTGTGTATTTAAATTCTGTTTCAAAATATAGTTAGGTCTTGCTTTTTTATGTGCCCTGCCAATCTTTTCCTTTGTTGTGTTTAGATCATGAATATTTAACATAATTATTGGCATGACTGAATTCAGGTCTACCATTTTGTTATTTGTTTTTTATATGTTCTCCCTGATATTATTTCTATTCTCTCTTTTTCCTGCATTCGTTTGTATTTTTGAATATTTTTAGTACTCCATTTTAACTTATGTACTGATGTTTCATCTATCTTTCTTTCTATCTATCTTTCACACACATATCACACACACACACATCTATAATCTATAATCATTTAAAACCATTGCAGACAATGATATAGTTATTGATTTAAACAGTCATATATATTTTAAAGAATTTAAGAGTAAAACTTTATGTTTTCTATTTGGGGACATCTTGCGATATCCCGTCTTCATTCCTGATGATACAAAATTTCCCTCTCATATTATTTCTCTTTACCCAGAACAAAATTCTTTACAAATTTTATGTAGATTTTATATTCTGGCAAAAAAAATTATCCTAATTTGTCCTTATTTTAGAATATCTTTATCAGTTTTTTAAAAATTGCAATCGTTTTATTTTATTTGTAGTTTGTCACTTGAACATTATTTCTAAATATAATTTCAATGGTTTTAAATTATAAGATAGAATTATGCATTTTAAATGTGGGGCATCTTTCACTCAACCTTAGGTTGTTTCTATTCATATTACTGATCATTTTATCATCTAGCATTTCAACATATGAATGTAGAATAGTTGTTTTTTATTTTTGTGCTGATGGATATTAGCGTTCTTTTCAGTTTGAAGTTATCATGAATAATTATGCTCTGAACATTCTTGTACACATTTATTGGTGATCATATATATGCATTTCTGTTGAATATATACCTATCAGTGGAATTTCTGGATCATTAGTTATGAATATTTTGAACACTAGTAGGTAATATCTAATTATTATCTAAATAACTTCAGATAATACTTAGTACTAATTTATATTCCCACCAGCAATGCAGAAGAATTTTCATTGCTCCATATTCTCATCAACACTTGGTACTGTTCATCTATATTTCTATCTACTCCAGTGGGTATGAAGTGATAACTCATTTGTTTTTATTAATAAAATTTATTTTTTAGAACAGTTTTAGGTTCACAGAAAAATTGAATGAGCCGGGCATGGTAGCATGTGCCTGTGGTTCCAGCTACTTGGAAGGCTGAGGCGGAAGGATCGCCGGAGCCCAGCAGCTCGAGGCTGCGATGGCCGGGAGCGGCCACTGCACTCCAGTCTGGGCAACAGAGTGAGACTCCAACTCAAAAAAAAAAAAAGAAAAATTGAGCAGAAGGTACAGAGAATTCTCGCATATGTCCTGTCACCACACATATACAACCTCTGCCACCATCAACATATAGCATCAAATGCATATATTGGAAAAGAAGCTTATAATTTTGCATTTAATGCTATAAATTTTCCTCTAAACATTGTTTTCACTGCATCCTGCACATTTAATAAATTGAATTTTTATTTTCCATTTTCTCAAAATATTTTAAATTTTCAGCTGGGTGCAGTGACTCACACCTGTAATTCTAGCACTTTGGGAGGCAGAGGCGAGAGAATTGCCTGAGCCCAGGGGTCTGAGACCAGCCTGGGCAACTTAGTAAGAACTCATCTCTACAATAAATTTTTTTTAAAAAAATTAGCTGGGCATGGTGGTGCATGTCTGTGATTCCAGCTACTTGGAAGGCTGAGGTGGAAAGATCACCTGAACCTAGCAGATAAAGGCTGTGGTGACCATGAGCATGCCACTCACTCCAACCTGGGCAACAGAGTGAGACTCTAACTTAAAAATAAAAAAATTTAAATTTCTGTTCAAATTGGCCCCTGTGTTATTTGGAAGTGTGTTGTTTGATTTTCAAGAATTTGGGGAGTTTTCAGTCATCTTTCTGTTATCAATATCTATTTTAATTCCATTAGAATCTGAGAACAGGCATTGTATGATTTCCATACATTTCAATTTGTTAAGGTGTGTTTTACAACCCAAAATACAGTCCGTCATAATGAATGTTCCAAGTGAGCTTGAAAAGAATACGTAATCTGCTGTGGTTGGATGAAGTAGTCTATAGAAGTCAATTATAGTCAGTTGATTGACAGTGCTACTGAGATCAACTATGTTTTTAGTGATTTTCTTCCTGCTAGATCTGTCCATTTGTCCATTTCTATTAGTGGGTGTTAAAATCTCCAGCTATAATATGACAATCTATATCTTTAATTCATATATTTAGAACACTGACACAAAGTTATTTTTGATATGGTTGAATTAAAATCTACAATATTTGTCTGCCATATTTTTTATTTGTTGCCTTTGTTCCTGTTCTTTTCTTCTACACTTTGGCTGTCTCTTATGATTTTAATTGATCATTTTATATGATTTCATTCCTTTCTTAACATATTAATTATAGTCTTAAAACTTTTTTTAGTGATATCCTTAGAGGTTGCAATATACAATCCAAGTCTACTTTCAAATAACACTATACCACTTTAAAGGTAGTATGAGTATCTTATATTAACAAAATATTTCTAATTTCCTCCCATTCCTTATATCATTGCCTCATTCATTTACCTATATATAAGCATACATAAATAAATATGTGTATGTTTGGTATATAAAATTAATACACTGCTTTTATTATTTTAACAAAATTTTTAATGTTAGATCAATTAAAATTTAAAAATGAAAGTTTTTCTTTTTCTTTCTTCAAGGCTCTTCTTTTCTTTATATATATCCAAGTTCATGACCTATGTTGGTTTCCTTCTTTTTGAAAAACTTTTTTAAAACATGTTTTACAAAATAAGTCTACTGGCAACAAATTCCTTCAATCTTTGTCTTATAAAGTCTTTATTTGTCCTCCACTTTAAAGGATAGCTTCACAGGGTACATAATTTTAGATTGGTGATCTTCCTCTCAACACTCTAAATATTCCACTTCACTCTCTTCTTGCTTGCATGGTTTCTGAGGAGAAGTTGGATATAATTTTTATCTCTGCTCTGCTAAAAGTAAGTGTTTTTTTCTTTTCTGGCTTCTTCCAAGATTTTTTTCTTTATCTTTGTTTGTTCTGTAGTTTGAATATGATACGTCTAGGTGTAATTTTGGAAGGTTTTGTTTTGTTTTGTTTTGTTTTTGGCATACTCTGCTTGATGTTCTCTGAACTTGTTAGTTCTGTGGCTTGGTTCCTAACATTAAATTAGGAAAATTAGCAGGCATTATTATTTTAAATATTGCCTCTGTTTCTTCTCCTTCTAGTATACCTATTGTGTGTATACATATTATACTTTGTTTTTAATTGTCTCACAGTTTTTGGATATTCTGGTCTTTTCCCCATCTTTATTTTCTTTGGTTTTTAGTTTTGGAGGTTTTGTTACCATATCCTCAAGTTTAGAGGTTCTTTCCTCAACCATGTCCAGTCTACTGATTAGCTCATTAAAGGGATATTTTTATTTCTGCTATGTTTTTAATCTCTAGCCTTTCTTTCTGATTCTTTCTTAGAATTCTCATCTCTCTGTTTATGTTATTCATTTGTTCTTGCATGCTGTCCACTTTCTTTTATTAAAGTCCTATTATTAATCATAGATTTGTAAAATTTCTGGTCTACATTCCTAACTCTGGTCATATCTAACTCTGGTTCTGATACTTATTCAGTCTCTTTAAACTGTGTTTTTCCCAAATTTAGAAAGTTGTCAGTCACTATCTCTTCAAATATTTTTTTATTGCCCTATTCTCTTTCTCCTCTACTTCTGTAACTCCAATTACATGTAAGTTAGAACTTTTGATACTGTCACTCAGTGTTTACTTAATTTTTGCTCTCTGTTCTTCAGATTGGATAAAATTTACTTATCTATATTCACATTACTCTTTCATCTACATTCAACATGGAGTCCATCCATCAAATTTTTTATTTTTTAAGTGCTAACTTAAAAAAAATTTTTTAACTAAAAAGATTATTTTTAAGGCTTCTAGTTCTGTGCTCACAAATTATTTTTATTCATTTCAAGTATTTTTTTGCTTTATGGTACATATTTATAACAGTTACATTAAAATCTCTGATAATTTCAACATCTGGGTTATCTCGGGCATCTGTATATTTTTTCACTTTATAATTGTCCACATTTCCCTAGTTTTATGCAGAATAATTTTGAATTTTATCCTGGACATTGTAAATGTTATGTTGTGGAAATCATAGGTTCTATTATAACTGCTGGAGAATATTTTGAGGTGGGGGGTTGGTGTTTTAAGCAGGCAATCAATATGGCTGGGTACAGATGGCAAACTCTTTCTCATTTTTTGTGGGTGGTGGTTCAAATTTTAGTTAAGTTCCAAAAATACTTATTCAGTTTGTTTGAGTTTGTCTCACGCATCCATAAATAAAAAGTGAGACTGAAACATCTAGGCTTCTACACAGAATCAAGGAATTCTCTGGACTCTCTCTGTTCTGGGATTCTCACTCTGCAGCACCCAGAAGCTCCTTTGCTTATTTCTCTGGTTGTAAAGACTGGCATCCTGTTGAAGTTTAACCCTTTGTGCATGCTTGGCTGCTGTGCTTCTCTGTGACTGGATCTCACCCTTGGGCAATGGATAAGAGAAAAATACTAGAAAACCTACCCCTGTGCGTTCACTTTTGACTCCCTCTACTTTTGTTTATGAGAGTTCTCCAAGAGTTTCATTTTGCTTTTTTCCAGATGTAATTGTTGTAATTGGTTGGAAGTATGGGCTCTAATGGGCTCACAACTTTCTGCTGGACCTAGAACTTCTTTTTTTTGATGTTTAAGTCAGTATTTCTCAAACTATGTCTTGTGACTATAGGTCATGAAATCAATTTTGTGAATTGTTGATTCATATTTTTAAAAGTAAGTACATTAGAGACTAGCCTATATGTCAGATTGTATCACATGTAATTAAATAAGTTATTTATTAATATATGAAGTTTTTACTTGTTTTTTGGTTAACAACTATTTATTGAACATCTACTATATGCCAGACTAGATTCTGAGCAATATAGCAATGAACATAATATACAGACATTCATAGCTTTAAAAATATGAGTTGAAAGAGAAAAAGTATTTTTTAAAAGTTAGTACACAATATGTGGAGTGTTAGAAAACTAAGAGAAAATTAAAGTATGCCAAACCTCATCTTGTATGGAGGGATTCTGTGGGTAATACAAAGATGCAATAGGAAAAAAAAAAAAAAGGGTGACCTCCAAAATTTACCACTCTACTAACATTCACATAATAATAGTGTACCATATCAAAATAAACAGAAATATAATTTTTAGGCAGTAATTAGCAGCAATTAAATGGTGGACCAAATTAGAACTAAGAGCAAACATAAAAATAGCCACAGCATGGATTGTTTCCAGAGCTCTCGTAGACAAACTTCTTTCCCCGCCCCCGAATGTACTGATGGCTTTACATTGATTGTGAAGATGAAAATGGAGAGGGGTAACATCACAGCATAGAATGGAAAGCGAGAATCACTGTTGTTAAAAATTCTTCAGCTATTCAATAATCAGGAATTTTCTACTGAACACATTTGTTTTTAGGATGCAGGCTCCTAACATGGCATGTGTCCTGTCTCTTTTCTTTCCTTTTGTCTGTTTTATGCTATCCCCATCCTCACTTTCTTGATTATTTCTATTTGTTGTTGTTGTTTTTGAATTGGAGTCTCACTTTGTTGCCCAGGCTGGAGTGCAGTGGCACACTCATGGCCACCCCAGCGTCAACCTGTTGGGCTAAGGCGATCCTTCTGCATCAGCCTTCCAAGTAGCCGGAACTACAGGCATGTGCTACCACGCCCAGCGAATTTTTGGATTTATTGTAGAGAAGAGGTCTCACCATGTTGCCCAGGCTGGTCTTGAACCCTCAGGCTCAGGCAATCCTCTCACCTCAACCTCCCAAAGTGCTGGGATTACAGGCTTGAACCACAGCTCATGGCCCTGATTATTTCTTTTACAAGACAGTGTCCATTTCCCTTTCTTCAACTTCTTCCTCCCGAGCTAATGATACATAAACATGAGAACCCATATTTATAGTTACCTATCATTCTATTCTCTCTTGGCTACAAAGCCTCCTTTTTTGCTTACATTTGGAGACAGGTAAAATATGTGGTCTTGGGTGCTGTTGGTAGTCCTCCTATAAATCCCACAGTTGAGAAAGGCGTAGAGCTAGGTCCTGTTGTCCTCATGTCTCCTGTAGCCCCAGGAGTGGTGATAGGAGGTCTGAGGGCATGTTTTCCTCATTTCAAATGCCTATGAATCTAAGTGGATCAAATAATTGGATATAGTCATACATGAGAGACTACATAGTCACACATGCTCTTTTCTGTTCTGATTTTGCTTCTAACAAACATTCTTGGTTTTAGGAGAAATGCTACTTGCTTATTTTGATATGGCATTAATATTGGAATGGAAGCTACCCAGCCCATTCTCCTGCTTGCACATATCAGAGATCATTAACTGAACAGCTCCCTGCAACCCACTTCCCCCACCCTCAAAATCACTCTCAGCACAGCCCTAAGGCAGCCCCTGACAATCAGTCAGTATTGAAAAAGAGAGGAATTGTGTGTGCCCTCTCTACTTTGGGTTAATGACAAAAGCTTCCCCAGAAAGTTGTGTTGTTGCCAATTTTTGCAAATAAATTTGCATTCCTATAAAAGTTGACTAAGATAGCAATGAAACATTGAGACACTTGTCTAAATCAATGTCCATTTGAAGTCTTTAAACATTTGCTGGACTCTATTTTCAACCACAGAGAAAATTAACTGAACATATATCGTTAAAGAAAAGGTGAATTTGGACAAAAACAAAGATTCTTTTTAAAGAGCAAATATTTCTTTCTAGTCTGCTTTAAAGGAAAACAGATCTGGAAGTAATTTAGTAAATCTACTGCATGTATATTATAATTAACTTTGGACAAAAATCATTTGTTTTCTTGGAAAGAGGTAGATAAACTCAAGGACAAGGAGATCAGGTTCAAATCTTAATCCTAGAGTTAAGTAAGGCAGAAACAGGTCCTATACATGATGCCAACTATAAATATGTGCTAGGCTGTTTAAATTGCTCTTACTGTCTACAGCACAACATTGCTATTTTACAGTAACAGAATCTTACACATTTATGGCTTTGACTACACAGAGATTTTCTGAGTATGATCATTTTAATTCAATCTGCCCAGTACATAAAATTGAGGCAAATTAGAATTTATACAGCACAAACACCAAACCTAAAAATGCAGTATCAAATTTAATCAAAGTTTGTTTATAGGAGTGTTAGCAACATTTCTTAAATAAAAATAACATCATTCATAGAGTAAAATGAATAGATTGAAGCAGAAATTAAAATTCCGCTTTAAAATGAGATGGCAGTGTTTTGGAATGCCTACTATACTCATACTCCTTCTTGAGAGGATTGTCTGTTTGTTATATCTTTTTCTGGGTGACCAATGAACCCTGTAATCCACCTCTTCAGTCTGTAGATGGCTAAAGGGGCTCATTTTGGACCATGAGTAAGATAAGTAACCAAAGGAAATTTTTGAGAGAGAGATGGAGAGGGAGGAATGAAGAAAGGAGGAGGGAGTAAGGCATAGAGAAAAGCAGAGATAACTGAGCAGTATCTAAAATAGAAAGAGTAGTTGCATCTTTCTGCCTATCAAGGAGTCTGAGATCATTGACCTTTTCCTGGGAACATCTCTCAAGGAAGAAGTTTGAAAATTATTCCTGTGCAAAAGCAGACCTCTGCTGGCCAGTGAACTGGATTCAAGGTATTTTAGCTATGGGGGACCACAGCGGTCATGTCAGACTGGGTAGGTGCTACAAGAAGGTAGCCACAGACATCCATGGGACCAAGCTTTCCATCATCCTTTTTTTCCTCATATTTTCATAATTTCTGGTCTCAAATATAGAACCTGGTTAGAGGGACATATGCCAAAAGTTACTCTTTTCTCCTGTTTTGAATCCTAATCTCCTATTACCTCTTAGACACTGTTTCATCAGATATGCATTTCCCCACTCGCTGTTTTTATTCAGCCTAAATATATTATTAAATCTCTCCCATCTTAACTACCTTAGCAATGAGTCTTCCTGGAGCTAAGACCTTTTTTTTTCTTTCCCTTCTCTGTTAAGAATTTTGAAAGCCTTAGATGTATCTGTATTTTGCCCCCAGCTTACCACAAGCTAACTTCTACCCTCAATCCAAGATGCTCCAATCACCAGATTGCCAGGTACAACAATATGTTTTAAAACCTGGTAGAATCTCCTCCATTTACCCCACCAGATCTACTCTCCATCCTTTTCCACTTTGCTCCTTGCTAAGAGAAGCTGACCTATATGAACTACATCAATAGTTCTTTTCCTCTGGCGTTTAGTTGGGTTTTGTCAATGGGAGGCACCACAGGAGGCCAGAGTATGGAAGGCATTAGGGTGCCTACCCAGCTTCCTTCCTGCCACCCCAAGGTTTGGCTGTAGCTGTATTTTTCTGCTCATGACCACAGCTCATATCAGGAGATTCTTGGCTCTCTGTTACACTCTCTCTTTCTCATTCCCTCCTTAATTACCACATTTGAAGGGGCCTGCTATTTCCTAGATGAACCCTGACATAATAAATTGACTAATTGTCTTACAATAGAATTCAGTACTGTTAAACATTTTCTTCTTCTTGATATCCTCTGATTTCTTGGACTATTAACTTTTTGACTGACCAATCTTGATCTACTTTGTCAGTTCCCCATTTTCTTCATGTTTTCACTAGGGTATCAGTCCTCTAGCTTTAATATTCACCAAAAAAAAATCACAATGCTTGCAATCTAGTAGGTACTCAATAAACGTTTGCTGTACGAGTGACTGTGTATGCTGATGACTACTATATCTTAATCTCTACCCCCATATCTCTCCCTGGTCTACCTATACGTATTTCTTAGTTTCTACTAAACATCCCTACTTAGATGTATCTCACCTCGCATGCATCTCAAACTCAACATATTCAAAACTGGATGAATTATCTTTATCCCCAAATCTTGCTTCTTATATCCCCTATATTACTGAATACCAATCCTATCCACCCAGTCACACAATTTAGAAATCTGGGAGTGATCCTAAACAACCCTAACTCTACACAATGTTCACTAAATCTTGTCAGCTCCA
Organism: Cephalopachus bancanus; assembly: GCA_027257055.1. Classification (NCBI taxonomy): domain Eukaryota; kingdom Metazoa; phylum Chordata; class Mammalia; order Primates; family Tarsiidae; genus Cephalopachus; species Cephalopachus bancanus. The sequence continues at coordinate 6,659,073 of JAPVLO010000076.1, forward strand.
CCATATTAACTTCTCACTTCTCTGTATCTTGTTCTCCATCTACTACTGTCTTCATTCAGGCCCTCATGGGCCCTTATCTCATCTGACTAGTGCAATATCTTCTTACATAAATTTCCTTGGCTCCAGCTTTATCCCTTACCAAGTTGTCCTTAAAACAGCCCTCTGAGTGATCTGTACGAGTCATCTTTCTACTTAAGATAAATTAATGGTTCTCATTTGCATGCTTTCTTGCTAGGCTCCCTATCTAACTTTCAAGCTTTTCATCTGTCATTTCCAACATGCACTTTACCCTAAAAAAAAAAAAAAGGCTTTATTCAAAATAAACCATTACTTATTCCCTGTTAGAATTTTCTTTTCAACTTTATCTTTCATCCAAGACAACCTAAATGTGATCTCCTCACTGATGCCTTTTCTTATTCTTTTCACTTTTCTTTACTTTCTTTTCTTAGATGGCACTTTGTAAATATTTGAGTTATATTATAAACATATCATATTGTAATTAATCATTTACTTTCTGCCTCACCCAAGAGACAGTATGACTCTTGAATATGTATCTTATCCTAACTTAGTTTGGTACTTTAACACCTATTTCCATGTTTGGTGTGTAAGTGGAATTCAATGTATAATTATTCGATGAATTGTTGTTTTATTTTATTTTATTATTTTTTTAATTTTTTATTTTTTTGAGTTGGAGTCTCACTCTGTCACCCAGACTGGAGTGCAGTGGCCACCTCTGGCCACCGCAGCCTCGACCTGCTGGGCTCCAGCGATCCTTCCGCCTCAGCCTTCCGAGTAGCCAGAATTACAGGCGCGCGCTACCATGCCCGGCTGATTTTTTTGATTTATTGTAGAGATGATATCTCGCTGCCCAGGCGGGTCTTGAACCCGCGGGCTCTGGCAATACACTCACCTCAGCCTCCCAAAGGCGCGGGATTACAGGCTGAGCCACCGAGCCCGGCTTGAATTGTTGTTTTAATTCCTGCTATTTTTATCCAGGGTTACCATAGACATTGTGTTATGGGTTAAATTGTGTGCCCCCACCCCAAAATTGTATATGAAAGTTCTATTCCCTAGCACCTCAAAATGTGATCTTTGGAACATGAGTCCTTACAGAAATTATTAAGTTAAAATGAGGTCATTAGACAGGCTCTAATCCAATATTACTGGTATCCCCATAAAAAATGGAAAACTTGGACACAGAGGGAAAAACATAGAGAGAAGGCGATGTGAAGAAACATAGAAATAAGGCAATCATGTACAAGCTAAGAAGAGGTTTGGAGCAAATCTTTTCCTCAGAAGGAAGCAACCTTGCCAAACATCTCAATTTTGGAATTCTACTCTACAGAGCTTTGAGATGGTAAATTTCTGTTGTTTATGCCACCCAGGCTGTGGTACTTTATTATGGCAGCCCTAGCAAATTAACACACATTGCAATTTAGCAATAATTATTTAAATTTTAAAAAATTTGTCATTTTCATTAAATCTTTACTTAAATTCCTCACCTATACTCTGGGCAATTTGCAATAAGACAAATATGGGCAAATTTCATCATTAAACTCCTTTCTCCTAATATACTTCCAATTTAGTGAGTCAAAATACAACTACCAATGTATTCTTGTTATACTTATCCTTTAAAACTTTCAGTGGATCTGGAAAATACCTCATTAAATTTAAATTCATAATTATGCTGCTTGAGGTTTATTTTGCATTTTTTCTGGCTCTATTTTTTATCATATATTACTTTCCTTTTAGATATTTCCTCTCTAGTTAACCTATCAATGTACCCTATAAACTTTATCTGTCTGAACAGATATCATTCATTCATTTCCTAGACATCATTTGAGAACCTATAAGATTCAACAAATTGTCCCAAGTACTGAGGGTGGTAAAGAATGTGGTCATCAGGTACAGTCCCTGATTACAAGAAGCTGTAATCTAGCATAAGGGACATTGTGAGTACACTAGATTTTGAAATTATGATGCACATGTCCAAAGATGTTTGTGATATCCAAATACCAACACACAATTTCATTAGTGGCCTCACAGCTAAAATAGGTATAACACACCATTGAGGGCTATTTTAACAATTAAATGAAAATATGTATCACAGAGAATAGCACTGAGATGTATAAGCTCCATGAGTTTGTCTAGACTTTCTTCCCTGCTTGGTGACTCATGTCCACACACCAGTCTTGCAACACTCAAAATTCAAAATGATACCTCAGCAAAAGATTACATGCCATGGACTTTCAAGTCTCCTCAAAACTCCTCAGATGCCAGGATTTGCCCTAAACAAATGGATACCATTTAAGCAGGAAGGAGGAATTCAGAACAGAAAATCATGTCTGCTTGAGTTAGAGCACAGTGAGTTAAAAAAAAAAGGAAAAATTAAATAGCTTATTTACACAAGAATTTTAAAACTTTTAAAATAAATTTGGCTGGGCACAGTGGCTCAAGCCTGTAATCCCAGCACTTTGGGAGGCCAAGGCAAGAGCATTGCCTGAGCCCACGGGTTCAAGACCTGCCTGGGCAACATGGTGAGACCTCGTCTCTACAACAAATAAAAAATTATCTGGGCATAGTAGCATGCACCTGTAGTTCAAGTTACTTGGAAGGCTGAGGCAGAAGGATGGCCAAAGCCCAGCAGATTGCTGGGGTGACCATGGGTGTGCCACTGCACTCCAGCCTGGGTGATGGAGTAAGACTCCAACTCAAAAAATACATAAATAAATAAATTTACATTTTTAGTCAAAATATTTTAATATAACTATTTTTAGTTGTTTTTAGCCCTTAAGCTAAAGTGCAAGAACTTTTAATATGTTTCTATGAAATGTGATTCATTCCTTAAGAAGGGTTTATAGTGCACCATTTTCCTGATTTATATGACGGCAAAGACTCTTTCCACGGAAGACTGATGGGATACCACTGCTCATAGAACTCAGTCTGAGAAATTCTGGCTTGCAAAATAAATTCTCAATACCAGAGCACAAACACCTTTTCCATACTGCTCAAATGTATCAATTATTCTTTCTTATCACCTGCCCTTGTAATCATCACCCTGCCTTGTAGCCTGCCCACATTTTCATACATTTAGATTCTTGTTGATGATTTGCAATGCACTTGGCATTCCCTTTCTTCTTCGCTCCGCCCCCTCAACCCTTTCTAGCATGCAGCAAACCATATCTCATCACTGGAGACACTGAAAAATCATACCTCTTTTTTTCTCAGAAGATTTCCTCTAATCTCTAGGCAGACTTATTTCTTGTTCTTTTTTCTATATTCTAACTGAACTTCGAATTTATCTGTACCCTAGCACATTTCACAGGTAGAAAACTGTGGCTATTGTCCTTACTAGATTGTGACCTCCTCCAAGGCAAGAGCTGAATTTTGTTCCTCTTTCCATTGCTGGCACTCAACACAGTTGTTGGCACACATACAGTCTTCTCAATCCATGCCAAGTGAATGAAAGAATAGTATAATTGAAGTTAAACAATACAAGTATATAGAATCAATGTCAGGTTTCAACTACCTATGATTGGCATGTGGAAAGTGGAAACTGAAAGAAGGAAGAAGTCTCTAATGATCAAATGAGCAAAGGATTTTAGAGAAGTTGTAAGTTTCTCACTGATGTAGCTGGCCATGGGAAGTAGGTTAAAAAGAAAGCAGTTGGATGGGTTTGGTGGCTCAGTCTGTAATCCAGCACTTTGGAAGGCCAAGGCAAGTGGATTGCCTGAGCCCACGAATTCGAGACCAGCCCGGGCAACTTGTTGAGACCTTGTCTCTACAGTAAATCAAAAAATTAGCCAGGGGTAGAAGCATGTGCTTCCACATGTTCAGGCTACTTGGAAGCCTAAGGCAAGTGGATGCTGGGTTGGCCATGAGTGTGCCACTGTACTCTAGCCTGGGCCACGGAGTAAGACTCCGACTCAAAAAAAAAAAAAGGCAATTAAATGAAGACATTTAAACAAAGTAAGGGAAGTTAAAGGACTGGTAGATTAATGAACATTCAAAGCATGTTCTGGGCCCCAAAATTTTAAAAATAAGATACTTTGGATTAGAAGTATTGTTTTTAGAGTTTATTTTAGAAGTGAAGGTAGGAATGCAACAGACGAGTGTAAAGATTTGGGGCTACCATAGAAATTAGAATTATAGGAAATGCAAATTCCAGCTCAATATGAACAAGAATAATTCAAGCTGTATGCAGCTGGATGAAAAATATGGGGTGGACATGAAAGTCCTTGAAGTAGGTGAGATTCCAACATAAGGAAAGACTCACATATGTGATGGCTATGAGCATGAGGAGGGCGTGGAGAAGAATGGCAGATCGTGACCTAAATGCTTAAATCACAGTGGAAGGAAAGGGATGGTCTGCAAAAACAATAGAGGTGTTACTGCAGACAATAGGAAGACAATGGTAAAGAAAGAAAGTTGTGCAGACACCAAAAGAAGGGAAATTGTTTGTTGATGGCAGAAAGGAGAATGCTGTTTTATTCTTCAGGCCTGATGAATTCGATGGAAGAGGAAAATAATTCCATCTTAGTCCTTTCTTGAGGACTTTCCTTGAGGACTTTCTTAGTCCTCAAATGGAAAAGAAGCTTATAGAGTGAGGCTTCTTTGAGGATGTGGGAAGAGAGATAGTAGAAGTAGCAAGTACAAAGACATACAATAAAATATTAGCTGGTTTGTGTGAGGAACCATAGCAGATTTACTTAGATGAAGTGGAAAATAATTAATCTGTATCAGAAGAAAGAACTCACTGGTTAATATTTTTTTCCTATGAAAGTAGAATGAAGCCGGGCTCGGTGGCTCAGCCTGTGATCCCGTGCCTTTGGGAGGTTGAGGTGAGCGGATTGCCGGAGCCTGCGGATTCAAGACCCGCCTGGGCAGCGAGACCTCATCGCTACAATAAATCAAAAAATTAGCCGGGCGTGGTAGCGCATGCCTGTAATTCCGGCTACTTGGAAGGCTGAGGCAGAAGGATCACCGGAGCCCAGCAGGTCGAGGCTGCGGTGGCCGGAAGCGGCCACTGCACCCCAGTCTGGGTGACAGAGTGAGACTCCAACTCAAAAAAAAAAAAAAAAGAAAATAGAATGAAAAGTATCTAAGACTGTCATAACTAGAGAGAAAAAGTCAATGCCTGCCTTCAAAGCTTCACAGGAAAGGCTGATTCTCGACAGCAGCTGATGGCTATAAGTTGAAGCTAATACTCATTTACCATTCCAGAAATCCTAGGACCCTTAAGAAGTATGCTAAATCATACTCTGCGTGTGCTATGTAAATAGAACAACAAAGCCTGAATGAGAGCACATCTGTTTACAGAATGGTTTATCAGTATTTTAGGGTCACAGTTGAGAACTACTTCTCAGAAAAAATATTCATTTCAAAATAGTACTGCTCATTGGCAATACACCTAGACACCTAAGATTAATGTTGTTTTTATGTCTGTTGACACAGCATCCATTTTGCAACCCATGGATCAGGAAGTAACTTCAACTTTCAAGTCTTATTTAAGAACTACATTTCATAAGGCTATAGCTGCCATAGATAGTGATTCCTCTGATGGATATGGGCAAAGTAAAGTGAAAACCTTCTGGAAAGGATTCACCATTCTAGATGCCATTAAGAACATTTGCGATTCACGGGAGGTGGGCAACATATCAACATTGACAGAAATTTGGAAGACGTTGATTCCAGTCCTCATGGATGGTTTTAAGGGGTTCATATGGAGGAAGTAACTGCAAATGTGGCAGGTACAGCAAAAGAACCAGAAGTAGAAGTGGAGCCTGAAGGTGTGGCTCAATCACTGCAGTCTCATGATCATACTTTAGCAGATGAGGAGTTGCTTCTTACAAATGAGTAAATCTGGTGGTTTCTTGAGATGGAATCTATTACTGGTGAAGATGTTGTGAACATTGTTGAAATGACAGCAAAGGATATAGAATATTACATAAACTTAGTTGATAAAGCAGCAGCAGGGTTTGAGAGGATGGACTCAAATTCCGAAAGAAGTTCTGTGAGTAAAATGCTATCAAACATCATCACATGCTGCAGAGAAATCTTTCATGAAAGGAAGAATCAATTGATCTAGCAAACTCCATTGTTGTCTTATTTTAAGAAATGTCCACAGCCATCTCTATCTTCAGATAACATCACCGAGATTAGTCAGTAGCCAACAACATCAAGGCTAAACTCACTACTAGCAAAACAGGTTATGACTCACTGGAGGCTCCGATGATCATGAGCATTTTTTAGCAATAAAATATTTTGAATTTAAGGTATGTGCATTGTTTGTTTAGACATAATGTTATTGCACACTTAATAAACAACAGTGTAGTGTAAACATAATTTTTATATACACTGGGAAACCAAAAAATGTGTGTGACTGGCTTTATTGAGATATTTACTTTATTATGGAGGTTTGGAACCAAACTCACAGTATCTCCAAGGCATATTTGTATGTATCCTTACATATGTAAAGTACTTTTCTGGGAGGAAAATTAGACTTCTGCAGGTTCCCAAAAGATCTAACAAGAATTGGTCTGTGATAGCATCATTTCTGTAGTCAGACTGTGATTTTATATGAAGAAAAACTTTGACAAGTAGCACTGGATAACAATTTGACTGTCTTATGAGGTAGCTGGACTCCTGAAAATAGAGTTTTCTAACAAAAATGCCCAAATGTGAAGATTATATTGTTGTACATGATTCTTGCATTGAAAGATGGTTAGATTCGGTAACTGCTATAGTTAACCTTAAGTTCTAGATTCAATAGTACTGTATTTTTAGAAATGTGTTTTACATTTTAGATTAAAATTAACAAATTAAGTCAAGGATTTTAGGGAGTAAAGTATATATTTTATAAGCTCCGTTTTATTGTAGTGATGTGTTTAAATAGGATGAAGTATAAATAAGTTTTTTAAAAGGATATCTGGTCTTTAAGATAATGTTCTGGGGTTGTTTTGTTTGTTTTACCATTTCTGACTCCTTAATGAAAAATATTAGTGACTGAGGTTCATTACATGCATTTGGAGGAAATCAATTCATGATTCATTTAAATGAATTTGGAGAGGGTTGACTAATATTTTCATACCTTCTGTCTAGACTAGAAGCTTAAAAATCACACCTGTGACTCCTCATGCCTCCAGTAAATCATGTCTGGTAAGACAGTCTTGCAAGAGGAATAAAAACTCATCACCCACAATACCCACAAATATGAATCTACAGAATAAGGATGCTGTTGTGTTAGGAGCCCAAGTGTAATTTACATATGACTCCAGCAAATTTTCCAAAGTGCTTTTTGGCTTTGTGTTAGTACAGAATACACCACAGTAAGTTCAAGAGGGTGTAATTGTGGGAATAAAAAAAAATATAGTGGACCATCTGTTCATTTCCACTCCACAAAATCTTACCACCCTTCTTCATAATTCAATTCCAGGGACCCTGATTCTTTTTCCTCTTCCCTGCCACTCTCAACATTTGAGATCTGTCACTATCCTAGTTTAACTTTTGAGAAAGATTGGCATTCAAGCTGCAATACTGAGTTTATTCACTGTGTTTTAAGCTAAAATACAAAATAGCTCTTTTAATTATTTCATTGGGTACATGTATCCACTTAATGGAAAACTATTTTTTCCAAGTTCGCCACAACATAGAAACTAATAAAATAAATCTTCAAGTAATTTTAAATTTTGGTAGTTATCTTTAAAGTTTGGTTTTTAGCAGTTAAAAGATTTTGTCAAAGAAATTGTATTGGTTCTCCCCAAAATATAACACAAAAGCTAAGCATCTCTGGTTAAAATAGCAGCAAGAAATCTGAATGCCACCCACTCCACCTTCCCAGAGTCCTACCTTTAAGTCACCCATTAGTTCCAGAGGCAACTCTGTGACTAATAGATGAAACAGACCTGTAAATATCTAATACAAGGCAAAAATCAGAAATACAGACAAAGGAAAAATTAAATTCTATTAGGAGTATTTGGGCAAACATCACAGAAGAATTGGCATTTGCACTGTCCATGGAAAACTAAGCAGGGTTTTGACACAAAATGTGGAAGGAAAAAGGAGGGAAAAATGTAAGTGGAAAAAAGTTGGAACAGAATAAACAGAAGTTGAAGGTAGAAGTATGTTTCCAGAATGTTTACAAAAGGTGGACTTTTGATCTTTGTTTCCTCAAAAGGCATTATTTCTTCCTCACCCTAGAATGATTGTTTGGCACTGTACAGCATAGGTTCATGAGTTGTAGAAAAGACTTTAGCTCTGCTCCAAATAAACTTGCCATCCAAAGAAGAAAATGAGACAAATATATTAGATATAGGCAATGTTAATATAAACACACCCCCCCTTTCTTACTGAATTGCAAGTTATTCAGAGGTAAAAATAATATTAAACCCCCAATTTGATCATTTCTTTTACATGTCTACTCTCATAGTCACTGAAATTTTCCCAAATTGATAAAGAAAAGAAAACATATAACCAGATCACAAAACATTCTGGAATGTTTTGCCTCTACTATAAAATAAAGGAGTTGGATAAGAAAGTCATGACTGTCCTTTTGAGTTATAACATTGTTTGATGTATAAAAGTAGTCAGCACATGGTCTCTTTCTCTCCCTTGCTCTCGTTTTCTGTATGTCTCTCTCATCCTTTTTCTCTCTTCTTTCCTTCCCTGGTTCTCTTTCTTTATCTCTCTCTTCTTTCTCTCTCTCATACATATACATATACATTTTTGACAACAACAAGAAATCACTAAATCCTTAGGCTAGTGTGGTGTTTTTATCCAGAGACATTTGGTCTTTAAGCAAATATTCTTATAGCATATTTACATATATAATCTACTGATGAGTATATATAAAAAATATATGTCATGTGTATGTGTGTGTTATCTTTGTGCATATATGCTGTCGTTATGAAGGGATTATAATAAAAAATATTTAATTCCAAATGTGGGTCAGCATCACTTTCCAGCAACCTGGAAAGAATGTCAGAGTCTGCCCAGAGAGAATAGAGACCAATAGATTATTTATTGTAGTAGAATACTTAAGGCTTATCGGAATTCTCCTTACCTCTAGGGTTTAAGGTCAATGCAGCTGTTAAGTCAAGTCTAATGACCTCATTCTGATGTACACAGATCACCCCATAACACTTTCTGAGTTCTCACAGAAAAAATGAGATAAAACTTTACTTCCCTTGAAGTCCATCTGTGGTAATCCTGAATCCACAGGGTCCTTGAGAGCCCTGTGGGACTTTCAATCCTGGTTTTAGGGGGTCTGGGGACTTTTAGGACTAGTATTAACCCAAGCTCCAGAGAGACCATAAGGAAAAACTTCCACTTAGAACTGTATCAGTCCTAATAATCATTCTCCTAGTAAACTGGACCCCCATACACTAACAAAAATCATGCTGTAAATCGTTTCTTAATGCTGAATGTTTGAAAGGAAGGCGAGAGTTGAACTATGCAGAATTGTGTAGAAACGCTGATGTAGCCTATGAATCAGAGTATGAAATGTCTTGGAAGATTAGCAAAGAACAGAGAACAGTCAGACAAACAATCCAGACACACTGAATCACAAATAATTTTGTATTTCATACACATGAAGATATTTATCTTCGATCAAGCATGTTGAATGTTATTTATTCATTAAAACTATTTGGATAATATAATAAAAATAATAAATAAACAACTTGGGCTACATTAAAACTATTATATGAGTCCTTAAACACACAGGACAATGTTTATTGAAAATTTGATAAACTTTAGAAAAACTTTGTCTAACATCAGTACTCCAGAAAAGAGGACTTGGAAATCTTCACACAGTATCAGTAGTCAAAATACATGTAGATAACTTAAATGTTCTAACTCCCTGAGAGTTTTAACAAACTTTGCCTTATATTCTGACATCTAGTGCATTGGTAATAATATATATTCCTGGAGAAATATTTAAATTGCACTAGAGCAAAACAAAGAGAGCCTTTCTAATCAAACAAACCACACTATAAACATACTCTTAAAATTAAACTAAGTAAATTTTATAGAATTGTTGGATTAAACTAGCCTTTAATTAAACCAGAACTATTAGTTCTGAGATGATTAAATGATGGGTTGTCAACATTTCCTTCTAACTCCTTATATTTAGTAATTAATAACTTGATCAGAAAGTTTTACCTTCAACTAAAGTTTGATATGGAATAGCTACTCTCATAGCTATTTAATTATGAAACTGGCAATAATAACCTCAACTAAGATACAGAGAGCCAAATAGAGTTTTGTAGGAATTCAGCTTTTATATCTTTTTCAATGGCATCCAGTTCAGATTTTTATTGGTTACTTTTAGGTTGTTAGTACTTAATATGGGTTGTGCTCATGTGTCATTCCTGTAAATTCAAGTTTAAAATAATTTCAGAAATAAAATTTTTATGTTTTCTTTGACAGTTTACATATAAAACTCATAAGTTATAGAGGAAAACGTAATGCTTTTACAGTAGTTATTGAGAAAAACAGATTATTAATTTGTTATTTCAGAGTCACAACTGATGAACTGTTTATTTGATGAAGAAATTGACTTTGAAGCTTTTGTTAAAAAAAATGACACTATTATTTTAAGAAGTCAACATATTTGGAACAGATTACTATAATTTTTAAAGCAGACCAATTTAAACTTTAAGTTACAAGTTTAATTCTTTTAAACTTGTGCCTTTCTAGGAAATATGTACTTTTAATTGCTTGTGAATATGTGAATAAATTACAGATTCTCCTAGAGAACAATTAAAGTATTAACTACATATTTTAAACTGGCTTTAATAAGAAATTAGATTAAATGTTGAATAACAGAAGAATGGAACTATGCCCAAAGGCAAGGAAAATTACTTTTCATCTTTTCTTTTTTAATGCTACCATGATAATGTCTCGTAGTGTTTGTAAATACTGCCTTATAAAAATGTTAACTGTCTTACAGTATCATTAAGATAGCAACTTAAATAACTAAATCTTACAAATTTTATAGTTCAAATTAAAACACTGCTGCTCTAAGTTCTAAAATTACAGAGTTAATTCAGATAATTGAGTGAAATGCTCCAAATAATTCATAGAATGTTCCAAGTATATGAAAGCGAGATATAGATGGAGTTTTTGCCCTCTTCTCAAGGTTTTCCCAATACTTCTTGATCATGTAGTTCAATTATTTAGCAACTCGGGGATTAATTAAAGATGGCAAAGAGAAAGCCACAGGAAGATATTATAAAATATCTCATGCTAAAAAGATTTACGTGGTTTAGGTTTGACAAATGTGAAGTGACATCTGTTGGACCTTTTGTAGAAAGGGATAAAGGAATTGGTTCATCAAGAAAAAAAGAATCCTTACCAAAAACCGATGAAAAAAAACAACACATCTTCTAAAAAGAAGCAAGACTAAGCAAATGATTCACAGGGCTAAGCTCACAGGAGATGAAAGGGAATGATTTCTAATTCATTGTATGTAGACCACAGATAAGGAATTCTCTAGATCAAAGCTAGCAACATAATGGAAACTAGCTGAATACAACTACATCTAAATGCATCTGTCAAAGGTTTAATGTGCCAAAATTAAATACTTTGGCTGTATTAGATGATCTTTAAAGAATCAGCTCTATTGTATAATACTGCTAGAAAATGTAAACTAAAAGGACTGTATACATTCAAGTTGATACTTTCTAATGCTGTTAAAAATATCTATATATAAAAAAAAATCTATATATCTTTCCTAGCAATGAAAAACTGGGTTATAGCTTATGGGAGTATAAGTACTTTAAATTACTTCATATATGAGAATTTTTCATGTTATATAATTTTCAGGCAATATTCCATAAGTTTTCATGTTTAAGGGCAATAATTATTGGAAAAAATGTTCACTGTTTTAATAATAATTGACTTAATTAGTTTACTAACTAAATTTCAAATATGAGGCTCACATCTTCATAATATTTTCCTCATTGTATTCTAGTTGTCTTCTTACACGTGTAGCATGTAAAGAATTAGTGGGATTACTCATGAGCATATGGATTTGTAACTTTGTTTTGTTAGTACTCATTTGAGTACTCTCTTATAGTGATGAAAGGATAGAGCCTATGAGCCCCATTATTCTAGACAAAGGATAAATAACCTTAAGCAAAGGAATGGTTCTTATTCATCCTTATTCTGTGGAGAATTGCTTACATCACTTCCTTTTGATATGTAAACGTTTAGCTAACAATGCCATCATCCTGTCAGAAGACTTTTTGGTTTTAAAGAATTTTTTGAAAAGCTGCCTCATTCAATTGTTGAACAAATTGGTTACCTGGGAAGATCTGGCTTACAGAAGGACCCCAGGATACTTTTACATCTAGAGGACCCCTGGACAATATTAGGGAGGAACTGGAGCCATGGAGAGGGATAGGTTGTCTGTTTGGGCTTTCTGCAAGGGAGAGCTTAAACACAGCAGCCTGGGGACCAACTAGAGAATAAGATTTGTTGTGCCTGAGAAGTAGAATGGGAGTTACAAACTCATAAACCTACAGATGCTGTGCAGATATTTCACCTGAGTGGTGGGCACTGGAGGGCTTGCCTCATCTAAGAGACAGTTGCTTCATGGCTGTCGCTAATGACACTGACTTTGTAACCATAATAAACTTGTTGCTCAATGCACACAGCAAGTCAATATACTGAGACACTGGGTTGCAATAGAGAAGGAGGTATGGTCCTAGGGTAACCCAGTGGGGAAATGAGAAAAATTCTCATCTTCCTGAGGAATTTGGAGTTAGGGTTTTAAGGGTTTGGGTGTGGGCCAAAGGGTAAAGTCATGGGACAGGGAGAGAAAGAAGCTGTGTTCTCTTGCTGATCCCATTCTAGTCAACACTGTGGCAGTGGTTTCAATTTTTGCTATGAAGAAATGTTTTTCCAAAATTGCCAGCCTTTTTTTATTTTTTAAGAAAGCCCAGAAATCTAAATTTTCATGCAAAAACTGTTTTTAAATGAAGCCAATGAATGATTCTGTGGGGGTCTAACTGCTGGAATTTGGGATCTGAAAAACATCTTATGCAATCCTTAAATGAAAGCTGTATGATTCCAATGTCAGAGATCCTGTCTATAGGAACAGTCAGTGGGGAATGCAAATCCATGCATAGACAGCCCCAAGATCCTAATGTCAGAAATTCTATAGGAGCCAAGGGGATGCAAATAGTAGTATCTAGTGAATTTTGGTAATGAGGAAATGGGCCAAAGTGCAGCCTGCTTAATGTTTAATTATATTCTGTCTAAAACCTAGTATGCAATTCTTGTCAATCCTGTGGAGGTGGTTTCAATTTTTGCCATGAAGAAATGTTTTGTCCAAAATTGACAGACTTTTTTTATTTTTTAAGAGAACCCAGAAATCTAAATTTTCAGGCAAAAACTGTTTTTAAATGAAGCCAATGAATTTAAGATTTTATCAACATTATGAAGGTCATACATAACTAATCTATGGGGATGAATTTAATTCAGAGTGGTTTGTATGCAGTTTCTAGTGTAAGGGAAACTCTGGCTACTCTTGATTCTCCACAACTAGACTGTGAGCCCCTAGAGGAAAGAACCTTGTCTTCCATACTCCCCAAATGATATGGTATGATAGCAGGTGCTTAACTCAAGAGTTTCAATTCATATGAAAGCATTTTTATGTATGATGTTTGGACACCTCTAAACAGTTCACTGTAGGGGAATTGCAGATGAGTGCTTGGCAGAAGGAACCCTTTGGTTCCCTGATTTTTGGAGCCCAAGGGGCCTACATTTTGCTTGTTTACATGGGATCTAGAATTTAAGTTCAAGTCTCCTCCCCTAGCTAGTGTTTCCTTCTTAGTCCATCTCTGTCCTTACCTTGTTATCTTTATCCATACTTTCTCTGCAGATGTGGGAGGTGATGGGTTGTAGGATTGATGGATAACAAATTAGGGATCCTGGGGAGAGGGGAGTCACATGTATTTGTTAAGCCACAGGATTCAAAATTAGCTTCCATTGGATTCGAAAAAGAAGGCAAAAATATTTACAAAACACTAGTCCTGCTAAGTAGTCCATGCCTAGAAGTTTGAATATCAAGTGTTACATGACCATCTAGCCCAAGATCAGGCAGAAAAAGTTAGGAGGGAAATGCCTAGCCAATGTCTTCCATGGGGTCTATGACTATTCCCATTCATAAACTGTTACACTCTGTCCAAAGGAGGCAAAAGCCATAGTTTGAAATCTTTTGTTTTCTGGCTCTTTGTAAATGGACTTCACTTTTTAAAAGATAAGACTATTGATCAAATTCTCAAGCACATTTTTCTATAAATAGGAAAGAAAATGGCTCATTAAAGAAAATTGACTGCACTGAGAGTTTCCTGTTAGAATAGGATATATTAAAATAAGAATAAGAAACACATTAACGAGATATGATGATGTCTCTTATCATCTCAGACGTCTGTCATTGACCTTTTAGGTTTTTTTTTTTTTAAGTCTATGCACTATGCACTCTTCTGCCGGGGACCTGCTCCAGCCGGATTCAGGGTACCCCAAAGGTGGAGACAGCATCAGCGATTGGGGGGAAGAAGAGAGAAGGAGAGAAAGAGAAAAAGAAAGAGACTGGACTCCGGTCTAGTGCAGAAGTGATGTGTGTTATTGGGAATTACAACGGGTCTTTTATATACAAAGTGTGGGAGGGGCGTCCCCCACCCACCAGAAACCTTAATCCATGAAAACTTAATCAATGATTGCCTTTAAACACTTTTCATATGATAATCTTAAAATCCCATAACAAAGGATAACCTAATCTGTGACTGACATATTCTATAAACCTTTTTCATCCTAAGCTGATTGATTTATGCCAAGTTAAACAATTCTATAGAAGCTTAAGTATTTACTTTACAAAAGAAAGTGGCCCATCCCAGAATGTTTGGAATGTGGCCCAGTCCAAAGTTCACAGTGGGCTACCTGCAAGTAACCCAGTCACATTCTTTCAACAAAATGGCTGTCTTCTAAAACTATATTCTACAATTTATACCTTCAGTAAATCCTAAGATCATGACCCAGAAGCCAGTGACCAATACTAAGGCTCTTAGATGTGACACGAGTTTGAATTATAAGTTGTGTGAAAGCCAAAACTGCAGTTTGCGGAAGAATGGGAGCAATGAGCTTCTAAAGTTAGCTTGTGTTCATCCCGGTCTCAGAGTTTTTATGTTTTGAGCTCACAGGAGCTTAATCTGGTTAGTGCTGAGTAGAAAGGGGGAGGAAATGGGGTCAATAGCTCCTGAACGCATCCTAGTGGTCTCGGGGTCAACGGCCCTTCCTGATCCCTAACGCTCAGTGGGCCTCCATGGCCGGCTCCCAACACTCTTCCTAGGTAATATTCTTCACTCCTATGTCTTCAATACTTACCTATATGCTCATGACAGCCAAATATTTCAGCTTTTGACCCTTAGACCAAAACACTTACAACACCATTCTGGACCCACCACCTATTCACATAGTTCACTTTTATTCATGCTTTATATTGCAGTTTGGTGGCAACTTCTCTGACATTCTAAGACCAGTTCCATTTTGTCCTTTGTTCCTGTCACAGAACTTATCTCATCCTGTGTTCATTTAGTCAATCAATAGTTACTGAAGGCTAGATGCTTGGAATATAAAGATAAGTAAATATAGGCAAATTCTGTGTGAAGAAGAAATCTAACCAGTATAAAAAAGAGTTACATGGTACAATGAGAGAGTAACCTATGAGTATTTGAACTAGTCAGAGATGTCAGGGAAGGGAACATGAGTTTGAGTATAAGTTAAATGGGTCAGATGCAATGGCTCCTGCTTATAATCCCAGCACTTTTGGTAGGCTGAGGTAGGAGGATTGTCTGAGGCCTGGAGTTCGAGACCAGCATGGGCCTCCTGCCTCTACAAAATAAAACATAGTAAAAAATTTTTTTAATTCCAACTTTTAAAAGAGTATGAGCTAAATGGGCTAAAGAGGAAAAAATAGAAATCTTAGCAGATGAAGCAGCATGTTGTAGTCTTTTATAAAGTGCCCATTTACTTGTTAGTCTCTCCCGTGACACTGGAAATTACTTGAGATCAGGGATATTATCTTATATGCCAATGCTTGTAAAAGTATCTGGCATATAGCATATGCTCAATAAATATTTGTTAATTACAGGCCAACAGCATATCCAAATGGGTGCTAAATGGCTGGGTGAGTCCCAACAGAATTCCAAAATATGCTGTAGATCAGTGTTCATGAAAGTGTGATCTCAGACCACCTTTGGAGCTCAACCTCAGATCTACTCAATCAGAATTTCTGTGGGTAATGTATGAAAATATGTTTTTAGATGCTCCTCTAATTGTGTTTAAGTACCCTGATGTTTGAGACTTATTGGTCTCAGTCAAGAAATTGTCAATGCCAATCAGCCTTTTTATTTGAATCAGGACCTTAGTCAATGGCAAGGAATCCAGAAAGACAACAGATTTAATTATCTGACAAAGGTTAGGACCAATGTCACCAGAGTCCCAACTACATGGGCTACAGGTTTATGGCAGAGTTCAATTTCAAACAATGACATGACAATCTGTGACTGCACTCATTAACACTGAACATCTATTGAGGACATACAATATCCCAGGCATTGGGCTGAAAGGTTTGTATAAACTATGTGTACTTAAACCTCACATAGCGTTTTTATTATTAACGTAGCATTTTTATTATCCTTAAATAAATCACTCACTAAGCTGCCCAAGGTGACACAATAAGTAAGACAGAGTTTATATAAAGCCAGACAGTTTGCCTCCAGCTGCAATCATGGAGAAACTTCCACCTGGAGACTCAACTCTGCTTGGTAAAGTAAAAACCGACAAAATAGAAGACCACATTGGATTGGTAGAATCTCTTAGCAACATGTGCATTACTAGATGGTGACCCACTCTAGCTCAGCTTTCGGAACAGGAAAGGGTGGCAGAGGAGTGTGAAACTGCCTGATTTACTGAAACCATTCCTGCCGGCCCACAGTGGTTCTTCCTAAGAGATGCCACTCATTCACTGCCCAACATTACTTGCCAGTGATTTCAGTGTACAGTGTGGCAGTATCCAAATGCTGACTTCTCCAGGGTCTTACACTGAACAGTTTCCTGAAGTAGGAATTCAGCTCCATCTTATCCAGCCTCCACTGAAGGAAAGCTGTGCAACCTCTTGCTGCTGTGGTTCTTCATCAGGGGAGAAATCAGCAACTTAGGCCAAGACCCGTTCTCTTCTGTGAGAAACTCATCAATTCATAGGAATCAGGAGTCATGGTGATAAATTGTATGAATTGATATTTTATTAACATCCTCGTTTTCCCTTTATTTCCTAATTATTGGTCAAACTATGATGACATACATGTGTGTTACTAAAGAAAAAGTTTTCCCAAATCTGTTATTGCCAAGAAATAGCTCCAGTTCAAAGCTGCTATGAGTTTAAGTAATGGACCACTCGCTTGGATAATCTTTACTCATGTTGGACATTAGAGAAAAAGAAAAACTCAAATGAAATCAAGTCAGAATAAATGAGATATAAGATGGGTTGTTATGGACATTTAGATACTTCTTCAAGAAGGAAAAGCTTACGTCTTCAGCCTCTGGGAAACAGCCCACAATCATCAGTTTTCTTGAGACTTTAGACTGCATTGCTCTAAAACATTGCCTCCCTAGAGGTCATGTCTTCTTCCAAAGTCAGTCCACATTCAATGTTTAATCTATATGGGGTATCAAGTCCAGCCCTTCGCTGCATCTTGGGATAATTTGAAGGACCATCTTAGATCCAGAGTTTCCCAAGGGTTGGTTTTCACTGGGATCACATCATAGTTCCACTTCTATCTCTGCCCAGTCTTGCATCCATCACATCCCTTCCTCGGTGTTGATTCCAACAGTACTCTGTAATAAACATCCCACAAGTGTTCCTAGGGTACTTGAACATGGGTAGAGGTCAGAATCACATGTCATCAGTTTCATAGGTTTTTTTTTTAATTATGGAGAAAATATTATTTAAGGGAATATTTCAGAATATAAATTGATATTTTCAAAGGTTAAGCTTAGGGTCTGAAGACTATTTGGTTTATATTTAACCAACTTCAAAAAGAATTATGGAAAAATTGGATTATTTTAATGATAGCATTCCATATGATTTCTGTAATCTGTTGTTTTGTGATATTTGTGTGATTTTTTTAAAAAGAAAATATCACATAGATGTATTCTATCAAGTAAATTAGAGGATTGCTTACTGACAGAAAAAAAAATGTATGAAAGAAAAACCAGAATAACATCTAATACTGGTTTAGGAAAGAGAATAAACAAGGTAAAGAGAGTTGCAGCATTATACCAACGCCAAGATCCATACGCAAAACCATGGGAAGATCAATGTCTCTTTTATGAACGTTTTTCCACTGTCCAGCTCTTTGGTGGAGGGCAATCTTTATACAGGGGAAGAATCTGGAGCAAGCAAATTATATGTTCTTTCAAAAAGTTCCAAATTATGACATTTCTTCTCCAGTGCTGGGTCCCATGTTCCTCCTGTTCTAAGTGCAGGATCATGAAATTAAACCTCTATTTTGCTACAATGTGGACAACTCAATATACCATGACTTGATGAACATTTTGAATGTAACTGGTTTTTAGTTCTTTTTTTTTTTAATTGGAGTCTCACTTCATTGCCCAGGCTGGAGTGTAGTGGCACAATCACAGTTTACCACAGTCTCGACCTCCTGGGCTCAGGCAATCCTTCCACTTCAGCCTCCCTAGTAGCTGAGACTATAGGCTTGCACCACCACACTGGCTAATTTTTTGTAGAGAGGAAATCTATGTTGACCAGGCTGCTCTCAAGCTCCTGTGCTCAAATGATTCTCCCACCTCAGCCTCCCAAGATGCTAGGATTACAGTTGTGAGACACTGTTCCAGGCTCTACTTAGTTCTTGAATCTTCTTCTCTAATTCTATCAAACATACAATTAGGAAACCATGCAAAAATATTGGAAAAATTTATTTTTCTAGCAACATTTTTCAGAAAATAACTAGGTAGCAAAACATGCTCTATTAACATTTTTTAATTTATCCATCATAAGTTTTCATTAATTCTGGTCAAGTAACTCAGATTAAGTTCTTTCAGTGTCATGATGAAAAGAAGTATTTCTAATTAAAGGCATTACAAAAACAGCAGATAGGCTGAATTTTCATAGGACAGATTACAAATTTGGTCTTATGCCATAGAGCAATTTTGCCAATATCTCAAGTAAAGAAGAAATTTGCCTACCTTACTTATTTTCAATCATTTATAATTTTACAAATAGACTTATAATTGAATAAATGTATGATCATACTTGGATTTATGTTTAATTGGAGTTATAAGAAAAACTGATCATTAAGCAACTGAAATATAATTTTCTGAAATCATTCATGTTTGTTCTTGCATCCTGGAGGTTTGCTTGGCCTTTGATCAGATGGCATTCTCCTCAGGCACTGCCTAGAAATACTTACTTTGAAAGGATTTGACCCAACTATTTACTAATTGTGTCATTTAAATGTATTTCTTGATTTTTGGAAGCTATAAAGCTTTATAGTTTCCAGAAACACATAAGTAACTTTTTATAATGTAAAATGTTGGTTGCAATACACATTTCTTTTTTCTTTTTTTTTTGTTTGTTTGTTTTATTAATCAATATTTTTTATTATGGTTTTGTGGGGTACAGTTAAGGGTTAGGTGTACAACTACATTTCATTCAGGCACCCTGTTGATAAGAGGTGTTTTCCCATCCCCAGACAGATATATGATACTGTAATAACATCCACCCCCCATAGTTTCCCAATACCGTCAGTCATTTTCTTATAGTATTACATTGGATGTTCAAGGTCCATTATATGAGTGAGAGCATGTGATACTCGGATCTTTGTTTCTGTGAGAGGTCACTCAGTGTTATAGACTCTAGTTCCGTCCAGGTTGCTGTGAAATTCATGATTTTGTTCTTTTTTATGGCTGCATAGTATTCCATTGTGTATATGTACCACATTTTTTTAATCCAGTCCTCTTTTGATGGGCAGCATGGTTGTTTCCAGGTTCTTGCTATTGTGAACAACGCTGCGATAAACATACGTGTGCAGGTATCTTTTTTATAGAGTGATTTGAGTTCTTCAGGGTATATTCCCAGTAGGAGGATGGCGGGATCATATGGAAGGTCAATTTTTAGAGCTTTTAGGAATCGCCACACTGCTTTCCACAGAAGTTGCACTAGTTTACACTCCCACCAACAGTGTAGAAGTGTTCCCTTTTCACCACACCCTCTCCAGCAGCTGTTATTTTTTGAGTTGTTGATAATTGCCATTCTGACTGGACTTAGGTGGTATCTCAGTGTGGTTTTGATTTGCATCTCCCTGATGATTAGTGAGGTTGAGCATTTCTTCATGTGTTTGTTGGCTGCTTGAATGTCTTCTTTTGTGAAGTGTCTGTTCATATCTTTTGCCCATTTTATAATGGGGTTGTTTGTTTTCTTCTTTTCAGTATGTTTCAGTTCCTTGTAGACCCAGGATGTTAAGCCTTTGTCAGACCTGGGGTTGACAAATACTTTTTCCCAGGCTGTAGGCTGTCTCCCTGCTCTCTTGATGGTTTCTTTGGCTTTGCAGAAGCTTGTCAGTTTAATAAGGTCCCACTTGTCTATATTCTCTCTTATGACCTGTGGGTTTCAGGTTTTGTACAGGAATTGGATGCCAGTTCCGATTTCCATGAGGGTATTTCCTTCCTTTTCTAAGGTTCTTATGGTTTGAGGTTTTACATTTAGGTCTCTGATCCATTTGGAGTTAACCTTTGTGCATGGGGATAGATAGGGGTCCTGTTTCAATCTTCTGCATATGGTCAGCCAGTTTTCCCAGCACCATTTACTGAATAGGTTCTCCTCTCCCCAATGGTAGGTGGTGGAGCCTTTGTCAAAGATGAGTTGGTTGAGAAATTGAGGTTTTGCTTTTGGAATCTCAATTCTATTCCATTGATCTATATGCCTGTTCCTGTACCAGTACCAAGCTGTTTTGATGATTATAGCTTTATAGTAAAGTTTGAAGTCTGGTATTGTGATACCACCTGCTTTGTTTTTTTTGCTGAGGATTGTTCTGGCTATTCTTGGACGTTTGTGTTTTCATATTAATTCCTGTGTTGTTTTTTCTAGGTCTGAGAAGAATGTTGTTGGTAATTTAATGGGTATTGCATTGAATTTGTAGATTGCCTTAGGTAAGATGGACATCTTCACAATGTTGATTCTTCCGATCCATGAGCATGGAATATTTTTCCACTTGTTCATGTCAGCTTTGATTTCTTTGAGCAGTGTTTTGTAATTTTCATTGTAAAGGTCTTTCACGTCTCTGGTTAGGAAGATGCCAAGGTATTTCATTTTTTTTTGTGGCTATTGTGAATGGAATTGTGTTTTTTATTTGGGTTTCTGTTTCTTTATTATTGGTGTAGAGTAATGCGATTGTCTTTTGTACATTTATTTTGTATCCTGAGACTTTGCCAAAGGCCTTTATCAATGTAAGGAGGCTTTTGACAGATTCTCTTGGGTTTTCAAGGTACACCATCATGACATCTGCATAGAGAGATAACTTGACTTCCTCTTTTCCTATTTGAATACCTCTGATTGCCTCCTCTTCTCTGATTGCTCTAGCCAGGACTTCCAATACTATGTTGAACAGGAGGGGTGAGAGTGGGCATCCTTGTCTAGTTCCAGTTTTCAGGGGAATTGGTTCCAATTTTTGTCCATTTAGGAGTATGCTGGCTGTGCATTTCTCGTAGATGGCTTTTACTGTTTTGAGGTATATTCCCTGTATGCCTAGATGTTGAAGGGTTTTTATCAAGAAGGGGTGCTGGATTTTATCAAAAGCTTTTTCTGCATCTAATGATATGATCATGTGGTTTTTGTTTTGACATCTGTTGATGTATTTAATTACATTTATGGTTTTATAAATGTTGAACCAGCCTTGCATCCCAAGAATGAAGCCTACTTGGTCATGGTGGATGATTTTTGAGATGTATTGCTGAATCCGGTTTGCTAGGATCTTGTTGAGAATTTTAGCATCTATGTTCATCAAAGATATTGGCCTGCAGTACTCTTTTTTTGTTGGATCTTTACCTGGCTTGGGTATCAATGTGATGTTGGCTTCGTAAAATGATTTGGGGAGAGTTCCATCTTTTTCAATTACCTGGAATACCTTCAGTAGGATTGGTATCAGCTCCTCCTTGAATGTCTTGTAGAATTCTGCTGGAAAGCCATCTGGACCAGGGCTTTTTTTTGTAGGAAGCTTTCTTATTACATAGTTGATTTCCTTAATTGTTATTGGTCTATTTAGAGTCTTAATTTCTTCTTGTTCCAACCTAGGTAGGTTGTGTGATGTCAGAAAGTCCTTCATTTCCTTAAGGTTTTCAAGTTTGTTTCCATACAAGTGTACGTAGTAGTCTCTATTGATCTTTTGTATTTCTTCAGGGTCAGATGTGACTTCATCTTTTGTGTTTCTGATTGTGCTTATTTGGTTTTTTTCTCATTTTTTTCTTGGTCAGTCCAGCTAGGGGACCATCGATCTTGTTTGTCCTTTCGAAGAACCAGCTTTTTGTTTCACTGATTTTTTGTATTATCTTTTTGTCTTCTATGTCCTGGATTTGGGCTTTTATTTTAGTGATCTGGATTCTTCTGCTGAAATTAGGGTTTTTGTGGTCTTGCTTTTCCAGCTTCTTTAGGTGGCTTGTTAGGTTGTGAATTTCTGTTCCTTCCATTTTCTTCATGTGTGTTTGTAGGGATATAAATTCCCCTCTTACTACAGCTTTCAGGGCATCCCAGAGATTCTGGTAAGATGTTTCTTCATTTTCCTTTGTTTCCAGGTATCTTTTGATCCCTGTTTTGATTTCGTCGTTGACCCAGGAGTTGTTTAGCATCATGCTGTTTAGTGTCCATGTCTTTGTGGGTTTTGGAGGGACTTTGTTGGTGTCAATGTTTATTTTTATTCCACTGTGGTCCGAGAAGGTGTTTGGTAGAATTTCGGTCCTTTTCAATTTGCTTATGCTTGATTTATGGCCGAGTATGTGGTCGATCTTAGAATATGTTCCATGTGGTGATGAGTAGAATGTGTATTCTGTGGTCTTTGGATGGAATATTCTGTAGGTATAAATTAAGTCCATTTGGTCCAAAGTCACATTGAGGTTTGAGTTCCTTGTAGATCCAAGATGTTAGGCCTTTGTCAGATATGGAGTTGGCAAATACTTTTTCCCAGTCTGCCCTCTTGATGGTTTCTTTGACTTTGCAGAAGCTTGTCAGTTTAATGAGGTCCCTGGATTCTTGTTTCTATTATTAACTATGAGTCCTGGAGAAGTTATCAAGATACTCTCACTTATATTTTCCTCATGACTAATATAGGACATGAATAACACCTGAATGTTCTTTTTTTTTTTTTTTTTGAGTCGGAGTCTCACTCTGTCACCCAGACTGGAGTGCACTGGCTGCTCCCAGCCACCGCAGCCTCAACCTGCTAGGGTCTGGCGATCCTTCCACCTCGGCGTTCCAAGTAGCTGGAACTACAGGCACGCGCTACCTCACCCAGCTAATTTTTTTATTTATTGTAGACATGAGGTCTCGCTAAGTTGCCCAGGCAGGTCTCGAACCTGCAGGCTCAGGCAATCCATTCACCTCAGCCTCCCAAAGTCATGGGATTACAGGCTGAGCCACTGAGCCTGGCTCACTTGAATGTTCTTCTATACAGCATTGTTCAGAGGATAAGGTGAGATAGTATATGTGAAGGTGACCTGTTAATCACTATGATCCTAACTTTTCAGATAAGGAAACTAAAGGCTAACAGTCAAAAGCAACTATTCAAGGTCATGTTACTAGCAAGTAGTAAAGCCAGGATTTAAAACCAAACTTTCAGTTCCTGAAACCAGGACTGCATTCATTTTATCACATAACTGTCTCTCATAAAGTTTTTTTTTTAATTTTTAATTTTAAAGATGTGGGGTACAGTTCAGGGTTAGGTATACAAATATTCTTTATGCTGGTACCCTTGCTGATGAGGTGTGCCCCTCCTCCTCTGGCAGTTTCCTACTACTGCCAATCTCTTTCTCATAGTATTATGATAGTTTTTCAAGTTCAACTTATGAGTAATAACATGTGATACTCAGTTCTTTGTTTATCTGGTAGATTACTCAGTATTATATCCTCTAAGTCCATACATTTTTAAGAACTTCCTTTACATAGGCCAGGATGAGTCTGGCCTTGCATAGGATTAAGTTTAAAAAAAGAAGAAGAAGAAGTGAAAGAACCTCAGTTGCCAGGGTGAAAGGTCATGTGACTGGAGAGTCAGGACAAGCAATATACCAACCATTCTGTTTCTAATAATAGTCTTCTCTGTCCTGAAGTCAATCTTTGACTTTTCCTTCATCACCCATAATTGTTTTTCGAAGCACACTCTTTCTTCCTTTAAAATATTTCCATTATTCACACTTTTCTCCTTATTTCCACTGCTAACAGTTCAGCATAGCTTTTATTGCTCTATGCCCAGCACATCAAGCAACCTTAGGTAGTTATCTCCTTCCTCCACCAAGTTGCCTTCAGCAATATATCCAGGTAACTCTTCCAAAGTTATCACTTCTGAGATTTACAAGGCCAGGGATTATCCAGTGGTGTGCTGGAGTCGGCTTGCACCAGTTGGAGAAAGTGGACGGTGTGCACATCTTCTCGAACACTGCATTCATTGATGTCATCTTGGTAGCTTGAAATTGCCCACTGTGGGCATAATTATACCACAGATATCAGCAAATACTACAAATCAGGGCTTATAATCCATTGTTAAACATTTGGTGGCACTGATTATGTCTGATATGATTGTCAGCATTGATTACTCTATCACATCTTAGGTACTATGCACAGTGTCTGATACAGAGTATGTGTACTCAATATGCATTTGCTCCATAAATTACAGTCACTCTCCTCCCCACATACCTATACATTTCATTGGCCACAATTCATAGTCCAACTGGGCTGCCTGACATTGTAGACCTCCCTGGTTTGGTCCTTCGCTATGAAGTCAATGTTTGTATTCTTCTGTAAGATCAAATTCTACTTAAGCTATAGAGTCGCCACTGGCACTGGCCTGATCTATGACTAATTCCTCCTCTGAGCCTCAGCTCCTGCTCTTCCTCCCACCCAGAAGCTTCTCTCGCCATCTACTTGTCCAAATCCTACTAGTTATTTCGTGCTCAGATCAAATTTCACATCTTCCCTAAAGCTTCTCATCATGCTAAGACCTTCTGATCTCTACATATTTAGTCCATTTATTTAGTATTTAATTACTTTGTGTTGCTTCACTCCTGTTAGCTGTATTTCTGTAGCTGTGTCACAAATGTATGATGCATAGTCCTTAAAAGTAACATCTATATTTTTCTAATTTGCACTTCCACAATCAGGTAATATACATTGGACTCAAGAGGTCCATCTAGTCCAATGATTTCCAAACACTTTTCCAAGGTCTGGTTCAGAACATTCTCCGATTCCAGACTTCTGCTTTTGAACCAGTTGATGCCCAACTACCACCCACCTCCAAGTTCACAGTGCTCAGTATGAGAAGAACCCTTCAACGCCCTTACTGCAGCCCTCTCTGGCCAGTCACCTAAGCTGCAGCCAATGGCAGAGGGCAATCATTTTTTGAATGTTCTATTACATTTCCCAGAATATCCCAAATGAAATAAAATAAGATTTATAAGAGGTAGAGTTGGAGTTGAAATTCACGTATCCTGACTCTGGATCCCAGTTCCTAGCTACTATGTTTTAGTGTCTCAGTGAATGAATGGATTACTCATTGCAATTAACACTATTAAACCTTCTGTTCACTTTCTTGGGAATACTAGCACACATTGTCTACAACAAGGCAGTCATTCATCAATAATGACTTAGACCAAAGAATATTGGCTTACATAGCCATACAGGCTGTGCCATTTGCCATGCGTGCACTGAGTGGCACCTCCTGGAGGTGTTCAATGCAGTGGCCTTACTCTGGTTCTAATTGCTGGGCAATTAGGCAATCAGAGAAGTTAAAGGCTTAATAGGGGGGCAATATGGGGTTTATAACTGGGTCTATTCATCTATCTGCAAATAGGATTCCATTTAAAATGCAAATGATTAAATGCTTATTTTTGTAGTTGGCTAAGAAACTCAGAGGATACAAAGATGGATCAGATAATGTTTCTGCCCTCATATTTATTACCATCTAATAAGGGAGACAGGACAGTAAACTATACACTGATTATAATTCAAAGAACTCAACTATAAAGATGGAAATCCACCAGACCATGATTTTCTTACTAACAGCAACACAATTAAACTCATCAGCATTTACTGAGAAGCAGAACAGCTAGGCAGCTAAGAAGATAGATTGAAGAATTTGAATTCCAGCTTCATTGTCAGAAGTTTTGTGAATTTGCATGCTACTCAGTCTCTCAATACCTAAATTTCTTTGTATACAAAATGTGAGTAATTATAATAGTATCTACCTCCTAATAGTGTTAGGAGGCTCAAAATGAGCTAACATTTGGAAAGGTTTATCACAAGGTCTAGCACATAGTAAATGCTAGGTGAATAGCTATTAAGTAAATATTGTGGTGCTTAGAGATGACTTCAAATATCTTTTTTTATTCTCACTGATTTACCATTTTTAACATTTCTCATACATTTAGAAGACTTTTCTCAGTTTGTGCTGTTTGGTCTCATTTGAGGATAAGATGAAAGAAAGACAGAGGAGGATAAATAATCTGTATTAATATGTTTGCTTTTTATTACCATCAGAAGAATGAAAATCTCCTCAGGATGCAGAGTTTCTGGTCTCAAGGAAACTATTAAGCACACTGGTTGCTACTTCACAGAAACATGAAAACATTTTACAAACCTTTAACCAACAGATAAGAACATTAAAGCCAAGTTTAAAGTCTAGGTGGGAAAAGACTTGAAATTACATTCCAAATTTGCCTCCACTGAAATGGATGATGACTTCAGTTATCCAAAACGGAAAATTTCAGGGGGCTCCCAAACAAAATAAAGTCAGTTTCAGTTTACCTCATAATTCTCTTCTGCACTCCAAGCCGAGTGAGAGAATGAATCAAAATTATAACCTGGTTATAATCGGGCAATGACTGATTACCCTGTTAGACACAAATGTTTTTAGAAATTTGCCTAGAATCTAATAGGAAAAAAATTGGAACAACAACAAAAGACTTTTATATTTGCTGCCTTGTTGTAATACTAACTTAATAGAGAAATTAAGAACCAAGACACACAACAATTATGTATCTGTCTCCGAAGTATTTTTTTTAAATTGTGTTTGTAGAGATAGGGTCTCAGTATATTGCCCAGGCTGGTTTGAACTCCTGGCCTCAAGTGATCCACTAGCCTTGGCCTCCCAAAGTACAGGGATTACAGTGCTGGGATTACAGGTATGAGACACTGTTCCTGGCCTACTTCTGAAGTATTTAAAGGAACAATTGACCTGTTACATGAGGTAGTTATATGCATATTATCCAATAATGACTTACTTTGTGAATAACACAGCAGGTATTTAACATTATTTTTCTTAACTTTTACCCTACTGATATGAGGCCAACTTTCCTACAAAAGGGACCCAGGATCATAACAAATCATAGGCAACAGTGAAACCTAATCATAATCACCTCTTACCTACAAGAGGGATCAAAACTTAAATCTGCATAATTTACTTCTGTCATGACTCCCTTCCTGCTTTGGCATGATCTTTTTGAAATTTATCCAAATAACAACCTTCCCTGATTTCACTTGAAAATACTAGAAAATGTTGTGACAGTGTCCAAAATAACTTCCCAGAAACTCTGAGCAAATTGGACAACTTTCTTTTTAACAATATCTATTAAAAATATAGGAACAAGAAAAGGTGATTCCATGAAAGTACGGAAGCACCAAGTATAAAGTAAGTATATTTCCTCATTCATTTGCTTCTCACGTACTAAGTTTCAAAAAAATGGGATGATAAGAAAGATCACAAGTTAACAGACTAACAAATCACCTAAAGGAGCTGGAGCTGGAAAGACAAGACCACCAAAGCCCTAACTTCAGCAGAAGAAACCAGATCACCAGGGTAAAAGCTCAAATATGGGACATAGAAGTCAAAAATATCATAGAAAAAATTGACAATACAAAAAGCTGTTTCTTTGAAAGGATAAAAATATTGATGGACCCCAGTCAGACTGACCAAGAATAAGCCCAGATAAACACAATCAAAAATGCAAAAGATCAAGTCATAACTGACCCTGAAGAAATACAAAAGATTACCAGAGACTACTATGTACACCAGTATGGAAACAAACCTCAAAACCTAAATGAAATGGAGGGCTTCCTGACATCACACAACCTCCCAAGGTTGAAATAAGAGGAAATTGAGACCCTAAAGAGACCAATAACAACACAGGAAATTGACTCCATTATAAGAAAACTACCTCCAAAAAAAAAAAAAAAACCATGCCAGGCTGGGTGGCTCAGCCTGTAATCCTGCACTTTGGGAGACCGAGGTGAGTGAATTGCCTGAGCCTGCAGGTTCGAGACCCGCCTTGGCAACTTGGCAAAACCTCATCTCTACAGTAAATCAAAAAAATTAGCCAGGTGTGGTAGCGCGCTCCTGTAGTTCCAGCTACTTGGAAGGCTGAAGCAGAAGGATCACTGGAGCCCAGCAGGTCGAGGCTGCTGGTGCCGGAGCCCAGCAGGTCGAGGCTGCACTCCAGTCTGGGTGACAGAGTGAGCCTCCAACGCAAAAAAAAATCAAAACAAAACAACAAAACAACAAACAAAACAAAAGCCCTGGACCAGACAGCTTTCCTGGAATTCTACAAAACATACAAGAAGGAGTTGATACCAGTCCTATAGAAAGTATTCCAGACAATCGAGAAAGATGTAGCTTTCCCAAAATCATTTTATGAAACTAACATCACATTGATACCTAAGTCGGTTAAAGACCCAGGTAAAGAAAGAGAACTACAGGCCAATTTCCCTGATGAACATAAATGCAAAAATTCTCAACAAGACTTTAGCAAATCAGATCCAACAACACACCTCAAAAATCATACTCTATAATCAAGTTGGCTTCATTCCCAAGATGCAGGGCTGGTTCAACATCAGCAAGATCATAAATGTAATTAAATACATCAACAGATGTAAAAACAAAAACCACGTGATTATATCATTAGATGTAGGGAAAGCTTTTGATAAAATCCAGCATCCTTTCTTGATAAAAAACCCTTGAACACCTAGGTATAGAGGGAACATACCTCAAAATAGTAAAAGCCATCTACGAATAACCCACAGACAGCATATTGCTTAATGGACAGATATTGGGAATATTTCCCCTGAACACTGGAACAGGACAAGGCTCCCCACTTTCACCATCCTGTTCAGCATAGTGTTGGAAGTCCTAGCTAGAGCAATCAGACAAGAGAAGGAAATCAGACATATCCAGATAGGAAAAGAGGAAGTTAAGTTATCCCTTTTTGCTGACGATGTTTCATACCTCGAAAATCCAAGAGAATCTGTCAAAAACCTCTTTGCACTGATAAAGGACTTTGGCAATGTCTCAGGGTACAAAATAAATGTGCAAAATTATACACCAACAACAAACAGGCAGAGACCCAAATAAAAAGCACAATCCCATTTACATTAACCACACACAAAAAAATGAAATACCTTGGCATCTTGCCAACTGGAGAAGTGAAAGGCCTTTACAACAAAAACTGCAAAACACTGCTCAAAGAAATCAAAGATGACACAAATAAATGGAAAAATATTCCATGCTCATGGATTGGAAGAATCAACATTTTAAAGATACCTATCCTATTAAAGACAATCTACAGATTCAACGCAATACCTATTAAATTACCAACATCATTCTTCTCAGAGCTGGAAATAACAATACAGAAATTCATATGGAAACATAAAAGACCACAAATAGTCAAAACAATTATTTGCATAAGAAACAAACCAGGAGAGATTACACTTCCAGACTTCAAACTTGACCTTAAGGCTACAATAATCAAAACAGCCTGGCACTGGTACAAGAACAGGCATGTAGACCAATGTGACAGAATAGAGATTCCAGAAACAAAACTTCAATTTCTCAATCAATTCATCTTTGACAAAGCTTCCACCAACAACCACTGGGAAGAGGAGAACCTATTCAGTAAATGGTACTGGGAAAACTAGTTGACCACATGTAGAAGATTGAAACAGGACCTGTACTTATCACCATACACAAAAATCAACTCTAAATGGATCAAAGACCTAAACTTAAAACTTCAAGCTATAAGAATCATAGAAAATGTGGGAGACACCATTACAGAAATTGGAATAGGCTGATTCCCGATCAAAACACCAGATGCCCACGCCATACGAGGTAAGACAGTCAAGTGGGACCTCATCACACTGAAAAGCTTCTGCAAAGCAAAAGTAACCATCAATAGAGCAGAGAGACAACCCACAAAATGGGAAAAAATATTTGCCAACTGTATATCTGACAAAGCTCTAACATCCAGGATCTACAAGGAACATAAATGTGCCAAAAGGGAAAAAAAGCCCTATTAAAAAATGGATAAAAGATATGAATAAATGCTTCTCAGTAGAAGACAAATGAGTAGACAACAGATACATGAAGAAATGCTCAACCTCACTAGTCATCAGAAAAATGCAAATTAAGATCACACTGAAATACCACCTAACTCCAGTCAGGATGGCCATTATTAATAACTCAAAAACAACAGATGCTGAAGAGGATGCAGAGAAAGGGGAATGCTTCAACACTGTTGGAGGGAGTGTAAACTAGTACAGCTTCTGTGGAAAATAGTGTGGCGATTCTGAAAAGATCTAAAAATCAAACTTCCATATGACCCAGCAATCCCTCTTCTGGAAATATACCTGTAGGGACTCAAATCATTCTATGAAAAAGATACCTGCACACACATGTTTATTGCAGCACTATTCACAATAGCAAAAAACATGGAACCAACCATGCTGTGCATCAAAAGTGGATTGGATAAAAATATGCGGTACATATATACAAGGGAATATTGCATGGCCACAAGGAAGGACAAAATTAAGGAGTTCATGGTAACTTGGATGGATTTAGGATCTATAATACTCAGTGATCTATCACAGAAACAAAGAACTGAGTACCACATAATCTCACTCATAAGTGGACACTGACATTTATCAAAATACTATAAGAAAGGGATTGGCAGTAGTGGGATACTGCCAGTGAAGGGAGTGGAAGAGGCACATAACATCAATAGGGGTACCTGATCTCAAACCAGGCAAAGTGAGAACCAAAGGAAGGCTTAAACTTTACCTACACGATGATCACTTGTGTACCTAATCCTGAATTGTACCCCACATTTGAAAAACAATAATAATTTTTTAATGAGATGATTTAAATTATTTGATTAACTCTAGGGAAAGAAGAAAAAGAAAGAGGAATATAATACACAAGAAGGTAAATACACGATAGCTTTAACCTAATCATATGAATAATTGTTTCAACAAGAACTAAATACCTCAGTTAAAACTGACATTTATTAGAATGGATTAAACAACAATTATATACTTACAAATGACACATCAAGTAAAAATATACCATGCAAAGATTACGAAAGCAAGAATATCTATATATATATCGCTATATCAAACAGAGTAAACTTTAGGAAGAATAATTACAAGACATAAAGAGAAACATTTTATTGTGGTCAAGTGTCAATCCACCAGGAAAATGTAAAATTCAACTTTGTATGCCCACAGTAATATGGCCTCAAAGTATAGAAAGCAACATTTGATAAAAACTAAAAGGGAAACACACAAATATATAATCAGAGGGGAAGATTTTAAGACACTTCTCTTAGTAATTGACAGAACAAGAGCACACACACACACACACACACATACATTCACTCACTGAGGATATAACCAATTTGAAAAACACAATTATCAAAATAACATAATTGACATACAGTTACTATACTCCAATTACTATACCACTACAAATACTACATCCCAAACATCAGAGTATTCACTGAGTGTAAATAAAACATTTGCCAAATTTGACTATATGCTAAGTAATAAAGCAAATCCCAAGAAACTGAAAAATATAAAAATAAAATAAAAGTTCTGTTACCACAGTAGGATTAAGCTGAAAATCAATACCAAAAAAAGCACTTAAAAGGTCTTGAACAGGCCAGGCGTGGTGGTTCTTACCTGTAATCCCAGCACTTTGAGAGGCCAAGGCAGGAGAAGCACTTGAGCCCAGGAGTTTGAGACCAGCCTGGGCAACATAGTAAGACTCCATCTCTACAAAAGTGTGAGGGAGGGGGAGCTTGAAAAAAAGCATTGGACATTTTGAAACCTAGAAATATACTTCTAAATCATGAATCTTAGGAGAAATATATAAATGAAAAATATTTTGAGCTGAAGCATAATGGAAATATAGAACTTGTGGATACAGTAGAGGTATGCTTAAAGAGAAAGTTATATTATTAATTGCTTATATTAGAAAAGAATAAAGGTTGAGAATAGATTATCAAGTATCTAATCCAGAAAGTTAGGAAATGAATAGAAATTAAAGTCAAAGAAAGTAGAAGAAAAGAAATAATAAAGAACTGATATCATTAAACTATAAAGCAAACATAATAGAAAAAAAATGAGCAGAACCAAAAATTTATTCTAGGAAAAGACTAATACAACTGTATATCTGACAAAGGCCTAACATCTAGGATCTATAAGGAACTTAAACATGCTGAAAAGAAAAAAACAAACAGCCCCATTACAAAGTGGGCAAAAGATAAACAGACACTTCTCGAAAGAAGACATATGAGCAGACAACAGATACATGAAAAATGCTCAGCCTCACTAGTCATCAAAGAAATGCAAATTGAAACCACACTGAGATACTACCTAACTCCAGTCAGGATGGCCATCATCAATAACTCAAAAAACAACAGACGCTGGAGAGGATGTGGTAAAAAGGGAACACTTCTACATTGTTGGTGGGAAAGTAAACTAGTACAAATTCTGTGGAAAACAGTGTGGCGATTCCCAAAAGATCCAAAACTTGACCTCTCATACGACCCCACAATCTCCCTCCTGGGAATATACCCAGAGAACTCTAATCACTCTATGAAAAAGATACCTGCACATGCATACTTATTGCAACATTATTTACTATAACAAAAACATGGAACCAACTGTGCTGCCCAATGAAAGAGGACTGGATAAAAAAATGTGGTACATATACACAATAGAATATTATGCAGCCATAATGAAGGACAAAATTATGGACTTCGCAGCAACTTGGATGGACCTAGAGACCCTAATGCTGAGTGATCTAGCAAAGAAACAAAGAACCGAGTATCACATATTCTCACTCATAAGTGGACCTTGAACAACTATCATAATACTATAAGAAAGGGATTGACAGTAGTGGGAAATTTCCAGGGGAGGGTGAGGGCTCACCTCATCAACAAGGGTACCTGCATAGTGAGTATTTGTATGCCTAACTCTGAGTTGTACCCCACGTATTTAAAATTTTTTAAAAAATTAAAAATGCTGATTAAAATAATTATATTTGTGCCTGTGTGTAGAGATTAGAAAACAAAAGAAAAAGTTCTTAGAAGAAAAAAGAGAGAAGAATTATAATTTACCAGCATTAGAAATGATTTTATAATTCCTAACAGTATTTAAGGATAAGTATTATTGAAAAATTTTATGCTAATTACTTTGTTTTCTTTACGAATTTAGAGTCAAGGGGCACATGTGCAGGTTCATTACATGAGTATGTTGCGTGATGGTGAGGTTTGGGATTCTACTGAAACTGTCACCCAAATAGTGAGCATGGTATATGAGAGGTAGTTTTCAACCCTGTTCCTTTCTCCCACCCTAATTTAGTAGTCCCCAGTGTCTGCTGTTGCCAACCTTATGCCTGTGGGTACCCAGTGTTTAGTTCCAACTTATAAGTGAGGACATGAGGTGTTTGGTTTTCTGTTTCCATGTTAATTTGCTCAGAATAATGTTTCCCAACTGCATCCATGTTGCTGCAAAGACATGGTTTTCTTTTTCACGACTGTGTAGTATTCCATGTTGTATATGTACCACATTTTCTTTATCTAGTCCATCCAATAGTTCCTTGAGGGCACCTACATTGGCTCCATGTTTTTGTTATTATGAGCAGTGTTGCAATAAACATGCAAGTTCAGATGTCTTTTTGCTAGAACAATTTATCCTTCTTTGAGTTTATACCAATAGTGGAATTGCTGGGTCAAATGGTAAATCTATTTTTAGTTCTTTGAGCAATCTCCATACTGTTTTCCACAAAGATTGAACTAGTTTACAATCCCATCAACAGTGTATCAATGTCCCCTTTTCTGCACAACTTTGCCATTATCTGTTGTTTTGGGGTTAGTAATTATAGCCATTCTGACTAGGGTGGGATAGTGTCTCACTGTGATTTTTATTTGCATTTCTCTGATGATTAGTGATACTGAAAATTCTTTCATATGTTTGTTGATCACTTGTATTATGTCTTCTTTTGAAAAGTATTTGTTAATGTCCTTAGCCCACTTTTTATTTATTTTATTTATTTATTTATTTAAATATGTGGTGTACAATTCAGGGTTAGGTATACAAATGTTCATTATGCAGGTACCCTTGTTGATGTGGTATGCACCCCACCTCCTCTGGCAGTTTCCCACTACTGCCAATCCTGCCACTTCCCCTTCCCCCTGGCAGTTACTTTCCCTACTTTTTAAATTGAGTTATTTGTAAATTTTTTGTAAATTCATTGAAGTTCCTTATAGATTTTGGATATTAATCTTCTGTTAGATGTATAGTTTGCAAATATTTTCTCCCATTCTGTAGATGGTTTATTTACTCTGTTGGTAGTTTATTTTGCTGTGCAGAAGCTCTTTAGTTTAATTAGGTCCTACTTGTCAATTTTTGGTTTTGCTGCATATGCTTTTGAGGACTTGGTTATAAACCATTTCCTAAGGAGATGTACAGAAGAGTGCTTCCTAGGTTTTCTTTTAGGATTTTTATAGTTTGAGGTCTTACATTTAAGTCTTTAATCTATTTTGAATATTTTCGTATATGGTAAGAGTAAGGGGTCCAGCTTCATTCTTCTGCATACAGTTAGCCAGTTTTTCCAGGACCATTTATTGACTGGGGTATCCTTTCCCCATTGTTTACTTTTGCTAACGTTGTCAAAAGAAATGTTGGTTGTAGGTGGGTTTTCTCTTCTGTTTCATTGGTCTCTGTGTCTATTTTTGAACCAGTACCATGCTGTTTTGTTATTATAGCCTTGTTAAAGTTTGAAGTCAGGTATTGTGATACCTCTGGCCTTGTTCTTTTTTCCTTGGAATTCTTTTGGCTATTTGGGCTCCTTTTTGCTTCCATATGAATTTAAGAATTGTTTTTTCTAGTTCTGTGAAAAATGACACTGGTAGTTTGATATAGATTGCATTGAAACCATAGATTGCTTTGGGCAGTATAGATATTTTGACAATGTTGATTCTTCCATACCATGAACATGGAATGCTTTTCCATTTGTTTGTGTTATCTTTGGTTTCTTTCAGCAGTGTTTTGTAGTTCTCATTGTAGAGATCTTTCACCTCCTTTTTTAGATGTATTCCAGGTATTTTATTTGTGTGTGTCTATGCCAATTAGTGTGAAATTTTAGAAGAAATAGATACATTTCTAGAAAAACGCAATTCACCAACACTTACTGGGATGAAATAGAAACTCAATATTCCTGTGTTTGTTTAATATATATTTCCATATCTTAAATGAATTGAATAATAATAAAAATCTTCCCACAAAAAAAATCTAATCATAGGTGACTATTGGAAAATTCTACCAAATCCTTAAAAAATAATATTAATTTTACTCAAACCTTTCTAAAGAATAGGAAATAAGAAATACTTTCAGCCAACTGGCTGAAAAATAATGAAAAGGAATGATGTGAGTCAATTTTTATAGTATTGGGGGAAGTATGCATCATAAGCTTTAGAAACTAATACAATTTTGTAACTTTTAGAAATTCTTTTTACCTTGTTCTTATTTTGAACTTTAATCAGAGTCTAAAGACATTTCTTATTGGTGTAACTTAATTTTTACTAATAGAATAAAAGAATGCATGTATATAATGAGTATTTATTGATTACCTCTCTTATCCCTCTTTTTAACTTTTCCCTAGACCGCGTTTCCCTCTTCATATAAACATGATCAATTGCCTTCTTTCCTCTAAACTCTCCCTTCCTTAGCCATGTAATTTCCTCAGTCACCCTCCCTTAGTCATTGAAAGAAAAATTAACTAGATCTTTTGTCTCTAATTTTTCACTTCCCATTTTTCTTTTAGTCTCAACCATCTGATTCCCAACTGTACCACTCTCCTCAAAATATTTTCAGAAAAGTCACCAATGAACCCCAGTTGCCAAATGCAATGTGGACTTTTTAGTTTTTGTTTTACTGGACCTTTCTGCTGCATTTAGCACTGTTAATGTGCATTGCTTCTTGAAACACTATTCCCCTGACAACTTTGGCAATAATTTCTTCTGGCTTTCTAATCATGATGTTTCTGCCTCTTTGGATTCTTCCCCCTCTGATTATTTCATGTATTTCCTTCATGGGCCCAATGCAGACTATATGAGTTCACTTTCAAAAAGTAAATAGCCTTTCAGAAAAATTTAAAGGAATGCAAATTTACTGGTTATATTCATGAAGTAGAATTGCTTGAATATATTTGTAAGTAGACATTCTTTTCAACTTTTTAATATGCACAATATTCTTATTTAGCAAAATAATTTTCATATTAATAATTGCTATGCTAAGGCTTTGAAGAAACATTTTAGGACTCAAGTTGATTAAATATTGCCTCCCATTTTACTATTAATTTGCTTATTACAAAAAGTTTAAATAGTCTAGAAATAAAATTTATTTTGCCATGCTAGCTTGTTATCAGAAATTCTGATTTAATGAGTTTGCCCGAATCTGAGTTAATCACAATTACTACAAACTTCATCTTTCATTGATTGAAACATTTTGAATGGTTTTAAATGCATCATGAGTTGTATTATTATCCTTAAAATAATAACACTATTCGGAAGAGAAAATAGTTACAAGTTTGCCTTTCTGTCTTGTTCACCCTTTGAAAATTTAAGGATCACTTTTTCTTGCTTTCAAGACAAACCAGAATGTTCAGAGTTCAGAAGATAAGTGACAAGGTTAATAAGGAATATATTACTTTCTATCAAACACTTCAAATGACAAACCAGCACTTCAACATACACTACAGAGACTAAGATAGATTCTTCCTAGAAGTACTTCACAACTGTCCCCTTCTACAAGGGAAATAAGAACATAATTGTAATCTTCACCTTGTAGCCCGAAGCCTTTCTCTGGTAATCACTTTGAACTTAATTAAACTATACATGAATATACTAGTCAACAATTAAAGGCAGACTGCAGAATATAAGCCAAGAGGGTCCTGACTGAGATGCTAGAAAATTATGACTTTTTAAAGTACCAGAACATATTTAAACTAAATTGCCCTTAGGTTAAGAAAAAAAAAAAATTGAGGAGTAGTTTTTGCATTTGTCAAACACCTTGGATCAGGAAAGCAAATGTTCTTCACTCTATAATTGTTAGTACAGTTTAAAGTATAAATGTGTCCTCAAATTAAGGAGCAAATGTTATATGCAAATAATCATCTACAAACGTAATGTACATCATCCTGGTAAGTTCCCTGAAGGCAATATTTACAATCAAGTTGTGCAGATTTACAAAATGGTAAACTATATATTGAATTTACCCAAACAAATCATTTCAGCTATTTGCTTACAGGTTGCAATCTCTCATTGGCAGTTGTTGACTCACTCATACATTATAACCCACTGATTAATAATCTATTCCACCACAAAATCAGAGAATATCATACACCAAAATTTATGATGTTTATTTTTCATTTTCTGAAAGTAGTTTTACAACTTTGTCTAATAAAAATCATTTTCTTTATTCTTTAATTTGATTTTTTTCTCTAATTCTCATATAATCTTTCACTGAGTGACTATAAATCATTAGGGAATGGAAATTTTATAAGTAGAGAAAAAAATGAATGAGGATGAATTTTCATGGAAAAGTTATTCAAAATGGTATAGCTTGGGTTTGAAAATAAATGCTCATGTTTTAAAGGTCACGAAGCTATTAAATTGAAACAGAATGTATAACTCCCTTATATTTCAGTTTTAGGTAAAATCTCTTCACCAAACACAAGACTTTTCTCATAAACAATTCTTTTTTCCTATATAAAATGCCCAGCTGCCCTTTGGGTCACTGTGAAGAGCGGGTGTGTGTGAAGAGCACAACATATGTGCACTGGCATGTAACCTGATCCCAAGAAGGAGCTCACTAACTTCAATTCAGATGTGTCTTCACAGAGTAAAGTGTCTTCACAGAGTAAAAGCAGGTTATAAAAATCCAGAAGAGTCTGCATGCTCACAATATAAAGACAGAATAAAATATTCTGTAATAGTGCCTCACATGTCTGATTGAGACAAATCTGAGCATTTACAAGAGGTGTTTGGATGTCTGTTTCCCATTAATGATCTAACAAAACACTAGAGGCAGCTACTGCTTATGCCTCCCCCCATACTTCAGTTCACCCCTGTCAATCTTACCCACAGAAGATTTTTCTCTTAACTGACAAGAACAGAACAGCTTCACCATATATGTAACCTTTGCTTTTGATAATGACTTTTTGATATCTAACAGAATAAGATGCATGAGGCAAGAACAAATTTGAATCACAGTGTTATTTTGCTAACCTTAGCCTTGACTTACTTCCATCCCAGGTTTCTTGTCTCGTCCTGACCACAGTGGAACGTGGTCTAAATTTGTCTATGGTTCATTTTTCTATTCCTTTCAACTCTCGCTCTCTCCTCTCACTCCATCTTCTCTGGTCAAAACACCAAAACTCCCTTCAAGGCAAATCCCTGTTTCCTATTAAAATGAAAATAAAATCAGTTCTCAATTTTGACAACCTCTAGTTCTTCCCAAATGGCTGAATTGAAATAATAACTGTAATAAATTAATCCATTCTATAGCAATGGATAGAAAAGAAACTACCCTCTACGCCCAAGAAAATAAATATATTTCAGCAATAATTTGGAATAGTGAAAGAGAATATTTCTGGCCAATAACGGAAGACATTTTGAGATTAGGCAAAAACTGAATATCTTTTCCTCTCTTTTACTTCACTTGTAACATATCTTTTTTGTTTACTCCTGCCATAGAAAAAGTCAGGTACCAGAGTTTGAGATCCTCTCTGAAACTTACTAGGTGTATTTCCTAAGACAAGTTATTTAACCGTCCTAAGTCTTAGACTCATGATTTGTAAGTGGGGTTTATAGAAATATATAACTCATAGGGTTGCTGTATGGATCATGTTGACTTTTTACAAACATGAGAAGCACCACACAAATGAAAAGTTCCTTTTTGTTATTTAATTATCCTATCACAAACTCATTATTTCCATTATCTGATTGTAACTTACCAGTCATGATTATCGTTTTTCTAGTTTTAATCAGGGAGCAGATTCTTCACTGCCACATTTTAAAATGTATTACAGTTTTAACTCTATATAACTGATAACTTTTTCCTATAAAGAATGTCATATATTCTTTATAACAAGTAACCAGGCAAGAATAACTAAAAGCAAAGCTTTGGCATGTGGCCAAGTTGTCATCATTGAAGCTGGGTTTGGCTTGTGTGAGTAGAAACAGTTGAAGTTCAGACAATCCAAGAACAGGAATATAGTATATTGTCCATATACCAAGCAGGCAGCAAAGGAATGAAAGCACAGTGATATACCTGCAAACTGTTTTCATGGCTGTAGTATACAAGAAAGAAGTGGAACAGATTCACCAGTCCCCAGGAAAACTATCACAAAAGAGGAGGCTAGCATTAAAGAAAGGATTAGAAAGTCATGAAGTAGAAAGATAGAATCACTAGTAATGAACAAATCTTTAAGTAATCATTAAATAGTGGCCCATGATTAATGTTAACTTGAGTTATTATGCAGACTGATGGTGGCAAGTTGGCCTGACAAAATATAATCGCATGTTTTATTTTAAAAGATTCTGCTGCAAGAATCTTTATCACTGATTACTAATCTGAATGATAATTTATTTGGAAATAAGAAAGTGAAATAGCTGGCCAACTTAGAGCCACACAGTCCTAGGAAAATCTGAGATAGATTTCTTACAACCATCACTGATGTTGCTGAAAGAGAGACAACTTTTTCTCTTTGAAATAGTTCTCATGTTTGGAACACTTTCTTCATGTTAATTTTAACATTGCTAATCATGTTGTATGTTGGTTTCCATCTTTTAAA
Source organism: Cephalopachus bancanus (assembly GCA_027257055.1). Lineage (NCBI taxonomy): Eukaryota > Metazoa > Chordata > Mammalia > Primates > Tarsiidae > Cephalopachus > Cephalopachus bancanus. The sequence continues at coordinate 6,699,542 of JAPVLO010000076.1, forward strand.
AAAATCTGTTATTAGAAAAGTTGTATTCTTTTCATGTGTGAAAATAGATGAAATTTTATTTTTGAAACAGGATCTACTTCACTATCCCTATTTCCATTTCCATGATAGAATCACTTACCTTGAAGGGTCAGGAACTCTTTTTAAAAAATTTATAGACACCAGAAAAGTATGACTCACACTTTTGGAGGCTGGTAAGTCCAAGGTCAAGGCAGCTGCAGATTCAATGTCTGGTGAAGGCCTGTTCTTCATAGAGGTGCCTTCTATGTGTCCTCATATGACAGAAGTTCCCTCAGGCCTTTATTACAAGGGTATAAATCCTATTCTTGAAAGCAGAACCCTTACAATCTAATCATTTCCTAATGGCCCCACTTCTTAATACCATTACCTTGGGCATTAGGTTTCAAAATATGAATTTAAGGGGACACACATATTCAGCTCATAGCAGGCATCATCATCCGTAATGTTTTATTTTATTTTTTATTGACAAACAATAATTATATATACAGTATTATGAGATACATTGTGATGTTTCAATATGTGTATACATTGTGGAATGATCAAAGCAGGCCAGTTTTAACAAATCCATCGCTTCAAATATTTATCATTTCTTTGTGATGAAAACAGTTAAAATTCTCCTTTTTTTACATGAAATCTTCTTATAACAAAATTGTTCATAGTGGTTCATATCATCATTGATCTGTAACATCTTTCTGAAAACATAGTGCAAATTGAATAATACACTAACAGCATTGCTTCAAATATGAGAGATCATGTGAACTATTTTCAAAAGGATGTAAAGTGCGGTCTTGTATTAATGAAAAATGTGTGTGTATGTGTATGAGCTTCTTATAGACTTTTTATAAATATGAGCTCACTGTTTAAATAATATAAACGTCATTTTATGACAGTTTTATCAAACATTTTTGATACCGAAGTATGTTAATACTATTGGTTTCATGTTCTTTTTATTTCAAAATTCAGATGGAACTTTCTTTTAACTAAGTTCCAAAGATGTTCAATGTTTATTTCTGCTCTTTGAGCTATCAATACTGTTGTACTTACCATGGAAAACAGTCATGTTTCTTAATTGCAGAATTTCAGATTAATGGTTCAGGCATTCATTAAAAAACTTAGGATGTACCCCCAAAAAGTGGTTTTCTCAAAATAAATAAAAAATTCATCTCTTCAAAGCTTGAAAATATGTAATGAGTTTAAAGATGTTTCAGGGTGAGAATAAAGACAACCCACGGGATAGCAAAAAGTAGAACATCTGTGAGATTTTGGACATAACAGTTTTTTTTTAATAGGATTCATAATGAAGAAAATCAACAGTGATATCAAGAGAGTGAATGTGTAGTATTTAAGAATTCCCAGAATTTTAGAACAATGCAAAGGTTTCCAGATTAAATGTTTGTTATTATACTTTTGTCCTTTTATAAGGTAAAGATGAAATATATATCTGAGATGAAAAAATACAGATTACAGATACACTATGCATTGTTAAAGAAAATTAAGCATATTTAAGGTACGTCCTTACATTTACAATATTGATAGAAAACATAACTACCACTCTTCCCTACCAAAGGCCATAGTTTTGCTGTCAAGAAAATGTGGCTGGACTCAATTGCAAAGATGTGGAATCAAATTAAGTGCCTGACAATCAATCAGTGGATAAAGAAAATGTGGTATATATACATACCAATAACACTGTTCAGTCATAAAAAGGATGAAGTAATGTCTTTTGCAGCAACTTGTATGGAATTGGAGGCCATTATTTTATGTGAAGTAACTCAGGAATGGAAAACCAAATACTACATGTTGTTACTTATAAGTGGCAGCTGAAGTATGGATTCACAAAGACATACAAATAGAATAATGGACATTGGAGACTATGAGGGAGGGTGGAAGGTGGTAATGGGTAAAAAATTACCTACTGGATACGACGTACACTAGTTGGGTGACAGGTACACTAAAACCCAGATTTCACTGCTTACAACTCATCCTTGAAACCAAAAACCACTTGTATCCCTAAAGGGATTTAAATAAATAAAACAAACAAATAAATAAAGGAAAATGTAACAGGATGGATCAAATATGGAAGTTTAAAAGCTAAATTTTAAATGTAAGAAATTTGGCCATTGCCTTGCTAGACTCTGGTGTGGCCATGTGCTCTTTGAGCTATGGCTGCCACCGTGTTTCCTGGCTTTGGCCCCCTCTCTCATCTTAGGGAGGTGAATCTTCTCTCTCCCTTCTCTTTCTCTCTCTAATTTACTTTTCAATAAACTGTATTTTTTGATCTAAAAAAATAAATGTGAAAAATTTTAACAGTAATTGTTATGTCATAACAATAATATTATGGGTAACTTGTTTTGTTTCTTAGTTTTCCTAGTGTTCCTAAAGTTTTATGTGATTTTTTTTTCCCCTTATATATGTGTATGTGTGTATGTATGTATGTATGTATGTTTAAGAGTATGGAGGTGCCTGGAGCAAAATGTTGATAGTATATGATACATTTTTACAATCAGTTTCCTCTCTAAACTTGTTTTGAAATCTTAAGTTGAGGGTTCATATAGCATTTTTCTGCAGTTATTAGATACACTTGTTTTAAATTTTGAAATAAAATCTGGTAGATAAATGGTCAAGAACTATGAAATGTCATATATTTTACTCTACTTACAAGCCAACGAATTGACCTTCCTGATTATTGGATGCTTATAGCAGACATGAGTCTCTTGAATCAAAAACAAAGCATAGTTTATTAGTAATAGCAATAGTAGTAAACTGAGTATCAGCATTTGTGCTGTATCTCTGAGCCCCAATTCCCATAAGGTTAGATACAAGAGTCAGCCATGTCTGTGCACATAGTGGACTACATTATGGGAGTGAAATTCTCAGTTTAGGGAACTCATATCTTTTCATAGTTGGTACTAAGCCTGCTTGACCTTGCACCAAAAGAGAGGTATTAATTATATTAGACACTGCTCTTTGCTCTGTATATGCTCTCTCTCTTTGATGGAGAGAGAGTGAGAGAGAAAGACTTTTTAAATACTAGAAGGAGGACAATCTGAACGTGGTAGTGACCCCTGGAGAATGTGGATAGATCCAAAACTGGAAGCAGAGGTCAAATGAGATTTTGGCTTCACCTGTAATGTCCTAAATCTTAATTTAAATAGACTGTATATTTGTATGTGTGGTAGGCTGAAAATATCCCAGTCCCTAAAGGATAGCAGGTTCTAATCCCTAAACCTAATAATGTTGCTGTATATGGCAAATACCCTGCAGATTTGATTAAGTATTATGAGCTGAAGGGATTATCTTGGATTATCAGGATGGGTCCTAAATGTAATTACAAGTGTATGTGTAACAGAGAGGTAGAGGGGGATTTGACACAGACACATAGAAGTGAGACAGCCACAAGATAAGGAATGGCAACAGCCACCAGAAGCTAGAAGAGGCAGGAAACAGTTTTCCTTAGAGCCTTTGGAGGAAGCACAACCTTGTTGACACCTTGATTTCTGCCCAATGAATCTGATTTTAGACTTGAAGTCTCCAGAACTGTAAGAGAATGCATTTCTATTGTTTTAAGTCACACAATTTGTGGTAATTTGTTATGGCAGCCAAAGGAAACTAATACAATATGTTTTTGCAATCATTTTAAAAACACACACAGAGAAGACAAAGCAAAAGAGCAAAATGTTGAAAGCTATTAGTTCTGGGTCTCAGGATGTGGGTGATTATCAATTTCTTCCCTTTCTGAATTTTTCAAATTAAAAAAAGAAAAACAACAACAAGAAACACCAGAACAATGAGGATGTAAAGGAGATTAACTCTGAAAAACTATCAGAAAATTAGAACATTTCTACAGGTAGTTTTACTTTGAAAATTTCTCAGAGTATTATTCTATAATTTAGTTATAGAAAATTGATTTAAATGAAATATACTCTCTGAAATGGATTGTTACTTTAGCAAATGAACAGTGTCTTGGATTAATTTGGTTCATACACAATTCCAAAGCCTCTGCTGTACCTTGAGGAAAACCTGAGTTCTCTGCAATACTCTTGGAATGAGCATTCCACAGACAATGAGTTCAATTTGGCCCAGGGATTTTTTATATCAGAAAAGGTACTTAGTCTCCAATGGAGAGCATGAGGCTTGACCTAGGCTAGTAACCACAAAAAGAAGTTACCTGTGACAATTAGCAGTCTTCAAACCGGTTTATGCTTAATCCCCAGATATACACCCACGTGGCACAAAAACAAGAATATTTTTCAAGTAAGCACTTTTCATTAGTACCCTAAAATGTCCCTAGACTCTGACTGAGAAAGTATCTTGACTAAAGAGGTAGGCTTTATTTTCCATATCTCCTTTCATTATAGTCATTTTCCCCTCACAGGGAAAGGCATAATCTTCACCCATCCTGAAACTTACCATGGTATATTGCCTAAGGACCTAGCGTTAACTAATACTAATATCCTAGCGTTAACTAATACTCACCTATGGATACAAACTAATTAGAGGAAATTGTTCTACATCTGTCTCATTAAGTGCCACATTACTAATAAAAGTTTATTTTTATATTTATCATTCATTTGTCAACATGCATATGTTTGTGTTTTTATCATTTCTATATTCAGGATAGTTATTATAATTTAATTAAGACATTTTTAGAACTTAGAGCTGTATGGTCAAAGAGCATCAAAAGTTAAATCTTAATGGATACACATACTTTTATGGCAAATAAGTATAAATTGATGCTCACCTTAGTCTAGTCTAAAGTGACAAATGTGAACCCAGGGAATCAGGAGAAGAGAGAAGAGAACAGAGGCAAGGAAGAACGGCAAGCTAATATGAAGGAGGGCCAGGTTTGTGTCCAATACCACAGAGACACAAAGTGGGGAGGAGAAACCATTTCAACAACCTTGACTATATCAAAGCAAAAGTATATGTGTACTGGAAAAGCAGATGAGTTCTCCCATTAGCAAGCAGCCTTAGGCCTAAGAGTGTTAGCTATTTACCCTCATTTTTTATTACTTAAAAGAAAAAAACTCTCTACTCATCTGTTTTCTTTGATATGTTTACTATTCTAAAAAAAAAAATCTAGGAAAGGAAATATAGATCCAAATTTAGTTTTGCTTTTGCAAAATTATTTATCTTCCTATTGATTTTACATTTGGATACTACTCTTGTCTGTCTTTAAAGAGGAAAAAATAAAATGTATGGTCTTATAAATGTTTAGTTTAAGGATTTGGAATAGCAGCTGTTTCATTAATCCTAAACGCTTCATTCACGTATATAAACATCTTGAATTATGAAGGGAAATTTCAACAGGAAGACAAATAATTACATTACCTTTAGTCTGGACATTTGATCAAAGAGTTTCCTGTCACCTTTGGACAGGAATTTCTATTTAGATCGCCAGTCAGATAGATGCCCTATCATCTTTTTAATCAAGGTAACAACTCTTCAGTTAAGGTTATAGCACAATAGAAAGAAATACAGGAACATATATTTTATAGGCAGGAAAGATGTAGGTTATAACTCAACACAATTAACTGCTTGTTCTTATTTAAAAGGTTCTTCATGGCTTCTTTAACAAAAATAAAAAGTAAATTTTACTAAAATTCACTTCAGATATATACAGGTCTATAGCAGTATGGTGTCAGTCTATAACTTAAGAAACAGCCTATTTTAGGTCTTAAAACTCCTGAAATACTCTTGTGTGTTTATTAAACAATACTGTCCCACATACACACCTTCTTTGGCTGTGCTGATTCTATTTTTCTGAAGTACTACATCTGGGAAACTTTATGTTAAAAATCAAATTATGTGAGTCATGTGTTTCTAGCACTCCCAAGTCAGAATACAATTACTCTTTTAGCTCTTGCATTCTTGGATCAGGGCAGAGACTATAAGAAAGGACTTTTTCACTCTTGAAGATTGTCCGTTGCCCCTCAGGAACTGGACCCAGCATTTGAGGCAAAAGTGTCACAGAGATGGAGAGGGAGATGGAATAAGGCTTATCTGGGTATTTCTCTAAGTGTTTCAAGAAAATAGTGTCAAGAGAAAAGCCAAGAGTTTCTGTTTCTCCACCACTTAATTAATTAATTAATTCTTCTTGCTAAGGATCCTGTGGCCTAAAATATTGAAAGATTGTTTAAAAATCTAGAAGTATTTTATATTCTAGATGAACTACTTTAAATAATTGTTTAAGTAAATAATGTTATTCTCCAAGTAAAAACAACATTCAGGTAATTCTTTGATTTGAAAGAAATGTAATTATCAAGGACAAAATCTCCCTCTTTTTGTTGAAAAGCTGAACAGTTTTCTACCGTTTCATTTTAAGTGGAGGCTTTTCAATAATGTTCAACCCTCAATTAAAAAAAAACAAAACTTGGGGGTGGGCCCATCAACTCTGGGTACATCATTATTTTTTCAGAATGATTAGTGATTAACAGATGCATTATATCATCCACTTGCATTTATTAAACACCCAAATGAACATAATGTTATGCTGCATGTTGTATGAGACAAATTATATAGACACAGTCCCTACCCTCCAGTAAGAAATTATGTATATTTATCAGATAGCAGAATAATGTAATCCATGTAGCATAGAATGAGAGCAGATTTCATTCATAAGAGCATCACTAACTCATAAAAAACACAGTTGAAATTGGGAGAATTATTCCAGTCTTTTTCATAGATGTTCTGACAGTGACCTTATTTATTTGTTTTGTGTCACTAAGGTATAATCTGACTATTATGAATTAAATTTTTTAAAATTTTCCATATATCCAGTTAATTAAGCTGGTAAACTTATGATTACCTAAAAATAATTTAGGTGGTACATGAAATATATCTTTAACTTTAATAGCTATGTATTTATTATAATGCATAGTAGAAGATATTAATGTGTTAAGCGTCTTAAATCTATGATATAACATTTTCTTTTAGATAACATTTAAACTTAAAAAGTGATTAGAAAAATATATTAAATGGCATGTAGATATGACAAAAGCCGTAAAAGTGGAAAGGAAGATAATGAAGTTTGGAAAACATTTGGTTAGAGTATGAACTTGGCATGTAAGTAGCAAAAGAGTAATGCCAAAATAGACTAGTTGGCTCTTCACATAAAATTATCTTCTTTGGAGTTGTGATGACATCTTTTTGCACAAAACTGAAATATTAGGCAAGAGATTGAATATATCAACAAAACCTATCAAAGCTGCTCACTAAATAACCCAAAATACATACACTAAAATATAAAAACCATTTTAATTACAGTAGTATAAAATATGACAGTATAAAATAGCAAAATTCTTAGTAATAAAATTTCTTTAAAGTGCAAGACTTGTGTACTGAAAACACCACCACAACAAATTAAAGACCTAAGTGAATGGCAGACATTTTTTGTTCATGGATTGGAAAACTTAACATTGTTAATATTAAATAAGCTTCAGACTGATCTACAGATTCAGTACAATCCTCAGTAAAATATCACTGGTTCTTTTGAAGAAATGGATAAGCTGATTCTAAAATTTATATAGAATGCAAGGAATAAGAATAGCCAAAATAATCTTGGGAAAGAAGAACAAAGTTGAAGAGCTCCCACTTCTTGATTTTAAAACTTACTACCAATCTATTGTAATCAAGACACTGTGGTATAAGCATGAGGACAGACATGTAGATCAATGAAACAGAATGAGTGTCTAGAAATACACCATCAACTGATTTTTGGCAAGGTTGTCAAGAAAACTCAAAAGTGAAAGAACTCAGTGGCTCGGTCTGTAATCCCGCGCTTTGGGAGGTTGAGGTGAGTGGATTGCCTGAGCTCGCGGGTTCAAGACCCGCCTGGGCAAGTTGGCGAGCCCACATCTCTACAATAAATCAAAAAATTAGCCAGGTGTGGTAGCGCACACCTGTAGTTCCAGCTACTTGGAAGGCTGAGGCGGAAAGATCGCCGGAGCCCAGCAGGTTGAGGCTGCGGTGGCTGGGAGTGTGCCACTGCACTCCAGTCTAGGCAACAGAGTGAGACTCCAACTCAAAAAAGAAAAAAAATTGTACTGGCACAACTGGATATTCATATGCAACAACAATAAAATTAGGCCTCTATCCCACTATATATTTTTTAATAGCTGAAAATGCATCAAAGAACTAAATTTAAACCCTATAAAACTCTTAAAAGAAAACATAAGTGTAAATCTTTCTGACCTTGGATTAGGCATTAGCCATTGGATTCTTAGATATGACCCCAAAAGCAGTAGCCACAAAAGAAGAAAAAAAGATAAATGGACTTTATCAAAATTGTAAAGTTTTGTGCCTCAAAGAACACTATCAAAAAGATGAAAAGACAGCCCACAGAATGGAAGAAAAACATTATAAGTCATCTATCTGATAAGAGATTTGTTTCTAGAACATGAGGAATTCCTCCAATGCAACAATAAAAAGACAAATACCCCCAACAAAAAGGTTTGAGCAAATATTTCACCAAAGAAGACATACAAATGGCCAAAAAGCACATGAAAAAGTGGCCAATTTTATTAATCATGAGTGAAATGCAAATCAAAATTACAATATGCCACTCCACACTTACTTGGATGGCTATCATCAAAAAGACAGTGTTGAGAAGTATGTGGATAAATCAAACCCTCGTATGTTCATGGTGGGAGCATAAAATGGTAGAATGGTTTTGGAAAACAATTTGGTATTTTCTCAAAAAGTTAAATATAGCGTCATCATATAACCAAACAATTCCACTCCTAGATTTATACTCAAGAGAGTTAAAAGCATATATCTACAAAAAAAAATCTTGTAAGTGTATATAGCATTATTCATAACAACCAAAAAGTGGAAGCAATCCTAATGTCTATAAACTGATTCATGGATAAATAAAATATGGTATATTCATACAATGAAATATTAACTATCCATAAAAAGTAATAAAATATGAAGATATGCTATAACATAGATGAACCTTGAAAACATTATGATAAGTGAAAGAAGTCAGACACAAAAGGTCACATGTTGTATGATTCCACTTATATGAAATGTACAGAAAAGGCACATTCATAGAGACAGAAAGTAGTCTCGTTTCCAGGGGCTGAACCAAGATGGAAATGGAGATTAACAATGAATGGGTACAGGGTTTTGGGGGGATGATGAAAATGTTCTGGAATTAGATACTGGTGATGGCTCCACAACTGCATGAATAAACTTAAAACCTCTGAATTGTGCATTTTAAATGGATGAATTTTATGGAATATGAATTATATCTCAATTTTTTAAAGTATATACTTCTGAACTCGTAGGATTGGTATACTTTTTAGAAAACACGCATTCGCTTTGTTTCTTGTCCCATTAAAATATTGTTCAAAGGTGTGAAAATTAACCAAATATCAATGATGATGAATATATCTAATTAGTGCTGTATTAGTTTCCTGTGACTGATTTTAAAAATTGCCAAAAACCTTGTAACTTAACACCACCAAAATTTATTCTTTTACATTTTCTAGAGACCAGAAGTCCAAAATCAATATTTTGGCAGGGCCATATATTCTCTGGAGGCTCTAGAAGAGAATTCTTTCTCGCCTTTTCCAGCTTATGGTGACTTTGTGGTTACATCACTACAATCTTTGCCTCCAAGATTACACTGCCTTCTCATCTCTCTGTCTCTCTCTTTTAAGGACACTGGTGATTGCATTTAGGGCCTTGCAATGTAATGCAAGGTAATCTTCTCATCTCAAGATCCTTAACTACATCTGCAAAGGTCTATTTTCCATATAAGGTAATATTTATAGGTTTCAGAAATTAAGACCTAGTATTTTGGGGAGCCATAGTTCATTTCACCTCATGTACTCTGCATCTTTGACAAATTTTCATGTATTAGTATAACATAACGCACTAAGTGTTACATATATAAAGGAACTACTTAAAAATGAATCTTTTTAAATAGACATAGCAAAAAAAAGTTAACTAATTCAAGTATATGCTGTTTTTTTTTTTTAAGTGGTCCTCCCTGAAAGAATACACTCATTACCACTATACAGCTCTTGCTCAATATATTTTTGGAATACCACTCTTGGGTATGTCTTCAGAACCTCTTTGTAAATCACCAACAAAATCAGTCTTACTGTAGTACTACAGTCTTACTGTAGTAAAATGTGTAGTAAAATTACACACAATGTTGCATTATCCACTTTACTCATCAGACATAGCATCAGATAATCTCTAATTTTTTTAAAAAGAGAAAACTCTGGAACAAAACTTTGATCATGTTGTGTGTGTGTGTGTGTGTGTGTGTGTGTGTGTGTATTCATATAGGTCAAGGGACAAAATACACATATATATTCACGAACACATTTGTTTATATGTGCATATATATGTATGCATGAGTAGGGACCCAAAAAACCTGGAATTTATTTTTTTAATTGTGAACTTATTCTTATATGTTTAAACTTCAGTCATCTTCTAAGGATTCTCCATTTGATACGATACGTCCATCAGATACTTTTTTCACTGCTCAAAACAGTTTTTGAACTTGTCAATTTTGATGACTTTTAGTGCTTTTGCCATTTTTTGTTTTACCTCTTCCACACTGGCAGTGTTTCTTTTTAAGGACTTTTTTAAACAGGGGAAACAAACAAAAAAAGTCTCTTGGGGTGAGATCAGGTGAAAGGGAGGGAGGGAGGGTTGGGTATGGGGGTCATGCCATTTTGGTCAAAAACTGAACACTCGGCATGGTGTGGGCAGGTGCGCTCATAAATCACCCATCATGAAATGGGCAAAGGCCCTGAAAGAATCTTAAAAAAAAAAAAAAAAATTCACTGAAGTCCAACACAGTCTCTCACAACAATGCTATCTGGTACACTGAGGTCAATGGGTTCCTAGAACACTTACCTAGTAGGGGAAGCCTGTCTACCCTCCAAAAGATAATCTCTGGTTTTTATGGCGGGGGGTTCCTTCTTGTATGTATGTATAAAACACATTCTGCAGGAGGTCCCAAAACAAGTACTTTAATAATACTGAAATAAATGCATACGCATATCACTTTAAAAAATGACTCCATGTCAAAAAGGAAACAGATTTCCAAGTATAATTGAATTTTGAGTGTGTTTAGCTAAAAATGAATCTCATTACGTTGTTAAATTCTGTTTATTAATAACCTACAAATATAAACTGTCAAGAAATGTTTTTATTTTTAAGTAATAATACTTGTTTGCTAAACTGATAAAGTTATCATTAATATTCGCATACGCAAATGCACTCTATCTTCAATTTTCTAGTTTAGTTTATGAGGAATTCACAGAAATTAACGGCTGTAGTCATTTGAGTTCATGATGTTTTAATTTCTACTTAAAATATTTTGTTTGTACTGGCTAAACAATATATATAGAATGAATGGTCACCATCGAACATGGTTCTTCACAAAGATCAAGTTCTTCATTAATCACTGTCGTTCCAGTAAAAGACCATGTGATCTCTCGATAGAAAACAAGACACCCAGCTTCTGGGTCCCCACATGAGCTGAAATAGTCTCTACAGGAATGGTCCGCAGCAGGGCTGCACTGTCCAACTTCTAATCTCTCTTGTAACAAATCCAGTGCCTAGCCCAAGAAAGTCTAGTGATTCAAAAGGAGGGCCCAGGTAAAGTATAGACAAATCAATGGCAAAATTACCCTACAAATTACATCTGAACACTGTGGACCATGGCAGACTTTCTGTGATGCCAAAAGCTTCCGGGTCCCTCCTTTGTGTAGGTCACCTCCAAAACTCCAGGAGGGGCCCTTTCAATGTGTTTGCATGGTCATATTTTTAAGTGTGTAAAAATGTTTTGTATTTTTATTCTTTTTATTTTTATTTTATTTTTTTTGAGTTGGAGTCTCACTCTGTCACCCAGACTGGACTGCAGTGGCCGCTCGCAGCCACCGCAGCCTCGACCTGCTGGGCTCCGGCGATCCTTCCGCCTCAGCCTTCCAAGTAGCCGGAATTACAGGCATGTGCTACCACGCCCGGCTGATTTTTTGATTTATTGTAGAGATGAGGTCTCACTGCCCAGGCGGATCTCGAACCCGCGGGCTCAGGCAATCCACTCACCTCAGCCTCCCAAAGGCGCGGGATTACAGGCTGAGCCACCGAGCCCGGCTTGTATTTTTTATTCTTAAAGAGGAACCTCTTCCCTCCCATATTAAACAAATTTCAGGCTCTGCTTTTTACTCTTCTAAAGATTCTCTCTCCTTTATTTTTTGAGACTTCTCACTACACTTAAAGGGAATGTATTATCTAGGTCTCGTCAGCATCCCTGAGACCCTTTCATATCTGCATCCCATCACCATGGTAAACCAAAAGAAAGAAGGAGGATGAATAACTTGCAACTCTCTTAAGTTTCTAACTAGAAAGAGAAAAGGATAGTTGAGAGAAGTCCTAATTTATTGCACAGAATGTTAATAGACAATAGATAATACTTGTGTATTAAAAGATATTTATCAACATTATTTTACGTTTCTGACTAGGGTTGAGGAAGAGACCAAGAAAGACATCTTTGTCTTATCATTCTCTCTCATTCTAAAATACAGTTGCTTTCAGAAACAAGGAAAGGAAGGGAGTGGGCAGTAGATGCCTCTAATTGTCCCTATAGTTTTATTTTGGTTACAATTTCATAGCAAGACAGATGAGAAAAAATGCTAAGATTAATGAGGAAATATAACTGCTTAATAAATGACATCTGTTGGAAAGTAACCTTAGAGAATTCAGTCTTTGAAGTGTAAAGCACAAAGAAACTAGCTCCTTTTCACAAAGTAAAGTATAAATTGAATAGGGTGTTTCTGGAAGGGAGGAAAAGAGTAGCACATTTTTCATATGTTGTAAATACAAGTGCAAAAAAGAACATTGTGAAAACAAGTGATACAAATAATGAATTAAGAGTTCACCAAAGTTGGAACATTGTTGAATTAATATTCTTTAAACCTGCATGAAATATAAGTTTCTAGACATTTCTTCTTCATTTTAAAACATTTATTCATTCACAATAGGAACATATGAAAGAAATGTAAGAGCTAACATTGTTACATTCAGATTTATCACAAAGTTTTTGTTCTGCAACGTGTGTATGTCTTCCTAATTCTTTTTGATGGTAGCCCAAACAGCCCCTACCTCTGTTAAATGATGCCTGTCAGGGTTTCTAGCTTGTTTTAACCAAGTATTCTGTTCTTTTCTTCACACTCAAAGCAATGATATAAGAACATAAAATTACTAAAATACTATTTTACTAAGAAGCTTTATTTCAATTTCAGATAATCTTCACAATTCATGTTCTTTATAACTGACGTGGTTTGGTAAATAGACAATTAGAAAATATGGCTCATGTTTTATTTGTATTATTTACTTATGTTTCTGTGATTTATTATACATTTATTTAATTTGTTAAGTTGACAGATACATGATAGGTTATAAGATGTAAGCACAATGTGATTTTTATATTAATAATTTGCAATGACTGGCTTGAGGTATTCTCCAATGACTATTTAAAGGGCTTCAATTCTTACTTTCAGAGCATCTTCAACTTAAAGTAAATCACATACAATGGTAGAGACATCTCATTGTCCCCAATAGTTCTTCTCATCTTCCATAAAGAACTCCTGACTGTTTAGTCAGACTCATGGATGTCCAAAATAAGAACAATATTTCCTAGCCTCCATTGTATCTTCATATGAGATATGACTGGACTCTAGCAAGAACATGTAAGCAAAACCTTTCTTTAAAAATAGCTGGCCCACACCCTTTGCTTCTTTCTTGGTCCATTTTCCTTTCCTATTAAAATTTTACTATTAAAATGGATAAAGCTGTAAACTCAAACCATGAGCAGACTTTGGGAACGGCAATCTGTGCTTTGTAGAACAAAGATGGGAGGGCTCTGGGTCCCAGGGAGTTTGTGGAACAAATCTCCCCTACTGACATTTCACTGCCTACTTTGGAATTTTACCTGTGATGTAAATAAACGATTCTCTAATTTAAACAATATTATTTTGGGTTTCTATATCTCTGTGCTTAGCAACTGAACACTACTATATCTGATACATGGAATTTACCAGTTTATTTTCTGGATATCAGTGCCAAAACTAAGATCTCTCTCTAGCATATGTGTCCTATTAAAAGTCTTGGTACAGATAAACATTACAACACTCTGTACAAGCAGTATAGTGACAATAAGTTGATATTTATGTCTGATTTCAATTAATGCACACCTGAAGTTACTACTGCTAGCTACAGAAAAAGCAGTGAAAAAACTTCCTTGAACCTGTTCTCAGAAATTATTCTGCACATGACATTCCAATCAGATATGAGTCTTAAAATCACTTTGTTCACCATTGGCTAGTAGTTTAGCTCCATCATAACCTTTGAGGAAAGAAATCAATCCACTGCATGAATAAATAAAATGATCAGGTCCAAAAACATGCTAAGAAAGACAAATAGTATGATTAGTTGAACCATTCATTCATTATTTAATGAACATTTGTTACAATCCTTTGTACTATTTTCTGTGCTGATTTATTCATACACATATAAATAAGACAGATTTCTGTCAGGGCACTGCATTTTTTTATTTATTTATTTATTTTTTATAATTAATCAATATTTTTTATTATGATTTTGTGGAGTACAGTTAAGGGTTAGGTGTACAATTACGTTTCATTCAGGCACCCTGTTGATAAGAGGTGTTTTCCCAGCCCCAGACAGATATTTGCTACTGTTAATCCCATCCCCCCCCATAGTTTCCCAGTACCGTCAGTCATTTTCTTATAGTATTACATTGGATGTTCAAGGTCCATTATATGAGTGAGAACACGTGATATTCTGATCTTTGTTTCTGTGAGAGGTCACTCAGTATTATAGACTCTAGTTCCATCCAGGTTGCTGCGAAATTCATGATTTTGTTCTTTTTTATGGCTGCGTAGTATTCCATCGTGTATATGTACCACATTTTTTAAATCCAGTCCTCTTTTGATGGGCAGCATGGTTGTTTTCAGGTTCTTGCTATTGTGAACAATGCTGCGATAAACATACGTGTGCAGGTATCTTTTTTATAGATTGATCTGTGTTCTTCAGGGTATACTCCCAGTAGGGGGATTGCAGGGTCATATGGAAGGTCAATTTTTAGAGCTTTTAGGAATCGCCACACTGCTTTCCACAGAGGTTGCACTAGTTTACACTCCCACCAACAGTGTAGAAGTGTTCCCTTTTCACCATACCCTCTCCAGCAGCTGTTATTTTTTGAGTTGTTGATAATTGCCATTCTGACTGGAGTTAGGTGGTATCTCAGTGTGGTTTTGATTTGCATCTCCCTGATGATTAGTGAGGTTGAGCATTTCTTCATGTGTTTGTTGGCTGCTCGAATGTCTTCTTTTGTGAAGTGTCTGTTCATATCTTTTGCCCATTTTATAATGGGGTTGTTTGTTTTCTTCTTTTCAGTATGTTTCAGTTCCTTGTAGATCCAGGATGTTAAGCCTTTGTCAGACCTAGAGTTGGCAAATACTTTTTCCCAGTCTGTAGGCTGTCTCCCTGCTCTCTTGATGGTTTCTTTGGCTTTGCAGAAGCTTGTCAGTTTAATAAGGTCCCATTTATCTATCTTCTCTCTTAAGTCCTGTGGGTTTCGGGTTTTATACAGGAATTGGATGCCAGTTCCGATTTTCATGAGAGTATTTCCTTCCTTTTCTAAGGTTCTTATGGTTTGAGGTTTTACATTTAGGTCTCTGATCCATTTGGAGTTAACCTTTGTGCATGGGGATAGATAGGGGTCCTGTTTCAATCTTCTGCATATGGTCAGCCAGTTTTCCCAGCACCATTTACTGAATAGGTTCTCCTCTCCCCATTGGTAGGTACATTTTTATATTTAAAGGAAATAATTGCACATCATTGTACTGGAAATTATTATAGCTTGCATTTTATTATTTATAATTAAAATTAAATCCACTTCATTAAGAGTTGCTGAAAGCCTGATGTCATGGTATATTGAGACTATTTAAGCTGTTCAGATTCGTTGATTGAAAAGAAATTTTAATAGTTATGTTAATGTTTCACAACCGTAGATAATTTAATGTATTAATGCATTTAACAAGTTGCTAACATGTGGACAATTATCATTCTCTTGACTTACCAATGTTATATTTGATTAAATTTAAAAGGCTGTACATTGAGAAAGACAATATTTCCTCCTTTATATACAATGTTCAAGTTGTAAAATGACTAACCAGGGTGTTTTTATCAGAATTAGATTGCAAAAAAAATGATGGATGTTACAGGGGCAAAACTAGGAATTTGACTACAAAAGATCAATTGTTAAGGCTGTGACTAAAGAAGATCTAAACAGGCAAAGATTCAAGTCAAGAAAATTAACAAAGATAGGTTGGAGTTGGCAGGTATTTTAGACTCTGATTAGAAATCAGGTAGATCACTCATCTGGGAAGAACAGAAGCCATGCTAGAAGACAGAGACCAAAGATCAGAGATTCTGGGCAATACAAGATCAGAAACTCAAGCCAAAGAGTCTAGAAGCAAGGGCTCAGGTTCCAAGTAGAAGGCTTTGAGTTATAAGCATGGCTAATCAACAGTACAAATGGGGTCTATTATTGACCTAAAGATTCAGTAAGCCTGGGGTTTCCTATGTTTATCCCAGGGCTGGAATTCATCTCATAGCAAAAGACTGGCATAAAATTTCAGATACCCTTGGCAGAGAAGGAGTAAGTGAATGAAGAATAAGATAATTCTTAATATAGGGATCCAAACTCTAGGTATATTAGATTTTTTTTTGAGCTAATTGATGAGTGTGGTAGTGTTTAGTACCACAAACAAAAAATTAGTATTCATTAAAATAAAGAAGTAGGACAATTTGGTGGAGATTCTGATAAGACATTCTTACTTTGGTAGAATTGAGTGTTGCTGACTGGTCTTGTGTTTTTGAAGGATAATGCAAGGGGAGAGGGGGCAGGATCGACAGTAGTGGGAAACTGCCAGGGGAGGGGGGCACACCTCATCAACAAGGGTACCTGCATAATGAACATTTGTATACCTAGCCCTGAATTGTACCCCACATCTTTATTTATTTATTTATCTATTTATCTATTTATTTATTTATTGTTTGAGTTAGAGTCTCATTCTGTCGCCCAGGCTGGAGTACAGTGGCACACTCATGGCCACCCCAACATCAACCTGCTGGGCTTCAGTGATCCTTCCGCCTCAGCCTTCCAAGTAGCCAGAACTACAGGCATGTGCTATCAAACCCTGCTAATTTTTTTTTTTTTTTTTTTTTTGCTGCCAGTAATGACTTGTTTTCTTTTTTCTTTTTCTTTTTTTTTGAGTTGGATTCTCACTCTGTCGCCCAGACTGGAGTGCAGTGGCCGCTCCCGGCCACCACAGCCTCGACCTGCTGGGCCCCGGCGATCCTTCTGCCTCAGCTTTCCAAATAGCCAGAACTACAGGCGCGCGCTACCACGCCCAGCTAATTTTTGATTTATTGTAGAGATGGGGTCTCGCCAAGTTGCCCAGGCGGGTCTCGAACCCACGGGCTCAGGCAATCCACTCACCTCAGCCTCCCAAGGTGCGGGATTACAGGCTGAGCCACCGAGCCTGGCTTGATAATTTTTTATTTATTTTAGAAACAGGTTCTCACCAAGTTGCCTAGCTGGTCATGAACCCTCCGGCTCAGGCAATCCTCTCACCTCAGACTCCCAAAGTGCTGGGATTACAGGCTGAGCCACCAAGCCCAGCCTCCACATCTTTAAAATAAAAATCTTTTTAGCTAGTAAAATAAAGGATAATGATTAAATTATTCCCAACAACCTAAAATAAAACATTTGGTTTCAAATGTAACAATATGGAGTTTTGCTCTTTAGGCTCTAGATATAAGGGGAAAACCCTTCAACCCAAGAGACTGAGTTACCATGAGTCGTAGCAGTTACTGTGAATACTGCTATGAGAAGAAAGCAATCAGGATGCAGGGATAAGCAATGTAATCAGCACCCTGTGGTAGAGTAGACAGGTTAGACTAGGAAAACTTTAAGGCTATAGGAGAGTTCCAAGCCCACTGATGTCTGTAGCAGCTGGTGCAAAACCACGCATGTAAGCAAGACAGCCTAGTTATAGAAAACTTTGTACCGATCTGTTAACCGGATACACCTGCAGCACAGTAGTCCATCTATCCAAGGATGCTTGAGGTATGAAGCTGACTACCAAGGCAGGAACTGGCTTAGAAATCACCTAGAGCATGCACATTAATAGCCAAGATTAATTCAAAATAATCATGACCTTTTTACCTTCATTATAATATAGTTAACATAAAATTACCCTAGGGGATCTTCCCACTCATCATAAACTGAATGCCATGACAGTACCAGTAAGACCCTATAAGACCTAAAACTCCCCTGCCTGATGTAAGAAAAGAGTAACAGTAACCCAGCCCAAAAGATCACCCATTTCTAGGAGAAGAACACCCCAAAACACATTCTTCAGAACCACTAAAAATAAAAGTTATAGCTCAACAGTAGTTGAGTGCAGAAGCAGCAGCTTCTGAAGGCTGTTTCTGCTCGTTCTCCCTTCTTTAAAGTGTACTCTCCTTTACTTAATAAAGTTGCCTGTTTGTCTTGCTACTTTGTGTGTCTGTTTGCAAATTCTTTCCAAACTTATACACCAAAACCTAGTCCTACACTGGGAGCTACACCCCTTCTCCTGGTATGTATTCGAGAGATATTCAAGCCTTTTATAAACACTAAACTACTCATTCACACCAACATCTGCTTATTTATCTCAATGTAGGATTGAAGTCTACCAGAGTTTCCACAGAAACTTCTATCTTACCATAATTTTACATATTCCCAGATTTCCATCATCATTTAAAAAATTTGTAGTTTTTGTCTAAAATTCAGGTTTATGAAAAGAGGCAGATACAGTTTTTTCCTATCAACATATAGTTAAAACTATAGAGTGAACTCTAATTAATTATATAAATGCGATTATTAATAGATGAATTTCAACTTGTTCTGCTCTAGTCACAGAGAAAAAATAGTAAAGTTTGAACAAGTAACATAGATAAAGAGATACTACTATAAGAATATCAAAAGAACAAGATTCCTAAAAGGAAAAACAAAAGAGAAAAAGAAGTCTAAAGTAAAGGGTAAAATTACAAATGGGCTTTGAGACAAGCTGTAAGTACTCCAGGCAATGAAGGATGATTGAAGACTTGAATTAAAAACAGATTCAACCAACAAGAAACATATTTTGTGAAGAAGGACAGATGTAATGGCTTGGGGGGAAGAAAGGAAATAAGCAGTGGAGCAGTGAACAGGAAAGAATGACTCAGCTACGCAGTCACAGAAAGGTGATCAAGAAAAGATGAGGTTGAAAGTACAAAACGAAGGAACAGAGACTGACTCTGTGAGACAAGTAGGAAATTTCAAATTAGTTTCAGAGTTTGATTAGACATAATCAAATGATAGCCAATACATAGTTAACACTCCCCCATTCTTAACATTCTTTAAGTAGGAGGAAGGGAGTTTTCAGGGAAATAAACTAGGAGAAGCTCAGAGAAATTAACAGCTGACTACCCATAAGAAAGCCTAAGAGACAATGTGTCAATCACCAAACTTAGAACCTGCAGTATGCAAAGTACTATAATATGGGTAAATGACCATAGGTTCTAGCCTTGGCTCCACCTCTTATGATGTCACCTCATGCAAGATTTTGACTTATGGGAACAAAAGGATCTTCATCTATAAAGTGGGGATAAAACACATTTAATAGGACATCATCAGGGTTAAATTCCAATAAGTTATGCTAATGTGCAATGTAAAATGATACTTATTATTGCAAATAAAAGCAGGTATTTATTGTAGCGTATTTTTAACCAAAAGTGGAAACTACTTCGAGAAGCTGGATCCTATGCCCTCAGGGAAATAGTGACAATGACAGTTGCCCAAGGCAATCCAGCTGTAGAGTCCATAATTCTAAAATACTTGGCTATGGTGCTTCAGTTCCTGGTTTTAGGGAATGTACAATCTAGTTGAGAGGAAAATATGTGAAATGCTGATTAACTGGAAAACAAAAACATATCACAAAGGAGTTCAGAATCCTGTGTTAAATGAGTTTTAGAGGCAGGGAGGTTTATGTTAGAATGGACTTAGAAGACCTCTTAGAAAAGACTCAAGTTATGTTTATGAGAATAGTTGGAATTGGCTAATAAAAATGAAAAATAAAAACAGAAGGAGACAGAAACATAATGAGGCTGAAAACATAAAGCAGAGTCAGATTTCTTAGTCCCATATGGGACTAAGTATTTTAAATATTGCTTACAATTAGCAGTAAACAATGCTGTGCTTCCAAAATATAGAGTATAGTTCTTAAAAATGTCATTGTTTACTGTTTTGAAAGATGTATTGAAATAAAGGATGATGGAATACGTCAAGCAGATACCAAAAATCAAAAAAAGAAAACATTTGCCAAAATAAACACAATTATATTATTTTTGAATAAAATATTTTATATTTAGACAAAATAATACCATTAGGAAATAACCATATTTTAAATATTACTTCCTGATCTTAATACTTATTTCACATTTAAGGTTGTTTCAAAAGTGCTTCTTTTATTTAATGCTTGAAAGATGTCATGAAAACAAAAATTTAATCTTAAGACATTTTTATACTATTATAAAAAAACTGTTAAAGCTTACTACAACATGTAAATTGTTAGTATGAAAATTACATTGTATCATCTGTATTTATTTTGTGAGAGTTTTGACAACACTAAGTTAAAACAAACTGGAAACACAAAAATAAAATATATCAGAAGAGAGGAAACTGTATGTAAGTTAAAATTAAGTTTACCAATGATTTAAGGTGCTTTTAGAGAGCAAAGGTCTGGAACACATTCTTGCCCTCTTCATCTTTCTATATCCTTCTTTGCTTTTTTGGGTCCTGCCAGGAATGTGAGCCATGAATGCTATGTCTGTTGTACTACAAGAGTGAGAAATATTGTTCAGGATGGCCTCTAGGCAACTTTGAGCGAGACTTTACCATTTTATGACCAAAATATTTCTCCCACTAAAACATTAAAAAAAATGCAGACAGTATCTGGCAGAAATAATATATTCCACCATTAAAACCTTAATTAGCCTTTACTATCAACTTAGCTCTCTATTTTCCTGGCAAGACTTAATTCCCTAAAGGACAGATTTTGGGGAATGAGAAGTCAGAGAAGACCTTGGAGTGGCTTGTGTATGATTTAGGATTCTTTAGGTAACCAGCAACAGAAACCAAACCTGGCAAACTTAAGTCAAAGAAAATATGACATGAGCAGCTCATTGGACCTAAGGTAGAGCTGAAAAAGAAGAATAGGAAAAGTGAGACTAGACAACCACAAAAGGTTTTTCCCAATCCCACATAGCCACCACCACTCACAGATGAATAACTGGGATTTTCATCATGTTGAGACTACACACAACAAAGCAGAGTTAATATGAAAAGAGCAAAATCAAGGCGCTATTAAGAGGAATGGGGTCTGAGCAGCAAAATAATAAAAGCCAACCGTTACAATACAGAGGCTTTATGGATGGTTCTCAAGTCAAGCAGCCTTGGATCCCAAAGGAGAATGGCTCAAAAAGAAATAACTACTGCAGGCCAGGCTCGGTGGCTTAGCCTGTAATCTCAGCATTTTGGGAGGCCGAGAAGAGTGGATTGTCTGAGTCCGCAGGTATGAGACCAGTCCAGGCAAATTGGGGAGACCTCGTCTCTGCATAAATCAAAAATTAGCCGGGCGTGGTAGTGCGCGCCCATGGTTCCGGCTACTTAGAAGGCTGAGGCGGAAGGACCGCGGGAGCCTAGCGGGTGGACGCTCTGGTGACCGTGAGCGTGGTGCCACTGCACTCTAGTCTGAGCGACGAAGTGAGACTCCCAACTCAAAAAAAAAAAAAAGAAATAACAGCTGCAAATGCAAATTCATTCAACACATAGAATATAAGCTATTAAAACAACCCACTAGTTACTATTTGAGCAATGGGGAAATGGCTGCATATAGAATATACTAACCAGAAATCAAAAATCAATGGTATTTTTTAAAATTAATGGATAGGAAAAAAATACCACTGGATAAGAGCACAGACTCTGGTTCCAGCTTGATTTTGCAACTCTGAATGAGTTACGGAGTCTCAAGTAATTCATGTAACTTTGTGTGCCACAAATATTGTTTTCACTCCACAGGCAAGCAAATATTCTTGAGATCAGTGGTATAAGTATCACCTACAAATTGCTCCACAAACATCAGGTACACATAAAGTTGCTTCTTTTTTATTTTTCCAATTAATTGCTTAAGCCCATGCCTGCCATTTTAGTAGTAAGTTCAACATCTCCCTTTGAGTTCCACCTTTACCCTGATTTCTCCAAAATCTTTGGTTTAACCCAGTAAGTTGTGAGAATTCTCCATTCACTTCTTGTTGCATACAGAATAGAATCCATGATTCATGGGCATCTCCTCGGGTCACCTCCCACTGTGGGAGCTTTTCTGTTCTCTCAATAAATCCTGCTTTCTCAAAAAAAAAAACAAAAACAACAAATAAACAAACAAAAAACCCCACCATGATTCATAAAGCCTTACATGATCTGGCTTTCTGAATCTTTTCTTAATACCATGTAACCCATTGCCCCGGTAATTCAGACTTTTTTTCTTCCTAGAATATGCCAAGCTCACATCTTGCTCAATGCCTCAGACTTACTGCTTCCTCTGAAGGTTTTCCTGTGACTCTTCAAATGACTGGTTCTGTTCAACTCTTTACTTTTCAGTTTCAATGTCACTTCCTCAAGGGAGCCCTTCCCTGAATTCCCACTCTGTAGCCACTCTCTAATTGCATCACTGTATTTATTTATTCTGTAATAATTACCACAATTAAAATTGATCTGTTTTTGCTTGTTTATTGTCTGCCACCACCCTCCCACTTCCCATCCTCTACTAGAAGGGTCCTTCTCTGTCTTGTCTATTTCTGTGTCTCCAGCTCCTAGAAAAATTCTTGATACATAGTGAGCAATCAGTAAATATTCCTTAAATGAAATGAAATAAAAGCATAATTTTCTAATATTTGTTTCTTTATCTGTAAGTTGAACACAGCATCTGTGCTGTAAGAATCAAAAGGAAAATAACCTATGAGAGTCCTCTGATGTAGCACCATTGCAAATGTATAAAATATTATAAATAGATCATTGAAAAGTTTTGAAGCAGTTACCTACCAGACTGTGAGCTCTTTGAGGTCAGGGACTATGTATGTTCCCTTTATTGCTGTTTACTACATGCTTAGCATGGTGTCTTCCATGTAAGTAAATATTTGTTGAATGAATAAATGAATCAGTCAATGAGCATCTCTCTGCTCCCAGAAAGACTTCCATCTAGAAGAAATAAAATTAGCTATAGTCCTTCAGAAGGAATTGTATCAATAGTATTGTCTTGTAGTCTTACAAGACATTTATCTATTCATAAGAATTGTTGAATACCTACTATATGTTAAGGACTGTGCTAGATGCTGAGGTTGCATCAATAAAAACCAACCAACCAACGGCCTATAATTATAGCACTTTGGGAGGCCGAGGCGAGTAGATTGTCTGAGCCCACGGGTTCGAGAATTGCCCATGCAACTGGGCAAGATCTTGCCTCTATAATAAAATAAAAATTAGCTGGGCATGGTAGCGCACTCCTGTAGTTCTGGCTATTTGGAAAGCTGAGGCAGAAGGATCACCAGAGCCCAGCAGGTCGACACTGGGGTGACCATGTGCATGCCACTGCACAGCAGCCTGGGTGACAGAGTGAGACTCCAACTTAAAAAAAAAAGAGAGAGAGAGAGAGATACTATTTTATATGGTTTATAGCTTGCTACTCCCACCAGAGTAGCCTGTATTATATTCCTGAGCAAGGAGTAGAAAAATACTTCATTTGTGAACATACTCTAGCATTTGTAGTTTTATTAGCTAGTACTTATTACTTAGTACTTGATAAAATGTATCAAGTCTATGAGTACTGTGATAAGATTCCTTGCTCACTTGCTCTCACTCAGTCTCTCACTTATTCCTTTTTTTTGGTCTGCTTTCATTTATTGTCCCTTCTTCCTTCCTTCCCTCCCTCCATTCCTTCTTTCCATCCTTTTATACTTCCTTCCGTTCGTCCTTCCTTAAATTTTTTGTATATAGGCAGTGCAATTATATATATCTGTTTATACATACATAATATGTGCAGAAAAAAATTCCCTCTTGTCCCCTAATCCCCCAATTCCCAATTTCACTCTACAGAAGTAAGCACTTATTAATTTCTTGTGTTTCTTTCCAGTTTCACTATATATATGAATAATATATACTGTATATTCTTGCTATCTTCTTTTTTAAAAAAAATACATAAAATACTACATATGCTGTTATGCCCCTTATCTTTTTCACTTAAAGTATCGTGGAGATTTTTCATATTGGTAGATAGATAATTTCTTCGTGTTTTTCTTTCTAACCACATAGTATTCCATTCTATGGAAATAGTATTTTTAAGCTATTAATATTCCATATAGGTTGAGCCTTTCTGAACGTTTTGCGATTTCTAATATTTGTGCAATTAATAACATAGGTTCATCATTTCTTATGTATAAACATATTTCTACAGGATAAATTTCCAGAAGAGTATGTCTAGTTCAGAGATACATTTATAATTTTATAAACTTTGCTTTTCATAGTTGTAGAGATGTATACTCACACAAGCAATGCATGAGGGTGCCTGACCCCCACAGACCCATCAACAGAGTATAATAAACCTGTGGAGTTTTATTTTTATTTTTATTTTTATTTATTTGGAGTCTCACTCCTTAGCCCAGGCTGGGGTGCAGTGGCACATACGGTCACGGCCCCCCAGCATCGACCTTCTGGTCTCCAGCGATCCTTCTGCTTCAGCCTTCCAAGTAGCAGAAACTACAGACATGTGCTACCATGCCCGGCTATTTTTTATTTTATTGTAGAGAAGAGGTCTCACCAAGTTGCCTGGGCTGGTTACGAAGTGGGGTTTTATTAATCTAATGAAGGAAAATGTCATCTTAATAGAGTTTTATTTAGATTTTCTCTAGGAGTAAGTAATGTTGCACATCTTTTCTTAAGCTGTGAGCCACTTGTATGTTCTTTTCTGTAAAATCCTTAAACACTCTCTCTATATTTTGTGGCCACTTTTCTATGGGGTTGCTGATCTGTTTCTCACTGATTTCTAGAATCTTTTCTATATTAGGGAAATTTGCCTTTTATTGTCTCTAATATGATTTGCAAATATTCTTTCCAAGTTTGTTTCCATTTCAAAGCCATCCAGGATTTTTTATTTTTAATATTCATGAATTTGTAAATCTTTTCTTTTGAGGATTCAAAATTTTTGATTTTGGATCATGATAAATAAAGCCTTTTGCATTGCAATATTTTACAGGAATTCATTCATCCATGTTTTCTCCTATCAGATTAATAAATTCATGTTTTTGCATTTAAAATTTATTCTATTTGTTATTTGGCATCATATATGACTGAACACAATTTGATTTTTTCAAATAACTAGCCAGTTAGTCCAGCACAATTTGTTAAATAATTCACTTCCCCCTATGATTTGAGATAATACCTTTATGATTTACTACATTTCTGTACATATCTGGATCTGTTTTTGAGCCTTCCACTCCATTTATATTCCTCTATTAATTAATGAAGCTGTATTAATTAGTGAAGCTTTGTATTAGTCACGAGTCTCCAGAGAAAACAGAACTAATAGGATATATCTCATTGGATATCCTATTTGACATGGGTGAGAGAGAGAGAGAGAGAGAGAGAGAGAGAGAGAGAGACAGACAGAACCAACAGAATATATTTGTAAGAAGAGATTTATTATGAGGTATTGGCTCACACTATTATGAAGGCTGAGAAATCTCATCATCTTTCGTTTGCAAACTGGAGACTCAAGAAAGCCAGTGATGTAGTTCAAAGACCTGAGAGGCAGGGAGCCAATGGCATAGATTCCAGTCTGAATCTGAAGGCCCAATGTTCTAGTTCAGTAGCCAGACAGCGAGGGTGTATCCTCCCTTCCTCCACAGTTTTGTTCTGTTCAGACCCTCAATGGATTAGGTGATACCCACCCACGTTGAGGAGGGCAATTCGATTTATCCAGTCTACTGATTCAAATACTCATCTCCTCTAGAAATACCCTCATTGACATGCCCAGAAATAGTGCTTAACCAGACATCTGGGCATCCTGTGATCCAGGCTGATGCAAAATTAATCATCACAGACCTTATAATATGTTTTAAATCTACTTAAGATAGCTCCTGTTATTCTTTTTATGCAGGGTTTTATGACAATTCTTATTTACATATATAATCTTTAGAATCAAGCTGAATTGTTTTGTGTTTTGGCTTGGTTTGTTTTTTTCAGACAGGGTCTTGCTCTGTTGTCAAAGCTGGATGGAGTACAGAAGCCTGATCAAGTCTCATTGAAGCCTTGACCTCCTCCATGGCTTAAGCTATTCTCCTGTTATTTATTTGTTTGTTTGTTTAGTAGAGACTACTTTTATTTTTTAAGTGTTTGTTTTGCAGAGACAAGATCTTACTTTGTAGTCCAGGATGGTCTCGAACTCTAGGCCTCAAATAATTCTCCCACCTCGACTTCCCAAAGTACTGGGCTTACAGGTGTGAACCGCTGTGCCTAGCCTGTACTCTTGGGTCTTACATATTTATTACATACTCTATGTATGTACATAAATACTCTATGTATGTAACAGTGTTTCAATTGATTATTTTTGTTTTCTAAGTATACAATTATATTATCCTCAAAAAGTGATAGTTTTCTCTCTTATTTTATTTTGTCTGTTCATGTTGGCTAATATTCCCAGTGCAACGTAAAATAATAGTGGTGACAGGGAGAACACTTATTTTGTTACTGAGTTTACTGAGAATGTCTCTAATGTTTTTTTTTTCATTGATCATGATGCTGCCTTTTGTGTTAGATATATTTTGTCATGCTAAGGAAGTATCCATCTATTCTCTCTCTCTCTCTCTCTCTGTGTGTGTGTGTGTGTGTGTGTGTGTGTGTGTGTGTTTTAATCAAGAATAGGTGGACTTCCGGCAAGATGGCGATGGAGCAGCCTGGTCTATGAGACCCTCTTCAAAGGAGAATGCAGAGGGTCTCTGGCTCTCTCCCCAGGGGCTGCGGATCCCAACGTAGGTAGCCTGCTTTTCACATGGAGCTCGGCTGTCTCCACCGCTGGGGCATGGCAGTGGTCTGGACAACCATTGCAGCCACAGATACAGCAGCCGCCGGCACCGCCACAGCCTCCATTGCAGCCATAGTGCATCGCACCACCCATGCCTGAGGCAATCCACGACTTCAGTCCTTGAAGCCCTTACAGGCAAGATCTGCTGGGATCACTGCCACCTCTGCTGTCACCTTGTCATGGTTCTCCTCCCGTGTGCCCTGCTCCGGCCTCTGCCCGGCTTCTGTCCAGCTCCACTCCTGCTGGGGCGAGCAACTGAGATAGCACCACCTGCTGGCGATTCAAGGTAACAACACTGAAACGGGAAAAACAAGCTTGAAAAACAGACACTGGCCAGATTTGAGTGGTGAGCTGAGAGTGATCTGAACTGTCCTTCACAGGCCAGGGGCAACTGACCCCAACTGTGAACAAATTTACCAGCTTGAGAAGACAGCTAGAAATCAGAGCTGAAAGGACATTGGACTTAAAGGAAAAGTCTCAGAGTGTGCTGGATTGGTTCTGTTAGTTTAATGACTTGATTCTATTCCTATTGTTTTGTTCCTTTTTTTCCTCTTTCTTTTCTTCTCTTTTCTCCTCTCTGTAAACTATATCTTTGTATAGAGGAACAGCACACCAATAAGGTGGTTGGTTAGCTTGTATGTTAGCATCGTTGTATGTTTTAATTTTTTTTGTATGGGAGCTGGTTAGTCTGTAGCCGTGGTCTATTGTTTTTATCTGTTTTAATTTAGGTCTCTCTCTCCATTTGTTGATGCACTCATCTGTTTCCCCCCTTACTCCTCTCTCTCTCTCTACCCCTTTCTTCCCCCCACTGTCTGCTCCATTCTCTTCCCTCTGCTAACCACATTTTATTTCAGGGAGTAAACCTATAGCCCCACTGCACAGACAGATTCCAAGTGGGTCTCAGATTATCCATACCCCTGTCGGCGGATACCAGGACCTGCAGATAGATTTTGAATCACAGCTTCCCCCTTAAGTAAATCTCAAAACTGCAAAAAGGGCCACGCCCAAGCTACAGTGCAACTTCAGAATTGAACAAAGAGGACATACATAAGAAGAATAGGAGATTGAACAAACAAAAGTAAAAGCAATCTCTCTACCCATGAATAACAGAATTAAAGAAGACGGTGATGTGGAGGGAAAGGAAAAAGTAGGGAGGGAAAAAATGCACAAATGAAGAAAAACCAAAAGAAGAATATAGGTCTCACACAGACACTGAGAAAACAGACTCCAGAACACAAGCAATGAAGAGCCCCCAGAATGACTGGTCACATGCAACAAACCCAGACATAAAGACATTAATAGAGAAAATTTTAAAAATTGAGGAGAGAAGAGGAAAATAGGAAGGAGCTGATATCAGAAATAACAACAGTAAAGAATACTGTGATGGAAATAAATAACAAACTAATAAGCATGGAAAGCAGAATTAGCCAAGCAGAAGAAAGAATCTCAGAGCTCAAAGACCAAAACACAGAACTAGCCCAAACTGTCAAAAGCATAGAAAAGAAGCTCAAAAAGACAGAACAAAAACTTCAAGAGATGAATGATCACTTCAAGAGACCGAACCTAAGAGTAATTGGCCTTCCTGAGGCAGAGAGAGAAACAGAGGCCACGCTGGAACAAACATTTCATGAAATCATTCAAGAAAACTTCACTCATCTCATTAAGGATGAAAAAATTCAAACAGAAGAGATTCAGAGAACCCTTAAAAGACAACAAATGAGAAGACCAACTCCCAGACACATAATGATTCACCTAAACAAAATAGGTATAAAAGAAAAAAATCCTAAAGGCTGCAAGAAACAAGGTCAGCCTACCTACCAGGGAAGACCAATTAGAATAGCAGCAGATTTATCTACAGAAACCCTCCAGGCTAGGAGAGCTTGGAGCCCTATCTTCAAAGTTCTAAAAGATAAAAAATTTCAACTGAGAATAACCTACCCGGCCAAGCTAAGCTTCATCAGTGAGGGAGAATTGAAATCTTTCCCAGATATCCAATCCCTAAGAACCTACGCTGCCACCAGACCCCCTCTACAAGGAACACTTAAGAAAGTATTGAACACAGAAGAAAATGAAAAAAGAACAACAAAGTTCTTCACAAGAGTACAGGCAAAAGATTAAAAACACACATGATCCAACTCTAAAATCAAAGGAAAGACAACCCTCAAATAGGAAGAACAACAACTGTGTAAAAACATTATGATAGGGATCAACTCCACATTTCAATAATTAGTTTGAATGTGAATGGACTAAATGCATCACTGAAAAGACATAGAATGGCAAAATGGATAAAATATCACCAGGCAACAATCTATTGCCTTCAAGAAACTCACCTCACTAGAAAGGACACTCACAGACTCAAAGTTAAAGGATGGGAAACAAATTTTCAGGCGAATGGAACACATAAGAAAGGAGGAGTTGTGATATTAATCTCAGACAAAATACCCTTTAAGCTATCAAAAATATTAAAAGATACAGAAGGCCACTACATAATGATAAAAGGTTCAATCCATCAACAAGAAATATACATCCTAAACATATATGCACCAAACATAGGAGCACTGACTTTCATAAAGCAGCTCCTAGATAAACTTAAAAAAGACATCAACTCCAATACCATCATAGCTGGGGATTTTAATACCCCATTCAGAACCCTAGACAGATCATCAGGACAAAAAAACAGCAATGAGATCCGAAACCTCAATGTGACTCTTGATCAAATGGACTTAATTGATACCTATAGAACCCTCCATCCGAAGACCACAGAATACACATTCTACTCATCACCGCATGGAACGTACTCTAAGATTGACCACATACTTGGCCATAAATCAAGCATAAGCAAATTTAAGAAGACTGAAATTTTACCATGCACCTTCTTAGACCACAATGGAATAAAAATAAACATTAACACCACCAACAAGGTCCCCCCAAAACCCACAAAGACATGGACACTAAACAGCATGATGCTAAACAACTCCTGGGTCAATGATGAAATCAAAACAGAGATTAAAAGATACCTGGAAACAAATGAAAATGAAGAAACATCTTACCAAACTCTGGGATGCCATGAAAGCTGTAGTAAGAGGAGAATTTATATCCCTACAAACGCACATGAAGAAAATGGAAGGATCCACAAATTAACAGCCTAACAAGCTACCTAAGGAAGCTGGAAAAGCAAGACCACAAAAACCCTAATTTCAGCAGAAGAATCCAGATCACCAAAATAAAAGCCCAAATCCAGGACATAGAAGACAAACAGATAATACAAAAAAATCAATGAAACAAAAAGCTGGTTCTTCAAAAGGATCAACAAGATCGATGGTCCCCAAGTTAGGCTGACCAAGAAAAGGAGAGAAAAAGCCCAAATAAACACAATCAGAAACACAAAAGATGAAGTCACATCTGGCCATGAGGAAATACAAAAGGTCATTAGAGACTACTAAGTACACTTGTATGGAAACAAACTTGAAAACCTTAAGGAAATGCAGAACTTTCTGTCATCACACAACCTGCCTAGGTCAAACCAAGAAGAAATTGAGACCCTAAATAGACCAATAACAATCAAGGAAATTGACTACATAATAAAACTACCTACAAAAGAAAGCCCTGGACCTGTTGGCTTTCCAGCAGAATTCTACAAGACATTTAAGGAGGAGCTGATACCAATTCTACTGAAGGTATTCCAGGCAATTGAGAAAGATGGAACTCTACCAAAATCATTTTACAAAGCTAACATCACATTGATACCCAAGCCAGGTAAAGACCCAACAAAGAAAAAGAACTATAGGCCAATATCTTTGATGAACATAGATGCTAAAATTCTCAACAAGATCCTAGCGAAACGGATTCAACAACACATCTCAAAAATCATGCATCATGACCAAGTAGGCTTCATACCTGGGATGCAAGGCTGGTTCATCATTTGTAAAACCATAAATGTAATTAAAAACATCAACAGATGTCAAAAAAAACCCACATGATTATATCATTAGATGCAGAAAAAGCTTTTGATAAAATCCAGCACCCCTTCTTGATAAAAACCCTCAAACATCTAGGCATACTGGGAACATACCTCAAAATAGTAAAAGCCATCTACAAGAAATCCACAGCCAGCATACTCCTAAACAGACAAAAACTGGGACCAATTCCCCTGAAAACTGAAACAAGACAAGGATGCCCACTCTCCTGTTCAATGTAGTATTGGAAGTCCTGGCTAGAGTAATCAGAGAAGAGAAGGCAATCAGGGGTATCCAAATAGGAAAAGAGAAAGTCAAGCTATCTCCCTTTGCAGATGACATGATCATGTACCTTGAAAACCCAAGAGAATCTGTCAAAAACCTCCTTACACTGATAAAGAACTTTGGCAAACTCTCAGGATATAAAATAAATGTGCAAAAGACAATCACATTTCTTTATACCAATAACAAGCAAACAGAAACCCAAATAAAAACCACAATTTCATTTACAATAGCCACACACACAAAAAGAAATACCTTGGCAACTTCCTAACCAGAGACGTGAAAGACCTTTACAATGAAAACTACAAAACACTGCTCAAAGAAATCAAAGATGACACAAACAAGTAGAAAAATATCCCATGTTCATGGATTGGAGGAATCAACATTGTGAAGATGTCCATCTTACCTAAGGCAATCTACAGATTTAATGCAATACCCACCAAATTACCAGCAACATTCTTTTCAGACCTAGAAAAAACAACACAGGAATTCATATGGAAACACAAACGTCCAAGAATAGCCAGAACAATCCTCAGCAAAAAAAACAAAGCAGGTGGTATAACATTACCAGACTTCAAACTTTACTATAAAGCTACAATCATCAAAACAGCTTGGTATTGGTACAGGAACAGGCATATAGACCAATGGAATAGAATTGAGATTCCAGAAGCAAAACCTCAATTTCTCAACCAACTCATCTTCAACAAAGCCTCCACCACCTAACACTGGGGAGAGGAGAACCTATTCAGTAAATGGGAAAACTGGGAAAACTGGCTGATCACATGCAGAAGATTGAAACAGGATCCCTATCTATCCCCACACACAAAAATTAACTCCAAATGGATCAGAGACCTAAATGTAAAACCTCAAACCATAAGAACCTTAGAAAAGGAATGACATACCCTCATGGAAATTGGAACTGGCATCCAATTCCTGAACAAAACCCGAAACCCACAGGCCATAAGAGATAAGATAGACAAGTGGGACCTTATTAAACTGACAAGCTTCTGCAAAGCCAAAGAAACCATCAAGAGAGCAGGGAGACAGCCTATAGACTGGGAAAAAGTATTTGCCAACTCCAGGTCTGATAAAGGCTTAACATCTTGTATCTACAAGGAACTCAAATGTGCTGAAAAGAAAAAACAAACAACCCCGTTATAAAATGGGCAAAAGATATGAACAAACACTTCTCAAAGGAAGACATCTTAGCAGCCAACAGACACATGAAGAAATGTTCAACCTCACTAATCATCAGGGAGATGCAAATCAAAGCCACACTGAGATACCACCTAATTCCAGTCAGAATGACAATTATCAATAATTCAAAAAATAACAGTTGCTGGAGAGGGTGTGGCAAAAGGGAACATTTCTACACTGTTGATGGGAGTGCAAACTAGTGCAACCTCTGTGGAAAACAGTATGGCGGTTCCTAAAAGCTGTAAATATTGACCTCCCATATGATACCACAATCCCCCTACTGGGAATATACCCTGAAGAACTCAAATCACTCTATAGAATAAAGATACCTGCACACGTATGTTTATCGCAGCATTGTTCACAATAGCAAGAACCTGGAAACAACCATGCTGCCCATCAACAGAGGACTGGATTTAAAAATGTGGTACATATACACTATGGAATACTACGCAGCCATAAAAAAGAACAAAATCATGAATTTCATAGCAACCTGGATGGAACTAGAATCTATAATACTGAGTGACCTCTCACAGAAACAAAGATCTGAGTATCACGTTCTCACTCATAAGTGGACTTTGAACATCCAGTGTAATACTATAAGAAAATGACTGACAATGGTGGGTAACTATGGGGGTGGGGAGGGGAAGAGAGATGGGATTAACAGTAGTAAATATCTGTCTGGGGACGGGGAGACACCTCTTATCAACAAGGGTGCCTGAACGAAGCATATTTGTATACCTAACCCTTAACTGTACCCCACAATATCATAATAAAAAATATTGATTAAAAAAAAGAAAGGAAAAAAAAGGATATGTCCTGAATTTTGCCAAATTTCTTTTTTGTATCTGTGAATGCCCACATAATAATATTTTTATCATATTAATTTGATGACTTGTGTTAATAAGTTTACATGTATCCCTTCTTTTCATCTCTGGGATAAAAATATTGATCATGATATGTTACTTTTTAATGTGCTTCTGGATTCTGCTGGATGATTTACTGTTGAATGGATGGACAGATTAGATAAATGATGCACAGGTAGACAGACATTTACATTTATATGTTAGCATTTTTACATAATTATTCTTAAATTGATCCGTACTTTTTTGTTCAATCTATTTCAGTTTTTGGAATTGTATTAGAGTGAAAGCAAAGCTGCTATGACAAAGAGGACTGAGTAGACAATGAGAAGTTTTGTGTCTCACATCACAATTGAGGCATATGATCCAAGTTCACAGGGAACCTCTATTTGCTGTGACTATTCATGGACACAGGTTTAATGCATTTTGTTTCTTCAACAGCACCTATAGTGTTGCTCTTGTTATTGTGGCTGACTGTGTGAGATGTTTCAGCATGTGGAAAAGGGAAAGAATGTTGAGAGATACATATTCAGTGTTTTCAGGTCCAGACCTAGAAAGGCCATACCTCTTACTTGCATTTCATTAGCAAGAACCTAGTCATATGGCCATACGTAACTACAAGGAAACTTCTGACTGGATCCAGGAACATGTATATTACTATAAAAGAAGAGAAAAAGAGATTTTAATAAGTAATGTATTATGGGTCTCATTGTTCTCTTTCCTTCATAGAAAGAACATGGAAATGTTCCTTCTTTTTTTGTGAAATAAATTAAATAGCATTAGAATTTTTTTTCTGTTTTAAAGGTTTATTAGAATTGCCTGCAAGCCATCTGATCCTAGTACTTTTGAAAATATCTGATAACTATTTCTTTTTTTATGGAAATCCTGATTTGATTTTCTCTTTCTTCTGATGTCTTATTAGCTTATTTTATATTATATAAACTACCTAGCTTGTGAAATAACATAATTCTTCTATATCCAAATATATTTTTTCCCACTTAATCTGTCATGGATGAAGGAAAGTAAAGTACCCTAAAAGCAATATATTTCTATTTCTCCTATTTATGTATCTGTTTTTTGATTGATGTAACTATTTTATTCAATACATAGCTATTCAAGCTAATTATATTTTTGTGATTTGGAAACTTTAGCCTTATAAAGTATCCCTCTTTGTCTCACTTAATGTATTTTGACTTGAATTCATCATAATCTGATGTTTAGGTCATGACCTCTGCTTTCTGTTTGTTTTTACCTTTGTTCACAACTTTATATTTGATCATTTTGAATCTATTTGTTTTAGGTGAGCCTCTGGCATAGAGTATATTGTGAGATTTGCTTTCTGAAAAAATAAAAGCTTTTTCTGTGAATTAAGCCAATATAAATATATTGACCTGATATATATTTGGTCTCATTTTGCTCACAGTTTTATTATACATTGGCAGCTTGTGTCAGAAGCCAAGATGAAATTAGACATGCAAAAGATTTATTGGGACTAATGCCTGCAACAGATATAGGAGAGAAGGAGCAAGAGTCAGCAGGAAAAGCCTTCAGACCATGGTATAGATCTGAAATTTGAGAAGGGAGAGGGGAAAGGAATGACAGCTGGGTAGTAAGAGCCTCCATTGAGTAGTTCTGAAAAAGTCATAACCAGCCGGGCTCGGTGGCTCAGCCTGTAATCCCGCGCCTTTGGTAGGCTGAGGTGAGTGGATTGCCTGAGCCCGCGGGTTCGAGACCCGCCTGGCAGTGAGACCTCATCTCCATAATAAATCAAAAAATCAGCTGGGTGTGGTAGCGCATGCCTGTAATTCTGGCTACTTGGAAGGCTGAGGTGGAAGGATCGCCGGAGCCCAGCAGGTCGAGGTTGCGGTGGCCGGGAGCGGCCACTGCACTCCAGTCTGGGCGACAGAGTGAGACTCCAACTCAAAAAAAAAAAAAAGAAAAAGTCATAACCAACTCTACCAGGCACTCCAGAACAGACTGTATTAGCACAGTCTCACATTGGGCAGAAATGGCCAGACTTTAATAGCCCTGCTATGCTAAGGCACTGACCAAGTGTGTGAGAAAGAACATGTCCTTGTCTCCCATGTGGCACATCCTGAAGGTACTACAGTTTGAGGTTGTAGCTAACTACACCTTCTGGCAGGTACACTCTTGAAAGAGTATCTGAGTGAAAGATCTCCATGGTTGCCACACACATTCTATAATATTTTTATTCAAGTATAATTTACAGTTAGAAATACACAGATCATAAGTATATACAACATAGTAAGTTTTGACAAATTTATAAATCCATTTACTCCATCCCAAACAAGTTATGGAATATTTCCCTCACACATAAAAGTTCCCTCTGGCCTTTGGATCCAATCAACATCCCAACCTTCCACCCTTCCCGGAGGTGCCCACCTCTGACACACATCCACACTGGGACAACCACTCTTCTGATTTATCACCATAATTTATTTTGCCTTCTTTTAACTTCATGTAAATGCAATCATAACACAGGTTCTGCTTTGTTCCTGGCTTCTGTTGTGCAATACACTGTTTTATATATTCATACATGCTATTGCTTGTATCATTTAAATCCTATTGTAGAATACACCACTGTTTGTTTATCCATTTTCCTTTTATGGACATTTGGGTTGTCTCCAGTAGTTGACTATTATAAATAAAATTACTGGGAACATTTTTTGTATAAGGTTTTTTTGCACGTGGACATGTGATTTTATTAATCTTTGGTAAATACCTAGGAATAGAATTGCTGAGTCATATGGTAAGTGTATGCTAAATTTATAAGAAATTGACAAACAGTTTTCCAAATCATTTATACCATTTTTACACAACAAGTGGCAGTGTTTTGGTTGGTATTTAATTGAACCTGTATACCAATTGGGGGTAAAATGATGTCTTAACAACATTTAATCTTCTGGTCCATGAACATCTTATATCTCTTCATTTTATTTAGATATTTCAAATTTTCTCTCAGAAATGTTTTGATAATGCAGAAAACATGCAATCACTTAAATACACTTCTAATTATTTCATGTGTTTATGCTGTTATTCATAGTATTGTTTTTTAATTTTCATTGTTCAATTATTCATTGTTATTATATAGAAATAAAGTTAACTTTTGTGCATTGACCTTTTAGTCTATAAATTGCCTAAAATCATGTATTAGTTCCAGCTGTTTGTCTGTAGATTCCTTTGTATTTTCCATGTACATTATCATGTCGTCATCCAAAGATAAAAATTTAATTTCTTCCTTTCCAAACTTTATGCACATACATGTAATTGTTTTGCTTTCTTTCACTGGCTGGTACTTCGAGTACAATAGAAGTGGTAAGAACAGACATTATTGCCTTATTTCTGGTCCTTGGGAGAAGCTGTTCAATCTTTCACCATTGTTTCTCCTTCATTATGGGTTATACTTATTTGCTTTCTTGAATGTCTTATTTTAAAAATCCAATTCCCAACATTAAGTATAAAATATCAACGTTGCTTTGTTTTATTTATTTCCTAGTCAGAAAAAGCTCTTTCCTTATTCAGCTGTTGGAGGAAAGGCTGTTTATTCTAATTTTTTCTAGGGTTTGAGTTGAACTGAATATGAGCCACTGCTTCTGTTAGGTTGAGTTTACCTGGCCTCAGAACGGAAGCTAATACGTTTAAACTTTATGGATTCATTCCAGCCCAACATGGGCTCCAGAGTATCTGGATACTCTGATACTCAGGAAGCTGAGATGGGAGGATTGCTTGAAGCTAGGAGTTTGAGGATCACTTGAAGTCAGGAGTTTGAGACTACAGTGTGCTCTGATAAGTCTCTGTGTGAATAGCCACTATACTCCAGCATGGGAAATGTAGCAAGAGCTGACTCTGAAAAGAAAAAAAAAATGATTTTACCCTAGTACTCAGCCCATCAAGCTTTCCTTGCATCCAAGACTCTGTTAATTCCATACAAAAATGTTAATTTTAACAAGATATTCTTGTTAGCACAAACATAAAGGTTTTTTTGTATTCTTTTATAACCTAACTCATTAACATTTCACTTGATTGTTTTGGGGTTTTTTTTGCATTCATGTATATGTGCTGTGTGTTTCAAACTTCAAATATTTGGGAGAGATCTGCTTCATTCTAGTGCTAATCTTTGTTGTCGCTTACTATATTTTCCTTATTGTCTATTACTTGTGTTTCTCTCAAGTTATCTTAATTTCTCCTTTTGTCTTATTGTGTCTCTTCTATCTTCTTTTCTTTCTTGATTCATTTCTTTTTTGTACTTACACTTCATAGTAACCCTTCAAAAAAAAGTAAGTGTCACAATTTTTGTCTTCATTTTGGCTGCCTTTTTGTAGTCTTTTGGTAAATTTTGCTGCTCTCTTCTACATGTTTAACTTCCAACATCTTTGTGTTGAGGTTGTGTCAGTGTCCTTTATTACTCATTACTCAGTAAATTGAATTTCCTGGACAAGCAATTGTTAGGAAGTTCTTGGTTAAGAGGGAGAAGCCAACATAAATGTCCAAGCTTCATAACTCAAAGATTCTCTCTTCTGCTTCTTACAAATATAATACATTGTTTGTGACTCTTTGTTCAGACCAAAACCTGGTTAGGCAGGTTTTATGCTGCCAGTCTTGCTTACCTAATTTTTAGAGCCCAGCAGGTCGAGGCTGCGGTGGCCAGGAGCGGCCACTGCACTCCAGTCTGGGCGACAGAGTGAGACTCCGACTCAAAAAAAAAAAAAAAGAGGAAAAGAAGCAATGTAATTTTTTCTCTGTAGGGAAAGCATTTTTAGCTCCTTTCGAGATCTGCTATTATTAAACACTCTTGCCACTTTTTTTACTTCTTACTATGCAACATTTTTCAGGTCTCAGCTGATTTTGGTACCTCATACATGTGCTTTAAGTTTGCTAATTCAATAGTTTGGAGGTTTTTTTTAAAAAATTGTCGTTTCCTCTATTGCTTTTATATGATTTCTAGAAGAGGGGGAAAATGCCCACTTGCACAACCATGCATGGGGGGGGCAAAATTGGAAGTATTTTTTGGAGGGCAGGCTCCTTGTAATACAAGCTTCCTCTGATGGGTAAGTGTTCTAGGAACCCATCTGCATCAGTGTACCAGCAAGCATTGCTGTGAGAGAGTATGAATTCAGTTTTTTTTTTAAGATGTGGGCTACAATTCAGGATTAGGTAGATAAGTGGTTATCATACAGGTAAACTTCAGACCTCCCTTTGGTCCCCATCTCAGCTGGTTTGAGATCAGGCACCCTTATTAATGTTATGTGCTCCTCCCCCAATGCAGTTTCCTGCTACTGCCAGTTCCTTTCTTATAGTATTATGATAAATGTTCAGGGTTTGCTTATGAGTGAGAACATGTGGTACTCAGTTCTTTGTTTCTGTGACAGATTGAGTTCGGATTTGGTAAATTTTTTTTTTGAGATTGTTTCAAAGTGTTTGCCCATTCCATGATGGATGAATTACACAACTAACCTGTCCACACCATGCTGTGTTCAGCAATTTTTCACCAAAAATGAGATGACTTTTGTGTTCTGCTCTATTCTCTCTATCCACCCAATCTCACCCCAAGTGACTTTCTTTGTTTCCCTGAATGAAAAAAGTCCTCAAAGGGAAATGTTTTGCCTATGTGAAAGAGGTGAATCAAAAAATGGCAGAAGTACTAAAAGGCACCCAAAATGATGAAAAAAGACTGTCTTGTGTGGGGGGAAAAGCATCTCAATAGGTGTATTGCATCAAGCAGAGAGTACTTTGAAGGTGACTAAAGTTTAAACATGTAAGAATAAATACACAATTTTTTAGAAATTAATTCTGGGTTTTTTTTTTAGGTCCTTCCTCGTATATATCAGAAGTCACTTAGAGGTATTTTGGCAGCTACCTAAGTTCTAACTCATGTCTGATAAGACAGGTTGTACTTTCTCTCTTGGATAACATGAAACACAATTATAAGCATAATAGTCAAGGACTGAAAATGTTAGGTTTGTTAATTCGTCATATCAAAGAACATAGCGATATTTTCCAATAACTCCTACTGAGAAAAATTTATTTTACTGTGATTACTAGAGCAATGCAGCTAATGATCAAACTACCTTACATGATTTTTCATCTAGAAAGTGACTTCATGATAAAATAAGCATTCTAAGATTCCAGAAACTGGCAGAGAAAACTATAAGGTGGCTCCAGCTTTTCTTAGAGTACTAAGGCATGAAGAAGAATATCTCGTAGAGCTACATGAGTTATGAAGGGGTTATAAGTGCAAGGATATATTTCACTGTGAAATTTCACTGAAAGGATATATTTCAATAGGAGCAAGGATGACTCCTAGTGAGTTTTCTTTAGGGAACACTAAGTAATCATGAGTGCAAAGGTCACAGAAGTATCTAATGAAGCCAATCACTTAAGACTTTTTGTGCCTATGGAACTGATGAAGTCAGTTGTCCAATGAAGACTGAGAGCATGAAGTCAAGAGCCAAGAAGAAAGAGAAAAAAGGAGAACTACAAAAGGAAATATATATGGATAATCATCTTTATATGCACATAGTATTTTGAAAAAGTATTTGTTTTTAATATAACCTGAAAATGCAGAATGATAAAGGATGATAAGGAGTCTTGCTTTCATTATCTTCCCCTATTTTATCTGGCTCCATTTAATGTATTGCTCCCCAAACCTTTTTCCCTTGCTTGGAGAAAATGTTGTCACACTAAATTAGACTGGAGAAGATTCAGGGTATTAGTAGAAAAAGGATTACCTTTCTTTATATAATTATTATAAGAAAAAAATACAACTACTAGGGAAGATATTAAATATTGAATTTGTATAAAATTTAAAATAAAGCATTTTCAGAATTTTAATGAGAAATTTCGGCTTGCTTTTCTAATTACAATAATTTAATAGTGGGTTTTATGTGTGACATGGTTACATACTTTCTGGCTAAACTGAGGATTAAAAGAATACTAGGTAAAGTGTTTATGATAGTGCCTCCCAGCATTTTTATATGCTACTTAACTGCATATAAAAATGTGTGAAAAAATTTCTGAATCTTTTTTTGTAGTCATTCAAAGTTTACAGCAGTTAAAATTATGTTTGTAGAAGCTGATGATTCTTCCTATCCTTCTTGAAAATTTCAATGTCAAAACTTTTTCATGATAATATAAGTGATTCTTGCATTTAATCAGTTTATCTTATCAAGCATGTCAAGCTAATCATGAAGCTCTAATGTACATACCATAGAGCGTTAGAGCAATCACCCTGTACCCACTTGGACTCTAAAAGGCAAACCAGACACAGATGCTCAGAAAAATCTCATATATGTGAAGACAGAGATCAGGGGCTTCTATCTGAAGTGACAACCCTCCAACCCTTTACACACTTCTGGAAACCTGGAATATGAATATGAACTTCCGCTGTAGGTCCCCAGATTCTGGGTCCAGTGACAAACCTGCAGTTTACTGCTGAAGTAGATGTCCAGATGCTAGAGCGAATCTTTGGAGGTGCTCAGCACATCGAAGAAAAACAGCTAGTGACAGATGTCCTTGCCAACTCTTGATTTCAAGATATACCATGCAATCCGGCCCCAGTTGTGACTACAAGGAGTCCTAACTGAGGCTGCTCTTAACAGCAGTGCCCATCCTGGAGGTTCTCACTTTGAAGGCTGAGGAATCAAATATTTTGCTGCTAACCCACTTATCTGAGCAGTGTTTGGGAAACCCTGAAACAATATGTTGCCCTCAGGTAATAGGTTTTCAGTTGAACTGAGGTCTTTTATTCCTGACACAGTGGGATCATAGCAGCTACTAATACAAACAACACAGAGCAATACTTTGGTGATATTGGGAAGAAATTTGGAGGGGTTTTAGAGAATGCCAACAACTGGAGGCAGTTAAGAGCTCGAGTTTCAAAATTAGGAGTCAAGTTTGGTTCTGAATCCTAGTGGTGTAATGACCAAATGTTTTAAATCTTGTGCCTTAATTCCCTGCCCAAATCAACATTTAATATACTCCACACATTAAGAAATGATCTTTATTCTGTGCCAGTGGTTCTCAAACTTTCATCTCAGGACTCCTTTACACTCCAAAAAATTATCAGGGACCTCAAGGAGCTTTTTATATGGGGTTATGTCTATCAACAGTTACTATATTAGAAATTGAAACTGAGAAATGTTTTAAAATATTAATCCATTTTGAATGATAATAATAAACCTATTACATGTATTACATATCAAGGAAAAATAAAATTTTCCAATCAAAAACATTTAGTGAGAAGAATGGTTTGTTTTACATTTTTGTACATCTTTAATATCAGGGCTAATAAAAGACTGCTGATTCCATGTCTTCTTCTGCACTGACTGTTGTGGGAGCACACATCGTGTAGCCTTTGGGAAACTAGTGAGAGAACTGAGAGTAAAATAAACAAATAGCAACTTAGGAAAATAGTTTTGATCTCACAGATTCCCTGTAAATACCTCTAGGTGACTTCCAGAACCACAAATTGAGAATCAGTGCACTATACTGACTTATTATATAGGTGCCATTTATTACATGAATGCTGTGGCAATAATGGTCACAAAGCCCCTAAACAATCCTGATTTGTATTGGGAAAGTGAGTTATAAAACATGGTTTCTTTGATGTGCTTCTGCAGAATAAGTAAGTGTTTCAACTAAAGCTTTTTTCTTTCTGGTATACTCTTGGTTTGTAGTTAGAAACTCTTGGTTTATAGCAGGCACGCAAAATAATAGATCTAAACAAAATTAGTCCCTTCCCAGGGGCATTGATTGATGACTGAGTTAAAGTAGTTAAACTTAATTGAATAACTTTATCCAGAGAATTTAGATAAAAATTATCCCCAATATAATGCTCCTCTTAAGCCAACACAGTGTAAGAAAATAAAGTTAAGAAACTGAGGGTTTAAAAATACTATTTATGAAACATTTTTCACAAGTTTTATTTTTAAATTGACAGATAAATATTGTATATACTTATGGTATACAACATGATGTTTTGAAAAATGTATACATTGTGGAATGGCTAAATGAAGCTAACATATGCAATACCTCATTTTGTGTGTGTATGGTGAGAACACAAACTCTACTCTCTTAGCAATTTTCAAGTATGCAGTATATTGTTATTACCTATATCCACTGTGTTGTATAACAGATCTCTTAAACTTATCCCTTCTGTTTAACTGAGATTTTTGTATTCTTTGAACCAATCCCCAGCCCCTACCCCTGGTAACTACCATTCTACTCTCTGCTTCTATGAGCTCAACTGCTTTCAATTCCATATATAAGTGACTTCATGAAGTATTTGTCTTTTTGTGCCTGGCTTAATTCACTTAGCTTAATGTCTCCTAGGTTCAACCATGTTGTAACAAATGACAGATATCCTTTTTTCATAAGGCTGAATAGCATTCCGTTGTATATAGATATTACATTTTCTTTATTCATTCATCTGCTGATGGACACTTAGGTTGATTCCCTATCTTGGCTATTCTGAATCATGCTGCAATGAACATGGAAGTGCAAAAATCTTTTCAGTATACTGATTTTATTTTCTTTGAATATATATATCTAGTAGTGGGATTGCTAGATCATATGATACTTCTATTTTTAATTTTTTGAGGAAACTTCATACTGTTTTGCATAATGACTATACTAATTTATATCCCCACTGAAAGTGTACAAGCATTTCCTTCTCTCCATATCTGTATTGACACTTGTTATTACCCATCCTTTTTGTAGTAGCCATTCTAACAGGTGTGAGGTAATACCCCATTGTGGTTTTGATTTGCATTTCCTTGATGATTAGTGGCACTGAATCTTCTTTAATATACCTATGGGCTATTTGTATATCTTCCTTTGAAAAATGTCTGTTTAGGTTCTTTGCCCATTTTTTACTTGTGTTGTCTTCTTGCTATTGGGTTGAGTTACTTACATATTTTGGATATTAACCTCTTCTCAGATGTGTGGTTTACAAATATTTTCTCCTATTACATAGGTTGTCTTTTTCATTCTGTTGACTGATTCCTTTGCTTTGTGTTCATAGGTTTTCTCATAGACTACTCCCTTGGTACATTTAAAATGCAAGTCCAAAATGTGTTCGTGTGTGTGTGTATGTGTGTGTGTGCATGTGTGTATGCGCTTCTAAACCTCAAACACAGCAAAGCGAAGAAAAAAACAAGGACACTTTTTTAAATGAACTATTTGTTTCAACAGAGCTGAAAGAATTATTAATATATTTTGCAGTTTATTCTTTAAGAAAATGTACAATATATAACAATACAAAAGTCCATAACATTTATGGAAAGTATGAATAATATTTTACAAACACATACTC
This sequence comes from Cephalopachus bancanus, assembly GCA_027257055.1. Taxonomy (NCBI): domain Eukaryota; kingdom Metazoa; phylum Chordata; class Mammalia; order Primates; family Tarsiidae; genus Cephalopachus; species Cephalopachus bancanus. The sequence continues at coordinate 6,743,463 of JAPVLO010000076.1, forward strand.
ATGTAACTCAAGTCAGGTCACAAGACAGTCTTAGAATAGAAATTTACACTCCAAATTCACACTGAAATAGAGATGCAAAAATCCTAAACAAAATATTAACAAATAATATGAATGATCTCAGAAACAGTATTGAGTGAAAGAAGCAAGACATAAACACAGACATGTAAAATCCCATTCACATAAAGTTCAAAATTAGACAAGACTATACTATATTATTTAGAAATGAACACATGGGTGGTAAAGTTATGAATAAAAGAAGGGAAATTGCTAACAAGTTAAGATAAAGGTGGCCTCAAGTTGGGGGATGTATTAGGGAGGTGGTCATGCAGGATTCCTTAGATGCAGGCAATGTTCTGTCATTTAAGTATGTGGCCTCACAAAATAAGTTGGAGACTGTTCTCCACTTTGCTAATCTCAGTAAGAGTTTTTATAGATTTGAATTATTATTTTCTGAATGGTAGTAGGACTAGACATTGAAATCATCTGGGCCTGAACTTTCCTATATAGAAAAATTTTAAGCTACAGTTGTAAAAATTTTAAGGGTTACATGAATATTCAAGTATAGTATTCAGGTGACACAATACTGTTAACTGTATTTTTTAATGAATTTTCCATTTTACCTAAAGTTTCAATAATGTTGGTATAAAGTTGTTCATAATATTCTGTCATCTTTTTAATTTCTATAGCATCTGCAATGAATTCCCTATTTATGATATTGGTTACTTGTAACTGCATTATTTCTATCAGTGTCACCAAAGTTATGTCAGATCTATTAGTATTTTCAACAAATCAACTTTTGTATTTTGATCCTCTCTATTCTATTCTGGTTTTATTTCATGAATTGCTGTTTTAAGTTATCCTTTTCTTCTTTATTTTGGTGTCCTATTTGATGTTGTTTTGAAGTTCTTTTTCTACCTTCTTTAGATGGATGCATAGTTACTTAGTGTTCAGTCTTGTTTCTTTTTCATAAGCTTTTATGAGTATAATCTCACTCTACATGCTGCTTTAAGTACATTCCACACGTTTTTATGTATATTATTGTTTAATGTCATTCAAAATACTAATGTAATTGTGTTCTATGTATTTGGAACATGGGTTATTTAGCAGTGCATCTCTTAATTTCCAATGATATGGAGGTATTCTGGTTATCTTTTTGTTGTTCATTTCTAGTATAACTGTATTGTAGCAAAAGAATACACTGCATATGGTTTCAGTTATTTGAAAATTTGTTGCATATGTTTATAGTCAAGTGTATAGTCAATTTCTATGATTGTTCCATGAATTATTTAAAAGAACTTGGGTTCTATGGTTGTTGAGTATACTGGTCTATGTATGTCAGTTAGGCCCATTTATTAATTCTGTCATTCAAATCTTGTGGAACCTCAAAGACTTTTACCTTTTCTTCTACTTTATTTAGAGATCTATATATATATATATTAAAATCTATTTCTTACAGTTCTTTCAATTTTTGCTTTGTACATCTTGAAACAATGTTATGACATACATTAAAACATAAAGTTAGTGCTACAGCTTTTAGGATTTGTCTAGATTTTCTGGTTTTACTGTAAAACTCCCAACAGCAACAAAAAAACATAAAGTCATTATGTTTTTCAGGTGAATGGAGTTTTTAATCATTATAAAATGCATCTCTTGGTTCCTAATAATCCTTCCTGTCTTAACATTTTTTTGATTTTCATATGGCTATACTAGCATGTTTTTCATTAGTTTTTGCATGGCGTATCTTCTTCCTTTCTTTTCTCTCTAAGATTGGAAAATATAGTTTATTTAGAAAGTAAATTAGAGAGGGGGAGAGAGAGAAAGAGAAAGATCACCTCCCATATTATGAAGGGGGCCCTTTCTTTTACTTTCAACCTTTATGCTGTCCTATATTTTGAGACGTGTCTGTTGTTAACAACATGCAACTGAAACTTTAAAAAAGAAAAACCTGACAACTTTTCTTTTTTAACTGGAGCATTGAATCTATTAATAATTAATGCCATTATGTATATGTCTGGATTCAAATCTACCTTTTTCCTTCATGCTTGTTTTTCTGTCTTATAACATTTTTTGTCTCCCTTTTTTGCCTTCCTTTGAATATAGGGTTTTACAATTATTCTTTCATTTCCTTCTACTAGTTTGGAAGTTTTACTTGCTTTATTCTTTCAATGAGTATAGATATTACAACAGACGATCTAACTCATCAAAGACTAAAGTTAATTGATATATTTACCCTTTTCACAGATAATGCAAACTTTGATCATTCATTCTGTTTAGTCCCTACCCAACCTATTTTAATTTCATATCCTTTTTTAACCCAGAGGGCATTATAGACATTATCATTTTATAAAGTCAATGTTTTGTTTATATTTAACCACATATTTACCACTGTCTGCCTATCATTCATGCCTCAACCTAGGCTTTTCATCTAGGACCCTCTACCTCCTGTCTGTAGTACTCTTTTTTTTTTTTAATATCCTCTAGTAAGAGTCAATAGTAAGAGTCAATAGTTAGTTGTGATTTTTCTCACTTATTTTATGATATTCCATTTTGCTCTGGGGCGTAAGCTAATTAGCTATCCCTCTGGTCATTCCTTGGAAAATATTCTTTTGTCTTTAATATTTTTCTTTTTATTACTATGTTCTGCATACTATGTTATATTTTAACGTGGCAAATTTACATTTCTTAGGATTCACTGAACTTCTTAAAACTGTATTTTAGTGTTGCATTTTTTCCAGATAATTCTCCATTTTTATCTTAATTGCATTCAATTGGTGTCCTCACCTATAAAATTAAAATAATAACAGTATTTATCTTAGATGTAAGTTCTTGTTGATAAGATAAAAATGCTTACCACACAGTGTTCAATGATTAACAGCAATTGTTATTGCAGCACTTAAAGTGAGTCTTCCCTCAATTTGCCTTAATGTCATAAAGCATTACAAATATGCAGATAAATTCAGAAATATGCAAAAATTAAATAATTACTAGTTAACCAATGTGAAAAATGGAGGCATTTTCCATGAGAAATCAGCAGAACAAAGTGGTTACCACCATGGCCTTGAAACTAAAATTTCAAGAGCTAGTTTAAACTCTTTTTACAATTGGAAATAAGCTACTTAACTTTTTCAAGGCTCGAATCCTGGCTTGTAAAACGAGGATAGTTACCCTACCTGACAGCTTGTTCTAAGTGTTCAATAAAATTCTATAATTAATTTAGTATTTAAGTAAAAATCAAAGATGACACTATTAAAGTTATTTTGGCAATTCATATAAACATGGAAGAGCATTATGACACCCAATTTCAATACTCTAAATTTTCTGCAAGGGGACTATCGTAGAACTTTCTTGAGATGTATCTTAGAACTTTCTTGAGATATAGACTTACCAAATAGATTTGTTAAGGTTTGTTTTAGTATTCACTTAGCATTTTAAAGCCTGTTTACATGTCAGGTACTGATGAATGTTTAAGGAATAAAGAGAAATTCTCTTGAACGGCTCATAGTAGATAATCCAGATATTTAATCAGATACATATATTAAAGGGAGCAATAAGATTACAGACTTATACAAAAGTCTATGAGAACACAGATTTCACAGAAGAAACATTTAACGTAAGCAGAAGAGATGTTTCAGCCAAGAGACATGGGTCACTCTGGTGTATAACATGGGGAAACTTGCTGTATGAATTGAGCATCCCTAATCTGAAAATATGGAATCTGACATGTTCCAAAATCTAAAACTTTTTGAGCACTGATAGGATACTACAAGTGAAAATTCCACACTTGACTTTGTGACAGGCCAAGTCAAAATGTAGGTGCATAGCACAGTTTATTCAGTATCCATAGGGGAAAAACAAAATTACCTTTTGGCTATGTATATAAGGCCTATATAAAACAAATGAATTTCATGCTTAGACTTGGGGCCCACCCCCCAAGATAACTCATTATGTATATGCAAATATTCAAAATCTAAAAAACTCCACAATCTGAAAGACTTTTGGTACCGAGGATTTCAGATAAAAGATACTCAACTTGTATTTGTGAAAAAGCAAACAGAGTTGGAACAAAGGTGAGGGGTTTATACTTTTATTCCATAGCTACTGGGAAGCTACTGAAATGTTATACAGCCTAAACATAATAACGGGGTCAGAATTCTACTTTTTGGAGGAAAATTGACATTAGTGTACAAGATGGACTAACTAGAGTGGAAAATGGAATGCACCCAGTTAAAAAAATTACCACAATAATCAAAATGAGAGAAGATATGAACATAAAAACACAATCATCAAATGCTTTCAATGCACTGGGGGAATGCTCTTTGAACTTAGAAGAACTGCTTCCCAGATTTGCTATTGGCTCCTAAATGTAAAAAGTATTTACATAGCATAAAAATTTATTAGATTCCTTGGATATTTTATTTAAAAATGCAATTGAAATTCGTTTCCTTTTGAAAAGCATATGCAAAAAAATTCTATTATTCTGCTATAACTTGAAGTATTAAAAAAAACTATTTTGTTATAACCTAAGGGTATTATAAAGGTTATTCATAGAAAAAAATCTTCATCTTCCCTTTAAGAAAAGAACACTAGTCCTTTATGACCAAGGAGGGGGTGGAAGCAATGATTAGCTGAGATTAAAACCCTATTGTAATGAAAAATTCAGAATCCTGACTTAACCAGTCTAAGAAAATGCCAGCAGGGCTTATTAGAAAATTGTGGCTTGGTATAAAAGCATAAAGAATTGAGTTCCTACCTCCTTCCACTCTTCACCCTATCCTGCTGCCCAAACACCCTCTGTTAAGAAATGACCAACTCTTTGATCTCTTCCCCTTTAAAACAACCAAATAGCTCGTTTTAACTCCCTAGCTAAATTTTCTCCTTGTAATAGAGGTTTTAGTTCTACCTTGGTAGTGGAGTGAGTATTTATTAAGGAAATTTATAACAAAAAAAGACAATTTAATATACCATATATTTTGTAATATTTTCCAGTTTCTAAATTTAAATAATTTCATGGTTATCCTTCTTTCCATAAGTAATTTTTTTCTTCCATAAGAGAGGGCCTATGTACACAGGCAGAGTAAATTAACTCCAGCCTCAGAGTTGCTGAGAAAATGAATTGCTTAAGAAGATTAGAGTCATTTTCTTTACTTAGAGATATTCTTGACAACCCACACTGAAATTACACAAGATTAACTCCATTAACACCATTACCCATTCTTTAAACTAGTAGCTTTTTAAAAAGCAGCATTGAGACTGGATAGTTCAAAGCATATTTTAAACGGAGATCTCAAATGCTTAGAAATGCTAATATAAGTATCACTTAAGGATTTAGAATGAGGTGCTGAGAGGTCACATAACATTTCTGGTCATAGAGTGAGTCACACGTCAAATGGAAAGATGCTGCCTTTTCTTTGCCATTTAGTCTACATATTCTTTTTGCTGGTGGCATTTCAAATCAAATGAAGACTTAAAGGTTATAACACTGCTAATCCCTCGACGGCAGGGATATTATCTTATTTATTTTTGTCTTCCCGTAGTATCTTGTAGAATGCCTTTAACTTAGAGTCATTCAAATATTTGTTGCTTATTATGTCCTATATTTGACATTGCTTTGTGGTCTATTAAATATTAATACATATATAAAGCAGAGGACTTGGAAAAAACAGATTAAAACAGTACCATAAGACATCAAGCTATGTTTAAGACAGAACTTTTCTGAAATGTGAAAGCAACGTTCATAAAACAGGCCCTAAACTTAATATAAAATAGTTATATTAGCTGCCATTTGTGCTATTAAAATGTATAATGCATACATTTCTCTCTGGCAAAATGTTGGCATGAGTTACCAGAACCATTCTGAACTAATGCAATTATAATCCATTAATTCCCTTCCTCTCCTTAATCTGATTCTTAAATAGTCTTCAAAGTTTTTCACTGCAAAGTTAATACACAAATATATTCTTGTTTAAAAATTTAAACATTTTAAAAGCAAACTGAGAAAAAAGTCCTATTTTCCATCTCTTCCCATCTTCCTCCACCTACTTTTTCTACTATGTAATTAATGTTAAGAGAACTTTGCATTAAGTTATACCGAGTTTCTTTTTCTTCTTGATCGCTTAAAAGTTGTTCCAAGGTGGAAAATGTTAAGGAACACTGACCAAATAGTTCTTAAAGATCTTAATTTGAACTAACTGCTGAATCCCCAGAGTTAGAAATTGTTATGTCCACTTACAAAAAAGCAAAACACAAAAAACCCTCTAAATATGTGAATTATAATTACTTTATACTAAGACAAAGTCAGATCAGACCATAACGGAAAGTCATTACCCATTTTATTTTAAAAATTTTACCAGGGATCATAGTAAGTAATATTAACTATAACAACATGAATAAAGAGACCCACTACCACTAATTCATGATTGTTATAATGTTTGCTTACTTAGGGTTACTGCCCGGCACACACCTGCATTCCTAGAATTATTAGACTCTGTTGACCCTTCTTGGAACAGAATGAGTCACTGACCCCCTGGTTGTAGTCACATAGTTAGTAAAATAGATTACCATTCATTTCTGTAGTCAACAGTTAAAGTTAGAAATACAATTATATTAATCTTGTGACGCTAACCAGTACACTCTTTTGTTTTGGCTAATAATATATCATGATGAATAATGTTTTACTTTGTAGTAAGCTCTGCTGACTCCTTTGCTTAAAGTTACTGATAAATGAAAATTACAGGTTCCTAGTAATGGGTGCCATGAATGTTATCATTGATGAAACACAATTGTAATTGAAATTTTATAGAATTCTTTGTAAGTCACATAGTTTGATGTTAATAGCAAACCTCAATGCCTATGCTTATAAATACAGACTATAAAATCTAAGGAGCTGAGCTGACCTTGGTATCTATACTGGCTTGTCTCCCTGAATTCCAAATTCAGAAATAAACTTCTTTCTTCCCAGTTCCCTGTCTCCCAACTCATTGGCGGCATAAGAGCAACTATGTGTTCCATGGACCATTTCAATACTAGCTGAAATTTCCTGATAATTTACTAGGTGTCAGACATTGTTCCTTAGTGTTTCATAAGATTTTCTATCAGGAAAATTTTAAAATATGGCATGTGATCATTAGTATTTCTGTTCAAAACATCTTAAATTTGTATAATTTCATGATTTTGTTTGATATACTATCCTGGACTAAAAAATGATGAATAACAATACTTCAAATCTGAGAATACCACAACAGAGGAAAACAGTAGGTTACTGAAGTCACGTACTAAAGCACTGGTAGAGTCCATCTCTGAGTCCAAGGATTCTCAACTGTACCAGTGTTTTCTAAACTTTAACCATTCATGTATTGCTATGTTTATACTATTATTTATTTAATACCTTTAAATTAATTCTATCTTTTTAAAACTAAATTTCATTTTGAAGGATGTATAATAGCATTATATAAACAGGAAACCAGAATTGCTTGCCATGAATAAGAGGTAAAGTACATTCAGTAAAACAATCTTATTAAATCCTAGTTATATATTATTGCCTGGTGATATTTCTGAGCCTGAAGTCTTCAGCTTGTTAAAAAAAAAAAAAAGTAAACAGGCCAGGCATGGTGGCTCACACCTGCAATCTCAGCACTTAGGGAGGCCAAGGTGGGAGAATTGCTTGAGCCCAGGTTGGAGGCCAGCCTGGGTAACACAGAGAGAATACGTCTCAACAAAAAATACAAAAAATGTAGCCAGGTGTGGTGGCATGCACCTATAGTTCCAGCTACTCAGGAGGCTGAAGCTGAAGGATCGTTTGAGCCTAGGATGCTGGGGCTGTAGTAGGCAGGAAGATGCCACTGCACTCCAGCCTGGGCAACAGAATGAGATATCGTCTCAAAACAAAACAAAAAGCTAAATCAGCAAGCATTAGTGATATATGTAAACTAGCTTGAAGTATCAATCAACTTGTTTTCTCCTTTCTTTTTTTTTTTTCCCTTCTCCTTTTTTTTTTGAGAGACAGGTTCTCACACTGTCGCCCAGGCTGGAGAAGAGTGGTGTGATCATTGCTCACTATAGCCTCGCGACTTCCTGGGCTCAAGTGATCCTTCTCTCCTTATCCTATTAGTTGGGACTACAGGTGCATGCCACCATTCCCGGCTAATTTTTAAAATTTTTTGTAGAGACAGGGTCTCACTATATTCCCCAGGCTTGCCTCAAACTCTTGAGCTCACACGACGCTCCTACCTTGGTCTCCTAAAGTGTTGGAATTCAAGTGTGAGCCGCCTTATCAGGCACTCCTTTCTTAAAACAGAATGATCAATAAAAGGACTGAAAGAGAATTGAAAAAAGAGCAACCTTCTTACTTTACTTTCTTAACGGTATTTTTACCAGGTCCATTACATATCCTCCTATGACCTGTAATGATTTTGAATGTTATTGTGATACAAATCCCAAAATATTTTGGGAGATACCCTAAAATAATCTGGGAATTTCCTGAAAGATCTCCTTTACTTACATTTTGGTCTCAGAATCTCAAAAGAAATAATGTTTATTTGAAGACATTCTCCAATATGCCTATTAAATCAATGGCAACTATCAGGTTGGTAGAAATGGAAGTTATTATCCAAAAAACTTGTTCGCAAAAGGTAAATATTAAGTAGATGAAAATAGCACTGATCTAGGAAGCATAATCAAGTTCAGCCACACACTATTTTATTTGACCTTGAACAGGTCAGTAAATCACTGAGATGTTTCTAATCTGAATAATACTACCCACGCAGGGTGAGTATATGGATTATAATGAGAGACACTGACATAACAGATACTCTATAAATGTTAGTTGAATTAAAAGCTACATATTACTTTTACAACTCACAAAAATTCGAGGTGCTTTATCTTAATAAAAATGTGTTTCACCTCACTGATCCTCTGGCACCATTCCTCAGTTTTAGATGCAAACTTGACAATTGAAACTAATTCAAAGGTCATGCTTATGAAGGTCTGAAATCCTCAACCGCAAAAACCTAGGTGGCTAGTCATCAGTTGGTCTAAAGTTTATTCATAAAGTCCTTAAACAGAAAAAAAAATTAACATGGTATTATTGGTATATAAAATAATATTCCACATGAACAATACCTGACTTGGTGACTCAGAATAACTTGAGTGATCCTTTATACGTAGCTAAGGTATTTACTAAATAAATATCTAAATAAGATGTCTAAAATTATAGTGCCATCTATAGGCAAAGAAAATAATATCAATGATAGAACAATTTAATGCTTGCATGCTTTCTAATTGCTACTCAACACGTAAAGACAATTAGAATTTAATAATTTATATAATTCATTTGCTTTAAAACATTTTTCTAAGGTTTTTTTTACTACCTAATAGAGCATCATTTTATTCTGAAAAAACATTAGCACTATGACAATAATCTAAAAGAATATTAATGGTATGACAATATCCAACTTTTGTGTGTAGAGAATTATTTATTGCTAAAATATGTATATAATGTCAAAAAGGTACTTTCTAATAAAAAAATTCAAATACCCCATCATCCTAACAGAACAGCATTTTCATTTTTTCCTTTTTCTTGCAAACTTGTATCTGCAGACACTTATTTAACAATAACTAAGTGCCAGGCACTTTTTAAAAATACTACATATGTATATATAAACTCAGAAAATCCTCCGTATAATCCTATGAGGTAGGCAATATTAACATTCCCATTTTTTAAATGTTGAACTGATCACATGAGTTTAAGGCCGCAGTGCTATCTATACATGGCAGAGCCAGGGTTCAAACTAGGTGAGTTTGTCTCCAGTGTCTGTGCTTTACAATTCTACTCTAACATGTTTCTCATTTGTAAAAGCTGAATTTGGTGTATTACTGCATTTGTAAACATGAGTGCTACTTTGGGGAGGACAACATTTTCTCATGTAACTCAATCATTCATCACATATTTTACCATCAAGTTGATACCTATTTTACTTACTTTGGTTATTTAATGCTAGACTTTGAAACTGTTTTGAATATTGAATTTCTTTCATTACATATAAAAATGTTGCAATAGGCAACTTTTGCATTGCATACAGCTTATTTTCCTTCTTTTGGGTTAGTTTCTGTATTCTGTTATTTTCCAAAATGGTATAACTAGCTTATGTACATAAAGTACCACATTACTGATATATAATGCTCTATATTGCTTTTTTAATTTCATCATTATACAATGTTACCAGCAATGAAAGAATACTCAGATCTTCCCAATTAATACATACCAGTCATTTCTGCTGGCAAATTTAACTGATACAAAATGTCTAAAGAAGGTTTATAATATAGAGGAGTTAAACCAACAAACATTATAATTTTCAAACGGGCAAAATATTTTCTTCCTCTAGCAACAAAAAAGTGGAGAAAATCTTATTATTTGTCATTTATGAAGTTGGTATCGTCTTGATTCTATAAATGACCCCCCCCCACAAAATCAGTAACATACTCAAAGTCACTAGTAATTATCAGAGCTGGAATCTAAGCACAGATCTGTCTGACTCTAAAATCTGTTTTAAATAATACCCAAAAAATTACAAAAAAAGAGTCCACATATGTCAAGATATAAAAACTGTATGAAAAATTTTATTTTAATCTTCATCAAAGATTATTTATCTCAAAAAAGGATAATAAATACCCTGGTGTAGCTATCATGAATAGAGTGATGGTATTTCTCTTGTATACTGTTATGATCAATAATTTCAAATGTAGAAAAGAATGACAATAACAAGTAGCCAAATGTTTCATCTATTTTTCTTTCCAAACTAGGTTGCTTTCATTGCAACCTAGTTTCACCTATGTTCAGGCAATGTTCTGGAGGGCATGCATATTATTTATAACCTTTTTTTTTCTTAAATGTTATCTTACAGTATTATATGTTCCTAATGGTTTAAAAAGAATCTTTCTATGACACAGAATAAAGGTCACTGAAACAATACATAACAGAAAAAAACACAGGCTTTGGAGTCAGACAGATCTTACATTTAGACCTGATATTTACTAGCTATATATCCTCTGTAACGTTACATTAAATTTCAACTTCTCAGGATGCTATGAAAATTAAAGGTGATAACAATTATGAAGCTCCTAGCATATGGCAGATGCTCAGGAAATCTTAGTTCTCTTTCCTTCAAAGAGTGATATATCTATCTATCTATCTATCTATCTATCTATCTATCTATCTATATGTATCTAGATAGATAGATAGATAGATAGATATGATTATTTCAAGGATATTAGTTTTAAACATCATGCTTCATGATTTCCCTCAGACAAACTGTAGCATAACATGAAGCGTCAAGATCAAAAGAAATCAAAAGTGATAAAGGTGCTGTATCAACAAGGGAACCTTCTGCTTTGATACCAATGTCATGATCTTCTATTAGTTGGTATGAGAGATTATGGGGATGTTTCAAAATCTGTCTGTAGCATCCTGGAACATTCAGTTTCAGAATAGGCACTTTAAACCTACATGTCTGTAGTCCATCTCTGTTAAGTATTTCATGGTACCACTGCCCTACTTTATTCTTTGGGTATTGAATATTGTATCCAAGTACAGGAAGAACCACCTGTGAAAGAAAAGGGAAAAAATACAGGAAAACAACCCTCAGAAAGATACATGACCATATTTTAAATGTACTTTTATAACTGGGATCTGAATTTATAAAACATTCTCAGAATAGAGGCACTTCAACAGTCTAAAACAAGCTTTGAATACTATACTACAATATTTTTAATGCTGCTAAATAAACAAAATAAGTAACTAAAATCAAGGACTCACAATAACCAAGGCAATCAACTCAAATCATATTATGAGACAAACCATTTTTCAAGAAGCTTAGGTACATTTAATTAGCCAAAACCTCTAGAAAATAAAGCATTCACTTTCTTTAACACAAAGAGTAACCTCTGCTGATCAGCACATGACTGGTATTTTGGATAACAATTTAAAATTCTTCTTGCTTAAAAATAAATCAAACAAGTAACTGCTTGAAGGTAAACAATGCATTTTGTGAGGTTTTCCCCCTTTGCTGAAAACTTCCAGACAGTTAACTTGAATAGTAGCAAAAGGTAGTCATAAAAAGGAACAAGGTAAAAAATTTGAATATACACAAGACGAATGAATCTCAAATGTATTATGCTAAATGGAAGATTCCAAACACAAAAAGCCATATACTGTATGGGTCCATTTATATGACACTCTTTCAAAGGCAAAACCATAGTGACAGAAGTTGCCAGGAGCTAGGAATGGGGGTGGGGCTTAACTACAAGGGGCACAGGGAAATTTGGGGAGAGAAGAAACTGTTCTTCATATTAATTTTTGTGTTGGCTATATAGTCATATGTTTATCAAAACATATATTTTCATCAAAGCTTGTACAACTGTAAACTAAGAAAAGTAAATTTGATCTTATATAAATTATACCTTAACTTGAAGGTGTTAAAAAGGGGAGAGGGCTGGTCAACATTTTGTTTTTTGGGGACAATGTCCACATTTAGATCTAAAGTAACTTTTAAACAATTTACCTGATGTACTGCATATGTATTAGCTGATTCCTCTTCTTCAGTTACTAGGTGAACCTAGTTTTTTAAAAAATGATGAAAATATAGATGATTCCCAAATGTTCCTAATTCCCTTAGTTTTCCCTAGCGCTGTTATATATAAATTGATTCCTATATTGAATATACATATACCCAAACAGAATCTTTTCATAATTTGTTTCTGGAGGAGTAGACTACATAAAAATTTGAATGATACTTTCTGCTTTAACCACTGATCACTGAAACAGAAAAAGGTGGGCCGCTTAACACTCCAAGGCAATACTTTCACCTCGTCACCAACAATCTTTTTCTAAATCACAAAGTTTTTATTTATTATGCTGAATTAAAAATCTGCTTCTGTAGTACCAATCCACCCCATTCCCATCAAACTCTGTCCCCCCAAAATACTGTAATACTCTTGTACAAGAGTGGTGTTTCTCAATATGTTTCATAGACTAGTAATAGGTGTCACACGTAGTATAAAAAAATGAGTGCATGATAGATTAAGTTTGAGATATTGCTCTAGGATATCACAGAATAACTAGTTCTGATTTCCCTTAGACATGAAAGCTCCAGTAGAAAGGCAGCTAGCTATCTTCTTTCTACAAGGATTCACAGCACCCCTATATGCCTAAAGCATTCATCACACAATATAGGGTCGAGATCCTCTCTAAATCTGCTCACTTCCCCTCAGTTCTCCCTTGTCTCATCAATAATGACCTTCTTTTTTTGTTTTGTTTTGAATTGGGGGAGTGGGTATTTGTTTATTGGTAAAGAACCTCTTTTAACTACTGCAATAAGAAATGGATAGAAAGTTCCAGATGTGAGCTGACCAAATTACAAGAGACAGACAAACTACTGAGACTATGATTTCTATTGCATCGTGTTTAGCTTTCTATCTTTTACAGAGTCATAAGTATACTTACAATACTGTGACAAGTAATTTATGAAAATACTGAACAAGCATGGTTAAGTATAGAACATCATGCTTTGTCTTTAGAGAGCTCCCTTCATGTTGTTATCAATAAGTTAACCAACAAGCACGCTTTTGCTGTGTGGCTGCTCCTCAACTATGAATTCACCTAACTTTTCAATTATCTGACTCACATTTCTCCATCCTGCCCGCAAAAAATGATAAGAAAATCTACCAAGTGACTTAAAATATAAATACACCCGTCAGTCTAGTAATCCTACCAAAAGACAATCAGATTACTAAGAACTTCTTAAAATTTTTAATTGTAGATATACAACAATGCATACCCCGTATGCCATTTATTAGAATTCTTTTTTTTTTTTTGAGTTGGAGTCTCACTCTGTCGCTCAGACTGGAGTGCAGTGGCTGCTCCCGGCCACCGCGGCCTCAACCTGATGGGCTCCGGTGATCCTTCCGCCTCAGCCTTCTGAGTAGCCGGAATTACAGGCGCGCGCTACCACGCCCGGCTAATTTTTCGATTTACTGTAGAGATGAGGTCTCGCCTGCCCAGACGGGTCTCGAACCCGCGGGCTCAGGCAATCCACTCACCTCTTACTCTTTTTCCTTCTCATAATTTACATTTTGGACCTCTAAGTCCTGGCTTTTCTTTTCATAGTGCTAACTAATACAATAAACGACTGGTCTTAAAATATAAATAGACCTTTTTTTTTGCAGCCAGTAAAAGAAAACTCGACAAGATATGAAGCGAAAAGAAAACTCTACAAGATATGACCAAAAAGAAAAGCAGATACAATTCTGATCATAAAACTGGCCTTGCAAACTTGTTTTTGAATCAAAAGTCTTTCTTTAAACACTTGAATTCAGAGATTATTGCTGTATCTTAGGAAAATAATGTTTAACTTTTTAAAAAATTTGAATTAGAAATGGCAGACTTAATAAATAATGTATTGCTCAATATTTACAGGTTTTCTAGAAGAGTTAAAAAAGAAAACCCTATGATTTTTTGTTATTTATCAGAAGGGGATGACTGATACCTCTTCTCTCCCACATGTGGTAAAATAAAACCTACACTGCTGGTAGATTTCTTTTTATGGCGTTTGAGAGCCTGTGTCACAATAACTGACTTTTCTTAGTAGCATATGCTGCCTTCTAGCGATCACTTTCTTACCTAAATATTCTACAACACCCATTTAATGAACCACTAAAGCAGACATCTGTTGTTCTGGCTTGCACAGCATCTGCTCCCTCTTTTCTCATAGTAGCGCCCTCATTTTCCAGGAACTCCCTCCCAGGTCTCAGATGTGGGCTAGGTGGGATGATGCCAGAAAAGAGCCCACAGAAGGCAGACTTAGCCAATCACATATTCCAGTCCACACTTACTGGTTTGGTCTGGACATGTGATCCATACCAGGCAATTCCTTGCTATTGAGACTGAATTTACACAGCTTTTATTGACACCATTAGAAAATAAAAGACCTCTTTTCTGTAGAGAAGTGAGTCTAGAGTTGTGAGAAATAAACCTAGAATTGCTAATAACCATCTTGCCACCAAAGGTGTAAGCCAGACTAGGAATGGCTCTAACAGAAAAGCACTGCCGAAAGATGAAAAAAGTAAGATAGGTTATTTAGGAAACTTAAACCACTAGATACAGCTGTGCCTAAATCAGTCAGAGACTTTGCGTTACGAGGGTCAATAAATTCCTATAGGTTTTTCCTGAAGTGATTGTAGCTTGATGTGGGTTTCTATTATTGGAAACCAAAAAAGCCTTAATTCCTATATATCAAAAACTCTGACATTAATTTAGATAAAGTTTCCATATGCAGAGTTCAGAGTCTTCATTTAAAAACTGGGCCACAGTTTAGCTCTCAATGCTGACTACCTTTCTATACTCCATGATTTTGTTAGTAGAGACCAATTGGGCTAGGAGTCAGGTAACGGGGTCTTTTTTAATTCTGGTACCCATGTGACTCGGATTCTGTCTCCTCTCCAATCTGCATCTCAATTTTCATTCTATAAAACAGGAGCTAGAAAAGAGTTTTCTCCTACTCCTCTAAAAGTACTCAAATTCTTTCACTAATTTTTCAAACTTATTCAAGACCTATTTATGACAAAATTAAATATAATTTGCTCTTTTTGCACTACAATATTAGAAAATGAATTGTCTTGTATAACTTATGGAATCCAGTTTCATTAGCCCAAACCCACAGAGATAAAAATATTCAGGGAGGAAATGAAAGAACCAACTTTAAAATATATAAATTATAATCTTACTAAGATAAGTGTCTCAAAGACATTGCTAAGAGGAAAAAAAGCAAATTCTAAAACTACATTTACATATAATCATTTATATAAAAGAAACATGCAAATATTACATGCTCCATATACCATTATTATAAAAAATCTTATTTTCTTCCTTTTCATATTCTAAGTTGTGAGCCTCTAATTTCTGCCTTTTCTCAGTATTAACAGAATAAAAATATATTCTCTATGGATACTTATATAAAAGCATAGAGAATGGTCTAGAAAGACACACGCCAAACAACAGTGGTTGATTCCCTGGAGGTAGGGAAGGGAATTGTATTAGGATGATGATTACAGATGACAGCTTCACCTCTTACCTGAAAAGATTTGATGTTTTATTTATTTATTTTGAGTCAGATTCTCACTCTGTCACCCAGGCTGGAGTGTAGTGACACGTTCACAGCCACTGCAGCCGCTCAGCCTGCTGGGCTCAGGCGATCCTCCCGCCTCAGCCTTCCGAGTAGGTGGAACTACAGGTGCATGCCACCGCGCCTGGCTAATTTTTTTTATTTATTGTAGAGATGAGGTCTTGCCAAGTTCCTCAAACCCCTGGGCTCAGGCAATCCTGTCACCTCGGCCTCCCAAAGTGCTGGGATTATAGGCGTAAGCCACCGTGCTCGGTCTGACATTTATTTTTAAGGGGACTGTTCTGTGCATTACGTGTGTAATTTTTTAAAATGTGTTCTTTAATGGAGGCTTTACTACCTTTGTTCCTTTCACTCCATGCCACTGATTACCTTTATTTTTCCAAATTATGTGCTAAGCCTCAATTGACAAGAGTAGAAGCAGGAGATGAGTAAATATAAGTTAAAAAAAAAAGTATGTTAAACCTGTTATGAAAAATCAGGGCTTTTGAAAATTAATGTTTCTGATATGGAAACTGCTCTTAGAAAACTCTGATGAATTGATACTTACTTTACTATTTGGGAAATTCTCATTAACATGCTCATCCAAACAGACCAAATCACCTTCCACTACTCTTGATCCATAGGCTGCAAGTCTGTAAGATACTGCTTCATTCCAAATTTTGCTGCTGTATGCATGAATGTAGAATATGCGCATGGAATGGGGAAAAGAGAACCATGCCTGAATACAACCTTCCTCTGTCATGCCGAAGCGATGCAATGACTCCAACAATGCTCTCTCTCGAACTTTGAACTCAGGCATCAATGAAAGCGTGCCTTTAGCATCCTCTGAAATAAAGAGTAAATCAGGTAGTCAGGCTCTTTTATTTAAAGGCCAGTTGTAAAGTCCTTTGTTATTCTCTCAGTGAGAGGTACTGAACATGAATATAAAGATGATGGTCAGCACTGTCAGTTAAACCTAGCTAAACATGAAGAGTTTATTTATTTTTAAATTTAAGTAAGGTTATTCAGAATATGGGCCTTCTTTCACAAAAAAAGTCCAATAGTTGTAACGGTTTGCCAGACACAGCCCCTTACTTCAGAATAGAGATAAACTAACTTGTAGTTATTCAGAGAACTGTCCAGACAAACAAACAAACAAAAATCCAGGGATTAAATAATCTGATGAGCAGGTAGGAGATAGAGATTTTTAAAGAACTATGATAAGCCACATACACATAATTTTTTGACTAAGGAATAGTTGAGATCTGGAGTCTTCAACTGTATTATTAGGCTTTGCTAATGGGAGGCTTTTTAAAATGTATCTTTACCAGACTCCATTGCAAAGATGCTTAAGTAGGACCTTGGAATGGGTATTTTAATAAATGTGCCAGGTGTTTCTTATGTAAACTAAAGTTTAAGAAGCATTTGTTATAAAAATATTATCTTCTCCAGACTCTGCAAGACATACAAAAAAGTCACTTTGAATTTTCTTTGGTATTACTTAAATTACTCTGAAGTAACTGTAATAGTGAGAAGTGCCCACACTGTTTACACATTGCGGTGTAGCAAAAAAAATACTACTATACTACTTTCTGTGAATGATTACATATATACAAAATGTACATAATTAAAAATAATGAATAGATATTTGAAAACTAATGTCCTTTATTTCAATGTTACGCAAGTGAAATTCAGTATGTACATACATGTGAATCAGATATTTAAATGTACATGAAGTGGTATGGTTGCTATTGTTGTTAAACACCAGTAATAGTTATCCTATACGTAGTATGTGCCGGGCATAAATTTTAGAGCATTACATCTTTTATCTTATTTAAATCTTGTAACAGTCTTTAATTTACAGGTAAGGAAACTAAAACACCAGGGTTAAATCACTTGCACAAGATCATACTGCTGGGAAGTATTATGGTTGACAGGTTCATGTAGTGTGACACTAGCCTTGTTCATAACCCCTTTTCTTAGGTGGTTCCATGAAGCATTCTACATATATACTATCATATTTATGTAAAGTTTTTAAAAATTGACAGGGAAAGATGGCAACTAGATAAAAAACAATGCATAAAGTTTGAATATCAAATGACTTTTTATTTAGCTTATATTTGAGTTTCCCCCAGTTGTAATGAATTATACTGCCATCAGTACCAGAATAGAATTTGGAACTTCTATCTCCTCAGATGATTTTGGCTCAAAAAAACTAGGAAACTATTTCTTCCTTCATCCCTAGCCTCAAACAAGAGTTAGAACAGACAAAAGTCTCAAATCTGACCAAAAGTAAATGGTTTGATCATGTAATGAGTCAATATATATCACAATATGTTTATCACATTTATATATCACAATATATTATAATCTATTTCTTATCACATTTATGTTGTAATAAATGCCCTCCTGCTGATATAACTTCTATATTATATACATGCATGGCTATGTATATTAAAGAAACTTAAATACCAGTTTGAAAAAAATACTTCTTTGCTCTATTTACAGGGTCATCCAAGTCTTCTGGTGTAAGAAATAATTTTATGGCCTTCACCTTGAAAAATAAAACAAGCAAACTATAGGTTAATACAAATGTCAAATTACTTATTTTAAAAAGTTGCTGATCTCTTAAAAGAATAGGCATTTAATAAATGACACTTGATACTGCAATTTTCTCCTTAGGCTTTTGAAAATGAAACACTCAATGTTTAATATAGAAAAAAGCCTTCTGCACAAAGTAACTTTATACATAGGTTTAAAATATAATGGACTGGAAAAAGTGTTCCCTCTCATCTCTTCTATAGTTCTACTTTTGTCATTTTTTAAAAACTATCAAAGTTAAAATATACTGGCATATTGGGTGGGGCATAGGAATTGTGAAAAGTTTAGGCTATGCTATTAAAATCTGAATTTTAATACTGTTTCTATTTATTATCTATTTTAGGAGTTGCTTCCCCAAAATGTTATTAATAGCTGACTGAAAGAGTATTTGAGAGGTGTGGCAACATCATAAGTATACCACATTATAATTCTACTAGAAATCCAAAGAGATATGCCACTGTAAATTCTGAAACAAAAAAAACAAGCAGCAAATCTACTGAGGTAGGCCCAGATCCTAAAATGAGAAACAGCAAAAAATTTAGCAAGTATTATAAATAGTAAAACTTTTTTGCAATCCTTTCAGGTTCTTAACAATTCACCAGGAGAAGCACCAAAAAAAACTGGCGCATATTTCCTAAGGCAGTGAAAAATAAGCCCATGCTGGCTTTAAGGGTAGTTGCTGAGTATTTATTTAATATTTAAATAGATATATTTGAAGGTATTTAATATCTAAAAAGATGTAGTTGAAGTAAAATGAAACTAATGATTACACTGTTACAAAAGAAAAGAAGAAAAAGAAGAAGAAAGGCCAAATGAAAAAAGAAGACAAAATCAAGGGCAAAGAGTTAAATATGGACACAAGCAACGTGGGCATCTCTAAATTGAAAAGGTCAAAGACCACATGTGAGGGCTCTGAAGAAGAAACTACTGAACCCTAAAAGAAACCCTCAAAGAAAAATAAAAAATAAGAAAGAGCTGAAGTGTCCAACTTATCTGACTCAGAATAGGAAAGAAGAAAAGGTGCATGCTAAAGAAGCAGATTGCCTACCTCCCAAAGAAAAGGTAAAGAAAATGGCCCAAAAAGAAAACATTAAAAAAGAAGTTCCAGAAGTTTCCACAGAAAATAGAGCTACAACATTCAGGTTGGGATTAGATAAAGTTATGTTTCACTCATTTCGTAGCCACACATGTGTTAACTGGCTTTTTTATGTCTCTAGATTTAGAAGCTCTTGCAGAGGAAAAGGATACAGGAGATATAAAAGATGGTTCTCTCTTAAAAACTAAAGGAAGCATAAGAAAAAACATACAGAGAGACATAAAATGGGAGAAGAGGTTATATCATTGAGAGTACGATTAAAGTAGGTACATGACATGTATACATTATATTGCTGGCAACAGACAGAACAGTCCAGACTTCTGTTATCCTTTACCTCTATTATTGGGCTATAGACACAAGGGTGAAGTTATGACTTACACCTCAGACCTGACCAACATTTACCATAAAAATAGGGGCAGTAGCAAGCATAGGAGAATGGTGATCTCCTAATTTAATTTGTGTTCTCACTTCTCTGAATTCTTTGGTCTTAAAATAATGGCTGAACTCTTAATGAAAAAGTTGCTAACTGTAATTTTTTTTTAAGCTTTTACATTTTATTATTATTTTTTAAATTTTTATTATAAAGATGTGGGGTACAATTCAGGGTTAGGTATATAAACATTGATCATGCAGGTACCCTTGTTGATGAGGTATGCCCCTCCTGCTAACTGTAATATTTTCTTTTAAATCCTAAAGAGATTAAAAGATATTCCTTTTTTCTTTTTAATGGTGTCTATTAGTTTCTGTATTTTATCACTATCTACAGATGGGACTTATTTCTAAGTAAGAGTTTTAGAGTAGAAAAATATCTTTAAGTAGGTCATTAAACCCACCCTCCCACTCAGTTTTCTCTTACAGTATTCACTCATTCAAATAAATATTTCTAGGTATCTGCCATGTGCTAGGTACATGTAGGATTTTAGAGATTGAGCGAAAGAGACATGGTTTCTGTCCTACCAAAGTTCCTGACTATTGAAATGAATTAAATAAGCAATAATGGTAAAATATAATAAAACTTAAGATGGGAAGTCCAGGATGCTGCAGGATCACAAAATAAATGGAATTCACTTTTTCTTGGTGAGCAGGGTGAAAACATTTAAACTGAGAACATAAAGAACATAAAGGTGAGGGGGTGCTTCAGGCAAAGGAAAGAAGATATGGCTTTCTAGCTACTGGAACTAGCCTCTAAGATGGCCCCAGTGAGCTCTACCACCTTGTACTCACACCTAGTACATTCTTCTCCCATACTTATCAGGGTTGGTCTGTGTGGTCGGTAGAATACAGCAGTAGTGAAGATCACTTCCAATCACTCCCAAGATTAAGTTATAAAAGACACTGCAGTATCTGTTGTCTCTCTCACTTGTTTGCATTCTTGGACTCATCTCTATGGGGGAAGCCACACCACAAGTAGTCTTAAACCCAGAAACTAAAGCCTTCTGCCAATAACCATGAGCCTGAGTTTGGAAGCAGATCCACCATTCCCAGTCAAGTCTTCAGAGACAACAACCCTGGCCAAAGTATGACTGTAACCTCAGAAGACCCTCATTTAGAGTCACTCAGCTAAACTGCTCCCAGATTCCTATCATCTCATATTATGAGATAATAAATACTTGCTGTCTTAAGCCATTCAGTTCTGGGGTAATTTGTTACACAGCAATAGCTGACAATTCAGAATATGGTATTTTTATAATACTGTAGCAGAATTTTTAAAAATTTAGAACATGTAATATGAAATTTGAAAGGAGTAGAAGGGTAGCCATCCAGTTTTTGCTTAAATGATATGAGAACCAGGATATTTCCAGTTCTTCAGGGGAAAGAATTCCATTCCTTTGAGCAATTGTTTTTAAAAAGTCTTTCTTATTCTAGACTAAAACTGGCCCCTTAAATTTCTATCCTTGTAAAACCAGAGCATTACTAGTCCAAACATACTTGTGATCATTCGTCTATCACAGGCCTGGCACTGCATTAAGTGTTTTCACAAGAGTTTTAAAATTTACTTCTCACAAAAAACTGGAATGCATATGTTATCTCCATTTTACTGATAAATAAATCAAGGCTTGGAAAGTTAAGTAATCTGCCCATGGTAACATATTTGGCAAATGGCAGAATTCAAATAGAATATGAGCTGCATCCCACAGACCCCAAACTACTAAATTCTTCTTCCATATGACACCATTTCAAATATTTTATTAGTTAATTTTCTCTTCAGAGTTTTCTAGACTAAAGAACCACTGTTAAGTTAAACATTTCTCACCAACATGGTTTCTCACGGCTGGGTATGTGGCTTACATTTATAATCCCAACACTTTGGGAGGCTGAGACAGGAGGAATGCTTGAGCCTAGGAGTTCAAGACCAGCCTGGGCAACATAGCAAGATCCTATCTCTTCAAAAAAGTAAAGATGTAGCCAGGTGCGGTGGTTTATATGTGTAGTTCCAGCCACTCAGGAGGATCACTGGAGCCCAGGAATTAGAGGTTACAATAAGCTATGATTATGCACTGTACTCCAGCCAGAAGAACAGAGTGAGACCCTGCTTCTAAGAGAAAAAATTTAAAAAACTTTAAAAAGCATAATTTCTAGACCCTTTATCATATCAGTTATACTGCAGTTGCTAACATCACTCTTGAAATTTGAAGCCCAGAACTGACGGCAGATGTGGTCTAAATCATCAGCTCTCAACCTTATTTCCATATGTAAGGTGATGCTCAATGCACAAGGCTTCTCACAAGTTCTTTTACTGTTCCCTTCTCCTCCACTCAAGAAAACATTAGAAATCAATGTGAGTGAACATGGTACTATCAAATGAATAATCTTGCATTTGTTCAAATATAAAATTTTTATTGTTTTGTAGTTTTCCTCCATTATGAGAACTCCATTCTAGTGTAAAAATATATGTGTATATATAATATGTAATTACTTATAAGCATATATACAAATATATATATAAAGTATACACACACACATACACTTGATATTTTGACTTATATATGACATGAATTTTTAGTTTCATTGAGACAAGTAAGATTTTTTTCAAATTTGCTGCTGTCGTTTAGTCTCTACACTTGGGTAAATTCCTATTTTTCATATGATCTGATACCCGTTTTCTGGAATTGTAGGATATAAGTTTCTTCTAAAGCTTCTATTCAGTTCACTAAGAATCTGAAGAGTGATGGTCAATTCTCTGTCAAGTCTCAAAAAACTACTAAACACAAGTATACTGCATACATTTGGCTTTCTTATAATTCGATACCAAGAATACAGTAGCTGCTTAATAAATGTTAAATGATGTAGTATCTTTAATATGTGGGTCTACATATGTGTGAGCATACATGCATTTATATGCTAGGGTTAAGAAAGCAGGGAGCTGGCTTATGTAATAGTATAACGTACAAAACAGATAAGATTATATGTTTTTAAATCCATACCATTTCACTCTTCAGCAAAGCCAGTCCAATTTGGTCTGTGTGAACTTTCTTTCCCTTCCCAAATCTCTGTGGTCCATAGTAATTCACAAAGCCTTTATTCTACACATACAAAATAATCAACAAATTAAAAGTATATAAATACAATTATATGTCAATATATGTAATCAAATACTTCTCTTCATATTTATTTTAATAAAAGAATCCTGTAATTAACAATATGCACATAGGGACCAAATTATCTGAGAAATGCTATACAGCTAAAGAAGGGAAAGGATAAGAACATGTAATTAAAAGTTAGAAAACAAAACCAGTGAAGAAAATCTTTAAAATGTTCAGCTTTCCATCACATTACTGAGAGTTTCCTGGGATGCTAGACTTCCAACGCTAAAACCGGGAATGTTCTGGGCAAAGCAGGCTGAGTTGTTCCCCTAGTACCTGGACCTGATACCTGCCTCGAAGTTATTTTTTTGTATTTTGAGACTGCCCTGCTGTCTTGAAATGTTGGGAATAAAAAACAGACTTATTTTCATACTCCTTTTTAAGAACTGTTCGTTCTTTAGTTTCTTAAAGATTGGGCTGAGACAATGGCGTCTCTTCAGCAGTACTCTTCTGGCCCAGCTATCACAGCATCTGGTTTTCTGGGTTCTAAGGAAGGGATACCGACTCCTCCTCTGGATGGAAGTGAATCTTGAGGCCATGTTTTAAAACTGTCATATTACTTGGAAGAAACAGAAAATTGTAATTTACTACTGCAACCATTAAAGAAATTGGTCAGTGGTGAAACATGTTCTCATAAAGAAAATACCAGGCTCACACAGTCATAAAGAACAAAATTATGGACTTCACAGCAACTTGGATGGATTTAAAGTCTATAATACTCAGTGATTTATCACAGAAACAAAGAACTCAGTACCACATGTTCTCATTCATAAGCAGACCCTGAACATTTACAATAATACTATAAGAAAGACATTGGCAGTAGCCGGAAACTGCCGGGGTGGGGGGTTATACAACATCAATAAGGGTACCTGATCTCAAACCAGGCAAAGTGGGGATCAAAGGGAGGCCCAAACTTGACCTATACGATGATCACTTGTATATCTAATCCTGAATTGTACTCTACAACTTTAAAATAAAAAGAAAAAAAAAAAGAAAATACCAGGCCCAGATGGTATCTTGAAAGATAAAAGAGTTCTCTACACTTACTTTATGAGGGGTATGCATTTATTCAGTCAATAATTATTATAATTCAGCACCAACTCAATAATAGAACTCAATAAAAGAACTTCAAAAAAAGATGCTAAGACAATGTGGCCAGGTGTGGTGGCTCACGCTTACAATCCCAGCATTTTGGGAGACCGAAGCAAGAAGATTGCTTGAGCCTAAGAGTTTGAGACCAGCCTGAACAACATAATAAGACCTAGTCTCTAAAAATCTAAAAATAAAAAAATTAGCCAGGTGTGGTAGTATGCACCTGTAGTCCCAACTGCTTGAGAAACTGAGGAGGGAGGATTGCCTGAGCCCGGGAGGTCATGCCATCACACTTCAGCACTCCAGCCTGGGAGCCAGAGTGAAACCCTAACTCAAAAAAAAAAAAAAAGACCCTAGGACAATGTGTTATCAGCATGGTATAAAAGGAATTGCATCCAACCTTATGTCACTAAAAAAAAAAAAAAATCAACTGCAGATAGAATAAGTACTCCTTGAATTAATTCTCATAGTTAAATACCTCTAATTATTTAAAATTTTGAAAAATAACATCAGATAATATCCTAGAATAGCCAGAAGAGTGTTCAGTACCCTTTCAAATTACTTAGAAATAACAAAATGTTTATAACAATTGGAGATATAACCCCCTAAAACAAAACGTCAAAAGACTCCTTATTTTCAGAATTTCTCAATTCCTTTTCCTTATCGTGAGAACTAAAGAAAGATGGCTAAAGCTAAGATGATTTCTAAGGGGAATTTTGTGATAGGCAGCTGTATATTCATAAATATAAATGAAAGACAGGTAATAAATGCTATCAGAGTTCCAAGAAACCCCTCCCCTTTTCCAAGAAATATAATTTTGGTAGCAGTTTTTCAGGAAAAAAAGTAGAATTTAGGTAGGTCAAGAATAAAAGGTAAAAACCATATAAAGAACATACAACTAGAGAATTTCTATATTCAGATCAAAGTGCTGGATTTACAAAATCTTCAACTGGAAGAGATTTTCCTGACTGTAAGGCAAATTAAAAATCAGTTTTTGTTTGTTAACCGGCTGGAGAGGTATAAGATTATGTAAAAAGGTCTTTGTGGTCAGAAACTTGGATCAGTGTTTTTCAATGTTGGCTGTAAGGTAGAATCACTTAAAGAATTTTTAAACAATGAACATTAATGCTTAAGCTGCAACCTCTCTGCCCCTGCCCCCAGTGTTCTTTCTAAATTGGTTTGGGAGTAGAGATTGATTGATCACGTGTGTGTGTGTGTGTGTGTGTGTGTGTGTGTGTGTGTGTGTGTGTGTGTGTGTGTATCTATCAATCTATCTATCTAGGAGTCTCACTGTGTCACCCAGGTGGAGTGCAGCAGCATGCTCATGGCCACTGCAGCCTCAACTTGCTGGGCTCAGATGACCTTCCACCTCAGCCTTCCAAGTAGCTGGAACCACAGGCATGTACTGCCACTCCCAACTAATTTTTTGATTTATTGTAGAGACAAGTTCTCGCCAAAATGCCCATGCTGGTCTTGAACCCCTGGACTCAGACAATCCTCCCTCCTCTGCTTCCCAAACTGCTGGGATTACAGGCCTCACTCACCATGCCCAACTGACAATTTTTTTGAAATCTCCCCAGGTAGAGAATCACTGGTGTACATTAGGGGTTGGCAAAGTACTACATCCCACAGTCAAATCTGGTCCAACACTTGTTTTTGTAAATAAAGTATTATTGGAACACAGCCATGCTCATTCACTTATGTATTGTCTGCAGCTGTGTTTACACAATGACAGTAGATTAGTTGGAACAGGAATGCCTATAAAGCCAAAAATATTTATTAGCTGGCCCTTTATAAAAAAACATTTTCTGACTCCTAGTCTAGATGATAAGACTGAAGGTTATGATTATATGTGTATGTTTAAATGACTGGCAGATATCATTTAAAATTTATGTTAAGTAATTTTTGTACTGTAAAACATAATAACGTGTATGTAATTTATAATTTGTATATATAGGAAAAATTCAAAATTACATTAAGAAGAAAAAGATGTGTACAATTCTGAAAAGTAATGAAACTACTTACCAAAGATTTCTGAAAAGAATTACTGAACATTCCTAAAAAATAAAGTCTCCTAACTAAAATACTACTCTATATGGGAAATGCTTAAAAAAAAATAAAAACTAAACAAACTCTTTTCTTATGTAGATAGATTGTTCTCCCTTCTCTAGGGAACTCCATACATTGTATTTTTAAAGTTACATTTATATATTTGGTTTTGTTTTAATACAGAAATGCATTAAGAAAATAAAAAGTAAGCGAAATGCTATCACTTTAAAAATGCACATAAAAATGTACAAAAGAAAAGCTTCCCTTCTTGCTTCACTCCAGAGTGAAGATTTTCTTGCAATACTCTATTTTAAAATTGAGTTTTCTTACCTTAACATTTTCTATTGCCTCCACAATTCTCTCTCTCAGGTTTGCAGAATCATTTATGTGGTTTTTTAAATTTCTAATTATAATATCAAAGTGATTTCCTTTGAGTTGACCAAGTCTAAGGGAATCATCTACAGACCGAATATTAAGCACATTAATTCTTTTCTTTTCAATTTCTTTTTCAATATTTTTCAACCTGCAAGTAATAAATCATACTCAGTTAAATCTTACATTTAAAAATTGCTTTAATGTAAGGATTTGGAATATACTAAAGTTAATATTATCTCAACAAATGTACATTTAATACCCATTATTATAGGATTATATACTAACAGAGTTATTTTAAGAACTGGAATATATATTACCAATGCGGTCATTCTATGACCTCTCCTTATTTGACTTCTCCTTATTTGACTTCTCCTTATTTGAAGTGACAGAACCTCCTAGCAACTCTCCTGCTCTTCCTCTCCCTGACTCTGCTCCTTTTCTTCCCAGTCTCTCTACCTAATATTACTAAAAAAATCACTAGCACCAGAGGATTTTCCTGACATTCTGCCCTGAACACTTCCTCACTCAAATTTCAATTCTTCCAACATCTAAAGAATAGATTTCAATTTTCTTAGCATAGCCTTTAAGATCCTATAAGAGCAGATATAAATTTTCCTTTAGAACCATATTTTCTGTAGTGTTTACAAGAACTACTTATTAGGGAGACTGTTTAGTTTACTGCCCCTTCAAATGTATCTCCAGATTTGTTGCATCTGCTAAAATTCTGTTACTTGAAGTGTAATGAAAATTCCCTATTCATAAGCCAAATCAAAGTAATCACACCTCCTAGGAACCAATATATTTACTGTCTTTGGTAGTTAAAAACTAGCTTTCATCTTAAGCACTTTTTAACATCTAAAGTCCTTCTTCTCTCTTACCTATATTGCACTTCTTGACCACAAAGACAAAACTACACACAATTTTTTGTCCCCCATATAGGAGCATAGAAGCACTTAGAAGAGTTTACTTGCAAATTATGGATACCTAAATATCTGGTGACTAGCAAGTAATATATCAGTATTACAGCAAATTAGGCTTAATCTTGGCCCAGTAACTCAACTTTTTGAAGTTTATCTTAAGAAAGTATCCACAAGGTACAGATTTAAGTACAGGAATATTAATTATGGTATTATTTACAGTGAAAAATTAGAAAGAATTACAGTTTTCAAAAATAAGAGAATGTTGAACAAATTAATCTGTATGATGGACATGATTTTGAAATATTTCATGACACAAATTTTCATAAACATTATTTTGAAAAGCAAAATATAAACTGTATATAGCAGCATGATTTCATACGTATATAATACATGTCTTTTGATATGTATGTGTGGTGTAATCTGAAAAAATATGGAAAAATAGATCAAAATGTTGTAGTTATTTCTAAGAGGTGAAATTAGTAGTTACTTTTAATTTCTTTGTTATAGTTTTTAAATTTTCTAAATCTTCTTCCATGAATTTTTCTTTACAATTACAAAAAATATATATAAAATTTGATTAAGCAGAAGAGAGGCTAAATTTATGTATTTTACATTCTATTTAATAAGGATTTATTTTAAATATAAGGATCTATAATAATAAAGACAAAAGTAGTGTAATAATTCAGAAAAATGATTTTAAGACATTTGCCTAAATATAAATGCATATTTGAATACAGTATAGTATGTCTAGAAACAATTTAGACAATTTAAAATCTGCCATTTTCAAAGTTTCTGTCCTAAAACTTTCTATATTGTGAATGTAAATTAAAAACATGTCTCTATTTGGAAGATAATTATATTATTAATGCAGAATATGTGGCTCAGTAAGCTTATAATCAACTAATTAATACTTATATTGAGGTTAATATGCTCACAGTATTATTCTGAGGTTTTTATTTATTTCATATAATGTAAAAATAAAGTTCTATCTTAAACACCAAGATCTTATTACCTCTCTGGAGTCACTTTTCTAACAACCATCGCTTGATAGGTAACGGCTTTCTTGTCTTTAAGGCCTGCATAACTAAAATCCGAAGGAATCACACCAAGTTTGGTAGCTAAAAAACCAATTGCTTCAAACATTTCCAGATTTTCCTTTCGTAGGGTAAAAGCTGAAACAAAAATAATCCTTGATTACAAAATAAGCAGCTATCATGTATCAATTACACTCTTAGCAATCTAAGAGATTAGTATAAGGAAACAAATTATTAATTTAAACAAAGAGTTTTTTTTATTCATCATAGATTTCAGCTGTTATTTTTTAAATGTTGGCTGGCTCATCAAAGGCTTACAGAAAAAAAATCTGAACTTTTTTTCCTTAATTTGGTATTCATAGTCTGGCCCAATTCTACCTTTCCAGTTTCCACATGTGTCACTTCCATTCACATAGCCTATAATCCTAACAAAAGAACTTTTTGTAATCCCTGGATGTCGATGAGGAAGGTACAGCCTTCCACAGTTTCGTACTTTTGCATGTCAGTTCCTTTGTCTAAAATATGTCTTCCCTCATTTATTATTTGTCATACTTCTACTCATTCTAGAAGATTCAACAGCAACAGTCATTCTCCCTGACAATCTTGGGCATGTCATTAGGGAAGTTCAGCAACATAAGAATTCCCAAACCTGTTTGAAGTTCAGTATCTGTTTGTTCCTGATAATAGCCTGGGTGCCTAAGCAGTTTTTTATCCACGGAGATTTAGAATTTAATATGGAAATATTTACGATAATCAAATCCATTATATTATTGTGTTAATCTGTATCTACATAAGATTTTATAACTTATATGTTAGGAGAATAAGATGCAGTTCCAATTAAAAACATTTAGTTGATTTAAATGTCTTTTTACAATGAATCTTATTTAAATTAGTAAGCAGTATTTTGTAGTATCCACCTACAATGGGAACATTAACAAAAACTTAAAGGTCAATAAATTTATGTTTAATCTATAAGATTTATAAGATTTTCTTTCTTAATTGGAGCAACTGAAGCATTAAAAAGAAAATCAACTATACTAAATTTTAAAATTCAATTTTAGAGACTTCCATTTCGAGCCACATTAGAATAATTAATATCAGATGACCTCTCACTGTAAACAAATAGAAAACTGGACAAAACATATGAAACAATAGTTTTAGAGACTGGAAAACAGGTACCACAGAACTGTAATCCAAAAGGAAAAAGCAAATGAGGTGAGCCCTAAAATGCCCTAGTCTTCTGCCTAGAAGTGCGTTCTGGACCACAGCATAGAAAACCTGAATCCAGGTAGAGGGCAGTAGACTCGCTGAGTTAAGATGGCAAAGACTGGAGTTCAGGAAGGCTGCGTAGGCCGGAATTCACAGGGCAGAGTTCCAGATAAGAGGAAGCTATGCAGAGGAGTTCCAGAAATCTGCAAAAGTGGTCCCTTGAGTTTGTTGCTGATTAGTAATTTAGTATTGTATGCATGTCTAGGGTTAAATGCTATGTATTATTTTTCTAATATTCTACAACAAGTCACCTCAAGCCTAGTGGTTTACAACGTTCATTTATCTCCCATGGTTTCTGCGGATCAGGATGTCAAGGGCACTTCAGTTTCATGGTTCTAGTTCAGGTTCTCTCATGAGGTTGCAGTTAGATGTGACTGGGGCTGTGGTTATTTAAAAGCCCAAAAGGAGCTGGGCTTGGTGGCTCAGCCTGTAATCCCAGCACTTTGGGAGGCGGAGGCGAGTGGATTGCCTGATCCTGTGGGTTCCAGATCAGCCTGGGCAACTTGGCAAGACCTCATCTCTACAATAAATTTTTAAAAAATTAGCCAGGCGTGGTAGCCTGTGCACCATTCTGGTTAATTGGCAGGCTGATGCAGAAAGATTGCCAGAGCCCAGCTGGTCGACACTGGGTGGCAGTGAGTGTGACACTGTACTCCAGCATAGGCAATGGAGCGAGACTCCAACTCAAAAAAGAAAGAAAGAAAAAAAAAAGCCAAAAGGGCTCACTGATGTGGCTGGTAAGTTGGTACAGTACTGACTGCTGGCAGGAAGCTCCAGTTCCTTTCCAAAGAGTCATTTGAGTATCCTCACAGAATAGCTGGCTTTCCCCAGAATGAGCAATCTAAAATTGGATGAAAAGTATAATACTTTTTATGACCTAGCCTCAAAGTCACATCATACCCACAGTTCTCCCTCAAGTTCTTTTCCGGTTTCAAGGCTGAACACGTCCAAAGCAAGGATCATGTTTGATTAATTGACCATTATATCCTGTCCATTGGCAGATGAATGATTAAACAAAATGTAGTATCTACCTACAATGGGATACTATCCAGTCTTATAAAGGAAGGAAATTCTAACACATGCTACAACCTGGATAAACCTTGAAAACATGCTAAGTGAAATAAGTCTATCACAAAAGGACAAATACTATATGATTCCCCTGAGATGACTAGGGTTGTCAAATCCAAAGAGATAGAATGCAAAATGGTGGCTGGCAGGAACTGGGAAGAAGGAGGGATTGTTTAATGAATGTGAAGTTTTAGTCTGATAAGATAAAAAAAATTCTGGAGATGAATGGTAGTAGTGATGGTTATACAATAATGTAAATGTCCTTAATGCCACTGAACTATATACTTACAAATGGTTAACATGGTAAACTTTATGTATATTTTACCACAATTAAAAAACAAAAATAGCCGGGCTCGGTAGCTCAGCCTGTAATCCCGCGCTTTGGGAGGCTGAGGTGAGTGGATTGCCTGAGCCCGCGGGTTCGAGACCCGCCTGGGCAACTTGGCGAGACCTCATCTCTACATAAATAAAAAAATTAGCCGGGTGTGGTAGTGCACGCCTGTAGTTCCAGCTACTTGGAAGGTTGAGGCGGAAGGATCGCCGGAGCCCAGCAGGTCGAGGCTGCAGTGGCTGGTAGCGGCCACTGCACTCCAGTCTGGGTGACAGAGTGAGACTCCAACTCAAAAAAACAAAACAAAACAAAAAAAACAAACAAACAAAAAACAAAAATAAAAGATTTTTAAAAAGTATTCTACTTTTTAGATAGGTCTACTTATTATTTTATATGAGCTACTTTCTATGAGATTCTTATAAAAAGACTGCCTAAGCAAAATCTAAGACAAAATTTATCTTTGTCTTTTTCATTGATGCTAGACTTGTGGATATCCCAGTATCTTCACATTGTCCTCTTGTGAGCCATCAATTCCTCCTTTTAGCCTATCCCTCCAACTATTCATATCTCTAAAAAAACTAATGTAAACTTGTATGTGAAGTTTCCACAATTTTTGACTCAACCCAACTTAATACTGCTAGAATTCCAAGTAGCATAAATAGATAAGAGAATTTCTGGAGCTGCTTAAATCACTCATCAGCAATTCTACTCTCTACATATAAAGCTAGTATTGTCTTTCCCTCAAAATAGATTTATCTGTTAATATTTATTGCATGCCTTATATGTCAAATCATGTGTGTGGTGTGTGTGTGTGTGTGTGTGTGTGTGTGTGTGTGTGTGTGTGTGTGTGTGTGTTTGAGAGAGAGAGAGAGGAGAGAGAGAGAGAGAGAGAGAGAGAGAGAGAGAGACCTGACAGAAATTGCCAGGAAGGAAAAAGATAAAAGATGCTACCATTTAAGTAACTATAAAGTACTAAACAATTTCATTATTTCATTTAATCCTTAGACTATTAAGATAAGTTAGACTTTATTACTATCCCATTTTTCAAGTACAAAATGTTGTAAGTTGTTAGGTAACTTGCCATGGCATTATCCTTCCCATTTTTACATTTGTGGAATCAAATCTTAAAGATATTAAAAATTTTATAAATCTTTTTGTGAAGTAAAGTCATAATATAAAATCAAACCCCCAAAGCCCTATGGTCCAAACTCTTTATTTACACCTGTGGTCCCTACAGAGCACAATCCTTTTTCCGTGCCACACACACCTGTGCAAATTTGGGGTGCTAGTTTTATCGTTAAAAGCTTTGCTAAATAAATTTATGTAACATCATCTGAAACACTTCCCAACCTTCAAGTAGAATATAGGCCAGTTAAACCTGGTCTGCTGCACCTGTACAATGGGAGTTCATCAGTTCTATCCAGTCTAGGAATTAAATATATTCCCTAAAACAGTGATGCTCAAAATGTAGCCTCCAGGTCAGCAAAAAAAGCCTCTCCTGGGAATTTGTGAAATCATTACCCCAAACCTTCTGAAACAGAACTGGGAATAGGACTCAGAAATCTGTTTTAACAAGACTGTTTGGTGATACATGCTACAGTTGGAGCACATGTCTCTAGAAGACTGACGGAACCAAGTTCTCAGATTCCCTACTTGTGGTAGGGAAATTTAATTGTTTTGGATTACAAAGTATTCTCTTCACTTTCCCAACACAGAAAATATATTTTAATCTCCTAGTACTTAATTTTAATTAAGACAACTTTCAAAATATGAAATCAAGATTTACCTTCAATAAAACATACTAAACATAAAATAATGGCTTCAATCATATACATTTGTGACTATGTTAACTAAAAATGCCTGGGTTAACCACACTTTCATCATTAAGGCTAATTTTCACATTCAGTGTAATTTGAAAGTCTTCATCTTCCATTAAGTAAAAGAATAAGAATTCCTAGAGCTGTTTAAAACACTCATCAGCAATTCCTCCCCTTACATGTAAAGCACACATTCCAATATCTCTCCAGCCACATCTATTCAATTCATTTGAAATCATTCAGCTTTTATGATTTTTAAATTTAACTAAGCTTGTCCAACAAAATGAATGATGATTTATTAAATTACCTGTATATGTCACTTTTGTTTTCTGGCTTTCAAGAGGCTTTTTCCTGTGCTTGTGTGCTTTTTCCCGAAATCTTACTGTTATCGCCACATTTGGATTACCAGCATTATAATTCAGTTCAGGAAAAGATTTAGTTTCTACAAGATTTCCAAACTTTTTGTTGACAAAATGGTGGACAGCTTTCCTGTGGTCTTTATTTGCATCAGGCTTAAAGGTAAATTTGGAATTTTCTTTCTTTGCATCCAAATATTTAAAAAAGTCAAATGCTTCTTTTTCAGATACCAAGTGACAAAGTTCTCTATACTCAAGATTTGGTTTTACAATAATTTCACTGTTTTTTCCTACAGTTATTAAAAAAGGAAATTTCTGCCTAATAGCACTATGTAAACTAGCTCTCTGGTTTTTGTCAAGGATACTGCCTAACGAGAATTCAGGAGCTGATCCAAATGACTCAGTTTTAGAATGCCACTTTTCTTTTATATCACAGGCGAAATTATTCAGTAACTCATTAGTTTTTTCATCTAAAAAGGAGCTTAATACATCAGCTTTTTCTTCACATCTGGAAATCCCGTCATTGATAGTATCTTCCTTTTCTGCATCAGACTGATTATTTTGGTTACCATTGGAGTACCTAGCCAAAGTATTAATTTCTTGGTTACTTCCATCTTCAGATGACAGATTTTGAAGATCTAGTTTTGTTTTTTTGGAAAAATTTTTTGTCTCTGGTTGTATTTCACTCATCTCACAAATAGGCTCATCAATGGTCTTATTAACTAACTTTGACTGTTCATCAATTTCAATAACAATAAAGTCACTTGGTGAGCTTTTTATAGTGCCACAAAATCCAACATGATCATTAATGAAACACAAAGAACTAAACTGGGTTCTATAATCTGTATCCTCTTCCATTCTTAAATAATGCCTACAAAAGAAACAAAGTGGTAGTTAGTACCAGAAAGAAAAGTTGTGGATATCAAAATATAAATAGCCTTGCAAGATTTATTTATGTCTCCGTTTTAATTATGAGTCCTCTTCAATGACATTAATAATTTAATTTATGACAATATTTATGTGTACTTTGACCCTCCTATATCAAAATGAATAAAAAGGGCAACTATTTCTGGTATTACTAGTGATTTGTAACTAGAATCTTCACTTACTCCAGGCTTCTATCTATTGTGCAGGATTAAAATAGGTCAATTTTAAATTTACCTTAAAAAACCATTTGTAGGTCCACAAAGAAGAGATGATAACATCATAGGTCATCCTCTCTCAGATTCCCTAATGACTCTTCTTCATTCACTGATGACCTCTAGCTCACTATCTTCTTATCCAGCATGACTCTCATGATCATCCATATGGATCATCTGTTTATTTATTTATTTTTGTTCTTCAAAATTGACTTTAATAATTGCAGGATATTTTCTTAAATACATGCTTAACAATTGAACGACTTATTCATCTCTATTAGTGACCATGCTCAATTCATCACTATAATGGTTGGCACTAAACAAACTTACACATAAAATGATTGCCTTTACTTCTTCTACCAAAAGGGCATTTTTCTTAAAAATGTATAAACAGGGTTGGGCATGATGGTTCATACCTGCAATCCCAGCACTTTGAGAGGTCAAAGAGGGAGGATCGCTTGAAACCAGGAGTTCAAGACAAACCTAGACAACACAGCAAGACCTTGTCTCTACAAAAAATTAAAAAATTAGCCAGGCAGGGTGGCATGCACCTATAGTGCCAGCTACTCAGGAGACTGAGACAAAAGGATCACCTGAGCCCAGGCGGTTGAAGCTGTGAACTGTGACCATGCCACTGCACTCCTTTCAGTCTGAGCAACAGAGTGACATGACTCAAAAAAAAGAGTGAATAAGGGATCTTCATATAACAATGCCAAATTGAATCTTAGAGAAATTACACTAATTTACACAGGGCTAAGCAAAATATTTTCTTTCTTTTTTTTTTAGATTTTATTTTAAAGATGTGGGGTACAACTCAGGGTTAGGTACATAAGTAAGGCAAAGTTTGGTACCCTTATTGATGTTATGTGCCTCCCTTTCCCTCCCCTGGCAGTGTCCCACTACTGCCAATCCCTTTCTTATAGTATTATACATTTTCAGGGTCCACTTATGAGTGAGTACCTGTAGTACTCAGATCTTTGTTTCTGTGGTAAATCACTCAGTATTATAGACTCTTGGATGGAATTAGAGTTGGAATTAGGATCATTTGTTTAATGCCTTGGTTCCTCAGTTCTTCAATCTCAGCCTCAGCCTCCCACCTCTACTTCATCTTGGTCATCCACTCTCACTGTCACAACTCTAACTTTTGATTTCCAAATACTGCATCAACTTTAAGCACCTGATTATCTGATCACTCCTACTGCCCTTCATCACACCTACTTTAATACTTCCATTCCGAAAAATTGGGGGATATTGTGAAGGTCTTTAATCCCTGCTTCTACTGTTAGCTCACTATAGTCCATTATCCACATAGCAGACAGAATGGTGTCTTAAAAGGTAAGTTAAATCACATCACAACCTTCTAATCACATTTACAATAAAATCCAAATTACCCTGACTTGCAAAGACAACTATGATTCTGGACACTGTCTATTCTTCAAACTCATCTTGTACTTTTACCCCATTACCCATTATACTCTAGCTACACTCGCCTTCTTCAGTACTTTTGTCCTAAATTTCATGTTTCCGAAGTTGTTCCTTCCTCAATCATATAGCTGCATCTTTTAGGATTCACATCGCCAGAGGTTTTTTTCATGATCAATAATCTATAGGAATCTATAAGTGATACTCTTTCACAAAACCCCATTTAATATTCTGCAAAGCAGCTAATGTTTTTAATAGTTATTGCTTATCTGCTCCAGCTAGAATGTTAGATCCATGTGAGCAGAAACCTTGTCTGCCTTTTTCCTACTGATTACCCCACATTTAGATGTGTCAAGCACATAGCAGGTCTGCAATCAACACTGATTGTTCAGTAAAGGAAACAACAAGCACCAAATAAGAACTATAGGAGAGAAATGGAAGAAAGAAGGCACCACTTATGCCCATGACAAACAGGAGAGGCATCATGCAAGAAGTGGCTGTCTAAGTCCTCGAAATGTTTCAAGAAATAGAAATGAAACAAAGACATCACGTCGTGCACAAACAAAATGTGCAATGTGTAAGAGGAAAACAACTGCCCAGACATAGATCAGTGGGGGTTAGGGTTTAGTACAGCCCTGGAAAACACAATTACAGCTGGATTAGTGCCAGACTATGGACGACACTGAATACCCTGTCAAAGAATTAAAATCCATTGGATGGTTAATGAATGGCCACTGGAGGTGTTGGAGTAGAAGCGACAAAATCCAAAAAGATGCTTTAGTAAGCTGACTGATGGAACTGAGCGAGACGCATCTGACAGTAAGAGCTGGAGGAATTGAGAAGCAACGTGATCAAGAGTACAGCTGTAGGGACCGGGCTTGAAAGAATGACGATCTTTTCTTTCCCCAGAAACAAGAGGAAGATACACAACATTCTAAGCTAGCGAAATATGCAGAAAAATCTGGGGAGAACATAATGATGAGGGAATTCCGGTCAAGCATCTTGGTAGAGCGGAACCGAAGTGGAGGGCAGCCAAGGAGCCCACGTGGCGTTAAGCATGAGGGAACAGGGTTTCCACGCAACAGAGTTGCTGATGAGCGGGCGGGGCACAGGGTCGTGTGGCGGGCCCATGGCTGAGGAATTGTTGGTTGTGGAGGGAACCTGGGAAGCGGACAGAAATGGAGAATCCTCTTTTTTCATCAATCGCCCGAGCTCTACGAACCCACTCCTGCAGACTCCACCGCTCCGCAGAACCAAAGCCGTCTTGCCCTCCAGCACGTCCAAAGGAATCCCCCAAGAAGCAGCAGCTATACCTGTTTCCTCTTCCTTCCCCAACACCCCCCCCCGTCCAAGGCGCGACACGTCGCCCTCGTTTTCGGGGCAAAGGGTCGGGATCCTCATTGCCGACCTTGTCGTCGCTCCATACACAAAACGCACATCGCGCAAAAGTTGCACCCAGTCTTCCTCACTCCAGATGAAGGTGTTCCTCCGCACGGCGCGGTGCGCATGCCCGGAAGTCTCACATTTTTCAGCCTCCGACTGACGTGTATTTAAAGGGGCAGGCTCCCACATAAAGAAGTGCCCTGCTGTAGAAGTGGAATTTCTCCTCCTGGAGGCGCCGGGAGGAATTGGGAGGCGGAGCGAGGGCAGGGCCTGCCGGGTTGGCTCCGCCCCCGACCCGCCCCCCCGCCACTTTGTAGAGCTCAGATTCTTCTTGGGTTTGCTCCGGCGGGAGGCGCCGGGCCCGTATTCCGCGTCCTGCGCCCTGGCAGGTAAGGGGTTGCGGCGTGCGCGCCTCCTTTATCTAAGGATGTCTGAGTTCCGCGTCCAGCCTCGGTGCCTTGGCTCCAGGACTGTCGAGGGCCCATGCGGGACGGAAACCGCCTGATCACCAGTGAGAAAAGTTAGAGAGGAAGTAGGTCGCGTGGACAGAGCTTGCTCCGGGAGAAGGAGGTGGGTGGGGTTCTGGGGATCCAGATGCTCGTAGGATCTGAGGATGAACCCGAGACTGGGAGGGGCGTCGCCAGCCGTGCTGGGGCTCAGTCGGACCCCTCCTCAAGCTTCTCAGCTCCCGGGCTGTGTGTTCCGTGAGCCCGCTTACGAAGTGACTTCTGTTCTGAGAACCAGGAAGTGCGGCCAGTGCCTGGCAGAGATGCCTGTCTTCTGGACAGCTTTCGGAACCTCCGCGCCTTTCTGATTGGCTTGTTTCTTAGGCTTCTAAGCTTCCAGGGAATTAGGATGTGGAGAGGGGTTTGCAGGGTCAGATGAGTACTTGGAGGGGTAGAGGTGGGGGCGGGGAATAGTGTACCTGATACCTGGGAAGGAGGAGAGGGGACTAAGGGATAAAAAGCAAACCCTGAGAAAGGAAGAAAGCACTTTTAGTGATTTAGGATTGGAATAGCGCTATTAGTGCGCCCCGCAAAAGTATCTGCCCAAGGCTCCTTAAGAGCAGAGGATATTAAAGTCTACATTTTCCCTTCTGGGGGCAATCTTCCAAGAGGTCTATCAGAAAGTTCAGATGTCTATTATTCTCCAGGTTTCGTGCAAAGCATTCATTTGACGTTTGCTTTACATCTGTCCAAAGAGAGCTCCTTATCTTCCAGGCCAAACTTACTCTCTTTATAGTCTTCTGTCTCAGGAAGTTTCCAAGTGTAAGGAAACTTGGTCAAGCCAAAAATCTTGGTGCCATCTTCTCACACTCCACATCAGCACATAGGGTTGTATTAGCTCTGCTTCAGGATCTGTTTGGCATCCTAGGACTTCTGTGCATGTTCTGCCACCACCCAGATCCAAGCGCCCAGCCTCTCCCACCTGGATTATCGGGAAGCTCTCCAAATTACTCTTTTCCTGCTTCTCTGTCCTTACTCCAACTTTCGTTTTCAATTGTAATACTTTATTTAACTCACTGTATTCAAAATATTGTCATTTAAGTATGTGATCAATATATTGTTAATGAAGATTTTTTGGGGGGTCTGTACAAATCTTTCACAGTCACTCTGTATTTGAAGCTTCCAGTACATCCCAGTTCAGACCAACCACATTCCAGGTGTTCAGTAGCACCATGTGACTGGTGGCTGTTACATTGAAGTACGACTCTGAGGGTTCTGACTCTTCTGACCCTAGGGAGGTGAAGGGTCTGACCCTCCCCCTTTTCTGCTACAGATGAGGGAAGACCCTCTTCCTGCCAACATCTAAATGCAGGCTCAAGGGTGGGAGAGACAATGCCCGGAGAGAAAGCAGTGGATGCAAACAGGAAGTGTCCACAGGTAGGCAGTGTTTCCACCTGCTGCTTGGCTGGATCTGTTCCTCTTCCAGTGATCAGGCAGTGAAAGAGAGATGTGAGATCCCAGGAGAAGGGAGCCTGTGTCTTCAGATTTGTTCACAGCCTTGACCTCCAGAGTTTAGAGTTAAGGGACTAAATTAAAGGCAAACTTCTTATTCTGTAATTTTATCCTGGCCCTAATGGTCAGGCTGTGGTTGTATCCTTCTGTGGTAAGGGGTATTCTTGTTAGATGGCATTGAGTTATACAGAAATGCATGTAGACATGATACATGTAACTGGCGCTTAAACTCACTTCAGCATTCTTTATTTTCAGCAGTAGCCCCAGGATGTTTTTAAGTCCTGAGTATAGAGCATGTCTCTCCTCTTTTCAAAACTTCTACTGTCTCCTCATTTCACTCAGAGGATACAGTCAATATAAAGCCTATAAGACTCTGGGAGACTTGGTCACTTTACCTCTCTCACCTCATCTTCTACTTACTCCCTTTTCTGCAGTCTCACCATCTCCTTGCTGTTTCTTTGTGGGCCCACTGCCAGCCTTTGCATTTACTATTTCTTTTGCCCAGAAACTTTTTGTGTAGATATCTCAGTGACCAGCTTTCTCATTCTTTCAGACCTTTAATCAAATGGCATCTTCTTCTTGAGGCTTACTCTGACTACCCTATTTAAAATTACAACCTCTTCTCTGTTTTTCTTTTCTTTTCATTTCACTTGGCAGAATCTAATGTACTATAAACTTTAAATGCTTATTGCCTGCTTTCCTCCATTAGAATATGAAAGCACCATGAGTTAAGTTTTTTTCTTTTCTTCTGATTTTCCTAATGCTTCCTCTCCAGGGCTCTAGAGCAATATCCAACATAAAGCAGACAGTAAATATTGGTGAGTTAGTAATATTATTATATTGTTTTTGTTTTTAAATATATTCAAAACATTTTAAATACTTACCATTGAGTTTAAACGATGTTCAAGAAAGATGTGTTATGTTTAATTTATGACACACCAGCACATAACCCAGTTGGAGAAAGGAGTCCTGTATTATCTAAGAGGTTCA
This sequence comes from Cephalopachus bancanus, assembly GCA_027257055.1. Taxonomy (NCBI): domain Eukaryota; kingdom Metazoa; phylum Chordata; class Mammalia; order Primates; family Tarsiidae; genus Cephalopachus; species Cephalopachus bancanus. Next base: position 6,784,098 of record JAPVLO010000076.1, read on the forward strand.
GAAGGTATCACCAACTTTTGATCATGATGATGTTGAAGTGTCAAAAAATAAAGATTAATGACTATGCAGCATATCTTGCTAAGACCACATGGAAGTAAAAAATGTGTGCTAGAAAGATTATAAATATGCTAAAAGAACCATGATTGATGGAAAAACTTTGCTGTGTCTTCAGATCTCCTATTTGCACCCTCTCAGTATATCTTCACCACTGTTCTGAAACTGAGCTTAAATACAACTCTGCACATTTTAAAATATATATTAATAACTTCTGTCAGAAAGTAATAACTGCCAATTATTTTTTTGCTGCCTGTTATGTGACAAGATTAGGCCCTTTGCATTTATTTGTTTTAATTCTCGTAACACTTCTTAGGTATTACTATCTCTGTTTCGCAGATCAATAAACCAAGGCTCAAAGAAATTGATTTACTGGCCCTAGTAGCAGTGGCTATGATTAGAACCTAGGCCCATGCAACTTCAAAGTCCATCTTACCGCCAAGTCCATTTACCGCCACTCTTCTACAGTCTTTTCCTCTGATCAGAGTGTGAATGAAGCAGTCTTAAAATTATTAATTCATTCTATAAGACTTGTTTGCATTGCTATTTTGGACGTAGTGCTAAGACCACATGTCTGTTTGAGAATGTGCATACATGTGGGAAGGCTTTGGGTTCCATGAGCAGACACTGATTTTAGTATATTTCTCAACTGACACTCCACTGTACTTGTCTTAGTTGTCTTATTTGAAAATAAGCATGGTTTTCCTTTGCTATGAGAATTAATGGTGTGAGAAAATAGTCATGAGATATTTATTTGTTAAGCAACATATCCTGTTCAACCTCTGTTGAAACAAAGTATACTCAAGAAAATCTGGAACAGTTTGAAAGAGATGACACTTTTTAAGTTGTTATCTACTTTCATTATTAAAAATTCAGAAAAACAAAATGAAAACAAAGTCATCATTAAAAACACCACCAAAGGATAACCACTGTTAATATTTTGACTTTTTTTCTTATAAGTATATGATTAGGAGTGGCATATGAATGTATATGCAAAGTAAAATTTTAATTTCTGGAGTTTTGAACTTGTGGAGCATGTGTGGAGGAGTTATCAGAAGGCCTTTCTTTTCCAGGTATCCCTACACCATCACCTCTGCTAGAAATCTTGGTATAAGAGAACATATTGAATTTATCTCTGCCTTAAGACAGTCTGTTTTTATTCTCAATTTCCTATATTTTAGCTGTAGTTGTTAGGATTACTAAGCAGCCCTTGTTTTCTAGCTTTACCAATCACATTACACTTCTTACAGGAGAGAAAAATCTTAATAAGGAAAAATAACTTGAAGGGAGCACCTTCAAAGTCTATAGGTAGGTAGATATTGTTTCTTAATTTTTTAAAAAAATCAGTCTTTCATTGAACACAAATGTTTTGAGTAGCTGCTCAAGAATTTGGTTGGTTTCCTGCCCAGGAAAGTACACTTTCTAGCAAAGAAGGCAGACAGATACACAATAAAATATAATAAGTGTTATAATAGAAGAGTGACCAGGTGACATTTTGGAGCAAAAAAGATTACTATCAGGAAGCCAGTAGTGCCTTTTGAGTCAGTCTTGAAGGAATAATAAGCATTTACCAGGTGACCCTTAAGGTGTTTGGGCAATTATTTTACCTAGCCCTAGGTTACCTCACTTCTTATTTCACAAAGAAAATAACATTGTGCAAGAACTCTCCCTTTCTCTTGAAATATAGCTGTATTCAGACCTCTCCTACCCTCTTTCTAGATTCAGAGGAGGTTTTCTTCTATTAAAGGTTGATTTCTTCACCTGTACTCAGTTCACTTTCCCATTTGTATAGCCAAGCAACTTAAGCCTTAAACCCCTACACCAGCAGTTCTCAAAGTGTGGTTGGGGTCTCCAGAACTCTTTCAGAAGGTCTATAGGGTTAAAAATCACATATGGGTAAAAAATTAATTCTGAGTGCAATGGATTTTAATGTGCAAAGTTCATTGATACAACTTCAGATTCTACATTGCAACTTACCTTTAGAAAGTTACTCCTTGTCAAACTTTAGTGTAGTATCAAAGAAATTTTGACTAGTTTATGAAGAGGCTATTAAAATACTCCTTTTCCTACTATATGTGTATGTGGAGCTGGATTTTCTGAATTTATATCAACCAAAACAACATACTGCAGCAGATTGAATGCAGAAGTGGATGCGTTAATTCAGCTATCTGCTATTAAGTTAAACATTAAAGAGGTTTGCAAAACAATGCCACTTTTCTGTTTTTTGGAAAAATATATTTTTATTAAAATATGTATGCTAACATGTAGTACATTTATTATTGTTATTTTAGATGTATTAATAAGTCGTGTTTAAATTTCTTCGTGCCAATTTATATAATAAGTATTAGTAGATATAACCAACATAAACAAAAGCCCTTTGAGGTCCACAATAATTTTTAAGAGGGTTAAGGATCCTGAGACCAAATTTGAGAGCTGCTGTTCACTCACTTGTGAACTCTTCCCCTTCATACCCCGACTTCTTGGAAAATCTACAAAGGGTGCCAAAAAAAAGTATATACATTTTAAGTATGACATTCGCTCAAAAGATGGCGTTAATCAAATGAATGCTAGCATCACCATGCGACAGGCGGGACAGTCAAAGAAAATGGCAGAAGCACAGTTGCTCGAATATCATACTGCACAATGCTCTCATAATTTACTTCAACTTTGAAAAGTAATACATAGATAACATCTTTTAGAATGTGTATACAGTTTTTTGGCACCCCCTGTATTTTTGCTATTCACTCACTTTTCTACTAGAGATGTTGTCACCAGTGACCTTCTGGTTTTCAAATCTAACCTACCAATCAGTGCTTATTTTACATCTCTAAATCTTTTATACCAACCTGCCCCACATTCTAGAAATCTCTGGTATCCTTCTGTCCTGGATTTTTTCTTGCCTTCATGACTGATCAACACTTTTAAAAGTTCTTTCACACCATCCCTTTCCATTCTAAACATTCCTAATAGGTAACCTTATTTTCACTGTTGCTTTAGTATGAGTGTATGTTCTCAGTTTATATGAGGGAACTTTAAAAAGTTTGTGGAAAAATTGAATTAGAAGATTAAAAAACTGTATTTGTCAGCATAATCTCCATCAAGTTCAAGACACTTTTGTAAATGATGATACCAGCCATTTAGTCTATTCCTAAAGCACTGAGGGTCCTGGGAATTTACCATGTCAATGAAGTCTCTTTTACATTATGAAGAAAACTGGGTGCCCTTTAAGAAATCTTCTGAGATTAGGAAACAAAAAAGCCAGAAGGTGTATGCCTAATGGTTTCCCACTGGTACTCTCACAAAGTTGCCCTTGTTTGAAGAGAGAAATGAGCAGAAGCATTGTTGTAGTGGAGAAGGACTCTCTGGTTCAGCTTTGCTGAACATTGTTCTGCTAAAGCTTTGACTTACTTCACTCAAAACACTCTCATAATAAGCTGATGTTATCATTATTTGGCCCTCCAGAAAATTAGCAAGCAAATTTCCTTGGGCATCCCACAAAAACTGTTGCCATGACATTGCTCGTGACTGGTCGACTTTTGCTTTGACTGGAACATTTCTACCTTTTGGTAGCCATTGTTTTGATAGTGCTTTGTCTTCAGGATCATACTGGTAAAACCATGTTTCATCTTCTATTACAATTCTTTGAAGAAATGCTTCAGGATCTTGATCCCATACTAGTTTAAAATTTTCATCGAAAGCTCTGCTCTTATCTGCAGCTGCTCTGGGCACGACAGTTTTGGCACCCATTGAGTGGAAAGTTTGTGCAACTTTATCAGTAAGAATTGTGTTAGCAGAATCAGTTGAGATGTCTGGTGTTGACTATTGTTTCTGTTTGTAGGTCCTCTTATAGATCCTCTTGAACAGAATGAATTTCTTCAAAAATTGATATGAGTGGTCTGCAGCTGCAGGCTACATCTTCAACATCATCTCATCCCTTCTTAAAGTGAGTTATTTATTTGTAAACTGCTGATTTCTTTGGAGCATTTTCCCCACAAACTTCATTTCCCCCACAAACTTTTCATAAAGCATCAATGATTTCACCGTCGTTTCACCCTTAACTTCACCATAAATTTGATGTTTGTTCTTGCTTCAATTTTAGCAGAATTCATGTTGCTCTGATAAGGGCTCTCTTCAAACTGTCTTATCCTTCTTAGTGCTTCAAACTAGATCCTGTTCAGAAATGTTATAACAAGTTAGTATGAGTTTGTTTGTAAAAAAAAAAATTGAAATCATGCATAGCTTTTTCACAATATGCATTTTATAAGAACTTTATGAAGACTCCTTATATATGAGAATACTTACATAGAGAACATATTCTTTGCTGAAACCTCTCTCCGAAGCTCCAGACCATATATATGGGCACTTGTTGCCAACTCCCCTAGATGGTACCCAAGGTAGATATTTCGCATTTAACATGAGCCAAAAAAACAAAACCAAAAAACCATGTAATCATATTCTTTGTTCCCTCTCTCCCCCTTTTAAAAATCCCTAATCTCTGATGAAATTGTTTTGATTTGACCTCTTAAATCTTTTAATCTTTTTATTCTCCATTCCCTGACCCTATACTTTTTCGGGTTCTCATTTCTGCTCACATAGATTATTGCAGAAGTTTTCAAACTGGTCTCCTTGCCTCAACATACATCTTTTTAATTTTTTATCTGGAGGAATCCACTAAATCAAATAAAATCATATCACATCCATTCTCAAAATCCTGAAGTGGCTCCCCTATAACTTTTAGTATAAGTTTAATCCCTTGTCTTAGTCTATAAGGCACGTGATTATTTGGCCCTGCTACCTCTTTAACCTCATCTCTTCTCACTTAATCATAGGCATCCTTATGATGCAGCCATAGCAAACTTCTTGTCTGAGCCTAACCCATGTGCTCCCGCCATTTTCCATGCTTTTTCCTCTACCTGGAATTTTCTTTTGGGGGTTATCTTTATTCCCTTTTATTCACCCTTCTAACCTCCCACTACACCTAAATCTATCTTGATATACCTCCTTCAGACTGCCTGTGTTTGGTGCCCCTTCTCTGGGTCCCATAACACTCTGAACATACCTCTTGCAACATCTATCATTCATTGTCACTGTTTGTATCCTCTGGTAGTATGAACAGCTTGGGAACGAAGATTTCTCTCTTCTCTGTGCTTCCATCTCTTGGTATAAAGCTTGACATATATGTTTGTTGAATGTATGAATGAATGAATTAATGAATGGAAAAGAATGGTCTTTCTAGAAAAGAGAATGATATGAACAATATATGTGTTATAAAAGCAGTGTCATGCTGCATGAAGTTTAGAATCAGACATAAGTTCAAGTCCTAGATTTTTCACGTATTACCTTTGTGAAATAGAGATGACAAAATTGCCTTAGTCACTGAAAAGATTAAGTGAAATCTATAGATAACCTTGTATAGAACTGAGTAATAATTTATTCATTCCTAAAATAAATACCTAACAAAACCAATATCGACAATGTCACTAGAATATATACAAGTCTCTAGGTATAGATTAATGAATAAGATGAGCGAAGTCCCTGAACTCATGGAGCTTAATGTCTAATGGGGAAGACAGACAATAAACAAGTAAACAAATAAATATATGATTACAAATATGTTGTACAATGTTGAAAGATAATTAAGTGGAGGGCAGATAGACATACTTAGGTGTAGTGGTCAAGGAAGTCCAATGAGAAGAAGTGAATACTAACATAGAAGATGTAGTGGTCAAGGAAGTTCAGCGAGAAGAAGTGAACACTAACATAGAAGCCTAGGATATGGAGATACTTTTTCCTTTTTGCTTCTTTGTAGCTTTAGAATGTTGTTCCATATCAGTGTATTATTTACTCCAAAATTAATTGTGTTGTATTTTTAAAATAGAAATATATAGTGAAGCAGAAATAATTAACAGAAGAATATCTGAATCTGTTTGTCTTGATTAATTGGAAGGAAAGATTACAACCTACGAGAATGAGAAATATAGAGAACAAATAAAAACCTTGCAGAGAAAGGTAAAGGTATGAAAGAGTCACTAAGGACAATGAGAGAAGACAAGTAGACGGATTAACAGCAGTGTGAAAGGCTCTGTGGAAAAGTGGGGACCGTAAAATTGAATTCACACCAATCTGTCCAGTTATCTGGTTCTCTACAGCTGCGTTTAGCAGTCCTGTATGTAAGTAAAGTTGTGAGATTTATCACTGGCTGCAACGCTCCAGGGTAGAGTAACAGAAGAAAAAGGATTTTGCAGAAATAAAGAATCTGCCTAGAGAGTAAAGTGGTGATCTACAGGCTTTGCATTGTAGGAAATGAATTGTGCTCAGACAGATCTCATGGACTCAAAAAATATGCAGGGGTCAAGGAAGAGCAAGTTAGGTGGAAAGTAGATGAATGACCATGTCTTTTAATATTGTACAGATTGTTTCAGTACTTTTTTTTACTTCTACCAAAGAGCATTACATACATTTTTAGTAGTAAATAATTACTGATTAAGAAAAATATTTTAAATTAAAAGTTTTTAAATTAATTTGATTTCTGAATGTGTTCACAGAAATTTTTCTGTAAACTTTTTTCTCCTTTGTGTAAATTTCACTTGGAATATCAATGTCAGAAAAAAGTCCCCCAATTTTTATTGATATTTATAGATAGGAAAAGATAGCAAATCCAGAGTACAATTGGAGAAATAATTACGATTTTAGCTTCTTCTTAGAATATCAACAACTTGACTTGTTCCTTTATTTTGTATAATCAGTTGCCAACATTTCATATGATATTGTAAAGTATGATATATAAGCTTACAGATGTCATCTCTAAAACTACTGTAAAATTTTAATGAGAATTTTCCATATTTTAGGAATAGAAGATGAACAAACCTATAACACCATCAACATATGTGCGCAGCCTCAATGTTGGACTAATTAGGAAACTGTCAGATTTTATTGATCCTCAAGAAGGATGGAAGAAGTTAGCTGTCGCTATTAAAAAACCATCTGGTGATGATAGATACAATCAGTTTCACATAAGGTAACATATAAAAAATTATTTTTCATTTTAAATTCTTACATCAGAATCTGGAATGATTAATAGGTATAAGTATTGTCTAATGTTACTGTTTAGAAAGTGAACCTTTGACTGTGGAGGAGATGATAATAAGTAACCTGTTTTTTTGTTGTTTTTGTAATTTTTTCTTCATTCTCCAATATGTCAGCTGGGCTAATATGGTGATTTGCAGATATGATTTGGGGTTAGAATCAAGATTCCTACCTTTGCTCTGGTTCTCTGTTTGGCAAACCAAGTATAGTTCACTCTGCCTCACCCTTCTCATTTCCATGTTGAAGGAATATAAAAATGTTGTAAAAATCTCTACTAAAAATCTGAAGGCTAAACTTCAAAGTGTGTGAATCTCTGATACACTCTAACAATGTATTCTGAAAGTTTTTCAAATTGCCATTTTAAAGTTGTTACTTATAAAGTGTGTGCATCTATTTACAGAATTCTTAGATCTTAGGCAGGATTTTTCAGTGCTATCTTCAGATAATTTCCATTTTCCCCTTTACTCATCTCTGTTTGATTTAGTGTAAAATCTCAGTGCAGATTTTATTTTTGTCAGTCATTGCAGTTAAACCTTATGTCAAAATTTGTCTGTGGTAGTAAGAGGAAAAGAAATCTATTTGTATGATTTTCAGCTTTAACCTGAAAGACTCTTGTCTTTCATATTGGCTTTGTCTTTCATGTTAGTCCTTCCAGTGAATGTTTCCTCATATGAAGGGTGAACATATTAAATCATTTGGAAGAAGCTTACTTTTAAACCTTGTAAGCCAACTTAGAAAGATAGTTTGTTGATATTACTGTTAAAACTTGGAGGGTAATTGGGACAGCGGTGGTGAGAAGAAAAAGATCTTTTTTACAAAACAGTGCCAGAAAATAATCATTAAAAGAAAGATAGAAAGTTACTGATTTGTAACCCCAATGAATAATTATTCACCCAAGATTCATCAGTAAGCCTAAAAGCATAAGGTGAAAAACTTTTGATGAACAAGATATGCACAAGATTTTAAGGTATTATCCACCAATTATCTATGAATTCTGAAAAGAAGGAGAAAGGTACTTCTATAATGAAGAAATCTGGTGTGCCACCCTAACCAGGTGATTAAACTTTAGCATCACTAGTAATGGTTCAAAATGCCATTCTGTACCTCTGGACATGAGATAGTGGGAAGAGCATATTACCATGTATGAAGTGTTCTTACCAAAGATTTTAATTTGAATTTAATCATGAGAAACTAGTCAGACAAATCTAGAGTATGAGACATTCTACACGACATCTGGCCTATACTCTGAAATGCCCACAGACACAGATTGAAAGAGAGCATGCCCATGTGACAAAACATTATCAAGTATATAATTGACGAATCTAGGTGAAGGGTAAGTCGTTGTTCACTGTATTATTTTTTTCAACTTTTCTGTAAGTTTAAAATTTTTCAAAACGAAAACATTAGAAGAAAAACATAAAGGGGCTTAATTGATTAAGTTTTTAAGTATTACTTTTCAAAACTAAGTTTTTATTTTAAAGAAATGGAATGAAAACTAGTTCTGTGTTTGTTCATCAATTTAATTGAAATATAGTTAAGATCAAAGGAATAATTCCTTAATTTTATGTATATTCTATTTAATTAAACAGGCTGGTTTATTAAAAGTTATAAACTAGCATAGTTACATCATATAAGAAGTAGTGTATCTTAGTAGATTGAGAACATACCCTATGTCAAGTGAAATCTGAATTTGGATCTCAACTTGGATACATCTTTATTGACTGTGTAGCTATGGGCTGGTTACTCTGTCTCTCCAAGCCTGGTTTTCTCATTAGTAAATTAGTATGATAATCATAGTATCTTTAAATGAGCTCATATGTGTGCCTCCAACAGCACACTGAGTAAATGCTCAGTAAGTACCCAGTAATTCTTAACTTTTATCATCATCATCTTTGGCATTTTTTCTCATTCTGCCTACCCTTTCTGTCTCTGTAATTCCTACTGGTTCACTTATTGTTACTTTCCTTAAATAGGAGGTGCTATTGGCAAGACAAGGGTAGAGGGAGGAATCAATTCCTATTTTAATATGAACTCAGTGTATGAATGCTGTGATTTGAATGTGTCCCCCAAAGTTCATTTGTTGGGAATTTAACTTCTACTGCAGCAGTGTTGAGAGGTGGTTTCTTTAAGAGGTGATTAGATCATGAGGGCTATATCCTTATGAATGGATTAATGTTATGATGTGAATGGGTTAGTTATCTTGGGAGCAGGTTCTTGATAAAAGGATGGGTTTGGCTCCCTTCCTCTGTCTCTCTCTCGCTCTCGTTCTCTCATTCGTGTGCTCTTTTGCCCTTCCACCCTTCCACCATGGAATGATGCAGCAAGAAGGCCCTTACCAGATACAACTCCTCGAACTTGGAATTCCAGAACCGTGAGCCAAATAAATGTTGATTGTTTATAAATTACTTACTCTGTGGTATTCTGTTCTAGCAGCAAAAACAGCCTAAGACAATCGACTAATTATGTTTCTCTGTGACTTGCTTTTAAGGAGATTCGAAGCATTACTTCAAACTGGAAAAAGTCCCACTTCTGAATTACTATTTGACTGGGGCACCACAAATTGTACAGTTGGTGAACTTGTGGATCTTTTGGTCCAAAATGAGTTGTTTGCTCCTGCGAGTCTTTTGCTCCCAGGTAAACTGAGTGTTGCCAGGGTGTCCACAATTAGGGTGGAAAAACAAACAGCAGAAAAAGAAACATTTCTTCTTACTCTTACTTTTTTCTTATAGTAGATGAACCTTAAATTTGAGAGTCCCTTTTATTCTTTCAGCTCTCTTCAGCTCTTTAAAAAATAATAATAATAACCAGACATAGGACACTATGGACTGCTGCTGAGGTGATGGAAGCTTCATGACTGAGTTTGATCCTAATATTAGTTTTGTGCCAGGAGGAAGTTGAGCAGGATATAGTCTTTAGAAATCTAGCTTAAGCTATAAGAAAATAATTATTCTGTTGAGTTCTTGCCTTTTTTATTAAACCTTCAACTTCCATTCTGATGGAACTCTATGATAATTATCTTTTAAAATTGTATCCTAGTGTATTAGTATCTGGTTGCTGTCCTTATAACCTTACTGTTTTCCCTTTGATGCCATCTACACCAGTGGTTCTCAACCTTTATTATGCATAAGAGTCACCTGAGTTCTTGTTAAACATGTAGATTCTTGAACTCTATTCCAGACCACTTAATCAGAATTCTGGAATTGGGTACAAGATCTGTGCTCTTGCATAAATGCTTCAGTGCCTCTGATATAGGTGACTCACAGACCACTGTTGAAAGCACTGCCTTACTCTCTCTACCCATGTTTATCACAGCTTACATATTCTTACTAGGTAGTTTCTAGTGTGTGCTGTGAGAATGTGGGACTGACCTGTAGAAATGGGAATAATGTGAACGGAACCAAGTTTCTAGTGTGACTTTTTCACAAACGCTTCTTTCTTATAGAAGAACAACTTGTACCTTACTTCGTTTGGCAGATGCTGTTCCCAAAATTGCGAATACTCTGCCTTCTAAAGAAGCTGTAACAGTTCAGCAGAAACAGATATCTTTATATGGCAAAGATAGGACATCTGTGACACCTATGCAGAATCTTGAACGGAACTATACGCCACCTGATTCTTCAAGTTCAGATAATAAAAGTTTAGAAGTTAGTGATACACGTAAGTAACTTTTTTAGTACTCTCTACTAGTGGATTTGTTAAGACTGTCACTGCTTTCTTTCTTTTTTTTTTTCTTTCTTTTTCTTTTTTAGTTGGAGTCTCACTGTCGCCCAGACTGGAGTGCAGTGGCCACTCCCGGCCACCGCAGCCTCGACCTGCTGGGCTCCGGCCATCCTTCCGCCTCAGCCTTCCAAGTAGCTGGAACTACAGGCGCACGCTACCACGCCTGGCTAATTTTTTTTATTTATTGTAGAGATGAGGTCTCGCCTGCCCAGGCAGGTCACGAACCCGCGGACTCAGGCAATCCACTCACCTCAGCCTCCCAAAGGCGCGGGATTACAGGCTGAGACACCGAGCCTGGCTCTGTCACTACTTTCAAATAACACTCTTCTTTTGTTTGTACAGCAATCAGAGGCACAGGCACACTAGAAATAGTTCTTTTGTGGGCTTTCTATCTCTTGATTTAAGTACCATCTCCATTGTATAAATCAGTATTTTCAGTGATCAGAAGCAATTAGAAATTCATACAACCAGAGAAGCAATGAAAAAAATAAGTAAATATTTACGTAACTTGAAAGGGTCACTTTTTAAAAAGAAAATATGTGGCTAGAGTTTTGAATGGATAGACTACACCCACCCAAATATGTGAATAGAATTTTGGGTGGGTGACTACAGTATTTGGTGGGCTGGATTGCCAAACAACTCTTAAGATAAAGCTTCAGATTTGTATTTTCAAAATGGTAAAACCCTCTTCTTTCTTGCCTGTTTATAAATATTTGCAAATATTTAAAAATTTGCAAATATTATAAATATTTGCATGCATGTGAAATCTTCAAATGAGAAAGTATTAGAGTTATTAAAACCAATTTCTTTCTTTATTTAAGCACCTTTTTATTTTACTGACATTATAGGTTTTCACAGTTTTTCTTTTTATGAATTGAAGAGCATCACAAATAACTTTGATGAAAGACCTATTTCTGTTGGTGGCAATAAAATGGGAGAGGGAGGATTTGGAGTTGTGTATAAAGGCTACGTGAACAACAGAACTGTGGCAGTGAAGAAGCTTGCAGCAGTAAGTTATATATGATATTTGGGGGAATAAAAAGAATAAAAGAAAGAGTTGCTTTCTAGTGTACTGTATAATAGACTTGAAGTTAATCTTTAGGAAATATATTATTTCAGTATGTATATTCTTTAAGTAGACACCATTCCAGAATGGTAGTTCTGTTGAAAGCTATGAACCTTGTCCCCAGAAGAAAGTAGTTATGCACACATACATATGATCATACATATAATTGTGGGAGATTCACAAAATAGAATTGAGAATCCCTGCTCTACACAGTGCTTCATGTGTAGTTAGAATTTAAATGGTAAGATATGAGGAAATTTTTGTACAAATAACTTAGTTTATGTTACTTTTCCCATTTAAATATAAAGTTTGGGAAATATGCATTAAGAAAAAAAGATTGAAAAATTTCTTATCTGTGTCCTTTTTGTTCCCATTTCTATTGAGGTGTTTACCTTTTACTTATTTATTTGTTTTATTCTAAACCTGTTCTATACTAAAAATATCAATCCCTTCTTGTCATGTATGTTGCAAATGCTTGTACAGTCTTTGATTTTCTTTTTGCATTCAAATTTGCTTATTTTCTGTCTCACAGGATATTTTTTCAGAATTTTTATGCAGTGAAGTTTCATATTATTTCATTTTGTTCCTACAGTAATTCAATGAGATTTATTTATTTTTTTCATTTCACTAACCAGCCATGGACCTTGAGCAAATCAATAGTATTTCTATATCTCAGTTGTTCTTTGTACTGGGAAGAATAATACCTTATTGTTCTTAAGAAAAGGAGATTACCCCATTGATCTCCTGAGCCCCCTTCCAGCTTTAAGAGCCTTGGAGTTATTGTAGTGTATTATATTGTATATTATTTTATTTTTTCAGATGGTTGACATTAGTACTGAAGAACTGAAACAGCAATTTGATCAAGAAATAAAAGTAATGGCAAAGTAAGTGTTAATTTGGCAGTGTGGTATAGTGAAAAATAACAAGACAAGGAATAAGGAATCTGATTTCTTACCCAGAATATGCTGTGAACTAGTGATATCTACAAATATATGAAATTAAAATAAAAGATTTAGATTGGAGAAATTAAAAATACTTTTGGCTCTACAGTTCTATGACTACATATACTAATATGCCCATTGATTAAACGGCAGTCAGTATTTTAAGATCACAACAGTTACATGGAATTTCAACTGTCTTCCATTATTATGTTTTGTGCTACCAGAATTCATGAGAGATCAGTTGTAGCAATACTTTTTAAAAAACTGTTTAAAAAATAATAGGCCCTTAGATATAAGTTAACACCTGTAAAGGAACTAGGAAAGTGTTATATACAAGGATGCTTAGAAGGTATTGACCCAGTATGTTGGGAAATTGTCAGCATCATTGGAAAGAGTAGGAGGAACAGGTCCAGAAATTCATTTTGATAATCATAGTGATTGACATCTGAGAGTGTGTGGTATGCCAAGCACTGTGTTATGTACTTTATCGTCATCTTTGCAATTAACCCTCACAACAACTGTTAAAACCGTCCCCTGTCTATTTCTTTAACTGAGATTTAGAAACATTAAAACTTTAGAAATTTGTTCAAGGTTATAACCAGTAAGTATCAGAAATGAGATTGAAATGCAGATCTGTCTGATTACAGGGCTTGAGCTTTTGGTCTGAATTCTGAAGGGACTTACCAAAAATACCCATCTGCCGGGCTCGGTGGCTCAGCCTGTAATCCCACGCCTTTGGGAGGCTGAGGTGAGTGGATTGCCTGAGCCCATGGGTTCGAGACCCGCCTGGGCAGCGAGACCTCATCTCTACAATAAAAATCAAAATATCAGCCGGGTGTGGTAGCGCATGCCTGTAATTCCGGCTACTCGGAAGGCTGAGGCGGAAGGATTGCAGGAGCCCAGCAGGCGAGGCTGCGGTGGCTGGCAGTGGCCACTGCACTCCAGTCTGGGCAACCGAGTGAGACTCCAACTAAAAAAAAAAAAAAAAATTATACACATCAGACATACTGCGATAAAACCTCAATTCTAGTTATTTAACCTCAAGAAAAAGTTAATAGACTGGAATTGATTCAGCACAGTAAAAATAATATACACTGTTAAAAAAATCAAAACTTTTTTTAGAATTTATCTTCCCCACTCCTACCCCAACTCTTTAATCATAAAAGTAACTTATTACAGTAGATAATCTGAGAAATACAGGAAAATATTATTAAATAATGAAAAACATCTCAAATATATCACTCAGAGATAGCCACTGCTAATGTATTTATGTACTTGTTTCATGATATGTGTCCCATTTTCCCCATGTCATTGAAAATGATTTGAAAGCATTTTAAATTATTGTACAACATCCTAGCATATGTGAGGATCATATTTTATTTATCCATTACTCTACTAGATTTGTCACTAATTTTCAATATTACAAATTAAAGCTTCTTTAAATCTCTTTGTACATAAATCTTTAAATGCGTTTCTACTTATTTCATTAATATAAATTTCTGCACAAAGGCAGGAACAACTGACACTGGCACTATTTGCAGGAGGAGGGAAGTAGTGGGCATAAAAGGCACAACATTGTGTATCATGTCCACTACTGGGAGGAGAGAGGGCTTGCTAGAAGCCCAAACCTCACCCGCATGCAATTTACTTTTGTAGCAAATCCTCATGTGGACCCCAACAACTCTACAATAAAAATGTTTTATAAAGGTAAAGTTCTAGAAGAAGAATTTCTAGGTAGGAATGTAGGTAGGAATAAAAGAACTTTTTAAAGACTTTCTAAATATATGTCCAAATAGATTTATAGAATAAGTTACGGTAATTTATATTTCTACCAACAGTGTATTACAATTTCAGATTTCACTGATTTTTCAGGTTTCTTTGCTACCATTGAATACTGTTACTAGTTTTTAGTAAGTGCCAATCTCTTGGCCAAGTTTCTTAACTCTCTATTCATTAGTTTTCTCATTTATAAAATGGGATAATAATGCTTCATTAACTTACAGTATAAATTCAGCAAATGTTAATGATTCATGTTTAAAATTTGTCAGTTTGGTGGAAAATGGAACACTTATTGCTTTCATGTGCACTTCTTAAAATCTTTTTGAGGGTAGAAGAACTCTGATTTAATATAATGAAATGCTAGAATTGTGGATCACTTTGAATGAACAAAATGAATAAACACTTGAATAAAACACTTACCATGTGCCAGGTATGTTTCCAGGTTCTCACATACATGTTTTCTCCTTTAATTCTCTCAGCATTCATAGTACATAAAAGGTACTATTTTCTTCATTTAGTAGAAAAAGGAACTGAGGCTCACGGAAGTATTAACCTGCCATAGGTTGCATATCCAGGAGGTGGCAGAGCTAGACTTTAAACGTAGGACTTTGAACTCTGAGCCCTGCTTTCTTTCTGCTGTATCACAGATGCCTATAGCTTTGTATAGTACAAGTCTCTTTAGCTTTAATACTCTCACATATATAAACTCAAATTAGATTATTAATAATTTGATGTGATTAAGTATCGGAAATGTATAAATTAGATGTGAATAAAGATCCTATCTGTAAGTCAGTGCTTTGAGTGCTAGAGATTCTTGAAAGTATTAGCATAAAAGTTTCAACAAGCATCTTGAGATCTTGTTTATGCCATCATAAAAAATTGGGTTAAACAAAGGTTACATAATCCTAGTACTTAATCAAACTATTACAAATTTCAAAAATCTGAATTATTTACCTTTTATTATAAAATAGAAGTTTTTCTTCTAATGTTGATCAATGCTGACTGAAAAGAATCACAGAATATTATAAACAGTTGTAATATACATATATAAACATATGACAACTAATATGTAAAAAACTGTTTTCTTGCTCTCTTTTATATTAACATTTTAAATAGAATAACTTCCAACTTAAAGTTGAATGTGCCAATACTTGTTAGGATAATTTTGCTTGGAAAATTATTTATTTATCACAGGTGTCAACATGAAAACTTAGTAGAACTACTTGGTTTCTCGAGTGATGGAGACGACCTCTGCTTAGTATATGTTTACATGCCCAATGGTTCGTTGCTAGACAGACTGTCTTGCTTGGTAAGATGTTTATTCATCAGGTTGTTTGACTTTCTGTTTATTTGTTGGAATACTAATGTTTACTTTGTGGCTAGATCGTTTAAACCACATTAAACTTAATATTTTTCCTGCTCTATGAAAATTGTACAGTTGATATAGAAACAGTTGTGATTGTTACTCTCTTAAGTGACAATCTAAAATGTAAAATTAACAGTCAAGGCTAGACTATGAAGATGCTTTTATATACTTTTATCTTCAAATAAGAAATGATAACAGTCATTTGATCTTATTTATTTTTTAACAATTTTGAAAAGTAGTTCTAAACTCTTAGTGCTATAATATCATCTTCATTGTTGCCTAGAAAAATATTGTCATAGTTTTCTACAGATTTTATCTTTTTTAAAAAAATTGGTTTGTTTCTTCTTAAGGATGGTACTCCACCACTTTCTTGGCACATGAGATGCAAGATTGCTCAAGGTGCAGCTAATGGCATCAATTTTCTACATGAGAACCACCATATTCATAGAGATATTAAAAGGTAAATGCTACTGTTAAAAAGCTTTCAGAAAGCCATCTTTAAAGAACAATTTGCTGTCATTTTTTTTTCTTTTTTTAAAAAATGTATTATAAAATAATAGACATGGTGACTTGCTGTGTGGCACAGGATGGTCTTGAGCTCCTCTCAGTCCTTCCTTCTTGGCTTCCCAAAGTACTGGGATTGCAGGCATGAGCCACAGCTCCTCGCCTGCTGTCACTCTTTCTATTCACTATTCACATGCATGTCTTAACTTAGGGCATCTGGACTTTTTTCCCCATCACTCCATGAAAACTATTCTTACTAAGGTCATCTATCATCTCCTTTTTTCCAAACCCAGTCGCCTATTTTCAGTACGCATTCTACCTGACCTTTGTTTTATTTTGCTTTAATAACATGTTATTCTGTTTTTCCTGACCACTTTTGCCTTGTAAAGACTAGTTTTTTCTTTGTTTCTGGATCACCACTCTTTTCTGAATCACCTTCATCCTCCCTGAGTACTTTTCAATACTCTGCCTTCTTGTGTATTTATCTAGTTAAATATTTGCCTACTATATGCTAGGCACTGTAGATGACAGAGTTAGCAAAAGTATCATATACAGAGCTTAATATCAATCAAATAATCACAAAATAATAAAAAATATAATAATAATAATAATAATAGAATGTTAGTGTATAGTGTAGTATATAGGAATAATACAAAGAAGGTGAAATTTCCACAGCAACCCAAAGAATGAGCAGACAATAATTAGACACAGTTTGAAGACAGCTATAGAAGATAGGGAGAAAAACATTCTAGGCAGAAGGAACCGCATTTGTAAGACCAGTTGTAAAAGGAAATATTACAGGATAATAAATTACAAGAAATGTATGCAGTTTGATTGATGTACCAAAAGTGAAAGGGTGATAGATGGGAGATAAAACTATGGAGATGGGCATGGAGCTAAGTCCTGTAGGACCTAATAGACCAAGGTAAGGTCTTTAGTTTTATCAAAGGTGTAAGTGGGTTCTGTTGAAAATTTTAAGTAGGAATGTGGCATCATGTTTAAGTTTTGCAAAGATAGCTTTGACTCCAATGTAGGGACAGTTTGTAGGAAGAAGTAGTTAGTAGGCTATCATAGAAGTCTTGGTGGTGGCAGTTCATGTGAAGAGAGGTGAGTAGATTTGAGAGATTACAATGGCAAGACCTGCTCAGAAGGAACCAGGGAGACAGAAGTATCTGAAATAACTCCTGGAATTACTGTATCCAGACTTGTATTCTGGAATGATTGTGGCATGATTACTTTATATAGAATGGATTGAAAGACAACCAGGTTTGGCTGGCATTAGAAGAGTGACTGAAAATGTGAGTTCTCTTTTTTACATGTTGTATTTGAGGTTCTCTTAAGATATGGAAGTAGAGACATTAAACAGACTATAATTCTGAGATATGGATCTGAACGTAGGTGAGCTGAAGATGTAAATGTATATACTACTTGCATACAGGTGATAATTAAAATGACTGCATTCACATAAGGAGAAATGCAGATTACAAAAAGTTCCCAAGATTAAGTCCTGAGGAACCCTAAGACTTGATGACCAGGTAGAAGAGAAGGATGCCCCCCCCCAAGAAAAATCTAAGAAAGTACGTACACAAAAAGATAAGATGAAAACCAGAAGAGTGTGGCATCCCTGAGAATAAGGAAAGTGTTTCATAAGAGGGAGTAGTCAAAAGATTAAAGTACTTTAATCATCAGGTTAACATCACAAAGGTCATCAGTGACTGTATGAAGATCTATTTCATGTAGTAATTGGGTTGGAAGTCAGGTAGTAGTTGAGGAGAGAGTGGGAGCTAAAGAATTGAGATATGAGTATAGACAAGTCTTTAAAGATATTTTACTAGGGAGTAGTGATAGCTAGGAATAGGTATGTCATTCAGGAAACATTTTTTAAGATAGCAGAGACTACAGCATGCTTATGTACTTATGAGAAGGATGCAGATAAGTGGAAGAAGATGCAATAGAACCAAGAAGTGAGGTAGTGTATAGAGTAAGGTTCCTGAGAATATAGGAAGCAGTTCAAGCAGAGGGACTGACCTTAGATAAGAAGAGACACCCCCTTCTATCCCTTATGTGTCGGTATTCTCTAGTGTTCTTACTTCATTGTCTCTTCCATTCTCCCTACATGTTCTCGCTGAGTGATTTCATGCTGACTTCATCTACTACCATGTTTGTGGGTGACTCTCAAATCTATATTATCAGCTTCCAGTTCTGTATTTTCAGGATCTCCGTACCAAACACTTCACCTAGATGTCCCACAGAAGCCTCTAAGTCAACAAGTCAGAAATCAAACTCATCATCTCTTCAAACCCAAAGTCTTCTTGTATTTCCTTTTTGATTATGTGAAGTCACTGTTCTTTCTCTCTCCCAAACTGAAGACTTTCCCATTCCCTATATCATGCTAATTACAAAGTTTTGTTGACTAAGCCTCAAAGTTTGCACTTCCCATTCATCCTCATTGTTGTGACTCTGTTTAGGCCTTCATTATCTCTTATTTGCTTTATTATAAACCTACCCAGTCAACCTAACACCAATTTGTATCAGTTCTCATCTATTCACTATAACACTGCCAGGTTATAATTCTAAAATTCAAGTCTGATAACATCCATTTCCTATTACGAAAACATTAGCAGGTATACAGTTGCTCACAAGATAAAGTTCAAATTATTTACATGTTCTGTGGATACTAGTTTCTTGAAACCTATCAGATATACTTTCATGTTTTTAATCAATATGTCTGTTACTCTATTTGCTTGAAAGTCCTTTCTTTTCTTCATTTCTTTTCTTCAGTTTTCACTTTTTCTTTGGAATTTTCCCCAGTTCTTCCAGGCACATACATAGTGATTCTCTCAGCATTTTGTACCTAATATTACCACTGTGTTTTTAAACAATTATTTATATACCTTTTCACAGACATGATTTTAATATTCCCCGTGAACTTAAATACTATAAAACAAAGGGAATTCTCAATAAGGTTTTGTTTAATGAAAGTATGAATCTATAAATGAATGCATATAGTGACTGGGAGTCTTTTAGTCATATTATTTTCTCTTCAAAAGATTTCAGATGGTAAAGAAAATAAAGAAATAAATAACTGAGATTTTGGTTGGAAATTTGTTTTTAAGTGAATTGAGAAATGTTAAGAAAGGAATGAATAAAGGTGTTTTGAAAGACTTTGTAGGATGTTACCTTCTAATAAATTATTTGTAGAATAATGAAACTACTAGTGTAGTCTGTTGTATTTCATTTTTATTTTCCTAAAATTTTTTCTTAAGAAACAAAAAGAAGGCCAGGCTTGGTGGCTCAGCCTGTAATCCCAGCACTTTGGGAGGCCGAGGCGAGTGGATTGCTTGAGCCCTCAGTTCGAGACCAGCCCGGGCAACTTGGTGAGACCTCATCTCTACAATAAATCAAAAATTAGCTGGGCATGGTAGTGGGCGCCTGTAGTTCTGGCTACTTGGAAGGCTGAGGTGGAAGAATCGCCAGAGCCCAGCAGGTCGATGCTGGGGTGGCTGTGAGCGTGCCACTGCACTCCAGGCTGGGCGATACAGTGAGACTCCAACTCAAAAAAAAAAAGAAACAAACAAAAAGAAGGCAATCATTTCTCTTTAACTGTAATCTGAGTTCTAGATTTATTTCCATAAATTTCAGGCTTTTATGATGCATACTATAAAATTGTATACTTTGTAAACATATGTGTACATACATGTATGCATATATACATACATGCATACCGTTTGAGTTCCTTGAGGAAAAAGAAAACATTTTTTCAAACTTTACATTTTTTCAGTGCAAATATCTTATTGGATGAAGGCTTTACTGCCAAAATATCTGACTTTGGGCTTGCACGCGCTTCTGAAAAGTTTTCCCAGACAGTCATGACTAGCAGAATTGTGGGAACAACAGCTTACATGGCGCCTGAAGCTTTGCGAGGAGAAATAACATCCAAATCTGACATTTACAGCTTTGGTGTGGTAAGTTCTGTGTACATAATTAGCAACAATAATCATTCTGTTATAACTTTGAAATTGAAATGGAATATTATTTAATACACTGGTCATGATTAGTTTTCTTATGTAATGATGTGAAATGTTCACATTAACCTCTGGTTGCACCACAGAGTTTATAAAAACATCTCCTAATGTGTAAAACTTTTGAGTTGATTTTTAAAATTACTGCAAAAAATTAATTTTCTTGTCATCTTGCCTTATGAATTAGCATGACACCTAATGCCTTGAGTCATGTCATGCAGTAGGTCTCACATGTTTTTAGCATTTTCTAATCTACCAATCTGTTCCTAATAACTTTTAAGACAGAGTAAGGGATAGGTGTAGGTGGTTAGAGAAACTGGGGACTTTTTTTCATCTTATTTTTTCATTGCTGTTTCGCATGTGGAAATTTAACTTCTTAGCACTGTGACGTTGAGGCACAGAGTTGTAGAATATGCCTAATATTTAGAAAATAATATTCTCGTAGACCCAGAGAAAATTATTTTTGTGAAGAATTTCCTGCAAGGCAGGAAAAGGATTGGCAATCCCTAGAACACATGTGTGTTGCTGATTCTTTAGTAAGTTGCTACTACAAAAGAACTGCTTATGAGTATGGTGTGGTCCAAGGTATCCCTGAGGGAAAGGTGGTGAGAAATACCCAGAGCTCATGTTCCTTCAGCTTTAGTACCTAACAGAAATATATGCCTTGTATGGAAATGATAAGTCACATTTCATAATTAAGATCCATATTCCTTCTAATTTCTATGTGTTGTCTCATGTATTATATTAATGGTTTTTTTCTGTTTCCATAGGTTTTACTAGAAATAATAACTGGACTTCCAGCTGTGGATGAACACCGCGAACCTCAATTATTGGTAGCTGAAAGATTTAGTTTTTTTCCAATCCTCTTCTCTTTGCATTTATAGTCTAAATTTATTTGTATATGTTTGGCATCTAGAACTGACATTTTCTTTTTTTTTGAGTTGGAGTCTCACTCGGTCGCCCAGACTGGAGTGCAGTGGCCGCTTCCGGCCACCACAGCCTTGGCTGCTGGGCTCCAGCGATCCTTCCGCCTCAGCCTTCCGAGTAGCCGGAATTACAGGCATGCGCTACCACGCCCGGCTGATTTTTTTTTTTATTTATTGTAGAGATGGGGTCTCGCTGCCCAGGGACATTTTCTACTGGCAGTCTTTCCACTGGCAATTACATGGTAGCATATGGAAAGAGCACTAAATATTTCTAATCTCAGCCCTCCCATGAAGTATCCCTGAAGCCTAGAAAAGTCACTTGTTTGTTCTTTGTTCTAGTTTCTTTACAGTTAAAGTGGAGATATAAATAAACAAATATATGCACATGTACACAGTCATATGTCACTTAATGACAGGTATACATTCTAAGATATGCATTGTTAGACAGTCTTATTTTTATGCAAACATTATAGATTATACTTACACAAACCTTGATAATATAGTCTACTATACACCTGTGAGCCTGTACAGCATGTTACTATACTGAATACTGTAGGTAATTATAACACAATGCAAGTATTTGTGTGTCTAAACATATCTGCACATAGAAAATGTACAGTAAAAATTTGGTATTCTAATCTGATAGGACATCATCATATATGCAGGTAGTCATTGACCAAAACATCATTTTGCAGCATATGACTGTATTTATTTATTTCGGATTTGCCCTGTATTACTTCAATTCTTAATAAGGTTATAAAAGAAGATAGTAAGGTGAGAGTACATATTAATACAAAATAGAAGAATTTAAATAATTAAAATTTAATTTCTAATTTATTTTTATTTTATTCTAAGCTTTTAAAAAAGTTTTAATACTCATTTTAAAGCTAGATATTAAAGAGGAAATTGAAGATGAAGAGAAAACAATTGAAGATTATATTGATATGAAGATGAATGATGCTGATTCCACTTCAGTTGAAGCTGTGTACTCTGTTGCTAGTCAATGTCTGCATGAAAAAAAAAATAAGAGACCAGACATAAAGAAGGTATTTTTTACTTTTATTGACTGTGAAAGGGATAGGGTTTGTCATTTTTTTCCCCCAAGTATACATTTTAAAGCAAATGTGTAATGTTATCCTTTGTTTATTCTTTCTTCTTAAAAGGTTCAACAGCTGCTGCAAGAGATTACACCTTCTTAAAACTTTGGAATAGACTCTGACTTTTTATGTATAGCTATCTAAGCCATTTTTGAAACGAATTCTTTTCTAAACATTCTTCTTTACCTTTAACAAAGCAGGCTAGTATAGTGCAGTGATTATTAAAGCATGAGTCAAACCTCTCACGTATAGAACATATAAAAGTAGAACCACCCTATCAATACTTAGCCCTACCTACTTAGTATCATCCTCAGTTCTTGCATTAATCCCTGAGACCTCTTCTTTGAACTTAAAACAGTTTGAAAACTACAGAATTAGCAAAAAGAGTACTAGGCTACAGGATGCAAAGACCATGATTTGAAGCCCTGCTGACCCCACCACTAATTTTCTGTAAAGCTTTGGGCAAACTTTTAGCTGCTGTTAGCCTTGGATTTGTCACCTATAACTTTGGACTAATATCTGTTGTACCTGAGAGGTAGTCATGAAAAAGTACATAATGCAGAATATATATACAAGCACTTTCGAAATTGTAGAGTGATATAAAATTTAGTTTAGAGAGGTAATTATAAAATCCTATTATAGTCATATGTATATGGGATCATGTTTACAGTATGCTATTTTAAGCAATCATTCATCACAAACCAATATCCCCTGATGATACTCTCAAGATGATAGGGTCATTGTAGATTGTTCAAGGAATGTTGCAGATACAATTAAGGTCCCTAATCTACTGACTGAGTATCAAAAGGGAGTCTGTGGAATGGGCCTGACTCAATCAGGTGAACTCTTACAAGAAGGCGGAGAGATTCTTCTGCAGACCTTGAAGTAAGTACCATGTTGCAAGGGGGCCACATTGGCTAAAACTGAGGGGTAGTCTTCAGATGAGAGCTACCCTCCAACTGTCAGCCAGCAGGAAAAACAAATAGGACCTCAGTGGGACAACCACTGAATTCTGCTAACAACCTGAATGGACTTAGAAGAGTACTTTAGGTGATATCCATGGCCCAGCTGACACCTAGATTTCAGCTTTGTGAGACCCTCAGTATAAGAGCCGATCTGAGCTGTGCCAGGACTTCTGACGTATGCAACTATGAGATAATAAATGGGTGGCCCTAAGCACTAAGTTTGTGGTAATTATTATGCAGCAATAGAAAATGAAAACAGATACATGGTTATTCTGTGATGATTTCCCATACTTACCTTAGGTTAAGAAACAGCTTCTTAGATATGGCACTAAAAGCACAGGCAACCAAATAACAATAATGATGATGATGTTGATGCAGGGGGAGGGGAACAAGCTAGACTTGATTTAAAATGTTACATGTTAAAGAGCATCAAGAAAATAAAGACAGTTCACAGAATGGTATATTAATAAATCACATGTGTGACAAGAATCTACTATAAAGTACTCGCACAAACTCAAAAATAAACATAACAAATAATCCAATTAAAAAGTAGTTAAAGGATCTGAATAGAAATTTCTCCAAGGAAGATATATGAATGGCCAATAAGCACACAAAATGATGTTCAACATCATTAGTCTTTCTTTTTTTTTTTTTTTTTTTGAGTTGGAGTCTCACTCTGTCGCCCAGACTGGAGTGAGCCAGCCTTGACCTGCTGGGCTCCGGCGATCCTTCCGCCTCAGCCTTCCAAGTAGCCGGAACTACAGGCGTGCGCTACCACGCCCGGCTGATTTTTTTTTTTTATTTACTGTAGAGATGAGGTTTTGCTGCCCCGGCGGGTCTCGAACCTGTGGGCTCAGGCAATCCACTCACCTTAGCCTCCCAAAGGCACGGGATTACAGGCTGAGGCACCGAGCCCGGCTCAACATCATTAGTCTTAAGAGAAATATAAATCAAAACCACAATGAGGTACCTCTTTACACTCATTAGGATGTCTATAATAAATTAAAAAATAACAAAAGTGAAAAATAAGTGTTGGTGAAGATGTGGAGAAATCAGAACTCTTGTGCTTGCTGATGGGAATATAAATGGTACAGCTGCTATAGAAAAGTTTGGTAGTTCCTCAAAACGTTAAACATGAAATTAACATACGATACAGCAAACAGACCAAAAACGTATTTGCCTGCTCACAGCTTCTTCTAGAGCTGGCAGTTGCCCCCATGGAAATAGTGGCTCCCAGTTGCTGGGTTCATTTCTTTGTATTTTTATCTTCTCCCAGATCTTGGTCCAATACAGTATTTTTTTGCTTAGTGCTATGATGCCTTCAAACAGGAGAAATGATGCCTCAGGAGGTTAGATCTGAATTACCCCATCCACTCCCAGTGAAAGCAAGTCACCTGGTTTCACTTTGTGTAGGTACAGTTCTGAAGTTTTTTTCTTGGCTTCCTGATTTTCTACTTCTCTATTCTTTCTGAATGCTTCTCTTCTCCTTCCTACACTGTTAACATTGATGATTCTATCCTACATACTTATCTCGTTTCTCTAGACATATTTATCTTGTCCAGTTGTAGAGTTTCAAATATCATCCATCTGAAGACAATTAGATTTTTCTAGTTTTCATTTTTACTTGACTCCTGGGCCCACCAGGGCATACTGTATCAAAATCCAAGTCAAGTAAATTGGGGTGCTTCTATAATATAAGTACTTCCTTACTTGTAAGGAACTGAATAACTCATGGCATTTTCATTATTGCTACAACCGTGGCAAATTTCTCTATCTAAAGTAGGCACTCTATTGCCACTCGTCTTGCCTAGGTTTCAAGCCACTTAAAATCCTTTTTTAGACTTAGGCAAACTAACTAACAAATGAATAAATGAATGGGATTTCTAACCTATCACCGGATATTGAATTATGCAAATTGCCCAAACACTTAAAAGATTATAGTAGAAAACCAATTTAGAACATACACAACTTAAGAGAAAAAAAATTTTATTGTGATATAAAATGCACTTATAAAATGTCCACAGAAGGCATGTAATTCTTCATTGCTATATAAATTTATTGGTAATGTTATTCACCATCTAGTTATAATGCCACCTAAAACATACTGTAAACGATGAGTTATACTCTATAACTAATGTATCACTGATTTTCAGCAATCATTGGTTTAATAATTAGTTTAAGACTATATAATCACATCTATATTCTGGAATGTCCATTTACTTTAATGTAGTGTAGTGGAATTTAGATATAATTGCACATGGATGTTACAGAAAAACATTCACTACTGAATTATTTTATACCTTCATGACA
Source organism: Cephalopachus bancanus (assembly GCA_027257055.1). Lineage (NCBI taxonomy): Eukaryota > Metazoa > Chordata > Mammalia > Primates > Tarsiidae > Cephalopachus > Cephalopachus bancanus. The sequence continues at coordinate 6,809,934 of JAPVLO010000076.1, forward strand.
GGCAGTCTTCCTGACTGAAAATAACAGCTTCAGTTATGGTCTGCCAGGTAGCTCCAGGATTCTTATTGCAATAAGTTGTGTGTGTGTGTGTCCATCTACGTGTGCACCCTCGGAAAACTTAAAGTATATCTTTAGTAAACAAGTGCAACATTGTCAATTATTTTGCATGTTTAAATATTATAGTCTGATTATTTGTAAACAACAAAACCCCACACAAATACTCTAAATTCTATTTTAAAAATCTGTCAACCATTATTCTAATATGCTTTATTTACTTGAACACAAATTTCTGAAAGGTGCATATATTACCTTAGATAATAAGGTTTAGAAATGAGTGCTTCATACTATGAAATGTGCATTTCTGATATTTGATTTATGCAGCATAAGGTTTAGATCAAGAAATTATAAATCCTGGATCCCCACAGTTCATTTAGAAAACACTTCAAATTATGGCTCTTGCAGCAGATTTAACAGATTAAACATGAAGTGTTCTAACTCCCTCGATTTCAAGTATCAATGAAATAGGCTCAAAACCTCTCTAGGTTGTAACTGAAAATGCAAAGCATTAGAAAACAGTTAAATGAGCTCTGAAATAAGATATTAATCGAAACGAGATTCATATGTGCTTATCTGTGTTAGCCTGGTAAGTACTAGGACTTCAAAACAATTTTAAATCTGGAATATTTGCTTCAAAGTGGTAAGGAATAAGGAATACAATTTGCCTATACATAGATGGTTTTGGAGAAAAAAAGCCAATCTTGATTTTAAAACATTTTCAACATTTTTTAGTTTAGTTTTGATTCCGTTTAAATAATATTAAACTTCAATCTGAACATAGATATTTGGCTACACAGTAATTAGAATGAAATGACTTCTTTTGGAAATGAAATGTTTTAAAGCACTAGAAAGGGAACCTACTAAGGCGTTAAAGTCTTTCAATCTCATCAGAAATTCTGCAGTATAGAAAATATCTGGTACCTTTACAGTTTCAAAGTGAGGTGGTCTTCTGAAATTTCAATGCCATTAAAAAAACAAAAAGTGAAATAGAAAAAGACTGCTGCAATAAAGCACTTTTCTAAGGTTGCAGACAAGATCCCACAGTCTGACAGAGTTAGCACAGCTCCTCAGAGTAAGCAACGTCCCACCTTTTCCCAGGTGCACTACATTTTCAGCTTAGAAAGTATCCTAACCTCGTCCTTAACATATTCATTAAATAGTACGAATATTTTAAGGTCTTTCTGTCTCACTAAAAAGTAATAAGAAGTGTATCCTACTTTGAGACACTAGACTTTCTGGATCTGGCTCAACTGTATAAAATTTTAAGAATTATGTGAAAGTGTAGAATCAATACTATGAAAACAGTGTGACAAAATTAAACATTATTATGTTGAACCATTTGCTAGCTTTAACTCAAAAATAGAAATCATGAGCTTCCATAACATTAATTTTAAAAACACACAGTGAAAAGTGCTATTTCAAAAAGTACAATTTTCCCCCTACTATATATATCAACATGGAATGATTTCAGTTCTCCTGTACTAAAACCTGGACTTTTAAAAAACTAGTATTGACAATGTTTAACATAATGATTTTAATCAGTAGTAGCTTCAGTTTCAGCTGGACCCCTAATTAGTCTTCGAATTCCTCTTTTTCCTGCGGGACCTTTTGGTTTTGCAAAACTTTGTTTATGTGCATGCTGCTTGGGATGTACTTCTTCATAAAGGAATTCTGCAGTCAATTCATCCCCATTGTCTATCTCGATCTGAAAAAGAAATGTGATACAATATGAAACAAGCACAACATGTGAAACCCAGTATAAGCAACAAGCTAATTTTTTGGTATGACTGCTCACAAATAAATGCATAATATCGATTCCAGCAAGACAGAGTCAAGGACCATATGTAAATAGTCTCATTTTCTTCTGTTGGGGGAAGGAGCCAAATGAGTTACTTGAATCAGCTATAATTACTTCCTATTTGGTTCCCTCTTACTGCTCCAACTTAAATAATGTTTAAAAGTAGAAGCCACTACTACAATCTCAAGTTGCTTTGGTACACTGTTTATTCAGGAAACATTACTCCTGGTCATTTCATTCCCTGGGTCACTTGAAATCTGTCTAGAATAGAAAGCATTAAATTATGGCCTGCAGGCCAAATCTTGCCCAGTCTGTTTTACATTTTTAAAGAGTTGTTACAAAACAACAACAATAAGAATATGTGACAGAAGTCATATGTGACCAGGCAAAGCCTAAAATATTGCTATTTGGTGCTCTGTAGAAAAAGTCAGCTGACTCCTGTAGAAAAAGTCAGCTGCTCCTGTGCTACCTATGCTAAAGTGATTTTTTAGTATCTTAAAAAGCATGAATGGTTCAGTACCTAACAAGTGGTAGTTTTTCAGGACTTGTCTTTACTGAGTGACCTCTCACAGAAACAAAGATCAGAATATCACATGTTCTCACTCATATAATGGACCTTGAACATCCAATGTAATACTATAAGAAAATGACTGACGGTACTGGGAAACTGGGGGGGAGGGGGATGGGATTAACAGTAGCTAATATCTATCTGGGACTGGGAAAACACCTCTTATCAACAGGGTGCCTGAATGAAACGTAATTGTACACCTAACCCTTAACTGTACCCCACAAAACGATAATAAAAAAAATAAAAAATAAAAGACTCAAAAATAAATCTTGTCTTTCCCCATATCTTATTTGCATTTAAAAAAAACAGAATTTAAGAAAATAGATAGTTGAGGGTCCCTACATTCAAATGTTCATGTTTGTTCTGTTCTTCTCTAAAACGCAAAGAATCCCAGCCATTCCATGATTCAGTCATAAATGGGGACTAGTTCCTGACTAATAAGGAATTCAGAAACAATCATAAATACATAACTCTAACAGCACTATCCAATAGGACTTTTTGTACTGATGGAAATGCTCTATAAATTCTTCATAATCCAACACAGTAGCCACTCACCACATGTGGCTAATGAGCACTTGAAATGTGTCTGGTAAGATTAAGAAACTAGCCGGGCTCAGTGGCTCAGCCTATAATCCTGCGCCTTTGGGAGGCTGAGGTGAGTGGATTGCCTGAGCCCACAGGTTCGAAACCCGCCTGGGCAGTGAGACCTCATCTCTACAATAAATAAAAAAATCAGCTGGGCGTGGTAGCGCATGCCTGTAATTCTGGCTACTCGGAAGGCTGAGGCGGAAGGATCGCCGGAGCCCAGCAGGCAAGGCTGCGGTGGCTGGGAGCAGCCACTGCACTCCAGTCTGGGCGACAGAGTGAGACTCCAACTCAAAAAAAAAAAAGATTAAGAAACTGAATTTTAAATTTTATTAAAATTTGTATTTAAGTTAAATAGCTACATGTGGCTTGTTAAAGTACAGATCAAAAGGAGATGGGGATCATGACAGGGCAGCCCCAGACACTTAGAGCAGAGAAGAACCTAAGGATTTAGGATGACAAGAAAAATAGAAATTTGAGTTTATAAATCACAGTACATCATGAGCAACGTGGAAATGACAAGAAAAATCTAGCAAAAAAAAAAAAAGATTTTAAAATAGGTAGGCCTTACCTTTCTAATTACATCCATTTGTAGTTGTCTTTCTACAATTTCTAGCAGAGGGCTCTTGCAGCTAGAATACAGCATTCGTTCTCTTATACTGCATGTGTATCCAGGCATTGAATAAATAAAAACTGCAAGTTAAAAGTTAAAATAACAACAAACACAATTAGCATATCAATTACAGCAAGTACATAAACCTCATAAAACTACAGCTAAGACCTGTGGGCAAGAAATAAAAATAGCAATAGGCAGACTGAAAGTAACATGTCAACAACAATATTTCATATACCTATAGACTCTAAATAGTCTCCTTCATGGGAATGTTTATACAGAAAGAAATGATAACGTGCTGAATCCTTGGGAATCCTCTTTGGCAAATCTTTTAGTTCTGTATTTGTTGTGCTGGCCAAAATTATAATTTCATTTTTTATATCTATTTCCTGTCAACAAGAAACAAAATATATTAATTAAAACAGATACAAAAAATTAAGTTAAAATTTTATAATAAAAAACTAAGAGAAAGGGGAAGCTTACACAGTTCTCAGTTTTTTCATAATATATACTACTTTTCTCATTTTAAAAAATGAATTAAAAACACCAAGAAGCAAATTTAAAAACTTTAAATCCACTAAAAATAAACCTTATATAAGCCATAAGTTGTCAAAACAGGCAGCCATTTCTTTTTTTTTTTTTTTTAGTTGAAGTCTCACTCTGTCGCCCAGACTGGAGTGCAGTGGCCGCTCCCGGCCACCGCAGCCTCACCTGCTGGGCTCCGGCGATCCTTCCGTCTCAGCCTTCCAAGTAGCCGTAATTACAGGCATGTGCTACCACGCCCGGCTGATTTTTTTATTTATTGTAGAGATGAGGTCTCGCTGCCCAGGCGGGTCTCGAACCCGCGGGCTCAGGCAATCCACTCACCTCAGCCTCCCAAAGGCGCGGGATTACAGGCTGAGCCACCGAGCCCGGCTTGGGCAGCCATTTCTTAATAATCATTACATATCTCTTACCAATTGCACATAATTGAGCTGTCTTTTATTCAATTTTTCCAAGGCCTGAAAAGCTTCTCGAGAAATAGGAAATGCTACTCCTTGTAGTGTTTGATGCTTAGTGTCCACACCCACGTCAGTTTGAACCTAAGTATGACAGATTTAATTTACTGATAAAATTTTAGAATGTGGCACATCACATAGCAAAAATATGAAAACCCAATTTCTATAAAATAGTAAGAATCATTCAACCCTTACCCAGCCTATAATTAAAATTAATACTTAAAACACTATGAACTTTAAAAGCAAATTATTTTTCACATTTGTTCATGGTCCTGCTAGCACTTTATCAACATGCAGAGTGCATGACACGTTTTATGAAAATGTTGGAAGTGAATGTTTGAATACGTGTGCAGTGTTAGTGGGGCTTTGGGAGTTTTGCTTATTTATATGCCTAGTTTGGCACAATGTCAACGAACTACTTAAGCTCATTAAGTGTCATCAGATTATAGCTTTCATTATAAAATTTAACTTGATAGGATTTATAAACAGTAATATACATACAATATGTACAGAACTTTGCTTTGTTCTGCTGGACATAAAATGCAATACAAACAACATGCACTGAATTGAAAGGAGTACAAACAGTATACAAAGACACGACACAGCTCAACAAGTAATATTACTGCAGAAGTTCCAGACTTAGAGCTTTCTTTACTAAGAACATGGGTGTGCATGTATTGGAAGAGGATATTTCAAGAAAGCATTCAATGCACGTTTAAGATTTTTATACTTGATAAATGATAGCTAGTATAGGGTCCTCATTTGCAGTGTTGCAACAGAAAGTCCAATAGAAATTTTACTTAAAAAAAAAAAAAAATGAATGGAGATTCTACAGCATAAATGATACTGGATAATGAAAACATCATAGAACATATGCAAATGCATACCCCAATACGATCCTCTGGGTTCTGATTGCAAGGAATAAAACAAACTATCAAACTTGTAAAAAAAAAATCACATAAAAAGCCCTAGTCAAATAACTTGAATTAAAATAATCTAATAGGTCCTTGCTACTAGTTTAATATTAAATGATATTCAACCATTTTCCACACTATTCCTACTAATCTATTATACAGCCTAGTGAATAGTGATTTTGGCTACTTGTTCTCTTCTGGAAAATCCCAGTAGAAATACAGTAGTTATTCCAGCATATAATTAAAATGGCTACAGAAAACACATTAAAAATATGATAAACTATAATATGGCTGAAATTTGTTGACTCTAATATGCTCAACAAGTACTCAAATTAACAATCTTGCATACACATCTCCACCCAAGTGGTGTTCATAGAAGTTAATCTGTAGACATTCTAGAAATTATAAACATTGTCTGGCATCAGTATTTTATTCTCTTTAGTCATCACTATTCTACATAATAAACAATAACCTGCTTCAAACAACCTTAATAAATATATTATTTGCACTAAATGGATAACACACATTTTCTTATTTGTATATCATTAAAGTACACAGTTACAGCTGTACTTGCAAGAGGAAGATTTACTATTCTGACAAAAGTTACAAGAGAAAGCTATTTATGAAACTGAGTGAAGTTTAACCCTTGCACTTGGAGACATCTCGCAGATCACCAACCAGCAACTTGACTGCATTTTTACTAGTGAAAAACGAATCACTTTCATCAAACAGTATAGCAGAGAACCAATTATTTTATTGTAATGATATTTGGCTTATAATGGAATTTTTGAACTTTAAGGAACTTATTTATGACAAAAACATCAAAATTGTTTACATTTTTCTAACGTGTAGTAACGTGAAACAATCACCAACGTGCATCGCAGGTTCACTGATACATGTTGTGCAATGATAATTTGTTTGACGTCTTCTACCTGGTGTTTTTCTATTCGGCAGACAATGCAGTCTTGTTTTCTTCCACCAACATTAATGTTATGTAATTTATTGTCCAGTCTGTTGTTTGAAGATGGCGTGGAAGGAAGCACTCATGATTTCTGAAAACCACTTCTCAATTGATTGATCAGAAGCTTGACAAATTTCAAATGGGACATAAGTTTTTTTGTTTTTGAATGGAAAACTTCAAGGAAGCATACATTTTTTAAAAAAAATATGTGCCTGCAAACTGTATGTCCTGTATAATCACCAGCAATCTTTTTATGTCTCCTGAGAGATTACATCTAAGTAGGTTGGTAGATTTATAATGTCTCCTCAGAGGGGACATCCAAGTACAAAGGGCCAATATTCATTTTAAACTTTTTTTTTCTAAAAACACATTAAGCACATAGCTTTATCTCTAAACTAAACAGAATAAACCTAAGCTACATGATTGATTTATTTTCTAGTTACCTCCACAACTACTAATTAAAAATATGGTATTTTCAAATACTTAAAATCTTGTAAGGGTTTCAGAGTTGTAACTTACCTCATTAATTTTAATCTGTCGTAATTCTTCCTCAGCTGCAGTCAGTGGAGCAGGGGAAGATTGTGACAGCAAATATTTTTTATATCCATGTAATGATACATCTTCCTGTAAGTACAGAAATGAACTATTATCAGTAATTCTCTACAAGTAAAACCAGAGTAAGGTTACTTTAAGAAAAACAAAACCATGAATTTAACAGAAAAGATTTTTTTTTTTTTGAGTTGGAGTCTCACTTGGTCGCCCAGACTGAAGTGCAGTGGCACGCTCACAGCCACCGCAGCCTCGCCTGCTAGGCTCCGGCGATCCTTCCACCTCAGACTTCCAAGTAGCCGGAATTACAGGCATGCGCTACCACGCCCGGCTCATTTTTTTTTATTTATTGTAGAGATGAGGTCTCGCTGCCCAGGCGGGTCTCGAACCCGTGGGCTCAGGCAATCCACTCACCTCAGCCTCCCAAAGAAAAGATTTTAAGTGAAAATATCATTAAGAATTGTACTCTCTTTTTACTTTTCTTTAATACTCTATTTTAAAGATTTCAAAACTTTTTAAGAGAGTAGCTACTCTTCATTTCCTGAAGTTTTATAATTACTAAATATTTTGTAAGAGTTTGGTGGTGGTGATGCCAGTGACACAATGAACCTGGTCAAGTTTCAAGTCTACACAGGCAATTGTAATTAACCTTCTGTTGAAAATTGCCTATAATTATTTAATTATCAACATATTTCGATTCTAAACTCTGTTATAATGTTTATACCGTTTTGCTATAATTATGCATACAAAATAATTAGTTTTTATATCAAAATAAAAAATACTCCAAAGGAGTCTACTTATCATCAAGATTTTGTGGTTTTGAAGATTGAGACTCAAAGAATTATGAAACCAGCCCACCTCAAAATTAATTAGAGAACAAGCAACATTTTCCTATCTAGTCTTGTACTCTATCCACTAAATTATATTAATTTCTAAATCAGAAAAGTTGTAAGCCAACACAAATTTGTTCAAAACTATTATATCTCTTATGAACCATAATATTCCTCTTACTTAATTCTTGTCTTTACAGATTCATCCATCTGAATTCGTATTAATTACCTAGGAGTTCTTTAATTGCAATACATAGAATCCACATAAATATATGTTTTGTACCTTTGCTGTTCCAAATACTTCATCTTTAATGTGGCCACCTCCAAACTCTTTTTTCAGAGTTGCTCTTGTTGCTGCATACAACATTTTTTGACGAACCTATTCAGTTGTAAAAGTTTACTTAGCCGTTTATAGATGAAAAGATAACATTACAACAGAAAACACATTCTGAAGGTATTAAAATCTTTACGTATACTTAAAATAACATGAAATGTGATAAAGCTAAAGCCTATTGACTATAATACGCTAAAGGATATGTGTACAAATAACCATGTAAACTATCAGTGGCTATTAAGGCAGATTTCAAAAATTATAAGTCACTTTTGTTTTAAGTTGAAAAAATATGAATTTTTCAAAGTGCAAAATAAGTTCAAGAATAAAAAACTACTTTAAAAGCTACTTTAAAACATGAGGAAAAAACACTGAAAGTAATACAAAGTAACCTTCGTAGTGACATTTTTCTCAAAGCTAGATCAGGTATTATAATTGTTAAGAATCAAACATTCACAGCTTTCCTAGGGCATATACCATTCTGTGAGGGACACAAGGATGACTAAAACCCAATATATATAATTATTAAAGAGTTTACTAGTATCTACAGAAAACTACAAAAGATAACCAACTAACACGAATAATTTCATAATCTTTCATGGCTAAATGCAGTATTTCTTTCAGACAGGATGTGTGGAATTAAAGAGGATATAATGATTTTCGAGAACAACATCTAGATAACTAAAAATTACTAACTTTTTACAAGAAACATGAAGATTAATTTTTAAAACATTGGTTAGTATCCACATACTAATTTTTTCTGTTTTATTTAGTCTACTACCCACTTTCCTAAAATAAATACTTGTTTGTATGCATTCCCATCAGTTAAATGGTAGTGATTAATAATATATGATACATATTAACAAAATTTAATATAATCTTCAATTAATTCTCAGAATTATTACAATCATTACTCTCAGAACCAAGTGGTTAGCTTTATTCTTCAGAGGCCCATGGAGTCATTTACAGTTGTCACAGATTTTAAATTAACAATAAGTATTTTTTATTTCAAGAGCAAAACTTCTGAATCTAAACATTCTTAATTCCAACAATTATCAATTCAAAGATTTTCCCAATGAGCATTCTCCTGTATGGGAAATGACTATTGATTCTTACTTCATGTGGCCTAGAAATATTTTATTTTGAAATCTTTCTAACATTTCATGTTAAACAAATTAAAAAAAAATTACTTACATGGGAATGATCTGGAGACCATGCAATGAATATCCATTCATATCCCTGGGCATTCTGGGAATCTAACCTGAATAATATATAGCATGGCTGTTTGTCCTCCAACAGGGGTAAGACAAAAGAATCATAATCTTTATCCCAGGAATCTGAAGGCTGACTACATGATCCAATCACAAGTTGCTCTATGAAAAATAATTTTTAAAAAGATAAAAGGTAAATGGTTTGAAAACCAAATGGTAATGTGATGAAGACTAGAAAAATATACAGTCATTTCCCAACTAATATTATTCACATCAAAAAGTTGAAAGGAAAAAGGTGGCAATATAGAAAATAATTACAAAATAAAGTATTATAAAAAGATAAGATCTTAAGAATAGCATGGTTAAAATTTATATATACACACAAACACACATATATACACACAGCCAAGAAACATTAAAAAAAAATCGTAATAGTTAAGTTGAATGATCAAATAAGAGGTGATTATATTTTTATTTTCCAAAATGTCTGAGCTGTAAATTGTCAACAAAATATACTTAAATAACTGTACTACCACTCAAAAATATAATTTCTGAAATTAAGATTGAAATGTACAAGACAAATATTAAATGAAACCAAGTTTAGCTCCTATATGGTTATAATGCTACAGATTTTAAAATCTGCCTTGATGCATAAAGTGGTATGGCCACTTTGAAGCATTATTTGACAGAATCAGGTAAAATTGTGATGTACTCTGCATAGAGAATCTCTTGCATGTAAGTACAAAGGTGGTTACTACAGCACTATACAATAACAGTAAAACTAGAAATAGCCTCAATGTTCATCAATAAGAGAATGGACAAATAATACGTAGCATAGTCATATGTTCTATTCATACTTGAAAACAATTAATGAGCTCTCATCCAAACTATTTACAAAAGTAATATTTACAGGAAAAAGAAAAGATGCAGAATAAGATAGTATCATGCAGTTTATGTGAACTTAAAAACCCAAGAAGTGCCATATGCTATTTAGAGATACATGTAAAAAAACAGATTGCACAAATATAAAAACTTTTAACTATAGGTGCCTCAGGCGAAGGTGGTCAAGATGTGATATTATTTAAAGGGGATGCTCTTAACTCAGAAAAATACTAAATGTTTAAAAATGCTTGAAGTTAATATGGTAAAATGTTAGCAGTTATTAATTTATGATATTTTATATTAATGTATTATTTGGAATATTTATGATATTACTGTATTCTTTGGAATTTCCCCATTTAAAAGTTTTGTAAAATAAAAAGTAAAACCAAAAAATAATAATTTAAGAAATAGCTGCGCATGATGGCTCATGACTGTAATCCCAGTACTTTGGGCGGCAGAGGTGAGAGGACTGTCTGAGAACAGGGGTTCACCTGGCGAGACCTTGTTTCTACAATAAATCAAAAAATTAGTCGGGCATATGGGTGTATGCCTATGGTTCCAGCTACTTGGAAGGCTGAGACAGAATGATCACCTGGGTCTAGCAGGTTGAGGCTGCAGTGACTGTGAGAGTGCTATTGCACTCCCGCTTAGATGACAGAGTGACACTCCGACTCATAAAAACAAAAAGAAAATAAACAGTAGAATTTTTGTTTTGTAGAAATGCCAGTTAATTTTTCCATCTTAGTTACTTAACTTGTTACGAAGTGATGGAATTTAAAGTTTTAGTTCAATATTTCTAAAATATGCTATTTTACAGTATATTTATTCTTGTTGAATGTTGTTATATATATATAAAACACGCAAATTTTAAAGCTACTCTGGTATTTTTAATATATAAATAGAAAATGGAAAACAAATTAGAATACTTCCAGTTTATGAAAAAACACTTTTTTCTAAAGCAAAAATATTTGATATTTAAGAAATTAGGCCAACTGAGGCATATTTTAACACATTCATTTGTGATTGAGTAGTTATAATAGCACTTGTTTAAATTCAAATCTGCCTAAATTCGGCTTACAAAATTATTTCTTACAAATCAATTTATGGTTTGTTACATTATCAGAAAGAACATTCCCCAAACAAGAAAAGGCAATCATCATTTCTGCACCATAGGATGCAATCAAGTGGTGAAAATGGCAGTTTGAAACCCTTTGTTTCTACGTTAAAACAAACTTTACTGAATAATAGTTGATAAGTTACTTGCTTTCCGATAATCACCTGTTTACTGACTTCCATTTCAGAGATGGAAGAACTGACATTAGAAATGGTTGTGGTGCAGAAACTGAGACACAAAATGAAAAAGAGAAGTAAGTCACACCAAAAAACATCTTTGTGTTTCCCTAACAGCCAGAGTTTGGAAGGAAAATAGTGGCCTTTTGGGAACTGCACAAAATGTGAGGAGTCCAAGTTACCTTAAGGCAAGCTTTGAACCTGTTTCAACATTCATGAATAGTTGAAACCACTGACAACATTTAGAAGTTTAAAAGTGTAACACACAATCCAGGGACAAACAATATTTTAAAACATTTAACTAACCATTTTCAATAGAGATTTTCAGAAGTCTGTACTTTCCATTTCTGGCTCTAGCAAAGATCTCTTTAACATCTTCACTTGCTGTGGAAAAAGATAAAGAAATGTAAACCTTTCATACTTATGTTTGAATACTTAATTTTGCTACCTATGTGAGAAAAAATGAATTAGAATACAAAGAAAAAAGCTGCAGTATATGCAGTATCCTCTCATTATCAGTATTAAAAAATTTAAAGGCATAGGATAGTGAACAATTTATACCATTAAAAAAATATTAATATACATTTAAGTGTGTCAATAATAATTCTAATCTGTTTTAGTTAGACAATTCTGTAGCAGAAATAACACTGGAGTGAATATATTGAAGTTACTCAAACCCAATAATGGGCTAATTACAATTTTGAAAAACACTTGTATTGCTTGTTTGAAAAACGATGAAAACTTGCTTCATTCTTTCCTAGTTCGGTTTCAAGCTTATGAGAAAGACACTGGCTTCATCAATTCATTTTCTGTATTTTTCCATTTAAAACAACAGTAAGTATCAGATATCTTATCCTGGTTTTTTTTTTTTTTTTTTTTTTTTTTGAGTTGGAGTCTCACTCTGTCACCCAGACTGGAGTGCAGTGGCCGCTCCCGGCCACCGCAGCCTCGACCTGCTGGGCTCCAGCGATCCTGCCGCCTCAGCCTTCCAAGTAGCTGGAACTACAGGCGCGCGCTACCACACCCGGCTAATTTTTGATTTATTGTAGAGATGAGGTCTCACCAACTTGCCCAGGCGAGTCTCGAACCCACGGGCTCAGGTAATCCACTCATCTCAGCCTCCCAAAGGCGCGGGATTACAGGCTGAGTCACCGAGCCCGGCTTATCCTGGTTTTAAAAAAATAGAATAAAATGCAACCTTATACTTTTGGTTATATTTTTCTAACTCGCATCTCTCAAAAAGCTAAAGTAAACTCAATGAGCAAATATTTATTTTAATAACCTAACCCTTGTATTCCTATCAAAGCTTCAATTTGGTTCCAATTTCGTTTCTGTGTTGTCTATTAACAAGAACCACTATTTAAGTAGTGTTTGGTGTGAGGCTCAAGCATGAAAGTCAATCACATTTAAATATCAAAGTTAATGCGGACAAATATAACAATGTTTTTAAATCTGAGACTTAATTTGCTCGCGTGTGCGTGCAGGAGAGTATCTGGGGTGGTGTCAAAGACCCTAAAGAACAAAACACACAATTAAGTGTTCATCGGGGGAAAAGATGCATTGTCTATTAACAGGAAGAGCTTGGGTTTATACTGGAACTCGTTAAGTAATCGCGAGTAACCCCGGGATATATTATTTGATTCTGATGAAGTGACCGCTTCCAGGTTCCCCATTTCCAAACCGTGAAGTAATGGAGGCCAGATATAATTGTACATTCAACTGTCTGCACGGGATGGTTAAATGCAACCTCACAGACCAGACTTTTCGGCTCCCCTGGGAAGTACCTGAGCGAACAGATCAAAACACACCCGTACCCGGGATTTCTCGGAACGTAATTCACGTTTCCGTCTCGGGAGCCCTACGGATGTGGGAAGAATCAGGCATGCTTCTTTTTGTCATCACAGTCCTGTAACACTCTCCTTTGGACAGAGGAAAGGAAAACCCGCTCGACCCTCGACGGCGAAGGGAGCCCCAGCGGCCTCCCCGGCCCCAGCTCTTCCCGCCTCATCCAAAGGGGGAAAGCCGGGCTCCCGTCCGCGCGCCGGAGGGCACGCCCCCTCCGCCCCGGCCGCCACCGAGGCGGTTCCCTCCGTTCCCCCGAATCTCGGGTCCGCCTGCGACGTGGCGGCGGCAGGGCCGGGCCCAGGGGGCCGCAGGCCGGGAGCGCCCGGGGAGCGGGAACCGGAAAGGCGCCGAGGCCCGGCTCGTCGCGCGTGACCGATGCCCCGCGCTCGCGGCCGGATTCCGGCCCTCCCGCCCTACAGCCCGTCCGAGGCCTCCCGGGGGTCCCTTCCCCGCGGGCCGCGCCGGGCGCCGTTACCTTGGATGCCGGTCTGGTGGGACATGGCGGCGGCCGCGGGCTCCCGGCTCCGGCGCTGAGTGCGGCGAGCGGCCCCGGCCGGCGGCTCCAGGAAGTGGAGGCTCCTCCGCCGGCCCGGCGCGTCATCCTCCCGCGACCCGCGGCCGCCCCGCCCCGTCAGGCCCGCGGCGTCCCTGGGCGCCCTCGCCACTCCCGCAGCGTGCCCGGCTGCAGGTCCACACCCTGCCTCGTGCCCCCGGCCGGCTCTCTGCCCCGACTCAGGCCTCCGCCCTCACCGCCGCCTCTCCCGCTCTACCGTGGGGTCATGCACAGAGCTGGCCGGAGAGCTCTGTGCTCCGGGTCTGCCCTCCTGCGACCCCGAGGACGCCGCCCTGCGCTGGCTCAGCTAAACGGTGCTCCAGCACGACAATGACCATTTCACTGGACATGCATGTTTCAGCTTAGCCAAGATGTGCACGTCTTTTTTTGGTTTACTCTTACTGTAACCCATACAATTGGATGCAAAGAAAGGCCTCTCCTTGCCCCATTTTTTTGAAACGAGGATTAATACGGACAGTCTCCCATCACTTTATTCCACAATGTCAGGTTGAGTTAAATAGACTGTTAACTTTTCTTTTCGGTTGGGCACATTCAAAGAGCAAGTCCCTTTCTTTCATTCCAAAACGAAACAGCCACCGAGAGTGAGAAGATAAGCTGGCTTGGGTATTCAGCTGTGGTCGAATTCTACCACTGCAAACTAATACTGCTCTGCTTTACGTTGGCAGTTTGTTTTTTTTAAGTCCAGTGATTATTCAAAATACACTTGGACAAATTTGTTAAGGTAACAGCAAGTGCTATTTTAAAATCTTTTCCATTTCTGCCTTTATGCATATGTATTTCCCTTCTGAAAGGTAATGTTAATAGGTTTTGTTTTTGTTTTTTTTGTTTTGGGGTTTTGTTGTTGTTGTTGTTTTTGGTACTGCCTTTCTACCACTAGTTAGTAAAAAGCTAGTTCTTATTTTTAGGGCCTTGAAGTGACAAATATACAAAATTGCAGTCTGCTAATGAAATACTTTGTTCAGACCAGTAATATAAGTGTAAGTTAACAGAATAATTCTTCAAATACCGTGCAATGTATTTTTAATTAATGATTAACTAACAGGCCTGCAATTGTCTTTCTTTACAAGGATCACAACTAACAAGGTTGCTATGTTCTCCTCCCTGTTATCTAAGCTCTTTTTCTCAAACAGATCCTCATAAGCAAAATTTAATCTGAGCTTTATGACTTGTTTGGATTTTAAAAATGTAGGAAGGAGTTTCATTCTAACCAATTTCTCCTTTGCGCAATGGTTCACCCTGATTTTCCAGTTTTGACTATTGTTGAATAGAAAGTAACTTGCAGAGTTCACCTAAATTTTTTGACTGATTCATGTCCTGGTGACTTGGGGAAATTGCTTAAGGAAGTTGGCATTGCTCCAAAGTACTGATGGAAAAAAAAATAACTCTCTCATAATCATGCTTTGGAAGGCTCACTGTATGCGCAGTCCTGAAGAAGAGGAAAGTTCAGTTAAGTTGGGGCTATACTTGCATCGAACAGAAAGTATTTATCTTCTGCCAGTACTGTAGTTTGACTTAAATGCTGCAAGGGCTTTGTGTGCATTGCTCAGCTCTAGCCTCAAATACATCCCCGTTTTTCTTCAGCTATTGTGTCTGCAGTTATTGAACATTTGCCAGAGCAGTCATGATAATAATACCTTAGGTTTATATAATGGTCACAGTTTTCAAAGAATATTTATAGACTTATTTGAGTATCAACAAACCACAGGTTGAACAACATATTATCATATTTTATTTCCTTATGTGAAGAGATTTGGAAACTGAGGCATAGAGAAGTCAGCAGGTTTCAAGGCTAATGGGATCTCTCCAAATGGGATCTCTCTGCTTGTGCAGTCAAAATGGCAGAATGTGGCCACTCTGCATTTTCCAAATTGATAGTCACAGTCCTAGCCACACGCAGGGATTAAATAGTTTTTCTAAATCCAAGGTAAAAATTCCTGAGAGAAAGTGAATGACCCTGCTTGGCTCATGTGTCAAATTATGCTTGGCTAAGCTGGCTGGTTTACCCAATATACACTGCCCAAAAGGCAGTTACCACAGAAGGGAAGATAGATCTTGGGTTTGGGAAACAGACTTAGACTTCCTACTTTTTACAATATGGTAGAGCTGATGTTTAGAACCTAAGTTAGTGATCAAAAAACACAAATGCATGCAGGGAGCAGCCAAATCACATAAATGAATTAAGCTGACAAATGGAGATGGTGGTGGCATCCAAATGGAGTACAGGCTCCATCTAAATGGAGCTGCTACTACTTGACTCCGGCTGACTGATGCCCTGTGGGAATGCAAGCCCAGAGTAATCAATCTCCAGTTTTCAAGTGAGATCAGAAATTGGGATTTTATGTAAAATCTTTATTTAAATTGCATGAGAAAACAAAACTAAAAAAATAAAATACCTGCAGGTCGGATTTGACATGTAGACTGGTAGTTTAGGACTTCTGTCTTATCTTCTGTCTGATCAGTTGTCAAATAATGGCATTTAAAAATCACACCCTCTGGATGGACTTAGAACCTATAATACTGAGTGATCTATCACAGGAACAAAGAACTGAGTACCACATGTTCTCACTCATTAGCGGACCTCAAACAGTTATCATAATACTACTATAAGAAAGGGATTGGTAGTAGTGGGAAACTGCCAGGGGAGGGAGGGGCACACCTCATCAACCAGGGTGCCTGCATAATGAACATTTGTATACCTAACCCTGAATTTTACCCCACATCTTCAAAATTTAAAAAAAATTTAAATAAAAATACAAATCACACCCTCCATGAAGTTTTCATACAATAGAAGAGAACATGATGTGTATCACATTAATAGGAGCAGTATACATGTTGGTGTATAGTGCATGTACACATAAAACTAAGGCATCATTAATCCATCCTGTCTCTGATTTGGAACCTGTTGATAGAAGATAATCACTTCTTTACTTTGTGAGATAATTAGAAAGAGCTGCATTATTTGCTCTAAGCTTTCTAGAAACCTTGCTGTGGGATAAATAACCACATAGAAGTTATATGGCCATGAACAACAGTATTAAACCTCTCTGAGATTCAATTTTCTCTCATGTCATATGTCACACCCATGTCTCATGGTTGTCATGAAAATTGTGAGTTATGACTTTATGAAGCTCTAACGTATATTAGATGCTCAATGTATATTAGGCTTCATATCTATTAGAATTTAGTCTAACATGATACATTATAATATAATAGGTTTCAAAATAACAAGTAATTTAAAACAGAAAATAAAGTTAGCCTGAATTTCCAAACATCAAAAGCTATGATCCAAAGTTAATTTCTTATATAGATTCATAAAACTACAATATCACTATTACTTGCTGTGTTTAACATAACACATTCTTAGATTTATAAAGCATTAATTAAGAAAAATAACTCTGGGTCATAAAAAATGAGGATCAGGTATTAAGCAATACACTTTAACTGAAATTAATGTTTCTTATGTGCATGTAATTATAACTTCCAACAATTCATAATAAACACCTGGCAAGCTTGCTGAAAACTTTTAGCAAAATAGAATATATAACAAGATTATTTCATTCCCATCAAGCTTTGTGGTGCTTGAGAAAACAGAACAAAGAGTCTGAGTTAAAAATTAGCTCAAGCAAATTATATTTCATTATTACTCTCCCAAGTGAAATCTAGACTGAAGTAATCTTAATAAATGATATGTACTTTCTAATGAAAGAAACAAGGAGCGCTTTAGTTCAAAAGAGTTGTTGATAGTGATAAAGGTTGCATATTGGAATCAAAGTGCAGGAAAGTACAAAGCAACCAGCTTTTTAATGTATTATTTATAGTGAGATTTTCACCCTGGGTTGGAGAAGTGCCTTAGCAACAGCTTCTTGAATCTCTTTCTCATTATCTCTAACATCTCCTGTGGGGTAGGATGGTTTAAATGGCTAATGGGAATAGATGCAAATCACTTTGAACATACAGTGTTCTTTCCTTTTTTCCTGGTTTCTCTGTCTTTGTTAGTGATGCTAATGAACACCTGAAAACCTCCTCTAACATTTAAACAGCATGTACAGAAGATACTCTCTAATACTCAATCACAAAGCGGGACAACCTTCTATATCCTGTAAGTATTTCTGTAATTACAACAGAGGCGACTCATCCTTTCCATATTAGATAAATTTAGGGCTGCAATCTGTAATCTTGTTGGAGGATGTTTCAAGGAGGACTGTGAAGCTGAGCTTGCATAGCAGGGTTCATGTGTTTGTTTTTTGTTTGGTTATGTATTTTAATGATGTGGAGTACAGTTCAGATTTAGATATACAACTGGTCATCATACAGGTAAAGTTTGGGCCTTCCTTTGGTCCCCACTTTGCCTGGTTTGAGATCAGGTACCTTTATTTATGTTATGTGCTCTCTCACTCCCTCCCCTGGCACCACTTGCTACTGCCAATCCCATTCTTACAGTATTATGGTGAATGTTCAGGATCTCCTTATGAATGAGAACATGTGGTACTCAGTTCTTTGTTTCTGTGATAGATCACTGAGTATGATAAATTCTAAATCCATCCAAGTTGCTGCAAAGTCCATAATTTTGCTTTTCTTTATGGCTGCATAATATTCCATTGTGTATACATACCACATTTTTTTTTTCCAGTCCAGTTCCAGTGGGCAGCACAGTTGGTTCTGTTTTTGCTATTGTGAATAATGTTGCAGTAAATATGCATGTGCAGGTATCTTTTTTGTAGAGTGATTTAAGTTCCTCTGGGTATATTCCCAGAAGGGAGATTGCTGGGTTGTATGGAAGGTCAATTTCTAATTCTTTTAGGAATTGCCACACTGTTTTCCATAGAGGTTGAACTAGTTTGCATTCCCACCAACAGTGTAGGAGCATTCCCTTTTCTTTGTATCTTCGCAAGCATCTGTTGTTTTTTGTTTTTTTGATGATGACCATTCTTTACTGGAGTTAGGTGTTATCTCAATGTGGTTTTGATTTGCTTTTCTCTGATGACTAGTGAGGCTGAGCATTTTTTCATGTGTCTGTTGGCTGCCTGTATGTCTTCTTTTGAGAAGTGTCTATTCATGTCTTTTGCCCACTTTTTAATGGCGCTGTTTGTTTTTTTCCTTTCAGTTCTTTCCTTGTAGATCCCGGATGTTAGGTCTTTGCCAGATATGCAGTTAGCAAATATTTTTTTCCCATTCTGTGGGCTGTCTCCCCATTCTCTTGATGGTCTCTTTTACTTTACAGAAGCTTTTCAGTTTGATGAGGTCCTACTTGGCAATCGTATCTCTTAGGGTATGCGCTTTTGGGGTTTTGATCAGGAATTGGTTGCCTATTCCTATTTCCATAAGGGTGGGTTGTGTTTTTTAAATAAATTTATGAAAACCATTCATCGTAAATAGTTGATAGGCAGGGATGCAGGGAGATCATGGGAGAGTTAAATCCCCTTCACTTCCATCTTAAACTTCTCTTTGGAGCTGCCCGAAGACCATAGCTTTATGATTGGGAACCACAACAGATTCACTTTATACTACATGCTTTTCCATAACAAAGACTTTATTCTAGAACATCAATGTATCTATTCTTTTTTTTAGAAATAGGCCAGATCAGTGTGGTATTTATTTAGAGATGTGCCAATGAAGGAGTTAACACTTAGATTTTTATGTTGATAATGGGAACAGTAGGACAATGAATCCCAGAAAAATAATTGTTCAAAAGTCATTGCAATAATTAATTGAAACACACGTAGTTGTAATGCTTTAATAACAGCTTGTAGTGAGATGGACAGTTAGTACACAATAATTCTTATTCAGATTTTATTTGACGTGGCAAGGTGCCCAGCTAAAAGTTTGTGTTTCTACTTTCCTTGCAGCTAGACGTGGCCATGTGATTACATTTCAGTCAATGGTGTGGAAAAATTGTTCGGTGAGTCTTCTTGAAAGGCTTTTTTAATGGAGTTAGAAGGCAAATGAGGGCCTTTTTTTATTTCCTTACCCCAGTTCCTCCTGTTTCCTATTGGAATGAAGATTTGATGGCAGGAGTTCCTGCTGCTGTCTTGTGATGAAAGCCACAAATTTGGATAGTGGGAAAGAAAGAGAGACAGGAGCCTTCTGCGGCTTCCCTACAGACTTAGCATGCCTATCTCCAGACTTATTTAGCATTCAAGAAAAGTAACTTCCATTCTATTTAAGCCACTATTATTTCCGGTCTCGCTTACTATCATCCAAATATATTTTGTGAGCAAGGCATTTTGCTTTAACAAAACTGTTATGTAAAAATATCCCTCATTATACAGTTCTTTGGTTCATAGAGTAAAAACTTGCATAACATGTTTGTAAAGCAAGGGATGCTGTGTTACCAAATCTATTTGGTTCCTAAATTTTATTTTATTTTTTATTTTTTGCATAAAGATTCAGCAATTTATTAGAAATATTTCACAAACCTTCTAAAAAATAATATTTATACACATATTTATAAGCCAAAATTATGTTTAAAACTAAGGCCTTAAAAACACACACACACACAATAGTAAAAAAGGCTAGCATTTACATTCATATTTTTTAAAAGAGAAAGAAACACAGTTTATAAGCTTTATTTTTCTATATGTTAAACTTTTTTTTGTATTTGGACCAGATATTTCTTTTTTTTCCTCTTTTAATTTTTTTTATTTTAAAGATGTGGGGCTACAATTCAGGGTTAGGTATACAAATGTTCATTATGCAAGTACCCTTGTTGATGAAGTGTGCCTCCCCCAGTTCTTAAATTTTAGATTACAGTTAGTGAGAATTGGGGCAGTAAAGGACATATAGTTTTAAAGGTGAAATTTCAGCAAGTTTATCTTTTACATTCCCTGAGTGTAACAAGGTAAATAGTGACAAAAGTTTCCTGTAAGTTTTCCAAGGAGAAGTAAATCCACTGAGACCTGAAAATAGTCCTTTGCAAAAAATCAGCTAAATATGCATTGGTTATCAGATTTAGAAATACTCTAGATATTTCAAAATATATAAGTATTTCTCTATTCTTTAAGAATGCAATTTTAAGCTTTAATAAGATTCACTACAATAGTAATTGAAAACATTGTAAGAGGTACATATATTTCTGTATTTAGCATTTTCTTAAATATTGATTCATCTCAAGGTTACACAAAATTCAAAAAGTATTTACCATCTTTGAAAAAGTTTTAGGATTCTGTTTGTTGACTAGTATTGTTAAACAGCTGAATAGTGTTGTGAACAGACATCAATATTCCTTCTCTGAATTTATGATGTAATCTTACTATTCTGGTTCATGCTTTATTCTTTGTTATCTACAGCCTTAGACTCAGCACTTTTGTCTGTTCTTTCTTAAATGAGTTATCAGAGACATCTCCTAACAGAAGAAACCCTTGGGAACAATTTCTGTCTGGTCTTTCATTTCAGTTACATTTGACCTGTTGTCAATGGAGAGTCAAGCTTGTTAGAGGCTGGGGTAGGCCGGGATCAAAGAATCCAGAGAGGCATGGAGCCTGCCCCTCCTTTTCTTTCTCCTCTTTCTCTTTATTCACTGCAGTGCAGAATGTTTTGCTACAATTAATGTACACTTTGGATTGACTACAGCAAAAGGAAAGTAAAGGTTATATTTATATGCTAGTGGGATCACTGTCAAATTCTTACCTTTAAACTATTCAATCACTAGGTTGGTAAAGATTTCATAGTTAACCTGATTCTTCCAGGTTCTTCTTATTTCTGCTTCATAGTCCATCACAAGTCCTAGGACTTGACAATTCTGATCAGTCTTACTAAACCAGTTGACTGATTCTAGGACTAGACTTGGATTTTACTTAGAGGATGCTGAGTCTGCCATTCTGGTTCCCAGATTCAGTTTTCCATTTGGCCTCCTGATAGAACTCTTCTGTTTGGAGTCTCCTGACTCATTGACTCAGTGGGTCCTTCCCAGTTGCCCTCATAGAAAAACACTCTTACCAGACTTCACCCATGATCCTGGATGCAGTTTCATTCGAGTTTTCTGAACTGGCTTTCTTTCTCATTATTCAAATCCTGAACTTTTTTTCCCCTTTCTCTGAGAAAACATTATAGTTTATTTCTCTACACTCTGGTCCTTTGGTGTGGTCAGTGCATGTGGGTGCCATCAGTCTGTTTCTCTTGTCAGTGTTCATTACACTCTCTTTCAAAGTAGTTCATTTCAAGGCCCTTACTCATTGACTATTTTTTCTTGAACTTTCTTTCACAAAATCATAGCACAGATCCAATTAAATCACAGTTCACTTTCCCTGACTCTAGCCAGATAACCTCCAATCCTCCTCCTCCTCCTCCTTCTTCTTATTCTTATTCTTATTATTGAGTTAGGTGGTCTCACTGTCACTCAAGCTGAAGTGCAGTGGCATGATTACAGCTCACCACAGCCTTTTCCTCCTAGGCTCAGGTAATCCTTCTACCTCAACCTCCCGAGTAACTGGGACTACAGGCATGTGCCACCACACCCAGATAATTTTTGATTTTTTGTAGAGACAAGGTCTCACCATGTGGTCCAGGCTGGTCTCAAACTCCTGGGCTCAAGCAGTTCACCTGCCTCAGTCTGCCAAAGTGCTGGAATTACAGGCGTGAGCCACCATGCCCAGCCTCCAATCCACTTCAACCTTGACTTTGTTTTCAAGGACGGTTTCTTCTTCTTTTCTTGCTCCTTCTCTTTGTCCCTCTTTCCCTTACTTTCTTTTACAATGATTTCAGTGCCCTCATGTTTTTTATTTAACTATTCCAGCTCATTAACAGTGAAGTAGAATAGTGGAGCTTCAAGTATATTCTTATTGTTAAGGACATCTTAGATGTCTATAACAGAGATGGAACAAAGTGTTCAAAAGGACACAAATCTTTCTGTTCTACAGTTCTGGTCTGGAATAGAAATACATTAAAATTATGGGTAATTCTCATAAAAAAAATACAGCTCTAGGTGAGTTGAATTGTACTTTTAGGGATTTAAAGTTTGAGTGTGCAAAGGAAGGCAGTGTCTCCTCATGGGAAAACTTTGGATTCTAGGGAGAGAGACAAAGACAGAAAGAGAGAAATGGAAACTAGTCTCACTTCTATGATTGCCTGGCTGTGTTGTGGTGAATGTGAGATGGTAAAAGGGATAAATAAGGGATCACAGCAGTAGGGGTTTTCTCTGAGCAATAGCATTATCCTAGATTCTTGGTATTTCTTCTTTACTGGGTTGTTTCTGTCTGTTTTCTTCACTGCCATCTTTCTGATTTTATAGCATTTTTGTGACTTTTTTCCCCCTAGCTCCTCTGGATAGTATCTCACCCAAGTCTGCTGGGCTAGCTTCTCTGCTCTGAACTACACCTTTCCTTCTTCATAGCATAGCTAACTTGTCCAGGGTCTTGCTTGTTAATACTTGCCAGGTAACTGGAAGCCAATCTGGTAAAGGTGCTCATTCGCTGATTCATCAAACATTTATTGGGCTCCCGGCTCCTGTGCTAGGTGTGAATGACTAAGGCTGCTGGGCTGCATTACCAACATACAATGTAGCAACTTGGGCTTTGGGGTCAGTCCTGGATTTGAATCTCACCCTGTCATTTGCTAGATGTGTCATCCAGGAAAAATTCCTTAACCCATCCAGAAGTCTCAGTTTCCTTATCTGTAAAATGGGGGCAATAATAACTTCTTGCGGGAAAGTTTGAGTTTTAAGGACAATTATATACAGTGGCTAACTCACAGTCAATGTAAAAGAAATAGTGCTAATGCTTTAACTTTCAGTGTAAATTGTCAAGACCTTAACAATTAACAATTTTAGGTCTTATGACAAGTTAATTGGAGACATTTGACTCTTACCAACACTAATTGTCTCAGTTCTGACAGGAGAATACTCCACTATCAGCTGTCTGAGGAGCCAATGCAGAGTGAATTGCTAAAGACACAGGAGAGGTGTTATAAGGATCCACAGAGGTACATTTTCAAATGAGGTGGCCTGGCTCTAAAATGCCAGGAAACAGCAACAGCAGCTCATGAAGTGAAAAGTAGGTCATTTGTTTGGAGTCAAGGTGTCAGGTAGCATAAAAGGTGAAGAACCTGAAGCCATAAACAGTAACAGGCTGTAAAAATTGCTACAGCAGCCATAAACCAAAGGGCTGCCTTTCCACAGATACCAGATAGAACTGCTGGTCATGCAGCAGTCTTTTTGCCACACTTGCACACATTCAAAACAACACCGTCAGCCATCAGCAGCATCATTGTGAACATAGATGACAATGATAAATAGAGAGACCAGATAGCTGGCTATGCACTAGGGCAAGAAGACAGTGCATGAGAAAGAGGAATAAAGCTCCTCAATTCTTTGTTTGCCACCTAAATGTATTGTACTTTTCAAATGTTATGGCTTCAAATTGAGGGTGTTAAATTTTGGAACACCAGAATTAAACATCTGTTTGTGTGTTCATGTTCACTGAGTAGGTCTTTTATTATTGCTGGTTGTTTTTGCATTGTGAGAATTTATAAAAATACTTATTTTGTGTGCAAGTTAGAATTCTAAGGTCAGAGCCTTTTCAGGTGGCATTTGAGCAGTCATCTGCGGTTGTCAGCTTTGGGGGAAGAGAGAAGGTAGATGTTTGTATTGCATTTGCATTGTGGAGGGTGATAGTGGCAGGTTGTTCTGTCCTGTTCCATTGTACTCCACTGTTCTCTCTCCTGGCTTTACTCATCTTCTGTCCACTATTCGGGACAGTCTAAAACTCTGGAGAGATGGTCGAAATAAAAGAATAGCTGGTACAACAGGAGTTTTGATAAACCCTGCATTTGGAAACTGGCTGCCAAGAAAGAAGAGACTTAGCCATCATATGCCAGTGTTTCACTTTGATGATTTGATTCAAACAGAATCCTCTGAATTTCTTAGGCATCTAAAATTAACTGCACTATGATTACTACCTATAAGAAAATGACTTCTCAATCAGTAACTAAAGGTTCTTTAAAGTAAAACATCAATACTGTGGAAGTTCTTGAAAATAAACTACTTGAGACCAAAACTATGATATGATGATAGCATTAATTTCTGTAACATCTGATATGTATTAATTTTATGCAAGACAGTATAATTAAAGTTTCACACAACTGAATTCATCAAGAGTCTAGAATAAATTGGAGTTATTTGGAAACTGGGAGCTGTGAAAGAACACAGGAATATTTTAGATGCCCGGCCCTTTTAGCCATTAAAGAGCACACTGAATTCTTCAGCAATCTGAACAGATAAAGAGCCTTTGAAAGATACACATTTAAATGAAGATAAATACTGGTTCTAATATGCTTTTTGGGAAATAAGAAAAAGTGATGGAATTGAATAAAAATTCATAGGGTTTTAATTGTTAGGAGAGGCAATTTGGGTACAAATTGTGCCTGTTAACCTACACTAAGAAAAATAATCTTTACAGAACTCTGTCAAATGTACTGGCCTTACCTGAAGGGATAACAAACTGGTTAGGGCAATATATTTCTCCTAGAATGAGTTGTTTTTAAGACAGAATGACTAAATAAAAATTCCTCTTGGGAAAATGAGAAAAATGAGGATGAGTTAGTAGATACTCCCTCTATTATTTGATTGAAAAGAATACATACTTCTTAAAATTTCCATTGAGAGTCCTGACTTGACAAAAGCAAAACTTGAATTTATGTTCTTAAATGACTGAAATAAGCTTAGGATTTTATATACAAATTTAAACAGCAACTAAGAAATTCTTTCATTACCAAAAGTCCGTGTAAACTATTTAATATTTTAGAGTTGACTGACAAGGATTACATCAGTCCTTTGAGTTAAAAAAAAAATCACCATGTATTTCTCAGACTATAAATTATGTTAGTATAAGAATACATTTGTCCCAGAGTATTTCTGAAGGGACACTGTATTGGATTGGTTGATTCCACTTAGAATCACTGCAGAAAAAATAAAAATATTCTTGTTTTCTAAGCTTAGGATTAGACTATGAATTATGTCATTATTTTTCACTTGCATAAAATTTACTTATATCATCAATATCAATGCAGGCTTAAGAGCTTTATTCTTCAGAGAGGCTAGCTTTGTGAACTAAATTTAGAGCCACTTCTCAGTTTATCTCATGAGTGATGATGCTATTTGAAAAAACATAGAGCACCAAGGAGACTTTATGTCCAATTTGATTTTTCTTGCTTAAAAAATGTATACTTAGTTATGGCACAGGCATATGCTTGCACTTACTTAGCAGCTCTAAAATACAGTTTTCACTTTTCAAGGATGCCTCTCTGATGAGTTTGTGCACCTTCATTCACAGTGTTATTGAAAGAAAGGATTTTGATCTTTTTCCTCTGCACACTTTAAAAGTTGCTGATAAAGTTATACAAATAGATTCTCACTTCTACCCACTTATGTGTGATTACTTCTAAGTGTCTGAGTGAATCAAATTTCCTGTGAGAATAAAAAGTACATAAACATGCTAACATTTTTTCATGCAATTTACTAGAAAATAAACTTTAAAGACTTTTTTTCTAATTTACAATCAATAAGTAACCCCATTCCCACCTCTACCCACCTTAGCCTCCTTTTCTTTTAAATGTGTCTGTTCTCTTTATTTTAACGTTTTCATATTGCCTGTATGGTCTCAGTTCAGATTTTTATATATATATATATATATATATTTTTTTTTTTTTTTTTTGAGTTGGAGTCTCACTCTGTCACCCAGACTGGAGTGCAGTGGCCGCTCCCGGCCACAGCAGCCTCGACCTGCTAGGCTCCGGCGATCCTTCCACCTCAGCCTTCCAAGTAGCCGGAATCACAGGCATGCACTACCATGCCTGGCTGATTTTTTTTTTTTGATTTATTGTAGAGATGAGGTCTCGGTGCCCAGGCGGTTCTCGAACCCTCAGGCTCAGGCAATCCACTCACCTCAGCCTCCCAAAGGCGCGGGATTACAGGCTGAGCCACCGAGCCCAGCTGATTTTGATATATTTTTTAATGGAGTCAGAAATAAAGATTAGAGAGGTGTATATCTTAAAGGAAACACATACTGTCATAATACTTCTCTCATTTTTTATTTCTTCCTATAGCTTTCCTTCTCCTTTCTTGTCATTTGTTCTCTGTATTTGAAATTCATCTTGGCACCATATTTCCCTAGGAAAACCAATGGGGTTTCCATAATTCTCCACAATGTGCTGCATAAATTGAGAACACAGGTTAACAGGAAACTAAAGGCACAGAATTATAGGGGCTATTGATTAAGTCACTAAATACGTGGGGTAGGAGGTGGGATTTATTTAGCCAGTGGTTTGACTATAGACCTAAAAAACCACTTTCTTTGGTGTGTTGTTGACACAGCATATGCCAAGATTTTACTTGCTTTCTTGATTCTTAGCTTTGCTAAAGGAAAAAAAGAGTAGAGATCTTCACCTCTCTCTGTCTTTTTATTTATTGTAGCTTTTTCTGATTTTTTATTCTAAAGTGTGATTGGTGGCAGACTCCACTGTAAGACGAACTTCCCTATCTTGTTTCTCAGAGCAGTACTGCATTTCCCCTTATGATATTTCAGAAGGGATGTCTGACCCAACAGCATTGATTTTCTCTATCATTATACCCACGACTGGGTGGTTAAATTGAAATATGCATTATTATAGCTCTGTAGGCTGATGCTGAATTCTAGAAAATAGTTATATTTGGCATTCTAGTCATTTTCTGGTCCTTTTCTATATCAAAAGATCTAAGCTTATATTTCCCAGATATAAGCAATTGGATAAATAAGGTAAAATTAAACTAGAAAAAAAAAAAGAAAACCCATGATTATCCATTGCATGTATTTTCAGCTATTCCAGCTCTCTATTTCTTACTAGCAAGTAATGACAGGTGTATTTTTCCAAAGAGAATCAAAAAGAAAATTGTTGTAAAAAAAATATGCAGCAAGCATTTCTATTCTGCAGATGTGCAATTTTATGTATGTTGCCCACTTTATTGTCCTCATAATCAAAAGTCTGCAGGAAGAGGGGCACTGCTCACAAATATAAGAGAAATTAGTCTTAAACACACACACAAATAATAAGCTAAGTATTTGCCAAACCATTCTGTCTTCCTACAAGAAGTATAAAGACACAAAATGAACACAATTTACATTACCACTTGATATAAATTGTTTAGAACGATAGAATTGTAGGAATTAAGCAAAATTAATTGTTTTGTTGAATCTTATTTTGTGCCTGAAATCTTGAAGAAACCATGTGCCTTAGTAAAAATATACATAAACACTTTGGGTGAAACTTGAAAAAATCTTATGATCTTGAATACCTATTCCATACCTACATATGGCTGAATCTACTAAAGTTTATAAAAATGCTTTGAGGCTCTGAAGGCACAAAGGTTAAGTAACTCGTCCTGGGTGGTACAGATTGGCAGAGACAGAGCTGAGTAAACCCACTTTTCGTGATTTCCATTTTAATTCTCTTTGTGTTTTACTTCAAATGTGATTTCTTTCAAGGCTTCCTGATATTAAATCATTGATTGTTTTTTAAAGGGGAAGAGCAGGGATTTGGATCCTTTCAAGAAAGATACATTTTTAAAGTGTTTTATATTATTTTGTGCATTTCTAAATTGTCAGCCAAGGGGGCACAGAACACCGCATTGGGGAACTACCTGTGGGTGTGTCCTTGTGAGTGTGGATATATGCTTTTGCCTATCTCTTTCATGGGGTTGACCACAAAAAAATAGAAGAGGATAGTCCTCAAATAATTTGTATAAACTTTAAGAGATCCAGACATTTGTGGGCATGGAATTGATGTTCAAGAATTCAGGACTTCTTTATGGGCACTCAAGATTTATTTCATGTATTTATGTGTATATTTACTAAGGTACAAATGTGAGTTAATGTCCATGAGTGACTGGCTTTGGGAAGACAGTCACTTAACTCTTGTGTGAGCCCAAATAATTATCCAACATCCATATTAAAAAAGATATTTTTCTCTTGTTGTTAAATCCTGCAGAGAAGCTCTCAGAAAATGTAAAAGCAAACAAATAAAAAAACACTTTGGTTTTTCAGTTTCAAGTAAATTTATAATTAATGTTTTTTCAGTAATGATACAAATTAGTTCAGTTGGTGACAAAATTAATTTTTATAATTGTATAGATAGCCATAGTTTAACATTTTTAAAATCCCTGAAGATCTTAAAGAACACTTTAGCTTTTTCCCTTATGTATAACAAATATTTTATCAAAAATCATATGCTATAATGATATTCTGGAATTGAGGAGATCTTTTTAAGTTCTTTGGACCTCTCCTAAATGCCGTAAATCCATTTTGGGACAAGGCATTAATACACAAAGCAACCCGTAGGTTTACAGAGCACAACAAAAATTAATGCAAAGTCACATACAAATAGAATGCCATTAAATTAAGCTCTATCTGTGATGGTACAAATTATTTTCATAGTAATTTTATAATATTATCTGTTACTTTTGTGACTCTTTCTATCTCTCTAGGTGAAGTTAGTGGTTCAGTACCATGTGTTCATATAGGACACTTATTCCTTAGTTTCTGTATTATATATTTATATATGTTTACCTGTTTATATTTTTTTCTATAAGATGAGCAGAGATGATGTTCTTTTGGTTGTTCCTGCAGTAGACAGTAAATGTTTGCTAAAAGTATGAATTAAGTATTACTTGAAGTAAGTGGCAATTCATTGAAGTTTTAAAATGTTTTTCTCTACTAATAATTCTGTCTAATAGAAGTAATTATAAGACTATTAGACCTATTATACAAATTGAACCTATGGTACATGTTTAAAAGATACTGAGTAAAAATTATATAATTCTATTTTTCCATTAAAACTTTGAACAAATATTTATATAAAATTTTTATTATAAAAATCTGAAGTCTTGTTTTAGGCCTGTTATCCACTGCAATGAAACTTGACTTATTAAGAAGGTAATAGGAAGATATGCCAGAATATACTCAGTATTTACTTATAATATTTTATTTAATTCTCACTACAGTCCATACATTTTATATTTTTAGCCAAAAATTTTAGATAAGGATATTTGTTTCAGAGAGCTTATATACCTTGGCCAAGTTTACAGAAAGAGTAGGTAGCAAAGCAGGATTTGAACCCATGCCTGTCTAAGTCCAAAAATCTACCTCCTTTTCATTTTACTATACATTTACTCAAGGTAAATGAAAAGGATAACCACATTCTTTTTTTTTCTTCTTGAGTTGGAGTCTTACTTTGCCACCCAGACTGGAGTGCAGTGGCATGCTCATGGCTACTGCAGCCTTGACCTGCTGGGCTCAGGCGATCCTTTACTTCAGCCTTCCAAGTAGCTGGAACCAAGTAGCATGTGCCATCATGCCCGGCTAATTTTTCTTGATTTATTTTAGGGATGAAGTCTTACCAGTTTGCGCAGGCTGGTTTCGAACCCCTGGGCTCAGGCAGTCCTCTCACCTCAGCCTCCCAAAGTGCTGGGATTGCAGGAGTGAGCCACCGCGTCTGGCACCACATTCTTTGGAGTAGAACTGACAACTATCTCAGTAAAGAGGACAAAATTGTGAAATTGTGTGAGTGTAGTTCTTAAAAAAAATTTTGTGTGTTGATAGTGAATTAATTGAAGTACTTTCCACATCAGTTCAAATGCTAATTTTATATTGTTTTCCTATTATTGTAGATAATATTGTTTTTACAATATTTTTTGTTTTAACAAAACAGCTTAATTGTTTTAACAATATTATATGCATTCTCACAGCACTAAACAATAAAAAGTATCTGTAGATGTCTATCACTGATATTTCCAAAAATAATGATTAATTCATTAGCTACTATTTGTGTTTAAAGAAAAACAAAAGAGACGTGAAGAAGTTAATTCCTTGAAGAAGGGGCACGCTTCTTGAATTTCTCTCATCAAATATGTCAGTCTAACTCACAAATAGAATTCAGCCTTCCGCAGACCTAGGGAGGCTCTCGGTTAAACAACTGCTCCCTCCTGAAAAAAAAGAATGATTTTGCTAAGGCTTGAGTTGCTTGCCAGAGTTCATTCTGGGGGACCCAGGTATCCAGCTGATTTGAGATTAGCAGAGAATCTAGCCCTGTTGGTAGAATGCAGAAGTATAAGTATCAGTTTTAGACTTCACCTTGGCCTGAGGTAAGTGCTGCTTCCAGGGCAGCGGCTCTAGTTCTCCCCAGGGTACCTGAGACTTTGGCAACTTACAGTTCCAATTAATGGACTCTAGAAGCAGAGAACACAACCAGCAGATAAAGTGAGGGCTATTTCATATAATTTCCCCAAACTGTGAGCCATGACCAGGGAGACTTTGGGATCTGTGACAAGAGAGGCTGACTTGGAGCCTGGGATGCAAGGGAAGCCTAGGTGAGAAAGCCCCTTTGTAGTGAGTGTTACAGGGCCCCAAATGCTTTCAGAGGGCAGATGGGGAACTTAAATTACTGAGCAAGACCTTCTTGGACAGCTGTTTGCTATTCAAGAATGAAGACCCAGCAAGGCCTTTTGGTTTTCATGTGAAGCTAGACATTCTGTCTTTTTACATGTGAAATCTACTACTTTTAAAATATTTGCATCTTAGTTAATGTTTTAAAAGTAGTGTGAGGGTCAAAGAAAGTAATCCACAGGCCAAACTGCCACAAATGTTTAAGTTTTTGTATAGAAGCTACTATTTGGGACTCAGGAAGGAGGAAGTGTTCTACCCTTCCCCTTCTAAGAGATACTGATTTCATTAGTCTGGGGTAGGTTCCAAGGACTGGATTATCCTAATGTGCAGTGGGTTGCACCTACTCACATAATAGGTGGTATGAAGTGACTGAATTCTAGGTACCATGGTTACCTATCACTATGCTTCCCTGTCTACCTTCTCTTCTCCTTCTCTACATTCTCCTTAGGGAACTTTATATAGAGAGTGATAACATCAATAATTCCCTCTTTCTGTGTCTCTCCAAATTAAATGTTCATAAGAATCGCTAAGAAGCTTATTAAAATTTAGATTACTAAACTCCATCTCAAGAGATTCTAGTTCAGTAGGTAGGCTTCTGGAATTTGTTTATACTCACCTTAGTTTACTGTAACACAGATGGTGTGGAGACCACACTTTGAGAAACACTGACTCATAATGGATGCTGGTAACTGGGACATCTGTTATTTCAGTCCTAGATTCTTGCCTGAATTATAGATCTGTACATACAAATGCCTAATAGAAATTTCCACTGTCTCTACCTGAATATCTTAAAAATTCTCATTGTCTGAATCACAATGTATTATTTTTCTTTAAAGCCTGTGCACAGACTTATTTTTTAAATTTCATTGCAATGCACCATCATTGGCTTAGTTCCCCAAGCCAGAAATCTGCATTTGTACCTTTGGTAGGTGGGTGCTAGCATTCAGGGTACATGGAATATGTGGTGAGCACCAGCAGGCCCACAGAGTAGTTGCTTTCCTATCCAAGCCTAGCCATGTCTGCTAAGTTATTTTACCTTGGCTCTCTAAGTATAATTCAGTTCTACTGGGACAAGTCAATAATAATAACACTTTATTTATTGAGGTTTACTCTGCGCCAGCTACTCTTCTAAGTGTTTCATATGTATTAATTCAATCTTTTCTAGAAGCAACTGAATTCCCAGTCTAGTTTTTGGCAGCTCCATACCCCCTGAGGCCAGATCTGCTCCCCATATTTCCAATTGCCAGCTGGGCCCTCTGCTTCAAAATAGATAATGTAATGAGACTGCCCGCCTGACTACAGACCCCAGGGCTGAGGAACCCTGCTACTGTTTTCTACTCATGATTCTAGAGATATTAGTGGCTGTCTGAATTGGAACAATATTTAGTGTATCTCTTGAGCTGTTGTAAATCAGGTTGTTACATACCCTAAAACAATAGAGTGCAGGAGTCAAATGGAATTCAGATTGTCTATTCTAATTATTCTTCTTTACAGACTTGGAAACTGAGACCTACCACCACAAAGTGACTTACTGAGGATAAGAGGGGAGTAAGAGAGCTGAGGATCAAATGCAAGCCCCATTCTAGTGGAATTACATGAAACGGATCATTTTTGTCTGTGTTGATCATTTCTGCATCTGCCTGCACATAGATAAGTGTCTAGAATGCAGTGGCAGTGAGTGGATGTATCACAGATGCATCTGTCTGTGGTTGGTAGCCAATGCAATGACCAGAGTGTCCCTTTGACACAGAACTGTGATTATATTATTAAGCATTATTTAAGATTCATCATTAAATATAAAAGAATATGTTTAATATACTGCACAGACAACTTACCATCTCTAGTGAGAATGTAGTGGAGGAAATAAATGTGAAAGTGTAGCCACAAGAAGGTAGCTTTTTCATAAGTATCACCTCAGAGAAATCCTCTCTGACCCTTTCTAAAATCGTGACCCACATTATTTTTGATGTTCTGATTCTACCTACTTTTCTTAATATCCCATCTCACTGTCTATCCTTATACCACAATGCATTTTGTGTTTACTATCTGTCTACTCATTAGAATAAGCTGTGTGAGAGCATGGGCTTTGTCTTTTCCGCCACCATTGCCAGAGCACAGAAATGTGACACAGAAGAGCTTTCTAAAAATGACAGTTTTACATTTTGAAATGGAAGCATAAATGACATGCAATACTGTGCCATTCAGAAGTCCTAATATATCTCCACAAATAGAAGCAAAATAAAAACCCAGTGCTGTATAATGCTGGAGTAAATGTGAGAGATTTTGATAACATTGTGTAGAGGAATGTTTATAAAAGACAAATAATCTTTAAGTAAATGACTTCTTCCATTTATTTTTCCTTGAATTAGAGAAGTAACCTGCTACTGTAAGTAAAAATATGACATCTAGAGAGGGGGGATACTTACTTATTTATAATGTGATGTAGTGGGTTGAATAGTCTCACTAAATTCATACCCATCTGGAACCTCAAAATGTGAGCTTATTTGAAATAGGGTTTTGATTGGAAATAGGTAGATGTAATTAGTTAAGATTTTGAGATAAAATCATCCTGAATTTGGAGTGAGCTCTAAATCCAGTAATGTGTCTTTCTAAGAGAAGATAAAGGTTTGGACAACCAGAGACACAAAGGAGAGAATTCTGTGAAAATGAAAGCAGAGAATAGAGTGTTGCATCTGTAAGCCAAGGAACACCAGGAATCCCAGAAGCAGGAAGACAAAGGAAGATTCTCTCCTAGAACTCTTAGAGGGAGTGTGGTCCTGCTGACACTCTGATTTTGTACTTCTAGCCCCCAGAACTGTGAGAAAATAAATTTTTGATGTTTTAAACTACCAAGTTTGTAGTAATTTGTTATAGCACCACAGAAAACTAATATAGTGAGGAAAGAAGATATTTGCTAACTTGCAAACAGGAGGATATGTGGGCTGAACCTACAATATTTTGAAGTATTATTATAATAGCTAATGCATGTGATTGCTCACAATGTGCAAATAACTGTGAGATTCATCTTTTTAGTGGTATACTAAATCTTGAAAGAATGGGCCAGCTAGGCCTCAGGGTTCAACAGCCATGATGGAGAAGGGTCCCCAGATGCCCCTAAGGTAACTTATAGAAAGAAGGCAGTTCAAGCTCTTTTTTTCACATAAAATGTTAGAAGTAGAGGGTTGCCCCCCTTTTCTCTTGAGAGAGGTGGAGTGACCAGCCCTTCCAGTCTATGAGTAAAGGGTAAGGCTTACTGTTTTTCATTTCATGGCTACAGGTAAACATGACCATTGTTTTCATATAAAGAAATAAATAATTTTTATAGCTCACTGTAACCTTGAATGCCTGAGCTCTAGTGATCCTCCCACCCTAGCCTCCTGAGTAGCTAGGACTACAGGCGTGTGCCACATACCTGGTCAATTTTTTTTAAGAGATGAGATCTCACTATGTTGCCCAGGCTGATCTCAAACACCTGGCTCAAGTGATCCCCTCGCCTTGGCCTCCCAAAGCACTGGGAATTACAGACATGAGCCACTGTACCTGGTCTCGTTTCTTATTACTTAAAATTCCTGCCAGGCTCAGTGGCTCAGCCTGTAATTCTCCTGCCTGGGCAACTTGGCAAGACCTCATCTCTACAATAAATCAAAAATTAGCCGGGCGTGGTAGCGTGCACCTGTAGTTCCAGCTACTTGGAAGGCTGAGGCGGAAGGATCACTGGAGCCCAGCAAATTGAGTCTGCAGTGGCCAGGAGTGACCACTGCACTCTAGTCTGAGTGACAGAGTGAGATTCCAACTCAAAAAAAAAAAAAAAAAAATTCCTGGTGCCAATTATTTCTCTTGACTCCCATTTTAAACT
Source organism: Cephalopachus bancanus (assembly GCA_027257055.1). Taxonomy (NCBI): domain Eukaryota; kingdom Metazoa; phylum Chordata; class Mammalia; order Primates; family Tarsiidae; genus Cephalopachus; species Cephalopachus bancanus. Next base: position 6,845,201 of record JAPVLO010000076.1, read on the forward strand.
GTAGCCTGGCTCCCTGCCCCCATCCTCTTACTGCTAAAATGGCTGGACCTGAGAACAATCTGGCTCTCCATACTTCTCCAAATGACATATTTCACTATCCTCCAGGAATCCCTGCTCCTGTGAATGGTTCACAACATTCCAGATCCTTCTGACTTCTTTTCTTCATCCCTCCCTCCCCTCTTTCCTGCCTGCTTCCTTGTCTTTCTCCCCTGCTTTAGTATGTATTTGTTGAGAACCTTCTGGTAACAAGCGCTGTTTCTGTGCTATTCTCCTTTGCTTGAAATTTCTTCCTTCTACCTTTTCTGTGCATCAAAATTTACCTAATTTTTCAATGTTTGCCTAAAGCTGCTTCTATCTGGCCTTCTATGGCAATTCCTAAGGATAGATTTATTTCTCCATTTCAAATTCCTATAGCCCTGATGGTCAGTAAAATGTGTTTGGCCCTGGCCATCTGTCACCTTGTATTGCCATTTATGGCGCGTATAAGCAATCCATTGTCTGCTGATTTAGATCATGAGTTGCCTAAGTGTGGTAGGTGTTTGGACATTGCCTCTTTTCTCCATATCTGGCTTCTTTCTGCCCTTCCCCCAAGGGAGCAGCCCCAGGTCTAGGTTGGTTTCTGCAGGATATGGTATTTCCTGTAGCAAGTCAGGGATGTAGGTAACCCAGCAACCTGAAGACAATAGGGTCCTCAGGCTTAATCAATGTAATTGAAAACACTATAGGAATTTGAATAATTAACTTGCTAGATTATAAAACTGCAGTGCTGCCCCAAGGTGCAGACTCTTTCATCATCACTGACCCACTATCGTGACTCTCCTCTAAGCGCCATAAACCAACGTCTCTTCCTGCTGGGCCTCTAAGACTTCTTTGGAATAGGTAAACATTACTACATTATGTTTAGGAAACAGATACACTGTATCTTTGAAACCTCAACATGTTACAATGCCTTGCTAGACTAGTTGCTTTGGATATGTTTATTGATTGGCTGGTGTATTTGGTACTTTACAACAAGTCAAGAGCTCTTGAAAGCCAGTATATTTGTGTGTTCCTCTTGGGCAGATCTATCAAACTTGCCTAAATGAGGTCTGTTGAAAGTTTTGAAGAAGGAATTAGACCCTTTGTTTTGGAACAAAGAAGAAATGGAATGTAAGCTCAAAACTGCCCAAAGGCAAATTTGTTATTTAAAACCAGCAGATACATTCCTGTGCATGAGGTATTCACCAATCACATGCAAGGAATGTACCTTGGAAGTGAGGCATTGCTTAGTTCTTAGGACTTCTCTGCATGTAGGAGTCAGCCTAGAGCAAAGGAGAAAGCAAGAAGAGGCAGTGAAAGGCACCCAGTGGAGTAAGCAGCACAAGAATTGCCCTGCTCTGTCATCACGAGAAGAGTGGCCTTGCGAAGGAACTGCTGCATTTGTGCTGATTCTGCAGGACAACCCAGTGTATGAATGAGTCTGGTGATACTGACCACCAAACAGGTGACAGCTCTACTTCTGGTATGACTGCCAGTCCACCCTTTGTTTGCACGACTATTTTGCTTTAAAACTGTTCAGAAAAGTACCTTTGTTAAGTGAAGGCTAAGTGAATCCCGTTCTTTAGCCAACAAAACAAAACAAAACAAAAACAACAACAACAAAAAAACTCTATGGAACTTGCAGAATATAAGCAAGGCATGGGTGAAATGAATAATGATGATAATAAAAAGAGCCCACATGTGTGGACAATTTAATATGTACCAAACAAATGCTAAAAGTGTAACATATTTTTAAATCCCTCTAACAACCTGTGAAGTAGGTACTACTAATGTTCAGAGACATTAATTAATTTGCTTAATATCATATTTCTACAATTTGACAGACTGAGGATTCCAGAGCACAGGTTTTATAGTATTTCAAGAAGACATGTAATGATCATTTTGTCCCAGGAAAAATTTCATGACATGTGGCCTAAAATATATCAGTGTACATTAGGTTCAACGGGAAGGGACATTTGAAACTAAGATTGTTAAGGAAAATCCTGGCAGTAGAGTTACTGCCCATTAAATACAAAAAGAAAATTATGGATCATGTTCAAATTTCTATTCTTACCTCTTTGTCAATAAGGAAAATATGCTGTTTATGTTCAGAGTATGCAATTAGCATCATCCTGATTGATCGATTGGAAATTAAAAATAGTTTTGCTTGGAGTCCATCAAATCACTGACACAATTGTTTCCTGATTGACTTGGTAGAGGTTACTGATACTTGCAGGAGTACTTTCCTCTTGCTTTAAAAGGGCCATGCAGAAAGGATATATTTGAAATATACATTGAGTTTGTCTTTTTCTTAATAAAATACAGATTAAATTGTATTATTGATCCACTGGGCTATGTTAGAGGAACAGAAAAACATCATGCCTCATGTGGTTAATTCAGTTTTTTGAACTTGGATCAGATTTTACAAAGGAATTATAAGTAAATAAGACATTTAAGCCTGTCTGCAGGGTTGACTTTTTTTTTTTTTTTTGAGTTGGAGTCTCACTCTGTTGCCCAGACTTGAGTGCTGGGCTCCGGCGATCCTTCTGCCTCAGCCTTCCAAGTGACCAGAATTACAGGCATGCGCTACCACGCCCAGCTGATTTTTTGATTTATTGTAGAGATGAGGTCTCACTGCCCAGGCGGGTCTCAAACCCGCGGGCTCAGGCAATCCACTCACCTCAGCCTCCCAAAGGCGCGGGATTACAGGCTGAGCCACCGAGCCCGGCATGGGTTGACTTCTTATGTGGAGAGTTATTTGAGAGTTTCCTACTTAAACTATTTCTATCATTACTGTACCCTGGCACTGTCTGAAACTGTGGTCAATTTGCTAACTCCTATATATTTTTAAAAAATGAAGATGTTTGGGCTAAACTATGGATGAGGAAATGGGAGACTCCGCTATCTTGGTGTCTTTTTGGAACTTCTAACTATACCCTTTGAAAATCCCAGCTGGCCAACTCTGGGGAAATGGCTAATCTCTGTAAGTGATCACTACCTATATACCAGACCAATAGATTTTGATTCTGAGGAGTGAACAGTAAGGTTTGATGAGAAGGAAGAGTGGCCTTTACCAAGCACCTGTTACATACCTGACACTGTTTTATACACATCAAGTCATTTAACCCCTAACAGGTCTGTGTGGTAGTGACTGGAGTACAGGAAGAACAGTAGCCTAAATCCTAAGTAGTATCTGTCTGTGAACAGGCTTGAATGACCCTCTGTGGTCCCCTAAATCCATATCCAGATCTAACACCTAACCACTTCAATGGTGAAGAAGGGCAGATCCTATTATAATTTTATAGTCACGATTTGCATAAGGTTAGTTACTAAGTGGCAGAACTCATTATTCCAGGTCTCCTAATTGTAAAACCCACATCCTTTTCCTGGTACCTGGGGAGGAAGTGTAAGATGAAAGGTTAAAATGTGGGTTCTCTGGCTTCTGATTCTTACTCTGCCACTATGGCTATTTGCAAGATCTTGAACTCAGGCTCAGTATGCCTCCTTCCTCAAAGGTAAACCTGTAGGAGATACTCCATGTACAGCAGCTTTCTCACAGGTATGTCACAGAGATTAAATGTTTTAATACATGTAATGAGTTTGGCACACAATAAGCCTTCAATAAGCTGAGCTTTTATCACTACATGTTATTGTGACAAAGATCAAAAAGCAGAGGCTATTCCTCTGCCTAGTCCTGAAACAGGGCTGAGCTGAAGCTCCTGGATGGCTTCCAAAACAAAGAGCACAAGCTTCTTGGTCGGGGTAAGAAGGGAACATAGATACTGCAGATGATCTTACCCATTTCAGTATTTTACCTTGAAGTGGTTCTGGAGCCCTTACCCTGAGACTTCTCAAGAGCAAATAGTAAGCTTGGTAGAGCTTATTCTTACAATCATTATTAAGTGAAGAGAAATCTAAAGGGATGCTAACAAGTTCCATGGAACTGATGCCAGACATGTCAGTTCTGATGATCTAAAGTTCATTTTCGTAGATGCCCATGTAGTTCAACTGACCGTGGAGTGGATTGAGTTCTGTCTCCAGTAGACAGAAGACAAGCTTCTAAATGATTTTTACCCCATGATCCATTGAAATACAGTGTGTATGTCAGTCTGTCTCTCAATGAAAGGGAATGTGCCTTCTGGTTTGGTTTTATTTGGGGGGGGGCTTGGGGTGTGATAAATTACAAACCTCTATATTCTACTGCATAATTTGTGAAGCTTTAATATTTCCCGGTTTCAATGGACAGAAGAGTCCTTGCTTTAAATGAATACCCAAAGAAAATATAGCATATAGAACTCATGTTAAACAGTTACATAGTTAAACAATTCTTTGGAAGATTATACTAATTATAAACGCACAGTACAATCTAATGATTAATGTAGGGGATTAATCCACTATTTACTGAGTCGTTACTATAACTTACTATGTTAGGTACTAAGGATGCAATGTTGAATACGATTTAGTCTCTGACCTCAAAAAGCACATAGTTCAGTGGGAGGAAGAAGAAGTTGCAAAAAAGTACAACAAAGTGTTGTAGTAGCATGTACAAAGTGCTAGCATAAGCAACAGAGCTTTCTGGGAAAACTTGTTAAAACATTACAAAAGAGAATCTTACTAGTTAAGAGTTCTATAAAATGACTACAAATTATGACTACAATACAGTTATGGGTGGTCAGTCATTCTTAGAAGCAAGAAAGATGTCAAATTAGCAAGAAGTATGGCTGTGAACTCCTAATTATCCCTGTGCAGATTAGCTAACCCGGTGGGATTTGGGAGTAGCCCTTTCCATCCCATCTCACAATCTGCTGACATCTCAGCTCTCCTTCTTGCTACCCAACCCATTCCTGACTCAGGCTGCCAGTCCAGGAGAAGGGCTAGGTCTCTCTTCATAAGTTGCAACTACAGGCATATATGAATCACTTCATTTTCCATTTACCTATACAAACGAGTGATCACTTCCATTAACAACATTCTGAATGGCAGCTGTTAGCACATTATCAGCGACTAGTAAACTGAAGTAGCAGTTGCTATTAGGTATGGAAGGAAAAAGAGGACGCCACTATATATGATAGAAAGGAGGCTACATCAGGAAGAAAGGAATTGATCAAATGTGGTCAGATTCTTCCTGCCCGGTTCCTCAGAGAAATCACTGAAGCACGACCGAATGACAGGCTCCTGAGAGTCTCAGGCTGCACAAGGGGTAAAAATGTGCCTGAGTATGTGTGCTTATGTTCATATGCGTTTATGCATGAGTGTGTGTGTGCTTCTGTATGTGTATACATGCATGTATGTATATATCTGTGCATCTCTCTGTATATATGTGTGTGCTGGTAGAGTGAGTGCGTGTGTGTCCAGACAAGCTGGAAAGTATAAGACCTCATACTCCTTGTGAACTCTGCCTCTCCCTACCCCCCCCACACCACCAATGGACAGCAGCAGAAAGGATGTTCTGTGACCTGAGATTGCATTAGAAACTTTGCAGCTCTTTGAGGACATTCCACTGGGAACCTCATCGGTTCCCTGCAGGATGGTGGATACTATGTCCCCAGGAAGATGGGACTGCAGCTGACACTCTAGACTGAAGTCCGGCGCGTCCCCCCCACCCCCGCCCCCTCGCGCCGGGTTCCCAAGTCGTCCCCCGCCCGCGGCTGCCGCTCTGCAGCGGCGGACCGGGCCCGGGCAGGCTCCGCCGCGGCGCACTCGGCCCACGGGCTGGAGTCGGCCCGCGGTGCTGGCGGGAGGGGAGGGAGCGGGAGGGCGGGGGCGGCGGGAGGCCATGCCTCCAGCTGCGGAGGTGGCACACCGCTGGAGCGACCGCCGTCACCTGCGCGGCGCCGTCGCCCTCGCGCTCCCGGCGGCCGGCCCGCGGCGGCGGACTCTGCGGCGGGAGCGCGGCGCGGCGAGGCTCCGGCGCGGAGGGCGCCCGGCGTAGGCGGCGGCGGGTGTGGGCCGAGCCGGTATTTATAGCTCGGTGACAGCAGCGGCGGCCGCGACGCCGCCCGCCCGTCTCGCCGCGCTCCTCAGCGAGGCCGCCGGCGCGACGGAGGGCTGTGCCGGACCGCGTCCCCGGGTGCAGGCGCCCGAGCCCCGCGCGACCCTCGGGTGAGTACGCGGCCCGGGCGCTGGGCGCGCCGCCCCCGCCGCGCGGTGCAGCCGCAGCGCCGCCCCCGGCCCGGCCGCCCGAGCCGGGCTGCCCGCCCGCCGATGCCCGCGAGTGCGGAGGCTGCTCGGACCCGGCCCGGCGCCCCTTCTCGTCCCTCCCGAGGAGGGCACCCAGAGGGGCAGGGCGAGGCGTCAGGGAGGGAGACCCGCGCCAGCCCTTCTGGCTGAGGGCACGGGGCACTCGCGGGCTACCGGGGGAGGGTGAGGGACGGCGGGAGAGCAGACCTTGAACTTTCCTCGCTTCAGTGATTCCTAGGATAGGCGCTGAGCAAAAGCCCCATCTGTTTTTGCTAATTAAATTAACAGGTTGCATGCAGTTTATGACTGTTCTCCTTGGGGGGAAAAAATACTTGGGTGTTTGCTAACTTCATCGTGACTAAATAAAACGAATTTTCTAATTTGCATTTTTGAAAATGTCACGGGCCCACGGGCCCACAAGTGTGTTTGATCCATGTGATAACATTTTTGGCTGCCATTATTCTTCCTACCCTCTGTGGAACAATGAAGTGTGTGTGTGTGTGTGTGTGTGTGTGTGTGTGTGTGTGTGTGTGTGTGAGAGAGAGAAAGAGAGAGAGAGAGAGAGAGAGAGAGAGAGAGAGAAGTAAACATCATATGTTTATTTTGGTGTTTATGTATGAATATAAGTCTCAGGAACCAAAAAGAAAACAAAATTGAGTAAAAATAAGTTGAGTATAAGAGCATGTATTCCCCCCTAATTACAAATGATGTACTGTCTGAAATCCAAGGAAGGACTTCTGGGAAACTTCCAGGTCTTTGTCTTCAGAAACAAGTTCTTCCAATTTATTGAGTATTAAAAGTAGTAGAATCTCTGTAAACCCTATTTTTTGTTGTAAAGTATTGATTTTTTAAAATCATGGATATATTTTCTAACTTTTACTCCCTCAGTCTTTGTAGTTCAAAAGTAATATGAATTTTGACATTTTGATTCAGGTCATCCCTCTTATCCCAACCTTCCGTCTGATTCTTGTAATCAGAAGCCATGTCTTGTCAATTTTATTTAATTTGCTTCTTTAAACTGCCATTCATTAAAGAAATAACCCCATACATGGATTACTTTATTACATGTTATTTTTGTCATTGTGTTTAGAATATGATCATGACACTTCATTCCTAATCATTAACAAATGTCACTGAAAAGGAGTTCTAAAGATTTTTAAAGTCTACACTGGTGATTCATTATTAACTTTATAATGTGCTAGGGCTCATATACATATTTTGACATTTTCAGTGGAAAGTTGTCTTTGTTCAGAGGAACCCCCAGACTGACTTTGCTTTTGAAGTCTCTGTTTTGAAAACTTGCATTGATTAAGCACTTATTTGTCTCAGGGACTACAGGATGAGAACAAGGGAAGAAAGTCACTTAACAGTGGAAATAATGTGAAGAGAAAGTCTAGGAAGTAATTTATGGATGTGATCCTTTAAATTAGCTAGAGTATCACAAATACCATCCTGGAATCTATGCAAAGCCACTTATGGTGGTTTCATTGATTGACTTAAAAGGTTGCTTTTTATTTAAAAGACTGTGTGGTCTTTTGTATTGGACTAAAAGGAAGAAGTTCGAACTTTATTTCTGTTATTATTGCTGTTTTTCTAAAACCTGTATTAAGCACTTGCATTATGTAAAATATGATATATCATCTCTTACCTGCCTTTTTATCTAACAAATTAAGATAATATACTAAATCCTATCCTTACTGCAGGGCTGGTTCAGGCAAATTTGGATTTGTTTTTTCTACCTTGTTACCGTTTCTTCTTTTGCAGACTTGGATGTCTCATTATTCAGAAACTATTCTCTCTGAAAAAGAATCCTCAGCGTTTTCTTCTCATCCAGGGCTGGTCTGTTATCCATCCACCAGGTACCCATAGATCTACTTGTTCACCCATCAGCAAATATTAATTGCCTACTAAGTGCAAGTCATCAGCTAGTACTTGCTCTCCCTTCCCATTGAAACTCTATTCTGTATTTTATACTTCATACGATGGTAATTGAGTATTAACTTTGGGGCTGTATAGAGGAAGTTGTACCTGTTTCTGCCAGTTGTTAGCTGTATGACCTTGGGCATATCATAACCTCTTTGAATCTCTGTCTTCACTGACAAATCCAAATGGCTAGTCTCAGGACTAATTGAGATAATACACGGAAAGTGTTTTCCAAGAGCCTAATGCATAAAAAACACACAAAAATGTTAATTATTAGTTTGTCGCCTACATCTGCTGCAACCCTGTTTATCTCCAGAAGTGCATTCCCCGTCTCAGGAAGTGGCATTTCCAGTCTGGATTTGGCCTAGGTCATGTCTACATTCAATCTGTCAGTAAAACTTATCAGCTCTTCCTTTTAAGTATATCCAGAAGTAGAATTGTTTAAACTGCCTCGACCTCTACCTGCCTGTTAGTACCTGCCTCCAAGTCATTGCATCCTCACCTGGCAACAGCTTCCTCAATAGCTTCCTTGCTCTGTTCCTTCCCTTCTAAAGAGTATTTTCAACCAGCAGACAGTGGCCTTCCTGACATGTAATTAGCTTGTGTCACTCCCTTGCTTCCTCCCTCACTTAGGGAGAAGGCCCACACACATAGCATGGTCTCAAGGTCTGACCATGATCAAACGCTACCTCCTGGACCTCATCTCTTCCATATTTCTTCTTCACACCCACTTCCCATCCAGTCACACTAGCCTCCTTGCAATTGCTTAAATGCACTAAGCATACAACCAGCAATGGCTTTTGCTACATTTATTTCCTCTGTCTGGGTCACTCTTTCCCCAGATATCTGCTTGTCTCCCTCCCTTTTTTCATATCTGTCTTCTAATGTCACCTCATAGTGAGGTCTTCTTTTACTTCCCTCACACCTGACACTCCCTATGAACTTTTCTTGTTTGATTTTCTTTATCAACTTTCCAAAATACATCATATTTAATTTTGATCTGTTTAGTGTCTGTTTTCCCTCAAAGAAACTATCAGATGGTGGCAACAGGGACTCTGTCTGCTAGTAGCTCCAGCACACAGGCCAGTGCCTGGAATAAGATAAGTAGTAGTACATATTGAACAAACGAATGAATGAATGTTATTATGGAATTAGCAAATCTGGACTTTACCACTTTCTATGTATGACTGTATCAGTCTTCTGCTGTGAAACCTTTGATAATTCACTATTCTCTAATCAGCAAAGTACAGACAAACACTTTTGCATAATCTTCCTTGAACTGGCCACAGATTGTCCTTAACTCCAGGTACCCCGTGTTCCAGACACACAGTCTTACTGGTATGTCTCAGTATCAGTGCCAGACAGTTTCTTCTGTGCCTTTGCACAAAATATCCTCCAACTTGAGTACCCTTATATTTATTCTGCTTTTTGTTTGCATTCCTCTATATGCTTAGCCTTTAGTACCAAGTGAAATGCTGGTTTGTAGCAAACATGTGAGACATTCCTAATACCTAGTATAAAACTTTGTTCTTCTAGAGTTGGAAACCATGACTGAAGATCTGTGGCTTGTCAATTCCAGCTGTAGTTACCAACATCTTTACCAATGTTTTTACAAAGACAGAGTCTTCCAAAATATTGGTAGTGGCATCTACCTAATAATGTCATTACTTACGAGAGGGAATTAAACGGTGCCTATTAGTCTAATTCTGAGATGCAGCTGGAAAAATCACAGAATAGTCATCCATGCAGAAGGACAGTAAGACCAACTTAGCTATTACATTGATGGTCAAGAAGAAAAAAATTCAAGCAATCCTGTAGTCACATGATGTCCAGTTCTTTCTGATATTGAAGAGTAATATTAGACTCATTTGTCCTAGAAGTACTGTAAATTTTTTATGTCAGATGACTTTATGACTGGAAACTTTTTGATCAATATGTAAGTGGCAAGAGTTTGGAATTTATGTCTTTGTGTGGGCCTGGTATAGTATCAAGAGTTGAAGCCAGGTGGTTTGGATTTGAATCCTGACTCTGACATAGAGTAGTTTTGTTATTCTGTGCTAGTAACTAAACTCTAAGTCTCAGTTTCAACATTTGTAAAATGGAAAAAATAAGAGTATTTGCTTCATTCGGCTACTATGAAATTTTTTTTTTTTTTTTTTTTTTTGAGTTGGAGTCTCACTCTGTCACCCAGACTGGAGTGCAGTGGCCGCTCCTGGCCACCGCAGCCTCGACCTGCTGGGCTCCGGCGATCCTTCCGCCTCAGCCTTCCGAGTAGCCGGAATTACAGGCATGCGCTACCATGCCCAGCTGATTTTTTGATTTATTGTAGAGATGAGGTCTTGCTGCCCAGGCAGGTCTCAAACCCGCGGGCTCAGGCAATCCACTCACCTCAGCCTCCCAAAGGCGCAGGATTACAGGCTGAGCCACCGAGCCCGGCTTGAAATTTTTAAAAGGTGCTTATAAATCTCATTAGCATAGTGTCTAGTACACAGTAGTTCTCAGTCGATGTTAGCCTTAGTAATAATTATGTAATCTGGCTCTGAAATCAGATGGGGCTGGGTGGAGGTGACTAATATTATTACTGACTAAGTCATCATTGTGGTCTTCAGACTTTGCTGCTCTCCTCTCCTCTTCCCTTAGTGGAAGTAGAATGGCAGGTTGCTCTGTCTTCTCATTTCACAATGAGGGGCTTCTCTTTCAGAGTGTACCTCTCAGCTCTGATTGCCCACTATAAATCTGGCAGTGTGCTGTGTCCTGGAAGGAGGAGTTTATGATGAAGTGAGAGAGATAATACATAAACAGATCATTTCACTGTCATGAGCTAAGAGCTAAGATAAAAGGTCATTTTATCTATGGTTGCAGAAATGAATTTTAAAAAATGAACAGGTTTTGCAGACTATTTGCCCCGTGTAACAACCTCAGTCCTGGATTGTTAACAGTAGAGTTCACCAAATAATCATATTCATCATAAAGATGCTTTATGCGAACTACAGAGGTGAAAGTAGTTTTGGTGCTCTGGATAAGATCAGGGTACCTAAGGAACTAGAAAACAGGACTGAGATGATGAGGCAAACTTTTGGCAACCTGTATATGAGGTCACAGAGTGGGGATAAGCACAGGTTTTATTCAAATGATTATGTAAGTGTTTGGAATTTGGGACCCCCAGAAGATATCACTTCAACTTCTAGATTATGAAGGAAAAAAAAAAATCAGCTTGCTTTAACATAAAACAACAAATGATCAATAATGGGATCCTGTTTCATTCTACCAGTAGCTATGTCACTGAAACTGCTAGTAGAAATAAAGAATAAACTGTGTGCACAATGGGAAATATCCTACTGGAAGAAACACTTCCATCTTTGTTGTATGTTAGAAATATTAAGGGCTAGGTATAGGTCTGGATTCAAATCTTGACTTTGCCATTTACTGGGTAATGTGAATTAAAAAGGCAGCAAATGCTCTCAGCCTTCATTTTATTCCCTGTAATATGAGAATGATGGTAGCATTCATAACACTACTGTGGGAATTAAGATCTCATATAGGATTATTACTCAGTGATATAGTTATCTCTTCTAAAATAGTATAAATGCTGGAGAGAAACAGCTGTCTCAAAAAATTTTTGAATGTTCTAATCTAACTCTGGCATGAGGACATTACATAGCCCACACTACATGATTCTGAAGTTAAAAACAACAATAAAATAAGCATATGCCAGCTTTCCACAAAGCATATATTAAAAAAAGAACCAAGATCTCATGTATTCAGTGTTCTAAATCCTGCTGTCTTAAGTATGTGTGTTGTGGTTGGAGGGTAAGGGAAAATGGTGGTGGGAACAAATTAGAGTGCTTTACTGGAGGAGAAGCAGCGTTAACCTGTTATAACAACTTTTTAAAATGATTCTTCTCTCTAGTTCTGATGGACATAGGAACTATTCACTTTTCAAGGTTCACTGGTCCTTGAGATGGTTTTTGTGAATTTTTTTGTGGTAGTAGTCTTTGAACACTTCCAAAGGTGTTGCATGAAATTGAGTTGACAACTGATTCATTCTAGCATTCTTGCACATTGAATATCATGAAAACACATAATGTTCACTTTTGTTCATCACTGCTTGCTCTGTTCTCTTTAGTGTGAGAACCACACATGAAGGTTTCTGCCACTAAGCAGATGGTGAGCCTCACGTTAAAAAAAAGCATAAACAAAAACAAGAATTTTGTGATAGTCACCATTCCTAGGTGACCTGAGGTGCAGCCCCTGGGAATAGATATTTCAGGGGGTTCACAAAGGTCACAAGGGACTTGAAATTGCTTAGAATGCTTATGAATCCGAGGCACAGTGACTATTTCCTTTGGCTGAGTTATATTGCCAGTCCTTTGGCGTGTTTATATTGCTTTTGTAAAACAGTTATGACAGGTCTTCCTTAACTAAGATTGTGGGTTTAATTGACATTCATCAGCCCAGAATATTGAGTTGGGATTTGGAAACCTTGGAGACTATTCTTAGATGTTCCATTGACTTAGAATTATTATTTCAGGTGTGTGGCATGGCCTTTGTACTTTTAATAATGTATAAAATAAGAATATCAATGGACACCTTTTGTTGAGGAATTATAAAGGATTATTTCATAGATAGAGGGTGCCAAAAAATGTATACAGACTGTATTAACATTGTCATACTCAATATATACCAATAACAAAAGATGAATACAAGTCATGTTTGACTTCTGCAATTACACATTGCTACTGTAATTCAATTCAGCTTTGAAAAGTGATACATAGATAAAATCTCTTAAAATGTATATACATTTTTTGGCACCCCTGTATATCTCTTTCTATTTTTTTCTTTTTTTTCCCCTGGGCTATAGTATAGTATATATTGCAGAGTAAATATAATTGTGTCTAGAGAAGAATATGTCGCCAGAAAACATTCAAGGGCTGGCATCCTTGGGATTGGGCCCTGGGTCTGCTCTCTAGGCAAGGAAATTGTCTGAACTGCTCTGGCAGCCTGTGGGGAACTGTAATCAGGCCCTGGGGTTAGACCTCAGAGGCTCAGATCAGAGCTCTCCTGCTAGGTGACTTTGGACAAGTTACATAATCTGCACGAGCCTCAATTTCTTCCCTGTAATGATAATAACAGTATTTCAGGGGGTTGTTATGACAAAAATGACATGATGATGCATGCAGACATCCAGCACAGAACCTGGCATGTAAAATGCTGTAGGCTTTGGAAGGGTTCCTCTTCCCGTCTTCCCTTTCTGAATTCTAACTAAACTGAGAAAGAAGAAAAATGAATTGGCAGATGGCAGTCAAATTTTTGCCTTTATTTTTTGTTATCCAAGATTTAATCAGTTTTATTGCTGAAAAAAATAGATGTAGCTTAATATGAGTGCCAATCACCCACTTACAAGTCCTGGGGGACCCTACGCAGGCCTCCTCATGTGAAAGTTACAACTGGAGTTCTTTATGGGCATACTAGCTCTCAGAAGAGAGAAGAACTAAGTAAGACTTCGTAACCGGGTCCTGGACATTTGCATTTTAAGACAGCTGTACTTCCAGTGTATATTAAGTTAGGACGCATTGCATATTTTGCACTGCCTTTATGCCTTTGCTTAAACCCTTACCACTGCCTAGATTCAGCATCCTTGCCTTTTTTACCTGAAAAAAGTATTCTACTGATCCTCCAACCTCAAATTTGAGCATGTCCTCTGTGTAGTCTTCCCTTTTCTCCTCATTCCCCAAAAGCAGAGTTCCCCAGTCCTTCCTGTGGTCAGCTGCTCTATCATAGACTAAGCTGTTTCATAAATCTTATTCTGTGTTGAAACTATAACTAGACTGTGAACATCTTCATAAAAGTTCATACACATGTACATTTGTTAATGTATAGAAGACATCTGAAAGTATTTCTACCACATTATTCAGCAATTATTACTCTGAAGTGAGAGATTTGGGCAGAGGAGGATGATAATTATTTCATTTTTTTGTTCATATGTTCTTAGCTTATTTTCTACATTGTTTTAATTTTTAAATGATGCTGTATTATGATTGTAAGTAATGATTGATAGTAATTAAAAAAGAAGAGGCTGGGCATGGTGGCTCAAACCTGTAATCCCAGCACTTTGGGAGGCCGAGGCAAGATGGTTGCCCTGAGCCCAGGGGTTCAAGAGCAGCCTGGGCAACTTGGTGAGACCTCCTCATCTCTACAATATGTATAAAAAAAATTTAGCCGGATGTGGTAGCCTGCACTTGTGGTTCCGGCTGGCTACTTGGAAGGCTGAGGCAGAAGGGTCTCCTGAACCCAGCAGGTTGATGCTGAGGTCCATGAGTGTGCCACTGTACTCCACTGGGCAGCAGAGTGAGACTGAGTCAAAAAAAAAAAGAAGAAGAAAAGCATTATGTTGGTTTTATATTCTGTTTCCTCTGAGGGTACCTCTACATCTTTACATGTCACCTCAGTCACCACCCCAATTTTTTTTTCTTTTTTGCCTTCTCATGCCCCTTCCACTCAGCCTACTTCTATATTCTCTTCTTTCCTCAATTGCCAGATGATCAGAGATATGACTGTGTTGGAGAAAGGACAATATTAACTTTCCTCAATCTCAGACTTGTGTCAGTACCCTAGGTAGGAACAGCTGTCATCTTTTCCAAATACCTTTTAATTAGACTGTTATAAAACTGAACAGATGTCAGGAAGAGAGAGACTACTTATCTTCCTGCTCTGACCCTGTCTATCTTTTCTTATACAGGTAAACTACGGAATTGAAGTTTTGAAGGATGGGTAAAGACTTTCGTTATTATTTTCAGCATCCCTGGTCTCGCATGATTGTGGCTTACTTGGTGATCTTCTTTAACTTCTTAATATTTGCGGAGGACCCAGTTTCTCATAGCCAAACAGAAGCCAATGTTATTGTTGTTGGAAACTGTTTTTCATTTGTAACAAATAAATACCCTAGAGGACTTGGCTGGAGGATTTTGAAGGTGCTTCTATGGCTACTTGCCATTCTCACAGGACTAATAGCTGGCAAATTTCTATTCCATCAACGTTTGTTTGGTAAGTACTGTAAACCATGAAATGCAATTTTGCTAATTATTTAATTTCTGTTCTATGAGATAGTAGAGCTTTGTTATTTCTAAATGCCAATTTAGAGTACATTTTAGTCTGTCCTTTAGCCTTCATTTGTTACATCTTACTGTAACTGGTTCTTCCGCTATTCTGTTTAGTGGTGTGCTTTTTTACTGCCTAGGGGAAATTAACATGAAGTAAAATTAGTACCAAACTTCATTTGAAAAAAAAAAATGGCTTTAGAGTTTAAAAGAATGTATATATAATCTTATTTACAGAAGACATGGAAGTAGCTCTTTTCCCATAACTAATACCTAAGTATGATGTAGTAGAGAGTTTATAAATCATAAAGAAAATGCATCCATATGACACTATATTTTCATTAACTATACATTACACATATTGTTCTTTTAGGGAGTTAGAACCAGAAGCTTACCTTTTTATCCTCATTTTTTAAAACATGGGTTTTAGCATGTTTATTTTTAACCTATTCCCCTGCAGAACAGTGTATTAGTAAAGGATCTCTTGGAAGCAAGCAACAGAAATAGAGATTAAATTAGTTTAAGTTAAAAAGGTAACTTGCTATAAGCATATTTAGATATTTCACAGAGATCAAGGATTGAATTCATTTTGGATATTGGGATAAGTGGAACCAAGGGTGTAACAGGTTTGTTTTTCTGACGGGCAGCAAGTCAATATACCAAGACAGCAGGGATTACAGCAGAGAAGGAGTTTTATAATTCTTGGGGAGCCAAATGAGATGGGAGGAAACCTCAAGTAAACCTCCTTGAGGAGTTTGCACTTAGGGATTTGTAGAGCTTTTGAGTTGGCTGAAGGGGTGAGATTGTTGATTGGCTAAAGGGTGCAGAGTGAAGTCACAAGACAGGAAGAAAAAGAAACTGCATTTTCATGCTGATTTTGTTCCTCCATGAAGGTCTTTAAACTAGTTGGTATTACGTATTCTACTGGAATTGAGGATCTAAAGAACATCTTGAGCAATTCTTAAACAAAAGCCTTATGTTTCTAGGGACAGAAATTCTATATGTAGAAAAATGGACATGCAAATGGTCAGTATCTAGTGCTACATGACTTTTGGTTACAAAGAAGTAGGTCAAAGTGCAACCTGATTAATGCTTAATTATATTTCTGCCCAGAACCTGGCTTGTAATTCTCGTTAACCCTGTAAGGATGGTTTCAAGGGCTTGAATTCTGTCAGGATGCTTTTTGTTTCTACTTGTCTATCATATCTACTTTATTCTCCTTTCACCCCAAAGATCAGCTTATATCCACCCAGAGAATCTGGCTTGACTCTTTTGACCTCATGTTTAAACTCTCAGGGAATAGACTAAAGTTGACTTAGTTAGGTTTGGTTCCAAGTTTGGATTAATCAGTTTTAGCCTAGAAGTGGGTGGTATTTATTCAACAAATATTCATTGATCACTTATTTCATGCCAGATACTATCCTAGACAGTGATTCAAGCAGATAAGCTCTGCCTTCATAAAAACTTACCTCCTATAGAAGGGAAAAAGATTAAACAAATACATGAATAACACATGAAGGGGTTATATGTACTATGGGGGAAAATAATGTAGTGTTAAATGCTGCAGCTAGGATAGTTAGGAGGAGAATTTAATAGTAGAGCTTTGGACTTAGCAATTATAAGATAATAAATGACTTAGTGGGAAGGTATTTTCAGTCTAGAAATTGGGTTAGAAACCAATGGCAATGTTTTAAGGAATAAACTATATATATATATATATACGTGTGTATATATATACATGTAGTATACATTTGTATTTTTCTTAATCTCTACTCAAATTATTGCCACCTGTTTCTATTATATAAATATATAAAATGCACATATTTTATATCTATTATCTATGTGCATATATGTTAATATTCACATCTTTGTATGTATGTTCATAGTTTCTAGATGTTTGGTGAGGAAATGAAAGAAAGAAATGGAGAAGAAATGGAAGAAGGACCAAAGGAAAATTTTGTTGTTGATGGTTGTAGCAGTGATAGTTTTGCTTGGGGGACAAGATTAATTACCTGCCTATATTTTTGAGGGGGAAAAGTGAGATTGAAGTATAAATAAAAATATATAGAAAAAAGCATCTCTGAAGGCTTCTTTGGTTTGACACTTAGAAGTGGTGACTTTAGAGAGGACCAGAGGAGAGATCTTGGATCTTCAGATACGATCATGAGTGAGATAAAAGTTGGTGCTTTGATAGATAGGTTTGGAAGGAGCAGGAAGGTGAATGTGAAGGTGAAGATCCCCTTCCAGAGGGGTCTGGTAACTTCTATTTTACTAAGAGGAAGAAGAGCTAAAGATAAAGGTGGAAGAATTTGATGATGCAAGGGACTTAAGAAAGTGGTCAGGAGTTTCAAACAGTGGCACTAGGGATTATGGGAGTAAACTGGCTAGGAACAAAAGAAAGAGTTGCTGATTATCCCTGAGGGTTGTTGACATTATCCACTATAAATTTGAATGATACCAATCTGAACTGCTGAGCAGTATTCTCTTTGAGAGTTTAGTCATCTGGAACAGAATTTGAGAGTGATTCATCTGGGTGGGGACTGTTCAGGCTTGTTGTATTGGAAACAAAGGATGAAAAATAATGGAGAGTTCTAGTAGAAGTGCTATTGATTTGATTAATATAGGGTTCTAACTAGACATGCAAAAGAGGTGAGGTAGATGATGGTCTGGGAGGAGCAGGCAAGGGCCAGAAGAGTAGATAAAGCTTAGCAGGTGAAGTGGGAGTAAGAAAAGGGAAAGAATGTGTGGGTATAGTCAGATGACATGTTGTAACGAAGTACAATCATTCTTTAGTGGTGATTCCCAACTAGGGCATGGTCTTTAGAGAGTGGGTACTAAAGCAGAGTGGAGAGATGGGTCATAAATACAGACAATATTTAGGAAACTGGTGATAGTTGGCCATCTACCAGATGCTGAATAAGCATGATGTCCTGCGTAGTCATCATACAGGTAGAAGAGAGTAAGGGCGGGTGGTGAGTGGGAGAGGGTCAGTTTCCTAAAATGGGTAGAGCATCTTGGAAAGACAGAACAATAGATATCTATTACAAGCAGTGACTGGATGTGTTTGGAACCCATTCAAGAAATGTTCTTAGTGTAGAAAGCTAAGACAAACTTAGCCTAAAATTAATTTAGTTTGGAGAAAAATGATCTGTCTACATTAAAGATTGAGAATTATACAGTTAAGGTAATGGTATTATAATAAAGGCAGGTCCTTCAGTTTTGTAAGTGCTACATTTTGTTAAATTATTCTATTGCAAACTCATCTCTTAAACTAAAATCACATTTCAATTTTGGCTTATCTTTTAATTTTCCTGTAGGTATAAGAAATTCTGCCCTGAAAAAGCCCTTGTTAATTTCAGGTGGATTATTGAGTCTAAGTTTTAATTTTAAAATAATGCAAGCTGGACTCGGTGGCTCAGCCTGTAATCCCGCGCCTTGGGAGGCTGAGATGAGTGGATTGCCTGAGCCTGTGGGTTCAAGACCCGCCTAGGCAACTTGGTGAGACCTCATCTCTACAACAAATCAAAAAAAAATTAGCCAGGTGTGATAGCGTGTGCCTGTAGTTCCAGCTACTTGGAAGGCTGAGGCGGAAGGATTGCTGGAGCCCAGCAGTGGCCACTGCACTCCAGTCTGGGCGACAGAGTGAGACTCCCACTCAAAAAAAAAAAAAAAGAAAATAATAATAATGCAAAAAATTTTTTGGCTTACAATAGAAAGAATTCTATGATGTCATTTCTATTTGGTAATTTATTTTTTTCTTACTAAAAAATCTATAAAATTATATGGGATACTATGGAAGGAATCATAATCTTCTGTAAGTCTTGATGAAGACTCCTGATTCAATTTCCTAAGGAATTCAAATTTGTCTCTTCTCATTCTCTGATTGAATTTCTTAATGAACTTTGAACTTGTATTCTTCTTCTGTCTGCCCTCATGGAAATTGATTCTCCCTTGCTTCATGAATTATTAATTATTTCCTCTTGATAGTTCTCTCCTTCTCTAGTTTGTTACAGATTTTGCTACTGGAATAATTGTATATATTGCTAAATAGCTTCTACCACTGTTTTGTGCTAAGCAGGTATATGCAAACCTACCTATAAAGGCTGAGGGAGCTGAGGGACTGAAGAAAGAGCTGACAAATCCAGTTTCTTAGAAACACTTGATAGGGACTTACACACGGAAGTCATGTCTTGGACACCTGCAAGATGGTGAATACCTGCCCCGTTTCCCCCACCCCCAGGGCTTATATACCATAGGAAATGTGCCCACGGGCAGCCTTTATGATTAAGTAAATAAAGTAGAAATATTAGAGGCATTCCCAGAGCTGAGGTTAATCAGAAGTCAACATAGTGGATGAGCATCCAAGATGGAGTTGCTTTAGCCTCCACAACTACTTCAGAGTAAAATCTAAATGCCTTTGATTGATGTCCAACACTCTTTATGATCTGCTCCTGCCTGATCCCAAATTTGGTCTCTTGACATTCCACACTCTGCAGACTTATTTGCTGGATCTCACACCTGCCATGTTCTCTCATGATCTGTGACTTTGCCTATGTGTTCTCCCAGCCCATCATGCTTGTCCTCTCCTTGTCAACTGAGCTAGTTTCTCTTTTCCGTACATATCCCAGTTCAAGCCCCATCTCCTCTGTGACTCTTTCTTTGATTCCCTCCTGTCAGACTTCAGTTGTCTTCTCTCCAGTTCCTCTTGTTAGCACTTGCAACAAAGAGAGTACAGCCATACAACATTATGGAAAGGATTACAAACTTTGTTGCAAACATAGATGTTCTTATTGGCTTGGTATGCGATGAATGTTTCTAACTCCGTTCCCAAATAACTAGCATTTATTCATAATTCATTTTTTTAAAAGGTCATATTTAAACCTTTCACAATTTGTACATGCAAACTTCTGGTAGGGGGTGATGATGAGTTTGGTGGTATATGCATGTTGGAAGGAGTGAGATTGCTAATTATAAGCCCAGAAACCTTTGTTACATAAATATTGGAACAGTTTACATAAATGATCAGATTCATTATATGAGATCAATTAAATAGCTTCTTTTTAAATTCTCTAATAAAATGCTAAGCATACTATTACATAGAATGTCATGACCCCTTTCATGACTTGTCTTTCCTTGTTTATTTTGTAGTGAGAAGTCTCTTCCTAGTAGATTCCAGAAGGCCAACACAGTATCACCAATTTAAAGCATGCATGAGGAAGAGTGAATGATTCTGTGAACACATGACTTAGCATACTTCATTGGTTATCAGTTGTATTTTTCTGTGAGATATAAATATTACTATTCTGTGGCTATTTCATTAGCAATACAATTTAGGAGCAATTCTAAATTCAGAATGGATACATTACAGATAATTTATTTAGTTTTAAAACTGAATCTTGATGAGGTAATTTATTAGGATTTATGGAAGTTAGATGCCATTGATATGTCAGTGCCTTTCTTTTCCGTGGGTTTGGATGATTCCAGTTTTGTTTTACTAGCTTTTTTGGAGGATTATACTTTAGAGATATCCATGACTAGAGAAATTCAAAATTGATTAGAACTTCTATGTAAGACAAATCTTTAATTTATTGAGCTTATAAAATAAATAATTTTTATTCTAAAAAGGAATTGAAATTATTTATAGCAACATGTATTAATAGTAAAGTAGAAATAAGAAATCAGGACCACAGAAAAAAGAGAGAATCACTTGTGTTTTAATTTCATGAATTTTGTTACCTTGTTTGGTTTTGAGCTTCCTTTGAGTTGGGCAAAAAGGGAAATGTCATACATTGCATCACTCTGGTTATCAGCAATGATGAAAATTGCAAGTTCTACAGGGAAATTTTTCTTTGCATCAAAATGTAGAATTTCCTTGCCCTAAATTTTGTTTAAAATTTTTTTTCTTCTGCTTTGTACTGGAGGCACTGAATGGTGAAGTAGCAAATGCTGAAAAATGGATTTCATAGTTTTGTATCTTAAAGCAAACTTTCATCAAAGTGTAGAGTGTAACTAACATTTAAGCATAAAAGCAAGTATATGGTATTTTATTTCAGGAAGCAATTCTATAAATGAAAAAGTGATCAGGGCCCAAGTAATACCTTTCGATTGAATAGCTTTATCCAAGGATGCACTTTAGAACAAGATTGTTAAAAAGTATTTCTCAAACTGCTCCTTTCCTGCTGTTTGTCTTTCCTCTTTTTTTTTTTCTAACATGTGCAGAGATGTTCTGTTAGTTGCAGTTTTCTTTTTAACACTGCCCTTTTAACACATTGTCAGAAGACCTCCCGCTGAAGGAGCTATGCTTATCTCAACACGGAAGATGTTCTTTGTCTTCAGTGAAGACAGGATTTAGCTGGAATTGGAGCAATTGGAAGGCAGGCAGACCCAGAATGAGTTCACAAGTGTAGCATCTGAAAATAATCCTAAGCCCATTAATATTGCATAGTTCCTTTTACAAACGTATATATAGTTACTTGCATAGTTGTTTCATTAATGTCTTTTCCTAGCTATACTGTAAGCCCTCTCAGGGCAGAGGTTATGTTGATGTTACTTACTAATTAATCCTCAGTTCCTGAAACAATGCCTGGCACGATAGTATTCAAGATACTTGATTTAATAAATAAATTAATGTTTCTTTATCTTTTACATGTTGTCTTTGCTAGTGTTCCCTTTTCATTGTAAACTATAGAAAGATGTTTATACTCACTTATTAAAAAAAAAAGACAGTCTTTGATCTCAAGGAATGAAAAATATCTGGTTACAGTGACAATATACTTATATGCGTGAAAAAATTAAATATTCTGATAATACAAGAAAGTGTATATCAAGTATCAGATGAATAGCATACACTGTGAATGCGTGAGAATTCAGGAGAGGGGATCACAGTGGACCAGGAAGGTGAAAGAAAGCTTTGCTGCTGATGTGGGTTCCAAACTGAGTGTAAAGCATGAGTGAGATTAAAATAGATATAATGCAGTGAAACCATTACAGATTTCAGGTCATGAGATAGTGTGAACAAAGATGAGGACCACTCAGCTTTTTTTGGTGTGAGGGAAACACTGAGGAAGTCATGCTCATCTTGACTGAAGAATGGTTTATGTTAGGAAAGAGAAGGAGATGCAGTGGAAAGGTATGTTGGGCCTACATTCTTTGGTCTTTTTATTTTATTTTATTTTTATTTTTTGAATCATGGTCTGTTGCCCAGGCTAGAATGCAGTGGCACAATCACAACTCACAACTGCAACCTCCTCGCTGAGGCAATCCTTCTGCCTCAGCCTCTTGAGTAGCTGGGACTACAGGCCCATACCACCATGCCCAGCTAATTTTTTAAAAAAACTTTTTGTAGAGATGATGTCTTGCTATGTTGCCTAGGATGGTCTGGAACTCCTGGGCTCAAGCAGTCCTCTTGCATCAACCTCCAACTGCTAGAATTACAGGTATTAGTCACTATACCTGGTCTAAATTCTTTGGTCTTTCAAAACCAGTGTTCTAACTTTGGACTTTATCTTTTTCATTATGGTCTTTGCTTCAAGGAAAGACAATGTGTGAGATAATGACAACATTAATCTTGGAGAAGATTCTAAGAATAATTGGAAAGAGAGATTGGAGGGAGTAAAAAGGCAGGAGGAAGGTATTTTAGGTGCCACCTGCAATAATTTGGGCTTATATCTGGTCAGGTCAGTCTGGCCTGGAGGTGGAACAATAGGAAGAAAGCTGGATGGGGTATGTTAGACCTTGTGAAACTTTCACCAGTGATGGGATATGAGGTAAAAGGGTGATTATCTTACTGAAAGAGAGAGAGTGAGAGAAAATCATTAGAGACCCTGTTAGAGAAGAAGATAATGAGTTGAGTCAGTGAATAGTGTTCAGTACAGTAAGTGATATGTTTTACTAATCTAGGCCCAATATTTTTTTATCCAAACCCCGAGGCCAGATGTGTTTCATAATTTAGTTCATATGCCTGTGTTTAATAGGTCACCCTCCTAAATACCTAGTAATCAAACACATTTATATTTCTGTGACTGTGTGTGTGTGTGTATACATATATAAATATGTTTATATATATATATAATGAATTGGGGTAAATAAAGACTATAACCAGGCTCAAATAAGTTCAGGTTAGGTTTTGCTGCTAAATGAATTCAGGCTTGGTCAGATCTTGCCAATAAATTAGTTACAAATATCAGCATCTTTTGGATTTCAGAATTGTAGAAACTAGATTGTGGACCTGTACTTGACTATAATAAGCATTTAATGTACATCTTTGCTTACTCCAAGATATCTAGTGCATAAAAGTCGTGATTCTTTTTTAAAGACTATGATTAAAAACAAAAGAATAGTTTGATAACTGAATGGTTACAGTAGATAAATACATGCTGAAGGTGTATTTTTCTGTGTTTATATTACACAAACTACTAAGAGGTTTGCTATTTTCTGTGTACCTAGTCTGTTTTAGTTTTAAACAGGAAGTTCTGGCGAAAAAGCATTCTCAATATATCTAGATATTTGAGAAGATAAATTCTAGTATGTTTCTTTAATTTTCTTGTAACAAAAGGACATCTCCCAGGAAATAGCAAGTAACTCAACAATATTTTATCATTTAATGAATTTAATAAAGCCAAATGCCTGTTTTCTATTTTCTTAGCTTTAAGCCTAGTTTGAATTTTTTGTTTTTAGTATGTTGAACTGCATATATGATTTTGTCATTTCAAAAATAGAAAAGATTCAGACATTCTGGAAAGCATAGGAAAGATATAGGAATATCAAAACATGAAGAATCAGATACTTAGGAATGAGAAAACATTATTTCAATACAATTATATGGTATGGTATAACTTTCTTTGTATTAATATGAATAATAGGTATAAATGACCTTCAGTTTATCATTGTAGTTGATAGTACATTTAAAATATATATATTATGTCTACTCAGGGTGAATGTCAATCATTAAATATCTTGAGTTTTGTATTATCAGGGTGATCAGGACTTCATTTTGGGGAAATTATTGGAATGAAGCTGTATATGTAGTAAATGCTAATTAAACAAAATACCTATAGTTTTAAGCTTTGTCCTCTTAAAACATATTTGATACTCATGACAAATATTTAAATGTCGTGTCACCATCTTCTTTCTCAATAGATCTATATGGAGTGCTAGAATCTTAATTTTTCTAGGTGGTTGAACTGTCAAAACCCTTTTCATATGTCTCTTTTTATAGAGTAATAATTTTAAAGCCAGAAGTGACTATGGATTCAAGTTTGAGAAGAATGTTATTCTAAAAGTTGGAGCAGCCATCTGACATAAGACATTTAAAAAAAATCATCTTTTAAAAAGATGTATGATAGATTTGCAAAGGCAAATTGGAAAATTATTGATATTTGATATTTTAAAAAATTCCCAGGTAGTACCTTTCTTCATTGGGAAATTTGGTGTGTACAAGTTATTTAACTTTGTAGCCCCTTGCAAAAAACTTATCCTGTTACCTTAAAGTTCTTCTCTCTCATAGAACAGAAAAGGAAGGTGAGGTTGGAAATACCAAAAATACAACCATTTCCACCCACGCCTGCTCATTAGTGACCACCATTAGTTTGCAGTGAAGTCAGTTGCACATCCATTAGCACTAAAGGGCAATCAACTGTAGCTTTCTGTGTGCTAGAATTGTCCGGCTGCTCTAGTTCTTGCAGGACAGAGGATACAAACACTGTAAAAGGATATCTCAAGGACTAAATAAACAAACTCAGGTTAGAGCATTATAATTAAGCAATTATTAAACAGGGAACTTTGCTGAGTACTTTTTATTGTACTTGAGACAGAGGAGTCATTCAGAGGCCAAGGGACCCTTCCTTTGCCAGGTCCAGTCATTGTCTCTGCTTCCTCTTCTCATTTCCCACCTATGGGAGGACATGGTAGAAGATTCTTGTGAAGGTGGCTATCAGATAGAATTGCAGCAGGCAGTTAGATCCACACATACAGTGCAGAGGGAAACTGCTTCACTGTTAGTCAGATGGAATCAGCCAGGGTGGAACTTGACAGGGGTTAAAAAATATAAAGTAAAATTGGAAACAAAGAGGGCTTGATTACTTGATTCATTTAAAGCCACACTGATAGAGGTTTTAGCTAGTTTGTTTTTCAAATAATAGGATAATTCGTTGTGGCTGAGAGAGGAGTGTGATTTGGGAGGATGCATCTGAAATTTCTCCCTAGTTTGTTTTCTATTAACTCCTACAACTAGAATCATTCCTTGCAGGTATTTTTGCTGGGTTTAATGTATTATGCTACTTGGAAGGTGTGAGGAATTAGCAAGGATGTTAACAATTCACATCATTGGGAGGGAGACCTATGTCCAACAGGTACATAAGTGTAGGCAGGTAGGAGGAAGTAGAATAATGTTCTCATGTGGTAGCTGTGTTGCTCTTCAGAGTTCTGGATTGAAGGGGGCAAAGACCAACTGTTACAAGACTAACAAGGCTTACAAAACAGGGGATCAGATTGGAATAAGGGGCTTCCCCAAAGACAAACTGTAGTTGTCAGTAGTTGTGGCCCTGATGCTGTGTATCTGATTTTGAGAATCAGTGGTGGTCAAAGCAGTTCTATCGTCTTTTGTATGTATTTTTGTCATGGCTATACCCAGAGTTACTGTTGATGGGTAAACAGAAATGCACAGGGTTGATCTGCCTGGCTCCAAGGTCACAACCATAGCCAGCAGTAAAATTGGAACATAAACTGAAGCCTTCTGATTCCCAGACAGGCACCTTTTCAGGCATCCCAGATGGCGTACTGGCAGCCGGCGAGCCTTGTCTGCCTTAGGACTAGATTGTGCTAGGCCACTCCCCACGGCTTTGCTCCACATTGTCTGTGTCCAGGGATCTTTTCTGGCACCGCCTCCTGCCTGACCAGCCCTCTCTTTTGGCTAAAGAAAGTCATTTAGTTGACCCAGCAAGAAGTTGTACAGTTTTAGGACAAAGTCTGTCCTTGCTGCTGAGCCCAGAGAAACGCAGCACAAGGCTTCCTCCCCTTGTGGCCATCGGTCACCTCACTCTCCTGGCTGGACTATATTTCTTCTCTTTAAGAGAAATACGATTACACATCAAGATTTTCCTAGACCAGTCCATGTTTACTGTGATACTTTGTGTGTCCTTGAGGACATAGCCTTTGAAATGGATAGACCAGTTAAGAGTAGACACATAAACCTGTGAGAGGGAGTTTGATTTATTCTCCAGCAACCTAGGGAAGTTAATGTTTTTTGCTGCTTTATGACCTATCCCCTCTTTCTTTTATATTCATTCCAATTCTTTCCCATTTGAACTGCATCTTTTCTCAGGATCATCACTGACAAACATACTGAGTGCCTATCATTTGCAAGGGACAGTGCTAGGTGCCATGGGCAAAAGGAGATTGTAGTCTGGCAAAGGAGTTTAGAACAGGCATATGAAAAGAGAGCTGCTGTATTCCTGCAACACCAGCATGTGATAATTGCCATGTAAATGGGATGGACAGTCTGTATTGAAGGGGACAAGAAGTCATTCCCCACAGAAATCATCAAATAAAGCTTCATAGTGAAGTAGGAGTTTGTGGGAATCATGGACTCTCATGTGAATGGATTTGGTGAGAGCTTTCTTTTGACACTTTCAGCCAGTCTCTGGGCACCTCTAATAGTGGTGAACTCAGCCTCTCCAAAGAAGTCTCTGTTTCTACATGTTCTGGGTCTGACTCAAAGCTCTGCCTTGCAGCTCCAGTAGAATTTTGTTGGAGGGGAAAAGAGGGCCTTCCAGGTTGGAGAAATGGCAAACATAGAGCTGTGGGGAAGGAAAGGGCAAAGTGGCTTTGGTGTACGCTGTGAGCAGTGCAGTTTCTGGATCAGCAAAGTTGGCTAGACTGGCTACAGGAAAGAGGCTACTAGGCAGATTGTGGAGGATCTGGAATCTGGATTCAGGAACTTAAAATTCATTCTGAAAACAACAGGAAGCCATGGAACATAGCCCTCTCTTCTTAATTTTCAATTTGAAAAGTTATATAAGCTTATTGTGGGGAAAAACACAAAATATATGAAGTCAAAGAAGAAAATTAAAAGCTTTTGATCACCAGGATGACAAGATCAAAGTGGTTTTGTAGGAGAATGAATGTAGGCTTAGTTGGCCTTGAGGCGGGGGGTGTGCTGCAGTTGCTGGGATCCACTTGACCTCAAGAGATCAAGGCTTGATTTAGAAGTTGTGGCAACCATAAATAGACAGAGCTAATCCTCAGCAAAATCAAAACCAAAAACAAAACAAAACAAAAACAAAGTGGGAGGTATCACACTACCAAACTTTATTATAAGGCTACAATAATCAAAACAGCTTAGTATTGATACAAGAACAGTGATCTAGGCCAGCGGAGCAGGATAGAGATTGCAGAAGTAAAAGCTCAATTTTTCAACCAACTCATCTTACACAAAAGCTCTACTAACAACCACTGGGGAGAGGAGAACTTATTCAGTAAATGGTGCTGGGAAAACTGACTGACCACATGCAGAAGATTAAAACAAGACCCCTACCTATCACCATACACAAAAATCAACTATAAGTGGATCAAATACCTAAATATAAAACCTCAAACTATAAGAACCATAGAAAATGCAGGAGATATCCTTTTGGAAATTGGAACTGGCAACCAATTTCTGATCAAAACCCCAAATACCATAAGATATACAATAGAGCCAGGCTCGGTAGCTCAGCCTGTAATCCCGCACCTTTGGGAGGCTGAGGTGAGTGGATTACCTGAGCCCGCGGGTTCAAGACCCGCCCGGGCAACTTGGCGAGACCTCACCTCTACAATAAATCAAAAAATTAGCTGGGCATGGTGGCGCGTGCCTGTAGTTCCAGCTACTTGGAAGGCTGAGGCGGAAGGATCGCCGGAGCCCAGCAGGTCGAGGCTGCGGTTGCTGGGAGCAGCCACTGCACTCCAGCCTGGGCGACAGAGTGAGACTCCAACTCAAAAAAAAAAAAAAAAAGATATACAGTAGACAAGTGGGACCTCATCAAACTGAAAAACTTCTGCAAAGCAAAAGAAACCATCAAGAGAGCTAGGAGACAGCCTACAGAATGGGAAAAAGTATTTGCCAACTACATATCTGACAAAGACCTAACATCTAGAATCTACAAGGAACTCAAATGTGCTCAAACAAACAAACAAACAAACAGCCTTATTAAAAGGTGGGCAAGTTATATGAATAGATGCCTCACAAAAGAAGACATACGAGCAGCCACATGAAAAAATGCTCAGCCTCACTAATCATTAAAGCAATGCAAATTAAAACCATACTGAGATACCACCTAACTCCAGTTCAGGATGGCTATCATCAATAACTCAAAAAAACAGCAGATGCTGGAGAGAATGCGGGGGAAAGGAACACTTCTACACTGTTGGTGGGAGTTTAAATCAGCACAGCCTCTGTGGAAAACAGTGTGGCAATTTCTAAAAGATCTAAAAATTGACCTTCCATACTACCCAGCAATCCCCTTTCTGGGAATACACCCAGAGGAACTCAGATCATTCTGCAGAAAAGATACCTGTGCATGCATGTTTTTTGCAGCACTATTCACAATAGTAAAAACATGGAACCAACCTTGCTGCCCATTGAAAGTAGACTGGATTTTTAAAAGTGGTAAATATACATGGTGGAATATTACAAAGCCATAAAGAAGAAAAAAATTATGAACTTTGCAGCAACTTTGATGGATTTAGAGTCTATAATACTCAGTCATCTATTACAGAAACAAAGAACTGAGCATGTTCTCACTCGTAAGTGGACCCTGAACAATTATCATAATACTATAAGAAAGAGATTGGCAGTAGTGGGTCATTGCCAGGGGAACAGGGGGCATACTTCATCAGTAAGGGTACCTGATCTGAAACCTGGTGAAGTGGGGGCCAAAGTCAGGCCCAAACTTTACCTGTACAATGATCATTTGTATAACTAATCATGAATTGTTCCCCACATCTTTAAAATAAACTTAAAAAAATAGAAGTTGTGGCAAGAGACTGGAGTGGAGAGGAAGGAAGGAAGGGAGTGTGTGAAGAAGACTGGTCATGCAAGTATACCCTTCTTTTTGAAATAGCATCCTCATTTTAAGGTCTCCTTTTTCCTAAGTCCATTCTCATCATATACTGAACATAAGGCATTCCAATCTATTTCTAAAATTTGAAACTTAAATTATCATTAGATCATTTTATTCTTTATTCTCAAAGTTTGCTGAAAGAAACACATATATGGTCTGGTTATTTGTAATACTAGAAGAGACTTTAGAAAAAGATTTATGTTCACAGATGTATGTATTAAGCTCTGAAGGTATTAATGGCATTGAGCTTCTTTCATGAAGCTTAGCATTTGTGTGAACTTGTTTCCTCACCTGGAGCACACCCATTAATTTGTCTCAACTCATTTGCAAAGTATAAGAGCCTTATTGATATAGGACTTGATTTTGTTCATTGAATAAATACTTATTGAGCCTTTTCTAGGCTCTGAGGATTTGATTTAAGTCCCTGCCCTGATTGAGATTATGGTGGGAAAAGATGGATAATAAACAAATCAATAAGTTATTATGTATTATGACTGAGGGTAATACATGCTGTGGCAACTAATAAAACAGGAGTAGTCTGGGGAGTGACCCAGGGAGCTACTGGAATTCTCTCTCTAATAAGATGACATTTGAATGAGACCCGAAGAAAGTGAAGGAACAACCCATGTAACATCCCAAGAAGGGGCAGGGCACGTACAACAGCCCCAAGGCCATAATATGTTTAGAGTGTTTAGTGAATGGCAAAGAGGTCAGCAGCCAGAGCAGAGAGAGAAGAAAAGGAGACGGAAGTGAGGTGGGGTGAAGTGAGGAAGCAAGATCATAGGGTCTCTTCATAACACGTCCTTTCCTTACATGAAAGGGAAACACAAATAAGTAGAGCACATTTAAAATGGGTGTTTTAAGAGACCTTCAAGCCCTGCTTAGTTTATTATGTGATAACCCAATGATCAATGATTTTCATTCTGGCATTTCCTTTACTCTTCTGAACTACCCTTTATGGGGCTCCCCACCTCACCTCCCTCCCTCTAGTGGGATATAGAAATGAAGAAAGCTGCTTTTTAGAGTGGATGAGTCATTTAATAAGTTTGAAGAGTAGCTCTTCTCCATACCTGTCACCCAACTGTGCTAGTAGTGGAGGCAATGCTGGAATGGTGCTTTCTGGAATGGTGCTTTTGTCAGTGGAGGTGAGAAGTGGGGTCCCAGAGACAGCCATCGTGGGGACTGTCACAACTGATTGTCTTTAAAGTTCTGCTTTTCAGATCTCCCCCATAAAGTCAGAAAATCATCCTTTCTTCTCTAGGGCTGAATAGATGTTCTGTCCATATTTGGGGGCGGGGGAAGCTATAGAGTATGAGGTTCACAGTCATCCCCAGGTTCTTTCCCCATTGTAACCCCAGCCATGAGCCTGCTAGTTCAGGCACATGAAAATGACCCTATCCATTTATTTCTAGGTTGTTCCCCTGCTTCTATTTAGAGCCTAAACAGATTACTGAACTGTATCCCCTCCAGTGAATTTTGTAAACACAAGCGCTTAATAATCCATGTTTAAAAGAGGACAGAGAATTTGCTTAACAGCTGAATTCTAGATGACAGATCAAACTGAATATGAAAGAAGAATATTTTTACTCTTCTTCAGGAAACTGTCAGCAGTGTGTGGAGGAAGATCTTTAGATACAATACTTGAGGAAGTCCAAACATATTTTAGCTTTAGGTATGCAAGAAAGGTTCATAAAAGAGATGTTATACGTTCATTTAGGAGTGTTTATAGAGTGCTGCTATGCAGGAAGCTCAGTTCTAGGCACTGGGGATGCAATAATGAATGAATAATAATGAAAAAAGCAACAAAACACTCAAGGTTCTTGTTCTAATAGGTTGTACATTCTGGTGGGAGAAATATATACAATTGTGGTCATGCATGCAATTCACCAGATGTCTTTGTCTCATCATCTCTGACACATGATGGAATTGTGCTTCCTGGTCTTGTGGTTAGTTCTGGCTGGTTAGATCAAAGCAGGGTGGTGTGTGGCCTTTCTGAGCTAGGGCATTTGATTGCACGTACAGAATCTTTCAGCCTCTTTCTCTCTTCCTTGGCTACAGTAATGGTCCAGATCATCACTGCTTTGTCTGCCTGAGCCTGCTAGAGTGAAGACAATGTGGAGTAGAGCCCTTAACTCATCCTCAATGGACACGTAGTATGAGAAAGAAATATACTTTCATTGTTTTAAGCCACTGAAATTTTGGAGTTGGCATAACTCCAAGCATGGCATAACCTAGTTTGTCCTGACTGATAGAGAAATTTAAAAGTCACATTTTTTTTTTTAAAGAGGCACTTCTAGATAGTGATGTTATGTATAAACAAAACAAGACAGGGAACTGTGACAGAAAATGCCTGGGGGAGTGCAGAGGCTACTCTCCATAGGGTGATCAGGTTAGCCCCCTTGAAGTAGGGTATAATGGAAAACCTGAAGGATGAGAGGGAGTTAGTTAAGTGAAAACCCAGAAGTGCACTGAAAATTGAAGGATTAGTAAATACAAAGTCCATGACTGCTGAAAACATCTGGTACACTTAAGAAACATTGGCCAGACGCAGTGACTCACGCCAGCAATTCCAGTACTTTGAGAGGATAATTTGGATGAATTGCTTGAGCCCAGGAGTCCATGACCAGCCTGGGCAACACAGTGAAATCTCATCTAAAATACATACATACATACACATACATAAATACATACATAAATAAGGGTGTGGTGTCCCAGCTACCTGGGATGCTGAGGTGGTGGCTGTTGTGAGCCATGATCATTGTGATTGTACCACTGTTCTCTAGCCTGGGCAGCAGAGTGAGACCTCAGACCTTGACGACAAAAAATAAAAATAAAATAAAATAAGTAAATAAATGAAAAAGACATCAAGGCAGTTAGTGGAGCCTAAAGAGTAAGGAAGAGGCAGGTAGGAGTTAGTGAGGTAGGACTAAAAGAAATGCAAAAGAAATTTCATTTCATTTTAAGGATAAGCCATCATAGAATTTTTAGCAGAGGAGTGAATGATGTGATCTACATTTTTGTGGTGACTATTTGGGTTGCTTTGAAAAGAATGGCTGTGTGGGGGAAAGAGTGAAACCGGGAAGCCTGAATTCTAACTAGTTAGGAGACTGCTGTATCAGTTCTTGTGAAAGACTGGTGGCTTGATTTAGATGGTAGTAGTGGTGACGGAGAGAAATAGGTGGAATTAGGATGCATTTTAGAGGTCGATCCCATAAGATTTGATGATGGAGCTCATGTGGGGGATAAACACAAGGTTTAAGGATGGATCTTATGTGTTTTTTTATGAGCAACCAGGTGTATTATGTTGCTATTCAAAAGTAAGAGAGAGATTGTGGGGGAGAACATACTTTGGAGTGAAAATTCTCTGTTTTTGCACATTGAATATGAAATGCCTGTATGGATATTCATGCTTTTTCATACAAGTTGGATATGTGTGGGGATTCCAGTTCTGGTAATGTGGAGTAGCTTGTATCAGGCTATACTTTCCTGAAGAAAAAATTATAACTTTTAACCCAAATATTAAAATAACAATAACAACTATTTTGTGGTATTGGAGAATGGGCGAAAGATGACAAAAACAGGAATTAGACCTTGATAAAAGTGAGCTATAGTGGTGAGATCCATGTATTTAAAGCTCTAATCCTGAAGGCACTCCCCCACCCATTACTCATGGGGCAGCTCTAACTCTGTAGAGTGCCACAATTCTCTTGATTTTGGGACTCAGAGTATGGAGTTAGGGCTGACAAAACAGTTAGAAGTAATAGGGCAAGTCCTGGAAAGGGAAGACTCACAGAATGGGAAGCCTCACATTTTATGTATAAACTCTCCTTGAATTCTTAACTGGCCCTGGGCTGTGTACTCTTAGGGGTGTCTTCAAGAAGCTAGCAAAAGCATTGGTTGGGAGGTGAAACAAGTTGAACTGAGATTTCAGTAGTTGTCAACTACAGGAAACAGAGATTGAAGTTTGAGTGATACTAAGTTAGAAGGATTGGTAAATGTCATGGGTTTTCCATCAAAACCCCAAATGAATGCCCTTTGGAAATAAAGACTATATCTTATTTTTTATTTTTAATTAAATTTTTTTTTTTAATTTTAAAGCTGTGGGGTACAATTCAGGATTAGGCATGCAAGCGGCCATCCTACAGGTAAAGTTTGGGCCTCCCTTTGGTCCCCACTTTGCCTGGTTTGAGATCAGGTACCCTTATTAATGTTATGTGCCCATCCCCCGACCCTCATCAGCAGTTTCCAGCTACTGCCTTTCTTATTGCATACTTAGGACTATGGGAATTGCTTCAGGATTGTGGCAAAATGAATGTAGACTCACACAAACCAAGTATTACATCAGGCTTAAATAACTTCAAGGTGCTCTGCCAATAACTTAGGTGACTGGTAGGACAAAACAAAAAAATTAACACTGATTGGGGAAGATAACAGAACAGCAATGTATCACCCAGAATGTCCAGTTTAAAATGAAAGTTTACTATACAGACAAAAACAAAAACAAAAACAGACAATGTGATCCAAAATCCAGAGGAAAAATGGTTAATAATAATACTTAGATGATCTAGAAGTTGGAATTAGTAGACAAGGACTTTAAAGACTATCTATACTTCATTCGTGGGCAAGTAGCGTAATACACACACACACACACACACAAACCATCAACAGTTTCGTAGTCAAACTGCTGAAACCAGTGATAAAGAGAAAATCTTGAAAGCATGTGATGGTATAAAATATATGACAATAATGACACAAAGGATGGAGGTAAATGAAATTATACTGTTGCAAGATTTTTACATTTTGTATGAAGTGGCATGATGTGAACCTTAGTGAAACTGTGATAAGGTAAGGAGTCATATTGCATTCATTAGAACAATCACTGAAAAACAATATGAAAAGGATAGATAAGAAACCCAAATTGGATGTAAATTAGAATACAAAAAAAAATCCTATTATACCAAAAGGAGGCAGGAAAAGAGGAGCAGAGTAAGGGTATACATATGGAACAAGGATAAATAGCAAAGTGGTAGACCTAAATTCAACTATATTTATAATTAGATTGCATGAATAAAAACTAAACATTCCAATTAAAAGGCAGAGACTGTCAGACTGGATTTTAAAAAGCTAGATCCAATATATTCTGTTTGTAAGTTATATATTTTAAATATAACAACACAGTAGTTGAAATCAATGAATATATCCTATAAACAGAAAAAAAAGCTGGTGTGAATATGTTAATATGAGACAAAGTAGCTAAGGGAGGTACTTTTAAAAAATTATTTATTTATTCATTTATTTTTGAGTCGGTGTCTCACTCTGTCTGTCAGACTGGAGTGCAGTGCCATGCTCATGGTCACTGTAGCCTTGACCTTGTGGGCTTAGGTGATCTTTCCACCTCAGCCTTCCAAATAGTTCGAACTACAGGTGCGCGTCACCACATTCAGATAATTTTTTGATTTATTGTAGAGACAAGGTCTCACCAAGTTGCCCAGTCTGGTTTCAAAACCCTGGGCTCAGGAAATCCTCTCCTGGCCTCCCAAAGTGCTGGGATTACAGGTGTGAACCACTGTGCCCAGCCAGGAGGGACATTTTAAAATGATGAGTCAATTCATCTGGAAGATATAACAATATAAATATAAAGTCAGGTAGGTCATGCTTGTAATCCCAGCACTTTGGAAAGCCAAGGCAGAAGGACTGCTTGAGCCCAGTGGTTCAAGATCAGCTTGGGCAACATAGTGAGACCTCATCTCTACCAAAAAAAAAAAAAAAAAATTAGCTTTACATGGTAGCATGAACCTAGAAGGTCGAGGCTGCAGTGAGCCATGATTGTGCCACTGCACTTTAGCCTGGGTGACTATAGAGATTCAAAATATCTGAAGCTAAAATTAGCAGAGTTAAAGCTAGGAAAAGGCATAACCAGTTAGGCAATTTATTGTCCTTCTCTTAGTAATTGATAGAGTTAAATTAGATATACAGAGAAATCAATAAGAATATAGATAATTTTAACATCACACTCCTTGATCTGATATTCACAGAACATTATACCAAAAAAATCAGAATATGCATTCTTTTCAAGTACAATGGAACATTAGTAGGGCAGATCATATATTGAACTATAAAATAAGTCCAAAAGATAAAATCACACAGAATATGTTCTCTGGCAACAAAGGAATTACATTATATATAAACAACAAATATATACACACACACACACACTCACACGAATCCTCCAATATTTGGATATTATGAAACACTCGTCTAAATATCTATGATCAAAGAAGAATTTACAAGCGAAATTAGAAAATAGTTCTAGCTGAGTAATGATGAAAATATATCAAAATTTATGAGATGTAACAAAAGCAGTGTTTAGGGGTGATTTTATATTTCAAGTGTTTATATTATACAAGAAGAAAGGTTTTATATCATTGCTCTGTTTCCATCTTAAGTGGTTGGGAAAAAAATAGTAAACAACCTTTGGAAGAAGGAAATAATAAAGAGAAGAAATAAAAAAAGTAGAAAGAAAAAAAGACAAACTAGAGAAAATTAACAAATCCAAGCTTTTAAAAAAAACTAATAAGATCAGGAATCTCTAGTAATACTGATCAAGAAGAGAGAAAATACAAATTACTAATATTGAGAATTAAAGAGGGCATGTCACTACAGATCTAAAGAGATACAAAGTATAGGGAGTGTCAGTTTATGCCAATAAACTAAAAACAAACAAAAACCACTAAAGGAATAGAAAAGGCCAGGAGCAGTGGCTCATACCTGTAATCCCAGCACTTTGGGATGCTGAGACAGGAAGATTGTTTGAGCCCAAGAGTTAGAGACCATTCTAGGCAACATAGTGTGACCTTGTCTCCACACAATATTAAAACAAAAAATTAGCCAGGTGTGGTGGTGCACACCTGTAGTCCCAGTTACTCAGGAGGTTGAGGTGGGAAGATTGCCTGAATTCAGGAGGTGGAGACTGTGGTGAGCCGTAATCATGCCACCGCACTCCAGCCTGGGGGACAGAGTTAGACCCCAACTGGGAAAAAAAAAAAAAAAAAAAAAGAGAAAGAAATAGGCATAGCTTAACAAAACAAGCACAAAAAGAAATGATCTGAATAGTTGTATATTTATATAAAATTGGATTCATTATCAAAAACCTCTTCACAAAGAAATTTCCTGGCATAAATGGTTCAATTTTTTGTACCCTTGAAGACGTGTAGCTGTTATCTTTCTCTAACCAAAAGAGGAATCAAGGCTTCACTTATATATTTGCTTTACTTAATTCTAGGATGACATTTATTATGTGTCAAGTACTGTTCTAAGTGATTTACAAGCAGTAACTTACTTGTCAGAGATGTGATTCATAGTAAGGACATGAAGAGATGAAGGAAAATTTTAGAAATGATGATCTCCTATAATATGTATGAAATAGTATATACTTAATAGAATTATTTTCTGCCTAACCGTGACAGAAATTTGTGGGCAAACTGGATCGTGCCTTCAAATGATACTCGAATGGCATGACCAATCAGTCAGTGACTTACTCTCATTTTCTCTCTGTAGGCAGAATAGAAAACAATGGTTAAAACCTGGAATATGAGGTCAACTGTAATGCTTTCTGTTGTCTGTTCTTGCCTCATCATTTTCTACTTTGACTCATGCTGCCTGTTCCCTTGCATCTCTACATTTCAAATTTATTGGCCCTTCAAAATTTATTGCAAGCAGGACATAAATGCACCTGTGGTCCCAGCTTCTAGGGAGGCTCAGGTGGGAGGATCCACTTGAGGCTAGGAGTTCAAGGCAGTAGTGAGCTATGATTGTGCCTGTGAGTAGCCACTGCACTCCAACCTTGGCGTAGTAACAAGACCCCATCTCAATTTTAAAAATTAAAAATTAATTTCAAATGTTACTTACTGATTTGTCCTTGTATAAACCCTTATCATCTTGAATATGTCAGGAGTTTGATCAACTTTTCTTATGGATTCCATGAAGAGACGAATTAATGAAGACAAATGTCTATTATGTTAGTTGATACAAAGAAGCAGCCTCTTCTTTGCAGTTTCATCCTCACTGGTATCATGGTTTTGTGCCTGGAAATTGACTCTGAACAAAATAACTATCTTTAACTGTACAACAATGGCTAGCATTAAATACAACTATGTAAGCCATTACAGAACAATTTTGCAACATTTTGAGAAGTGGATTTACTTCTTTAATACTGATTATTAAATACTGATTTAATAATTTTTGATAATTGATGTGTGCCAACAAGAAGCTAATGTTTCATGAAAGATTAATTGGAGGTATTTCTCAGACACTGACAGGAATCTTTCTTTCCCCCTTCATTCACAGCACAGTACTATAGGCCCTATTGAGTCTTTAGCAATTTTGCCAGGTATTGTTCTGATAGAAAAAAAAGCATATATGTATATTAGTTGATGAGTTTTCTGGGTCCTGTCTTAATTTGTTCATGCCCTGGTCAGTGTATTTGTTAATTATTAAACATGTAACTGTGTTTTACCTTAAATGGTGGTTGCTTGAATATTGTTGATGTGAGTATGGTAATTCCTGTTTTTGTTTTTTTTTGGAGGGAGTTGTGACTAAGGCATTTCAAAGCACTCTCCTCAGAACCACCTGCCACCTGTCTCAACCGCAGGTTCATCATTTTCTATTTTTGGCTCATATACTGTAGTAATCAAGGACTGACTTGAAAATAGTATTGGCACAAACCATCATTATTGAGCACCAATGCCATTCTAAAAATAAATGGTAAAAAGGTGGCTGTGAGTCTAACCACAAAAAACATATGACTAAGGCAATTTGTCAGTTTGGCCAATATGGAACTCAGTGACACAGCAAATATTAAGGGAATTTTCTGCAAGATACTTTATTTTAGGTGTCTAATTAGTTAAATGTTACTTGAGAATTTTAACTACTTTTTTGTGTGCTTTAATGTTATCAGCTAATTAGCTCAAGAATGAAAAATCATAAATCATTACATGCCATACTGTACAGGAAGAGGTTGAATATAATTTATTGATAATCCACGTTTGCAAAGGTAATTTTGAATTTTGTCATCTTCTGGGTATGATAGGATAATAATGCTCTTCACCACTCTACCATCAAGTAATATGTCTAGCCTCATGGTACAAAGAATTGTGTTATTAAATCAAACTTAGCCAGTCTTTGAGTTCTTAATATCCTTAATAAGATTATGAAATTTCTATAATATCCACAGATCATAGCTTTCTTTTCCTTCTGATTCTTTTTTTTTTGAGCAACGGGAGAAGAATAAAAACATGATGATGCAAGTGAGGTATTTTATGACACTGGAAAGTATCTTTATATAGAGGATTCTAAGGTAAAATAAAGGATTCTAAAATATAGGGACAATAAGAGGATGTAGAAAGATCAGTAGAAAATTTAATCGAAGAAGCCATGGGCAATACAATTTTAAGAAGGGATTGCTCAATAGTGAAGAATAGGGAAGATGAAGGATTCTGAAAACAGTAGTTCAGGGTGATCATAATAGAGTCAACAGTTTCTCATTAGAATTGCTTCTATTCTGTCCTTTTGATGGATTGATACTTAATGGATTTAGATTCTCGAAGTACATCCCACAATTTAAATATGAAAGAAAATATCATTTTTCTCATTTTTAATAGGCTTAGTACAGTATAAGCAGGCATATTTAATAAATGCTGTGCTGCATGGAGATTATTTTCAAAGTTAATTATTTGAGAATCTACTTTAATAAAAACCTTTCAATATATGAGAGTATATTTACATTTTGCATATACATCTGAAATTCTGTTATCTGTAATACATGACAGAGGAATCAAGCTCATCCAACACTGGAAGGTTCTGTGCTCTAATGAAGTTCTTATTGAACAGTTAACTTTGATACCACGATGTAATACAACATGTTTAGCTATCTTTGTTGCTTGCCATGGATATTAACCAAAATCTGAGGCTTATGCTGAGACAGGAAAACGTTTTGCTGAATTTTATATCATTAAAAAAAAAACCCACTTCAATTTCATCTTTTGTCTTTTTTTCCTTTACTGTTTCTACTTGTTTTTACTGTGCTTTTTTCCAGTTAGTTTTTATTTATTTCCTTTAATTTTTATTTTCTATTTCATTCTGAGAGTTTATTACCTGTTTTTTTTTACCAACATTAATGCTTAAGCTTTTATTTATTTGTCTTTTGTATTTTTTCTATCTTAAAGCTGCCTGCATAGGCTTGTTTTCGTTTTATTTTATTCTTCCAGTTATTTTTTTTGGATCATTTATTATTATAGCTGATACATTATAATTGTTTTTATTGCAGCTTGCTTTTAATCTAAGGTGAAAATGAATATATCTTTTCACTTGCTATACTCTAGTCTTCTATTTTGATTTTCTTCCTTTCATTTCTTTCTTCTGTTCCTGTTTGCTTGCCCTAGTTTTTCCCATTTGGTAATTGCTGGTGATTTTCTATTTGGACTGGTAAAATGGAAGTTTCTTCAATAACACTGTAAGAGGGACGAAAATAGCGAAGACAAGAGGATATTTTGCTTTTGCATCACAATAAATAGGAAGAAATTATGGGACTTTAATTTGTCTTCTCTTTTTGGTGGTAAGAGGTCAAAAAGGTTTATTAAAAACCACAAGAAATCCTGAAAGATAGCCTCATTTCGTCTGTTTTCCCCAACCTCTTTGCAGTCTACAGAGGTTCTTGGATAGCTGATCCTGTACTTTTAGTGTTCTTTTTAATTTGACTTGTTTTTCAGTTTAAGTCCTTTGTTAGTATGACACAGAATAAGCACTCTGTTCATATCAATTGAGTTAATTTGAGCTACTGTCTAATGTACTGACTTCCTCGCTGTCTAAATATGCCCTCAAATTCCTCGTTTCTGGAAGAGTAAGTGATATCGAATTGGACCCACTGGGATGGAGTGAGACTACAGTTACTGAAATCCCTCTGGGGATGCAGGTGGGAATTATGTTTTCTTACTAGTAAATAACCTGTGATAATTTGATAAGTTTTCTCAAGTAATAGGAGATCTCAGGGGAGCTGAACTCATTAATACAAACTGTATTAATTCTTTTCTGTAAAAAACAAGTTTGTCTCAATCATTTTCAGCTGCAAATAATAGATCCAATTATCATGTAAATGGTGTGTTTTTAAGAAGTGAAATACAAATAGTTTCTTTGCAGCATTAAGATTAACTTAAATTCAGGAGAAGGGGTTGAAAAGAAAGGTGAGAGTGGCGGAGTAGTGTGTGTGCATGTGTGTATGTGTGGAAACAGAGAGAAAGGAGTCAGAGTCTAATAGGGCAACAGTGTAAGTAGAAAGTGTTGAGCCCAAGGTATACTGGGAACCAGTATTGAACGGGAGACCTGGTAGCT
The DNA here is from genome assembly GCA_027257055.1 of Cephalopachus bancanus. NCBI lineage: Eukaryota > Metazoa > Chordata > Mammalia > Primates > Tarsiidae > Cephalopachus > Cephalopachus bancanus. The sequence continues at coordinate 6,885,900 of JAPVLO010000076.1, forward strand.
GAATGTCTTCTGCTATTGACGTCCTGGGTGCTCAAAACCTTGCACCAGATTTACATGAATTTTGGGGGGGATGCCTGGAAATCCTCATCTGAGCTTTTAGAATATGCTACTGCTTTATACTTTCAGTAGCTCAAGCTATTCAGCTTGGCTTATATGTTTCTCATTTGCATTCTAAAAGTTAAGCGTCCAGTAGAGTTTCTTTTTCTTTTTTTTCTTTTTTTGAGTTGGAGTCTCACTCGGTCGCCCAGACTGGAGTGCAGTGGCCGCTCCCGGCCGCCGCAGCCTCGACTAGCTGGGCTCCGGCGATCTTTCTGCCTCAGCCTTCCGAGTAGCCGGAATTACAGGCATGCACTACCACGCCCGGCTGATTTTTCTTCAATATCAAAATTCTTTTATGACAGTGACATTTAATTAAATATTTTCCCTTCATTATTTTTAAACATCTTACTTTCCCAATAAATATATATTCTTATAATTTAATGTAGATTTTAAACCCAACTTGAGTGTATGATCATGCTTATTGTTCAGTTGGGTGTGTCTAGCATAATTTTTTTTTTTTGGAGTTTTGGGGTGTTTTCTATTTTCCTTTTCTACAATGGGGCTTCAAAGATTATATATCTATGCACACATGTTAAAAAAATCTGTGCTCATTTTGCTGCATTATTCATTTAGGGAAATTTTCTAGAATTGAAATTGCTGAGTCAAAGGATATGCACATTTTTGACTTGTTATATTTTTCAAGGTTTTCATATGAACTTAGATCTTCATTTTGAGGAAATATCTATTTATTACAAAGAAGTTATAATCTTTGACCCGTTAATTGGAAGAATCTATCCTGTAGAGATAAAAGGGATTTTAGACAAACTTACATGTAAATATTTGAGAGGCTTGTAGCAGCAAATAGCTAAAATCAATATGAATGACCACAAATAATAAAAGGTTTGAATAAAATGTGGATCATTCATGTTATGTAATACTATGTAGCCATGGGTCTATATCTGTTAACCCATGGTGATGTCTATGCTGCTAAGTGAGAAATACAAGTTGCAAAGTAATATGCACAGTATGATTCTGTTTCTGTAAAAACAACAAAAATTAAATACACACACATATACACATATAATCATATTTTATATATGTTTATCTTTTGTTTGAACATACAGAAAGTTGTGAAAGGATACATTCAGGTTCTTACGACTGTCTCTTAGAACTGGGGTCCTCTCTTCCAGACCACAGAGCAGTACTGTTGGTGGCTTGTTAGGAACCAGGCCTCATAGCAGGAGGTGAGCAGTGGGTGAGCAAGCAAAGCTTCATCTGTATTTACAGCTGCTCTGCATTGCTCCCATTACTGCCTGAGCTTCATTTCCTATCAGATCAGCAGCTGCATTAGATTGTCAAAGGAACATTAATTCTGTTATGAAATGCACATGCAAGGGATCTAGGTTGTGCTCTTTTTATGAGAATCTAATGCCTGATGGTCTGAGGTGGAGTTGAGGCGATGATGCCAGCGCTGGGTAGCAGCTGCAAATAGAGATTAACATTTGCAGTGAGGTTTGACTGCACAAAGACTGTAATAAATCAGTTTCTTGCAGACTCATATCCAAACCCTATCAGTGAGTGGCAAGTAAGTTGACATACTTAAAGTGTACAGCTGCATCTGGTGGCAGGCTTTAAATCAGAATTGACACTTATTTTAGTCCTTGTGTGGTCCGCTCATTTTATTTGCCACTCCCATCCCCATGTCTCTCTTTTTTTTAATAGTGAGTTCTATAATTATTTTATTATATATTACAATGTAATAATAATAGAAAGTACACAATATGTGCCTGAATCATCCTAATGCCATCTCCCAGCCCCCTACCCCCAATTCGTGGAAAGCTTGTTTTCCATAAAACTGGTCCCTGATGCCAAAATGGTTGGGGTCCACTGTCTTAGACAATGTGTGTCTAATCTTAGTATTGTTTCACATGTTACAAAGAAAAACTTTTGCTTTTGTATTAAAAAGTTAATAACAAAGCCAAAGGGGGGAAAATTCATAGCCCTGAAAACTATGCTTTTTAAACTAGACAACTTCCTGTAGTCCTCAGAGGAATTTTAAGGCTTTGAAGCCTGTACTCTGAAGTCAGGATGACTCTTATAGTTAACTTAATTGGTATATTATTTTACAGGTGCTAACAGCGAAACTATTGGGGTTTCTCCAGTTATTGATGTTCCCAAAGGTAATCCTCAGAAAGGCTGCTGAATATATGGTCAGCTCACATCCTGGCCTGGCTTGTGTCAAACAACCAATTTTTCAAAAGAGGAAATAGAGAACAAAATAGCAAAAGTATATCAATTCAGAAAATTGTTTTCAGCAATAATATATACTTTTCTATTGATAAGAGGAAGGAATAAATAAGGTGAAAGCAATAGGGTATAGCTACATGCATGCTTTTGTGAACTCACTAGATATGTGGTGTGGTTATCATGAAATTGTGTCTTTTTCAGGGAAAGCAGTAAATATTAAAAGGAAAATACATGTGTTATATATTAGAAATTTTAAAGCCTGGTAACACTATGTGAAACTTATTTTAAAATGAGAAAGTTTAGGAATTTAGAGAACAAAAGTAAAATAAGCACTTTATTAAGAAATGTAAAATTGGTTACTGCTCATGGAAAAAATCTTGAGCATTGAAGGTCCCTGAACAGAGATTGTGACATAGTGATTTAAATATGGTCAGTGTTAAGTTTATAAATATATCTCAATGACATATTGAAAATATATAGTGAACAGAGTTCCTGGGAATCTGTACTCATACTTGGTTATCCAATATTATTTGAGTTAAATTATTAATGCTTATCATAAATGCTAATTATAAATGCTAACAAGTGAATAAGTTTGTCAAGCATATTAGATCATATGTTAATATTATTTTCATAAGGTATATTTTGGATGTACATATGAATAGTTTTATCCAAAGCACATGCTGAAATTGTTCTAGTCCTATAAGAGCCTTAGAATTTTGACATAGGTTATTAGTGGTAATAGGTTAATGAATAAGGCAGATTTTATGTTTTCTTAAACCTTATCATCAAAAAAGGTTTAAAATGTTTTATTCAACATCAATGCAATTAAATACTGAAATAGAAACAAAAAGTTTCCATTGTGGTCACTGGTGACTATCATATATTTCAGTGTATAATTGTGGTCATTGGTGACTATCACATATTTCAGTGTATAATTTTATATGTAATTTCATTGCTTTCCTTGGTGAGGTCAGTGTGAGTGCCATATTACTTTGAAGCAAACTTTTAGAAGTTTTCCTGGGGCAGGCCCTACAGTAGTAAAGAAATACAGTTTTGCTACTGAGTGGGACAAGTGTATCCATGTGTATAGCTAACATGTAGAGAGGTGCATTCATGTCTCCTAATTCTGGGTCTAATGTGGGCTGTGGTTTTTCCATAGAGAGTTTAGATTCTAAATCATCTGTTAGTACACACTTGCTATATTTTAAGGAGATCCTTGACTCCTTTTCGCAGATTTCATTGGTGTACATTGTATCAGAATGCACAGTTTGAAACTTTCATTTATTCAAGTTTATGTAACTCTACTAACTGTTAATTTGTTTCTGATGCTTTTGGAGTAATCTATCTCCAGGCCTTTCTGTGCTATCTTGAATAATTGAGAGTGTGCTCCTAGACAGAATCACACTGCTGCAGAAACTGCTGCTAAGACTCCAAGAGACTCCCTTCCTTTGAGCGAGGTTGAAAGTGATTCCAGCTGGTTTGAAGGCTGAGGTGGAAGGATCGCCTGAGCCCAGCAGGTCGAGACTGCGGTGGCAGGGAGCGGCCGGCCACTGCACTCCAATCTGGGCGACGGAGTGAGATTCCAACTCAAAAAAAAAAAAAGAAAGAAAAAATTACATAAAGGCTGTAATAGACCCTTAGGAAACCTGTTTCTAACAAGACAAAAGAATAATTCATTTGTAAGGAATAGAAATCAAAGCTTCCTTCGAATCATTGGAGTGTCTCTAATATTTTTCAGGTAGCATGTTTACACTTCCTTACTTCATTATCTTTTAGTAGGAAATTTTCTGAGCTTTAGTTTTCTCATTAAAAAAATGAAGTAATAATACCTGTCCTCAATTCTACAAATGTGTGAAGATCTAATAGGGAGATGTAAAGGCTCCTATAAATTATAAATTTGTACTCTACTTTCAGACATTATTTTCTTTATCAGTGTGGCTTTTGCCTTTTTTATTACTTTTTATAACTACTTGAACTATATATACTACCACTTGAATACAACAACATAAAATCAGTCTTGTTGCATGGTTGGAGAATTTTATTTGTATCTTTTTGTTTGTTTGTATATGGCAGCTTTATTCATAATTTCCCAAACTTGAAAGCAGCCAGCATGTTCTTCATTAGGTGAATGGATGAATAGATTGTGATACATCTAGACAATGGAATGTTATTGAATTTTGTTTCTAACTTGGATTTTTATTCCTTTTATTTTTCCTATGCAGAAAGAACATCAGCCTGTCAGTTACTTGTGCCTAATTTTAAAATTATTTTGCAAAACAGAAATTTGGGGTACTGCAGATGAATACCAGCTTCATCTAGGTGTATAATTCCTAAAGAAAAAGTTACATTTTGCTCAGCATCAGTTAGTGGTGCCTTGGAACTAGGTGCAGGAGTCCCTAAAAAAATCTTGCAGACCGAGACAGTGTCTCCCTTTAGCCATTCTTCCACAGAGCCAGTGGTGTGATCTCTTGCCGCTGCAGTTTCTCAAAGTGATTGTATTTCACTGCTCTCATAAACACATCTTGTAAAAGAAACAAGGTTGTCTTTTAAACTTGTGCTCCTGCTTGACAAGAAAAATAAAATCCAGTCTACTTTCAGAACCTTCTGGCCTAATAGGAAGTTAACCCTTTTCATTTTTGCTATGAATGCTTTTGTATCAACTTGCCATTTTTCATTTAGAAATACAATTTATTATGAAAAAAAGAGAACTTGGATTGATAAATAGGCCTTTTATGTTTTTGTTGTCTGTGATTCAGAAAATTCTCACTTGCAGAACTGGTTAAATAGAGAATTCTAAAACCCATAATGAGGAGGTGCTTGTTAAATCCACTTTTTAAATGCTTGTTTATTTTATTACACACTTAACATGTACTGGCTATCTTGTGTATGTGAGAGTTTGCAACATTTGGCCTATTATACATTCCTATATATTTTATGCTTGGCTACATCAGGAACACAGATATTATTAAACAAAACCAGAATTTATTTTATTTTATTTTTATAGGTCATTATTCAGTCTAGGAGATTATAGGTATGAAGGGAAATTAGGCCAATTGTTATTTTTATTGGATACCTAGCAAAAAGGTACTTGTATGTTCCTTTGTGTCAGTCGTAAGCAAGAAAGAGGCTGTTTGCATTTTTTGCATGTAAATATTATGTGATCTAAGAAATTTAGGCTGGCTGGGTGTTGGTGGCTCACGACTATAATCCCAGCATTTTGGGAGACTGAAACCAGAGGATTGCTTGAGCCCTGGAGTTCAAGACCAGTCCAGACAACATAGTGGGGTCTTGTCTCTACAAAAAATAAAAAAAAATTAGCCGGGCATGGTAGTGCACGCCTGTAGTCCCAGCTACTTTGGAGGCTGATGCTGGAGAATTGCTTGAGCCCAGGAGGCTGAGGATGTGGTGAGCCATGATCATGCCACTGCACTCCAGTCTGAGTAATAGAGTAAGACCTAAACTCAAAAAAACAAACAAGCAAACAAATAAATAAAGTAAAATAAAATAAATAAATATAGGCCGAATGTCTGCATTTTTTTTTAAAAAAATCAAATTAAGTTTAGTGTGCAGTGAAATAGGTTAGATTCTCTAGACATGGCCTGTTCAATATAGTAGCCATTAGCTACATGTGACTTCTGAGCACTTGAAATGTGTTGGAAGTGTGAAATGCACACCAGAATTAGTACAAAGAAAACGTAAAATATTTTGCTAGTAACTTTATATTGAAGTTGAAATGATAATATTTTGGATATATTGGGTTATATAAAATACATTATTAGATCAATTTCACCTTGAAAAACTTTTAAATATGGTTATTAGAAAATTTAAAATTATGTATGGAGCTTGAATTATATTTCTGTTTCACAGTACTGATCTAAACACCATTGGTGCAGACGTATTATGTTTAGATCCTTTGTCTGTGTTTATCAAATTCCCTCAATTTAACCTTGATTTTAAGGCTCATCCAAGGAGATCTGCACTGTCCGGAAGTGTTCATTTTTACTGTTGCACATCAAAAATTTCATTAGAATTACTTAAAGAGTTAGCTCATCTCTAAGATGTTTCATTTATAAAACGTCTATTTTAAATTCATGTTAGGTCAGTAAGCATAAACATTGCATCGTTTAGCTGTATAGGCAAAGGAAGCTGTCTTCCTAGGGAGAGGGCACCTTCTTGTGGAATGTACTGAATATAGCAGCTTATTCAATGATCAGCTGTAGGTTTAAGTTCCTGGAATTGGCAAATAATTTATTTTAGATGTTTGGAGAAAAAAAAAAAAAACTGAGACTGACCATAAAAATGCTCACTTCTCTGCAGCATCATCTTTCATAACTGGAGCTCATTTCAGCTCTGGGACTTATTTTGCTTCAGCAGTGCTGCAGCTGAAACAGTGCAATAAGAGAATCTGATTTGGAGTGTTTTTTTTAAAAATGCAAAGCTCTGATTCAATTTTTTGTTTTTCTTCCAAAAGTTTCCAACTGAGGTTTTTGTACCCATTATGAAAAGGAGAAGAGTTCTATATATTTGTCCTTTTTCTATGTAAAACTTGAGTATGTTTAAGTTATTTCATATATACTAATAAGCTTCATCACATAATGAGGGAGAGGAAGTGCTTTATATTTTCTGAAGGACTGATTTTAGCTATTTTGGAGACATGCATTTCAAAAAGACATTGTTGAAAGGCTTTGGATCATGTATTTATTGTCTCTTTATGTTTCTTCTTGATGTATTATATGTATATATGAAGATTAATTCTGTAATTCACATCTTTACCACCACATTTTGTAGTCAAAGCTTGCCCAAAATAACTACTAAATTACTGAGATCTTAAATACTGAGAACAAAATAGATTTCTTATGATTTGGAATTACATTAACCAAACCAGCAAAACAGTTAAATATGAGCCAACATCCATCCATCCAGCTAAACAAAATTCTCCAAAGCATTTATTGCCTTTTCAGACCAACATAAGAATGGTTATGAATGGTCATAAGGGAATGGGTCAGCGGGATTTCCTTTTCATGTGAAGATCTTGGCAGGTCATTTCTAAAATTGTGTTTTAATTTATACATATTACCTACTTTGGAATTCAATGGTAATGTGAAAGAAACATTCAGATTATGAAAACATAACCCAAATACTAGTCTTTGTTTTTTATGAAAGACAAAACCAAGAAGCTAACCAACCAAATCCATTGAAGGGAGGAAACACAATGAGAGTGGCTCATTCTGTTAGTGAAGGGAGCCAAAATTTACCCATATTGACAGAGAGGAACTGAAATATGTTTCATATATTCTTATTAAAATATTATTGTCTATTGCCTATTAAAATGCTTTCATGAGTTTCTGTGTTGTAGTAGACTTTAAGATCACTGTATTTAATATTGCATATTATTGCTTTTTATAGTTTATCAGATATAAATACATTCTCAATGAAATCAAACTCACCTTCCCAAAAAGTCAGTTTTTAGGTTTACGATATTTGTTTTAGTGATAACTATTATTCATTCCTCTCTAGCATATCCAGAAATCTCTGCTTGTTTTCATGAACTCCAGTAAAGGCTTCTGTTGATGAGGGGGCTGTGACCCAATATCCTATTCAAAAAAGCCAACTCTTTTTGGGGGGTAGGGAAGTATCCATCCAAATGGAATCTCCCAAGCAACTATTTCTACCATCTCCTAGATTCTGACTCCTCTCTTACTGTTTTCGTTTCCCTGTCCCATCCCATTTTTGAAAGTGAGGCAGCAAGCCACTAAACACCTCATGAATTAGTCGCAATCACAGTCTCTTGAGAGCAGGGTGTCTACCTGGCCTCTTTTGGCATGAACAATTCAGCTTTGTGTGTATTGGTCCTAGTCAAGGCGGACTCTGTAAGTACACTGTTTGAGATCAAGGTGCCCCATGCCTGTGTAGGCTTGTTGTCAACACGTGAGTGCTTCAAAGAGAACAGAGCGCAGCTTCCCTCCTTACTGTTCTCTTGCCCTCGATAAAGATTTAAGGACCTCATCTGTTTTCAGTGAGGGGTTGGATGGCTGAGCCTGCTCTCCTGCTCACCCTAAGCAGGAGACAGGACTACTGCTTGGGACAAAGCTACAGTCCAGTACTCAAGAGGACACTTCCTGGGGGAAAATGTTAATTGGAATCTTGCAAATAGCCATTCCCCAGAGGAGTAATGATTCATGCAGGTTAAGCATAAATAATGTACTTTTCTTTCTGCTATTTCCTGTAATGTACACAAAACTGAGTAAAACAAATTATTGCAGGTTGTTCAGATAGCATCATGAAAAATTAAACAGTTGGAAGGCAGCCTTTGTGGCAAATGTAGGGGCTTTTATAAGAAACTAAACTAAGGATGCTCCTTAAAAAGATGGGATTGGAGTCTGCTTGGGTTTAGTCTGTCTTGTGACTATGCTTTTCGGCTAGTGCAACATGGGATCTCAGGAAAGGAGCTCTACTGTAAGAGAAGCAAACACTCTGACTCCAACAGCTCTGATGTGATGCATCTTGTTGCCTAGACCTGGATGGTAGAAAGGTCAACAGAAGTTACATTTATCTAGGATCAGATTGAGGACTGGGGTAGCTTCAATAACTAGGAAAAGACTAATTTACTCAAGGACAACAATTATGAGAAGACAGATTCCATGGACTGGGTGTGGAAGCAAAGATGTGGTCTTAGGAGTAAATTGTGCTGCTGGAGGTGAGACTTTTTTTTTGAAGTGAGGATAAAGCTTGGGAGTTATAGATGCCTTCTTTCTGCTATGCTTTGAAGGCTCTGGTCTTTAAGATGGGTCTATGTGTTTTTGTATAGCTGGTGTGCCAGAGGTAGCCTCCATCTCTATTTGGGGCAAGTCTACAGAAGCAAAATAAAACAAAAGAGATCTTGTAATGTAATATAAAAGCCTAGATGCAGATAAACTAAGTTTCGATGTTAGTTCTGCCACTTACTTGATGTGTTACCTTAAACAATTTATTTTCTGTGAGCATCACCAGCTTCATATCTGCAAAACAGGCATAATATCTCCCTTACAGTGTTGTTTTGAAGAGTAAATAAAATATACAATGTAAAAAACTACACATTGTGCTTGGCATATTGTAAATGTTTAGTGAATAGTAAGTTACTATTCTGTATCTGATTCTATGTAGTATGAATAATACTGTCTCATATCTTATTATTCAGATAGGCTATCCATTAACCATATAGCTATTTAATAATTACATACTCTTTGTTATTAGGCATTTATATCATCAGTGCAAATGGATAGCTGTTATAGGAAAGCAACTCTAAACTCATGCCCCTTTGATAATGGAGAGAAGGGAAGTGATATTTTTTGAGCCCTTACTGTGTACTTTTGTGTACGTCATCTTAGTTTATCATTACAACTTAATGAGATAATTACTATTATCTTTTCTTTAATAATGAAGAAACTAAGGATCAAAAAGTTTAAGTTGCCCAAGGTCAGTAGATAATTAATGGTGGTACTAGAATAGTTTTGTTTGAAAGTATGATTTATACCTTTTCACTTTCTAACATTGCATTTAAAAAATAATAAGAGAATGAGGGATCGACTATAATAACCATTTTGCTGAAATTATGGAAAAAGTAATATACATTTACATTTACATTTAATTCATAGAACAATAGGTAATTCTTTCATCTCCCTTGCAGGTTGAATTTCCTACATAGCAGACTGTGAAGGAGGTGCAGGACGTTCAGTAGGGAGTGCTCTTGGCAAAGGAAGAAATCAAAGCAGGATTAGACAGTTGGAAAAGTTGGGTTGCAATATAGTTACAATAAGATTCCAGCCAATCCCACATAGGGAGCTCTGAAGCTAGAATGGTCCTTCCGAGTAGCCCTGAGTTGGGGTGAGGACTTGGCTTTTATATGACCACACAGACCGACCATTGGATGAGGGCTGCTGGAGGAAGGGAGCATGACCTTGGAGGCAGTTCTCTTCAGTCAGGGACCATTCTTAGTGAGGGCCGAGGCCTGAGATTTGAGAGCAGTCGTAGCTTGGGTAGTAAGTCATGTGGTTTTGAATGAGTTGTCTGGGAAGTAGAGCGCAGTATCCATGACATGTTCTGTGGTACATACTTCATGAAAATAAAGAAAGTAACATTTAATGAAGGAATATAGATTCATTTTCAATATTCTGCTTTTGGAGCAGTTATAAAATAAACTGTGTGAAGTTTAATTTTTGTTGTTTTCCTTTCAAATATGAACAGTTCCCTTTGCAACTCTACACTAGATGGATTGTTTCTGTACTTTAGTTCAGACCCTAAGACCATTAGTAAAAATCTGTCAATAAATCTCACTCCATGTGGTAGAAAACTCCCTTTGTTCTGCTAGTTGAAATGAAGATCATTTGTATGTTTTTGTCCTTCTAGATGGATTGAAGATAAGAGTAGTGTCTTTTTTCTTTTTTGTCAGGTTTTTGGACTAGAAATAAGTAATCTGTCCAAGGAATATTTTCTAATGAATTCTATTAAAGATAATATTGATTCATCTCCATTCACTTAGGTGTCATGTTATAGATATTCTAAAAAGTATTTTAAAAATTCATCTGACTTTCTTTTCTCTAAAGAAGAAATCTGAGCAGAATGACCATGCTTTATTTATGTATTTATTTTTACTTTTTTATTGATTCTTTAATGATTTCCCCAGAGAGCTTGTCAAGGATGTTTCCTATTCTCTTCCTTCCTCCACACCCACTAGCTTCTCACTTTACTGACATGTGTGAGATAATCATGTTTGACATCTCTTCATTTCATTCCTCCACACTTCAAAATTTGTCTCTTTTTTTATGTGACCCTTCTTTTTCTCTTAAATACTCTTCAGATACTCTTGAGGAGTATTTTTTGAGTGTGTCCTATGTGCTAGGTAGTCTCCTAGGTGCTTGGAATACGTCAGTGAACAAGATTTACAGAAGTCCCTACCCTCATTGAGCTTACAGTCTAACTTATATTTAGTTTCTTGATCCTGTTTCCATTTGTAAGCCCATCTCTTAATGTTTCATTTGGGAAATACCTCTTTAATCTTCAAGCTTTCTAAAAATATGCTCTTATATACTTACTCTAATATTCTCATAATCATGCTACCCTAAAGTCACCATATTCTCATAATTTTTTACCCCATTGTTTAAAAGTATTCTTTATTTACTATCTCAGCTTCCTTAGTTCTCCTTCATTCCTTTACCTCTTACATACAGTATCATTAATCAGAAGTTTGCAAAACTGCCTCAAGAAAAATACACTTACAAAAAAACACCTTTCTGCCTTTACTGCTGTCATTACCTGTCTCTTGAATTGTTACAATAGACTTTTTTCCTAACTGGCTTCTTCAGTAATAATTACTCGAAGTCTTTAAATCTACCTTATAAACTACTGTCAAAATATTACTAGTATCAGGAGGTCAAGACCACACCCACTCAAGGACAACAATGATGAGAAGATAGATTCCATGGACTGGGTGTGGAAGACCACACAAAAACACGGGGGAGACACATAGGCCCCAGCATACATTAAAACTCATGGCTGTGACTTATTATGGCAAAATAATACAAAGGAAAATCAACAAAGGGAAACGGTGCATGAGAAGAAATCCTGGGGAAATCAGACACAAACCTCCAGAGTTCTTTCCTAGTGAAGGTGCACAAGACACACTTAATCTCCCCAGCAAGGAACTGTGACAACACATAGGAAATGTTGCCAACCATGGAGGCTTGTTAGAGACTTAGTGCCCAGTGTTTTTATTGGGGCTAGTCCTGCAGACACTCTCTGCTTGGCACATAACCAAATTCTAGACTCCCAGAAGGAAAGCAGGTGTTCCTCATAAGCCAGATTATTTATATAAATAGTATAGGCACAGGGAGCCAGCATTATTAGTTATGGGATGGTGGGAACTGTCCCAAAATCCAGATTTCCAGATGTCAACCAGTGACCTGCTCTGTAATCAAACCTTTCTAAGGATAGCAGCACAGGCCTGATACCTTAACTTGTTTCTGTACTCCTCCTAAAATGTAACTCTGATCTTTTTTTATACTTCCCTCTTTCCCTCGCTTCCTTCCAAGTATTTATTGAAAATCCACAATGCAGCAGGTACTGTCTTAGGTACTGGGGACAAAATAGATGAAATCCCTGTCTTGTGTTTTGACATATAAGACAGATTATAAAGAGATAAATAAAAGTGTGTAATAAATGGCAGGTGGTAATTAAGATATTGAAATAAAATAATTTAATGGGAAAAGAGCAGTGGGACAGGTTGGGCACTATTTTACTTGGGGTCACCAGGAAAGGCGAGGTTTTATCAGAGATTTGAAAGAGTATCCAAGCAGAAGAAATAACAAGTGAAAAAAGCCCAAAGGTAAAATGAACTCGGTGTGTTCCAGAAACAGAGAGAAGGCTAGTGTAGCGGGAGTAGAGTATGGAAGGTAGAGAGTGGGAGGAGATGAGTTTGGGGAAATAGGCAGAAACCAGATTATAGTGACTTTTTTAGGAGGTCACGGTAAGGGGTTTGGATTTTATTCTCATTATTATAGAAATTTCTCAAAGCCTTTTGAAAAGGGAGTGACACGATCTAATTTATATTTTTAAATGATTGTTAGTTGCTGTGCCAAAAACTAACTGTAAGAGGGCAAGATTGGAAGCACAGAGACAAGTCAAATGCTTTTCTAGAAGCCTTAAGACATTATAGAGGCTTGGCCTAGGGTAGGAGCAGTGGAGAGATGAGAAGATTATGACACTTTACTGCTGAAAAGTTTAAGTCACCCATTTGGCTATGTCATGTAGTTCAGACACCTTACTCTGACCTTCGAGGCATTTTTGATCTTGAACTAAGTTTCAATCTTGAACTTTTTCCCATTAAAATTATCTTAATATTCTTTTTCACTGCAAATTTAAATCAATCTCAATCTCTGGTGGTATTTAAATATTCTAAACTTTCCTACCTTTGTGATTCGTTTTTTATTCAAATCTCTTTGTGAAATATTATAATCCCCTTTAGCCAGTTTTTTTTGCATCTCAAAGTTACTTATTCTTCAAAACCAACTTTTCATGAATCCTTCCCTATTTTCTACTATGAAATTAATTTATCTTCTGTGATGCCATATATTTCACTTATCTATTGCTGCCTACAGTACCCAGACTTAGTGGTTTGCTCATGATCTTGTGGGTCAGAAATTCTTGCAGAGCTTAGCTGTATGGTTCAGCTGAAGTGTTGTCAGCTGAAGTAGCTGGGACTAAAGGATCTGCTTTCAAAATGGCTTCTCCACTCACAAGTTTGTTACCTCAGTGCTTCTTGGCCTTTCTCTATCTCCACATGGCACATCATCCTTTCAGGCTTGTGAACTCATTGGCTGACTGCAGCTTATTATATTTTTGAGTGAGTTTGCCATAAGACAAGTAAGTTTCAGTTGTGGTGAGTGTGTATTCTATAATTTAATATCTTTTTGTTTTCTGAACAGACCCCAAATTTTCTCATAATTTTGCTGATGTTTTCTTATTTCCTCTTATTTCTACTTGCTTATAATTAATATTAAAATATTGGCATTAATTGTAGCAGATACTACATCAGGCATTAGGTGAGTGGGAAATATTTCCTACCCTAAAGGGACTTTCAGCCTGGCATTGGAGACAGTGTCTCCTAGATTGGGACTCCCTCTTCTCCCTGTTCCCTCTTGTTGAAATCTTAGTCACTTTCCAGAAATCAGTAAAAAATGTCACCTCCTTTATGAGGTCATTTTATCACTTTTATATTGTAATTATCTTATTATTTATGGGGTATAGTATGATTGTCCTCAGCTTCTTTAGGTCTCCTTCTCTGCTAACTTGAGTTCAGTCTGTAGCACCTAGTACAATGTAGGCACCACTGTGTTTTAGAACATTGAGTTAGTTACAACATTGAGTTAATTACACTGTGTTTTAGAACATTGAGTTCGCTTCCAGGTTGCCTGAAATAAACACATTTTTATGATTCACACTTTTCACACAGCCTGTTTTTAATTTTGCCTCAGTCTTTACTGGAGGCCTTTGTGGCCATGATTATATCATGTGACTTCCTCTGAACTACGGTTGATTGGACAGGAATGTGCATGTGACCCAAAGCAGGTGAAGTCATTGGCTGATTTCAGCTTATCAGCTTATCCTATTATCTGATGAATTTGCATTAAGGCAAGGAAATTTTAGTTTGTGGTAGGTGTTTTCCCTATAATTTAATATATTTTGGGGTCAGGCAACCATATTTGCCTGTGCATAAGGAGAGGAAGCTGCTCAGAGGAAAAAATAGAGAAGATGAGATTCATCATATAAACTCTGGGAGAGTGACTTTGGTCCTAGTTGCTTGGTTTAAGTGCCTATAATACTGAACTTTAGTTTTCATCCCTATGAGATTGCCTCTCTGATTTTTAAATAAATCTTCCTTCACTTGAATGATATTGAGTGTTCTTTTGCAACCCTAAATGCTTTGACCAAAACGTTGCCAAGTTTCATTTTCTCAGTCCATATTGTCCTCAGTCTTTCTCACCATGTTCTTAAACTCCTGCACAAAGCTGCTTTCCTGAAATGTTTGTTCTCCTTAGCTTTTGTAGTACTGAGTTCTTCTAATTTGTCACCTCTCAGCTCCTTCTGTGCTTTCCTTTTGTAATCCTTTCTTTTTATTCTATAAAACATAAGCATTCCCTGGAGGCTTTTCTCTTAACCTTCATTTACTTTGTCCATACTTTCTCTCTCATTGCTCTTGTCTATTCCCTTAGCATCCACTGTCAACCCTATAAAAGTGATTATTAAATATAACACACACACACACACACACACTTTCTTCACAGCTTTGACGTCTCTTCTAACTTCCAGTGTTTTCTTACTGACATCTGAACTTAACACGTCAAAACAGAATTCCTCATCTTTCTCTCCAGATGAATTTGTATAGATTCTGTAGAATTTTTTAAGTACCTCCTTCACTCTTAATCCTATAGATCTGAGTTCTTATGAGTTATTGTCTGTTAATGGTCTAACTTTTCTCTTAGTAATTTAGCTATAAGTTTTTATGCCCTCATAGATATTTTCAATGTCAAGCTAGACTTTCAGGATAAATTATGTTTAATAGTGATTAATAATAGACCCTATCTGAGTAATGATTAATATCATAGACCCTACTTGAACCTCACATTTCCAGATCTGACCTAGGTCTGGCTGTGAGATGGGAGTCTGTTTTCATCTTATCTGTAATCCAGATATATCTTGGTACCTGAAAAAAGTATCTCCAGAGCCTTAGTAGTGAGTTGGTCTCATTGACCTATTATAGTGTCCCTTACACAGATATCCATGGGTGAGAGCACCATGTGATGTTGGTGTTAAATAACTTACCTCACAGTGTCCAGCACAGTAGTTAGTTGTACTCTAATAGGCTGCTTCTCTTACATAACACTTTCCTTGAAATTCAACTCCTGAACTGATTTGTTAACATTTGCACTAGAACTTGAGAGTCTAAGGAAATCTACAGAAAGTAGGATTGGCTTTAAGACAAAAGCAGCCTTACAAATAGTTGGAAAAGTAACCTTGCTGACTGATTTGAGTGAGAGCTTCCAGCTTCTCCTCCAGTTAAGAAAGACAGTAGTCATTTTCCGCTTGTGGATGGAGCAGCTTACTGGTCAATGGATGTCTATCAAGTATATGTTATAGGCAGATAACTAAGCATTATGGCAAGATAGGAAAGATCTTGAGAGTGCAACCCCACCTTCACACAAAAACCTTTTATGCTATTGAGAATTCAGTGCAAGTCCTACTCTAATTACATGAGAGTAGCTGATGATCATGCTGTTTTATTTAGACTCATATAGTTTGAAGTCTGGTCGTGAATATGTTTAGTTAGGAGATCCAAAATATTTCCCTTAGCTCCAATTGAAGGCATACTATTAGTAATGAGCTTTGTAAGATAGTAAAAGCTAGATTATCTAGAGCTCAATTTACTTAATATCTTTACTGGCAAGTCCTGCCTCTACACCGCAGTGGCAATTTGCATTCATAATTGGTAAAATATTTTGAGCTGTCGTCTGCATCATTAAAGAGAGAAACTTATTTTTAGTATAATATGTTAGGGGATTTTATTGTATGTACAATGTAAAATAACCAGCCTCATATTGTGATCACTCTGAATCAGGAGTTTACCATATTATGTATTGTGTGCATTGGAATTATGTGAGAACTTGTGCTTTTTTTCTTAATAAGCCAATTAGATGAAATTAATTTTAGGCATGTTTTCTTCACATTTTAGTTATTTTTCAAGTGAGAACATACTAAATTACTAACACTTAGAAATTATAAAAATGACTACCAGGGGAAAGCAGGTTAGGGTTCAGAAGTTATCTTTTGGGCACAGTGTTCACAATCTAGGTAACAGACCACTTGAAGCCCAATCCTCACCAGTATACAATATGTTCATGCAACAAACATGCACTTGTACCCCGTGTCTAAAAAAAAAAAAAAGAATTACAGTCAGGAAAAATGTAAGCTGGGAAAAAATATGACTACCAGATATCAAGCACCTGCTCAATGCCCAGCACAGCGCAAGGCACTTTACATTCTTTTTAATTGTCCTCTTCTGAATTGGCAGAATCATTAGTTCCTAAGTGGTAGATTAGAAAGAAAATGGGCTTTGGAGGGAGACAGAGCTGGACTTTTCACTACCTAGATATGTGACCTTGTGCAAGCTGCCTTTCTTATCTTAGAAGAGGCTTATGATAAGAACTCATATATACTCATTTTATTCTCATATGTATATTAATATAAAGCCTGTCAAAATCAGTCAGCATTCAGTAAGTTTTTGTAATATCCATGATCCTTTCCTGTTGAGCTGGTTGGTTTAGAATTGAAGGTGAGTTATTTTTAGATTTGGAGCCCACCCACAACTTTTTTTTCAATCTGTTCTTGGCGTGTTTGATTCTCCAAGCGGCAGTAAAAATCTGTTGGTGGGATTAGACAGCTGGAGTTTGCTACAGCATTTTGTATTTAAATAGCGTACTCATAAACAGTGTTCTGGGGGTTTGTTTGCTTGCTTGTTTTTTTCTTAAGATCTACTTTAGAGATCTGCTGGAGTAGTGCTCTGAGGATAGGGGCAGTCATTACTCAGAGGTAGGCGAGGAAGTGATAGCAATGACCACAGCTTTTTGGAAAATTACTCATTAATTTATTAAGGAATTAAAAAGAAATGAATTAGATCCTTACTTATCATACATGAGATACTCTCTTGTCTTTGACTTATTTTACATTCTGGGCAATTCTTTCTTTTGGGGGAGTATTTATTTTATTTAAAAAAATTTTAATGGTATTCATTTTTATTATGTTAAACTTGGGTTTCTTTTTTAAATTAATTTTTTATTTTAAAGATGTGGGGTACAATTCAGGGTTAGGTATACAAATATTCATTATGCAGGTACACTTATTGATAATGAGGTATGCCCCCACTGCCCCCCAGCAGTTTCCCATTACTGTCAATCCTGCCCCTGCCCTCCCCTGGCAGTTTCCCACTCCTGCTAATCCCTTTCTTATAGTACTATGATAGTTGTTGAAGGTCTGCTTATGAGTGAGAACATGTGATACTCGGTTCTTTGTTTCTGCAGTAGATCATTCAGTATTATAGCCTCTAAGTCCATCCAAGTTGTTGTGAGTTTCATAATTTTGTCCTTATTTATGGCTGTATAATATTCCATCGTGTGTATGTACCACATTTTAAAAAATCGAGTCCTCTTTTGATAGGCAACATGGTTGGTTCCATGTTTTTGCTATTGTGAATAATGCTGCAGTAAATATGCATGTGTAGGTATCTTTTTCATAGAGTGATTTGAGTTCCTTCAGGTATATTCCCAGCAAGGTCATATGGAAGGTTGATATTTAGGTCTTTTAGGAATTGTCAAACTGTTTTCCACAGTGTAGAGGGGTATTTTAAAAGCAATGTATGCTTAGTATAAAACATTTGGAAATTATGGAACAAAAAGAGCAAGAGCAAAAGAGAGGGGAAAAAAAAGGAAAGAAGAAAGAAAAGAAAGAAGAGGAGGAGGAGGAAGAGCAATGAAAGAGAAAATGAAATCACCTATCCTTTCAACACTCTTGACAAGCCAGAACACAATTTTGTTTTTGGATTTTCTCTATTTCATTAAATATTATAGGATAATATAACTTTTAAAGACTATGTGGTTTCCCATCTATAGATGGATGCACTGTAATTTATTGAATCAAATTTCATTGCTTACTTAGGTTGTTTCTTTTTTTTCTTTTATTATAAATTAAATTTCTTTGTATATAAATCTTTGACTAAATGTCTACTTTTTTCTTTCTTTCTTTCTTTCTTTCTTTCTTTCTTTCTTTCTTTCTTTCTTTCCTTCTTTCTTTCTTTCTTTCTTTTTTAGGAAAGACTCCTAGAAAGAGAATTATTGTGTTAAAATGAATAGAGTTTTTAAAAAGCTATGGAAACAAATTATGCAATGGCCCTCTGAAAAGAATGAAACAAGTTATGTTCCTGCTAGTAGCCTGTGAGAGTTATTTTTCTCCAAATGCTCTTTTTCAACAATGGGTCATTTATTTGGCTCTCTTTAACTTACTTGCATTTGCCATTTTCCTCACCAATAAAATGATTAAAAAAGTAAAACTGCTAGAGTATAAAATAAGAGAGCAGATCATCACAGAGCTACTAACCATCTTTTTAGAAGGAGTTATGAGGAATAGATGAGGCATCTGAAGGTATTTTAAAAATCTGCATTTCAAAAAGAAAATAAAGTATACATAGTCCATGAAATTATGAACTTTTTGCCTAATCATTTTTTCAAGAGCTTAGGAGAGAATGAGATTAAGTATTCAGTGAATATTGTACCATTTCTCAAGATATTATGTAAAATTTGTACTTTTTTTTGGTCTATTATATGATGATAATGGAGGCATATTACATAGAGAAAATGATAGTATTAATGTTGCTTGGTTTTAGTAAGACTTTTGATTACCCAACCTACATAAGGTTATAAGTATATAAAAAGTAATATATGATCAACTATGCATTCTGGTGGTAATTTACGAAAGGTTGTTATATGAGGGATGGACTTCCCCCAATGGAATTTATTTATTAAACATTGTATATTCTTACATGTTTAAACTCCAGTCACCTTCAAAGTACTTTCAGTTTGATGCAATATAGCTATTGAGATGTTTCTTCTACTGCTCACAACAGTTTTGAATTTGTCAGTTTTGATGCCTTTTAGTGCTTCTGCCGTTTTTTGGTTTTACTTCTTCCAAATCAGCAAAACATTTCCCTTTGAGAACTTTTTTTTCATCTGGGGAAACAAAAAAGTGAACCTGGGTAAGATCAGATGATTAGGGACATACATGGGGTCCCATTTGTGGTCAAGAATGAACACTCAGTTGGGTGTGGGCAGGTACACTTGTAAATCACCCATGATGAGATGGGCAAACGCATTGAAATAATTTCCACACACACACACACACACACACGAAATTCACTGAAGCCGAACACAGCCTCTCACAACAATGCTAACTGGTACACTGATGCCAATGGGTTCCTAGAACACCTAGTGGGGCCTATAGCACAAAATAATACCATTTTGGGGGGGGAGGGGGTTCTTCTTTGTATATCTTAAGGCAGATATGACAATGTTAACTCTACTGGAACAGAAGAGATTTAGGGAATCTGGAAGATGGAACTAGACATGTCCTTGAGAGAAGGAAGTTGGAGATGGGATCAGATGTGGGACCAGGACGTAAATAGACATTGTGGGTAAAATCCTTTCAGGAAGGAACTTCATGGTGTCCAGAGAGCAGACATAATGATTTTCTCAGGACAAAGACTCAGGCACAAAGGGAAATGAGCAGGAGACCCAGTTACCACAACTAGAGGATCAGTTGGAACTTGGTTTCAGGAACAAGACAGAAGCCTGCTGCTAGTACTTTGCCAAAGAGTCAGTTATCAGAGTTGGACTAATAGCAAGGTTAACTTGATATCTAGTGGTCTATGTTGAGCTAAAGATCCCTTCTCATGAGGATGCTATTGCTCCAAGGCCTGAGATAAGACTGGGCATCCAGGAAAGCTTAAATGGCTTCCACTGCAGGGAGAGTAGTAGGGTATTGGAACCAGACAGACCATGGTAATATCACCTAAAGGTGACTATTAATGTTTTAGAAGTAACAGGGATACATGATGACCCAGAGGAGCCAGCCCTAGATTCAGTGCTATTTAACACTTCCATTAAATGGATAGAGAACAAGCCATTAATTATTTAAATGACATTCAGTAAAAATCGTTGCTTACATGTTGATAAATAAGGTCAGATTTCAACATAATCTTGAAAAACTGGATAAGTGATTAAAACCCAACAGTAGCTTTAAATACAAAAACAAATTCTATATTACAAATCAGAGGACCAAAGATCTTCGTTTTCTAGAAAACTCATGAGTTATTGATGGAATTTTTAAAACTGTGACATTAGTAACTTTATTTTTGCCAGTTTAAAAGTCCTTTGAAATTTACTTGCTTTTGTAGAGTCCAGTTACATACAGAAAAATAAAATATCAGCTCTTTCTTGGTGCTACTTGGCACAGAGAATACTTTTCAGAATACGTATTATATATATATTTTGGCTGAAACATAAGAAAAGTGGATACCATGAAATTATGTAAAGGAAAATCTGCTTTTTCTAGTGTTGTATAAGAAAAGGTCACCAAGCATTATTTACTGCTTCTGCTGGTGTTTTAATAAGAACTTTTCTAGGAAATTGAGTGTTGAGGATATAAGGTCAATTGAGTACAAGAGGGAGTAGTTGAATATAGAATAAAGAAAAACACAGATTAGCTAAAAAGACATCAGAAAATCATCTCCCTTTTCTTAAATGGGAGATCAATGCAGCAGGAAATTTTGTTAGAATGATTTTCATGTGTTGTATTAATCTGCATTCAATTTCATTTACCATTGTTTATAATACTTGAAAAATATTATCTATTGAAGTTGGCTACTTTCTTTTTAGATAATGATAAGAGGCAAGTGATAAGGGAGCATTTATAGCCTGAGATGTGGGCTTTGGGGAAGCTCTGACATTAGAGAAAATGTTAATCTGTGATATGTCTGCATTTTCAAAAAATATTTCTGCTAGTGGCCTCTTGTTTTTAGAGCTTATTCAACCCAAGGAGTGCTCTATCTTACAGCTCTGCTCAGCCTAGGCCATTTATATGCCTAGACATGGTTATCTGGTTATCTGACCTCTTGGAACAGGAATCCTGTTCTTTCTAATTTTTCTACCATCAAAAGTGGTTGAGCAAGTGTTTAACTCTACCTCAATGATTCCTTTATGTACTCAAATACCATCATTCTGATGGCTTAACTTTTTCTTCCACAAAACGAAACAAAACCCAATTCTTTAACTTTCATCACTATCATATTTAATGATAATGCCTTCATAGACTATTGTGTTGTAAGTGAATTCATGGTCATTTTGCCAGATAGTATCATTTAAGAAAAGAGGCATTTTGATTTTTCTAAGATCAGTTTGCATGAGCAACTTGGCATCTTCACAGATGAAAAAGAATGACTTTTTCTTTATCTCCTCAAAATCATACAATAAAACAAATTCATTAAATAGGTCACTAAAGTAATTTTATTTTCTTAAAAACAACCTTTTATATTTACAATTCCTTGTGATATTAGCATTGCAAATTCCTTTTTCAAATGAGAATTCTTAGCGTACCCTGTATTACTTGCAACAATTTAATAATGTAAACACTTAATTCTGAAAATATTGAGAAACTGTTCCTTTGATATACAAGTAAAACAAGTGTTGAAATTAGTAGAAATTCATGACTGGACAGTTAAGTTATTCTGCTTCTAACTCCAAATAGTGGAGCAGATTCTGTTTACTTCGGAAAAGTCTGTTGACATAGATCAGATCTTTGAGTTGCCACTGAGTCTCAGTGACCTGGAGAAAAATCTTTACCCATTGCAGGATAATGCTTAAATATCAGTTCATTCTACATATATTAAACTAACTCCAGGCCTGAAGATAACATGAGAACATTAGATGGCTTATAACACAACATTAAAATTGATTTTAATATCCCCAACTCCCCAACCTGGACTCCTCACCAGGTCCTTCACAAAGCAGGCTCTCTCCAGAGGTCCTAGTCAGTTCTTTCCTATCAGTTAATTATCTATCATCACATGTTGATTCCTTGACTTCTATCTTCCTGGTCCTAAACCTTATGTCTGAAGAAGAAAAATCAATTCTACGACTATTTTATTCTCCCCACAAAATTTCTTTACATCCTTATACCAAGCACTTTAGTCCCTTGTTGTTCTGGTTTCTTCATTCCAAAATAGCAATTGCTTTAATATTTGCATATCAAAAGGTCTATTTCTGAGTGTTTGGGTGGGTAGATTGGGTGGGTGTGTGGGTGGGTGTGCATGTATGTCTCTCCTCTCGACAAGATTTTGGCCCCCCTTAAAAAGTTTTGCAGAGAAAGTTTTGAAATGGCAGCTGCAGTTGCAAGGCACAGATGAGTGTCTTATTACTCAAGCTAGAGTACTTTCTTTCTCATTCTCTTATTCCCAATATGTACCCGTCTGAGTTTTCTAGGCACATGATGGGAGGGGTGGTGGACAATCCAGATGGGGAGTGAGGAGCAGAAGATAATCACCCTTCTCATTCTGGCAAACCTCAGGCTCAAGACATTTTCCCATTGTGTATCTCCCATGACATTGCATTAACTTTTAGTCAATTCACATAGGCTTTGTTTATTTTTATTCATTTTCTTTTTTCTGCGTTTTCACATAGACTTTAAAAATCACATCTATTTATTTATTTTATTTGTGTGTGTGTAAAGGATAATGCCCAGAAAATCGTATTTCCAGGCTGTTTGATCTGCAGTGTGAGACTGTTAGAAATAACCTGAAGTGTTCAGTTTAGAAAAGGGTGAAGACTAATTCACTCCTTTATTTACATATTTATCAAATTTTTATTTTAATGGCTTTAGGGGGTACAAATGATTTTTAGTTGCATTGTATAGTGGCGAAGAAGTCTGGGCTTTAATGTACTCTCCACCCCCATCTGTGCATATTATACTTGATAGGAGATTTTTTTCATCCCTCTCCCTCTTCCCACTCTCTTTCAAGTCTTCAATGTTCATTATATCATTCTATATGCCTCTGCAGATCCTTCATTTATCTCTTATGTATATGCAAGAAAATGTTGCATTTGGTTTTCCATTCCTGCATTACTTCACTTAGGATGATGATCTCCAATTCCGTCCAAGTTGCTGCAAAAGACATTATATAATTCCTTTTCATGGCTGAATATTATTCTCTGGTATATGAAATTATTTTTGGAGGGCAGGCCCCTTGCAGTACAGATTTCCTCCACTAGGCAAATGTTCTAGGAACCCATCACTGTCAGTGTACCAGTTAACATTGTTGTGAGAGGCTGCATTCGGTGTCAGTTAATTTTTTTTGGAGATTCTTTTAACATGTTTGCCCATTTCATGATGGGTGATTTACGAGTGCACCTGTCCACACTGTGCCGAGTGTTCAGTAGTTTTTGACCAAAACAGCACGACCCCCATGTCCCACCCTCCTTATTCACCAGATCTCATTCTGAGTGACTTTTTTTTGTTTGTTTCCCTGGATGGAAAAAGTCCTTAAAGGGAAATATTTTGCTGATGCGGAAGAGGTGAAACCAAAAATGGCAGAAGCACTAAGAGGCATCAAAACTTATGAGTTCAAAAATTGTTTTGAGCTGTGAAAAATTATCTCAACAGATGTATAGCATCAAACAGAGAGTACCTTGAAGGCAACTGAAGCTTAAACATATAAGAATAAATACACAATTTTTTGTAAATAAATTCCTTTTTTGGGGTTCCACTGGTCAGCTGATAGGCATTAGGTTGATTCTACATCTTTGTAATTCTGAATTGTGCTGTGATGAACATACGAATGTCTTTTTAAAAATATATATATAATAATTTTGTTCCTTTGGGTAGATACCAAGTAGTGGGATTGCTGGCTCAAATGGTAACTCTAATTTTAGTTCACAGAGAATTTTCCATACTGATTTCCATAGAAGTTGTACTAATTTACACTAACACCAACAGTGTATAAGAATTTCCTTTTCACCACATCTGTGCCATCTACTGTGTTTTGATTTTTAAAATAATGCCCATTTTGACTGGTGTAAGGTGGTATCTCATTGTGGTTTTAATTTGCATTTCTCTGATAATTAGTGATGTGGTCACTCATTTAATTTGGAAAAGTGACTTAGGCATGGAACAAGAACTTCCTTTTCCATGAATTTCTGGGTCTGGATCATGTCCTTATACTTAATAGAGCAGGGAGCAAACTTAGTCCCCAGCTTAAGGACAACCTTATTTTCTGTTGTCCCCATGTTATCTTATGATGCTGTGCTCCGCAAACTCCAAAACCTTTCTGTGGCTTTTGCTTAGATGAGGTTAGTGAACATAGTTTAAAAATATACTGTATACATGTCAAACAAGTATTATCATTGCTGATAACTTTATTTCTACATTTTGATGGTAAGAATTCTGTTCATTTTTACCAAATTTATACCAGCATCCTAACATTACTTTTATTTTTTCATTAATAGTTTTCCACCCAAACATTATTTTCTCTGTGACATATTTTTTTAACTCCTATTTTATTTTTTTCTATTTTATTTCTATTAACACATTCATATTTGGGTGATACATATTAGATGAATTAAACTGCTAAGCAAAGATGGAAGAATGAAAGCTCCATGAGGCAGGGATTTTTTTTTTTTCTGTTTTGTGGGCTACTGTATCCTTAGCATTTGTAAGGGTGCCAGTGATGGTAGACATTCAATAAATGCTCAGTGAGTGAAAAACGAAATCTGTTGGTATTATTCTTAAAGTACGGATGTTTTTATTGGTGCTTTTTAATATGATCTTCACTTACTGTGTAGTCTTTATTCTATCTTATACTCTCCAAGAAAATTAGTATCATTCTTTTATACTTTATTTTATGCAAAAATAAATACAGTTTAAGCATCTACCTATCATATTTTTCCTACCTTATTTTTGAATGACTTTAAAAATCAGAGCCCTTCTTCAAGGAAGACTTGTTATCATTGAGATCACTCACAAAAGGTATACTAGTCTTTGAAACATTCCAAAAGAAAAGTTCAAAAAATGTTTTGAGCAACTGGAACTGTTTTGAGAATCAGAATACTTTATAAACTCAAGACAGTTGAGGTTACCTCATTGGGGCCACTAATCCTTTAGATAATTTGGTATCTATAAAACATATGCCCTGCCAGATGCACATGGCAACATATAAACACATTGCATTTACTTATAGGGACTCTTGGGCTGCTGGAAACTCTTTCATGGACTGTCTAGGGATCCTTGGACTCCTGTTAGGAAGCTGAACTTTAAAGGCATACCTATCAAACTATAAGTTCTTGCATATAGCAACTGGATCTGCTTCATCTTTCACCACAAAAAAGTGCCAATGTTTAATAAATGTTGATTGAGTGAAACAATGTCTAGTAACAAAAAACTTTATTGGGTCAGGCACGTTGGCTCATAATTGTAATCTCAGCACTTTGAGTGACCAAGGCAGAAGAATTGTGTGAGCCAGGAGAAAAGACCAGCCTAGGTGGTCTCATCTCTACACAAAATAGCGAGGCCTCATCTCTACACAAAATAAAAAATGTAGCCAGGCATGCCTGTAATCCCAACTACTTGGGAAACTGAGGCAGGAGAAATACCTGAGCTCAGGAGGTCGAGGCTGTGGTGAGCCATGATCATGCCATTGCACTCCAGCCTGGAAGACTGAGTAACACACCGACTCTTTGCTGTCCACATATTCATATAGGCTAATACAGTTTGTGTTAGGTATCTGTCCTTTGACATTGTGGTATGAAAGACCCTGATCACCTGAAGGGAAGAGAACAAACAACAAAGGACTTTTTTTTGCCTTCTAGAAGGCTGGGGACTATCTGAGCCCCAGAGTTTATGTCTCAGAGAAACTAGACACAGCAGGAAATCTGATGATGTCCAACTGGCACCCTACTTAAATCTAACATCTAGTTGTTCTCTAGGCTTATGAGTCATTCCTAATTTTGCCACTGTGTGACAAGTTGCTTTTATAGCCTGCATTACACCATCTCTAGAAAAATCAATACAAATTGGATTTATGCAAGGCACAGACTGCCACACTTTAATAAAAGAATAAAGGAAAATGTTGACATCTAATTATGTACTTTGTTCACTTCCCTCATGGCAAAAGATAAAAATGAAACATCTTTTATTATTATTTATTTTTAATTTATGTTTATGCAGTACAATAGAGAACAGCAATATTATAAGTGACCAAATATTAAACATATCTTGTCAAATAGGAAAAAAGTCTCAGGGGCTCTTTAGTTTATATAGATGCATTTCAACAGACTTAATTCTCTTGTATGTTTTAGAGATATTAGATATACATATCCTGATGTGAAACGTAGTAATACTTTATTTTTTCCACATTACCTCTCCTGCATCTGAGGATAGACAAGAATCACAGGGAAAAGCCTTTGGCTAAGTCCAATCAACTAAGTGCAAACCCTGATCCTGTAGCTTGAGATACACCAGTGTGTGGGAAGGTGTGTGAGGGTAGGGGGACATGATGGGGACTGGGGAGGGGATGAACTTGAAGGTTTAGTGCCAGGGACATGTATCTGTGGAGTGAAAAATGGAGTTACTAAACTTCCGCTGATTCTGCTTTTGTTTTGCTTCTCATCCTCTCCATTACTAATTTCCCGTCTCAGTCCTGCAGGTCTCCTAAGAATCCTCTCACTCATGAACACACTCTTTGGTTTTTCTCTAGATTGTGACGTTCTTTTATTCTTCCCTTTCCCTGCTCCCAATCTGATCTGGTAATAGAATGAACTTATTCATTCTTCTCACAAGTATTTACAGCGCTTCTGTGAACAAAGTACCGTTCTAGATATTCAGTGGAGACCAAAACAGACATAGGCCCTGCCACGAGTTCAGCCTCTTGTTGAATGCATGACAGAGAGGGTGGGGGAGAAAGTCAGTGGGGAACAATGGGTTACTTTTATTGTCCCTGAATGATGTATCTGCATATGGAAGAAAAGTCAGACTGATGAGATTTCATAGTAATTGTGGCATCTCTTTATTCTATTCTTTCTCATTCATGAAATCAATTGAATTTTGGATTGAAGATCTGACTCAAAGTGTTTGGGTATATGGAAACTTTGGGATCAAAGGGAGACGAAACTGAAAGGTTCAGAGGGTAGGGACTTAATCATATTTGGCTTTGTTCATAGTGTCACAGTTATGAATCACTCTGTAATACTCAGTGGTATAAGTTCTGGTACCCCCGTAGTCCCCCAGCAAATTTATGTGGAAAGTTACTGTAAATCTGCATATCAGAAAGTCTAAGACTGGTGTGGTGGCTCATGCCTGTATTCCCAACACTTTGGAAGGCAGAGGCGAGAGGATTGCCTGAGCCCAGTGGTTTGAGACCAGTCTAGGCAATTTGGCAAGACCTCATCTCTGCAATACATTAAAAAATTAGCCAGGTGTGATGGTGTGGGCCTGTTGTTCCAGCTCCTTGGAAGGCTGAGGCGGAAGGATGGCCTGAGCTTAGTGGGTCAAGGCTACGGTAGCTGTGAATGTGTCATTGCACTCCAGCTTGGGCAACAGAGTGAGAGTCTGACTTAGAAAAAAAGAAAGTCTAATATCTCCTTCTTGAGATTTCCTTCTCCTCTGGATTTACGAAAGAACCCCAGAAATGTATATTTTGAAAGGACGGTCTGGCTGTTTTCCACCCCCAAGGGCAAAGAATAATGTTACTGCCATTTCTTCTGTGCTTTCACATGGTGCCAGTATTGAATGCCCTCAAAGTCTAGGTCCTATGCACAGTCCTCTGAGGGAGGTTTGGCTCCACACTTAGATTCCTTCAGTTAATATTCCCATGAGGAACCACTGGCGCCTAAGATCCAAGCATTGTGCCAAGTAGTTGGAAATGGAGGGTAGAAAATCAATGCTCTTCTATGGACCCTGGGCTTCTTGTCTTGAGTCTAGTTCATCAGTCATAGTTCTCTTTGCCTCAAGGTAATCTTGTTTCTAGAGCTTTATGATCCTTTCTTGCCACTTACCACTGTATAATCCATCCCTGTAATTTTCCCTAACTTCAAATATCAGTGCTTCTTCTACCATTGATCGACATCCCCTTCAGTGACTAACTTTGCATAGCTAAACACTTTGCTTTGTCACAAAAGAGTTTTTTGAGTCTTAGTTCTAGGAAGTGGCTGTCTGCAAACCCTAGAATTACCTAATTTAAAGGCTGGCTCAGCTAAGACCCAGGAGAAAAAGAAAGAGAAATGGAAGGAAGGAAGGAAGGAAGGAAGGAAGGAAGGAAGGAAGGAAGGAAGGAAGGAAGGAAGGAAGGAAGAAAAAGGAAAAAAAAATCCTGTAGTGTTTACTGAGTACTTAGTGTCATCAACCTAGAGCAGGAGGCAAGAGTAAGGAAAACTTCTTTTTTAAAGATGGGAACATATGACCACATTTCACTGGTGCTGCTGTGGATGGTGCCTCTGCTTCACCCACCACCTCGACCCTACTCTAGCAGCTCTCTTGTCTGATCTAGCAAAAGAACTGCTGTGGCCATTATCGTAAATAGCAAAAGGGAGAGAGTGAGAGTTGGGCAAGAGAAAGGGGAAGGATAAACTCATAGTCACTTATTTTTCACTCCCCAGCCTTATTTTTTGCTGCCCTCAAACCCAACAGAAGAAGGGTGATATGGAGGGGGAAAGCTACAGGAGGGAATGGAATGGAGAGAGGGGAGGGAGCCATCTCAACTCTTTGCTCTTCACCTCTTTGCTCTTCACTGCCAAATGTTTTTCAGTGACTTAATGCCAACCTTACTAACCTCTTTATTTTCTTGAAAACGTTACTTAAATTATTAAATTAAATCAAGAACATTGCATAGAATTTAGAAAATGTAGTAAAGTACAAAAGAAAAATTATCTTATAATCTGCCATCTAGAGACTACCACTGTTACTATTTTGACATGTTTTCTTTTAGGTATATATTTGTAAAACATGAATTTACACTGCGTTTTCAATATTTGTCATGATTCTATCCCTTCTAAGTAATTAAATATCAGCTATAGACACATTGTAATGGGTATATGATTTTTAACATGCTATGTATCATGTTATTTGGTTGAACATTTAGGATGTTCATAGGATGCTGTCTTTAATTTACTACTTATGTCACTCTGATGTGAACATCTTAGTCCATTAATCTTTGTTGTCAGAAGGACAAACACAATGACATGTTGTTGCATTACAGCTGCCAGAATATGAAGCTTCTGGGTCCTAATGGTGTTCTTTCTTCAGTTCCTGGGACTCAAAAAAATCAAGGAGTATCATTGGCAGCCTTCCTACTTCATCCTAGGAGTTGAAGAAGCTAAACATAAGGCAGGTGGTGGATGAATTTGATGGCGCCTTCGGCTCTCTCTGGTTTCTTGTTGGCTTGAAGCAGATCTAGGCTTCTCCGATGTTGCAATATCATTATTAGGACTTATGTCTCCCTCTGTTCCTCTTTCCAGTGGCCTATTCTTCTTCCCTGCTACAGTCAGATCCATGTTAAGGTTGTAGCTTCCTGGGGCATATTCAAATTACCTAAAGCCATTAGTTACCTTCACTGTTTAATTAAGATCTTCCCATGCCTAGTGTTGGAGCTGATGAGTTGCATGCAGAGATCAAATTTGATTTGTTGATATAGTGAGAAAATAATGATACTACTAACTCATCTTGGGTGTGTGCCTGGTGTCAGACACTTTCATAAGTGATTTATATAATCCACAACATAATTCTAACAACAAGTCTATGAAGTGGTTAATATTATTTTTACATATAAGGAACCAGAGGCAAGAAGAGGTTACATAATTGACTACAGGTCACCCCGATGAGGAGTGACAAAACCTGGAGTCAAACTTCAATCTTTTGTTTCCTGAGTCCTCACCCTTTCCCATTATGCATATCATAAACACACACATATCATTCTTAGCTTTTAGTAACTTTATTTTTTAAAGCTTTGGGAGTAAAATAAAACCAGAAAGTTTCATAATTCTTGCCTAAATTTTCAAACCAGTTATTTTATTTGTGTCTAATTTTCAGTTTCTTTTAGATTTTTATAAGGCAAATCCAAAATATTTATTAGAATTTTTATCCTGAGCTGGAGTGAATTATCTTAATAATATTCTTGTCCTCTCACCTAGTCATGCAGACTTAGATTATACTTTTAGATATTCTTTGGTTGGGGTTGATTTAGATTTCTCAAGAAGGACTCGATTTCCATTCCAGTCATTCAGTCTACAACACTGAGTCATCCTCACCAGTTTGTTAGATTGATATCCTAGGGTTATTCTTCAGTAGATAGGGAAATCCTTCAGTTTCTATTTCTGCTCCATCAGAACACTCTTATCATCAAGGACACAGCCTGTGATAGAACATAACTGTCAGACACACTCACATTATTTGACAAAAATATAGCCTGCATGGTTGTAGACTGCCTGCAGACTGCTGTGATTCTGGCTGCTACAAGGGGATGTCATTCCATCCTCACCCAGAGGATTTTCTTTTTTAATATAATTGGTGACACAGCATCCTTTTTGTGTATGCAGGCTCCATCTGGTCTAGTCCGATTAAACTTGATGGCTATTTTTATGTCATCAGCAATTATAATTTTTTGTTTCACTTTTAGAACATCTCTTCCAGGAGTTTTGAATACTTTCTTGGACTTCTCTTTTTTAGCTTGTCACCAACTTCTTAGCAAGGTTAACAGCAAAGTTTTTTAGTGACAGCACCTGAGAATAATCACTGCCTAAACCAAAGGCTGTTTCACCATGCTAATCCTTTTGGGCATCATTGTCTAGCTGCATACTTAATTGGTTAATTAAAAGCTACTTCTGATTTTTATTTTTCCAGATAAATGCTTGTTTAGCTCTAGATCTTTTTTGTGAATTTCATTTTTCATTTTTTACAAAAATCAGTTTGATGCCTGATTGGTACAGATGCTTCCAGTGGGTCTTGTTAGCCCTTAGCTGTGTGCCTGCCTCCTGAACACTGGGAATTATTCTGCATTATACCGAGTCCACAGCTGTCTGCCATACCAACACTCAAAATCACTCTACTCACCATACTTCTGAAATTATATGTTTCAGTCTCAATTGACCATTATACATCAAATCTTCTTTTCTGTCTTCATTCTCTTTAATCTGTGTACAGTTTGGCACTGTAAACTATTCTTGAAGTTTTCTCATTTGATTTCCATAAAGAAAATTGTCTACTATATTACTCTTCCCTTTTTTGTCTCTTATATTGGTTTGCCTTTAATTTCCAGTTTCCTACAAGTGTTAAGAGAGTCACATGCTTCCCTGGTTCAAGAACTTCAGTGTTATGCCCCTAACACTGCATTCTCACACCTTCTCTTGTCATTGTATATTTTCTCTCTTTTTCTGAATTTTATTTTATTGTTGTAATAACACTGAACATGAGACCCACTTTCTTGACAAATGTTCAGGTATACAGGACATTATTTTTCATTATAGGTACAATGTTGTACAGCAGATTTCTAGGGCTTACTTGTGTTGGTTACTGAAACTTTATGCTCATTGATAGGTAACTCCCCATTTCTTCCTTCTATCAGACCCTGGCAACTAACATGTACTTTTGCTTCTATGCATTTGACTATTTTAGATACCTCATATAAGTGGAATCGTGCTATATTTGTCCTTTTATGATGGGCTTATTTCACTTAGCATATTGTCCTCAATGTTCATTCATGTTTCCCCATGTGGCAGAACTTCCTTCCTTTTGAAGACTAAATAATATTTTATTGTATGTATATATACACATTTTCTTTATCCATTTACCCGTCAATAGACATTTAAGTTGTTTGTATATCTTGGTTATTGTGAATACTGCTGCAATGAGCATGGGAGTGCAGATATCTCTTTGAAATCTTGATTTCAACTCTTTTGCATAAAGAAGCAGAAGTAGGATTTCTAGATCAGAAATAGTAGAACTATTTTTAATTTTTTGAGCAATCTCCACACTGTTTTCCACAGTGGCTGCACCAATTTGCATTCTCACCAACAGTCTGCAAGCATTCCAATTTCACCACATTCTTTCCAACTCTTGTGTTTTTGATAATAGCCTTCCTGACAGGTGTGAGGTGATATCTCATCATGGTGTTGATTTGTGTACTCTCTCGGTGAGTTTATTCTCAAGAACTTACTGATCAGTTCTAAATTTGGCACAGTTCAAGTTTATGTCTCCAGATCCAACATTATTCATGCTATTTTTCATCTTTTTCTGGGATCTTTTCATTCATGTATTTTACTGGAACTCCAGACTCAATCAATTACTCTTTCTCTCCGTGACACATCCCATCCCAGCAGTTAGTCTCTGCAACTTCTTCTTTTCTGTTAGTACTGTTACTATTTCCCCAATTTTCTTAGTTTGAGACACTGATGTCATTCTCAGATCTCTCTCTCATATGCTCAACAGACTAACAGCTATCACACTTCAGAGATTTTACTCCAAAAGTCTCTGCATTTCTTTCCATCTTTTAAAATTACTTTTTGCCATCATACCAGTTCAAGCCTAGAGTGCTTTTCGTTGTGCTTTTCCAGTAGCATTTAAAAGTTCATCCTTTAAAATATGGATTATTTTTAATACATTTATTTTCCAAAGCATAATTCACAAGAGTATCTATTCTCTGCTTGACAACCTGGTTATTTATTGTGTTCCAAGTTAAGTACGTGTCTAAGTCAGATATTTGAAGTCTTTCACAAGCTGTCATCCACCTTTCTACCTTTTGCTCATGTAGCCCCCTTCCTATATCTTATGCTTCAGTCATCAATTGCTTTTTGTTAACCATTGATCTACATTGTGTTTTCCACGTCTACATTTTTACTCAAGTTGCCTTTTATAGCTAGAGTTTCTGACTCCAGTTCTTATAAACCTGCCCATTCTTCTGTTTTTTTTATCATGCCCTTATTGATTCTCTTAATGAGATCTTTTCTCATTTGAATCTCATAGCATTTTCTTGATTTTCTGACTTTCTTACTGAGCTTTGCATTATTTGTATCTGCTGATGTCTCTCTCTCTCCCACTCCTTCCTTCCCTCTCTCCCATTCTCCCTCCCTCTCTCTCCCCCCTACCCATTCTAGCCTAGAAATAAAAATGTTGAAAAATGTTTTTCTTTCTGATTATTGTATCCAGCACATGCA
This sequence comes from Cephalopachus bancanus, assembly GCA_027257055.1. Taxonomy (NCBI): domain Eukaryota; kingdom Metazoa; phylum Chordata; class Mammalia; order Primates; family Tarsiidae; genus Cephalopachus; species Cephalopachus bancanus. The sequence continues at coordinate 6,919,511 of JAPVLO010000076.1, forward strand.
TATACTCAGAGATGATACTCAATACATATTTGGTGAATGAATGAAGGAAGGAATATATTTTGCTCATTTTCCAGTGCTCAGTGACTTTATATATAGTTTTTAAAAATTATTGTCTTGTAGAAAGAGAAAAAGATTTGGAGTCTAATAAATCTGTATTTAAATTCTAGACATCTCCTTATTAGCTGGTGACCTTGGAGAATTCAAGTGATCTCTCTGAGTCTATACTCTCTCATCTACAATATGGGGCAATCATACCTAGTGCTTATTGTGAAGTTTGAATGATATATTATGTGAAAGACCTTGGCAAAGAAGAGCTCAGTAAAAGTTTTATTTTTCCCACCATCTCTTTCTTCTATTCTTTCTTCTTTTTTCTCAACTCTCATGTATTCAGTCTCCTCCTGTACAACCCAATTGCTATTTAGTCATATTTTGTTCTAATGCTATAAATTTTTTTTTCTGTGTATCTCATCTTTCCAACTAACTATCAAGTTTCTTGAGGGGAGGAACAGTTATGTTCACAGCAGCAGTTAAGATTAGGTTCTACCTAGACAAGTCACTCAGTAAATACTCATTGAATAAATGAGTGCCCCTATTTGCTCATCTGCCATTCTTTTCATCCACTGACTTTCCATATTGGCTATTTCTCCATTTCTACCTCTGTTGACTGCTTTCCTCTTGTTATTATCATGTCTCTTCTTGCTCTCATAATCTCTATGTAGACTTTCTTCCTGAACTCTACTGTGTACAGTCCTAAATCTTTCTTTCTTTCTCAAACTAAACCCCCATGTTAGCTGCCTACATTAAAGCACCTGCTTGTCAGCAGAACCAGCAAGAAGCATAATAAGGAATCTTTGTTGGATTTAACTGGTATGTCAAATAAATCTCACAATTTTTTTTTCTCTCATCATTTGTGTAGCTTCTCTTTCTTTCTTTCAGGTTTTTTTTTTTTTTTTTTTTTTTGAGACAGGGTCTTGCTCTGTTGCCCAGGCTGGAGTGTGATGGTGTGATCATAGTTTGATATAGCCTCGACTTCCTGGGCTCAAGTGATCCTGCTACCTCAGCGTTCTGAGTAACTGGGACTACAGGCTACCACACTAGCTAATTTTTTAATTTCTGTAGAGACAAGATATCGCTATGTTACCAGGCTGCTCTCAAACTCCTGGCTTTAAGCAATCCTCCAGCCTTGGACTCCCAAAGTGCTGGGATCACAGGCATGAGTCACCACATCTGGCCTCTAATTTTTTAAGAATTGAATTTTTTTATCCAGTCTAGTTTTGATGGGCAGCACAGTTGGTTCCATGTCTTTGCTATTGTGAATAGTGCTGCAGGTATCTTTTTTGTGGAGTGATTTGGGTTCCTCAGGGTATATTCCCAGTAGGGGGATTGCTGGATCATATGAAAGGACAATGTCTAGCTCTTTCAGAAATCACCATACTGTTTTCCAAAGAGGTTGCATGAGTTTGCACTCCCAACCAGCAGTGTAGAAGCATTCCTTTCTTTCCTCATCCTTGCCAGCATCTGTTTTTGTTTGTTTTATTAATGATGGCCATTCTTACTGGGGTTAGGTGGTATCTCAATGTGGTTTTGATTTGCATTTCTCTGATGATGAGTGAGTCTGAGCACTTTTCCATGTGTCTGTTGGCTGCCCATATATCGTCTTTTGAGAAGTGTCTATTAATGGAATGTTATGCAGCCATAAAGAAGGACAGGCATATGGACTACACAGCAACTTGGGCGAATTTGGAATCTATCATCAACTTGGATGAATTTGGAATCTATTAGTGATCTATCACAGAAACAAAGGAATGAGTACCACATGTTCTCACTCATAAGGGGACCCTGAACATTTACCATAATACTGTAAGAAAGGGATTGGTAGTAGTGGAATACTGCTGTTGAGGAGGACTGGGGGTGGGGTACAACATCGATAAGGGTCCTGATCTCAAAACAGGCAAAGTGGGGACCAAAGGGAGGCCCAAACTTTATCTGTACGATGACCACTTGTATACCTAATCCTGAATTGTACCCCACATCTTTAAAATAGAAAAAAGAAAAAGTGAAAAAAATTGAATTTAAGGACATATTTTTTAAAAATAAGGCATCACTTATGACTTCCTAACAGTGAAATAAAAGAAAGAATGCCATTTGAAGTTAACATGTAGGCAAATCTAGCCCTTATTTGTGCTTTTGGTTTAATTGTACTTAATGATTTAAGTGTCTGTGAGCTTTTATATGGCAAAGGCATTACAATAAGATGATAGATTTGGTGAATTTGGATCTTATGTTGGCATGGCATGGTCTAATTATTATGTCCCACTTGGCCTCTCAGGTCTCGTGGTACCTAAAATCACCTCTGATTTGAGGTTTTCTTCATTTAGCCATGTTAGTTTTTTAACTTTACCATTGCTTAATTTATTTGAATCTCTTCATTGTAACCCTCAGACATCATAGTTTGCAAGAGTATAAAAGTTGGAACTCATGAAAATGCTTATTAGCGTCTGGGTGGTTGCAGTTTATCATTTTGTAGAGTATTTGGTTGTTCTCACCACTGATATTTTTAAGTCCTTTAAAATGCTCAATAAGTGGCATTCCTCTTCCTGCCCAAGTTCTAAATAAATAAATAAGATAGAAATAAAGCTTATGGTGGCCAAAATATTACTTTTATTCCTAAAAGACAATGTACTAGAGAATCTGCAGGCAAGGAGACTCCCTAATACTAAACTCCAAAGTTAAATGGGTTTTCCTGGTCATAGGCAATACTGGGATGGACACATGTCTCCTAGAGGAGCAGAGCTAAATGTAGAGTGCTCTCCAGGAGAGACTTGATCTCTAGGGAAAAGATATTGACTGTACATGCCTATTTTCCTCTTTTAGAATGATCTGACAGATATGTTCCTTCTCCCCTGGAAATGGAGAGCATTTAGGGGTGTTGTGGCTGGTGTACCATTCTTTATCTGGAAGGAAACAACCAGGACTGGGCAATAGACATTCCCCTAACAGTGCTCACCTTCTTGTGATAATCTGGTGGTTAGAACAAATGATGTGGCTAGTTATAATGCATTTATTTCAACATGTCTATTAAAAGGAATAGTCAAGATTCCAAATAAAGCTTTGCATTTTACTAGCTACTTAACAATGATTTTTCATGTGTTAGATGTGCAAACCAGGGTGGGACCTGGTCATACATTGGCAACTTAACAAACGTGACAGTAATCCCAATGCACTCTTGTAAAAGTATCATTGTTTTATCTTACATGCTAATAATAAGCCACAGTAGCATATAACCTGTTGCAATATCAATATTCTTTACCACAAACTCGTCATTATTATTACTTCCCTCAAGCACTGATAAATAACCATTTCTAAGACAGTACAAGAGACTAATTCAAATGATATATTTGGGAAGATTTTTCTATTAATCTCACTGAAGTTGCATACTTGTTTAAATGAAAACTTATAAAATAATTTTTCTGTCATAATTTCAAGTTAATGTACAATATAATAATCAATTTCATTTTATATAGTCATGTAACAGCACTGAGGACAGATGGCTCTGGGAATTGAAAGTATTGAGAAATATACCAATATTCTAACCACAGATTTGTTCATGTTTTCATATGTAGAAAAATAAATGTCAATAATATTTAAAAGTATTTAATTCACTGAGATATATTTGTGAAGCTCAAGATGAGGATACAATTTATATTATATAAATATTAAATTATATTAAATATTAAGCTAAATATTATAGCCATCAAATGTTACAACAGTGCCTAAATAAATTGCTATATAAGTACCTGTTAAATAATAACTAAATAAAATATTGAATTCAGTAGGAGTAGTATTACTAGCAAAAATGGCATTGTAGATTTTCATGGGTTTTATATATTTATCTCTTTTCTGTAAATACAATTTGTTGGCTATCCAGAGTATAGTGTGGTTCCTTATTTATTTTCTTCGTATATCTGAGACAAGTTATAAATCTCAGTATGATACCAGGTGGACTGTGCTGTGTGTTGCTCTCTGAGCTCTTCAATTCACCACAGAAAAGAATTTCAGAGTGAATTCAAATATAGTTTAGGAAAGAATTTATTAGAAAGAAAAGGGGCATGCTCAAGGAAAACATAGTTGCCTTATGAAAAAGGGTACGTGGCTTTGAGAAGAAGTTTATATAACTTGCTCATGATTAAGCAAACCATGAGCTAAGAACAGAGTGCCGCAGTTATTTGGTCACGAATTTTGATTACCATCTCTCAACCTTCTAAGTTAACAAGAACCCTCTAAATAATGGAAGTTACTGTCTAACTAGATCTGGGCTTTTCTTAGAACATCATGTCTGTATTTTGGGTGATTCCCTATTGTTTCTGCGATTTACTGCACTGGGAATTCCACATTCCAACCAGCAAGGTGGTCAGATCTGATATGCCAGGTTTGTCGGGTGAAGGTCATCTATAGATAAGAAAGATATCTGAGCACTTGCCCTGTTCTGAACTAGACCTACCTAATTACTTCTAAACTATGTTAATTATGCCTGTCTCAAGTAGATTAAAATTTATAAGCAGTATTGCCTGAATGCTTAAAAGTGAAAGAACCCTAAGCATCTAAATTGTAATACTTTATTATTCATTGTATAGACACTGATCATATAAAATAACTTTTGTGTCTTTTCTTTTACTTATAATATAGACATCAACATTCTAACTGAAAAGTTATAAAATATGGTAAGAAAATATGATACATTATGTGAATTACAGTAGAGATTAAAAAATGACATTAGTGACATTTACTACATAAAAGTGGCTCTTTGAAATTATTTAATTGTTTCATGTATTTCATGCTGTGAAGGTTATTTTCACAGAAGTTCTTTTGCTCTGTCTTAATAAAATGTCAAACTTTTATTAATATAAAATAACTATTATACTAGGAATATTGCACTTTTATTTCTAATTTGTGGTCTCTGATCTCTCCTCATAAAACTGTATTATCATATTAGATTTTCAGCATGTTATTTCTATGCTTCAGATGCTCAAGTGGCTTCTGTTAGTTTTCAGAATACTTCTAGAGCATAAAGTTATCTATTGCTATGTAACCAGTTAACCCAAAACTCAGTAGCTTAAAATACAAATAAATATTTGTGATCTCATACAGTTTCTCTTTGTGAGGAGTTTGTGAGCATCTTGGATGGTTCTGACTTGGGATGTCTCATGGGATTGCTGTGAATATATCAACCAGGGCTACAGTAATCTGAAGACTTGATTGGAAAGTTCTCTTTCAAGATGAATGGAAGATGATCTTTCAAATGGATTGTAAGTTGGTGCTAGCTATTGGCTGGATACCTCAGTTCTTCATCACATGGCTTGCTCTTTATTGTCCTTATGGTGTAATAGCTGATTTCCCCCAAGAGAACAACTCTAGAGAAAGACCATGGTGGAAACTGCAATAACTTTCACAACTTAGCATTGAAAGTCACTCATTGTCTCTTCAACCATATTCTACTGGTCACAGGCCAGTTATAATTCAGGGTGAGAGGAAATTATATAAAAGATGACTAGTATAGAGACTCACTGGGAGTAATCTTAGAGACTGGCTATCACACTATAATCTAGTGTATAGGTATTATACACTAGATAATGTATATTATCAATAGTGTAGGGGAGGTATTAAAATTATTGAATTAGTTTAGAGGGTCACATTTACATGTGCAATCCAATGTCACTGACTCTTTGTAACCTTTAATTTCTAGCCTTATTTAAAATCTTACTTATTTGTTGTCCCAAGTTTGTATCATATGGACTAATAGTCTGTCATATTCTGTTTCGTGCCCTCTATTGGGGGTTCCTTGGGAGTGATTGGTGGCTGTGCCTCACCACTACTACAGCTTTAGAATTTTACCTCGTCAGTGATCCATGCCAATGATATGGTTTTCCAGGATCCCGAATTTAGAAGCTTCCAAGCTACTAAAATAAAGATGAATTCCATAAAATCTTTCCTATTTTAAAACCTGTGCTGATTTCTGCCCAGAAGTGGAAAAAAATGTTCTCTTTTCCACCTCTGAATAGTATATCTTCCCAAGGACCAAGAAAATATGCTCCTGTGTTTTGTGGGGCTCAGACCTGGATTCATGCACTGAAGTTCAGCATCATATCTACCATCATGTACTTCAGATGCAATGTTGTCTTGTGTATTTCATTTTACACTCAGCTAGAATCCTACAAGGAAGTAAATTAGTGAAATAATTGGAATTATTTCATTTCTATTCACCAGACAAGTTTGAATCCCAACTTTAGGCTTAAACCTGCAGCAACCTGCCACAGATGTATAACATAGAACATATTAAATATATATCCCCAGCATCTTTAGTAGCTGCATAAATAATATTTGATATTCGCCTTTTATCTACTCAGTCAGCTTTACCTCCAAAATGGGTTTTTTTTTGGTTTGGCATCATGAAGCCAATATACAAAACTGAAAGCAAGTGTCAAGTAGTGCAGGCTTTTTATTCAATGGACAAAGAATGGAGAAGTGGGAACGTAGCTCGCAAATCAATTTCTCACCATGTAGGGTGTCGGGGCCTAAAATATACTGTTTCTTTAATGAAGAGGTTGAACATTAAAAGCAAAATGAGGAATAGTCATGCCTTTTCCAGTAATGGGCAGAGATTTCCCAGAATTTGGATCACATCCCTTTTTTCTCCTTTTTTGATTCCAAGTTTCCTGTCATGATGATTGCTGAGAGATGTGCCGTTTAGTATAGAAAGCATATTATAAGGAAGTTAGAGATTCTTCAGAGGGCAAGTGAGCTGCCCTCTACAGGTTTTAGCTAACCTGGTCAGGAGGGGAACTTCTGTCCACAGGCTTTTGTGTTTCTTAAAGGTAAGGAGGGTTAGGTCAGGGTAGAAATTCCTCTATGTCATGTAGACACTACACTGGATAACAACCCTATATACTAATTAAATATATTTTTAGAAAAATTCAGTATATCTAAGTTTTGGTTTTATATATCTTGAAGTTATTAATTGCATACATTTGTCAAGGAACTTTTGCCACTTTAATACAATTATTCAGTTCAAAATTGGCAGTGTGAAATTCTTACTTAAAAACAGTAGAAGCAACAGGGAGCTTCTGGCCTCAAACACTGGCTGGCACACACTTCCCATTTATAGATAATTGATTAATTCTCCATTTTATGTCATGTGCCATGCAACTGTAGATTCATCACTCTTCTCCCTTCTTCCAATCAGATTGTTGCTCCTAAGCTCCTCTCATATAGAAATTTATATTTTGTAGAGCTTAACTTCTTCTGAAAAACATTTTCATAGGCTATGGAATATAGTCTGAGGAAAAAAACAAAGGGCAACATCTGAGTTTCAGATTTAAATTGATTAGCCATCCTTATAAATATATATTCTTTTTTTTTTTTTTTTTGAGTTGGAGTTTCACTCTGTCACCCAGACTGGAGTGCAGTGGCCGCTCCCGGCCACCGCAGCCTCAACATGCTGGGCTCTGGCGATCCTTCTGCCTCAGCCTTCCGCCTCAGACTTCCGAGTAGCCGGAATTACAGGCACGCGCTACCATGTCCAGCTGATTTTTTGCTTTATTGTAGAGATGAGGTCTTGCCAAGTTGCCCAGGTGGGTCTTGAAACCGCGGACTCAGGCAATCCACTCACCTCAGCCTCCCAAAGCACTGGGATTGCAGGCTGAGCCACCGAGCCCGGCTTATATATTATTTTAAATTGATTTTTTAAGTGAATTATATAAAATCTTAGGGGAGAAGAGTCTGTGAAAGATTGGGATTAATTGTTAATTGCATATGTGAAAGAACTCCTCCATCATACCCTCTCTTTGGACATGGTATTCTCTTCATAAAAAGGTGATTGAACTTCTGAATAATTTTTTTAAGTAACAGAATTAATCAGCTTTTATACTTCTTTCATCATTTTGGTAAATTACATCTTTTTTAAGGAATTTGTTCATTTTTTAAAATCCCTGCTGTGTTTGTAGTTTTTTCATTTCTAATATATTTTAGTGGTTTCTCTCTTTTCTCTTCATCTGTCTAGTAAGAATTTGTTGGTTTTATAAAACCTAAATTTGGGGGACTTTCCTTATCCCCTGTATTTTATTTTTGACTTGACTTCAATTAATTTTTGCTCTTATCTTTAATATCTATTTTCTTTTTCTTCCTACAAGTTTATTCTCTTGTTATTTTTCTTACCTTTTAAGTTGGAAATTTAGCTTATAGATATTCAGTCTTTCTTTTGTAATAGAAACAATTGAAAACTAAATTTCTCAATCTGTACTATTTTTGTTACACTCGAAATATTTGATATTAGTATTTTGATAATCATTGGATTCTAAATATTTCTTAATTTCTATAAAGATTTATGTTTTATTTAATAATTATTTTTAAATGTGTTTTTAAATTTGAAGTGTGAAGTATAAAAAATATTTTACTTTTGTTATTAATTTCTAATTGATTACATTGTGTTTGGAAATGTGTAATACCTAAAGTTTGAAGTTTGCTGAGATTTTGTATTATAGCATAGTACATGGACAATTTTTATGAATGTTAGAAGAGAATATGTATTCTTTGATCATTGCATGCAGAATTCAATATGAAGTCCATTAAATCAAGTTTTAATTGTATTAATCAAATATACTATTTCTTTGTTATTTTTTTTTTGAATTTTCTTTTCTATTTTTGTATTTTTTGAGTTGGAGTCTCTGTCACCCAGCTTGTAGTACAGTGGCACACTCACGTCCACTGCAGCCTCGACCTGCTAGGCTTAGGCGATCCTTCTGCCTCATCCTTCCAAGTAGCTGGAACTACAGGCACGTGCCACCTGCCTGGCTAGTTTTTTTATTTTATTGTAAAGACGAGGTCTCACCAAGTTGCCCAGGCTGGTCTTGAACCCATGAGCTCAGGCAGTCCTCTCTCCTCTGTCTCTCAAATGTGCTGGGATTATAGGCGTGTTCATGACATGAAAAAGTGATAGAGGAATATTAAAATCTCACACTATGATTGTGGATTTCTTAATTCCTCCCTATAGTTCTATCAAATTTTGTTTTATGTGTAGTATTTTGAATCGATCTTATTTATATATTTAATTTATCTTGTCTATCAATTTAAAAACTATTGTATTTACCTGAATAATTTAATAGTTGTCATTATGTAATTATTCCCTTTATTCCTAGCATCATTTTTTTTTAGCTTAAAATCCATGCTGTCTAAAATTAATATCTGTCCTAGCTTTCTTTTGGTTATATTTGTCTAGCATATAATTTTACAACCTATTACTTCCAACACTTCTATATTCTTATGTCTCTTTCAAACACACATGTTTGAATTTTGCTTTTTTATCAGTTTTCTATCTTCTATCTATTATTGTCTTTTAACTGGCAAGACCAATATATTATATATGCTATATTTATATTTATATTAAGATCAATACATGTATATTAGTATATGATTCTAGCAAGTTTTTTGTGTTTTTTATTAGCACAGCTTTTCCTTCTTTTTCTTCTTTCATTCTTTTCCCTTTATTATTATTTTTCAGACTTGTTGAATTTTATTTATTTGTTTCTTTCACCTTTTGTATCTCTTCTCCACCCCTCACTGGGTTAAGAAATTATGCTTTCAATGCCTACTGTGTCAGTGACTATGATGCACATTTTGCTGTGCATGTTTAAAAACCTAGGAAGTCCTATACCTCAGTCACTTCCAAAATAATTAAAAAGTGCCCTAGAATACTTTAAAGATGATCAGCCTCTTCTTTCTTCCATGGAACTGTTGTTTAGAATTCTAGTTCTTTTTTCTTAACTTCATAAAGTAGACATTAATATTTTTATTAATTTATGCAAACAATTCTTGTTTAGATTTGATACAGGCTTATCAGTTTCTTTCCTCACCATTCCTTCTTGCCTCAAATATTCCTTCTAGATAGTTTTTTTGAGATCCTGTCTGAAGTTAGGTTCATTCTCCTTGACCTTTAGAAGGTTTTTCAATGAAGGTATATAGGAGGTATACTCTCAGTTTTTGTCTTTATATTTTTTCCATTTTTAAAATCTTTGTGACAATTGTCTTTTAATTGGAATATTTAGTTTACTTGCACTTATGTAGCTACCAATATATTTGGGTTGAAATCTGTCATTTTACTATACTTGTCTGATTTACCTTATCTTTCCTTTTTTTCTAGCTTTTTTTCTTTTTGTTTTCCTTTGGATAAATCAAATGAGAGAGAGAGAGAGAGAGAGAGAGAGAGAATTTTTTATTTCATTATTTTGTTAATCATACATACTTTTATTTTTTAGTGGTTACCCTAAAGAGTAAAACACTCAAAGTTGACTTATGAGAATCTACCTTTACTTAATATTGCCAACACTTTCCAAGACCTCTATACTATAGCACATACCTCCATTTCCCTCCTTCTGCCATTTGACCTGTTTTTGTCATAAACTCAAATTCCACATAGGTTTTAAATCCTTAAAACATTATTATTGTTGCTTTAATTTGTAACAGCTTTATTAGGGGCATAACTGACATAAAGTACACATATTTAACTACAGTTTTGTAAGCTTTGATAATCACCACCACATTCAGTATACAAATTTCTTTATGAGCTTTTGTAATCCCTTCCTCTTATTCTTTTACACATTCAGGTAATCACTATTAGTTTGCATTTTCTAGAAATTTGTATAAATGGAATTATTCAATGTGTGGCTCTGAAGCTGCTATTACATCTATGTATTGGTTATTTATTTAAATGACTGTTTAGTGCTAGATTTGCCAGTTGATTTTTAAAAATTCCAGTTTTTCTGGTAAAATATATCATCTTTTAAAAAAATATTTATTTATTTACTTTTTATTATTTTTAAAATGTGGGGTACAATTCAGGATTAGGTATACAAGTGGTCATCATACAGGTAAAGTTTGGGCTCCCCTTTGGTAAATTCATCAATTTATCATCTATTTATTTTCTTGAGCATACTAATTATAATTATTTGACTTCTATGTCTTATAACTTCAATGTCTGCATTATCAATGAGTCTACTTATGTTGTCTATTTTTTCTCTTGGTTTTCTGTAATTTTTTATATCTTACTTTCTTGTATGCCCAATTTTTTAAATTGAATATTATAGATAATATGTGAAGAATTACAGAGGTTCATGATGATATGATACACTCTTTCCTTAAAAAAAATAATTTTATTCTGGCATGATGATAGAATCTAGATTTCAGATTTTCTCTGGCTTGATCTATTTTTGTTTGTCCTTACTTTTATGACATAGACCTTCATGTATCTTGACTTAAACCCAGAATTTTGCGCAGAGATCTTCTACTTTGATATACTCTGGACTCTAATTTTTGTTTTCCCAGCATTGTGAGACTGCTGACATTTATGCTTTTGTTTTTCTCTGTTATCAGCAGTTCTCTACTTGATCTTACCTCTCATCTACATGGTAGGTATCAGCAAATACTCTATGGGAAATTGTGTTAGAATTTTGGGTCACTTTCTGAGTTTCCTTTTTATTGGTATTTGGTACCTCATGTCCTGAATGCTTTTGTAACCCTGAATTTCTGTTTTTGTCTCTGGAGCAGTGATACTGCCCCAAACTTTAGGCTATGATTTTTCATATGGTCCTTATGTGACAGAAAATCAGAAAATCTCCCAAGAGAGAAAGAAACAATAAATTTGCCCTATCTTAGTGTGTTTTCTTCTCTCAGTGATCTTAACCCTTTAAGTCCTGGCTGCCTTGCTTACTTTTTGATGCCTTTAAATAGCAGCCTTCATTATGATAGATAAATTTGTTAGGTATATTGCTATGAGGTGATGGTTATTTTTCTCTGAGCACTTTGAAGCACTGTTTTATGACATCCATTGTTGCTTCTGGGAAATCTTCTATCAGTATAATTATTGTTCCTTTAAAGAAATCTGTCTCTACTGTCAGATTTTTTTTTGTTTTGTTTTTTGTTGAGTTGGTGTCTCACTCTGTCGCCCAGACTGGAGTGCAGTGGCCGTTCCCGGCCACCGCAGCCTCGACCTGCTGGGCTCCGGCGATTCTTCCGCCTCCGCCTTCGAGTAGCCGGAATTACAGGCGCGCGCTACCACGTCCGGCTAATTTTTTTATGTATTGTAGAGATGAAGTCTCGCCTGCCCCAGCGGGTCTCGAACCCGGAGGCTCAGGCAATCCACTTACCTCAGCTTCCCAAAGGCGCGGGATTACAGGCTGAGCCGCCGAGCCCAGCTAGATTTTACTTTCTTTACTGTCTCATTGTCTTTTAAGATCAGTGGGTCCTACAATTATTCCAACCTACTTCCGGGAGAGAGTTTCATGGACTCAACGCAGGAAGGAGAAAATCAGGTAGAGTCAAGCATCTTCCTGAATTGAGACAATAGTTGGGTGTGTGCGGAAACCAAGACAGCTAGAATTCGTAAGGCAGAATACCACAGTGGAGAGAGAAGAGCAGAGGGATAACTCTCAAGATCTGTGGATGTCCTTTGGGTCTTCAACTGAATAATGATTAGCAGAGTCACATGAGAAATCACCCAAAGATGGTGAAAGAATCACTCAAAAGAAATACGGGAAAAACTCTTAGAGCTTGCACAGGACTAAGAAGAGTTTGTTTCCCCACAAGGCAGAGAGACAAAACCTTGTCTTTTATGGCTTATTAGGTAGAGTATTCAGAAAAAATTAATCCTAGACTAATGACTTCTCTCTTCTTGACCAAAAAAGCTTATGAGAAAGACTCAATAGGACCAAACTATCTCCATGGAATTTAAATGCATCCCACAACAAAATTCAAGAGTACTTATAGGAATACAAAACTACCCAGCACCAAAGTAGGTGAAATCTTACAATATCTGGCATCCAATACAAAATTATCAGGCATACAAAGATGCAGGAAAATATGACCCATAATAAGAAGAAAAGTAAATCAGTAGGAGAACCCAGAAACGATACTGTTGATTTAATTCATAAAAAAGATATCAAAATTTAAAACTGTATTCCATATGTTAGAGTACAGGAATGTCTAAGCATGTTGAGGCATAGTAGATTTAAAATACTTTATATTTGATAACTCCACCATTTAAGGTCCTTGTACCGTCTAAAATTTTATTTGCTATTTCTGTCATCTCACTCATAGTAATAGTCTTTGTGTTGGACAAATTTTATTTTGAGTTCATCCTTTAATAATATAATCTATCTGAACTGAGGATTTGAATTAGGCTTGTTTGCCTCCAGAGAGTATTTGTATTTGCTAACTTTGAAATCCAAGAGGTACTATGGTTTTGGAACAACTTTAGATTTTTGGGGGGATCCTGATTTATTGTGGGAAACGGAAGTTCAGTTCCTCCACCTTGCAGCATCCCTAGGCTTACTTTGGTTTTCTTTTCCCTTTGTTCTTATGGGCTATTGGCCCTAAAGTTACCTTGAATTTTAAAGTTGCCTCCTGATATTCTTTAAATCTTTGCTTATTATTCTTCTTGCCTCCTAACCCTTTTGCTAGGCATGAAAATGTATGCTTGTTGTGTTTTCCCCACTCACCATTAATTTATGTTTGTATATATAGATTTGTATATATTGCACTGACTAAGCACATAGTAGGCACTCAACAAATATGTAGTTAATGAATGTTTTCACTATGAAAATATTGTCAACCAAATTAAGATTTTACCATATGAGCTACTATCACTAACATAAAAGCTTATAGTGTGACCCATAAAATTATACTACTTATTTCCAGTTTTTAAAAATTGCTTAGGAGTCTAGATCAACTAGAGAAAATGACTACCTCATAAAAAAAATGTGGATAAAATCACTTCATTAAATGTTAAATACAAATTCTGTATAATTATATTATTCTGTATTAATTATAATGTATATAAATATATAAATTATAAATTATAATGTATATAAATTCTGTATTAATTATAATGATAATTGATAGATTTGTCCTAACTCACCTTAAAGTACCTCAAAATTGTCCTGGACTCTGCCCTAAACTTGTGTGACTGTTGGTGGTTTATTTACACCTCAGATTCCCCATTTATTAAGCAAAAGAGTTGAATACATTATTCTGGGATATTACTGGGAGATAAAAAATGTAGCAACTGTAATAACACCTTTCTGTGTTTGATACTCCTAATCTATCATTTAAACTTCTATGTTATGACCTTTAAATATCTTTAGTAAATGTATAAGAGGAATCAGTAGACAGAATAGCAAGTTTGCAAGTAAAAGACAACAGTCTCAAAGAGTTAGAGGACTTATGGGAAGCTGTGAATGAAAACCAAATTCAAGATAAATGGGAGTCAGACCTGAATACATAGGTACAGATAACAAGAATACTGGAAATGTGGGTGATATGGTAGAATCTTGGCCTCTGGATTGGATTTGCCTTCCCATTATTTATGATAGTGGAAATATGGATCCTCCTCTCCCCTCCACCTTGCCTGTGTTCAGGGGCTGGTGTTCATACCCTGTAGTTGATGAGGATTGCTTGAAACTATGGAAACCAACCTGTGGGAGATTAGTCTTGACACTTTAACTTTTCCTTTTTTTTGAGTTGAAGTCTCACTCTGTCACCCAGACTGGAGTGCAATGGCCGCTCCCGGCCACTGCAGCCTCGACCTGCTGGGCTCCGGTGATAGCTGGAACTACAGGCGTGCGCTACCATACCCAGCTAATTTTTGATTTATTGTAGAGATGAGGTCTCACCAAGTTGCCCAGGTGGGTCTCGAACCTGTGGGCTCAGGCTATCCACTCACTTCAGCCTCCCAAAGTGCCAGATTACAGGCTGATCCACCGAGCCCGACTACTTTTCCTAATTAATTGGATTAATATATTGCCTGAAATTAAGTGAAAGCCTATTTTTAAAGTGTAAATATTATTACTTTTCAAAATTGGTATTAGTATAATGATATAAGAACTTAATAATACTCGTGATATTAATTTTTAAATAGGAAACTATACTTTCCTATTGCCCATTTCAAAATACAATATTTTGATAATATCAGTCTCTAATATTTCAGAAACTGTTTGATTTGCTTTACTGGAATTAGAAAAATAGATTCAAACAATTTTGATTAAAAAAATGTTTATTTTAAAGATGTGGCGTACAATTCAGGATTAGGTATGCGGTGTTCATTATGCAGGTACCCTTGTTGATGAGGTGTGCCCCCCCCCAGCAGATTCCCACTACTGCCAATTCCCGCCTCCACACCCCTTCCCCCCAGTAGTTTCCCACTACTGCCAATCCATTTCTTATAGTATTATCATTGTTCCAGGTCCATATATAAGTGAAAAAATGTGTAATTTTGAATATCAAATGTTTACATAATTGTTTTAAACCTATGATAATTAGATATGTCTTATTTGGTTGAATGGTATAAATTACTGATATTTGATGAATTTTCACCTTAAAAATGCTATTTAGTATCTACTTAGTATGTATCTATAAAACATAGGCAGAATTCATTCCATCAAAATTATCGAACATAGAATTATACATATACACAAATGAAGTGTGTTGATAAACCTTATCTTGAGCTACAAGCTAAGATGTAATGTTAATTTGGAATTATTTTAATTAAATGACTAACTTTTTTTAAAAAGGAAAATTAATAGATAATAACAAATGAATACTTTTATTTTCCTTTGGAGTTATTTTTTTGGTTGTTGTTCAGCAGTAAGTGGTTTAAATTATCTAAATCTGAGGATAGTTTAATGGTAAAATATAATAGGGCTCTCAAACTAAAAGGTTTATTACTGTGTTGCTGAGAGTAATTCATGTCAATGTGTGTTTATTTTGTAAATTTATATTTTAGTAAAATTTTATTTTAATACACTTTTGAAATTGACATTAAACTTTAGATCTGAAAACACTATCATTTTTGCTGATTTTCTAACTATGTTCTTATTTTCATTTCTTTCTAGAATTTCATTTGAATTTCACATTGTAATACTATTTTTGTTAATGTATGAGATTCTATTTCAATATTTAATGCTTGATTTTCTGTCACATTCAGTGGATAACAAACATTTTATGAATAAGCTCCTATTTTTAATAAGGGTTGATAACCATCTGTTCAATGTTTTAAAATTCTCTTTGTACACTAAAGTAACAAGATTTTCTAAATGTTAATGTAATGGTATGCTTAGCGTGTAAAAGATTTATGATCTTATACTTATTATACAAAATCACGTATGTCTAACTAGAACATCCTAACCCCCATAATGATATTCTGGTGTAGTTTGTTAGATGATTTTTTTCTATTAATGTCCCTCATTGATGTTTCATTCCAGAACTAACTCTCTCATTTTAGTTATTTTTATTCTGTTACCATTTTTCAATGATTAAACCTTAAAAAATTATGTGATGTTTTTGTAAGCTCTAAATTTATATAAATCTGTGATGAATACTTAGTATACTTATGTTAATCTGATTGGAAATGAATTTTAATTAATTTTCAAGTGCTGTGATCTAATTTCATTTTATCTTTTATTCCCTATTCCAGCCATAAAAAATAAGTCTTACATTTATTGTCAAGAATTCTTACTTTTAAAATGTTAAATATTAATTTGGCCTTTAAAGAATATGATCAGTGTGTTACTTCAGATTCATTTTACATATTAGGGAGGCATACAATGACAGATAAAACAAAAGGAGAAATACTTTTCCTTTTAATGAGTAAGGATAATAGTTTAAAAAAAACAAACTAACAATCCTTTGAATTCGCAGATTTTGAACTAATCTCTCACTGACAAACACATAATACAATCCCAGAATTCAACTGACCTTAAAAGTCATGCCACATAACCTTTTAAACTATACCTGGCAAGAGGTCAATCCTTCTTGTCTTCACTGAAAGGAACTTACTACCTCCTGAGAGAGTCCATCCTATAATCTCTTTCTACTACTCTAAAATATGAAATATTTAAAAAGGAAGATGACTTCCTAGAAAAGATTGTCTCTGAGCTTCATTTAAGTCTTACAGCAAGTATAGCTGTTAGTCACCGATGATGGGGAAGAATATTCCAGGCAGAGGGTGCAGCATGATGAGCTTTTTGGAAACTGCAACCTGTTTAGTGTTGCTAGAAACAGAGTAAAAGGTAGGGAATGATGAGAGAGGAGAGGTGAGCATGGGTCAATCAGGTAATACCTTGAGTACCATGTTAAGGAGCTTAGATTTTATATTATGGGAGAATGGTGATCATTGAAAGATTTTTTAAGTAAAGGGATGACATGACCACATATGATTTTTAGTAAGATCTATTATTAGCTATATGGATGGTGGATTTGAGATGGAAAAGGCTGGCGTAAGAAAGACCAGTTAGACGACTGTTACTATAGTATTAGAGACAATGAGAACCTAAATTATGAGAGAAGAGTTTAGATGTTAAGGACATAAAATGATAAGACTTTTCATTGAAATGAAAGGTGTAGGAAAAAAAAAATAAATTTTACCCTGAATTATTTTGAAAATGGTAAGTAGTAAAGTTCACAAGTAGTAGTGGATTTGGGAACAAGAAATGGTCAGACTGGAGATAGGGGCATATTGTTTGTTGGGGCAAAGGGTAGGGATTTGGGACTTGTTGTTGGGATCTGAGTTTGTATTGCTGATAGATATCCAGGAGGATAGTGAGCAGCTGACTATTCCAGTCTGAAGCTCAGGAAGAAAAGTTTCTGCTAGAGATACTGGATGTTAAAACCATAAAAGTGGATGAGATCATGTAATGATATGGCAAAGAGAAGAACTCAGAACAGGCCATGGAGTGTCATCATTTATGGAACAAATGGAAGAAGAGGTACCCGAAGTGGTAACTGAGAATATTCAGGAAATTAGAAAAGGAACAAGTCACATCTGGTGTTAAGAAATCCAAGGAAGGAGCATTTCAAAAGAGAGTGAACAACTAGTATGTCAGATGCAGCCAAGATTTCTTGTAAGTTAAAGGTCAACATATTACCCTGAATTTGGGAATGGGAGGATGATTACATTTGCCAGAACAATTTTAGTAGAGTGTTCGCATGGCAAGTAAGATCTCAGTGAGTGAGTGTGATAAAGATTATTCTTTCTTGAAATCTGTATGAGAAGACAAGGAGAATAGACAAAAGTTCAAGGACGTGGGGTCAAGTAAGCATTCTTCTTAGGTTCAACTTTTTAGGGTCAACTTTAGTGGCAGAAGAAAAAGACTGAGGAAAGAGGGAGACACTGGATATAAAAAAGAGAGAGGATGGCTGGAGCAAGACCCAAAGAGAAGAGAGGGTGTGGTTTTGAAGAGATACAAGTGGAGTCTTTTTGGGGAGGAGTACTGTATCCTCTGAGGAACAAGAAAAGGAAGTAGGGCTAGCTATGAGGGCAGATAAGTGGATGAATGTGAGTGGGCAGGAAATTGAGGGAAATCATGTTTGATGGTAATGATATCATCTTGAGATTGGAACCAAGGTCATATTCTGGAAGCGAAAGAGGCTTAATAGGAGCTTTGAGTAAAATCTGAAATAGATGTTAAAGAGGCTGGGAAAGATAATTGATAAGGACAAGGATGAGCATTAATGTGTTAATGTGCAGTGCTGGGATAGCAGCTAAAGTTGGGGATCATGCTTTGTTAACTATGTTATTTAACTTTATTCCACAGCAGTTTACAAAATTGGAGAAAAACAAATTGTAACTGTACATGACAGTTGGGTTTTCACAGAGGAAGTGTAAGACAATTACAGGGTGCACAGGAAACAAGTGTTGATGAAAGGTCTCAGGAAGCAGGAGTTTCATGCTCAAAGGAAGGAACAGAATTCAGGAAGTGATTAATAGATGGAGAGAAAGTGGGGCGGGGGGAGTGCAGCATACAGAACTGAAGGACTCCTTAGGAATCATAGGACAGGTGTAATAGAAGCCAGATTTGGAAAGATAGAATTCTGCAAAGTGTAGTATTATTTGTTCATATGTTTATATATCTTTTCATTTTTTATCCTTTGGACAAATATTGAAGACATGCTATATGCCAGGTACCATGCCATGGAGTGGTACACAGTGGTAAAAAAGACAAATATAATCCCTGCTGTGTGCTGCAGTTTATGGACAGGTGTAGTACACCAACAGTAGACAATTAATTATACAAAGCGTCGGGCCTTACGTCTTCTGAGGTTGGGCAGTGAGTGATGACAATGCATCATTGCCAGTGAGGTGTATTTTTTCCATGTTTCTTGCAGAATTTTTCTTTTGAAAGGCTTGAGAGCAGGTCTTAATTTTCCCTCTAGAATCTGCCCTTCAGAATGTCATTCAATAAGAATATTTTATTATATAGTCTTCTGGGAACTAGGGATATAAAGAAAGATAAAAGAAATTAAAACTTCACATGGGCAATTTAAACCCCATTCTTCCTTGCTTTTTCTGGGCCTTTGTTCCATTAGTCATCTTGTATCTGGTAAGGTAATGCTAGCTGCAGTAATAAAAATGTCCAAAATCTATAATGACTGTAGACTAATTGAATTTTCCACTCACCTAAAGTCACAAATGTGGCAGGCAGCTTTTTTCCAAGCAGTGTGATTCAAGGAACCGGGGCATTCCGTTTATGACTCCACCCTCTTCGACACTATGTTTGTCAAACTTCACTTGCACTGGGGAGTCACGGTGGTGCTAGGGAGCTAATTTCAACTGGTTCTAGGAGTAGAGTGTGTGGCATAGGCTTAGATAATCATTGCTTTTCATAACTCTGGCTGTGGTCATTGGTTCAGAACTCAAACAAGCCCAAATAGAATGAATCTTGTGACTTTCTCTAGAAATGCTGGAGCAAAGGCATTATCTTTTTCTCCATGCACAAAAATGAAGACCCCTCAGTCAGGATTGCCATAGTCATCTTGGGACAACAAAGAGTGTATATGTGTATGTTGTAAGAGAAAGTAGAGGGAGCCAGCTGAGATGAGACACCACCAGGAGGAAATGAAGCTGGGAAATAGAGTTAAGTCAAGCCTTGATAATATTGTTTGAGTATGTGATCAAGCCTTGTTTGAAGTCATTTCTTTCCTTTAGTTAAACTAATCTACATTATTTTCTGAACACTTATTATATGCAGAAAGTTAATCTAGTTTGGTTATAGGGAACAAATATGAGAAAAAAGAGAAAATGTGAGAAGGAAGACAAAGAAAGACGTCTTATAAATTAAGCTGATTTTATTTTTGCGTTTTGTTTTGTTTCTGTTTTTGTTATTTTTAACAGAATATTCTCACTGGTCTGTGGAATGCCTGCTGATCTTTTGTATACTCTTTTAAATAACTGCAGATTCCATTTGTACCTTATGTATATGGGTGGCCAAATCATACAAAGGGGGTTTGGGAGCAGAAGACTTAATGGATAATGGTGTTACTTTCAGTTTGGAGTTCTCTTGAGGAATATATCCCTTTATTCTTTTTTTATTTCCTTGTCAGGATCATATGTGCAATGCCACGTTTTCCCCTCTACATTAAATTAATCTTTATCTGAGTTTCTGCTCACCAAGGTGAGCAGACAGTATAATACTTACAATATTTCAGATCACCTTTTCTATCACTAAAGTTTTACAGAAGTCCCAGGGCTTATACGGATCTTGAAAATAATCCTCTGGCTTGTCATTACCTCTCCACTCTTTCTTCTTACGCTTCTTGGATAATGGTCTTCTATCACTTCTGCACTAGGATTCTGTCTGTGACTGGGATCTACTCAGGTCATTGTGCTTCTAATAGGGATGGGCAGCTGCTCTTCTGGCTCCATTCCCTTGGGGCTAGCTCAGTCTGATGATTTAGACTTCCAAAGCCATGACCTTTGTTACCCTGGCCCTCACCAGGGCCAAGATATCCTTGCAATCATCTTTAAGTGAGGCTTTGCCACCTTGAGCGCCTGAGTCCTTGTATCCTTCATGAACCTAGAAGCCCTCACTCTAGCTGGGTGCCCTGCTTTAACAACCTTCCACAAGCAGGGCTACCTTCATCTATTTCCTGAAAACACAAATATTTCTATTCCTTCTCCTCTGAGATTCTCCCGTCTGCTCCTTTGCACGGGCCTCCTTGTGAAAACCACTCCTAAAGAAAAAGGGACCTAGAACTCAAGATTTTTTTAAAAGTATGGCAGTAAGGTAGAAAAGAAATGTTTCTTTTCATTCTTTTGCTGAAGAGAACATGGCAGCAAGAAAGCCAAGAAACCAAGTAATTTCTCCATAATTTTCCTTCTTACACTTGTCTATCTCTACAACATATGTGGGCTTATTATATACTTTTAAATATGATTTTAGATCATTCATCTTGTTAGCATTTTTATGATGCCTTAGTGGTCCTAAATATACTATATTTTCAGAAAAAAAGGGAAGTTTGAAGTTATTTCAGTTGACTTTAGCCAATATTCATAATCATCAATCTCTGTACCCCCACACCTCCATCACAAATATAGATAGGTTTGTGTACCACCTCAATACTTCTGATTGATCTAAGCTATATTATCTAATTTCCATTCCAATATCGAAGGGGATAACATATACAGTCCAAGATGAATTTTATTAATAACATAAATATGCACTCAGTTTTACAAATATATCTATGAATAAAGAAAATATCATTTTTTACCATGTTAGAAATGTACTTTCCTTAGTTGTGTTTTTTACTTCTGTTGGCCTAGAAAGATTATTGTCACTTGATTATCTCCCAAAACTTCAATAAAGAAAAGTGTTACAAAATTCTTAATTCAGTGACCTATAATTTATTTTCCAAATCAGTACATGTTAGAAAGGAAGGAGTCACTATTTATAGTTATACCAGGACAACGATGATAAACCACAACTATCCCAGGCAAAACACATGTGTGGTCATCCTATGGGCAGAGATAGTTTATTCTCTCTCTCTCTCTTTTTTTTGTGGGATCTACTTTATTAATAAAAATTTATTTTATTTTAAAGATGTGGGATACAATTCAGAATTAGGTATATAAATGTTCATTGTGCAGATACCCTTGTTGATGAGGTGTGCCCCTCTCTCCCTTGGCAGTTTCCCTCAACTGCCAATCCCACTCCTTCCTCCCCTGGCAGTTTCCCACTACAAGACAGTGTATTCTCATAAGACACCCTCATGTGGTTCCAAGTCCTTGGTTTGATTAGATTGCATAGGAAAGTTATTCAGGAGAGCAAGAGCAGTAAATTGACAGCAGTCTATGTGTACATATTTCTGACATTCAAGGGACACTTATTGACTTAACCTTAAGTAGCTTATGGGAAATTTTTATAATATGATTTGACTTGACAATTGGGTCATACCAGTTCTGGACTTAATATATTGCAGCACTTTTTTTGTGCTCTTCAAGTGAATTTCAAGCTGTGTTAACTTGCCATTTTGTCCTAATGACTTTAATGGCTGAAATTAGTGCCAGACAATGAGCTTGGCAATGACAGCATAAATGGTACTGCCACATTTCTCTTTTTACTAACTTTTTATTAATTCATTCCCTGTACAGTTAATCTACAATATTTTATTTGCAAAGCACCATCAAATCACCAGCATTATTATTTGACTTTCAAAGTATATGTGTTAGTGAATTTTTTGACATATGCATGTGTTAAGAAAGAAACTCACATTTAAATCTTAAAGGAACTCTAATGGCTGGTCTTTGAAGTTCTTCAATATCAACTGGCGAATTAAATAAATAGGTCTTGGTTGTGAAGCTGAAAGGCCTTGCAGAAAAGGACCCCTGAACAAAGATAGTGCAGGAGTCTAAAATAAGGTCATATTTCCATTAAGTACTCAAATGGAGATTGACTTTGAGCAATCTCCTGTCTTGCTCATCACTGAATTTCCATCACCATGTCTGCCATGTAATTGGCATGCATCAAATATGTGTCCAGTGAATGAATAAATATTCTTTACAGTTTCCTTTATGATATTTATGGCATGTGTGTTTACTCCCAAACCTTCTGTGAGTCATATCTATTTATAATATTCCTGTGAATATGTTGTGTGGGGGCTTGAAAATCTCTGGCTTTCCATAATTATCGATTCAATTAATCATCAAGGTTTGTAATCTTATACTTTGTGGTGCTCGTGTCATTTGTTTGGTAGAGGGTTCTCCATATTCCTCTTTAAGTTATACAGCCACATTCTCCTGACTTTCAGATTAAATCTTTACTTCTCTTGTACAGGTCAAGAAATCAGATGATATGATGTAACCGAAACTCCCTCTAAAGTTTTAGCTAGGGTAATGTTTCTGTTAGTCTGGTTTCCACATGAAATCTAAATTACTATTTGAATAAAAATGAGGTATAAGAGAAAGTTTAATAGTTAAATCTTGAAAGATTATTTCTTCTTAGGTTCAGGCTAGATGGGAGATATTATCTGTCCCTTGTGAGATCATTTCCAGACAGAAATATACACTTATATTTCATAACTTTGACATATCATTAAAACAGTAGTATTTGCTCTAGTGAGAAATTGTATTGCAGGATTTCAAGTCTACTCAATTTTAATTCTAATTCATTTTTGTATATCATCTTCCTTATCATTATTTTGATGTACTTTCTTAGGAATGGAAATAAGTATAATCAACAAAATTTATTTTGGGAGAAGCCAGGGTGACCTATACTCACCTTTTCTTACTCCCATGGTTTTTCCTCTTCCTTACCTTTCAGGGTACTGGTACCCTCATTTCTCTTTTTTACCATAAGTCAAAACATTTCTCTGGACTAATTCTGATATTAGTAGTTTTTACTTTAATGTTCATCTTAATATATGTTTCTTCCTTTAAGTTTTTGTATTTTAACATTCTCTCTAATTTTAGCATATATTTTTGTAAATGGAGTGTTGGGTATCAGGTGTGCGCATGCACACCTACACACACACACACACACACACACACACACACACACACACACACACACACACACACATACTTCCCATGTACTCATGCATGTGCCTGTATGGGGTATGGGTTATTTTAGCTGAGAGTGAGGCTAGGCTGTCTGATTCATAACAAAAAGACTTTATTTATTACATTCAAGTTTTCATGTCCCTTAAACCATTGGATCTTCTTGTAAGTGAGGTTGGCCAGTAGTAGGAATGGATCTAGGAAGGCAAAAAGAAATGATGTAAAATTTATTCAACTTCTTTATCATTTGCCTTAAGTAGTTTCATATGAACCAAAAACATATTTGTGAAATAAAAATTAACAGGTAAGTAGTGCTCTAATTTATATTGTTTTCATGTCAGCATAATGAACTTTGTAAACTAGATTCTCACATGAGTACTATTTACACTAGGATGAAATGTGATATGAATATTATCATGATCATTTATTTATAAAAGAACAAAACAAGAGTTATATAGTGGTTTCATTCATAAGGCAGTCCTATGGCAAAGACCTCAGACTATAATGAGATAAAAGGATTTACTAAAATAAAACAAAGATGTAAGAATCTTGAGTTACAATGCACATTGATTTTTAACAATATTTATATTTCAGGTCAGTTGCTCCGACTGAAAATGTTTCGAGAGGATCATGGGTCATGGATGACAATGTTCTTCAGCACAATTCTCTTTCTTTTCATATTTTCTCACATATACAACACGATTCTTCTCATGGATGGGAGCATGGGGTAGGTTATCTTTCCCCTTTCTTCTGTGGTGAGTGTTATGTTTGAAATTTGTAAGAATTTAAGAAGAATTTTTTAGTTTGTGATAGTCTAGTTCTTCTTTACAAATATTCTTTCCTAATAGGGATAATTTGTGCATTTTTCTTAAGATATTTAGAATCTTTTTCCCAGAAAGCATATAGCATTTTACAATACTTAGATTTTGTTCCTTATTCTTTAGGACTTTCCTATGGGGTAGATGGAGGGCAGGTTCTAATTTCATTATGGTGACAGAGGGTCTGAGAATCTTATCGATTTGCTTATATTGATATGATTAGTACAGCAGGGCTAAGATGAAGGTCTCCATGTTTGCCATTCCATTGTTCTGCAGTGCCTGACTAAATAAAAGTGTTTGATACTGGTGGCATTTTTTTTTAACTCTCTTGACAGTCTCAACAGAGAAACCTTTGTTATAAATGGGCCATTTTAAAAGTGGGCCACCCTGTATTAAATCCTGGGTTGTGATCCATACTTATCAAATCACCATGGCATGAAGATGTGCTAACAAGTAGACTGTAGATTTTTTTCTAACTTTCTCTAGTTCTTTCATTATGTAATGAAACTCAAGGACTGGTCTTTCAGTATAGTTTTCTTTTGGTTTGCTCTCAGTAAGTTTTAAGGCAGAATGTGAGAAGATTGACTTAGCCTACAGTATTAAGAATTAGGTTAGTGACAATAATAAACTACCTTAGATATTTGTTGTGTACTTAAAAGTAACTAAGAAAGGTTTTGATTCATTCTCCCCAATAGATCAGAAAGCTAGGAAATATCCTTTTCTTCTAAATGTAGGCTAGGCAAAATTGTTGTCCGGGTCTACAGTATGTAGTTGTTTTAGTATTACTGTTCAATACTGAGAGGGAAGTTCATTTAAAATTTTATTGTTCCCCCCCCCACTATTAAGGGAGATGAATACTGAGTGGAAAAAGATATTTCACATGTTTATTCTTTACCCCATACTAACAAGTGGTAAATTTACAAATATGATTTTAGATTAAATGTTCAGGTTTGAGAAAGTTATTAAAATACTTTGTATGTACTTATTTCTTGGATTTAGAATTATGGCTGTTATATCAAGTCTACTTTGAAGACTCTAACCTTTGACTGGTCAGAATATGCCTTAGCCTTGGAGCAGTGTCTGTAATACCAGAATGGGTAGTGACTGAAATTACCTAACACAACCAAAGGTCTCTGAGAGGTTTTGTGCACTCTTAGGAATCAAAAAGAGGAAGGACTCATGTGTAAATTATGTTTTTAAAGCTGTTGTTGGAAATAATACATTATATAGTATATAAAATACATCTTCTGTTCAGAATTTTTTTATGTAATTCTACTTATTTTTTTATATAGAGTTAATGAGGTCTGTGTTAACCAGAAATGCTTATTCTGAGAAAGGAAGCAGAGTTGAAAGAAATAAATTGAATGCTATAATGAATAATCCCTTGCATACTATAAGGCACTCAATAACCGATGATAAAAAGAGAGCTAACCGTTGTTGAGCATTTAGAACCAGGCATTTAGAACCAGGAATTGTTTCAATTAGAAATTGCAATGATCCTGTGAAATAGGTATTTTTATTGTCTCCATTTTACAGAGCAAGACACTGAGAAATAAATAAGTTTTACCACTTGTTCAAGTTACATTCTAATTAAATCTTCATTAAGTAATAATAGAGAAGGAGTTGAACATTGAGTAGTGAATTTTAGTAATATAGCCAACTGGAAGACTAGCACAGATCTGATTGATTGTTGACCTAGTTACTCATTCACTGTATGCCTATTAGCCTTTTTCTCTACTCTATTATTCAAACTGAGTTAGAAAACTGAAAAAAGTAGGAGGTGTGCTCAAGGAAAGACGAGAGTAGTTAGGCTTGAATTTATGTGCTTCTTAACTAAAATTAAAAGTGGTCCCTTTTATTCACAGACTAAGTACACTATTACAGATTCTTATGTAACTGTCAAACTCTTCACTATTATGCATCATCTTTGTTAAAAAAGAATTTTTACTGAAAGGATGTCTTAAAGGTGTCATATTAAAAAAAAAAAAAAAAAAAGCCCAAAGCAAGAGATACATGGCTTACTACTACACGTAAAGAAATTAAATCAAGGCTGGGCACAGTGACTCATGCCTGTAATCCTAGCGCTTTGGGAGGCCTAGAGGGGAGGATCCCTTGAAACTAGGAGTTTGGGATCAGCATGGACAACATAGTGAGATGCTGTCTCTACAAAAAATAAATAAAAACCGTTGACTGGGCATGGTGGTATGCACCTATAGTCCCAGCTACTTGGGAGACTGAGTCAGGATAATTGTTTGAGCCCTGGAGTTTGAAGTTACATCACTGCACCTCATTCTGGGTGACAGTGAGACCCTTCTCTTAAAAAAAGAATCAAACCTCATTTGAACTAGTGAACACTTCGAAGTAGGAATGTCAGCTTGGAGAAAAATCAGTCTTCTTTTTGTGTGTGTGTGTCGGAGTCTCACTCTGTCGCCCAGGCTAGAGTGCAGTGGCACACTCATGGCCACCCCAGCGTCAACCTGCTTGGCTCGGGCAATCCTTCAGCCTCAGCCTTCCGAGTAGCCAGAACTACAGGCACGTGCTACCACACCTGGCTAATTTTCTACAAAGAACAGTCTTCTTAAAGCAATTGGATACAGCTATGCTTTTACAGTTCTCCAGGAGACGCCATGTTATCTGTGGCATTGCTTGTAGGGCAGAGTGATGGAGCTTGAAAATGTAGAAAGGACAGTGAGCACACAGACATTGTTATGGATTGATTTTATATCAGAATTTCTGATGGTAGAGGGGAATTCAGGACTCTATGTTAAGTCTGATTTGCATTGGGGATTCCATTGTATCTTGGGTCTCCCTAAGAATATTGACCTAGAAACCTTCCCAAATGGGTTTCGAGAATTTCCTGTGATTACTAGACCTGTGCGCATGTGTTTTAGGACTCCTTTCCAAACTGGAAGAGTTCAGGACTGGAATGAGTGGCAGGTGGCGGTAGGGTTTCTGAGAGAAAGAAAGGAGTTTCCCTAGACTGCTCTGTTTTTCTGTGTATATGTTCCATTTTTAGGAATGGGTACAAATTTCAGCTAAGCTGGGGTCCCATGATCCCTTGCTACAGAGAACAGAATCCCTAGATTTATCTACCTCACAACCTCAAGGTTCTAGCTGGAATTGACTTGATAGAGTCAAGTTGCCTAGCTCCTGCTTTTCTGTTTCAGTGAATCCCCTGTGATATATACTAACTCTTATGGCTCTAGGGAGTCAGGCTGAGAGAAAGTCAGATGGAGAGGGACAGAGGTAAGTTAGCTGGTTGGGCTGAAACCAAGGTTCAGGCAACTCAGATTTTCTAGCACTATGGGCAAAATTTTCCTCCTACTTTTGACTCTCTACCCCTCTATGCCTCATAACCAAAATGCAACTTATTGTAACCTCTTTTATTCTTTAAGTCACCAGAGTGAAACTAAACTCATCTTTATAGAAATGTTGTTTGAGGTTGTCGGTGAGGGTTCTGCTGCAGAGAAAGTGCTGATCCTGGGCAGAGTTTTGCATCTAGCCATTTTATGAACAACTTTTTTTTTTTTGCAAGGTGGCACACTAGGTAACTTGAAGCCTCTTCTACTACAAAATCTTTAGAACTGCTGAAAAATATAATGCAGCCTGATAGACTCTTTTAAAATGCATAGTTGAGTTTATCCAAAGGTCAGGAAAAACCCCAGAGGACAAAAATGAAGAGGGATCTGAAAACCAAGGCAGTAAGCCTATGAACTGATGCTCCATAGGCAGTGACTTAGGGACTTGAGTTTTTAAACTCTCATGTAGGGACCAGAAGCAGGGATTTTGGCTCATATTAAGTGAGAAATTGAAATAGAAGTGCCCACATTAGATGGTCCTGAAGAGGCTACAAAGAAAGAGTAAAATGAAAAACATGTAACTGCGGGATCCCGCCCCACAAGGTTGTGAGATCTCCTGAAGGAGAGACGGATAGGCGAAAGACAAAAACATTATACACGGACACCTGCTTCTTGAACAGATGACAATTTAATGTTAGTTAACACAGAGCTTTTATACCATTCGTAAAGGGGCAAGACAAAGAAAATTCCTTCACGTGCATATCCTCTACAAGTTACCACCATCTAGTGGTCTTAGCAACAAACAAGCCAAGAACCCTGTAAACATTCAGACAATGAGTCTTATTCATAAGGCCAAAGATTATAGTTTTAGTCCAAAGTCCCGAATTACAGTCCTTGAACTGTCTCAGAAAGTTTAGCAGTAGTCTTCCTTCCGGGGCTTTATGCCCTTCAGAGCTCTGTAATCGCTTTTGTTGTCCAGGTGTCTTCGTTACTTTTCTCTTATCCTGCAGTGCTTGCTTCTAAAGAAAACTCAAAAGAAGCTTTTAGTAATGTTTCCCAGGCCCCCAAGGTTGTTTTCTGTCTTTAGCTAAGTTGTCATAAAAGTGTCTGATTAGTATATTATGAGTTCAGTGAAAACCCACTTTACAAATGTTGACTTAGAGTTTTAACTACTGAATTAAGTAAAAACCTTAAAGATAATCTTTATCCTAAGTCAGTGGAAACATTGTTATAAATCACCTACATAACTCCTAGATAAGTGTTAGAACTTATGAGCTCATAATAAGCTTACTATAAACTTGTGCTTCTAAAGAACCTTATGTCTAAAGACTAAACTGCATAATCCTAAATCAAATAAGGAGTGAATAATCTTATATCATTTATTACTTAAGCAATATCTAGTAACTTATAACCAAGTGAAAGAAAGCATTCTTGATGTGCTTCAGAGTTTAACCCTTGCATATGTTAGAAAAGGCCAAGTGGCATAGTGGGAAAAATGGAAAAATAAACCATGATATTTCCAGGTTAGCTGTGATTCTTCGCATAAACGTGCCATCTTCTTCTTCCACGACTGCACAGAATTTCTTCAACTGTATCAACAGCAAAGTTGGAAGACAGAAGGGCCTCAGCTGCCTGGGCTCGCTTTGCGGCCAGGGGTCCTCAGTGCGCCTGGACTTTGTCATCAGGCGGGCCTCCAAGGCTGGCTCCCAACATATAACCATTAGTACAGGCCAGCATCAAGGAAGCCTGTGCGACTTAAACTGGATGCAGGAAGAATTCTCCCAGGGAACTCATGTCATATCCACAGGCGCAGTTTTGTGATTGTAGCATATAGTTTCCTTTGGGTTTTAGAGCAGCCCCAAACATCCCTGCCTATTTTCCCAGTATCCACTTTGTATTTCTCTCTGGAGTCCCCCCACCTTTCCCCAATAACTTGCAGAATTCCTGTGTGTTACTGTGTAGAGCACTTTTGTACCTTTTGACCTCAGCTTCTGTACACTTCGATTTATCTGGGGTTTTTCTTTTCGTAACAAAAATCACATGAACCAATCAAAGAACCAATATTCTGAGTTGTTGCCTTCTCAGAATATGAAGGTGTTAACCTAAAAGGAAGAAGCTGAGGCGCAGAATTAATGTAAGTAGAGAGTTCATTTGGGTCAAGCTGGAGGATTGCAATCCTGGAGTATAAAGTTCAAATGACCCTGAATATATACTTCGATTAGCAGCAGTTAATAGTGAATTTTTAAAGGAAAATAAGAGATAGTTCCTGAGTTGTTTACCGAGAATTTGCATTAAAATGACATAAGTTGTTGATTGGCTCTTCAGCAGCTAGTCAGGAACAAAATGACTGTAAACAGTTGTCCCCAGTCACGGGTGCAGAGGTGAGAGGAGTGTTGGGGGAGAGGGAAGTAATGACTGAAGTCCCATACTTGTGCCTTTCTGGGCCTGTCTACCTCACATGGCTCAGACTGCTCCGAGCTATTTTTCTTTTCTTCAGGGGGTTGCTACCACAACCCCTTTAGCTTTGTTTTGTTTTTTAAGTAGCAACTGTCCTTTTTTCTTTAATTCTACTATCGGTTCAATTAACTATCTCTTGGGGGAAAAAAGGGAAGATACTCAAAGAAAAAGGGACAAAACAATTAACTAAATTAAAATGAGGGTTATGTAGTAATTACACTTGAACTTTTGCAGTTCACAATATGCTGTATTACATACATACATTACATTCATTACATACTGGAATGAAGTCTTAAGAAAGTGAGACATCAACAGAAAAGAAACAAAAACATTTTCTTCCAGAGTAGTGAGATTTGACTTGGTTAAAAATTATTCTAACTAAACTCACTGGTTTCCTCTGTGCTCAACTAGAGTTCTTAAAGTCAGTCTATTTAGAAATTCTCTATTTAGTAATTAATAGAGATATGCTCCCAAGTCCAGGTCAAGGTCTTTACTGACTAGAACCTAAGCAGGTCACCTAGGGCAGGGAAGGATTTTAGTTTTTGGAAACTTCAAACACTTTTTGAAGTTGTATTTCAGAAGAATTTCTTAGTAATGTAATTTTTATAGCATCCATAGTATAAAGCCCTAATTTAGGAAAGGCTTGCATGGTGTTTTCAAATATTACCAGTCCCCAAAGGATGATATATGTGTAATGTACAAGGAAGGAAGTGGTGGGAAAGCGAAGTAAGCACACCATGGTTGCTGTTTATAAGAATATTCTGAAAAGAGCCACTTGATGGCAGCAAAAGGCGTGTTTTCAGCACTCATGGACTCCTTAATGAATCAGGTTTTCTTCGACTGAGAAGGGAATTTTCCCCCTTCTGAATTTCTGAAATTTGGTGTTGAAATATTTGCTGCCTTGTTGTTAATGGGCTTTTTGGAGAAATCTACATAGTGAACTTTGTAATAAGCACTTATTATTTTGTGATGTGCTTGGTTCCGTCTTTATGTTCTAAAACAGGTTTAAATAGCAGCATGTGAACATCTAAATGCATACATATACATCTGAGTGTTTATAGACCTATTCCTGTATTACAATCATAAATTCATCTGGGAACTGGAATAAGTTGCCAAAGAGTGCATATAACAGCATTTAGTTCAATATATAAAGAAGCTGATGTCTTCTAGTGTTAATTACAAGGAAAAGTTTTATTTTTTTTGATACAAAGCTTTTTCCAGAGAATTACTACAAATATGAAATAATACATCAATATGTGTTAAGCATTGAAGAGAAAGAAACTGGGAAATAAGACAAAGTGGTGCAAGCAATTTTGAAAAATAAGTATTAGTATTCATATTCAGAACCTGAACAAAATGAAGGTATGAATTAGGTAGTGCATATGCTAACAATGGAATAGACTGTCTTTCTCTTCTGTTTCCTTTCTGGTAAGTTTGATTAAGAAATAATATGGAGAACTCATCTGGCTAACTGTGGTGAATACCCTCAGTAAGTGTGATCTGACAAAGGCAGGCTGCATCAAGGGAGGTGGCAGGAGAGAGTATTTGAAATGGACAGTCTTCTAAAATCTAAAATACATGGTTTCTGTGTACCAGAAGGGCATCAGAAGCAAGCAAGGATGAATAGGAAACAAGAACGAGCGAGAGGCTAGCATAGACTTGGAAGGCAGGAGGAAATTGTGCAAGATCTAATGAAAGTCCATGCACAAAGCTGACTTAGGCCTTAGCTGCTGGAGTTCTTACATTTATCCTCGATTTAAAAAAAAATGGCCAATACCATGGCCCATAAATGTGTCCACACATTGCATCAGAAAAGATTCTGATTTACAACTTGAGTTTCTGTTGCCAGAGGTATAGGCTTCAGCACATTATTTTTCCCAAGGCTGAATTAGCCTTTAATGGAAAAATTCAGGGTGAACTTTCACTCCAGGCAGTAGGTTTTGTGTGTGTGTGTGTGTGTGTGTGTGTGTGTGTGTGTGTGTGTGTGTGTATGTGTGTATGCGTGTGTGTGTGTGTGCTAAGTTTATTATTTTCAACACCTTCATAATGCTTTAAGATTACTTATGCAAACTTTTTTCCTCTACTAATCATCACTGATCTAGAAGTAGGAACCCAGGTACACTTTTAAAAAAACTGTTAAAAACCTTGATTTTCACCTGTTGTTGCTCTTCAAGTAGAAAGTTGGTTGATCTGCTGCCATTGTTTACACTGGGAGCTTCCTTCTAAGGCAAGAATGTTTGCCTGTTTCTAGGTGTTTCATTTGGGAAATGGTAAGAAAAAATTCAAATAATCTTTAATAATGTTACACTATAAAAAGTCTAAACTGACAAAACTACTGAAGAACAAAGCTAGCAATTTGAATTGTAGTAAATTAAAAAAAAAAAAGAAATGTAATATTCTTTCCAAAGGTACATAAAGAAACATTGCACTTAAGGGTGAGTAGAGAATAGAGGTCTGGGAAGGGCTGAGGAGCTGGGGTGGGGAGAGAGCCGAGCTGTATGTTTAATGAAGCCCCAGAAGTCCTTGAGTCAATAGCTGAAAAGCTTGATTGGCTTCTCACACAAGGCTGGATGCAAATTCTGCTGGAGTGGTGCTTTAGATAATTTGTTGGCTTCACTCTTAATTAGGCTAAACATTGACTTGCTTGTACGATTAATTCACAATAATAGCACAATTAATTACTAAGGCTGGGAGTAAGGGCAGAACTGGTTGCCGAGAATGGGATGGAGAGAATAAAAGGTGGAAACGAATGGCTGAGTCTGGTCAAGAGGGTTGACCCAGTAGGGCACCAGAGGGAGGAAGGGAGCAAAAGAGAGAGAGAGAGAGAGAGAGAGAGAGACCGAGAGAGAGAGACAGAGAGAGAGAGAGAGAGAGAGAGAGAGAGAGAGAGAGAGAGAGAGAGAGAGAAAGCAGTAGGCTACAATTTGCTGCTTTTAATACTGTTGGTTCCACATTAATTGGTTTTGATAGTGCAAAGGTAAGAGTGCAGCATATCCAGATTATCACAAATTCAGTTAGTGTCTGTGTTGATGACGTTTTAAAACTAACGAAAAACATAATGTTTCGTCCTTGTTACTCTGTGTGACTGCATTATTATCTATTCAGAATCGACATTGATTTGACACACTTAAGTCTGTGATCATTGCTCAGAGTTGCTCACTCCAATTTGCTCATTAAACATTTTATCAGCTTGTTAAAGGGGAAAAATTCAGATTCAGGATGTTAGCCCTATCTTACCTACATACTGGCAAAAATAAAGCAGACAAGTTACACAGTTTCCCTATAAACGAATTGTTGTTATAGGGTTGTTAATGTCCCTATTTTCACATCAGCATCATCATTAATCTGGGGGACATACATGCTTCTAAAGTGGAGGAAAAAAACTAAATTCAAGGTCACCAAAAATTTCAGTTGCCATTTGCTTTGTTTTGTATGGGAGATGGTATAGAACTGTAGAAACAGCATGACTTACCCCCCCAACATCCTTTAGCCATGTGATCTGGAGTAAGCCTCACTTTCTGAACCTCAGCTTCCTCAAGTGTAAAATGAGGATGTTAAATACCCACTTTAGGGTTGTTATGACAATCAAAGAAGGGAATGAATGCAAAGCAATTGGTATGATGCCCACCACATAATGAATTCCTGATGTTAACAGCCCATTAAAATAGAAAAAATAGAGCCGGGCTCGGTGGCTCAGCCTGTAATCCCGCGCCTCTGGGAGGCTGAGGTGAGTGAATTGCCTGAGCCCGTGGGTTCGAGACCCGCCTGGGCAGCGAGACCTCATCTCTACAATAAATCAAAAAATCAGCCGGGCATGACAGCACGTGCCTGTAATTCCGGCTACTTGGAAGGCTGAAGCGGAAGGATCGCCGGAACCCAGCAGGTTGAGGCTACGGTGGCTGGGAGCGGCCACTGCACTCCAGTCTGGGAGACAGAGTGAGACGCCAACTCAAAAAAAAACCAAACAAACAAACAAAAAAAAATAGAAAAAATATATTTTAGTTTCTCACGTACTTTAGCTCTCAATAAATATTAATTTATAATAATAACAATATGTACTTTGGCCATTATAGTGAAATGATCAAATTTATGGTAATAATCTTATTATTAAATCATTATTATACAGTTATAATAATTATTAATTTAATGCAAAATGCCCAAATGAATATCTGACACCAGTGGGTCTTCAATAAATATGAATTTCCTTTGCCATAGTATTTAATGTATAATCTTAAAGATTATTATGAGGTGAAATTAGCATATGGAATATATGACACTTTGCTCAAATGCTATTACACTGCATGTTTATAAATATACATAAGCAGTTCCTTGTTTTATTTTCCATCAATTAAAAATAAATACCAGAATCTACTCTAGTTATTTATTAGTGTTCAGAAGAGAATATCAAGTGTTATACTAAGTAAACTAAATGATTATTTGCTAATTTTTTTACCTTTTTTAAAAAGGGAAAATTTGATGAAATTATGGATGATATCATGGGAATTAATGACATAGCAGTCTATGTGTGTGCATGGGTGTTTGTTATCTAGAGCCCAAAGAATGAGTACTTTGTTCCTTTTCAATTTCTTCTTCCCAGTGGTGAACATGTAGGAAATAATTACTTTCCAGACATAAAAAATTGATGTGTATGATGATGTCCTGAAGGTCAAGGTTTACCAAAACATATACAGTCTAATCTAATAAATTAATAAGGTGTGTCTTAGCACTATCTGAGAAAGTGACATTTGTGTGACAAGTTATCCCATTTGTTACCGATTAATCCTGTAGTTATTTTCAGGGATTAATGACAAATAGTAAACGTTTATTAGTAAAATATTTTATTATTCAAATGTTTCCCTGTTAAGGTAACTAGTTGCAGCACAACTGTCTAAACTGTCTTTGCTGCTGAGTTAGGAATGTCTACAACCTCTTCTACTTTTTCAGCACGAGGTCAGGCCAGAAGATAATGCCTTTTTCATGGTGGATTTAAGTGAACTGACTGTGCTTTCTTTAAGAAAAGAATGTTTTTAAATTGGTTAACTTCTCTCTATTTCAGTTTCTTTTTGGCAAACACCAGGGAACTTTGACACTCTGCTTTTTCTTTCTTTTCTTTCTCTCTCTTTTTTTAAAACAAATATACCTAACATAATTGACTAAGTTAGTGTCAGAAGACATGGAATTATGGAACGTGGAAAAGCATAACATTTGTAATAGAAAGTTCCTTAGAAATGGGACTCAAAGTCTGATCCTGATTTAAGTAGCATATTAAATGAATATTCTTACCTAATTAAAAATCTTCTGCTTTATGTCCTTTGTAATAAAGTCAATAGAATAAAAACAAAATATGAAGACAGAAAAGAGAGTATTGGATTTTTATGCATATTTTATTGCCTACATAGTTTAACTTTCATTCCCTAAGACACATATTTTAAAAGATTAGGAGGATGGTTCCTAGGTATATTTCAAAGCCTAAATTAGTCAGCATCCTATGTAGTAACAGGAAAGACTATAGTAGATCATGTATAAAATGCTTATATGCAAAGAAATAGCAGGTTTCATTGCTACCATATCATGTCAGTATTTGATTGCTTAAGTATGGGTAATATATTTTCTATATAAGCATGTTCTGTTATTTTGAATATATTATAAAACAGTATATATTATTCAATATATCATGATATATCATATTTATGTATGTATATATAAAATCCATTGTTAGGCAGTAAAATATATTTATTGTTAAAGTATTTCACTTTTATCAGAGAATGCTATGTACAAACTTAAGGTTAAGTAGCTAAATTAAACCACTGTTGATAAAATGCTATGAGAAGTAACAGAGATATGTTTTGAAACTTAGAGCGGCATCTTAATCAAGTATGTGGATATATAGTTCATAAAACTGAGAGGTGAACAGATTTCACAGGATAGGTCTTAAGAGAACAATAAATGTGATATTTCTGTTGGGATCATATCAAGTTAAAACAGGGCTCAGTGATAAGGAGATGAACTAGGAGAGAGGGTGACCTTGACCATCACTTTACAAGTCGGTTTAGGGTAAGTTTATGCAAATTTAATGATATAAATTAGTAAAGAAACTAGATTTGTGCACCCACTTGGTGAATTGCTTCCAGAGATTTCACATAATACCTAGACCCCTCAAGCTTTGGAGGGTTCTTAATTCAAATTCCAATAGCCATTTCTTCTTATGTTTCTTAGGAACAGGGTCTCAAACAGAATCAGAGCCACTGACACTGTTGATCTCTTTGATCTCAGTCTCATTGATTAGAATCACATTTTCTGAGCACTTACTTTGGGCACAATTACCAGTTATAGTTTAAAGACAGATGTCCTTGAGATCAAACAAGTATCCAGAGTTGGTTCAGGAAGTAGATCGTAGACACTCAGACAATAAGTGATGATGGGTTAAAAATACAAGGTCAAGCCGGGCTCGGTGGCTCAGCCTGTAATCCCACGCCTTTGGGAGGCTGAGGTGAGTGGATTGCCTGAGCCTGCGGGTTCGAGACCCGCCTGGGCAGCGAGACCTCATCTCTACAATAAATCAAAAAATCAGCTGGGCGTGTTAGCGCATGCCTGTAATTCCGGCTACTTGGAAGGCTGAGGCGGAAGGATCGCCGGAGCCCAGCAGGCGAGGCTGCGGTGGCCGGGAGCGGCCACTGCACTCCAGTCTAGGCGACAGAGTGAGACTCCAACTCAAAAAAAAAAAAAAAAAATACAAGGTCAGAATTTGGAACTAGAAGATCCAAGTCAAAGTTGCGAAGGTTGGAGATCCAAGTCAAGACTGTCATAGGAATAGACTAAACTCATGAATTACTTAGGAGCAGCAAGGTGGAGCTAAAGTTCGGAGTTTTGGAGGACTTAATGAGTACTGTGAACTCTCTTCCCCTGGTCTCCCTAATTTTGTATACAGTATGAGAGAATGTATGAACTCCTAGTTAAGAGCCATTGAAGTAGGTATCTCAGAATTAGAATACAAAGCAGGAGAGCCCAATGATAAGATCTTAAAACTAAGATATATCAGTCAAGATAGGTTAAACTATGCCTCAGTAACAGCAAATCTGAAAATCTAGTGGCTGAAAATGACAACGTTTGTTTCTTGCTCACATGACATTTTTAGTGTGTGTCACTTGGGGGGCTCTGCTTCTAGTCACCTTTCCTCTGGGATCAAAGCTGAAATAGCTATAATCTGGAAGGTTGCTAGTAGCTCTCAGGAGGTCTCAGAGCCATGATTGAACATTCTGCCTGGAAGTGACATATATCACTTCTGCTTACAAGTCTGGTTACTAATTATTTGGCCCTAACCAAGCTCAAGGGAGTGGTAAGTGCAGTCATACCATGTGTCTGGAAGGGGAAGAACCAGAAAATTTCAGGAAAAAAACACTACTAAGTACCACATGGGACCACTCCTATCTCAGTTAGGAATAGATTATATGCTTTCTAATATCCTGCTTCTCTTTCCTAAATACAATGTCTTTGACATCCTTCTCCATCTTCTAACATACAGTGTCTTTCTTCCTATGAAATATGTAAAATGATTTTTAACAAATCATCATACCTATGGTTTAGCATAAAAGACATGGATGCATTTCACATCAAAATTTATCCATTGACCAATCAGGATGTTTAAGTCTGCGATAATTGAACAGAGGAGAAATCTATTTCTTCTGGTTTGGTGAATACATCCCTTCTGATGGGGACTTCTCATGACATTTTTGTTTTAAATTCTTTGAATATTATCTTTGGGTAAAAGAAATAAATAAGTTAAAACTACTGAATTCAAGAGAAAAGGTACAGATCAGTGGGACCTTATGGAGATATGGATAAAAATGTATACTAAGTCAGGAGCTCTAAGATGTTTTACCTTCTTATGTCTACAAAATTGAAATGAGTCAAGAACACAGCTGGAATTTGATCAATTACAATAGAGGCTCCAACTGTGACTGAACTTTCCCACTCCTTCTGGTTGCCCTGACAACAGGGCGCTCCCTTCCCATGCTAGTAATGTTACAGTGTAAAATAATTGGAGATGGAGAAATATATGTTTAAGTCAACTCCCACTTCTGAGTAAGTTAAGGGAGGAATTTGCTGAAGGCAAAGAATGAGGTCATAAAGGGAAGAATAATTAAATAGCTCCCGATCTTAAAAGTTTCTGTGCAAATCAGTGTACATAGTATATATTTTCCCTGATTTGGGGTGAAGTAAGGGTAGATAGTAAATCACATGACTGTATATCTATATGATGTCTTCCATTACAGCCCAGAAAAAACACTGGACTGGAAAATCGTGACCTGTGTAAATTGGGTTAGAATGGAGTGCTTGCAGTGCTTGCTCTGCCTACTCTTAAAGTTACCCAGAAAGTTCTCATCTGCCCAGAAGGGTCAAGAAGGAGTCAAAACAGGCTTGCCCATGTTTTTAAAAAAATACATTTTGCTTACTTTCTTTTTGATGTTGCCCTTAGGCATATTTTATTTTTACAAAATATATCTGTTCAAATTCTGCTCAATGGTCTGGGCCTTTTCTACTTTTATTCAATGAATGTCAAATGTACACCACTGATAAAACTAAAGATTAGGAAGGCTCAGCTATGAGCCCTTCACTCTTTCAATATTTATTTTCTCCCTCTCTGAACCTTTTCTACTAGAAAAAGAAGATGATACAAGATGCTTCCTCTAGTCCACTCTCTGTAGCTCCTAAAATAGCGCCTAATAAAAACAAAACATAAATTTTAAAAAATACACAGCATTATCTAAAAATAAGATGACTATGTAATTTATTACCCAAATGAAGACACTTTTGAAAGTGAAAGGGACTGCTGTTAATAATAACACAAAAGAAAAGGCATAGACTGTGATGTCTAGGGCTAATTTAAATGTATAGTCACCATACCTAAAATCAGTAGGAGAAAGTAGAGAGGTGAGGAGGGAAAGAGTATTACCTTGGGATGTTCTAGAAAGAAATCTTGACCTTTATGCACACTGAGTATTCATAGACAATTGAAACTCATTTACAGCCAAGTTCAGTACTGACAGGGGCCATGAGATTATTTAAAGATAAAAGCTCTTTTCCAGGAATAATTTGTATCAGGCTAAATATGTAGTAAGAATGAGTTACAAAGCCAAAAATAAAGTGATAGGAATTCATATCCATAGTGAAGCTACAGAAAAGACTTAACTGATTAACAAAGTTATTGTCAAAGTTAAGGACTCAGTTACCAATTTGATTGCATTTTTTGCGCCCATGACACTAGTTTAAGAAAATTAAAATCAGTTCCAGTTTTTCTTAAGGCAAACCTTTTATGTCTTGTTTCACCTCAGATTTCAATAGGAGTAAAGAAGAGTCCCTGTCATGTGAAAAAATGACTGTAACTGTGCAGCGGGCATCCTTTGGGATGGCCCCAGTGATTTCCACCTCTTGGCATTCAAGCCCAGCTCATGTGTATTCTTTTTTTCTTAAGTGTAGGTTGAACTCAGTAACTCACTTCTAATTAGCAGCATTTGCTAAGAGTGAAGGCATGCTACTTCTGAGGTTAGGCTAGCTTCTGTCTTGAGCACCCTTTCTTGCTCTCTTGCTCTTGGAGTTCTTACTCTGGGGGAAGCAAGCTGCCACATTGGGAGTATGTCATCCTGTGGACAGGCAGGACCATGTGACAAGCAACTGTCTCCAGACCACAGTCAGTGTGGACCTGAGGCATGTCAACAACCTCACGAGGGAGCTGGGAAGTAGATCTTCCCCACGTCAAGCAACAAGATGATTGCAGCTTCAGCCAATATTGTCATTATAGACTTGTGAGAGCCCTGAGCCAGGAGACCAACTAAATTGTGCTCAGGTTCCAGGCTCACAGAAACTGTGGGACATGCTTTCTTTTTTAAACTGATGTATTTTCTGATAATATATTCCCCAGAAGTAGATAAATACAGTTTTTAAATAGTGCGTTCTGTGGGATGAAATTGTATAGGAAGAAGAATGCATGCACACACACACACACACACACACACACACACACACACACACACACACATCTAGAATGGCCACAAAATCCCTATATATGAATGGTAGGAGTTTTCCCTATACTTTCCTTCATTCTCTGCACTGATTTTATTTTCTGTCCTATGTTCTCAATATCTCTCAATATCTTCTCCCACATTGATGGTAGGGGGACTTTAAAACAGTCCCATAGAATTAATTAGCAAATAATAAACAGGCATAAAGACCATATATTATACAGTGTATATTCAGGGAAAATATTACTGAATTTTCATATTGAAACTAGAGTTTTTCCTGTGAGTTTTCTTAAAGAGGACCCTCTAGAATACAGAGAACATCCTCAATGACATTCCTAGCAACGTCCTGACATTAAACAAAACAGTGAATTTAAGCCAGCTGTTTCTTTTCTTTTTAGCTGTTTCTTTTCAAGTCTGTCAAAATGGTCTTTATTTCCAGTTTTAAAGACTAGCCTAATTGTTGGTATGGCACCCAAGTGGAACTTAATAGTCTCCAAGGACAACTTCTTGCATGTTTGACTTTTTCAACAATATCAAGCATCATGACAAAGGAGTTTGTCAAATTTCTTTGCAGATTGATGGTTGTCTTTTGGGGATGGTTTAAAGTTCTACTTGTGACAAAGAAAAAGGTAATTGGCAAGTAACATTTTAATTTTTTTCCAACAATATAATTCTGTGATTTGATGTCTAAAACTTAATTTTTAGAATTGTTTATTTCAATAAGGTATACATTCAGTTTGGAAAAAACTACTGAAGGAAGGTTAAGTTCAAGCTACTTCTCATACTATTCTGACTGTAGGGATAGCTAAAACCTTTGCAGATTTTAAAAAATTTCTCTCTTTAGCACAATATACGTTCTTAGAGGCATCAGTTTACAGGTGCCATATGCCACATTAACTTAGGGATAATGGTGTCATGTTGTTTCAGTTAGGCATATGAAAGTACCTGTATTTAAAACTGTTTCTAGACTTGGTAGTTTTTACTGCAGCCTGCACATGGGCCAATAATTCTTACTAGAATCACTTAACACTTTTTTGTGAGCTTTGTGTGACACACAGATTTATATGTATATCCTTTTAGTAGGAAATGAGTTTGAATTTTACTCTGAAAAGTAAGAATTATATTGCAAGCAGAAATATAAAAAGATACAATAAAACTGTTTTAGCTGGTGAAGTCACAGCATCACTAATCAAAGAAAGCACAACATAGACACAGGAATATCTTTTGTACTTTGCAGAATAAAGTAGAAAATGCCCTTTAATTGCTTTCAAGAAAAGACAGAAGCAAAATATTTTTTATGATAGATGTCGGTTAGTGTGCAGTACAGATTTATCATCCCTTTAAAAATTAATTTAGAATTACATTCCACCTTCATATGAAAGCCTTGGAGCCTTCTGGCATTCACCTTGCACTTCTTCCATTCTGTCATGTAGCAACTTGCTGATTATTCCCTCTCACACACTAAAAGTTTTCAGTGCTTGTCTCACAGTCTTGCTTTTTGCCATGAATCTTGTCATCATCTTAGGTAGGTGTATCCAAAATCCGCATGGTCACCTATGGCCTCTTTGTCAAACTATCCAGTGGATACTTCTCAATCTTTATTTTACTTGGCTTCTCTCTCTCCCATCACTTGACATTGCTCACTATCCTGCCTTCTTGAAATACTCTATGTCCTTGATTCCTAACTCCATTCATTCTCCTCTCTTTGATCTTCTCAAGGTACAGCAATCCCCCCTCATCCCTGGTTTCTCTTTCCACAGTTTCAGTTACCTGCAGTCAGAATATATTAAATGGAAAAGTCCAGAAATAAATAATTCAGTATTCTTAAATTGCTAGTTCTGAGTAGCTCAGTGAAATCTTGCACTGTCCTGCCTGGAACATGAATTATTAGATTTGCATTTCTCTGATGATTAGTGATGTTGAGCATCCTTGTTTTTTTTTTTTTTTGAGTTGGAGTCTCACTCCGTTTCCCAGGCTGGAGTGCAATGGCACACTCATGGCCACCCCAGCGTCGACCTGCTGGGCTGAAGCGATCCTTCTGCCTCAGTCTTCCAAGTAGCCAGAACTACAGGTGCGCGCTACCATGCCCGGATAATTTTTTTTTTTTAATTGTAGAGATGAAGTCTTGCCATGTTACCCAGGCTGATCTTGAACCCACAGGCTCAGGCAATTCCCTCGCCTCAGCCTCCCAAAGTGCTTGGATTACAGACTGAGTTACCGAACCCGGCCAAGCATCTTTTTATACACCTGTTTGTCATTTATATATCTCCTTTGGATTAGTATCTATTCAAGTTCTTTGCCCACTTAAAAAACTGTTATTCTTTACTTCTTTTTTGCTATTTAATTGGAGTTCCTCATATATTTTGGATATTAAGCCCTTATTAGATATATGGTTTGCAGATACTTCTCCCCATTCCATTCCACTGGTTTCTACTTCACTCTGTTTGTTGTGTCCTTTATAGTTTGGTAGTGGTCCCACTGTCTGTTTTGTTGCCCAGGCTTTTGTTGTCATATCCAAGGAATATATACCTTTTCCTACATGCTTTCTTCTAGGAGTTATTTTTTTTTTAATACAATTTCAGGTCTTACGTTTAAGTCCTTTAATCCATTTTGAGTTGATGTTTTGATATGGTGTAAGATAAGGTTCCAATTTTATTCTTTTGCATGTCGATATCCTGTTTTCCTATATCATTTGTTGAAGAGGCTATTCTTTCCTATTGCATATTTTTGGCATCCTTGTTGAATAGCAACTGACCAAATGTGTGTGTGTGTGTGTGTGTGTGTGTGTGTGCGCTTTATGTTTTATGGACTCTATTCTGTTCCATGATTATATATGTCTGTCATTATGCAGATACCATACTATTTAAATTACTTTAGCTTTGTAATATGTTG
The DNA here is from genome assembly GCA_027257055.1 of Cephalopachus bancanus. Taxonomy (NCBI): domain Eukaryota; kingdom Metazoa; phylum Chordata; class Mammalia; order Primates; family Tarsiidae; genus Cephalopachus; species Cephalopachus bancanus. Next base: position 6,962,868 of record JAPVLO010000076.1, read on the forward strand.
AAAATCAGGAAGTATGATGCCTCTAGGTTTATTCTTTTTTCTAAATTGTTCTGACTATTCAGAGTGCTTTGTGGTTCTATATGAATTTTAGGATTTTTTTCCCTATTTCTATAAAAATGTCATTGAGATTTTCACAGAGAGTACATTGACTCTATAGATTGATTTGGGTAGTATGGCTATTTTAACAATATTAAGTTTTTCAATTCATAAATGTGAGATGTCTTGCTATTTACTTAAGTCTTATTTAATTCTTTTATCAATATTTTGTAGTTTTCAGTGTATAAGTCTTTCACCTCATTGGCTAAGTTTATTCTTAAGCATTTTTTGATGCTATTGTTAATGAGATTGCTTTCTTAAATTCAGTTTTGAATAGTTCATTGTTAATGTGTAGAATCACAGTCGATTTTTTGTGTGTTGATTTTGTATCCTTTAACTTTACCATATTTGCCAATTTGTTCTATAGTTTTATTCTGGGCCTTTTTATGATTTTCTACATATCAGATCATGTCATTTGCAAATACAGATATATTTTAGTTTTTCTATGCAATTTGGATGCCTTTCATTTCTTTGTCTTGCTTAAATGCTCTGGCTAGAACTATTGCTGCTATATTGAATAGATGTGATGAGAGTGGGCATTATTGACATATTCCTAATCTCAGAAAAACTTTCAGTTTTTTATTACCGAATATGAGGTTGGCTGTAGGCTTTTCACATATACTCTTTATTGTCTTGCAGTAATGTGCTTCTATTCCTAGTTTGTTGAATTTTTTTCATGAAGGAGTGTGACTTTGTCAATTTTTTTCTGCATCCATTAAGATGATTATGTTATTTTTATCATTCCTCTCTTAATGTCCACATTAACTGGTTTTCAAATGTAGAACTGTCCTTGCATACCCCTTGGTCACAGGGCATGATCCTGTCAATGTGCTATTGAATTCTGTTTGATAGTATTTTGTTGTGAACTTTTGCATGTATGTTCATCAGGAATGTTGGTCTATAGTTTTCTTTTCTTGAAAGTTGACCCTTGAACAACATGGGTTTGAACTGTGTGGGCCCACTTATATGCAGATTTTTTTTTTCTACCAAATCCAGATGGAAAATATAGTATTTTCAGACCCTGCCTATTTGGAAGGTCAGCTTTTTGTATATGTGAATTTCACAGGACTGACTGCAGGAATTGAATGTATGTAGATTTTGGTATATACAGGGGATCTTCTTCAATATTTTGGAAGAAATTTAGGAAGATTGGCATTAATTTTTCTTTAAATATTTGATAGACCTCATCAGTGAAACCATCAGTTCATCTCTTTGTCTTAGACTTTTGAAAATTTGATCATAATGTGTCTCAGTGTAAATTTCTTTGGATTTCCCCTATTTGGGATCCACTGGGCTTCCTGGACCTGGATGTCCAGTTCCTTCCTCAGATTTGGGACTTTTTTTGGTCATTATTTCTTTGAATATGCTTTCTTTCTCTCGTCTTCTTCTAAAACTCCTATAGTACATAAATTGGTTCATTTTGATGGTATTCCATAAGTCCTGTAGGCTTTCTTCACTCTTTTCCATTTTTTTCTATATGCTTCTCTGACTTGACAATTTCCTATGATCTGTCTTCAAGTTTGCTGATATTTTCTTCTGCTTTATCTCATCTGTTGTTGAACCCCACTAGTGAATTTTTCTGTTCAGTTATTGTATTCTTCAGCTCCAATATTTCTGCTTGGTACTTTTTTTTACATTTTCCATCGCTTGCTGAAATTTTCACTTTGTTTATGCCTTATTCTTTAGATCTCATTGAGCATCTTTATGAAAATAATTTTGAATTCTCTATTAGGGAAATCATATAACTCTGTTTCGTTAGGATCAGTTTTAGGAGATTTGTCTTGTACCTTTGAAACACATTTTGCTTTTTCTTCATTTTCCTTGACATTCTGTGTTAGAGTCTGTATATTAGACAAAGCAGTCACATCTCCCAATCTTCACAGATTGGCCTAGTACAGGAGAAGCCCCTCACCAATTAGCCTGTCCATAGATTTAGGAGTCTTTCAAATCTTCATGCTAGTTTAAATCACTACCTTTGTTCTTAGCAATCTCCAGGTATGCCAGGTCCCATTGGCTCTCTGTGAAAGACCAGACAGAAGCTAGCTTCCCAGGTAGCCTCTGAAAAAATTGGCACATTGGGCTCATGGTTCAACTCTTTTTCTTCCTGGAAGAAGCTGGAATTCAGAGTTTTTGCCTGCTTTCTCTAAATTGGCTCAGGGGAGGGACTGTGGTGAGTGCTAATGTGTGTGTTTAAATTGCTTTGTTCTCAATGGCCCTCAGGCATCTAGAGTATTCAAGGTCCTATCAGGGCTCCAAAACAGGCAAGACAAAAGCCAGTGCCTCAGGCAGTCTGCAGAAAAATCAGAATATTAGATGTATAGCCCAGTCCTTTCTTTTCCTTTCCTGGGAGAAGCAGAGAACTGGGAGTTTTCTCTTGATTATATAACAAGGTGCTGGGGATAAGGATTATGGCAAGAGGATGTATCTAATGTTGCTGCCAGCTTTGATTTGGCTCACTTGATGCCCTCTTAGGGTATGGGAACTTCTCAGCTAGATTTTTAAAAAAGGGAATTGGCCTATGTATTGTTTTTGATTTGGTGTGTCCATGGGAAGGAGAGTCCAGAATTTCCTATTCTGCCATCTTGTTGACATTACTCTACACTGTGCTTCAATTGTCTTTTTACTTGTATATATTTCCCATTAAATTACTAGTTTTATGAGAGCAGTTTTACCAATGCTTGCCATTATTTTATTCTTCTCTTCTTCCTGAATACAGAGAAGATTTTATGTATATATTTTTGAGCCCGCTTGTAGTTAGGAGAGCATGTGACTGTAATCAGAAATGATGTGTACCATTTCTTGTTCCATATTCTTTTTCCTGATATATGGCTCTTCAGGTTGTTTTTTTTTTTTTTAACCCTGCTATGATGACTGAGAAAATGACATGTTTCAGATAGTAGAGTTTCAGTGTGAAGAGCCTCCATCAACTTAGGTCCCTGAGAGAACTTAGGCCCAGCAGACCTGTGTGGAAAATGTAGTAGGAGTGAAAAACAAATGTTTGTTGTGTTAAACCACAGAGATTTCTGATGGGTCTTATCACAGCATTTTTTTAATCCTCTTATGACCAACAGAGGCAGAGTTTATGTCTGTTATCTTTGCTGCAGTATTTATATCACCTAGTGTAGTGTCTACTTGGTATATAATAAGTACTCAATAAATATTTATTGTTTGAATAGATTTATTGGGCTTTATTTCCAACAGATGTATTATTTAGTACTTTACAAGTAATTCTTTTAAATGGCACTGAAATGAATGGAAATAATTAATATAATTCTAAATTGCTACCAGAGAATAAATGGCCTATATATACATATATAGAATGATCTTATAAATGCTTTAATGCTCTAGCACCATGGCACTACAATATCCATCAAAAGGTACACTACTGATCACACATTAATTAGGCACTTTGAAAGATTTTTTTTTCTAAGAGTGACGTGTCTACACAGCTACTGTGTTTACTAGTGATATTTTGCTTTTGTTCTCTGATTTCAGTCAGCCTTTCATAACTTTTCAATTCACTCATCATTTTGCCAGCATTCCTCCATGACAGGGAGTTTGCAGTTAGGAAGAAACTGTAAAGTTGCTTTACAACCAGAAGTTATTACTCTGAGTTAAGGGATGGATGCGTGCTTTTTTATTTTTATTTTTTTTGTCACATTAAGGTATTTTTTTTTATTATACATAAATGTTTTGGTATCTAAAGTCTAAAGCTCTCAATTTTAGACTTGGCTGGGTGGAATACATTTTTAATTTTAGTTTTCTGTGTTGCTTTAGCATACCTGGTTAGGGATGGTGATAATGTGGGCATAGAAAAAGTTCAAACTCGGTGTGTATCCATTAGCTGAACCTGGAACTCTTCCCTCCAGAGTGCAAAGGAATGGTTGTCTGTGCTCATTTTGACCACAGTGAGCATGAATAAGACATGTGCTCTGAGATGGTGTTCCAGATTTGTTATTATTTTCCTGTGCTTTCTTGTATTTTATCCTTATGATGACATATAATTTTTACTATAAATAAAAATGTCAAGGGAGTGCTATATTTTTTTCTTCATGTTTTCTGCTCTTCTTAAAAAAGGGCAAGCACACATAGAAGAACCAAGAAAGTAAAACTTTGGAATTGGAACAATGGATAGCTTTTGAAGGTTTAGGGGAGTTGGATAGATAGTGGCAGTAATTGAACAAATTCAAGTTTTTTCAGTAAGGTAGTCGAGGTTTGAGTCTTGGCTGTTTTTATTAGATGACTTGAATTAGGTAAGTATTTTAAATCTTTGAGACTCAATTTTTATTTGTAAACTGAAAAAAGAAATTACCCTTCTGGCTTGTTTTGGAGAGAACATGAGATGATTGATATGAATGTATTCCATGTAGTGTAAAGTGATGTAGTCTTTTCAACTGGATATTACTGTTGTTATTATTAATTTGTTTATCTCCAGAGATGTAGTGTTTAACATACTAAAAAGTGGCTACTGATTTGGAGTGTATTTGTCTGAAAAACCTGAAACAAGACTAGCAGCTCTTTGCAATGGCCTGTACTTTAACACTTTCATATACTTCCTGCTGCAAGGCCTGGTATTCAAAGCTGCCACAACAATTTTGGGTTCTTGGTTTTGAATTTGTTTCCAATACAGTATAATTCTTACTGGGATATTTTCTTAGGAAGGAAGTAAGCTGGAGGTGAACTTCTTTGACTATTCCTAAATCAGAATCATAACCCATTCTCATATGTCAAGTTTTAGTGACTTTTTGGGTAGCAGTAATTGCTTGAGTAATGAGATTTTTTAGAAGTGAAAAACTGCCATTTTGCATTTTTTTGCCAGCTTGGGTATATTATGAGTGGCATAGATTATACCACAATTGCATGTGACTTAGTCTTTTGCACAGAAACATTCTAGGACCAGAGAAGGGTGGGCTTGATTAAATTAAATCAAGTAACTTTTTCTATACTCTTTTGACTGATTTGACTTTAAGCCACAATATGAAGAGAATAGTTTCCTGCCTTTTACAGGCTCTGGAAAGATTTGTTTGTGTCATTTTACCTATTTTCTCACCTGACACAGAACTGTGGGTGCTTCATTATCTTTTTTCATGGACTTCAGTGTCTAGAGAAATTCTGATTGTATTTCTCCAGTGGAATCCTAATATTAGAGGTTTTTAAGGAAAATCAGCATTACTCAGACAACTTGTCCTTTTATAGGATAATATTAATTTGTTTGTTTAAAATTAAGAAATGCATAGCTGGGAATTATTCTTTGGAAAGTATGTTTTGTGGAGATCTTGCTCTATTTCTGAATTCTTGTCTCTTTCACATATTTTAAAAAATTGCTTAATGATTAAATATACTTTAGATTAATTTATACCTGATAGTAAGACCAATATTCCTTTAAATTTCTGTTCTTATTTCTCTTTATCTTCCAATCTGATAACTAAGAAAGGCAATATATCTGATCTGTTCCTTTATCTTACATTACCTTGTACTGGATGTACATTTTTGTTGTCTGTTATTCCAATTATCATGTATTTAATATAACCTCCTCAACTTTGGAAGTATAATTTTTTTTTTTTTTGAGTTGGAGTCTCACTCTGTCGCTCAGACTGGAGTGCAGTGGCTGCTCCCGGCCACCGCAGCCTCAGCCTGCTGGGCTCTGGCGATCCTTCCGCCTCAGCCTTCCGAGTAGCCGGAATTACAGGCATGCGCCACCACTCCTGGCTGATTTTTTTTATTTATTGTAGAGATGAGGTCTCACTGCCCAGGCGGGTCTCGAACCCGCGGGCTCAGGCAATTCACTCACCTCAGCCTCCCAAAGGCGTGGGATTACAGGCTGAGCCACCGAGCCCGGCTGGAAGTATAATTTTTCACTAAAAAGATCGTAAAGTAGACAATGATGTCTTCTTCTATGTTTATATATGCTTAATATTATTCATGTATCTGCTAATAATAAGCAATACTAAATAATAGTCTAGTTTCCTGACTGTTAGTTTTTACCCAGGAAAATGTTGGAAGAAGTCTAAACCCTGGAAAGCTCAAGAAGGTATTAAGAACCAGGACAATGTGTTTAACCTGTCACAATCAAAATACCATTCAGCATTTGCCTTCAATACTCGACAGCAAATGAATTTGTTGTTGCCTCACAAATGTCTTGCCTTACTACCACTTGTCTGCTTTTGTAACTCATCTTTTTTGTGATCTAGTTCTTAGCCTGGTTTTTGTCTTGTAAGTTGTCAGTAAAAAAATCTTTAACTGGGCTTGGTCTTTGGTTCCATTGTTCCTTTCTTTAACCTCAAAATCCCATTTAAAAAAAATTGTATCAAAGGGTATGATCAGGAAGACAAATTGTATTTGTTAAAGGAAAAATAAAATTAGTTCTATGTGTCCTTGGCTATACATATTTGTATTGGTTTTGGAGTCAAACTGCTTGAAATCCTGCCTCTGCCACTTTCCTAACTCTTTTATCTTGGGCTATAATAGTTACAGATAACATATATCAAGGCTTTACTACTTTCCAGGTACTGTTACACGATCTGTATGTATCATTTTATTTAATGCTCATGACAATCTTAGAAGGAGAGACCAACCACTAACAGAGGTTAAGTAGTTTGCTGCCAGTCATAGATGATAGCATATCAGGCAGCATCAGAATTCAAATGTAGGCTTCCCTTCTCCAGAGAACCTGCAGTTTTAGCCACATGGAGTTTTCCTAGCTATAAAGTAAAAATGATAATACTGTATCTACCTTATAGGATTATTTTGGTGATTAAGTCATAGAACATCTGAAAAGTACATTTTTTTTCTGGTTAAAACCAACCTATACATATCAAGCATCAGCAGATTCTCAGGGTACATAGCTTTCCTCATTATACAAACGTGGAAGCCTGAAACCCAATATCTTTGCGATACAATTCATTATTTTATACTGAAAAAAAAGCAGAAAGCAATATGGTTTTAGGATGACATGGAAAAGCATACAATGAAAAGGCCGATAGCCAGGTGACACTCAGCAGTATCTGATGGTATGCCTTAGAGCTCTGGAAGTGCCCCCGACTTCTTCAGCCTATCAGTCATTTGGATGATGGTAAAGAATGTGAGGGAAGTGGCTAAAGCAATCAATATTACACAAAGTCTCTATAGGGTGAAGTGATGGTTTGAAAGTACTAAGATTAAAATTAGGGACAACCTTAAATTCTACACTTGGATTAAAAGTCTACCAGAAAAACTCTTAACAGAAGTTTGTTTTTGGGAAGCTCTTAAAATTTTACCTGACTCAAGGCTGAGTGGGAATCACTAGTGTGACACGACTATTATAAAAGTGAATGCGAGCCGGGCTCGGTGGCTCAGCCTGTAATCCCGCGCCTTTGGGAGGCTGAGGTGAGTGGATTGCCTGAGCCCGCGGGTTCGAGACCCGCCTGGGCAGCGAGACCTCATCTCTACAATAAATAAAAAAAAAAAAAAATCAGCCGGGCATGGTAGCGCATGCCTGTAATTCCGGCTACTGGGAAGGCTGAGGTGGAAGGATCGCCGGAGCCCAGCAGGTCGAGGCTGCGGTGGTCGGGAGCGGCCACTGCACTCCAGTCTGGGCGACAGAGTGAGACTCCAACTCAAAAATAAATAAATAAATAAATAAATAAATAAATAAATAAATAAAAGTGAATGCACCAGGCCTTTGCCTTGCTGAACTATAGTGTGGCCATGTGTTCTTTGAGCTATGGCTGGGCCACGTTTCCTGGCTTTTGCCCCCTCCCCTACTTTGGGGAGGTAAATCCCTTCTTTCTCTCTTTTTCGAAATTACTTTCTAAATAAACTATATTTTCCAAACTAAATATGTATATATATAAAAGAGCTAATACAATCATAGATAGCATTGTTTTCTAAAATAAGGAAATTAATAGTGCTCTGCAGTATCAGATAATATCTAGCACATTTGACCACATTTCAGTTCATATTCTCAGTGGTTCATTGGCCATCTGCTTGCATTTGGAGGCCAGATCGCATGAATAAAGGCTTTTCTGACAATTTTGTTTGAGGAACTGTTAAATCTGGGTTTTAGCCTGGGGAATATTATCACTATCTCCAAATACTTGAAGAGCTGTCATGTACAATTGGGAGTAGACTTAATCTGTGTAGTGCCAGAGGACAGAAAGAGAAAGGATGAATGGATCACAGTTATGGAGAATCAGTCGGGGCTTAATATAAGCAAGAACACTTTAACTCTTAGAGCTATCTGAAACTAAAGTGCCTGTTTTCTTGGTATAGGAATGAGTTCCCTGCCAGTAGAAATGTGCAAGCAGTCACTAGATAAGCCACAAATCAGGGAGAATATACATAAGATTTCTGCTTTGGGGGAATGGTTAAACCCGATTACTTCTAGTGTTTCTACCAAGTTCAAAATTATTTAATATTATGAAAAAAAAGAAGACATTCATATTTGCAATAGAGAACAATATTGCCTTACAAAATAAAGTCTAAATGAAGAGGAAAGTGGATTCTACTACCAAAATAACCTTTTCAAGAGATGTTCACTCATATATGGAATCTCAAAGAAAAAAAGTAGGCATTATAGAAGCAGAGAGTAGAGCAGTGGCTACCAGAGATAGGAAGGGGAAGGTGAGGGAGAGGTGAGGTTGAGGAGAGAGGTTGGTCAATGAGTACAGCATTACAATTAGACAGATGGAAGAAGTTCTGGTGTTCTGTTGCACAGGATGCTGATGTTGGCTAACAGTAAGCTATTGTGTGTTACAAAATAGGTAAAAGAGAGACTTTTGAATGTTCTCATCACAAATAAATGATAAATATATGAGGCAATGACTTAGCTAAATATCCCACTTTGATCATTATGCAACATATATAGGTATCAAAACATCAGTTGTACCCCATAAATATGTACAATATAATGTGTCAATAAAAAATTTTTAAAAATTGTTTTTATCTATAAATAGGAAAGTCTGTTTATTATTTTAAGTGGAGATTACAAATGTTAGAAACACTAGATGTTAGGGTCTACTCAAATAGTTTCCTCAAGGAACACAAGTGATCAGAGGGGCCCAGGGTGAGTGTGGATCTAAGTAAAGGGAAATGGGGAAACGATTGAATAGTTGATTATATTGGTTTCTAATGTATTCATCTCCACAAAAAGGAGATGTCTGCTAGGCAAACTCAAAGTACACATTGGCTTGATATTACCACAAGAAAATATGTGTCCTGCTAAGAAATCCGCATACTCTTGTTTTCTAACCATTTCCTTCTAATTAAATTCATTTTAAAAAAGAACCTTGGATAAATTAGAGTTAAATCTTGTGGACTTATAAGCTACTTTACTTTAAGGGTACATTTATTTTTGCTTGGCTCCCCTATGAGGGTTTTGTTGCCCACATTTCTCATGAAGTACTTGTATTTTAAAATTTCCTATTTTGATTGGGTTTCTATAAATTAAAGTATCTGGGAAGACCAGTGATAAAGTATCTTTTAAAATTTAAGGTGAACTTATTTTTATTTAATTTTCTGTATTATATAATTATTTATTTTATATACTACCCTAAATATACTTGACAAAGTTTTGAGATGGCATCTTAATATTTTCTCCCTTAGTTCATTCTGGGGAAAGATTCCTTTTTCCTTTTTTTAAATTTTTTATTTTAAAGGTGTGAGATGCAATTCAGGATTAGGTATACAGTTGTTCATATGCAGGACCCTTGTTGATGAGGTGCCCCTCCTCCCCTGGCAGTTTCCCACTACTGCCAATCCCTTTCTTATAATATTATGATAATTGTTCAAGGAGTCTGCTTATGAGTGAGAACATGTGTTACTCAGTTCTTTGTTTCTTTGATGGATCACTCAGTGTTATAGACTTTAAGTCCATCCAAGTTGCTGTGAAGTTCAAAATTTTGTCTTTCTTTATGGCTGCATAATAGTCCATCATGTATATGTACCACATTTTAAAAATCTAAACGACTTTTGATAGGTAGTATACTTGATTCCATTTTTTTGCTATTGTGAATAATGCTGCAATAAACATGCATGTAGCCGGGCTCGGTGGCTCAGCCTGTAATCCTGCGCCTTTGGGAGGCTGAGGTGAGTGGATTGCCTGAGCCCGCGGGTTCGAGACCCACCTGGGCAGCGAGACCTCATCTCTACAATAAATAAAAAAATCAGCCGGGCGTGGTAGTGCATGCCTGTAATTCCAGCTACTCAGAAGGCTGAGGCGGAAGGATCGCTGGAGTCCAGCAGGCGAGGCTGCACTCCAGTCTGGGTGACAGAGTGAGACTCCAACTCAAAAAATAAATAAATAAATAAACATGCATGTATAGGTATTTTTTTCATAGAGAGATTTGAGTTCCTCTGGGTGTATTCCCAGCAGGGGGACTGTGGAGTCGTATGAAAGGTCGATTTTTAGATCTTTTAGGAATTGCCACACTGTTTTCCACAGAGACTTTACTAGTTTACACTCCTACCTACAGTGCAGAAGTGTTTCCTTTTCCCTGCATCCTCTCCAGCATCTCTTGTTTTTTGAGTTATTGATGATAGCCATCCTGACTGGAGTTAGGTGGTATCTCAGTGTCGTTTTAATTTGCATTTCTTTAATGACTAGTGAGGTTGAGTAGTTTTTCATGTATCTGTTCACTACTCGTATGTCTTCTTTTGAGAAGCGTCTATTCATATCTTTTGCCTACTTTGTCATGGGGCTGTCTGTTTTTTTTTCTTTTCAGCATATTTGAGTTTCTTGTAGATCCTAGATGTTGGGCTTGTGTCAGACATACAGGTGGCAAATATTTCTTTCCCAGTCTGTGGGCTTTCTCCCTGCTCTCTTGATGATTTCTTTGACTTTGCAGAAGCTTTTCAGCTTGATGAGGACCCACTTGTCTATCTTATCTCTTATGGCATGGGCACTTGGGGTTTTGTTCAGTAATAAATTGCCAGTTCTAATTTCCATATGGTGTCTCCTGCATTTTCTAAGGTTCCTATAGTTTGAGGTTTTATGTTTAGGTCTTTGATTCATTTAGAGTTTATTTTTGTGTATGGTAATAGGTAGGAGTCTTGTTTTAATCTTCTGCATGTGGCCAGTCAGTTTTCATAGCACCATTTACTGACTAGGTTCTCTTCTCCCCAGTGGTTGATAGTGGAGGCTTTGTCGAAGATGAGTTGGTTGAGAAAATGAGGTTTTGCCTCCAGAATCTCTATTCTGTTTCATTGGTCTGTATGCCTGTTCTTGTACCAATACCAGACTGTTTTGATTATTGTAGCTTTATAATAAAGTTTAAAGTCTGAGAGTGTGATACCTTTCACTTTTTTTCCCCCTGAGGATTGTTTTGGCAATTTGTAGTTGTTTATGTTTTCATATGAATTCCTGTATTGTCATTTCTAGAACTGAGAAGAATGCTACTGGTAATTTAATGGGTATTGCATTACTATCTGTAGATTGCCTTGGGTAGAATGAACATCTTAACAATGTTAATTCTTCCAATCCATGAGCATGGAATATTTTTCCATTTGTTTGTGTCATCTTTGATTTCTTTGAACAGTGTTTTGTAGTTTTTATTGTAAAGGTCTTTCACTTCTCTGATTAGGAAGATATCAAGGTATTTCATTTCTTTGTGGCTATTGTGAATGTGATTGTGCTTTTTATTTGAGTTTCTGTTTGCTTATTGTTGGTGTATAGAAATGTGACTCTCTTTTGCAAGTTTATTTTATTCCCTGAGACTTTGCCATAGTCATTTATCAGTGCAAGGAGGTTTTTGACAGATTCTCTTGGGTTTTCGAGGCATAGAATCATGTCATCTGCAAAGAGGGTAAATAATTGATTTCCTCTTTTTCTGTTTGGATACCCTGATTGCCTTCTCTTCTCTGATTGCTCTAGCTAGGACTTCCAAAACTGTGTTGAACAGAAGGGGTGAGAGTGGACATCCTTGTCTTGTTCCAGTTTTCAGGGGAAATGGTTCCAATTTCTGTCTGTTTAGCAGTATGCTGACTGTGGGTTTCTTGTAGATGGCTCTTACTATTTTGAGGTATGTTCCATCTATGCCTAGATGTTTGAGGGTTTTTATCAAGAAGGGGTGCTGGCTTTTATCAAAAGTTTTTTCTGCATCCAATGGTATAATCATGTGGATTTTGTTTTTATGTCTGTTGATGTATTTAATTACATTTATGGTCTTACAAATGTTGAACCAGGCTTGCATCCTGGGGATGAAGCCTACTTGGTCATGGTGGATGATTTTTGAGATGTGTTATTGGATCTAGTTTGTTAGACTCTCGTTGAGAAGTTTAGCATCTATGTTCATCAAGGGTATTGGCTGGTAGTTATCTTTCTTTGTTGGATTTTTGCCTGGTTTGGGTATCAATGTGATGTTAGTGTCATAAAATGATTTGAGGAGAGCTCTGTCTTTCTTGATTGCCTGGACTACTTTCAGTAGGATTGGTACCAGCTCCTCCTTGTATGTTTTGTAGAATTCTGCTAGAAAACCATCCGGTCCAGGGCTTTTTTTTGGTAGGTAGTTTTCTTATGACATAGTTGATATCCTGGGTTGTTATTAGTCTACTAAAGTTTTGATTTCTTCTTGTTTCAACCTGGGGAGGTTGTGTGATATAAGAAAGTCCTCCATTTCATTTAGATTTTCAAGTTTGTTTTCATACTAGTGTACCTAGTAATCTCTGATAATCTTTTGTATTTCTTCAGAGTCAGTTGTGACTTCATCTTTTGCCTTCCTGATTGTGTTTATTTGAGCTTTTTCTCTTTTTTTCTTGATCAGTCCAGCTAAGGGTCCATCAAACTTCTTTATCCTTTCAAAAAACCAGCTTTTGGTTTCACTGATTTTTTTGTATTATATTTTTGTCTTCTATGTCCCGAATTTGGACTTTTATTTTGGGGATCTGGATTCTTCTGCTGAAGTTAGGGTTTTGATGGTTTTGCTTTTCCAACTTCCTTAGGTGATTTGTTAGGCTGTTAACTTGTGATCTTTCCATTTTCTTCATGTGTGTTTGTAGAGATATGAATTTTCCTCTTAGTATAGCTTTCATAGCATCCCAGAGATTTTGGTAGAATGTTTCTTCATTTTCATTTGTTTCTAGGAATTTTTCAATTTCTGTTTTTATTTCTGTGTTGACCCAAGGGTTGTTCAGCATCATGGTGTTTACTCTGTATGTCTTTGTGGGTTTGGAGGGAACTTTGTTGGTGTTGATATTTATTTTTATTCCACTGTGGTCTGAGAAGGTGCATGACAGTATTTCAATCTTATGAAATTTGTTTATGCTTGATTTATGACTGAGGATGTGGTTGATCTTAGAGTATATACCATGTGGTATTGAGTGGAATGCATATTCTGTGGTTGTTGGGTGGAATGTTCTATAGGTATCATTTAAGTCCATTTGGTCCAGCGTCATATTGAAGTTTCAACCCTCTTGTTGATTTTTTGTCTTGATGATCTGTCTAGGGTTGGTAGTGGGGTATTTATGTTTTCAGCTATGATAGTATTAGAGTCAATATCTTTTTTTTAGTTTCCCTAGAAGCTGCTATATGAAAGTTGATGCTCCTATATTGGGTGCATATATGTTTAGGATGGATATTTCTTGTTGATGGATTGAACTTTTATCATTATGTAGTGGCCTTCCATATCTGTTTTAATTTTTGATAGCTTAAAGGGTATTTTGTCTGATATTAAGGTTGCAACTTCTGCTTTCTTTTGTGATCTGCTTGCCTGAAATTTTTTTTCCAAACTCTTTGAGTCTGTGAGTATCCTTTCTGGTAAGATGAGTCTCTTGAAGATGACATATTGTTGCATTATGACATTTTATCCAATTTGCCATTCTGTGTTTTTTCAGTGTTGCATTTAGTCCATTCATATTCAGGTTAATTATTGAAATGTGAGATTTTATCCCTGTCATGAGGTTCTTATAGAGTTTATTGTTGCTGCTGCTGTTTGTTTGTGTATTTGTTTGTTGTCTTTTAAAAAGATTTTTGAGTTGATTTATGCATGTTTTCAATCTTTTTCTGCATTCTTGTAAGGGGCATTGTTCTTTTTTTTCTATCTTCTGTGTTTAATACTTTCTTACGTGTTTCTTGTAGAGCTGGTCTAGAGGTGGTAGAAACCTTTAGGGATTGAATGTCTGGGAAGGATTTTAATTCTCCCTTGCTGATGAAACTTAATTTAGCTGGATAGGTAATTCTTGGTTGAAATTGTTTATCTTTGAGAACTTTGAAAATTGGACTACAATCTCTCCTAGCCTGTAGTTTTCCTGTAGATAAGTCAGCTGCTATTCTAATTGATCTTCCCCAGTAGGTAGTCTGGCTTTTCTGTCTTGCTGCCTTTAGAATTTTTTCTTTTATACCTACTTTGTGTAATGTGTCTAGGAGTTGGTCTTCTCATTTGTTGTCTTGCAGGGGTTCTCTGACTCTTTAGTGATTGAATGGTTACATCCCTGATGAGATGAGGAAAGTTTTCTTGGATAATTTCATGGAATGTTTGTTCCAGGATGGTCTCTGTCTCTCTATCTGCCTCAGGAATTCCTATTAATCTTAGGTTTGTCCTCTTGATATAATCACTCATCTTTTGGAGGCTTTGTTATGTCTTTTTAAGCTTCTTTTCTATGTTTTTAGCAGTTTGGGTTAGTTCCATATTTTGGTTCTCAAGCTCTGAGACTCTTCTGTTTGGTTAATTCAGGTTTCCATGCTTATCAGTTTGTTGTTTATTTCATTCACTGTATTCTTTATTGCTGTTATCTCAGTCATCAAATCCTTCATTCTTTCCTCTTGTCTCTCCTCATTTCTATTTATTCTCTCTATTAATATCTTCATATCTGGATTCATGATTTGAGACCAATGATTCTGGGACTCTTTACTGTTTGAGTTCTGAAGTCTGTATTTTCAGTTGTCCTCCCAGGAGTCTGTATGGGATCCATATTCTTCTTCTGGTTTTTCTTCATTTGTGTAGCTTTCCCCCCCTCCCCCCTTTTTAACTTCTTCTTTAATTCTGTTGTTCAGTGATGGGAGGATAGCTTTTACTTCTGTTTGCTCAGTCTCCCATTCTACCTGATGTAGTCCTCTGGCTTTGTTCAATTTTGAAGCTGAATTGGGGGTGGGAGACTATACTTTTTACAGTTTTGAGATTTGATTAAGGAGGGGAGCTGTGATTCAGAAGCTATCTGCAGATCCCAGTATCCGCTGACAAGTGTGTGGGCCCCCTGGAACCCACTTCCCACTGCCTTGCAGTCTGTCCATGCAGTGGGGGATGTATGTTTGCCCTCTAAAAGCAAAATGAGATAAGAAAAAGAAAAAAATGGAAAAAGAAAGGAGGATGACACAAGGAAGGCAGAGAGAGAGAAAGTGAGGAGAGAAAACAGACAGGCATACCAACTAAAATAAACAGAGGAACAACAAAGAGAAAACAAAAAGAATACAATCATACCAACAGACAAAAAGCCCCTGTTAATGTACTTGCCCTCATACCCATACACAAACAAAATCTAAAAAAACCCAATATTAAAATAACAGAAACAAAGCAAGTACAAAAGTGTAAACAAAACAGAGAGAAGTAAAATAAAATAAAATAAAATAAAACAAAAAAACCCAAACAAATGAAAAAACTTGCTCTGTGACCATTTCTGTAACTCCAGGTCCCTTTCAGCTACCACCTCTGCATTAAGGAGTGACTCCTGTTTTCAAGTTTCCAGCCCATTACCTCCGCTCTCAGCACAGGCCAATATGCTCTTGGTGTGGCTCAGATGCCCCATGGACTATTGTAGGAGGAGAATGAATCAAATCCAGACTTACCCAACTCATCTGATGCTGCTGCTGTCATGTCTCCCACTAAGATCTGACATGCTCCAACTCAAAAAAAAAAGAAAAAACAAAAAAGATCTGACATGTCTGTGCCTGTTCCAGAATGGGGGAAAGACGTCTGTCTCTCCAAGTCCAATAGGGTGATAACCTCTGGGTTCCAGATTGGGGGCTAGACAGAGCTGTGGGGGACAATGCAGGTTTTTGCCTGGTCCTGGGACAGAGAATGTGGCACCTGTTGGTGTCTCCTCACTGGCGGTGGGACTCGGTTCCAGATTTTCCTGCCCTGCCTTATCCATGATTCCTGGGACTTGTGCCTGGTTTGCTGCCACGGGTGATGGCGTAGGCCTGGTGCCAGGTGGTGAGAAGCAGTTGCTCTCTGCTGCCTCCTCTCAAGAGAGTCCTGAGAATGGCCGATGATCCTGCATATTGGGGGCTCCAATCTCAGAGCAGTGGTGGGTTGTAGTAACCTCTGGAGGAAAGCCCTGGGTGCATGACCTGAGTCTCCCTCAGATGGACCTTCACTCACCTACTGGCACACACTCACTCATGCAGAGAGTCTTTATGGACACTTGCTTTTGCAGAGACTCTCACAGCCTGACCTGTTCTATCACCATCTTGCCTCCTTGGCTTTCTTTTTCCTTTTTAAAACCATCTTGTCTGCTTCTCTCTTCCAGGAAAAATGACAACCCAAATCACTCTGTCACAATCTCTCCTGGAAGGTAAATTGTGAAAAGATTGATCCTTCTTTTACATGTTCTGTGATATTGCCAAACAGAAAATAGAGTGTGTCCATGCATTATGTATTTTGTTTAGGATCTCAGCTATCAAAGAATTGAGTTATTTAAATTTCCAGAGAAAAGTCCTCTGACCCTTTTTATATGCTACCCCATTTTTCCCTGGCCAAGTATGTCCTTAATTTGTGGATTTCCAAGCAACTTACCAGATCTAATTCTTAAATTCCTACTATAAAATTGACTATATTCTATGCAACTGAAGGAGCTGCATAATAAACCACCTCAACATTTAGAAGTTTATGGCAACAACCATTTTATTTGCTTATTATCTGTGGGTCAGCTGTTCAGGCTGGGCCTAGCTGGGTTCTTTTGCTTATATCAAGCAGTTTGACATGCTTTAAGATGACCATACTCACATGTTTGGTGTTTTGGGCTGTTGGCTGAACTACAAGTCTCTAGCAAACTTGTATAGACCTGTTCTCATGGTAGCAGCATTTCAAAAGTAGCAAGAGCAAGTTTTCAACACCAAGAGGGCAAGTCCCAGGACACAAGCAAGTTTGAAGCCCTTGCTTGTGTCATATTGGCTAATATCCCATTGGTCAAGGCAAGTCACATGCAAAGCTTGTATTCTATGGGGAAGAGGACCACATGGGGCACAGATACTGGGAAGCAGAATATGCTAGGCATCATTACTATAACCCTCTACTACAGTATGTGTGTAAATTTAATTTCTTTGATGTGCTTAATTTTTGGTTTTGATCAATATAACATGAGAATTGCCATCATATAAAGTAAAAAGAGTAGCGTGGAGAGGAAGAAATTAATATACATTGAGAACTCATGATGTGCCATGAACTTTACATATGTTATCTGTTAGGTTAAAGTTCTTGATGCTGGGTCCTCCCTCCAAAAATTGTTAGACCCACTGGAGTGGGGTTGTGTGATCCGGTGCCATGTGAAAGATGCAAATATTTACACAGAAGTTAGAGTAGAAAATATAGTTTATTTAGGAAGTAAATTAGAGAGAGAGAGAGAGAAAGAGAGAGAGAGAGAGATTTACCTTCCTAAGGTAGGGGAGGGGGCCAAAGCTAAGAAAACATGGCAGCCACAGCGCAAAGAACACACAGCCAGACCATAGCTTAGTGGAGCAATGGCCAATGGCTGCTTGAGGCTGAATGCTTTTAAACATTCCCCTTGATATGGGGGCAGGTCGTTAAGGTGGTTGGGTGGTGGTGGTCTGCTCCACATCATTGCAGAAGGGACAGGTGATGGACAGCAGGCAGATGGGTAGGCCAGTCACATGACTGTTGTCATGGTGATGGGGGGTTGGCTGCGTCATGAAGATCATGAAAGGCTGATTAGGTGAACTTGGATCTTACAGTTGGAGGCAAATACTTGAGATACAAAAGGTAATTAGTACAAAACAAGCTGGGGAGGGGATTATAAAGCAATTATCAATAGCTACCTCTGAGAAACTGGTTCTGTCCTTGGCTAGTGATTAAAGGGTAAAGTAAAGTGAACTGCTAGAAAAACATGACAACCAGGCAATGTTAAAATGGCTACTCTTCATCTGTATTAACTCTGTGTTATGTTCTTTCATTATCTCATTTAATTTTGTAAACTTAGAGTGAAAAAATTGAGATGCAGAAAAAGTGAATAAACTGTTCAAAGTCACAGTTAACAATTCTCACTCCTGTCTACAAGGTGTTCCTCAAGGAACACAAATGATCAGAGAGGTCCAGGGTAAGTCTGAATCTAAATAAAGGGAAGTGGGAGCACTACTGAATGGTTAATTATATCAGTTTATTATATCCGCAAAGAGGAGATGTCTTCACATTGCCTACTCAACAAGCATAAAAAAAGAGAACAGAATACAAATATCAGTGATGGCACATATTAATGATAGCTACTGTTTCATAAACTGCTTTTATTTTTGTGTGTTGGATCACAATACATAATGGAATTGTTATCATTTTTCTTGGAAGCCACTCAGTTACCCTGTATAGTTTCCCACAGTCATGTGCAACCAGAATGGTCAGAACCATGGGGCATTAAAAGCATACTACTATTTTCTTACGCCTGATTTATCTGAAAGTTATACCATGACTACTTTGACATAGTGTTTTAATCAGGTGATGAGCACTCAACTCTTTCTACTGCAGTTAATCTCTTTTTATCAGCATCTGCTAACATTTCTTTGTGACTTAAAGAAATCATTACCTTAAGGAAAGATTTGAATTCTGGGGTGGAAGCAATTGGAACATGAATTTCCCTTATTGATAACTCTTGTGGGAACCAATAACCAACACAAGAGACCCTGAAATAGTTTGAATGCAATGCCTTGGGTTTAAACTGAAGCATTTGTTACTCAAATATTTTATCTGAAGATATAAGGGAAAAATATCTGTCACAACCTATTACTAATTCTTTGTTAATCTCATTGGTCTTCAATCACGCAAAATGGAATGTTCATTTTAAATCAGCCCACATACTGAGATATCTTTTATTTGCAAAATAAAACCATTCCACTAAATGTTGGAGGAGAGAGACTTTTAAAGAAATATCAGCAAAATAAGTTCCTGCGTGATGGCTTTATTTGAAACGTCTCCCTTTGAGATTTTTAAAAATATTTACTCACCATGAATAAGATTGGAAATTAATAAACTGAGAATCATTTGATAGAAAACAATGGGACGAATATGTCCATAAATTCCTACAAATCCCTGCATGCAAAGAATTCAGACAGTTACTTGAAATTCTCAAGAGTTCTTTGTAGATTGATTAGAGATTTTTTAAAGCCATCATCATCTGTGCTCACCATGTACAGTGTGGGCTGGAAAGTTATTTTAAAGTCATTTTATTGCAAGAAAAACAGCAGGATTCTGTCAAAGCCCCATGCTAGTAAAATTGCAATTAAACATTGAAAATTGCAAGGCCAAAGCTTTATGTTTATTTGAAAGTAATATTTGGACAAAAAAGATGATATAATTTTTTAAAAATATGGCCTATTCTAAAGAACCACTGAGAGACAAAATGGCTGGGTTATTTATAATGATATGTTCTGATAATATTCTAAACTTAAGAAGTTATAATGAAGAGCATCACCTTTTAGGTGTTCACTAAGATAGTTATTTTAAATGTGCTTGTGGGCTGTGCACAATGGCTTATGCTTTTAAACTCAGCACTTTGAGAGGTGGGAAGATCATTGGAAGCTAGGAGTTCAAGACTAGCCTGGGCAACATATTGAGACCCTGTCTCTAAAAATATAAAATATTAACTTGTCACAGGTATGAACCTGTAGGCCTAGCTACTTGGGAGGCTGAGGCAGGAGAATACTTGAGACCAGGTGCTCAAAGTGACAGTGAGCTATGAGTGAGGCCCTGCTTCTGAAAAAAAAAAAAAAAAAAAAGGCCGGGTTCGGTGGCTCAGCCTGTAATCCTGTATTTTGGGAGGCCAAGGTGAATGGATTGCCTGAGCCCGCAGGTTCGAGACCCGCCTGGTCAACTTGGCGAGACCTCATCTCTACAATAGATCAAAAAATTGGCCGGGCGTGGTAGCGTGCACCTGTAGTTCCAGCTACTTGGAAGGCTGAGGTGGAAGGATCGCTGGAGCCCAGCAGGTCGAGGCTGTGGTGGCCGGGAGCAGCCACTGCACTCCAGTCTGGGTGACTGAGTGAGACTCCAACTCAAAAAAAAAAAAAAAAGGAAAAAAAACAAGACAAAAGTTCTTGTGACATAATTGTATTTCTTTACTGATTTTATTTCCAAAAGTTGTTTTGTGTATAGAGCATTGTTTTGGGAGGAGAGATTTAGCAACAGCACTCAGCTTATAATTAGTGTCGGATATGTTAATAAAAAGTAATCAAGATGTTGGTAAGCAAAAGCTACAAACTGAAAATGAAGGTGATTTAGAAGAAGGCAATTTCTGAAACAAGCTAAGATGAACTAAGCATGGGAGATCCCAACAGGATTCCTGCTTTGGCTTGTTGTCCGCATTTCTGCCTGCTGACATAGGAGACCCTGCTGGAAAAACAAACTTTTAGTGAGAGATGCAGAGCAGGTACTTTATGTCGAAAGTTCTCTGTTGCTGGTTCAATAATAATTTGTTAATACAATTTTCTAATTCTGCTATACCTGAATTCTAAGTTGCTGTCCCACTTCTGATCTTAAATTTTCAGTTTTTGGTCACAAACTGTATCGAAAAGAAGTGAATCTTTGAATGCATGGCATTTATTTTAATGGGGTCTGGGATATAATTCATTAGGAAACTTTATTGGTTAAGGTAGAAAAAAATGATTGTGGAGTTATTCTTTATTCAGTTGTCTTAACACATATGCATATGCTTAAATTGTTTAAAGATTAATTGTTAATGTTAAAATAATAGAGGTTGAAAGCAACATGGATTAATTAAAGACGTTTTTGAAAATACTGAAAAATATAAAGAAGTAAAAGTCACCTACAATTCATGTACTTAGAAGTAGTCATGATTAACTTTCTTTTCTTTCTTTTTTTTTTTGCCTTCTCTTTTGAATGATGGTGTAACGGATATGGACTTAGAATTTGGCTATTATTTTCTTTCAGCACTTTGAAGATATTATTCTTTTGTCCTATGGCATCTATTGTTGCTGATGTCTTTATAAATTTTATTCCATTGTAGATATTTTCCCCCTCCATTACTGCTTTTTAAGATCTCTTTGTGTTTGAAGTTCTGCATTTCACTACAATACATCAAGATGTGGATTTCTTTTAATTTTCTTGTTGAGAATTTCTTGTGATTGCCAAATTTTAGAATTACTATCTTTCATGAATTTTGACAAATGGCCAACCATTATCTCTTTAGATATTGCCTCTAGCTCACCTCCATAACATGCTTTTTGGAATTTCAGTGAGACATAAATTGAGCCATCTCATTTTAGTCTCATATTCTATTGATCATTTTAGTCATTCTTTTTTTTTTTTTTTTTGAGTTGGGGGTCTCTCTCTGTCACCCAGACTTGAGTACAGTGGCACAATCATGGCTCACTGCAACTTCAAACTCCTGGGCTTAAACAGTCTTTCCTTCTCAGTCTCCTGAGTAGCTGTAACTATAGCATATATTTTTTTTTTTTTGTAGAGAGATGGTCTGGCTATGTTGCCTAAGTTGGTCTCAAATACTGGTCTCAAGCAATTCTGCCTCGGCCTCCCAAAGTGCTGAGATTACTGCATGAGCCACAGCATCTGGCTTCATTCCTTCTTATTCTCCATCTTTCTGTCTCTATATATTACATATTACCCACAGATGTTTTCCTTTTCACTAATTCTCTTTTCAAAACTCTGAACTGAATTTCTGTTATTTAACCTGTTAATTAGAGTTTACATTTTAGATAATTTTTATGTCCACAAGATTTATTTTGTTCTTTTTTAAGTCATCTTTTTTTTGTCTTTCCATACTGTTATAGGAACCCTCCAAATTTATATGTTGAAGTCCTAACCCCCAATACCTCAAAATGTGACTATATTTGGAAATAGGGCCTTTAAAGAAATGATTACGGTAAAATGAAGTCTTATGAGTGGACTCTAATCCAATATGACTTGTGTCCTTATAAGAGGAGGTTAAAACACCAGACATGAACACAAGCAGAGAGATGACCATGTGAACACACAGCAAGAAGATGGCCATCTGCCTGCTAAGGAGGGAGGCCTCAGAAGAAACCAAACCTGTCAACAACTTGATATCAACTTCTAGCCTTCAAATATGTGAGAAAATAAATTTCTGTTGGTTAAGCCACTTATTCTATGGTATTTGTTATGGCAGACTTAATAAACTCATACACACACTAGGATATTTTTAATTTAATTGTGATCCCTTTTTGATAGACTTAATTATTTTAAACATTTTAATTGATTTTCTAGCTTTTTGTTTCTGTTATCTTGTCTCTGTGATATTTGCATTGCCTTGGGTAGGCTGTATATTTTGTTGTGAATTAATCTCTCAGTGTTTTTAGTTAGTTTGTTTCTTGGGAGTCTTGTGTTCCCTGGGTCAGTTTAAAAAATAATAATTCATCCAACAGACAAAAAAAAAGGAATATTATTTTAGCTTGTATTATCTTAGGTACTAATGAGTTGTAACTTTTCATGTGCTTGTTAGATATATGCATTTCTTTTTTTGTAAAGTTAGGGTCAATGTGTATATTCATCTATGTAAAACAAAAACAAGTATATTAGTCAACCTACTTTTTGTTTTGATGATAAAACGTTATCTATTTCTAGGCTCTGTGTTATCTGCAAATTATAAGTCTTTTTTGGCTTCCTTCAGGAAGCTGAAAATTAAAATTCATTTCTGTATTTGTCAGGAAAACACATGAATGTTTGAAGATGGGGAGGAATCTTGTTTTCATCTCTATTTAATACCTGCAGTTAATCTCAGTAAACCATCAATTTCAATTTGTCAGGGTATTGTTATCATATTCTAATTTTGAATCTTCTAAGAGAATACATTCCTTTTTGGTTGAAATGCCTTTAGAATCTTTAGAAGCTTTAGGAAAGACATTAGTACTTACGAAAAACACGAAAAGTTGAAATATTATAATAGAAAGGTTTCCTTTAAAGGTCTTGTAACAGAGTAAAATAAAATATTGTGTGGGAATGGGTCTCCACAGAAGGGTCACACTGGGTTCACCTATGTATGTTTATATACGTAAAGTGCCTGACAGCATCTAAAAAAATTTTTTTTATGTGCTTATGTTATTTAATCCTTGGTTTAAAAGTACCCTGCTCAGAGGTAGAAGTATGAATTATAAGGTTTAGCTTATGTCAGTATATATAACACACATTTTTTCAAATTTTAATGACTTTGAAATTTGGCAGTGTCACAATTAATGACTACATTCATACAGTAGTTTTTTCATTTTTTTCCCTTCAGAAAAGCTGTTGTTGAATTATTGCATATTATTTTAGCATTTAGACTTGAGAAACTATGAAAGCATTTAGGCTTGAGAAACTATGGACTGTAGCGCATTGGAAAATTCCAGGAAAAAAATTGCATCAAATATCGAACAGTAGTTACTAGTGAGAATTGCATGGGATAGATGGGGGGAATCAGTAAGAGGTTGTGAGTGTAATGTCTGTTATACAGGTGATGGCTATTCTTAAAACCTGTATGCTACCATTATGCAGTTATCCATGTTACAAAATTATACTTTTACCGCATACATTTATACAAGTTTTGCAATAAAAAAATAAAAATTATAAGTGGCTGCCCTGAATTATAGTTGGTATTTTTCAAAACTTTTACAAGTTTGTATTTAAATGTTTGCTAACTGTTACATAAATTTTAAAAAACACTACTTTTTAATCATAAGCAGCTTTTCCTTATGAGTTTCTACATTGGGGATAGGAAATAGCTGTCACTTCAGAACTCAACTTCATTTGATAAATAGTGGTTAAATGAGGCAGTGTTTTAAAAAGGATTCAAAAATCCTCTCCATGCTCAGTGGGAAAAAGTATAATTTTTCCATAAGTGACGTTTACTGTGGGCAAGGGGAAAGAGAAGGATGACACCAGGGTAAGGTGTTTACTGAATCTTCTCAAGTGCTAATAAGATAGCGCATGCCACGTTCAATATCTTCTTATTTGGTCCTGATAAAATATGTAAAAATAAATTACAAATGGGTGAAACTTTATTCCTTCCAACTTTATATTATATTTCTGGGACTGGCTTTTGGACTCTGTTACTCTTGGGCATGTTTATATTCATTGCTTTCTAGTCACTGCGCTTGATTCAGACCTTGCTGGAATGGAAAGTAGGCTGACAGGCAGTTTTGCAGTTATGCTTTCCTGATGATGCATTTGTATTTGAAATTTAGTTTTGGTTTCACAAATATCAGACCTAAATTCTCTGTACTGCTACGTTATCTTTAACTGCAGTGTTATTCTACATTCTACGATTTATTCTACTCATGGATGATTTCTCCATTCTTTTTCTAGGACTGGTTGATATTTGTGGAAGTAGCTTAACATTTGGGTATTGGCGATTTCAACTCTGACCTATAGGATTTCAATCAGATTGATGACGCTTTTGAATTTGAATGTATTTGTTTTTCTGGACAATTCTGCTCTCCTTGAGGGGATTCTGTGCTTAGCTGTTTAAGACTTCAAGAATGTCAAAGCTCTTGTTAGGAATCCCAGCTCCATAGAATCTGTCCCTCTATTCCCCAAATAATAATTATTAATTATTGCTATTATTTTCATTTCTGCTTGAAATCCTCAAACAATAATCTGGAATAACTAGCCTTCACAGGAGCTCAGATTTTAACATCTTCTTTTATCTTCTGTGTCAGTTACACTTTCTGACTCCAAAAAATAGATTTTTATTTCTGTGTTATTTCTGTATATATTAAGTGCATTGTGACTGTGTAAGAAAATGACTACATTGTATATTATAGCTCTCAGATAGCATTTTAGACTATATCTCCAAAATGGAAAACATGCCTTTTGGTAAAATTTATACTAGCACATAAATCAAGGCCAATGTTTCTTAATGTGGAAGCTATTCTGCCTTAGGAAATATTAATTATAGGGAAATTGATTTAAAAAACTCATAAAGGCAATTCTTGGAGTGAAGGATATTAGAGCAATGGATCATCATCCTCAGTGTAGAACTCTGGCATTCCTGGCAGCTGCTAACCATCTGCCTGTTTTAAACCCATGAAAGAAATGTGGACAAGCACAGGAACTGAGGCACAAATGAATCTGAGGTCTTTTCTCTTGGAGTTTCAAATATTAGACTTTACTACACTTTATTATCCAGAAATGACTTGAAGGTAACTCCAGATTTCCTTCAAGATACCATAGGACATTTCACTATCCTCTGGAGTTTTAGAGAAAGATGAAATTGAACACTATTGGGCTTTTAATCTAAAAGGAAAGAACTTTAAGAAAATTGTCTTATATTTAAATGTTTTAATACCTCACACCATAAATGTTTTTATATAGCTTATGATATCATGGTCCATTCCACTGAAATATAGACATTTAATAGGATTTGTGAACCTCTTTAGTTCATTAAAATTAATTAGGATTTAACGTGCTGGTTCTTTCATCCGAAGATCTCAAAGCATCTTGCCTGTCTATGTTAGCTCATTATTTTTTCAGTATGTCCCTGTGAGGTAGTTGTTAAGTATTATTCCTTATTTTACAAATGAGATACAAATGAAACTGAGAGATGCTTATGAGACCTACTCAAAGTCCCAGAGCACATTTATAGCAGAAAAGCAATAAAGGCACAGTCCCCTGATTTGGGAGATTTTCAACCTTCCTAAGAATATATCCTTAATTCCATTCTAAAATGCTATGTTGTCCAGGAAAATTAGCATATTATTACATGCTAATGCTTTAGGAAATTAAAGTGAACTTAAGGAAGAATTTAATAAAATATCCCTTTGTCTCTATTACACTTCAGTTGGTTTTCTGGGGAAATATGCGTGGCAGTTATGTGCTGCACACAACTAGGTATTTCCTTTTGCCCAGTCATATGGGGAACACTGCAAGAGGGCCTTACAAATAGCCAGAGAATACAGTGACTTGCAAGTGTGGTAAGACGAGTGATGATTTTCTTACTGATGGAGAACCTTACAAGTTCAGAGAATTGTCAAGTTGTGCATCCTTTAAATTCCCTGAGTCATAAAGTC
This sequence comes from Cephalopachus bancanus, assembly GCA_027257055.1. Taxonomy (NCBI): domain Eukaryota; kingdom Metazoa; phylum Chordata; class Mammalia; order Primates; family Tarsiidae; genus Cephalopachus; species Cephalopachus bancanus. Next base: position 6,989,128 of record JAPVLO010000076.1, read on the forward strand.
ATTGGAAGGTTAGTGTTATTAGGGGGCTTAGGATTTTTCTGAGTGTAATTTCTACAAAATGTAGAATTTTATTTCAAAGCATCCTGGATAAGTCATCATACTGTCTCTGCTTGAGCTACTTGGGAAATAAGAAGTTGTCTCATTTCAAGAAATTTCATTCCATTGGTGAACAATAGTAAAAATCAATCCACAAATATTTTCTGTCTACCTAAAGTGAAAGAAATATAAGATAATATGTCGGATCTCAAGGACCTTGGCCAAGTTGGTTGATTTCTGAAACTCAGTTTTCTTTTCTATACAATGAAGAATTGACTTGTTTTGAGGATAAAATGAGTCAAATATAAAGTACTTATGAAAGAGACTACTACATGATACATGTTCAATTAATGTAAATTCTTATTATTTATGGACAATATGAAAGAGAGCAAGAGAGAGGAGGGGCAGGAGAGGGAGAGAGAGATTACTTATTACATCTTCCTATTTCGTTTTTCATCCTATGACCTTAAATCAGATCATCATCATTTCTCATTGGAATCACTGCAGCAACCTGCAAACTCGTCTCCCTCTTTCCAGTCTCAGCCTCTTTGCGATCCATTTTTTCCACTACTGAAGCCAAAGAGAACTTAATAAAATGCAAGTCCAAGAATGCTGATCACCATCTTAAAATTCATTACTCTCCATGAACTTCAGAATGAAGCAGTTTTATGACTGACAACACCCTTCATGGTCCAGCTCCTGACTGCTTCTTCAGACTTATTTGTACTACACGTGTCCTCTGACTTTATATGCCAAATTCTGAAACAGAGACGATGTGCCAGCTCTCCATGCTCTCTCAGGCCTGCAGGTCTCCAGGTCTGACCCGAGGCCCTCTACTTCCAGCCTGAGCCCCTCTACTTCCTGACTGAGCTGTGGCACACCCATTTTACTTCCTTTCCTCAGTCTATGTTCTGCTCATCTGTTGAGGTCCAGTTTGTATGCCTCCTCTAAGAAGTCTTCCCTAACCCCGTATGTGCTCTCAAAGACTTTTATTGCTACCTACCTGTCTACCACATTTGATTACAATAACCTCTTCACTTTTAAACTGGAGTCTTGAGGTCAAGGATTGTGTCTGTTCATTAAACTTTTCCTAGTGTCAAATTCTTGGCACATGGAAAATTCACAATAAATATATGTTAAATGAAAAATAACACATAGCCGTGTGGAACAATGTTAAATAATGGGTTCCGACAGAAAGTGCAAGAGAAGCTACAGAAAGCAGAGACCATCACTGGCTATGTAGCCTGAGAAAAGGTCATATCAATGGTGGTACTTGAGCTAGAATCTTTTTCCTGGTCTTTCTGGAGTAAAAGTATTCAAATTATGCTCTAGGGCATGAGTTAGTCAAGCTGTATGTAGCCTTTGTGCTAGAATGTAATCCTAACTCACCTACTTCCAAGCTCTAAGACACTATACATCTGTAAAATGGATATTAGAGTAATACCTACTTTGCAGGCATGTTGAGAGGGTTTTTTGTTGTTGTTGTTGTTATGAATGTAAAGTTCCTGGCACAGTGCCTGCACATAATGGATGCTCAACAACTGGTGTTTGTTGCATTTATTTTTACTACTTGTACTATATACTTTAGCTTAATTCAGCACATCCTTAACTCTTTCAGGGACAAAGTAGATGCAAGCTGTCTTCCTAAGCCTGACAATTGGGAATACATATATCGCTGGTGTGTACACTAGACTCTTGTGTTATGGTTTGGGATTGAGAGAAGAACCCTTGAGACGATGGAGGGGATAAAAGGTCCGAGGAGGAAGTGAGGAACAGCATGAAAAAAAAAATTACTTAAAAAAATCACTATGTATCTGTCTCAGGCATATAATTGTTTATATTAAATTTGTTTTTAAAAAATCTGTGATTCAGGTTTTTTTCTTTCAAAGCTCATGAGAATACTTTTGTGAGACTAGAGATTTTAATGTAGAATGTTTAGATATTCTTAATTCTGCTAAACCAAGGGCCAGTCTGAGTCCATAGAAGGTCTATAAATGTCTTCTGGAGGGGGTGAACTGCTTAAACTAAAAAAATGCAAAATTTCATACATGTACTTATCTTTTCTGAGGAGAGGAACCATTGTATTCTTGGAAGGTACCATGCTTTAACAGAAGTTAAAAAATGGATATTTTTGTGCTTTCTCCAAGCAAAACTAAGGCAATTAGCTGTATTTCTGAGGAATGAAGACATGCTTATTTATTAATGAGACCCCTCAAAATATTTAGTTACTGCAGAATATCATTCAACAAGACTTATTAGCCTTTATCTTCCTATGTTCCTATTCCTCACTATAACAAAGAGAGTTGCCTAGACAGTTTAAAGTTAACATTTAATGATGTGCACATTTTTAAAAAATAAAATGACTATTATATAATCGTTAAGCTTTGTTATTTTGGAAGACCAGGGATTGGAAAGCAAAGCAAACAGACATACAAATCATCAACAGCAACAACACAATAGTAGTAAATCCCAGTATTTTAGACAATAGCCACAGTTACAGAGTATAAATGTTTATTTTTTCTTTTTTCATCTAGTAGTGCATTTTATAGACTTTATTTCTTTTCAATGACTTGGAGAGTTTATAATTTTACTTATCTTTTAATGAGTATAGTGCTCCAAGGAAATCATGTTTTCACTTACTTATTCAGCACACTATGTTTGATAGAAAATGGTCTTTGTTGGAAAGAGAAGAAGAGAGAAGAGGAGTTGGGATGGGGGGTAGAGGAGATGAATATCATGAGATTATCACATGCGTTATCTTATTCAATCCAACAGCAATCCTGTTGCATGCTGGAAGCAATGTCTTTATTTCAATGCATCTGAAAATCTTGGCTTCAGAAATTAAGAAATATGCTTAAGCTCACAGAACTTGCAAAGTTGACCTTTAAACTCTTATTTTGAAACTTGTGAATTTTATCCTCCCACTAGAGGCTGTTTGTAAAACCTGGTAGCTTTTAACGGCTATTTTAGATGCCTTAGAGTTTACACAGGGATTGACATTACTGTTACCAGATAAATTGGAACTATCTACCTCTACTCTTTGAAGAGCTGGAATAATCCTCAAAGAAGGAAGGCCAGTTGTTAGAAGTTAGTTGTCTTCTCATTAGTTAATCAGCTAATGATCTGGATCTTATATGATCTGTGAAATACTGAATGGTCAGAACTCATAGGATATAAGAAAATAGATCAATAACCTATAGATTGCTGAAACAATAATAGTCATATCACAAATAGCCAGATTATAAAATTATCAACCTATGTGATTTTAATGGATTATCTCTGAAAACTTTCCTTTCATTCTCTCTAAATAAGCATATATATTCTGCAGATAACTTTCACGATTACTGTAGAAGTTACGAGAGAGCTTATAGAACTTTTTCCTCAGTCCCTTAGATATTACTAGGGTTATGCATGAATCTGAGTCTTAGGTACTACAGAATTTAATCTGAATCAAATATGGGTGATGTTAAAACAACAGCAATGCCAACAGAAATCTTTTATTGTTTTGTCCTGATTATAAAAGTATCATAAGCCTATTTTAGAAAAAAAAAATAGAACAGTAAAACATTTAGAAAAAAAGAAAATTATTTCTGATTCTGTTGCCCAAGATAAACAATATTAATATTTTAGTGCAATTTTTTACAGTGTTTTAGTATATATTGTACTTTTTAATGTTCAGATTGTATTGTATATATAGTTTTAAATCCTTTTCCACTGAAAGTTAATATATCCATTTTCATTGAAACATGCCATTAAAATTTTTATCAACATTATTGTAGGCAGTTTAAAAATATCAGTGTACTGAACATCTATGGGATTTTCTACCCAACAGGATCCCTTCTCCTTTCCTTCATTATGGCTGCTGTAGGAGCAGCCATGTTTTTATGTGCTTACGTGACCATATCGCATTGGCAATCTTTGGTTGGATCTGAGGTTGGCAGTTGACTCAGAATTAGCTTATTGGATTGTGTCCTCAGAATTTTTTTAACTTAGGAGCTCCCTGATAGGTGAACTTTCACTGCCAAGCTTATTGGTCAGCCCGCGAAACTTAAGTTGACAATGCAGAGAGCAGATACAAAAATCAGAAAAAACACCCAGCTCATGTCTGTGGTTCCAGTTGTTCTGGAGATTCAGCTTCATATTCGTCCTTTCCATGACTCATTTGCTTAACCTTTCTTTTGATTCCTTGAGCCAACAGATTTTTTCTTTTGAAGGTTGTTTCAGTTGGATTTCTGTGGCTTTCTACAAAATATTTTGACTGATACATTAACTTTAAGAGGGTAGAGGTATAAAAAATGGAGGCCCAAAGAGACTAGGTAAGATGGAAAAATGTTAGAACTGAAGTAAAACTCAGATATGTTTGACTTCAAAACCTGCATTCTCAACCATTAAGATTCATACTCCTGACGCAGAATATTTCTGGAACTTCTCTCTGCATGTGGTTCTCTCCAACAGAAATAGCAGCATGAACAAGGTGAAATGATGCATAGGCACCTGTTTGTTTTAGTTTTAGTTTCATTTCCTTTGTCTTTCCCTTCTTTTAAATTAAAGATGGCTGGTTTCTTCCTGCTGCTGCTTTTGCATTCCCTGTTTCTCCAATTCTCTTCAAGTTCTAAGAATAAGAAAATCTATAAAGAATCTGTAATTTCTCATCATTACCATCATCACTGACATTAATATTTACTGAGTGTTTGCCATGGGCCTGGCATAAGTTGTGAGTGTCATCTCACCTAATTTTTGTTGTAAGGTCCTGTAGGCCTTTCTTGTTCCTCTTCTCTTCTTTCTCCTTCTTGACTACTATTCTTTTTATTGGTGTGTCATTGTGGTGTTGTTCTCTCCATTTTGTATATGAGGAACCTAAGCCTCAGAAAAGTTAACTAATTTTTCCAAGGTTGCATACATAGTTAGTGTATGCATACATAGTAAGTGAACCCAGACTATAATCCAATTCTGTCTCCCTCTAAAGCCCATGCTTGTACCCTCTGTAATATTACTGCTTATGACAGATTCTGTGATAGGGATGATTCTCACAACTGCACAGGGCAAGAGAAAAAGATATAAAGAGACTGTATTCTTACATGTGGAGGGGCTGGCTGCCAGCTTAGAAGCCCAGATCAGTGTTCAAAGGGTTGTGGAATCAATTAGGGAAGGTAAGCTCTACTGCAAAAAATCTATCTCAACAATGCAGTGCCTAGATTATTTTGCAAGTAGGCTGATGGTTCTGCCTCTAACATAGGTCTTGCATTACTGCTTGAGAATTGCAGAGACAAGGTCATCCTGACATTGGCAAAGGGAAAGGCAAGGACCAGAAATGTTGTCAGGGGTCCAGCCAAGAATATAGGTTTCTTTTGATTAGTGTTAGCATAGTATATGTTTCTCCATCCATTTACTTTTAATCTATATGCGTCTTTATGTTTATTTGTTTCTATTTTTTATTTTAGATTCAGGGGTACACATGCGTATTTGTTTTATGGACATACTGTGTGGTGATGGAGATTGTCTCTCAGGTGGCCCATTCCCCAGATACTGAACATTGTGCCCCATAGGTCGTTTCTGAACCTTAATCATCCTCCTCCCTCCCCTCCTTATTGGTGTCCTCAGTGTCTATTATTTCCATCTGTGGCTGTTTAGCTCCCACATATAAGTGAGAACATGGGTTGCTTGGTTTTCTGTTTCTGAGTCAGTTTACTTAGGATGATGATCTCCAGCTCTGTCCATATTGCTGTAAAGGACATGATTTCATTTTTTAAAAGGCTTCCATAGTGTATATATACCACATGGGGATTAGAAGAGAGTCCCAGGCCACTGAGGTAATGCCCTTGTCTCTATGCATCTTTATATTTAAAGTGAATTTCTTGTAGACAACATAGAATTGAATCTTATTTTTGAATCCACTCTGATAATCTTTATGTTTTAGTTGGTATTTTTTAGATCATTGATATTTAAAGTGACTGTTGATATAGTCAGATTAATGTCTACAGTATTTGTTACTGTTCCTCCTTTTTGCCCTTATCCTTTGTTTTTCACACTTTTTCTGCCTTTTGTGGTTTAAATTGAACATTTCATATAATTTCATGTTCTCTCCTTAGCATATCAATTATACTTGAGTTTTTTTTTTTTTTTTACTTTTTTCAGGGTTGTCCTAGAGTTTGTAATATATATTTGCAAATAATCTAGCCCATGTTCAAATAATACTACATCACTTCACAAGTAGTACAAGTACCTTGCAATAACAAAATATTCCCAGTTCCTTCCTCCCATGCCTTTTATAACTGCTATCATTTATTTTACTTATACAAAAACCTACATAAGTGTATATTACACATATGCATACATGATTGAATACATTGTTGCTATCGTTATTTTGAACAAACTGTTGTCTGTCAGGTTAATTAAGAAGAAGTAAAACAAAAGTTTTCATTTTGCCTTCATTTATCCCTTCACTGATGCTCTTCCTTCCTTTGTGTGGATCAGGGTTTCTGACCTATATTCTTTTTCTTTGCTCTGAAGAACTTTCTAACATTTTTGGCAAGATAGGTCTACTGGCAACACATTTCCTCAATATTTGATTGTCTGAGAAAGTCATTATTTCTTCTTCACTTTTGAAGGATGATTTCCCAGGGTTCAGAATTCTAGGTTAGTGGGGTTTTTTTTCCTCAATATTTTAGATACAATAGTCCCTCTTTCTCCACAGGGGATATGTTCTAAGATCCCCCCCAGTGGGTGCCTGAAACAGGATAGTTTAGAATCCTGTATATGCTATGATTTTTTCTATGTATAATACATACTTGTGGTGAAGTTTAATTTATAAATTAGGCACTGTAGGACAGTAATGGTAATTAATAATTCAATAAAACAATATAACAATGTACTGTAATAAAAGTTATATGAATATAATCTCTCTCCCATAATATCTTATTGTACCATATTCACCCTTCTTCTTGTGATCTGTTGATCTGACCAAGAAGGCTACTAAGTGACTATATACTCATACATATACAGCATATATACAGCATGAGCAACCTGAACAAAAAGATGATCCACTTCCCAGGAGGGATGGAGTGGGATGGCATGATATTTCATCATGCTGTTAAGAGGTGCACACAACTTACAACTTATGAGTTGATTATTTCTAGAATTTTCCATTACTATTTTTAGACCACAGTTGAGTGACAGTAACCAAAACCCTGGAAAGCAAAACTGCAGATTGAGTTTGAGACCACTTTAGTTCACTCCACTTTCTTCTAATGTATGTGGTCTGTGAGGAGAAGTCAGATACATTTCTAATCTTTGTTCTTCCATGTGTAAGGCGACTTTTTCCTCAGGTTTCTTTCAATATTTTTTCTTTATCTTTGATCTTCTGCAGTTTGAATATAGTATGCCCAGGTGCACTTATCCTTCCTGGTGTCCTCTGAGCTTCCGGGATCTGTGGTTTGTTGCCTACCATTAATTTAGTCATTGTTGTTACAAATATTGTTTCTGTTATTTTCTCTGTGTTTTTCTTCTGGTATTCCCACCACACATGGTTATACCTTTTGTTGTTGTCCTGTGATTCCTGTATATTCTGGTTTTCTTTGTCTCTGCCTTTTAGTTTTAGAAATTTCTATTGATATATTCGCAAAAGAAATTCAGAAATATTTTCCCCAGTTGTTTCTGGTCAATAAATGAGCCCAACAAAGATATTCTTCATTTCTGTAACAGTGTTTTTGATCTGTAAAAAAATTTCTTTCTTAGAATTTCCATATTTCTGCTTATGTTATCTATCTGTTCTTGCAAGTTGTTTTTTCTTTTCCCTTAGAGCCCTTAGCACATTGATTAGAGTTTTAAAAATTATTGGTTTGATAATTTCAACATCCCTGGCATATGTGACTCTGGTCCTGATACTTGTTTGGTCTCTCCCAACTGTGTTTTTTGCCTTGTCATTTTTCACCTTGTTGTTTTTTGTTGAAGGGAAGCCATGATGTACTGGGTAGAAGGAACGGCAGCCAATAGGCCTTGAGTGGTGCATTGATAAGGAGTGGGGTTGGGAAGCCTATAGGCCTATGATTAGGTAGCTGTCTTTTGGTGAGCCTGTGCCCCTGGGCTGTGAACTTCACCGGTGCTTCTCATCCCTATCATCAACATCCCCCAACCCCATTCTTAGGTGCGACAGAATGGCTAGAGGGGGCTGGAGCTGAATATTTTCTTTCCCCAGGTCGGTTAGGGTCTGATAACACCCCAGGGAGTTAGGCTTTGGTAAAAACAGTTTCTCTGGAAGGCAGGTCTAATGAAGAAGAACAGAATATTCTTTCATATTTCAAATGGTTCCTTTTCCTGCCTTCCTGCTGGTAGCATGAGGGGCTTTTCCTCTGATAGTCACTGTGAGGACCTGGAGGTAAAACTCACAGAAGTGTGGGAGTCCTCTCTGACTCGGCCCCCATGGAGATTTTTTTTTTTTTTTTTTGAGTTGGAGTCTCACTCTGTCACCCATACTGGAGTGCAGTGGCCGCTTCCGGCCTCTGCAGCCTCAACCTGCTGGGCTCCGGCGATCCTTCCGCCTCAGCCTTCCGAGTAGCCGGAATTACAGGCATGCGCTACCGCGCCCAGCTGATTCTTTGATTTATTGTAGAGATGAGGTCTCACTGCCCAGGCGGGTCTCGAACCCGCGGGCTCAGGCAATCCACTCACGTCAGCCTCCCAAAGGCGCGGGATTACAGTCTGAGCCACCGAGCCCGGCTTGCCCCATGGAGATTTTAACAACTTGTCCTCACTGATCCTCCAACCATTTATCAATTACAGTTTAGGTTTCTGCACCTATGCATTGTTTCCTGCAAAGGTTTCTGCTCATGAATTTATGCTCTGGGAAGTTGGGATTCTCTATATTTGTCCATCTGACTCTCCTATCTTGGGTGCAGTGGTTTATTCTGTGAACTTTCTTCACTGACATGCAAGAGTTGTTGATTTTCCAGATTGCCTAGCTTTTTGCTTGCTGTTAGGATGGAGTGACATCTTCTAAACTCCTTCCACATTGAACTAGGAACTGGAAATGGAGACAGGGTTTTAAACCTAATACACTTCCAGGGGAGTAGCATAGGAAGAACAATGGACACCTCAGAGACAGCTATGGATCTTAGAGAAGGGAAGATGCGTGTCTTCCTTACCGTGAAGGCTGGGCAGTGGCAAACTGTGTTCAGAAGTCATTCTATCCCCCACAGGATGAAGTGATAGAGCAGAACTGGCTGTAGTAGATAGGCCAAGGCAACCTCATGGAGTTCCAGTTACCCCTTCATGGTGCAGAGAATAAAAGAATCATTTTCTCCTTTCCACTGAGGGTGGTGTATGCACATCTTCCCTCAGCAGATCTGAGAAGGTCTTGGGATGGAGATAAGACAAGTAAGAGAATGTGATACGAAAGATGAGACCGCTGATGGACACATGACTGTAGACCAGGTGCTACTGAGGATCTGAGTGTATCACAACTAACATGATGTTTCTGCTCCCAGGTAAGGTGTGAGCTAGAGGTACAGATATCTGGGGCGGGGACTGAGAATTTCTAACAAGTTTCCAGGTGATACTGATGCTCTGGATTCTGGGATAATGCTTTGAAAACCACTCTACTATGTTATATCAAACTTCTAACCTTATATTATTTGATAAGTATAAGTAGATCTGTGCATGATCAAAAGGTACATTATACTGCCCAGTTCCACAGGTGGTGTACTTTTCTATACTTTATGGTTAATCACCTAGATATAACAAGGAAAATGAACACTTGTATTTCCATCTCTTGGTTACTGCTATTTTGTTTCCCCTTGATGTTGTGCTTTTATGTTGACACTTTTCTGTCTTCATTTTCTTTGTTCTCCTTACTCTGATCTTTCCTTACAACTCCTATTTGTTGTATTGTGCTTTTTTTTCTGTGTTCTGTGAAATACTGTGATGAGTATGTGAAAAAATATAATTTAATTACGCTTAAGGTAAATTACCTTGTATCTAGCTTGGAACAGCCCAGCTTGCTATAATTCCTATGATTAGCCTTGCTTTGGAGGTTTTAGTTGTTGAGAGGAGTCTGCAAAACCTTAGCAACTGAATTTAGAAAAAAAAAAGGTGACTTACGGTAATAATGTGTAAATCATGATTTGAGATTTCAGACATAAATGATAAAGTTACTATGGGATATTTCTTTTTTCTCTTTGGCTGTTATTATTCTTACTACATACAAGATCTGTCCAGGAAAAATACACCATCTAAAAGAGGGAAAGCTGGGCTTAAAAAATGAAAGAAAAAGAAATTTCAAGTCAGGAAAAAGCGTTCTTAAATGAGTCATTATTGTATCCATATGTATACATCCATACGGATGTCCTTAATGAAAACAAAACTCAGGAAGGTTTCTATTTTTTGATTTCTCAAAGGACATATTTCCTTTGTGTCATGATAACCAAACAGATTCATTTTGACTGTAAAATAAACTAAAATAGTATTTCTTAGTATTTTCCAGATTTAAAATTCTTGGATTGTTTGATCTGAGACTCTTAAATACATCTTATATGAAAGAGCTTTTTGTCTATCTGTGCCGAAATGTGAATTAAGACCGCTAGAGGGCACTGTGGACAAGCATTTGTTGGGAGATGGAATTTGCCAGAATTTAGTTGTACAGGAAGTCATAGATACCCATATGTACTGATTCAAAAATTTGTTTATAAATTACTTCTTCAGAATTCAGACTGCATTTGTTTTTATCATAGAAACAACAAAATAAACAGTTGTTCCTAAGTTAATAATAGTCTATTAAATGTACAATATGACTCACATTTATTTGCTACATAAAAGTAAACAGAAACACAAACAACAAAGAAAAATTATACACCTCATTTAGATATAATGGGATTTAAAATATCTGAATGTAGAGAGTTTTTTTTTTTTCTGATTGTGGGTTTTTTGGTGGGAGCAGGTTTGGTTACAGAAGTCTGCTAGCTTAGAAATACTACAAAGTTGTCATCTCCATTCCTCCAAAACAAGAATAAAACAAAATACACAGGAATGAACCATGTTTGGTGGGTCACCCCCATTGACTAGGTTGATAGCACTAACCCCCAACTCCCAATTCCCCTCTGTTTTTGGCATTGTGGGATTCATAGGGTTCTGCCTCCCTTGGGACCCATCTGGCTACTTGGCATTCTGGTGGCTACCACCTCTCACTACCTCTGCTTCTCCACCTGGGGCTATTCAGTAGCATGTCTTGCTTCTTTCCAGCCGTATATCTAGTCAGTTCCAGTCTCTGGATGAAGCCATTCCTCCCAGTCCCAAGCTAGCAAGATTCTCTTCTACAATGTCTTTTAGCACTGTTCTCTTCCAGATCTAGCTTCAGGAATTCACTCATCTAACTTGCAGGTGGGAATGGGACCCTCTCCATGGCCACAGCAGAGGCCCCTTTTCTCCCTCTGTCCCCTGTCCTAAGATTGGTTCCCCTTTTCTCCTTCCTTCTTCAACTTTCTTTCTCCTAACTTAATTACTGTTTTTGGATGATGATGATGGTGATTATTATTATTTTGCCTTCTAGGGCTTTCACTGCCCTGTGTACATTTCAATCAACAAGTATTTTAAACTAGATAGGAAACAAAACATGACTTGACAGTTAATTCCTCATTCTGATTTCTTGCCGTTCTTTCCTTTCTTCTTTCATGGAAATAGAAAATCCCATTTTTTTTCATCTCCTAAGATCTAATGGACATGAAGGTGGAGGTGAATGGTGAGTAAAATGCCTGAAGGTATGTGTGTGATGATAAGTATTGGGGAGCATCCTGAGCCCCACAATCCTCTCATAATTTAAGTTGCATCAGTATCACCTGAGGATGCTTGTCAAAAATACAGATTCCCAGATGTGTGGCGTGGTACTCAGGAAAGTACAATTCAAATACACATCCTTGATGATTCTGATGAGGGTGTTGTTATCCTGACCACACACTGATACATCCTGCAATGGATGCTCCATCCTCAAGCCTCCTTTCAGGCAAATGTGTCATGATTTTTGAGTGTTATCTTTCGTTTATGGGTTTTTGTTTTAAAGCAGCAAACATATCACTGTCACCAAGGAGACAGGAAAGGTATTATTAGTTGGTTTGTTTGGTGAGGTTATGAAAATATGATGTTTACTAAAGATGGGCATCAATCTGATCTGCTCATTTAGGAGAGTATACATGTACTGTTCCCACCTACACTTTTCAGAAAAGAAGGAAGCATTATTTATGAAGCATTGTGTACAAGTGTGTGTGTTTTAGATGATAAATAATTGAAAGTAAAGATTGGTATCACTATGCCATATCAAGCTTTTCTTTGTCTTTCTTTCTTTTTTAGGGTAATGAGGAAACAGATGGTATTTTTTTCTATAGATGCCAAGCGGGAAAAAAAAAGCCATGTCTTGCAGTTGTTGAAGCAAATTGTATATAATTTCCAATAGCAAAGCTTGAATTCCTCTAGCCCCCTCTTTACCCTCATACCCCAAGGATCAAGGACTGTGAATCACTTGGAGAGTAGATGTGTGTGTTCTGAATGTTTGTCACTGAATTGACTGACTAGAGGGGTTTTTAGTTAAAACCAGAGCTTTCTAAGTACACAGTTAATAAACCTGTGAGCAGTGAGAACCAACTGTGTCCAGGTGATTAACACTGGGGACATTTCAAATATACAAGCGTTTAAACGGATAATAGAAGCTATGCCACCTTTCAACTTCGAAATATATCATTTTAGGCTTTATAGCCTTTCATGACATCCAAGGTAACGCTATTACTTTAAAAGAATGAAGAAACCAGTTTTACAAAGATAAAACAAGTTCTTCAATGTGTGTTTTGGCTAGGCAAATGATAGCCAAACAACAACAAAAAAGAAAACAAAAACAAAAAAACCCTCTGATGCATCATTTTAAAATAGATCACTGAGATGACAGAGCTTTGATTTTTTGCAATGTTCTTTTTAACATCTGACAAGTCTAAGTGCTTCTATCTACATAAGTCACGTACTAATTAGTAATTAACCACTGTTATTTAATTAGACTATCTAGTTGGTGCATCATGCATTAATCACTCCCAATTTGGTATGTGCCGGCTGCTCCTGGTGACTAGGCCACTCTGCTGGGGTTCATTTCATGCTGTGTGTTGCAGCTGTGCCCAGACGCAACCTTTTTCTGCCTTTGTCTTGAAATTAGACGAGAAACATCAAAATGTAGGGAATTGCACTAACCCTACCTAGCCAACTAGATTTTTGAGACGGTAAGACAAAAATGAATTTTTACTGACTGGATAAAGAAAGGATTATTTCATTCAAGAGACTCATTTTTCTCCTTTTTTTCTAGGCATTGGATTCTCTCTCAGATTATTTGATAATAATATGCATGCTTTAAGGAAAGGTCAAAATTTTATTCTAGACCTACTAGAATTTAAAAGAGCTCTAAACATACAATAAAAACTCATAAACTCTTAATGCTTTTCTAAGCTTTTGGTGAATAGGGTATTTAGGCAAAAATCTTTGAAAGAATAATTAGAAGTGGCCACAGTAAGTTAGAGACAGATATTTTAACAAAAATGTTCATCTCTTAGATGATGAAACTAACCCTTTGTACTGTTTATTCCATTAATTGTTACATAAGTGGAGATTTCTGCTATTATGAATTCCTCAAACTGCATAATGTATCTTAAACAACAACTCCTAGGACCTTATCAATTATTTTATCTAGCAAGTACTCTTGATAATTAACTATTCTTGTAGCTGCACTTAACCATAAACAGACTTCATCTAAGTCAGTGGTTCTCAGCTCTGGGCAGAGATCAGGGAAGGAAGAGATTTATGCATTTAAGTTACCTGTAGGGTTTTTTGCTTGTTTAATTGTGTTTTTGTATGAAAGATTGTTGTTTGATGAATGGCAGCTGTTTTTTGAACGCGTTTGGGGCAAACTCATCTGGTGTGATTAGACTCATCATTTCCCCAGAATGTGATGTACATAAAAACCCAAGACAAAGATCAGCACAGGCAAGTCCTATGCAAGTCACACTTCCCTGAATGACTGGTCACAGGCAGTTTCTGCTTCCTGGAAGATCCACTCTAGTTTCCCAGGCACAGTCACCTACAGCATCCCTGACAGAGTGGCAGAGGTAGAGACAGAGGCTCCGAGATGGTATTGGTTCATTCAAATCCGCACTGTTAATAAATAAACACTGGGATGAGGACCAGGACTCAGATTTTCTGCTGCCTTGTCTGAGACTCTCTTCACTATATATTTCTACTTCTCCTCCTCTTCTTCCTTGTTTTCCTCATTTTTCTTTTCATTCTTCTTTTGGTTAAAGGCATTTAGACAAAGATGTTTAAGTTTAATATGCTCATCACTTCAACTTTTATTTTATAAACATAATTCTTGATTAATTTTCATTTCTTTAACTTGCCGCATTCATTAATCAGTGTAAATATGTGTAGATTATAAACTGTGCACATTATACCTTTTATACTACGTGCATATATAGAAGTTCTTGCTTTATATTCCTATTATCAAAAGATGGAATTCAATCCCTATAAAGTTTTGGAAGCATTCTAAAAAAAGACTCTATGAATGTGACTGATGAATTCCTCCAACTTTCTTTGATTTTTCTTCATTCCATGTTATATAATCCCCAACTTCAGAAAAAATCTCTTTCAAACAGAAGGAAAAGCCTGGATGTTGACATTTTGTAATAGAATCTGGTTGGTGAAAATACTTGGCAAATAGAAATTCTTCCTCCCACTACCACTCTGTAGCATAGGGAATGGTTAGTCAGTAATGGCATTTTTCTTAGAAATTTCCAATAATTAACTGTGCATATTAAAAATAAATAGAAAACTCAGAACAAACTAGGATTGAAGAATCCCAGGTCTTTTGGTCAAATCCAGTGATCAGGTCTATGGTATCTTTGATAAGAGAAATAACTCTTTCAATTAAAATAAATAATAAGGTTTTGTGTTACCAATATTCAGATATCATTATCAGTGAATCACTACCAAGTTATTTTTTGTCTTTTTTATTATTTGGAGCCCAATCTGACAATAACCAGCTTTCTAAAAGTACTAAATGGGGATGTCATGCCTCATATCTTCCATCTTCTATATGTTCTTCTCTTGGTCAAGGACCAACTGTGAAGGATTTATAAAGCATAGGCGAAGGATTTATAAAGCATGGCATAGGCGAACTCAAAAACTCACTTTGAACTCAAGACTCTGACTTCTAGTCTATTGTTGGCAGTCATCCACCTTTGTGATCTTGGGACCTTATAAATTGAGGCAACTGGCCTACCATGATCATTTATGCCTTTCAACTCTAAAGTTTTATGTGAATGTTTATACAAATAACGTTTAAAATTCTGGAAGGCTATGAGTGTTGATTTAAATCTAGGGATAGAGAGTTTTTAATGTGAACTTCAGTGATTCTATAGACATTTTTGAGTTCTCAGTAGTCAGGGTATTTTATAAATATTGTAAGGAGTCAACAGTTGGCCACAAATAGCTAGCAGTCAGAACTGAGCCCACAATCTCCACTTTATTTGAGGAAAATGCTGAAGTCAGAATGGAGGCTACAATACATAGAAATGACAAAATCCAAGATTGTTCTTCAGTTTATACATCAGTTTGTTAAGCAAATAATGGATGCTATGCTTTCTGGTGCTAGCTGAGTTTGGTGAGAGAAACTTTACAGGGCTTGTGAAACCCAGATGTTTATTTCCTTCTGCTTGTGGTCTGAAGTCAGGGTAGAACTTAATAGCTGGTTTGTTAAAAATATAAACAAGAGAAAAACTCATGGATTTGACTATTTTTTTCCATGTCACTCATTAATTAATATCCATCTTCACGAGTGACTGGTATATTGTTATATAAATAGACTAAAGATGGCCTAACATTGTCCCTATATTGTTTACTTCTGTATAGCAGGCTAGGACGGTTAGCTAGCACCAAACCCAAATTCTTACACATCCATTTGCTTTAAATATAGCCCAAATAAGTATATTTTTAGACATTAGAGGCTGCCTACTTTACACAGCCCATGGATCTGTACCCAACATCTGCTAACCATAGACAAGACAAACTCTAGCTATAAAGGAAACCAAGTGTTTTCATCCCTCTAACCCAGAAACTGCACCTTGCTGCTGAATGATGCCAGCATAGACATGTAAGTCCCCTGGCCTATTTTTCCTTCTCCCTCTGGAGGTGCCTTGCCCTATTCCCCTTCTGAATGGTGGCCACCAGTCACCGTCTCCGGAAGGGCTTTTGCTGGGAAGAACGTCATTTTTCATGCAACCATACATTTCGTTATAGCATTTTCTGGGGTACTGCCTCTTGTGGTCCTGACTTTTCCTTGATCAACCCCAAATCCTTGAACTTACCACATTTGTCTAATATATAATGTATGAATATAATATTTAAAAATAATAAGCCAGATAGGTTTGCTTTTGACTACGCACGAAGGAAATGAATCTATATTAATGACGCATTAAAAATTATTTGTTCCTTCATGGTATGAAATTGTGATTTGATTGCTCTTTGTTTTTTTAATTTAGAGAGAGACAGGGTCTTGCACTGTTGCCCAGGCTGGAGTGCAGTGGCATGATCATAGCTCACTGCAGCATGGGACACCTGGGACCAAGCAGTCCTTGTACCTCAGCCTCCCAAGTAGCTAGAACTACAGGCACATGCCACTATGCCTGGCTAAATTTTTTATTTTTTGTAAATATTGGTACTTGTTATGTTGGCCAGACTGGTCTTGAACTTCTGGCCTAAGCAATATTCCTGACTTGGCCTCTCACAGCACAGGGATTGGTTGCTCCTGGTCTCACCTGGTTGCTCTTTTTATGTGAACATAAAAAGTCAGCATGATATAGTGAAACAACAAAGGAGTTAAAGTTAGAAGGCTTGAGTTTGAGTTTTGATTATTTATTAGCTGTGCAACCTTGGACAAGTCACTTAGCTTCTCTGAGTAGTAAAATAATAATTGGTGAACTGTAAACATGGTGTAATTAAGAGAGTTGGACTGTACTTTAAAATTCTAACCTCACCACTTAGGTGACCAAGGGGGAACTTCTTTGAATTTCATGTTTTTTTGTTTTAATTGTCAAGTGAGGATAACTCCCTTGCATATGTGGTTACTCTGAGGATCAAAAAAGAAATCTTCTTTAAATGTTTCTAATGCACAGACATGCATATGATATATGTGTAGTGACATGACGGGAGGCACAAGTGTTATCTAAAGTATTTACAGGTGTCATAAGTAATGTGAGCATGTTAAAAAAAACATGGTGTGGAGGGGGTGATATTCAGTTCTAAAGAGCCATTGGGTCTTCAGGCAATAATTTTGCATTTATGTGGAAACAACTTGGAAATGTAAAAAGTGTGAAATATTAAGAGAGGATAATGCACAGGAATAAAAATGCCCCTAAATGATCAAAATAATTATTGAATCTTTCTTTCTCATGACCCACGTAGATGTAGTTTTCACACATATTACACTCAAACCACAAAAACACTACTCAAGTTCTGAGATGGGTTTTTTACAAAAACAACAAGGAGTCTTCATTTTAATTTAATTTCCAGACAGTGCATCACATCAATGAGGCCTGGCATCTAATAAAAAACTACAAATTAGGGAAGCAGATTAATTATCAGACTACAGCTCAGTGACTTCAACATGCTGAATGCTTTTACTCATGTTAGACTGATGAACTCAGTCCTCTTAACAAAAAATAAATAAAAAATTTTAAAAAAGCAAAGACTGCGTAGTATTCCATCGTGTATATATACCACATTTTTTTAATCCATAAAAAAGAACAAAATCGTGAATTTTGCAGCAACCTGGATGGAACTAGAGTCTATAATACTGAGTGACCTCTCACAGAAACAAAGATCCGAGTATCACATGTTCTCACTTAAATAATGAACCTTGAACATCCAATGTAATACTATAAGAAAATGACTAACGGTACTGGGAAACTATGGGGGGGGAGGGAGATGGGATTAACAGTAGCAAATATCTGTCTGGGGATGGGGAAACATCTCTTATCAACAGGGTGCCTGAATGAAACGTAATTGTACACCTAACCATTAACTGTACCCCACAAAACCATAATAAAAAATACTGATTATGAAAAAACAATAAAAAGTAAAAAATAAAATAAAGTTTAAAAAAAAAAAAAGCAAAGACTGTCCTTGAATGAAAACAATAAGGTGACTTCGTTTCCTAAAACTATTGAAATAAGGATGGGTAGCTCCTTTCAGAAGACTAGCATGGTAAAGTGGAATCAGAATAGACAATGGTTTGTTGACATTTGTGTCTTGTGAGCCAAAGCATGATATTGCCAAGTGCAGCTAGAGGGATAGGTAAATAGTTGGTCTGGTGCACTGCATTAGGGTGTTACAGCAAAGATGATGCAGCTAAAATGAAGAAAGTCAATTGACACATCTACTTAGAGTATATGCTGTGCAGCAGAAATACTTTGATGGAAGATGAAGTCATATAAAAATAAGGTGACCTGAATGATATCCAGAATAAAATTATTATTGCTGGATAAGCAGATGTTAGAGGGTGCAGTCCTCAATTTACAGTGCTTATGTTTGTGATGAGTGGCCTAGAGAGCATGGGTTGATCACATGTACTGATGAGAACAGGTTGTTAAGAAATAATGCCAAAGGGATTATTTAGTGTCTCCTTGTATGACATAGATAACTGTTATAAATTTATGAGGAAGAAAGAAGGATATATAGCTAAGTGAAAGGAAGGAAGGAAGGAAGAAAGGAAGGAAGGAAGGAAGGCAAGAGGGAGGGATGGAGGGAGGGAGAAAAGAGAGAAGGCAGGAAGGGAGGGAGGGAAACAAAGATAACAAATAACAAAAGAAGACAAAGTCAAGGGAGATTGTGGTAATTGAGAGGCAAATGTACCCAAACATTCTTATTAGATTTTCTTAATAGAAAGAAAATTTATTTTTACTATTTTCGGTATAGGCATAAAAATATGCCTTTGAATGACTATATATACTTATAGTCGTTCAATTACAACTAAAAGGTGGTTAAGTTGTTCCACCACATAATAGAATTCACTACATAGTGACTGAGCGATTGACCTTAGGCAGGTACCAAAGTGACTTTGCTAGGGCTTAGTTTGTTTTTGTATTGAATATATATTATAATGTTCAAATAGTTGTTGTGAGGGGTCAATGAAGTACCTGTAAAATGTTGATCTAAATGCATACTACTACAATTTTGCATACTACTGCTAATAATAAAACAATGAGACAGATGTCAAGTTGAGCAGACACAGTCTAAGAACACCGAACCACCATAAGCAAGGGGTATGCAACTGATCAAATTTACACTGAATTTTATTTATGAGGGAATTACATAAATTCTAGGTTTGCTTATCTTTTAATAAATGTACATAATAGGCTTCTCCTTCTGCTAGTATGGAAATAGAGTTTAAACTTTAACTCGTGGAATTTTAGGAAAATAAATGATATGGGTAAATGAAAGATACGGTGGAATGGGTGTTAAAGTTGAATTCATCCCATTTAAAGGTAGAAAACAAGGATGTAGAGATACATTTCTCTTTTTTCATTGCTATATTGATTGATACTGAAAGAACTTTTCATGAGTTTAGGAACACGTAGTAGTGAAATGTTGGGACAATTTGTGAATTCAGATGTATTTTAGAAAAAAAAGTTACTGGCAGCCTGTTGGAACACTAAACTTGTATTAAAGAATCTTCTTTTCTTGAGAAAAGGAACATTTCTGGAGAAAATTTCTAAAGTTTAAATATGATAACAGATGGTATTTCAAATCTTCTGTCAATTACATATGTGATAGAACTCCAAATTTAGATTCATTACACAGCTACAAATCTTGATAAAGAGTTTATGAAATTCTGGTATAATCAAAGGATTATCCATCCTCACAGAGGAATTTATATATCCCTTTGGAGGAAATATCAGGTAGCCTAGGTCACTGTCCTTCCCATTCAAAGATGATTTTGTTGTCAATACTAATTAACCCGGACCAATAATCTTTTCTACCTTCTGCATGAGAAAACACATTGACTGTTTTGTGGCTATAACAGGTGACCCTGTTATTATATGGATTTTTAGGTCTTGGTCTTGTGATTATTCTCACTCCTGCACTCCAATGAGAAACTTCATTTTCCAGTCTTGGCTTGCTCCGTGCTGTGGTCGTTATTTAGCTGTCTGCGATGGTATTATCTTGTTTGAACCACGTCCATATGTCCAAAATAGTTCCATAGGCTGTTCTGATTTTATACGCCTGCTGCTCTGGTACCCTGCTGCCATTTTTTTTTCTAACTTTACTTGTACATTTAGACTGTGATTAGAAACTGGGGGCCCACTTCATGACCGTAGCACATGCTGTCCCAGATGCCTCTGTTGCTTTTCTCTGGGTTTCCATGTGTCTCCGCTTACACATAACCTTCTGAGAGAGACACTTCCCGACCTTTACATCAGCGGTTCTCATTGACACCTTCCCACTCACTTCCATTATTTCTTAATTAAACACTGTGGGGTTTTTTTTTTAAAATAGCACTTACCACAATTTACAATCACTTCTTATATATTCTACTTGTTTCTTTATCTGTCTCTCTGCTATACTCATGAGGGTAGGCACCGTGTCTAAAACACTTTTATATCACCAGGTCCCTGACTGTCACATAAACATTTAATTGTTTTCTTAACTTTTTATTTGAGATTATTCCAAAGTTATAAGAAAGTTGTGAATAATAATATAAAACTCCCCAAATCCATATTTAGCAATTATTATTATTTTTAAATTCTATTTTTACTATTATTTACTATGTACATACGTATTATGTATACACCCTTTAATACTTCAGTTGTGTTTTCTAAAAAGGAGAAATGTTCTTATTCCTAAACACAAGATAATTTTAAATATCAAGACATTAAAATATGATACAATATTAACAGTTAATCTATAGACTACATACAAATTTTATTAACTATTCCATCAGTGATTGTCCTAGCAACTGTTTTATCAGTCCAAGATGCAAAACACATTGCATTTAGTACTTACTTCTTTAGTCTCTCTTAACCTCAAACCATTTATTAGCCTTTTATAACCCAGACATTTTAAAAGAGGATAGGTCAGTAATGTGGAAGAATGTTCCTCAATATGGGGTTATCTGGTGTTTCCTCACAACTGGATTCAGATGCTGCATTTTCGGCCGGAATACTACATGAATTATCTTCTCACTGCATTGTGTGGAGAGGCACTGATGTCAAATTTTTGTGTTTTAATCATATTTCTTTGTTTCTTTCTCTCCCCCCCTTTTTTTTTGAGTTGAGGTTTCTGTCACATAGGCTAGACAATCACAGCTCATCGCAGTCTTGACCTCTTGGGCTCAGAAGATCTTTCCCACCTCAGCCTTCTAGTAGCTAGATCTACAGGCGTGAACCACCATGCCTCCCTTATTTTTTTATTTTTTGTAGAGATGAAGTCTTGTTATGTTGCCCAGGTTGGTGTTCAACTCCTGGGCTCAAGCAATCCTCCCACCTTTGTCTCCCAAAGTGCTGGGATTAAAGGCATATGCCACTGTGCCCAGCTCAATTGTACTTCTTAACAATGACTCAATGAATGTTAGAGGCTTATTATGATCTAGGACTTCAGACCTACTGCTTGATTGTCAGTATGCCTTACAAGTGGTGTTAAATAAACTCTTTAAATATAGAAAGGAGACATGACTGTAAGTCCAGTCCTCTGAAGCCCTTATGTTAGGTCGAGAGTTAGATGTTACACACTCTTAGGTTTTACTATATTTGAAGTATATATACTTGTTATTCACTGTTAATAAGCAATTTAGGTGTAGGGTTTTTTTAAAGATATTATAACACTTCCATCATTCCAGTATCTGGAACAAGAGCATGAGGTGAATGAATAAATGAATGAATGAATGAATGAATGAGTCAGTGTTCCAGCTTAGCATTATTACATAGTAATGTACCAGTTTTGAAAGCTGATCCTTTGATTATCTCCATAATATGTCCTTGATAGGGCCATAATATATTATAACTGTAAAGACAACTACCTCATCCAACAAATGAAATAATTGAGGCCCAGGATTATGGAATGATTTGTCAAAGTTCACACACATGGTGTGAGTTGAAGCCAAACATTTTCTCAATGACAGTCTCCGGATTTTTGGATAATTATCTTAATCTCTTCAGTGGAAAAACTTTTCTAAGTATAGAAGCATATTTTGACATCAGCTTCTCTGTTTCTTCTCTCTCCTTCAAGGATGACTGAGTAGATTCTAATAAAAATGCTCTTAATGTACTGTGCCTTGATTGGCAATGGGTAATAGATTAGACAGGGCTCTGCCAGCTGGATGTTACTTTCCTGCCTAAGCTTAAAGATGCGGGTGATTTTTTTCAGGGCAGAATCAAAGATCATTAATTGAGTTTGATGTTTTCTTCAGCTTGGTGGAGATGTTTTCTTCAGCTTGGTGGAGACAGAGATGTACTGATTTTGCTGCTTGTGATTCTTGTCTACCTGGTCAATGCCAAAGATCTTATTATTTTTGTAGGATCCATTAATTTTGTGATGCTGTTAATTTATTATAGCATCATATTTTTTTAAGTTCCTCAATAAAAGAAGGATGAGAGAAATGTAGAGATGGAAAGCTATTTTACACTATAACAGACTTTAACATATTAAAAACCACTCCTGCTACAAACATCTAAAATGCTGAATTAGCTACAACAAACGTCTTCTTACATTAGTAGCTGAGAAAGCAAAGGAAATTCACAAAGACCAAACTATGACAGGAAAGAGATGTAAAGAGAGAGAGGGCTCTATCCTTGTCTTTAATGACTTATAGGGAAATCAAGAACATTTAGCCTTGCATAGTATAGCTTTAGTATTAAATATAAGTAATTGATAAAAATGGTATAAATAATAGTTGTTAAATCAGTCTAAATAGTAGATTAAAATATACTTGTGATGTTTAATGCAATGGAGTCCATGGGGATTATTCCTAGTCATGCTAGATTCTGCAAATGCAGAATCTGCAATTTTTGGTAGCTATTTTCAGACTGTGGTCTTGGACTCAGTACGGCTAAAAGAGTGAACTCACAAGCTATCCACTCAATAAATCAAACTCAAAATTAAAATGAAAATTCTAAATGAATGGTTATTTTACATTAAAAAAACATGTACTCTGTAGGAAGATAATACTATTATGATGAACTATTTGATAGTATGATGGTTAATTTTCCAGGGTGCTTAGATTAAACACTGTTTCTGGGTGTGTAGATTTCTAGATGAGATTAGCATTTGAATCAGTGGACTCAGTAGGTTTTCCTCCCTAGTGTGAACAGGCACTATTCAATCTATTGAGGTCCTAAATGGAACAAAATGGAAAAAATGGAGGAATTTTTCTATATTGCTTTCTACCTTGAGCTAGGACATCTCATCTCATCTCTGGTCCTTGAGCTTGGATTTACACCATCAAATCCTGTGGTTCTCAGGCTTTTGGACTTGGACAGAATCACAGTTCTGACTTTCCTGGATCTCCAACTTGTGGAAGGCATATTGTGGGACTTCTCAGCCTCCATAATCACATGAGCCAATTTCCCCATAATAAATCAACGTATATATGTGTGTGTGTATGTGTCCTACTAGTTCTGTTTTTATTGAGTTCCCTGACTAGTACAGTAAGGATGTGAATAAAATAGCTTTAATAGATATTTTGAAAAGTCTTGGAGAGTCTAATTTTTCTCACTTTTAAAAGAAAGGAGTTAAGTAGGTGAGTGTGTTTGTATTCTGTGGTTATATCATCATTTATTTAATATTTACTGAGTGTTTACTGTGTGCACGATGTTGGTAATTTGAAGATGGATAAAATACATTCCCTTTGCTCAAATAACTTATATTCTAGTAAAAAAAAAATAAGCAAATAATTAAGACCCAGTGTGTTAATTAGATATACACATAGAATGGACTGAATAAAGAGTTTGGAACAGGAGACCAGCTAGGAGACTACCACATTAGTTTATTGCTGTTTACCATAATCTAGTGTGTTAAATTGAGTGTACTTTTTTCTTAGAGTCTATAATATTTATTATTGTACTCAATCTGTCTTGAATTTTAGATGACTTTTACTTGCTGACGGTGCTGATGTGTTGAGGCCTTGCAATTAGCTAAATGGGCTATGCTTGGTAACAAATCGTTGTGAGGTTGCACCAGGGAGAGAGTGAGACTGTATATTCCTTCTGCCTGATTGTCATTTGATTCCAGATGAAAACTATGGGAATCATAATTAAAGCTACAACAGGTGTTTTGAAATGTACTAGGAGGACATACCTCATTCTCTCCCACTGAATGTTTTCTAGTTCTTTGCTCTCTGAGGTTTAGCTCTGTGGTATTTTGTACAGGTTTTTGGGCACTAATAATGTCTTAGAAAGTTTCTAGATCATAGGAATCATTACAGATCTCAGTGTCTGCACTCATTTCACACTGCAGTAAAAAAGTCTTCCACCGAAGTTGTTATAAATATAATCCGTTTAAAGAACTATGTATATGTTATGAAATATATCAACTATAGAAAGGAGCATATAAAATATTTGTAAGTTTGAAGGATAATAATGAAAGGAACAATCTTCTACCCCAAACTCAGCTTAAGCAATAGAATCTTTGTAATATCCTGAAGCCTTCTGTGGACATCTCTCTGATCTCCTCCTTCCCCCTCCCTCCAGTGGAAACTCCTATAATGAATTTTGTGTTTGTAATCTTTTGCTTTAATTCATATTTTTATCAGATAAAAATTTATTTTAGATAATATGTTATTTCTTATTCTTGAAACTTAATATAGAGCCATGCTCACGTAATGTACACTCCCAAGACTTGCTTTTTTCACTCGACTTTATATACTGCGATTTAGAAATGTTGTTTATGACTAAGATTTACTCACTGCTGTGTTACATTGAAGGAAAATGCCACAAAAAAAATCTGTCTTTTCTGTTTCTTAGTGGAAATATTGCTGCTTGTAGTCTTTTTGCCATTTCAAACATCGTTACTAAGAATATTCTTGTAACATGTCTCTTTGTATACATATGTACAGATAACAAATAAAACCAAATCAAATTGTGGAATTATATGTGTGTGCATCTTCAACTTTGTTAAATAATGCCAAATTATTACCTAGGCTGGTGGTTGTGCCAATTAATACTCCTATCAGCTGCTGATCAGTTTTTACTTATTCACATACTTTAAAATTTTTGTCAATCTAGGTAATATAATATCTCTTTGTAGTTTTAATTTTAGTTTCCCTGATGAGAAATGAGATTATCTTTTCATGTTTATTGAACTTTCATATTCCTCTTCTGTAGAAAGCATATTCATATCTGTTGGCCATTTTCTTTTCTTTTTAATCCTTTTTTTATTATTCAAATTTTATGAGATATATACATGCTTTAGATATTCATCTCCCTGTCCCCCAAAAATATATGTGTTATGAATGTTTTCTCCAAATTTGTGGCTATCTCAAACACATACAAAAGGAGAGAGAATCGTAGAGAGAATACCCATTGCTCAGCTACTACAGAATCAATTCCATCAATTCATCGTTCTTCTTATTTCATCTAATCACTTTCATCTAACACCCTCACCCCCAAGCAAATACCAGACATCCTACAATTTTACTGTGGGCTTGTTTTTCATTCCATTAATGTTTCTTTGGATAAACAAAAGTTTGCTATTTTAATGTGTTGGGTTCATAAATTTCTTTCTTCTGTAGATTATGTGTTTGTTTAAGAAATCCTTCTGTAAACTAAGATCATGAGGATATTCTCTGATGTTTTCATCTAAATGTTTTAAAGCTTTCTCTAGGCACTAGTTATCATAACTCCTTTCCCCACACTGATCTTATGCACTCTCTGGCATATCCGTTTTCCACATCTGTGAGAGTCTGTTGCTGGGCTCCGTATCCATGCCAATTCCTATTGTCTTAAATCACTATAACTTTATAATAAATAGAGCAGAAGCTCCCAACTTCGCTTTTTTTCAGAAAGCTTGGCTTTTCTAGGACATTTGCTCTTTCATTTAAAATTAGATGAGCAAGTTCTAACAACTTTTGGGATTTTGATTGACAATCCATGCATAGATAAATTTATGGTAAACTTATCTCTTTCAAATTTTGACTTTGTAATCCATGAACATGCTACATTTTTTTTTTTTTTTTTTTTTTTTTGAGTTGGAGTCTCACTCTGTCGCCCAGACTGGAGTGCAGTGGCCGCTTCCGGCCACCGCAGCCTCGACCTGCTGGGCTCCGGCGATCCTTCCGCCTCAGCCTTCCAAGTAGCCGGAATTACAGGCATGCGCTACCATGCCCGGCTGATTTTTTGATTTATTGTAGAGATGATTCTCGCTGCCCAGGCGGGTCTCGAACCCGCGGGCTCAGGCAATCCACTCACCTCAGCCTCCCAAAGGCGCGGGATTACAGGCTGAGCCACCGAGCCCGGCAACATGCTACATTTTTATTTATTTAGTTTTATTCCTTCTTTAATTCAAATTTTTAATCAACTTTTCCTCTCAGTAAATTCTTTACCATCCAGCCTACTTTTTAAAAAAAAACCTGTCTTCTCCTGGAATACTTTTACTACTATAGTTACTTAACCTCATATTACATATTGTTTCTCCTTGATATAATACAAGTGATTTAAAAACAGTTTTATCTGGTTACTTCCTAGAATACTGCCTCGTACATAGTAAGTGCTCAATAAATTAATTTTAAAGTAATTTTCTACATAAAAGTCTTTTACATCTTGTGATAGACTTCCTTGGTTCAGCGATGTGCCAGTAATGTTTAACAACAGGTTCTCTAAGGAATGGGAGAAGGGCAGCAATTTGTAATTTTCTGAATTCCACTGTAAATTCTCCTTTCATGGTCAACATAGAGATACTAATGTGATGTCACAGAATGTGGAGTCAAGAAGAGATGGGGAGTAGCACACCATCATGTAATATTACCACTAGACAAAAACAATAGATGCCAACAACCTCAATAACATAGACAGTTGCAAAATATAACAGCATAATTAGATATTTATTTGCCTGTTGATATAATTTAATTATTAATAATGATTGTACTTAACAACTGGCTCACAAAATTTAACAGTGACTTTTTTTTTAAAGCCGTACAAGCTGGCTCCAGAATACCTCTGTTTAATTACTTTATGTTTTGTGCGACTGTTGTAAATATCTTTTCTTGTTTTTAAAAATTAAATTTTCTAAAAATTTCTTACTGATGTATAGGCGTGCAATGAACTTTTACAACTGTTCTTATAACTGGCTAAAATTTCTTCATATTTGAATAATTTATAAGTACATTTTTCCAGGTTTTCTTGTGGTCAATCCTATCAGCTGAAAATGACAATTTTGTTTGACCATTTCCAGTCCTTATATATTTTATATCTTATTGTTGTGTTTTTACATTGACATGAACTCCCACTATAATGTTGAATTTTAGTGGTAATGGAAAGCATTCTTGTCCTGCTTCTGATTTTAAATGAGTGCTTTAAGATTTTGTTTCTTTTTGATATCTTCTTTTTTGGGCAAAAGGATGTTCTTTTATTGATATTTAGATAAGAATTTGTTTCTATTATTCATGAGTGAGTGTTGGATTACATGACATGACTATTCTATATTCATTGAAATGATCTTACATTATATAACAAAAAACGCTCAACTTACCAGGGATATTTTGTGGCATACCTAATAATATAGTGTTACAATGTAGAAAGCCATGACTGATAGAAGTAAATGGAGAAATGGAAAAATAAGCACATGGAAAAAATAAATACACGTGAACAACATGATGAGCTATAGCAAAAATACTGAACACTCACTCATTCAATGCAAGAATACATGAAATGTTTAGAAAAATTAGCCATTTAGTAGATCAGCTAAAGAACAAAAAAATTCACAGAATCTGTATCATGCACTCAGTGTTCTCTGACCACAACTAAGCTTATCATACTACCTCTGAGCAATGTCTTCATATTTATATTTCATTTCATGAATTCTCTTTTCAGCTATGCATAATCTACTTTTTATCCTATTCTTTTTGTTTCGTGCATAATAATTATAATTTTCATTTTCTGCAGTCTTATTATGTTTTTGGTTTGAAATCTGCCAAGGTTTATTTGTTTATTTTAAAGGCAGTCTCTTAAAATTTTTACAACATTTTTTTCAAAATCAAAAAGCATAGTTATATTAGATATCTAGTAAATATGGTGTCATCAATCTTTATCTGATTCTGTTATTTTCTGTTGTTTCTGCATTCTGGTTGCTTATTTCCTCATGAGTTTGATAATATTTCCATTTGAGCTCACAATCCATGGAACCTTACCTGTAGGAATTCTTTGGTCTTTTAAAGTGCTTTACTGTTAAGAGAGAATTTGAGTTTGCTTTTTTCAAAACCATAGGTTGTAACAACCTTAGATTACTGGATATTAACATATTGACTTGGGATTTTTGGACCACATAAATATTGTGAGTTTAGCCCCCAAATCACACACCTCCATCCAAATTCAAGAGAAAGAGGTGAGTTTTTCTCTCAGTTTGTTCTGCAGGGTGTATTTTCTAGTACACAATTTCATAGAAGGTATTGCTTTTTCAAATTCTTTCTTTGTAAGGAGCTAGTAATTTTACCAGCCAACTTGTATAGTCTGTAGGCTTTATTGCTAATCTTTTATATGATTGCAGACCATCATACCCAAAATGCTAGAGAAAAATCAAACCAAAATGCTAGAGAAAAATGCTAGAAAAAAAAAATCATAACGAAAGTGGTAGAGAAAAATCCCAAGTTGATCAAAGTGTATCCTTCATATTATATATTACTTGATATGACTGATTGATAACCTGTTTAGGGTTTTTATTTTTAGTTCAAAGTGAAACTGACCTATAATTTTCCTTTGCACTGGTTTCTTTTCAGAATGTGGTGCTAAGGTTATGCTGACCTACAATAAGTTGGGAAAAGTTCCCTTTATATCTATTCAGCTGGAAAAGTATAAAACATTGGTTTTATTTCTCTCCCTAATTATTTGGTAGTATTTCCTAATGAAGCTATTATTATCTAGGCCTAAAATTTTTTGGGAGAAAGATATTTTTAAATTAAACATTTAATTTCTTTACTAGTTATAGAACTATTTAAATTTGATGTTTTTTTTGTCAATTTTGTTGTATTATTATAAAAATTTATCCATTTTATTTACATTTTCAAATGCCATATTACAAGTGTCTTGATACTCTCTTATAATTTTAATATTATAGATTTTGTAGTAATATCCTCCTCTTCATTCCTAATGTTATTACTTTTTCTTTTCCCTTTTATTCTTTATTCATCTTGTGAAGGGATTATCAATTTTAAAGTCATTCCAAAGACTCAACTTTTAGCTTTGTTGATCCCAAGGTTTTTTTTTTGTTTTCTTTTTTTAAAACTTCTGTTCTTATCTTCATTACCTCTCTTTTTTTTTAACTTCTGTTCTTATCTTCATTACCTCCCTTTTTACCCACTTTGTTTGCTTTAATTTTTATGGTATTTTTATAAATTTTGGGGATGAATTCTTACTTGATAATTTTCAGGTTTTTTCCTTTCTATTAAATATATTAAAGGTTAAACATTTTCCTATACATTTCAAAAGCAGCTTTAGCTGAATATAACAAATGTTTGTATGTATTATTATCTGCAAATCTTTTTTTGGCTATTTTGGATCAAAATTGTGTTCTGTGCATGAAATAAAGAGCTGAACTGAGGCTTCATCTAAATAAATAGTATACAAGGGGGACCAAAAAAACCCTGGTATTTATTTATAAAAAAGTGTGTATTTCGTCTTACATATTTAAACTTCAGTCACCTTCAAAGTACTCTCCACTTGATGTAATACACTTATGCAGATGATTTTTCCACTGCTCAAAACAGTTTTTGAATTCGTCATTTTTGATGTCTTTTTAGTGCTTCTGCCATCTTTTATTTCACCTCTTCCACATCGGCAAAACGTTTCCCCTTGAGGACTTTTTCATTTTAGGAAACAAACAAAAAAGTCACTAGAGGGATATCAGGTGAATTAGGAGGGTGGAGCACAAGGTTCATGATGTTTTGGGGGAAACAACTGCTAAACACTCAGCACAGTATGGATAGGTGCTCTCATAAATCTCCGAAATGGGCAAATGTGTTGAAAGAATCTCAAAAAAAGCAACTGAAACCGAATGCTCCTCTTATAACCATACTATCTGGTACACTGATGCCAATGGGTTTCTAGAACACTTAACTACTCAGGGAAACCTGTTCAACAAGGGGCCCACCCCCAAAAAAATAATCCTGTTTTTTTGGAGGGCACCCCCTCCTGTGTTTCTGAACATGTTCAGCTCCTAGGAAGTTAGCATATTCATTGGCTGGGAGTATTTTTTAGTGTGATAGAGCAATACTATTGGCCAGGACAGTGTGGGGTGTACTTGCCATACTAGCTGTCATTGGCTGCAAAAGTATATGAACATCCAGAACATGAGAAATACAAATACATGCCAGATAGAATATTCCTTTCAGGTAAAAGAAAGCTCAGAGATATAGTATTAATAATAAGTCAGTACTTCATAAGAGTGCCATTTAATGCTGTAATCTTTTTTTGCCATTATAAACTATATGGCTCTTACTATATTTTAAATATTTTCATGGAAGTTATTAGAAAACATATCTAAGTGATGAATAATTCTATCCTAGTTGAGAAAGACCTGGGACCGTCCCTATTCATGTGATTATTTCCTTGCTTGTGGGACATTATGAGAGAACCAGTAGACAATGAATAGTTATGTGTAAGATAATGATAATTATTCATTATATAACCAAATTTTTCAGCTAAAATTAAAAGTGTCTGTAAAATCTACTTTTATACACGTCATATTCAGAGAATAAGTCAAAGAATTAAGCACACATAAATGATTATAATTTTACAAATTGTTATTGGATCATTCAGAGTAGGGAAAGAGTATAAATAATATTACTGGTGTTTTAAAGCATTCATCAAAACACTGTGTTCAAAATCATATAACGTATAATAAAATGTTGTTAAGGCTATCAAAAAACATAAAAGGAAACTGAAACAGAATTTACTTTAAATATAGTCAGACCATTTTAAAAAGTGACATTAAGCATAACCTTTTGTGCCCTTAAAGTATTGGGCTAATAATGCTTTTCAGTTGGAAAGGTCTGAGGAATTAGCTTTAGATTTCACTACCTTGCAAATAACAGATTTTCCAGAGCAAATAATAATTGATACTCAGCGAGTAATAAAGTTTCATTTTATTTGACTAATTTTATACAAAAGTTAATTGCGGTCAATATTGAATCAGCCTTGGGGGATGGCAGGAGAGATAAGGCAAAACAATCAATAATTCACAGTTCAACTACAGAATGAAGGGAAGTGAAGTGTGGGTTTGGAGGGATGAGTGAAAGACTGGGAGCTCAACAGGTGAGCAAAGCTATTGGGTAGTGGGGAATCCAGATCAGTCTTTTGTTGTTGGGTTGGATTCTTAGAATGGCAGAGCTTCTTTAACAAGTCAGAACTTTAAGGGTGATGAGCAGCTTCTAGGCACTGAGAAGCTGATACATAGATGAATCTCTTTCCTGATCATCTCTCTCAACTCTGTCTTAAGTTCCCCGCCTTTCCGTTTTTAAAAAATGTAATGTTGCCGGGCTCGGTGGCTCAGCCTGTAATCCCGCGCCTTTGGGAGGCTGAGGTGAGTGGATTGCCTGAGCCTGCGGGTTCGAGACCCGCCTGGGCAGCGAGACCTCATCTCTACA
This sequence comes from Cephalopachus bancanus, assembly GCA_027257055.1. Taxonomy (NCBI): domain Eukaryota; kingdom Metazoa; phylum Chordata; class Mammalia; order Primates; family Tarsiidae; genus Cephalopachus; species Cephalopachus bancanus. Next base: position 7,021,019 of record JAPVLO010000076.1, read on the forward strand.
ATAAATCAAAAAAATCAGCCGGGCATGGTAGCACATACCTGTAATTCCGGCTACTGGGAAGGCTGAGGTGGAAGGATCGCCGGAGCCCAGCAGGTTGAGGCTGCGGTGGCCGGGAGCGGCCACTGCACTCCAGTCTGGGCGACAGAGTGAGACTCCAACTCAAAAAAAAAATAAAAAAATAAAAATAAAAAATAAAAAATGTAATATTGATGAAACAAGCATACTTTGTAGCATTATGCTTGTTAGGTACATGATCTCAAAGAACTTTCAATCTGATAAAAGAAGCCTTAGGAGATGTCTTGCTAATATAGTTCTAAAGAGTGATTTCTTAAAACCATTTTTGTCTGTCACCTTTTGTTTCACAAAGAATGTCTTATATTCCCTTGAGTTAAGAATTTACATCAGTAAAGACTGAAGATTTAATCTTACTGACAGCCCTAAGGACATTCAAGGGCAATATCGCCCATGTTCTAGGAAGTTTAGGAGTGAGACTGATGGCATGTATTAAGGATATTCAGATTGCAACTCCTTCTAAATGAAAATTTATTATTTCATTATTCCTAAGACTTCATTTATTACGATCCTTGGGATTTGAGATAATTGAAGACAACAATAATAATCCCTTTATGTGTTATATAGTACAGAATCATTCATTTTGAAGGATTCCCAAGTGTGTCACAGACTGCATATAAAGTTCAGGGTGGGAAACTCAGGAATGGTGAAGGAAATGTATGTAGACATACACATGGATGCCCTTGAGGTCCTCAGGGGACCTTGTAGCCTCAAAATATGATAAATCCTGTAGAATGTTTGACAAGTCATAAATCCTCCTCCAACTCATAGCAGACATGGCAATTTGATGGGAGAGGGAGGATAATAGCAACAACAACAACAATAGATAATATCCATATCTATTCTAATGAACAACAGTGGCAAAAACTATACTATGTATATATAAAAGAAATGTCAGAATTTCTTTCATTTCTCAAGAATAAATGAATAATAAAATAAAGTTGAAGCCCAAAAGTATATAATTAAAATTATTGTAAAACTAAGCTCTGACAGGACTAATGTTGTAAGAGGAAAATTGTATATTATGTATTCTTTCACTAAATATTTCCCTTCCTGTCAAGTGGTAAATCAGGTAACCATTTAAAGGCATCTGTTTAAATTTGCCATGCTAAGCTTGATGACAATGGGAATCATGTCATCTTTATAAAGAAGTTGAGATGCATAAAATGATAACATAAAGACTGTGAATGAGAGGTGGCAGTGGTGAGAAAGAGGTGGGTGAAGGTGAGGGCCATTAGTCCTCTGTATTGACTGTGTCCTGCATGCACCCCACTTATTATTTAAAGTTACTAGAGAAGCTAATGAACTTGAGTATATAGTATTATCTTCAAAAGGAATCACACGGGCTTACTCATCATTACAGTTTGTCAATATGATTTTACAAACCTGTGTCCAGTGGGCAAATAAACATGATACATGAGTTAAGAATGTCTTTGCTGTCAATGAGAACTGGGTTCAGATACTAGCTCTACTCCTCCAATATTGGTAAATTATTTTATTTTTAAAGTTTCATTTCCTTATCAAAATTAAAGTTGAAGATAATACTTCATAGGGTTATCATATCAATTGAATGTGTGCAGCACATAATACAATTCAGTAAATATTAGCAATACTGGTAAGTTTGAGGAAGATATTTATCTCATTGAATAATTCAGTTTTTTTCAAAGTATTACAGCCATTTTTAGCACAGTTTATGGGGCTTAATCATTCCTTTCCACCCACTTTGATAAAAAAAAAAGAGGCCATATCTCATGACTTTTCTGGTAAAAATGCATTCATGTGGTTATTTCTAATCCTCCCCAAACCACTCAATCAGTCCAGAGAAATAATCAAACCTTTGAACACTTAGTTACAGCAGCTTTCCTCCTGACTCAGGCTGTTTCAGGCTGGCAGTGGGAAAGAGGCCATGGCTGGCTTCTTTATTTCACCCTAGTACTTTCCCTCACACCAATTCTAGGCTGCTTCTGGCTCTTCCAGCAAAGGAATGACAAGAAAGTAAAGAACAGGAAAAGTCATAATTGACTGTAGCTGTCATGGTTGGCTTCACTGGGATTCTCTAGGCAATTGTGGGTGCTTTTGTGGGTTCTTTGAAGACCCTTCTGCTATGTTGCTGGGAATCCCTCCCCTGCAGTTCTCCAGTTGTGGGTGAATAAATTTGTTCTGGCTCATCAATCATGATTTCACCCTCATTCTGTAGTCACTTCAGGCCTCAAGGACTTTCTTGGGAAGAATCCAAGACAATTCCTGCAACTCTTTCAAGTGTGGCCCTCATCTGACTCAGGGACAATAGTCCCATGTCCTTTGCCCCATACATTCTGCAGTTGTGTTCTGCCCCAGTGCAGGAACCACTCTTAGCAATGTTGTCAGAACAAGCTGCCAGCCAGAGTCTCTTCCTCTTTAGATTTCTCAGGTGTAGGCCACTTTACTTCTAGGAGACACATATGAATCTCTCTGATATCCCTTTCCCTGGGCTTGAAGTGCAAGAAAATCACTCCCTGTCCCCCAAGGAATACCAAGAGCTTTTATAATTTCCTGCCTTTTCTCTCAGTCTCTCCAACATCAGAGGAAGGTGACCAGATCAGGGTTGCAAAAGAAGCTTTTGATCTCCTCCTTTGTAAAGTCTGTTTAGTAGTTTCTTATACCATCTGGATGTCCTACAGCTCAGTTCAATTCTGACACTATCTTGAGTTCGTGCAGACACCACCAGTTAAGAAGCTCAGACTCGTATGACTCTCCTCACTTCAGATGCCAGCTGTAAGTTCTGAGTTTCCATGCTACCTGCTCTTTTGTTCAATTTGACTACAAATTTGGGGTTTTTCACAACCCCCATTCAGGTTCAAATATTTGCTAGAACGATACAGAGCTCAGGAAATCATTATACTTGTAGTTAATGTTTTATTCTAAAGTATCTAAATAAACAACCAGATGAAGAGATATTTAGGGCTGCCAGGTCTGGAAGGGTCCCAGATGCAGAGCTTTTGTTTCCTCTCCTAGTGTCTGTCTTCCCAGCACAAAAATAGGTTTATCAGCTAGGAAACTCTCCAAGCCTCATTGTTGAGGGTTTTTGTCTAAGCTTCATTTTTGTAGGTGTGATTGATTAAATCATCGGCCATGTGGTTGTTTATTCAATCACTAGCCCTCTTCCTAGTCACATGATTGGTTTTTCTGGACCAGCCCCCATCCCCAAGCTATCCAGTCAATCTCCTCTCCCCACACCCATGAATCTCCTTGCTACATTAATCTCCTGGCATACATTCAGATATGGTCCAAAGGGGCTTGTATGAATAACAAAAGACACTCCCATTATTCAGAAAATTCCAAGTATTCTGTCAGCTCTGTGCCAGGAACCAGGACAAAAACCAAATGTATTTTTAAAAATTATACCACAACCTTGAGACTTGGGGATGGTTGGCACCTCTTTTTTAAGGGCCTTAGCCACAAGGGAGAAAGGAAGAATCCTTTTGTAACATCTTATTACAGAGAGAAAGTGCAATAGAACTATTTCTTTTTTTTTTTTAATTTGTATTATAAATATGTGGGGTATAATTCAGGGTTACATATACAAACATTGATCGTGCAGATACCCCTGTTAATGAGGTAACAGAACTATTTCAACATAAATGTTAATTTGACTAGGATACTATGGCTTTTACATTTGGGTATGATAGCTTTAAGTGTTCTTGTTTTTTTTTCCCGGTATTAGGTAATTATAACTAAAAGAAAATAATGCAGGTCAAATAATTTATTGAAAAATTGCATCTTTGATAACCAGTGACATTTTTAATGTTTGCTGTAAACACCCTGGAGGTCTTGCCTTTAGTGAACTGATTTAGATGATCCCCTGGGTAACAAAGGCTTGAGAGCAGTGACATATATTGGGAAAGATATTTTCCTGTTTTTGAAAGGTTCGCACTTAGAAAGAGTCCATGTGCCTATAAATCTCAATCAAGAATTGGAGAGGAATAACTCATCTGGTAATTTGTAAATTTTCAGAGATGTTTGAGGGAACTAAAATGCTTTGAATTTGAAGAACACCTTGGGGTCATATTGAGACTTCTTGAAGAGCTGCTCTTTTTCATAATCTGAAAATCGACTTCATTGCAAATCTCTCTGAATATATCAGCACTCAGTTTTGAAATTCAGCTGAACTGTGTCAAAGTGTTGGTTATGATCATTTTGAAAACTGCATGGAGAGGTTATCTTAAAAACCACTCGGCATATTTCAAAACAAATGTCTATGAATAAAATTGGAAAACTTTGGATGTTTTGCAAAATATCTTTTAAATGTCAGAAGTACATCATTATGATTTGGAACACAATTCTTTTTTAGTTTTTTATCTTATTAGTTAGGTTGTATGATAGTAATATTTTCCTTTTGGATACCAGTAAGACTGTTGATGTAGATTGGTGTTATTAAAAAATGTTCATGCTCCCAAATACTAGAATAACATGCAGACTAACCAGAGCCATGAAACTACCTCAGTGTTAATCCTACTCAGGTCTTTATTAGAGAGCTACATGTTTATTACTTCCTTATTTATAATAGGTAGACAATTGGATGATTCCAATTAAACTGTTAATCTAGAAAACAACCTAGATAAGAAAAGTATAAATCTGTGATGCAAACCCCAATTTATTTTTAAAAACCCCACAAAACCTGTATAATTAGCAGAAAGCTTTGTATTCAGTTAAAGTTAAGGATAGACAGAAAAATATAGATTCGGTAAAAACTGCATTAAATAAATATTTTGCACATCTCTACTGATTATTTACATTTAGAAAATTTAGCTGTTTGGAATAGTTACCCAGCCTGAGAAATGCTTTAGGTCTCCTACCACACAACGATATTCACTTTGATTATAATAAAAATAATATAAACTCACTGTAACATATTAGAATTATATGGATAGGTAAAGATCAATCTTATGAAAAATAATCAGTGAATAAAATCATGAACTGTGTAGCCAGAATACTTGAGTTCACATTCTAACATGTCCAGGTACTAGCTATGTGACATCAGCAAATTTGCTTTTCTTTTTGTGCCTCCACTTTCCTCATTTGTAAAGTGGTAAGAATAATATCATTTTCTTATAGGGTTAATATAAGGATTAAATTAATTAATATTTGTAAGGTGCTTAGAACAGTGTTAGACATATTGAGCATTATAGAAAATATACTAATGCTTTCTTTAAGCAACGATTTTATTCTACTGTATATTTTGTACCTGTTTTCTCACTTTATATTTTATAATCTCTGCATGTTTAATATTTAATTTATACAATTTAAATTTAATTATTAAAAGCACAGAACATTTTATTGTCTACTTATGCCAAAAATTATGTAACTCTCATCATATTTTTAGCTTGTTTCAGCTTTTTATTCTTTTAAACAAAGTCATAGTATAATTCTTTTATCTTAATATTTAGCAGTCTTAATCTTAGGATAAATTATGTGTAGAAGAATTACAAGTGTACACATATATACACACTTGAAAGTATTTTTTAAATATGTTAAGAATATTTTAACAATGTAATGCACCATTAATTTTTTTCCCAGTATCAGAAAATAAGGGGCAATACCACCTTTTTTCAAAACTGTTTCCTCAGACAACTTTACTTATATCATGTTGCGAAAAGTGTTCCCCATAAAAAACATTCTCATTTGTTGAGTTAACATTTTAGTGTTTATTTATTTGTTTCCAATCTCTTTTCTAGAAGTATGTGTTTTAATGTCTCAATTATACTTAATTGAACAGAATTTTGGAAGGAATCTTGTAAAGTTAAAAGCATTTGTGGGTGTTGGAATACAGCTTTTAAAAAACTGTGTGGCAACTTTAGCATGTAACAAGGGCTTGATTTTCACTTTCTCTCTTGTATTTTAACATAAATTATACTTAAAGAAAATTTGTGGGAAAGTGTATGATATAGGCGGAAAAATCAGTAATAGGTTGCCCATTAACCTGATTACAAAAACAACCACTATTACTAACGCTAAGTGCCAGACATTGTGATATACGTATGTGTATATGTGTGTGTGTGTGTGTGTGTGTGTGTGTGTGTACATACCTTACATAATTTCAAATCTTCATAATAACCTTATGGGACAGGCTATATTATTATCCTAGTATTGCAAGTATTGTGTGTGTGTGTGTGTACATACCTTACATAATTTCAAATCTTCATAATAACCTTATGGGACAGGCTATATTATTATCCTAGTATTGCAAGTAAAGGCACTGAGGCACAGAAAGGTTTTTATAACTTGCTCATTTCCAGAGCTGTGAGGGAGCCTCAATTTAAATCTAGGCAGTCTGGCTTCAAAATCTGTGTTGGACACATACTGCCTTTCCAAATTTCTTAATCCAGGGACCAGAAAAGAGAAGGAAGCCACACATTTTGGGTTTGGGGAAAATTTCCTTCAGAAAGTAGAGGTATAAATGTAGACTGCAACATCATTTCAAGGTTTGAGAAACAGCAGTCTCATTTCAATCACCTGAAGGCTTAATGAGCCAAGTGTGGAGTAGGCTTTGGTTCCACTTCAGGCTGGTGCAAGCCTTTATGTAGAGCAGACCTTAAGAGGCACCTATATGCAGGGTGAAGAGATGGGTACTTGAGCTCTGATCACAGCAAACTCCATCCTGTGAGTTATTATTGACTCTCTGGGAGAAAACCAGAAACCTCAACCTTACTTGTGCCGAGGACTTTTTAAAATAAATTACCATAATTGATGGTTATCTTCCATTTGTGTAATTTAAAAAGTTGTATTTCACACTGCTTTATTCAATCTAAGATTGTGGTTGTGTTTTGTGTACTTAGGCCCTCATTAGAAAAGTAAGTTGTATGTTTAAATTTAATAGTTGGTAAAGGGTGTTTTCTGAATGAGCCATTTATTCCAGAAAAATGTCTTTATCACTTGTTATGTGCCAGTCATGGTCCTCCTAGGTTCTGGGGATACATGACTAAATAAGACAGACAGGAGCCCTACCCTTAAGGGACTTCTAGTGGGAGGCAAAAAATATACCAGCACACAAAATAATGGCATGCTGGATATAAGTATTGTGAGGAGAGAGCAGCATGCTATGGTAGAGTAACTGTTTTATGAACCCCCCAACCCTGCAAGCACATGCCACTTCTATCTCTGAAAGGGGGTAGAAGATTTGCCCAAGTTCGCATACAGTGGCAGAGAATGTCAGAGAGGTCATGAGAGAAAATTTGCCATAGAAAGTTCATGCTATGAGTAAATCTTTTGGATAAAAGGATAAAGAAATACACAGTTGATAGATTAGAAAATGAACATTTGTCAAAAAAGGGGAATTTGTCAATTGTTATTTAAATTATTGAGGCAAACTCAAAGAACACTGTTCAAAGTGTATGGAGATCTAGATTCTGGCTCAAATTCTGCCATTAATGAGCTATGTGGCTGTTAGAAAAACCACATACTTCTCTTTTCCTTGTATTATTTAAATGGAAATTTAAAAATATGTATCAGGATAAAAAATAAATCTTGTGTGAAGCTAATTTGTTTTGCATGACATGGTGTCTATGTATTAAGCACTGGCTATTAGATCTGGTTTACGTCATGCCTGTACAGGCTTCAGTTCACCAAGTCAGGATTTCATCAGTTTTCCCAGTTTTATTTAACTGAGATTATGCAATGTAAAAGTAAATGATTGTCGAAACATATTTTTTATTCCAGTTATGTTGATAAGAAGCCATTTGGGAGCAGTTGTGTTTTGTTATTTATTTTTATTCAATATTTAATTTGGAGAAAATCAACAATATAGAGGTGTAGGAAATAGAGGTGCTCTTTTTTGGAACAATCATCATACATGTTATTGACATCAGATACTTGGCAATTTAACCTGCTCAAAATAATATATTCACTGAGAATCTCAGCAGCCTCTAGTCAAAAATGAAAGCTCACTTATACCACAAGAGATAGTCAAATCAGTATGAAAAGCCTGAAGCCTATATTTACTTGCTGAACATGGTCTTCTGTAATCAACCTGGAAAGTTATTTCACCAAGTGTTACCCAGAAAGGGATTGGTAGGTGATATTACCTGGATCAGTTTTTCTATGCTCTGAATACCAATGTCATCATTTTCTCAGGTTTTTGTATTTTTCTGAAATATCAATTTAAAGATGAGCCAAATGCCGGTTCTTGTTTCCCAGTACTTCTTTCTGAATGTTGTTTCCAGCAGTTAACAAATTTCATATACTGAAGTAGTAAGAGTTGTCATGGTGTCTTAAAAAATAGACCCATACAGACATATTCATTCTGAAAAGACTTTCTTCTTTGGGAAGAAAGTGGTTTCTATAACATACATATAATTATTACAGTATATTGTGTTGTGACTATGAAGCTAATGAAATCTGAGCCCTATAGACTCATGGATTTTACTAGTAAACTTCTTCAGCTTTTCTGTTCACTTTGTTGTCAAAGTTCTTTGTACATTCTCCTCTGTAAACTTTGCAGATCAGAGAAATCAACTGAAAGGAGGAAAGAGCATATTTTACTTTATTCAAAGGATCTATAGTTTAGAAATAAGTTAGACTAACATACAGATTTATAAAAATGGCTTAGAGGTATCCACTTTCTTGTCACTTTGTCAAAACACCTTTATAATAAAAAGAAAATATGTTAACAAATAATGATGAAAGAATTCTATATCTTCTTTTTTTTTGCAGAGTTCCCATTTTTATTAGGAGAGAAGCTCAGTTTTTAGAGAATTCTGCTAACATTTGCACTAGCAATATTTTAATAGTTTAAAAACATGTGATAAGCTCACTCTTTCATTTTGGGGAGGTCCTTATTTTTTTTAAAATAATGGATGGGTTATGGCATCCATTTTGTAAGTAATTTACAAAAGTTAGCACCATTTTACCTCTTGTCACATTGAAGAAATAAGGCATAATTTTCATTTTGTCAGCAAATCATTATATGACAGGCAAGTGCCTACACAGTGTGTACAGCAACATTCTCTAATGGGTTGCAGGTCCCACATGAAAACATACAGTATGCTCATTAAAATTACAGCAGCAGAAAAAGCAGAATAAATTGCCACCAAGTATTTAACTATGACACTTATATGTATTTCTTCTTGACATGCCTATGGGCATGTCACTGTAAATTGTCCATGAGGATTGTAGTGACAGCTTTATGGAGTAAAGTTAGGGACCCAGCCTCTCACTTGGCTAAATGATGACAGCCTAAATAAGAAGAATATAGTGAAAATGGATGAATAATTTCTGTTATGACAAAGTTTAGGTACAAACTATCCCAAATACCTCTGAAATTTGGAACAAAAAATGAGAATGTGAATATTGTCAAATAATTTCCAAATACGAGAAATGTGATGGCTCTAACCCTGGAAGAATTAGACATTCAAAAACAGTAGCTACCTTTCATGTCTATTGGGAAGATTAGTGAAAGCCACTAGCCCAGTGACAAGGATACTTGGTAGACATCTTAGATATTTAATTTTTCTTTCCCTGCTAGCACTGTCCTTTTCTTTAAGGAAATGAATGTGAAAGGATATCAACAATAGCCATTGCAAATATTCAGGGGAAAAGGTTGGGGCGACTGAAGAAGAATTTAAGAAGGAATAGACTTTGTCTAGTCTTTGGAGAAATTTAAAACTTAAGTTAAAGTTGAGGAAAACTAGGAGAATGTTCTCTGCAAGAGGAGCTGCAAGAGCCATGGCTCAGCAGCAGTTTCACCTGGTGTTTCTGAGGAATGACACAGGAAGGAGTTAATGCTGGCAGCTGATTGCAGAGATTTCCGACATGATATGCCTGCAAGCTTGTGGATTTCTAGGCATCGAGGGAAGTTGTGGAGTCATTTTACTTGCTAGAATAATGGCAACAAATATAAAGAAAAGTCTGTCTGGAGAGGAACAGGTTTCCAAGATAAGACTTACTTTTAGAGGTAGAGAGATTTTATTTTATTTTATTTTTTATTTTTTTATTTTTTTTTTTGAGTTGGAGTCTCACTCTGTCACCCAGACTGGAGTGCAGTGGCCACTCCCGGCCACCGCAGCCTCGACCTGCTGGGCTCTGGCGATCCTTCCGCCTCAACCTTCCAAGTAGCTGGAACTACAGGCGCGGGCTACCACGCCCGGCTAGTTTTGTGATTTATTGTCGAGATGAGGTCTCACCAAGTTGCCCAGGTGGGTTTCGAACCCGCGGTCTCAGGCAATTCATTCCCCTCGGCCTTCCAAAGTGCTGGGATTACAGGCTGAGCCACCCAGCCCAGCCAGTAGAGAGATTTTAAGATATGAGAAAGGCACAGAAGCATAGGAGAAAGGTTAGAGCTATAGATGTTGAAGCCACAAAGTTGGTGAGTTTTCTGAGGGTAGATAGAGTTAGAGAGAGGGAGAGGGAGGAAGGGGGGGAGACAGAGAGAGAGAGACAGAGACAGAGAGAGACAGAGAGAGGAGAAAAGAAGAGAAGGAGAAGGAGGAGGAGAAAGTATGAGGTCTTAATTGGTCTTAACTCACTTTGGCATATGTCACATTCATAGATAGGAGGTGACAAAACCAGTAAGAAATGGAGTAAAGGAATGGTCACTAAGAAGAAATGAAAGATGACCAGAGCAGATAAGTCACATTTGATGGGAGAGAGGTGACTTTTCTTCATCTCCTACCAGGTTGGCACTGTATGGTGACCTTACATGTTTTAATTCCCTTTATTCTTATAACAACCCAATGAAGTCACTAGTATTTTCACAAAATTACAGAATAGAAACATAGGCTTTGGTCATTAGTTAGGGCTATGCAAATTTTAAGTGGTAAAGCTAGATTTGAATCAGGGGTGATCTGTGCTCTTGTGATTACATTCCCAAAACAAGAGTTCAAAGAGGAAGGTTTAAGGTTCTGCAAAAGACATACATACAAGTAAAAGTTAGGCTAACCTGTTGCCTTTGGCAGTTAGATCTTTGATGAAGTCAAGAAAGTTTCAATTGAGAGTTGAAAATCATTGCAAGGGATTAAGGAGTAGATGGTGGTTAGAAAACAGGTAGAGGATGTATATTTTCTGGACAAATTGTGCAGTATAGAAAAACATGATGGTAGATCTTTGGTGTCTGAGGTCAGAGGAAATTTTTGGATATTATGCAGATAATATTTTATCATCTTAGCAACTCAAGAGAATTTCTTTGTAGAGTGGGAAGAACTTTTTGGAGAGGAAACTGCTGGAGTTTGGCTGAGCTATGTTTTATATTGAAGCAAAAATGTTTGTTCTGCAAAACAAATAAGGGAGAAAGAGAAAGAACTGGTCTCAGCACTATCCGCTGGGAGGATTGTGAGGTGAGGTACAGTGCCTGGGGATCAAGGAGAGAGACTAGAAAGGAGATGTACTTAATGGAAATTTTCTGAGTGAAAATCTATGCTTTGTGTGACATGACACCTTCTGTTATCCTCACACATTTCGGTAAAACTACAAAATCCAGGATGTGCTTGATATGATTAGATATTTTTTTTTCCGTGACTGCTTGTAAGGGAGTTGAGATTTATATCAATGTTAGCGAAATACTGAAACTCACTTTATACAGAAGGATGCACATTCAGGAACATTTAATTTGTCACTATTGTTTTATATTGCTTTAAGATTAAAGTTAGTAAATTTATGGAATGAGGGAAGAAAGCAGAAGAGAAGAGAGACTTAAGGTACAGAAGTGAGAGATGGATTCACAAAACAGGTTTATACATCGTGAACAGGAGGTGGTCATCTTTTCCTCAAGGCAGAGGAAAAAAGAGAAACTTGGGCAAAATGGAGGAATATTTCAAATTGAATTAGTGATTTGGCCTACAAGAGTTTTGGAAGAGACACCCAAGATGAGAGGTTATGCCAAGATGACCTTCATCATATACTATCAATCAGGGAACAGTATTATTTGCAGGGATGAGGAGGCACGGTTAAACGTAAGATTTAAGGAAGGCAAATGTTTTGGCTCAGCTGATTGAACAAATGAATAAAATGATTGCCAAGCAGCAGAGAGAGTTTTGAATGCCATTAGATTCATTTTATAAAGTTTTCCAGCATTGTTGTCACTTGCAGTGGAAGTGAATAAAGTATAAGGATATGTTTAGGTAGGAAGAACTATACACTGTGACTCAAATTATATCAGATGGGTTGTTGCCAACTTTGTTTGGAAGAAGTGGTTAGGTATACAACAGTTTTTTTTAAATTGTGAGGCATAATTCAGGGTTAGGTATACAGATATTCATAGTGCAGGTACCCTTGTTGATGAGGTGGGATCCCCCCTTCCCCAGGCAGTTTCCTACTACTGCCAATCCCACATCCCTGCCGGTCCTTGCCCCCACAGTTTCCTGCTACTGTCAGTCCTTTTCTTATAGTATTACGATAGTTGTTCAAGGTCTGCTTGTGAGTGATAACATTTGATACTCAGCTCTTGGTTTCTGTGAAAGATCACTCAGTATTACAGACTCTAAGTCCATCCAGATTGCTGCAAAGTTCATGATTTTGTTCTTCTTTATGCTTGCGTAATATTCCATTGTGTATATGTACCACATTTTTTAAATTCAGTCCTCTTTTGATGGGCAGCACAGTTGGTTCCATGTTCTTGCTATTATGAATAGAGCTGAAACAAACACGTGTGTGTAGGCATCTTTTTTATAGCGTGATTTGAGTTCTTTTGGGTATATTCCAAGTAGGGACATTGCAGGGTCATATGGAAGGTCAATTTTTAGAACTTTTAGGAATCGCCACACTGTTTTCCACAGAGGCTGTACTAGTTTGCATTTCCACCAACAGTATAGAAGTGTTACCTTTTTGCCACATCCTCTCCGGCATCTGTTATTTTTTGAGTTATTGATGATGGCCGTTCTGACTGGAGTTAGGTGGTATCTCAGTGTAATTTTAATTTGCATTTGTTTGATGACTAGTGAGGCTGAACATTTTTTCATTATCTGTTGATTGCTCGTATATCTTCTTTTGAGTACTGTCCATTCATATCTTTTGCCCACTTTGTAATGGGGCTGTTCGTTTTTTTCTTTTCAGTACATTTGAGTTCCTTATAGATCTTAGATGTTAGACCTTTGTCAGACATAGAGTTGGCAAACATTTTTTTCAAGTCTGTGGGCTGTCTCCCTGCTCTCTTGCTGATTTCTTTGGCTTTGCAGAAGCTTGTCAGTTTGATAAGGTCCCACTTGTCTATCTTATCTCTTATGGCATGGGCACTTGGGGTTTTGATCCAGAATTGGTTGTCAGTTCCAATTTCCATAAGAGTGTCTCCTGCATTCTCTAAGGTTCTTATAGTTTGAGGTTTTATGTTTAGGTCTCTGATGCATTTAGAGTTGATTTTTGCATGTGGGAATAGGTAGGGGTCCTGTTTCAATCTTCTGCATGTGGTCAGCCAGTTTTCCTAGCAGCATTTACTGAATAGGTTCTCCTCTCCCCAGTGGTTGGTGGTGGAGGCTTTGTTGAAGCTGAGTTGGTTGAGAAATTGAGGTTTTGCTTCTGGAACCTCAATTCTATTCCATTAGTCTGTATGCCTGTTCTTGTACCAATACCAGGCTGTTTTGATTATTGTAGCTTTATAATAAAGTTTAAATCTGGGAGTGTGATGCCTCCTGCTTTGTTTTTTTGTTTTTTTGATTTTTGTTTTTCTGAGGATTGTTTTGGCTATTCATGGTCATTTATGTTTCCATATGAATTCCTGTATTGTTGTTTCTAGGTCTGAGGTGAATGTTGCTGGTAATTTGATGGGTATTGCATTAAATCTGTAGTTTGTCTTAGGTAGAAGGAACATCTTAACAATCCTTCCAAACCATGAGCATAGAATATTTTTCCATTTGTTTGTGTCATCTTTGATTTCTTTGAGTGGTGTTTTGTAGTTTTCATTGTAAAGATCTTTCACGTCTCTTGTTAGGAAGGTGCCAAGGTATTTCGTTTTTTTGTGGCTATTGTGAATGGAATTGTGCTTTTTATTTGGGTTTCCATTTGTTTATTGTTGTTGTATAGAAATTTGACAGTCTTCTGCACATTTATTTCATGCTCGAAGACTTTGCCAAAGTCCTTTATCAGTGCAAGGAGGTTTTTGAAAGATTCTCTCTGGTTTTTGAGGTATAGAATCATGTTATCTGCAAAGAGGGATAACTTGATTTCCTCTTTTCCTATTTGAATACCCCCGATTGCCTTCTTTTCTCTGATTGCTCTAGCTAGAACTTCCAAAACTATGTTGAACAGGAGGGATGAGAGTGGGCATCCTTGTCTTGTTCCACTTTTCAGGGGACATTGTTCCAATTTCTGTCTGTTTAGCAGTTTGCTGGCTGTGGGTTTCTTGTAGATGGCTCTTACTATTTTGAGGTATGTTCCATCTATGCCTAGATGTTCGATGGTTTTTATCAAGAAGAGTGCTGGATTTTATCGAAAGCTTTTTCTGCATCTAATGATATAATCATGTGGCTTTGGTTTTTTTGTCTGTTGATGTATTTAATATGTTTATGGTCTTACTAATGTTGAACCACCCTTGCATCCTAGGGATAAAGTCTACTTGGTCATGGTGGATAATGTTCAAGATGTGTTGTTGGATCCGGTTTGTTAGACTCTTGTTGAGAGTTTTAGCATCTATGTCCATCAAGAATATTAGTCTGTAGTTCTCTTTCTTTGTTGGATCTTTACCAGGCTTGGGTATCAATGTGATGTTAGTTTCATCAGAGATTTGGGGAGAGTTCCATCTTTCTCAATTTCCTGGAATACTTGCAATAGGATTGATATCAGTTCTCCTTGTATGTTTTGTAGAGTTCTGCTGGAAAGCCATCTGGTCCAGGGCTTTTTTTTTGTAAGTAGTTTTCTTATGACATTGTCAATTTCCTGGATTGTTATTTGTCTATTTAGGGTCTCGATTTCTTCTTGTTTCCACCTGGGGAGGTTGTGTGATGTCAGAAAGTCCTCCATTTCCTTTAGGTTTTCAAGTTTGTTTCCATACAAGTGTACATAGTAGACTCTGATAATCTTTTGTATTTCTTCAGGGTCAGTTGTGACTTCATTTTTTGTGTTTCTTTTTGTGTTTATTTGGGCTTTTTCTCTCTTTTTCTTGGTCAGTCTAGCTAGTTTATCCTTTCAAAGAGTCAGCTTTTTGTTTCATTGATTTTTTTGTATTATCTTTTTGTCTTCTAAGTCCTGGATCTGGCCTTTTATTTTGGTGATCTAGATTCTTCTGCTGAAGTTAGGATTTTGGTGGTCTTGCTTTTCCACCTTCCTTAGGTGACTTGTCAGGTTGTTAACTTGTGATCTTTCCATTTTCTGCATGTGTGTTTGTAGAGATATGAATTCCCCTCTTACTACTGATTTCATGGCATCCCAGAGGTTTTGGTAAGCTGTTTCTTCATTTTCATTTGTTTCCAGGTATCTTTTAATCTCTGTTTTGATTTCCATGTGGACCCAGGAGTTGCTTAGCATAATGCTGTTTAGTGTCCATGTCTTTGTGGGTTTTGGGGGAACTTTTTTGGTATTGATATTTATTTTTATTCCCCTGTGATCTGAGAAAGTGCATGGCAGAATTTCAATCTTATGAAATTGGTTTATGCTTGATTTATGGCCGAGGATGTGGTCGATCTTAGAGTACATTCCATGTGGTAATGAGTAGAATGTATATTCTGTCATTGTTGGGTCGAGTGTTCTACAGGTATCAATTAAGTCCATTTGGTCAAGTGTCACATTGAGGTTCTGGATCTCTTTGCTGATTTTTGTCTTGATGATCTGTCTAGGGTTGTGAGTGGGGTATTAAAGTCTCCAGCTATGATAATGTTAGAGTCAATATCTTTTTTAAGTTTACCTAGAAGCTGCTTTATGAAAGTTGTTGCTCCTATGTAGAGTGCATATATGTTTAGGATGGATATTTCTTGTTGATGGATTGAACCTTTCATCATTATGTAGTGACCTTCTGTATCTTTTAAAATTTTTGATATCTTAAAGGGTATTTTGTCTGTTATTAAGAACACAACTCTTGTTTTCTTTTGTGTTTCGTTCGCCTGAAATTTTGTCTTCCATCCTCTTACTTTGAATCTGTGAGTGTCCTTTCTGATGAGATGAGTCTCTTGGAGACAGTGTATTGTTGCCTCATGATATTTTATCCATTTTGCCATTCTGTGTCTTTTCAGTGTTGCATTTAGTCCATTCACATTCAGGCTAATTATTGAAATGTGAGAGTTTATCCCTGTCATGAGGTTCTTATAGAGTTGTTGTTGTTCCTGTTTGTTTGTTGTCTTTCTTTTATTTTTGGGTTGATTCATGTGTTTTTTCAATCTTTTTCCTGCACTCTTGTGAAGAATGGTGTTATTCTGTTTTCCCTTTCTTCTGTGTTTAATACTTTCTTAAGTGTTTCTTGTAGAGCTGGTCTAGAGGCAGCATAAGTTCTTCGGGATTGAACGTCTGGAAAAGATTTTAATTCTCCCTCACTGATGAAGTTTAGCTTAGCTGGTTAGGTTATTCTTGCTTGAAATTGTTTATCTTTGAGAAATTTGAAGATTGGGCTCCAAGCTCTCCTAGCCTGAAGGGTTTCTGTGGATAAATCTGCTACTATTCTAATTGGCCTCCCCCGATGGATAGTCTGACCTTTTTCTCTTGCTGCTTTTAGGATTTTTTCTTTTATAACTACTTTGTTTAGGGGAATTACTATGTGTCTAGGATTTCATCTTCTCATTTGTTGTTTTACAGAGGTTCTCTGAATCTCTTATGTTTGAATGGTCACATCACTGATGAGATGAGGGAAGTTTTCTTGTATAATTTCGTGGAGTGTTTGTTCCAGGGTGGTCTCTGTCTCTCTTTCTTCCTCAGGAAGTCCAATTATTCTTAGGTTCAGCCTCTTGAAATAATTGCTCATCACTTGAAGATTTTTTTCTATCTTTTTAACTTCTTTTCTATGTTTTTGACAGTTTGGGTTAGTTCTATATATTGGTCCTCAAGTTCTGAGATTCTTTCTTCTGCTTGGCTAATTCTGCTTTCCATGCCTATCAGTTTGTTATTTATTTTATTCACAGTATTCTTTACTACTGTTATCTCAGTTATCAACTCCTTCCTATTTTCCTCTTGTCTCTCCTCAATTATTTTTATTCTCTCTATTAAAGACTTGATATCTGGGTTTGTAGTTTGAGACCAGTCATTCTGGGGGTTCTTCAGTGTTTACATTCTGAAGTCTGTTTTTTCAGTGTCTGATCTTCCAGGGGTCTGTGTGAGACCCATATTCTTCTTTTGGTTTTGTTCATTTGGGTAAATTTTCCTCCCTCCCACCTTTCCTCTCCTTCTTTAATTCTGTTTTTCAGGGATGGTGGAGTTGAACTTACTTTTGTTTGCTTAGTCTCCTATTCTTCCTTATGTGGATTCTCTGGCTTTGTTCAGTTCTGAAACTGGACTGTGGGTTGGGGCTTGTACTTTTTGCAGTTTAGAAGTTTAATTAGCAGGGGGCGACTGTGATTCAAAATCTGTTTGCATATCCCAGTATTCACCAACAGGTATATGGGCACCCTGGAACCCAATTCCCACTGCCTTACAATCTGTTCATGCAGTGGGGGTATAGGTTTGCTCCCTGGAAGCAAAAAGAGGTAAGAAAAAGGAAAAGAATGGAAAAAGGAAGGAGGGGGGCAAAAGGAAGGTAGAGAGAGAGAAGAGTAAGAGGAAAAACAGACAGACATACCAACTCACAAATGAAAAGCAACACAAAGACTGAAAAGAGTTTTAAAAAAAACCCTAAAACATACAGATAATCATACAAACACACAGTCCAACAAAAATCTGCCTGTTGATGTACTCTTCCCATACACAAACAGGAAGTCCAAAGAATAGAGAAAAGAAATATCAGTAAAATAAAAGAAGCAAAGCAAATATGAAAACACTATCAAAAACAGAAAGAAAGAGAAAAAAAGCAAAATAAAAAGCAAACAAAAATGAGCAAAACAAAGTAAAAAATAAAAAAATAAATATAAGGAACCAACTATCTCTGAGGTCGTTCTTATAAGTCCAACGTCCTGCTCTGATCTCTAGCCCCTCCCCTCTGCTCTCCATGCAAGTAGATAGGGTTGCTCACTGCTTGGTCAGATGCCCCAGGTCTACTTTGGAAGGAGTGGATCAGATCTGGACTCAACCAACTTGCTGCTTATCAAGTCTGCCACTCAGATCTGGCCTGTCTGTGTCTGATCCAGCATGGTGTAGGGGCTTCTGTCTCTCCCTGTTTGATGAGATAACCTTAGGTCCCAAGTTGGAGGATGGGTGGAGTTGGGTGGAGCTGGGCGGAGCAATACAGGTCTCTGCTTGGTCCTAGGACAGAGAGAATGGCTGCTGTTGGCATCTCATCACCGAGCATGGAGCACTTCTCTGGCTCTCCCAGATCCTCTCTCTCCACTGATCAGATCCGGACTCCAGTTGATCTGCTATAACAGGTGATGGTGTGGGCTAGGCATCAGGCAATGAGAATCAGCAAGAGAGTCCTGTGAGTAGCAGACAATCTTGTGAGTGTGTCCACACTCCTATCTCAGGGCAGTGGGGGCTTGCAGTCAGCCTCAGAGTGGGGGCCCTGGTGCATGAACCTGAGTCTCCCCTCAGGCGGACTTTCACTCTCCCACCAGCACATGCCTATTCATGCAGAGAGTCTTTATGGACACTTGCCTTTGCGGAGACTTCCACAGTCCGACCTGTCCAGTCACCATCTTAAGCTCTGCAATAGTTTTATTAAAAGAGAAAGTCCAGCTAACTGAAATTATAAGTCTGAGAGTGTCTAATTAGGATTTTTGGTCTTGGTGTCTTTTTTTCTTTTTTTTCTTTTAAGGTTTTCTGCCTTTAAAAATTTTTTTTTTATATTTTAAAGATGTAGGGTATAATTAAGGGTTAGGTATACAAATGTTCATTATGCAGGTATCCTTGTTGATGAGGTGTGCCCCTCCCTCCCCTGGCAGTTTCCCACTACTGCCAAACCCTTTCTTATAGTATTATGATAATTGTTCAAGGTCTGCTTATGGGTGAGAACATGTGATACTCAGTTCTTTGTTTCTGTGATAGATCGATCACTCAGTATTATAGATTCTAAGTTCACCCAAGTTGCTGCAAAGTTCATAATTATGTCCTTCTTTATGGCTGCATAATATTCCATTGTGCATATGTGGTCTCTGTGTCTTTTTTTTTTGAGTTCTCTGAGTTGTCACTTTCTGCAGGGGAAGGAGGTGGTACTGTTTCAGTTTTAGCTGAATGATCTAACTGCTCAACTCAGAAGACATCCAAGGTGCTAACCTTGGTGGAACAACCCAAATATGATTAATCCCCCCATTAAGTAGTTTGGTGTTTTGCTCATGATGGTATGTATCAGGTGTGTTTCATGGTATTTGGCTTTTGATGACTGAATCAGGTATGTTTCATGGCATTTTTCTACCCTTTGTTTCTTGTAAAAAGGACTTCTCTGATTCAAGTTACCACTGATTCACCATATCATCTGAGTCTTCCCTAAGCCCCAGGTAATTGGATTATGGGAGTCTTCTGACATGGAACAGCTAAACAGTCATTAGTGACTTATGATCCATTGCCTGAAGTAGGCCAACACAATTCTCTCTTTAGGGACTCTGTTCTGATAAATGCTAAGACAAGAAGCTCCAAGTGGTTACTGAAATGGAAAGGATGTCCTGAAGTCTGTGACCATAACAGTGGATTAATCATGATCCCAGGTCCAGTCTCTAAAATGACCTTAAGATGTAAACTTAAAGATATAATTTTTCAAGTTTGCTTTGATTGATTGATTGAGTCAAGGTCTTCCCCTGCCACCCAGGCTGGAGTACAGTGGCATAAGTACTACAATTGTGGCTCACAGCATCTCGACCTCTTGGACTCTGGCAATTCTCCTCTTCAGCATCCCAAGTAGCTGAGCCTACAGGCGTGCACCACCACATCAGGCTAATTTTTTAATATTTTGTAGAGATGAGACTTTGCTATGTTGTCCAGACTGGTATCAAATTCCTGGGTTCAAGCAATTCACCCACCTTGGCCTCCCAAAGTGCTAGAATTATAGGCGTGAGCCACTGTGCTGGGCCTAAAAGTTTGTTTTTAAAGAGCATTAACTCTCTGTCTCATGGGTAAAATGATGTCACACACCGGAGGTCTTCTGAGTTGAGTAACTGGATCATTCAGCTGAAACTGAAACAGCACCACCCCCTTACCCTGCAGAAAGTGACTGCTCAGAGAACTCATAAAGAGACACTGAGACCAAAAATCCTGTTTCCTAAGAATCTTTTATCATCTTCTTTACTAAAACATGAAGAACGTATATTAGTCTTTCTTCAATATAGAATTATAGTTTGAAACCAGATGAAATGTTTAAGGAGCATAAAAGAACACTGTGGAGCCATTAAATCCCTCACTGACAGTTTGTATTCTCTACATAACCTTGAATATTTTATTAGCAGTGTCAATTTGCTTTTCAAAATACAGTCTTACTGCTCAAAGTAACCTCCAACATACTTGCCAGTTGAAAAAGTAAAGTTCCTATGTGGTTAAATACAATCCAAATTTGTCAATCCTGGGTTTGTTTCTTTACTCCATACATTGTTTTTATTTCATTCCATACTTAAAAGATATAATAAAGCCAATTAAAAATATAATATACAGTTCTCTGATGTTATAAAGCATGTATAACTCTGAGGGATGAAAGTGGTGAAAGGTGGTTGCTAGGAGCAACCAACACAGAGGCTGAAAATTAATAGGCTTGCTCCTTTCAAATATGGCATTAATCAGGGTGAAGGAGGGAAATTCAAAATCATTTCTTACAGAGAAAAACTCTTCTAGTTTTAGGGAGATTCCAAACATGTTTTTCTGCCAAGGTGAATTTATGGGTCTCTTTGGAGTCTCCTTGAAGGCATTACTGAGAACTAATTCTGGATAGAGACCTACGTCTTGCTAGATGAAAAAGACAACCACAGAGAATGAGATGATTCCCTCAAAAGAGAGATGATGACACTTCTGGAATCAAACCAAAATTAAGTAGGCTGAGGAGGAGAGACTTTCTCCTTAGAGTCATCAGAGAAGTGTGAATCGATTGATATTATTTCTATTTTGTTTTCAAAAAAGTTTGAGTATCTGCTTAAATATTGATGTTTATTTTAAGTTAATTGGAACTGCAGCTATTTGTAATACATATACACATAGTTATATAGAGATATATGTATTTTTTTTAATTGGAAAAGGGTTTGGAAGCACATGCTAATTTATTATTTCAAAAAGTTTAAGGCTTAGCAATTTAGATAAAAAACAAATTCATGATTCTGTCACTAACTGTTGCTAAAGTTATTTAAATTGAAGGGGTATTTTATCAAGTGGCGTTTTGAAGGAAGGTGATGTTCTGCTAGTCTGCTATGAAATGTTTTTGCAGTGTCATTAGTATAATACTCAAGTGATTAATTTCTTTAAAACCTTTTTTTTTTAAATAAACAAAGGGTTCTTCCCTTCTAAATGGTATAATGGTATGATTGCCTATGTGATGTAATAAATTTCTGTTTTTATCTTTGGTTTTAAACACTAGGAAGTTTTATATTAATTTAGTGCTCAATAACAATAGCCCTTCTGTGGGAAGATATGAGTCAAAGGATACAAGTTTGAATACACAAATAAATAAATAAATATATATATGTACACATACACATATATATACACACACACATATGTATATACATATATATACATATCTAAAAAACCCCATAATTTATTTATAAAAAAATGTGTATTTATTCTTACATGTTTAAACTTCAGTCACCTTCAAGTACTCTCCGTTTGATGCAATACACCTATCAAGATGCTTTTCCCACCGCTCAAAACAGTTTTTGAACTTTTCAATTTTGATAACTTTTAGTGCTTCTGTTGTTTTTTGTTTCAGCTCTTCCACATCAGAAAAACGTTTCCCTTTGAGGATTTTTTCCATTGGGAAAATAAACAACAACAACAAAAGGTGCTCAGGGTGAGATTGGGTGAATAGGGAGGGTGGGGCATAGGGGTCTTGCCATTTTTGGTCAAAAACTGCTGAACATTCGGGGTGGTGTGGGCAGGTGCACTCATAAATCACCCATTATGAAATGGGGAAATGCACTGAAATAATAAGTCTAGAGCTTTAATAATAACAATCAAACAATAAACCTAGAGCTCTAATGTACACCACCATGAGGACTATAGTTAAAAATATTGTATTTCGGATAATTGCTAAGAGAGTAGATTTTAGGTGCTGTTACTACACACAAAAAAGGGGGTTACTATGTGAGATGATGGATATGCTAATTTGTTTGACACTGTAACCATTTCACTATGTTTAAGTATATCAAAACATCATGTGATATGCCTTAAACATATACAATGAAAAACATTAGTTCTTTTAGTTTAACTTTAGCAATATGATTTGATAAAATAAAGATAAAAGTAGTATATAAGAGTAATAGTAAACTATAAACTCCCTAAAAACAAAGGCTTTGGACAGACTCTCCACCACCCTCAGTAACTAATATAGTTTCTGGAACGTTATTTCGAACTCAATAAGTATTGATTGAAAAAAACTGGATACATAGGAGATAAATGTGTTTGTAAGTATAGGATTATATATTTTTATTTGGCAAAAGCCTCATCAAATTACAAATTGTATTTGGTGAAAAATCCATGCAAAACAGTTGATTTCAAAGGTTTTCTAAAAAGTGTCAATAGACAAGAAATTGTCCTGATAGGCAAGAAAGGAAGAATGAATTCATGTCCGTGAGCAGCAGAAATGAAATAAAGAATTCTACTCATGTGTACAGATAAACCAATGTAGCTAAAATTCAGCAAAGTGAGCCAGAGATCTACATTAAATTTACTGTAATGTGGTCCCTCTCTTCATGTTTATGAAATTTTGAGAAGAGCATCACTTGCAAATGAAGTAAACAGTAAATGAGCTTTGAGATTCTATTAAGATCTTTGCAAAAGATCGGGTGAGATTCTGGCAAGGTCTTGAGGGATAACTTTCTATTTCCACAACAACAGTAGTATATAAGAGTAATAGTAAACTATAAACTCCCTAAAAACAAAGGCTTTGGACAGACTCTCCACCACCCTCAGTAACTAATATAGTTTCTGGAACGTTATTTCGAACTCAATAAGTATTGAAGTTTCTTCCTCCACTGAAGTTTCTTCCTCCACTGAAGTTTCGAACCCCTCAAAGTCATCCATGAGGGTTGGAATCATCTTCTTCCAAATTCCCGTTAAAGTCGATATTTGACCCCTTCCCATGAATCATGAATGTTCTTAGTGGCATCTAGAATGGTGAATCCTTTCCAGAAGATTTTCAATTTACTTTGCTCAACTCCATCAGAGGAATCACTATCCATGGCAGTTACAGCCATATGAAAAGTATTTCTTAAATAATAAGACTTGAAAGTTGAAGTGACTTCTTCACCTATGAGCTGCTGAATGGATGTTGACAGGCATGAAAACAATATTAATCTTCTTGTATATTTCCACCAAAGCTCTTAGGTGACTAGTTACATTGTCAATAAGCAGTAATAATTTGAAAGAATTTTTTTTTTTTTTTTTCCTGAGCAGGGGTTCTCAACAGTGACAAACCATGCAATAAACAGGTGCACTATCCAGGCTTTGTTGTTCCATTGATAGAGTACAGGCAGAACAGATTTGGC
The DNA here is from genome assembly GCA_027257055.1 of Cephalopachus bancanus. NCBI lineage: Eukaryota > Metazoa > Chordata > Mammalia > Primates > Tarsiidae > Cephalopachus > Cephalopachus bancanus. Next base: position 7,044,736 of record JAPVLO010000076.1, read on the forward strand.
ATAATTCTTAAGGGCCCTAGGATTTTCTGAATGGCAAATGAGCACTGACTTAACTCATAGTCACTGCTACAGTAGCCCCTAACAAGAGAGTCAGGCTCTTCTTTGAAGCTTTGAAAACAGGCATTGACTTCTCTCTAGCTATCAAAGTCCTAGATGACATCTTCCAGTATAAGACTGCTGTCATTGAAAATCTGTTGTTTAGTGTAGCCATCTTTATCAGTGACTTTAATGACTTTATCTAGGTCTTCTGGATAACCTACGAAAGCTTCTCCATCAGCACTTGCTTTACCTTATGCCTTTACATTATGGAGACAGCGTCCTTCCTTAAACCCTAGCTTCAAACCCTTTTCTGCAGCTTTCTCATCTCTCTCAGCCTTCACAGAATTGAAGAGTTAGTGCTTTGATCTAGGCTTGGCTTTGACTTAGGGGAATGTTTTGGCTGGTTTGATCTTCTATCCAGACCACTGAGACTTTCTCCAACTTAGCTGAGGCTGTTTTGCTTCTTTACCTATTTTGTATTCACTGGAGTAGCACTTTTAATTTCCTTTTATAACTTTTCCTTTGCATCCAAAACTTGGCTATCTTTTTGGCACAAGAGGCCTAGCTTTTGGCCTGTTTTGGCTTTTAGCATTCTTTGCTCACTAAATTTAAACATTTTAGCTTTTGATTTAAAGTGAGACTTGAGCACTTAGAGACCATCATAGTGTTATTAATTGGCCTAATCTCACTACTGTTGGATATTAGGGAGTAGGGAGGACTGAGGAGAGGTAGAGACATAGGGAACAGCTTGTTGGTAGAACAGTCAGAACAGACAATATTTATCAATTAAGTTCACCTGCTTGAATGGGTATAGTTCACAGCAACCCCAAAACAGTTGTAATAGTAACATCAAAGGTCACAGATCACCACAACGGATATAATAATGACAAAAAAGTTTGAAATATTTTTTGAAAATTGCCAAAATGTGACACAGAGACAGGAAGTGAGCACGTGCTATTGGAAAATGGTGTTGATAGACTTGCTTAATATAGGGTTGCCACAAACCTCCAATTGGTAAAAACCACAATATCTATGGAGCACAAAAGTGAAGTGCAATAAAGTGAGATATGCCTGCATTTCCTTGGTGTAGACATGTCTATAAATTGTCATCTCTAGCGGTGATGGCAGCCAGTTGTCACACTTAATTATTTTTCTTGATTCTTCTCAAGGAGTTTAAGCCCACACAAAGGGCTTAGAGTAAGTAGAAACGGGGAATATCCACTAAAATGTTTATTCTTTATTGCTTTTAATTATGTTTATTTAGGTGATAGTTTACTGTGCGTGTAGCTTGTTTTATAAGATGCCTCAAATCCATTTTTGAAGTTGTTATGACATAAATAATAAAATGCTTCTTAAAAATGTTGTTGATCTTTTTATGGTTCAGAAACAAAAACAAACTTTCAAGTATTAAATTAGGTTTTTATGTGAAACCTATAGTTTGCAGGAGATATAAGGGACCTATGTTAATGTAAAAAGTTATAGGCAAGTAAAAAGTGCTGGGGGCTGTGGTGGTGTTGGAATTTGATATAGGACAGAAGGAAGATCTCAATGATAAGGAACATTGAAGTCCTGGAAGTGAAGAAGGAGAGCCTGGCAAATATCTAGGGGAGGAGGGTTCCAGGCTGAAGAGAGAGTAAAAATAAAAAGGCTCCAGGCAGGATTGTGCCTGATGTGTTGAGTTGAGATGAAGGAACTTAGTGTGGCTGGAGTGGACCAAGTCTTGGGAAAATAGCAGGAGGCGAGGTCAGAAAGTTCATAAGGGGGACTGATCCAGTAGCGCTTTTGGGTGTTGGGAAGGCCGCCTTTACCGTTCATGAGGCAGAAAGTCACTGGAGCATTTTGAAGCAGAGAGCCATGATCTGAATTATGTTTTACAAAGGATTATTTTGGTCTTGATCACTGTCTCAGTTAGGAATACATTTGACTGCAAGAAACAGAATATCTGACTAATAGTAATTTAATTTAAACTAATAAAGGGTTACTTTTCTCATTTTTCTCTTTGATGCAAGGGTTTCTGGAATTGGTTCAACCTTTCCACAATGCTATCAGGGACCCAGACTCTTTTCATCTTTCTTCTCTACCTTCTTCTACATCTTGGCTTTCCTCCTTGTACTTTTTGCCTCATGGCTATAGGATGACTGCTCCAGATATCACCTCCTTGTCCAAGGCAGAAAGGAAGGAAAGGCAGAACAGTCACATCTACTTTGCCTGTGTGTTACAGGTTATATGTAGCTGTACGAAAAGATGAGTCAAAATCTTTGTATTCTTAGTACTTACAGAAGAGGTAGGGAAGGGCTAAGAAAGGTAGGTGGAGATGGATGCTGGGTCAGCTAACATGCAGTGTCTGACAGTCATGAGTCTCAATATCTGTTCTGGTTCATCAGTTTTCTAGACTTTTTCATGTCTATTTCTCACTTGGGTCCTGTAGTGATCCCCTGGGGGAGAACAAATGGTAAACTCCATTTAAGATAAGAAAACCAAGGCCCAGAGGGAGAGCAACTTCCTCACAGGGCAGGGTCTAAAATAGATGCCACTGCCTTTCATTCATTACATCCTTGGACCTAGCTAGACTCATATAAATACCTCGTCGAGACATTACCATTTGCACTCAGTCTTCTCCAGTAAATGAGAGGCTTCTGGATGACACCTGCTTTCTTTGAGGGCTCAGAGACAATGATGACTCTATAGTTTTTCTCTGGCTGCCCCAGAGCTGAGCTTCCAGGGGCTATGCAGAAAGCCGAGGAGTAGGAAAAATCATTATTCTGTGGGGAAGAGGCAGATTCATCCTTCTGGCCTGGGACGCAGTGGAAGAGTTCCAGAAAATGTATGGATAGAATCTGTTACTTATAGAAACATTTCAAATGCACCAACAGTACTTTCTCTGAAGGTATATTTTATTTGTTTTATAGATTGCATAATTATTTTATCAAGATAACAGTTGCCCTTTGTTTTAACTCTAAGGTAAGATTTGCTTAAAGCTGTGTTTCTAAGCAGCTCTGAGAAGCGGAACTGTGCTCCAGGCCAGGCGGGCGTTTGTGCTCCTGTCTGCATGGATGCAGCTGGGAGAGGCGCTCTTCAGATCTATCTTCTGTCCAGGTGTGCGTTTAGCCTTCCCTTGCACATGAAGGATGTTGTTTTATCCAAGAGATCTTGGGACAGAAATAATGAATGAATCCAGATTCCAACTTGGCTATGAAAGAATACAGTGAGGCCCTAGGTTTAGGCATAAAGAACAAAACTAAGAGGAATGGGGATTTTATAAAAATGATAAGGAATTGGAATTTTAACATATATGATGCTAAAAATGTAAACTACATTTAACCCTTACAAGAATGTTTGTAAGATGTTGCTGTTTTGTTACTATTTCTATTTTACAGGTAGAGAAACTGGAATTTAGAGAGATAATTATACTACTTACAGTTACAACTAGTATTCAACCAAAAATGGATTTCAATCCAGGTCTGTTATTCTTATGTAGATACTAGCAGTTTTCTGTAGTGTTCTGGACACTCTGACCAAATTCCAGGGAAAAATTAGGAATGATGATGAAATTATGGGGTATTTCAGGAACTGAATTCCCAGCTAGGTAATACCAGATATATCCTATAAATGGCATTTGTTGCAGTCTGGTTCAAGGCCAGTGATTGGTTCTCAAATTTCTGTGTGCTTAAAAATCATCAAGCCGGACTCGGTGGCTCAGCCTGTAATCCCGCGTCTTTGGGAGGCTGAGGTGAGTGGATTGCCTGAGCCCGCGGGTTCGAGACCCGCCTGGGCAGCGAGACCTCATCTCTACAATAAATCAAAAAATCAGCTGGGCGTGGTAGCGCGTGCCTGTAATTCCGGCTACTCGGAAGGCTGCGGCGGAAGGATCGCTGGAGCCCAGCAGGTCGAGGCTGCGGTGGCCGGGAGAGGCCACTGCACTCCAGTCTGGGCGACAGAGTGAGACTCCAACTCAAAAAAAAAAAAAAAAAATCATCTAAGCAGTGTCTTTTAAAATGCATGTTCCTAGGCTCTAATCCAGAGGTTCTGGTTAAGCAAGACTATGGAAGACTCTGGAAATCTGTAGTTTAGTAAGCATCCAGATTACTTTGATGCAGGTTTTCTGCAAATGACATTTCAAGAAATATTGCTCAAAATTGAAATTCAATAGCCAGAATGGCACCAGGCATTCAGGAAACTGCCAGTTTCACACCCAGGAGTTGGTAGAAAATGGATTGATGCTCTCCTCACAAATGAAGATAAACAGGTTATCGCCAATGGAGACCCCATTACTTATTATTGTCCCTATTTATTCCAATTTGCCATTGAGAACTTTGAGAATATATTGAAAAAGCAAGTATCCCTTTTTCTAGGTAATAAGTTAGAAATAAAAAAATTCAAAAATAAGTATACAGCAGGTTTTATTTACTTTCTCCCCTTACTTTGACTCTATAATTTTTTATTTCTCTCACTCAGCCAGACCCACTAGAAGAGATTCTCAGAAGATGCTAAAAATACTGCTCTTGTCACTAAAGAATTCACTTTCTCCTTGCTCTCTTTCTTCCCGAATCCTCAGCAGAGAAGATATCTTTTGTCGTTTGCCTCTTTCTGACGAGAATAGGTTCCTAGGTTCTGAGCAGCTGTTGTGATAGGTTCTTGCCTCTCTGGCCAGATCGATCAAGTCCACATTGAGGTCAAATGTTTAGGTCTCTTGGAGGTCATAGGACCCTATGGGGGCTCAGGCTGTGCAGAGGTTTTTGCTTTAAACATGGAGTTCAATCTGGCAGAAGAACAAAGGGGAACAAAACAAAGCAAAATTCTAAATATATCTTGGATATTTAAAAAACAGCCTGAATGAAGTTTGTTTCTTCACTCCACAAATATTTACTGAGTGGCTCCTGTTTGTTAGTTATGAACCAGGTGCTCAGCAAATAGTTTATGATTAAAAGAATTGATTTAGAAAACCATACTACCTTTTGTTTCCCATTGAAAACCTTTAACATTTATAATATAAAACCAATATTATAAGATTTTAAAACATATTCATAATAAATCATTTTGAACATTTATTAGGACTGGTGCCCAGAGAACTCCATATATTTCTAGACAATGTAGGGAAGAACATCAAAGTGCTAAGAGCATGGACTTAAGAGTCAACTAACTGTGGATCACACTCACTTCTCTTCACTTCCTGTTAGCTGGGTGAACTCAGGCAAGTTAGTTTTCCCCCGAGCCTCTTTTTTTGTTAAATCTATAATTTATACCATAAAGGATATTTATAAAGATTAAATAAAGAATGCAAAGCACTTGGCATACATTTAATATTTAACAATATTACTATTGAGTTTTTTCAGCTGCCCCCAAGGAGCCTTTCGTAAAACTGAGGACACAGCTATGTCCTTATTTGAAGGGGTAATGAAAGGTCATGTGATAAGTGCCAGGTTAGTCAGAGCCACAGGAAGTGCTGTTGGATGTTGGAGCAAGGAGAGTTGTTGTTGGAAAGAGCTTCTTAGAAGAGCGAGTCTTGAAGATGTGGTGTAGACGAAGCAAGAAGTCTTCTCTTGCTTTCTTTGCAAACTGATCTCTAGTGTTCCATATTCTATTCTGTGCTACAGAAACTGAGAAATGGAAAAAAACAAATGGCAGATCAAAGGCCACATAAATATTCCTACAAGGAAAACCTAAACGTTGTGTGATTATTTTAACATAGGAACACTGGCTCTTTTTAAAAAATTTATTTTAAATATATGGGGTACAATTCAGGAGTGGGTATACAAGTGATCACCGTTCAGGTAAAACTTCGGCGTCCCTTTGGTCCCCACTTTGCCTGGTTTGAGATGAGATGAGGTACCCTTATTGATGTTATGTACCCCTCCCGGGGAACATGGTTCTTAATGTTTCAAATACATGAGCCATTTTGGAAAACAAAACAAAACAAAATAAAAACATACAAGGCAACAAAATAGACTAGTGATAGGGACTTTGTGTTTTTATTGACCTCACATTAAACATTTGTCGATTAAACAAATGCAGTTTCCCTGTTTTATGTTTGATTTTGCAAAGTCACAAATGAAAATACTTTTTCAATAAAACAACTTATCTGAATGGTGGTAACATTATCTTTTCAAGTTATACTAGTTGCATTATAGCCAAGGTAATCATAAAATATATCATTCAAAATGGGACACTTTTGAGAGTCAAAGGTGATTATTAATAATTAAGCTGAGGTAAGTGTCAAAATGGGTTGTCCTGGGACATATGGGTATCCTGATTATAGTATTTCTTTGTAAATGCCTTATTGATAGTCATTTATTAGTTAATATCAGAAATAAATTGATATCTCCTATAAAAATAACTTTACAAACCCTCACTCATACTCATGCTATAAGAAAAGGAATTAAGGCCGGGCTCAGTGGCTCAGCCTGTAATCCCATGCCTTGGGAGGCCGAGGTGAGTGAATTGCCTGAGCCCAGAGGTTCGAGACCCGCCTGGGCAATTTGGTGAGACCTCATCTCTACAATAAATAAAAAAAATTTAGCCAGGCATGGTAGCGCACGCCTGTAGTTCCAGCTATTTGGAAGGCTGAAGCGGAAGGATCGCTGGAGCCCAGCAGGTCGAGGCTGCAGTGACCGGGAGCGTGCCACTGCACTCCAGTCTGGGCGACAGAGTGAGACTTCAACTCAAAGAAAAAAAAAAAAGAAAGGAAAAGGTGTCGGGGGCCAGCCCCGACGGAGGGAAGGGTTAGGACCGCAACGGATGTTCCAGATGTCGTAAGAAGAGACCACTCAGAGGCGATTTCTTCTGGGAACAGTCTGATCAGGACTGAAGCCAACTTTATTCAAACTCCTTCCAACTTATATACCATATTTCATACCCTCCAGCAGTGTAACAATCACTTGCTGGGGACGTACACCTCCTCACAAGATTGTCACAAGACTTTCAAATTTCATGCACACAATTACAATTCCATGATGCATGACGTGCTGCCCACAATGTAACAGGTACACAAATTAATCAATAGTTTCACAAGATGTTTCCCATAACTCATTCATGTTATGCTTTATGTTCTAAACTTCTTGATTAATTCTAAATTCTAATCAATCCAATGAACTAAATTCTGATTAGCATTAAATCCAAAATTAATAACTTCTAATGATTTTTTGACAATTAAAACTATCAACTTATTATTATCTTAACTTGATACTAATCTTTTATCCTTACTCAATTTATATTTATCCTATTAACTTACGCCTATATTCTTATTATTGTAACTTTCTAAGTTATAATCAAACACCACATTAAGTATTACTTAACCTTACACCATATCTATGAACTTATTTTTATTATACTTATAACCTACTGATTTATAATATGCAATGTCCTAAAATCCTATACTAATTACCTAAAAACTTATCCTTAAACTAAAATCTTAACACTACTTCTATGAATTTCTTGTGTCTAAACTTTACTTCCTTATATACTTTATTACCTAACTCTTAACACTATGTATTATTCTAATTGAACTCTTATAAACCTTATCATTAGCCTTAATTAATATCCAAACTATAAACTTACTTCTATATTTTATAAAACTTAATAAATCTGTAATTCTACTTAAAAATCTAAATCTTATTTCCTGTTATGTGAAAGCTACCTGCGTCTGGGAACCTGTCACACTACTTTGGGACAATGAGCTGCACTGTTGCCATGACGATAACCGGGGGGCTGAAAGTTTCAGCACGTGCAGAAACCAGGAACGTTCTGCTTGACCTAAGGCAACATAACAAAACTATTATCACAATTATAATGTTTAACTTTAACCTAAAGGAAAACTTTCTAGCAAGAACAAAGGCTGACTAACCAGTTTACCAGGAAATAACAGCTAAAAAATACCTTTGAGAAGAAAGAAACAGTTTAAGAAAAGAGGGAGAAATGGAAAATGATTTCTGCTGTGAATTTCTTTTAGTCCTAATTAAATTTTATATATCGTTGTATAAACTTTATTATTGTGTGTATGCATAGGTCTTTTATTCATACGCCAATATAATAGTTGTAGTGCTCTCCTTATACCAGAGACAGTTCTCCAGTAGGTCTCCATAGGCCTATAATGCATGTGGCCATAGATGTTGGCTCCCAACAAAAAGGAATTAAAATAAAATGAATACATAAAAATTAATATTTATTGAATGCTCATTTGCTACACACTATCTCTCAATCATAGGTACAAAGCTCAGAGAGATATGTAAATTCCTCAAGGTTCCCTTGCTAGTAAATAACAGAGATAAATGCGACTTTAATTCCAGATCTGTCTGATTTAGGACTTTATCAGAATATACATCAACAGTTCTGGTCTAAAGTAGAAACAGGTTTAATAACTGTGTTTATGTAAAAATTGCAATTCTTAGAAAAACATTCATACTGTCTTGGAAACAGCAAAAGAATTTCAGAGGAAGCAGTAGATTGAGCCTTTCTATGAGGGTTGGGATACCTCTCCTTAGAATCCTTAAGAACGTCGGGGCATCCCTTGCTTTGAGGTAATTTAGACAATTTAGAAAGGATATGAACGCTTACCCATGCACATGAATGTATAATTTTTCCTAGTTGTTCTCTTCTTTGTTCCAGAGTCCCATTCAGTTTTCTCTGACACTGTTTTCAACATATGAAAAAGCCTTATGCCATGGTGATAAATGCTGATTTTTTAGACTTCTACCTGTAGGAGACAAGAGTTAGTTTGTGATCCTCAACTTGAACCTGCACTATGCTCTCCTCTTAGGTTTTGGCCAAAACTCTGCATGTCTGAGAATGGCAGAGATGTTGTATGAGGCATAGAGTACCTGATGGCCTCAAATCTAGGAGCTCTAGAGTCAGCCCTCTGGGTTCAAATCCTGATCCAGACTTTCAGTAGCTGTGCAATTTGGGGCTGGTTACTTCATTTCTTTGTGCAGAACGTGCTCTGTGAGTATGCGACTTGCAGAGTTACACAGTACCCTGTGACCAGGAGGGCCTTGGGCTTGGTTTAATGTTCTGCTGTTGCTGGCTTGAAATGTGTAATATTTTTTGAGCAAGGTCATTGCATTTTCCTTCTGCACTTGGTCTCCAAGATTAAGCCGCTGTTCCTGTTTCTAAGCCTCAGTTTTTAAATCTGCAAACAGGAAGAGTAATATATTCTTCATCTTTGGGTACATAGGGATCCCCCTAGGAAAGGCTATGCCAATGGGAAGGTAGAGTCAGGCAGTGAGCTTAACCCAAATTATTTAATTTACTAAAAAGGAAGATTGAACTTGGGTGTCACATGGTGTCCACCTCTTATGTTATTTTCGGGTTTAGCTTGCTATGGAAATGTGCCCTGGTGTAAGGGGTGAAAATTAAAGTGCCTCTTTAAATGAGAATATGTAGATGACATTAGGAGCATGGGCAGCCTGTTTTGGAACTTTGGCTAGGTAGGATGGTATGAAGATGGGGGAGAGGGTTTCTTTTTCCTTCAGCAGAGCTGGGCTTTGGTACCATAGTGCTGTGAAGGCATCAGCACCATAATTTGGTAGATTGTCATTGGCTGAGTCCCAGCAGCAGACACAACAGTGGCAGTCATGTTGCCTTTTGTATTTTGAGGAACTTTAGAAGGCAAACCAGCAGATACAACTGCCACCACTACCACCACCACCACCACCACCAAAATGGACATCTTCATAGGGGGGAGAGGAGGAAAGTGGCAGATGCCAAGTGGTTCCCCAGGCACATGTGAGAAACTTCCTACATTTTCTGAGAAATAATTGGAATAAATTCTGTAAGGGGCTAGAGGTACTTTAAAAGCTAGAGATGATATCAGAGAAATGTGGGTTGTTGATAAAATTAAGAACCATTTTGTATCCTGAGTTTGTGTGGCCTGTGACCTAAAAGTTACCTGGATCTATGAGTCTCTTTTTCTGCCGTTAATTAATGAGAATAATTGGATTTCAATCATACACAATATTCAAGTAAATCATAAACTGAACACCAAAGGCAAGGAAAAAGTAATTTTTAATAAAACTCTTATTAACTCATCCCTTCATTACAAAAAAAGAGAAATAATATTATTGTGGTGTTAGCAAGGGTTTCATTTCTTGCTCACACCTTTCAGCTCATGAAAGGTGTTTAATATGTGAGATATTCTGTTCATGATCCTACATTCGTATTGTAGATTTAAATATGGATAACAAATCAGCACATATCTCCAATTAGCCAATGCTGTTATATATTTGAATACTGTGTCTACAGCAATATGTTAATTTTTGATTATTCATGGATAAAAATAATTGTCCCCCTAGTAGTTGAACTTTGGTATAATATTGCCCTTTAAGAGCAGTGATGAATAACAAACTAATGGTGGGTTTATTGTAGCAGCTTGTAAAGTGATTAGCCCAATGGGAGATATGAAAAACAAACAAAATACCAACCATTTCTAGAAGCAGTGGAGGTAAACACAGGTCTTAAACTATTGATTTGACACTTCGGGCAATTAAAAACAAAGGGCAGACAAAAACGCAGGTTTTTCAGTCTGTGTGGAGCCTGCCACAGAGAAGAAATCAACCATTTAACAAGTACCTTGCCCAGGTGTTTTTGCTTCTACCAGCTGGCAACTACAGAATGTGGTACAGTCTCATACTCACCAGGAGACATTACAACAAGTTCCTGAGGAGTTAACAAATAGAAAATATCCAGGCATGCTCAGCAGGAACAAAGCTTTAATATTCTTAACCTGCTGAAGGCAGTGAAAAGTGTTCATTAGAACAGTTGCTCAAATGAGTCACATTTATACCACCTTCCGAGCCCGTATTTCTTTACTAGATGCTACTTTGAAACTAGCATTTCCACACGTGCAACTTGCTGCAGACACGTCAGGAACTCTGCTCTGAAGTTTGGCTGAATTTGGAGAGCTTTATTTTCATTTAGTGTTTGAACCCCTTTAGTTTATAAACTAGGAGAGAATATTTGCCAAAAAGAACTCTTTTTGTTTGCTTACTTTTGCATTGTCTAAGCTAAATGTATTCCTTAGAAACATCAAGCTAAATTTATTACTTAGAAACACAAACAATGGCTCAAACTAATACATTTTCCAGCCCTTTAAGTGACCAAACAATATAATGTGACATTTCAACACTGAGTTTGGTTAATTCATTACACCTTTATGTTGATCTGAAGATGGGAATGGATCCTAGAAGATTTTGCTCTCGTTTTGAAATACCATCTGCAAAATTGCTAAATTTTGTTCTACGCTTTTTTTAATGAAGGGATTACTTTCTAAGAACAACTTAGAAGAATTAAGATAATTTCACTTGAAGTTATGACTTGAAAAAGATGCAAAATATTACTGCTTCAGTCTTTCAGAGAGTCCTTCAAACTAAACAAATGATTCCGATGGCATAACTTTGTTATTCCTTTTGCTGACAGTTCAAGTTCTTGGTTCATATTTTGTATTTTCTTATTCATAGAAAATCTTTTCCTCTCAAAGATATAACTTTAGAAATTCCCTGATACCAAAGTATGTTGGTTGTGATTATATTACACAAACTAATAAGATGGAGAGGGAAAAGAAAAACCCTCCAATATTTCCTTGACATTCCCTAAAACAAGTAACTCAAAAGAAATGCAAAAACCAAGAGACAGAATTCAGAAAGGAAAATTACAAGAATTAAGTAATTTTAACTTCTGCCTGGATGATAAAAACACAGAAAAAGAAAATGGTGTAATTATCCAAAATGTTTAATTTTGAGAAATAGATCATTTATTTAAAATACATTTTTATTTTATTGGCACATTTTTGTCTTCAACTAATGCTTTGCAGGATCATGCCGTCAGAGCAGAGAGATATGCTAGCGTGTCTGCAGCAAGTTGCACGTGTGGAAATGCTAGTTTCAAAGTAGCATCGAGTAGCGTCTAGAAATAGTTAAGATTCCACAGAATTAGCTGATTTCTTGTCAGAATTGACAATAAAACTGTATCAAATAATTTGAACTGAATGAGTTGCCTGATGATAGATGTCAGGCAACACACACGACACAGCTCTTTAGCATTTTAGGAAAGCACCTCCCCTCAGCTGGATACACCATTTTGACAGCACTTGTGCCTACATAGCTGTCTCATCCATGGCAGGTCATTTGCGGTGGAGGGTACACTCTGCAGGCAAAGTAAGAGCCAGCTCCTGATTGGATGAACCACAGAGGAGGCCCTTTGGACTCAACTTTCAATATATTTTGCTTTTGTATTTAAACATTCCAATATTTAAAGATATATGAAGATATCTGGGGTAAGTCAGATGTGATGAACTCAGTGTAAGGTTTTATGAAAATAAGGAGAAACAAACTACACAATTCTTCATGCCCAAAGACCTACTATTTAAAATGAATTCAAATTAAGTGAATTAAGGGAGTCTTTCTCTAAGTAGATTGAAGTTTAGTAGTTCTGTCCAAAGTACCATCACAGAACCTTTAAAACTGCATGTGAAACACAAAGTTTTTTTTTTTTTATGTCATGCATAAAGAGGTTTTTTTTTTTTTTTTTTTTTAGGAAAAGGATTTTTCTAAAAGAGAATAATTCTGTGATCTAAGTCAAGGCTGGCATTATGAATTATAGGAATATTACATGATATTTAAATTTCAGTTTCCATAAATAAAGTTTTATTGGGACACAGCCATGTTCATTCATTTATGTTTTCTGATATATTGTCTGTTATATATAGCTGGTATTTTTTTTGCTACAGTGACAGAGTAGAGTTGTTGCAACACAATAGAGACCATCTGGCTACAAAGCCTAAACAGAACAAGTTTGCCAACTCCTTTTCTAAATTATTTAATTTCTGATTTTGATATAAGATTGTATAATGAATAAGTAAGTGTTTTTTTTTTTTAATATATAGTTAACCTGGAACTTATGTTATAATTACTTATGGATTAACATTATGACACATAATCATTGACCATAGTATTATTTTCTACTGGCCGTTGTATGGCATGAAGTAGTACCCTAATGAATATTTTTTGAAGGAATACATAAATTGACACATGAAGTTGAATAATATTAGTACTAAAAAAAAATCAATTTTAGCCATGTACTTTTTCTTCTGATTCTGTTTAAACTGTAGTTTTGAAAACTTATTTATTTAATATTTGTCTTGTCCCTGGCTTAATCAATTTCCATAACTTGAAAATAATTCATTTGTGGAATCACGAACTATATTTGTGTCTTATTTAACTCATCTATCTATAATTCTAATTAGATACATGGTATTCTGGCTTTTTGTGTTTCCAATTCATTTTTTTGTGGTTTCTCTGTGCCATACAGTATTAAACATATACGCAAATCTCTTTGATTATTCAACTGAGAGACAGAAGCTTCTGTGTTCTGTGATCATTCATTTATACATGAAAAATCTGATTTGTAGAAAAATCAGTAATGAGATGGCCTTGTGATATAAATTGAGATTTCTGTTGTACAATGATTTTTTCTGGTAGATTCTTCAGTTCTGAATTTGAGGTTTCTATGATTATTGATTGTAATTATGTTTAAAAGTTAATGACTCCCTTAGCTGGGCTCGGTGGTTAAGCCTGTAATCCCGCGCCTTTGGGAGGCTGAGGTGAGTGGATTGCCTGAGCCCGCGGGTTCGAGACCCGCCTGGGCAGCGAGACCTCATCTCTACAATAAATCAAAAAAATCAGCCGGGTTTGGTAGTGCATGCCTGTAATTCCGGCTACTCAGAAGGCTGAGGCGGAAGGATCGCTGGAGCCCAGCAGGTCAAGGCTGCGGTGGCTGGGAGCAGCCACTGCACTCCAGTCTGGGCGACCGAGTAAGACTCCAACTCAAAAAAAAAAAAAAAAAAAAAAAAAAAGTTAATGACTTCCTTGGGGCTTCATTTGAGACTGGAGTAAGTCCAACGTGCAAAACTTCTAAGTTAGTAAACAAATAAATCTCTAAGTTCATCAAGTAGATTCTCTGTTGGAAGCCTTGTAAATTAGAAACACAGTGTCCCACAATTCCATTAATAAAATCATATCAGCATAATTTAATGTTGCATATACAATGTTAGGTTTTGGAACCAGAATCATTGTGACAGGGAGTTGTTGTATAAATCTTAGTGTGAGAAACTTTTAAAAACAATTTAGAACAGACAGGTACACCAGAAAAAATTTCCCAAGAATATTAAAGTATTATTTAATTTCTTTTTATGAAATTATAAGCTAAATAATTGAGACATAAGATCATTTCAAGAAAAAGGACTGTAGCTATTGTTCATTTGTAAAATAAATAGAATAATTCTTTTAGAATGACATGGATACCATATTAATCTTTATTTACACTGCTTGATATAAAATCAAAATTTTATCTGTTATTTATAAGCATGGGGTCTACGGTAGTGTAGAAAATTTGAGTAAGAGTTAGAAAAGAATTTAACAATTAAAATATTTAAGGATCTCTTAGTCCAGATTCAACCTTTTTTTTGTTAGGAATGTGTGAAACTTAATTGATACTACTGAGCATCTGAAGTGACCTCTAATTATGATTGAAGGAAATATCATCTATCTATAGGTTCTTTAGCTACGTTTCAAGCCAATCTATCTATAGGGATATAGATATTATATACTTTATGTATTTTCCCTGTAGTAAAATATTCTACTGTATGAGCATACCACAAGATATTTATCTATTTTTCTAATGTTGATTACTTGGGCTATTTCTAGCCTTTTTCCTAACTTTGTACTCTACTGCTATGAATATTAGTGTAAACATCTTATACACATGTGCAAAAGTTTTTATAGGCATGTAATAAAGAGAATCAAAAGGTCATAGTTTCAATGTTTATATTAAACATTTATGTTCAATGACATATAATAAGGTAGTCAATTGCTCTACAATGACAAATTGTTTTAAAAGATGCTTATGCCAGTACACAGTATCCTTGGCAATATTCCACTTAATCCACATCCTCACCATTTTATATTGTCAGACTTTTTCATTTTTTTCCACTAATTTAATGATCTCATTGTGGTCATGCTTTTCATTTTCTTGAATACTAATGAGAGTGGATATATTTTTATATTTTTATTATTATTACTTTTTTTTGGTGAAATGTCTTTTGTCATGTGTTTTTCTCATTTTCCTTCTCCCTGTTGGGTTTTTTGTCTTTTTCCTGTTGATTTATATTTAACCCACTTTTCTAAATAAAATTATTCTTAAATGCAACAAAAAACAAAAGCAAAATATTTTGAACCCTGCAGAGTTTCAAAACATTATGTGAATTTTCTAAAGCAAGAAGTTTTATTTACTTAAGATGATCTCCAGCAAGAAAATGTTCAACTCTGGTTGGTTGTTGGTTGAAAGGTAGGTGGCAGACTAAATCATATAGCTAAGTAGATAGAAATATGTTTTATGCTTTTTAAGCCCAGAACTAAGGGTGGTCCCTTATTCTAAAGCCTTTTGATTCTGCTATATTTACTAGTGGGACAAGGGAAGTACTAAATTTGGCTCTAACACTTTTCAAAAATATTATTTAAATGTTACTTATATTATACCTGCACTTGAGTCATTGTATTGCATCATTTATATTACACTTGAAAGGTCTTCCAGCATCCGTGGAATTAAACAGTTTAGCATAGTAACTACTTAAGCCGTTACTACTATATCTGCAGTTTTTTAAAGCCTTTGCCAGTAATATATTATTATGCTATTGTCAATATAACACAATATCAATACAAAAGGTACTTAAATGTTTTTATACTAATTATTGTAATTATTTAAAATCCACCTTTAAAATCCAATTGTATCTTAAGGTGATATTTCACTGTGAAGAGGCAAGCATTTTATGTGAAGCATGAGCTCTTCTTTTTACGTGTCTTTCATTTTTTCCTTCATCTATCAGAAAAGGTCACTATCTAGGGATAATTATTCCCTTCACCTTTCTACCTGGTGAGATGACTTGAATTCCCACGACCTGTTCTTTTCAGGGCTTCACACTGGAGCTCAGCACCCCCCCCATGCTAAGCCTAATTTACTCATTGACTTCATATGTTTATAGCGGTCTAACAAAGACCATGTTGGATTCTGCTAAATATACTCTCATGCTGTTGCTTCCTATACAAAAGAGCACTCTATCCTGCTGGTATCATCAGACATTTAAGCCAACACTCTCCAGGTGGGGTGAAAGTTCATCTGAAATCCGGTTTCTGAAGACTAAGGAAACTTTATGTGGGAGGACGTCCCTGAGACCCTTGCTTCTCTGTACCATCTAATTTAAGCAAAATTCTGGAAAATTGCACTCAGCTAGGGTTGCTGTGAGGATTAAATGATAACAGTAAGTGTTCATTAAATATTATCAATGAAGAAAATGAGAGTGATTTTGTATTGTTAGAAATCATGGCAAATTTGGCATAACCCATATTTTGGCACTAGTTTATAAGGCTGACTTATTAAACACTTTTTTTTTAATGTAAAGGCATCTCTTATTTATACTTTTTAGAGGACTATTTTGTACTCCTTTTATTTCCATAATTAGCTCAAGCTAATTTGATAGATGCTTTGTCTTATTTATCTACCATCATGCCTGGAAAAGTGCTTTATATCATGCTCAAAATATGTTGTTTTGATCAAACTAGTAAATGATCACAAGGGCATCCACATATCATAACCACAGATTTAAGAAATGTAGTTGGCCAGTAGAAAATAGCATGTATTCATTTGAACTTTAAAGGAAGAATCGTAATTATAAGGCCATTATCATTTCAAAGTGGCTAATACTTCAGGAGGCTCTGGTATAACAACTCCATCTGGTTTGCTAGCTCCAAATTATCAGTGGGGAGCTTGATCTGAGCAGATCACCCTCAGCTCCTTCCTGCAGAGGTTCAAGAGTTCATTTTCAACAATACAGAAAATAGATCAGGAAATATATGCTTAGGGGAAAGCAAAATGGCGTTTTCTCACCTTTGAAAGGTAGTTGCTAATCATAAACTTTAGCCCTTATATGTTATCTCACAAAATCCGTACTACTTTGAAATTATATAACATTTTTTCTCCTTGAAAGAGAGAAATAATCTTCTTTGTTCCCATGCCTAATAATTTCTGAACTCAGCAGTTATAAGATGTAGAAAAATACTGTCTCTTTGGTCTCTTTCTTTAGCCATCTTATCCAGAGAGAAGAAATAAAGCAGAGCTTCTTTTAAAGTTATAATTTCTTGGGGGTCACAGTTTCTGAAAAGATATAGAGAGGGAAGAAGCAGGAGGAGGAGAAAAGATGAACAGGAGAGAGAGGAGAGAAGAGAGAGAGACTAGTACTGAGTTTACATTGATTAGATTATTCACGTCTACCAAGGTTTCCTGCATAAGTCATCTAAGGACACTTACTTCCAACATTAATTTTAACAAAGAGGAGTGATCCAGAAATCTAGCAGCAATGGAAAATGATGCTAGTCTCTGCTATAACTTTTATTTCAGCAGGATATTGAATGTTTAAAATGCTTTGGCTCAGGGAGTCTTGGATGTTGTTTCCAACTCTTGATTCCTGCCTGCATCCTACTTTGGTCCTGTTTTCCATTTCAGAGCTATGTTGGCTTTAAACTGTTTCTATTCAGATCCAGACCTGCCTGACTTTCTCTGCTTCTGGCTCAAGTCCCAAACAAAAATCTGCCTGGATAGATCTGAGATTCAAATTGTGGAGGACCATTTGCAGGCAGCTGTGCCGTGTATTTGAGGTTTTGGTAGATTCTTTCACTATCAGACAAATACAGAAGCCCAGTTTTTAGACATAGTTTTCACTTTTAGCAATGTAATGCATGAACATTGTGTACAAGGCCAACTAATACTTATGGTTTATATTGAAACAGCCAGGGTTACCTCCCTGAGGACTTTTATCTCATTTTAGTTAAATTAATTTTCATTGTTTATATTATACAGCTTTATAAATAATGTTGATTGTAGAACCAAGCAGAAACTATGATATCTTTTTTTCTTATAGACACTGTCATAGATCTGTACTTATTCTAATTCTTTTAATTTTTTGTCTGTGCCACACAATTAGAACAATTTGGTTCCAAATTATGTGCAATTATATTTTTAATTTTACAAAATAAATTAATTCAGTCAGAATTTTAATTAACATTCATATTGCCTTATAAAATACTCATTTATTTACTAATTACCTCAAGGTATTTGAGTAGGGAGTATGTTGGACTTTTCTTGAGTACGCTTTAGAACTACATGCTAACCATATAAATAGTATTCAGTTACTACCTTAATTGATATATGTGAACTTGAAGTTTTTTTCCTTACCATTCTGATTATTTGTAAGTTGGTAGGTTCACAAATGTATAGCATTCAAATATATTTATTTCTGCCTCTCTAATTTTTACATATATTTATCAAAGGAGACAACAATCTGTGTACTATTTGTTTATAAAGTACATTTAAGGAACTCTGAAGTGACATTATAAAATAGTAGTTCTCAAAGAACTAGACATTGACTTCCCTATAACCCAGCAATCCCCCTACTGGGAATATACTCAGAGGAACTCAAATCATTCTACAAAAAAGATACCCACACATGCACGTATGTTTATTGCAGAACTATCCACAATAGCAAAAACATGAAATCAACCATGCTGCCCATTGAAACTGGACTGGATAAAAAAAATGTGGGACATATACACAATGGAATATTATGCAGCCATAAAGAACGACAAACATATGGACTTTGCAGCAACTTGGATGGATTTAGAGTCTTTCATACTCCGTGATCTATCACAAAAACAAAGAACAGAGTACCACATGTTCTCCCTCATAAACAGACCCTGAACATTTACCATAATACTACAAAAAAGGGATTGGCAGTAGCAGGATACTGCCAGGCTGAACAGGCGGGGAAACACAGCATCAATAAGGGTACCTGATCTCAAACCCCAGGCAAAGTGGGGACCAAAGGGAGGCCCAAACATTACCTGTACAAAGACCACTTGTATAACTAATCCTGAATTGTACCCCACATCTTTAAAATAAAAAATAAAAAAGAAGTAAAACGGTAGTTCTCAAACTTTTTGATAACAGAAGTCCTTTACACCCTTAAAATTTATTGGGGACCCCAAAGATTTACTTTAGAAAATTCTGGAAAGCATAAATGTACACA
Source organism: Cephalopachus bancanus (assembly GCA_027257055.1). Lineage (NCBI taxonomy): Eukaryota > Metazoa > Chordata > Mammalia > Primates > Tarsiidae > Cephalopachus > Cephalopachus bancanus. The sequence continues at coordinate 7,063,895 of JAPVLO010000076.1, forward strand.
AGCATATCATTTCGTCAGCTGATTGCATGATATCATTATATGTTATTCAGCTTCTGGAAAACTCTCCAGTAACTTGAGATAACCAGAGTGAAAAAGTAAAATAACCAGAGTGAAATGTCAAATAAAATCTTAGATTTGTTTTAAGATAGTTTCTTGTCTCCAAGGTCTTCCAGACAACAATTTAGGAATTGTTATGTAAACATGAAGTAGTAATAATAAAAAATATTTGTAGGGCAGTTTGTAGTTTGCAGTGTGGTTTCACAAATGTTTTCTTTTTATTTCTCCAATAACACTGTGAGATTACGATTACAGCAGTTTATTGACAAGAAAAATTATATTCCGGGAAATTAAGTGATTGGCTCAAGGGACTCAACTAGTAAAATTAAACTCAGATCTTGTAATTCCAGAGCTTGTAATTTTTCCATTATAAAATTATTTCCTCTCACAGTTGTCAACCTAAAAATTCTCCATGAAATTAGATTAGTTGAGTTAAATCTAGTTTCATCAGCCTCTGGAGCATGGGTTGATTGAATCAGAAATGAAGTCTCCTTTTTAAATTTTGAGTGTCTTATTGATGTACCTTTTAGTCCTGGGTGACAGCTGGAAGGGGAATTTGGCTCAAAGGTAATCTGAAGAGCTGGACAGTCTTTCTTAAATGGGTCCTAGGTAGTTCTGGGAATGCACCTATCATGAATTTATAATTCTGTGGCAGAATTTACCTGGACTCTTAGACACAAATGGTTTGCAACTGAACTGTATCATTTAGGATCATTGGATTCCTGGCAGACTTGCTGAGTCTTTCCTAGCCTGAACTGTTGCCCCCAACACTAGACTAAAATGGCCAACAGCCAGAAGCAAAAGTATCAAATACCATTTGCCTGGGACCTGGCCCTAGTGTATTTATTTCTTTGGAGGACTGCACTTTCTGTACTGTTTTTAAGCTTTAACCTTTGGGCAAATCAAAATGACAGCACCCGTATACCCTGTAAATCAAAAGGGACAGGGTCAGAGGCCATTCTTTTTCTCTGTTGCTGCTCAGAGCTTTGATTCTTCAAGTATTAAACATGAAGAAAATGTGGATCACAGGTATAAGGGACACAGATATGTGCTGGGTAAGAAACTATAAATAACAATGTGAAATGTTCTTTGAAATGAGTGAAAAAGGATGAATTTACAGAAGTGGCATAAAAAGCTCTTTGATGATCTTTGCTCTGCAGCAAAATGCTCTAGTTAGATGTAATAAAATTTTAGAATGTTTTGTTGAAATAAAAATTGGTAGCATTCCCAAACTATATTTTTCTTTGTTTTACTTATCTGCTCAAAATAAATCAAAACCAATAAAGCCATCACCCTACCATCACCACCACAAAGCTCTCCTGTGTTGACTAAGAAAAGAAAGTTCCTGTTGTTTCACTTGTGACAAACTCAAAACCACCTTTCCAACTGGCTTCCCCTTCCCAAACTATTGCCCCCACCTACAACCTGAAGGAAGGTTGGCTTGTGTAATGTCCCACCCCACAGATTCCCACCTCTGCACCTTATTATTTTTTCTATTCCATGTATCAATTCTGGTTCACTGACTTAGCTTAAGTGCTCTTCCCTCATCCTCTTTCTTCATTGCTTCCTATCCATTCTTTCAAGCCAGTCTTTACCAGCCCAGTGCAGAGCAATCTCTTCTTCCTCTAACCTTCTAGTGTAGGAATTGGAAAGCGTTTCTTTTCTTTTCTTTTCTTGAGAAAGAAGCATTTATTGAGAGGGCAGAAAAGCTTCCAGTGTGGGAGGGAACCCAAGAGGGTTGCTTGGAAAACGTTTCTCAATGATAGTAAATATTTTACCCTGATGGGTTTTTAGGTCTCTGTTGCAACTATTCAATTATGCTGTTGTAGAACAGTTGTAGAAGCAGCCATAGACAGTTCTTAGACAAATGGATGTTGCTGTGTTCCAAGAAAATTATCTATAAATAATTTGTAATAATTTTTTTACATATAACCTGTATTTTACCACCCCCTCTTCAAGAGTATCTGTGATTAGCAATACTTATCTTGTAATGCCTTCCTTCCTTATTATTTTATGTGTTTCTCCAATCCTTGACCATCTAGACTATACATTTAATGAAGATAACATTATTTTTCTATTCCACATAGCAATTCTGGTACATTCAGATATTTGTGATTGACTTAAACATCTTTAAAAGACAAGAAGAACATTTGATTCCTCTTTACTTCCGTTTAGTTGCCTTTTAATTCCTGTACTAATTCTTGATCTTGTGTTTTTGTGTTTTTTGTTTTTGTTTTTGTTTTTTTTTTGCTGAGCACTGGCATCAGCTCATGCTGATACTTATATAGTGTATTACCTCTCTGTTAAGATACGCAAAGATGTATTTAAAACAGATCAGGATGAATGCTTTAAAGTGTATCCTCAGACAAAGATTTTCTGACTTATTTACTGGCAGAATGATTAGGATGAGGCCCTTTCCTCAACTTGCCAACATAGAACTATTTCTTAGGAGAGCGAAGTACCAGAGATTGGCTTCCTGATAGCCTGTTGAGTTTTACCATTCAATAAAATAGAGTACATAGAGTAATTTGTACAATGTCAAACTTCAAGAACAATTTATAACAATAATGTTTCTATCTACAGCATGCCACTAAGGAAGGGACAATACAATGTCAAGTTTGACAGTGTCCACTGATTGATATGAAGGTCAGAATGAGAAATATTTCCATTCTCAGCATTGTACAGTCAGCACAATAGAGGACAGAGTACAATCAACTTTGCATTCTTTTCAAAATTCAAGGCTTTGTAAAGGACAGTTTTCTAGGTGTTATATTTACCCAAGAGACACTGGAGTATAAAAACAGAAACGATTGAAAACTGAATGTTTCTAAGTTTTTTTTTTCTGTTAACCTAGAGAAAAATTCTTATAAATGTAGTCCAGTCATCAGTTTTTATTCATGCTGTGTTGTAACTGTCTATGTGGTTGTATTAGCTGTTCGTTGCAAATACTATACTCGCGTTTTCTGGTGACACAGATGAGGCTGGAGAATACTAATTATAAGCCAAGAGCTATGTAGAATTGATGAGGGGGACAAGAAAGCATAGCCATCCTAGGTAACACAAGAAGATGCTTGGCTCAGATGCCTCACCTTGGAATATGAATTAGCATGGCTCACTAGTAACAAAGAATGGTTATGTTGAGCATAGTGAAGAATCTGGTATGTGTCAGCCACATCCCTTTACAATAAAATAACACAGAGCTAAGTTTAGAAACAAATCATTCTCTTACTAGTGTGTAGGATGAAAAGCTCAACGTTTTGTAGGTATTTATTACCTTCTGAATCCTTCACATGTTGATAAAATTATAGAATTTCTGAAAGTGTATTTCTCACTCACACCCTCTGACAGGATGTTGCTTTGAAAAACAAAGCAGGAACTGAATGAGCTCAGCACAGTGGACTTGGTACAGAGCAGAGCTTGCAACTTCAAACTAGGGACTTTCCTGAGTGATGTGTAGCGAGATCATCTTGCCTAGGAGGTGGAAGATGAAATGCTTTAATGTTGGTTTATGTAGATGATATTACCTTTACTATCATCTACCTTTATTATCACCCAGAGGCACTGAAATAGCATCACTTCTCACCCCACGCATAGAAGTGCATAGGAATGACGTTTCCAATAGAATAGCTGTTGAAGCCACCTCACAGAAACAAAAATACTGAGATCAGTCAAAATCAGCCACACACTATAGAAAAACAGACACCTACTGAGAGAACTCAAGGTATGTGGAAGAGCTTCAGCTGTCTCCATTAGAGACTGAGAAGTTGAGAACTAGTTCTTCATCCTTTCACTAACAGTTATTGAGCTCCAACTCTATGCCAGGGGCCAGAACGTACAAGACAGACATAATCCCTGTGTGCATACAGAGCACATGTTATGACCAAATCATTTTGTGATTATACTTTTCTTAAGCGCTACAAAGTAGTCCAAAGTGTTCTGAAAGTCTACAATAAATGAAATTGACTTGACCTAGTTTAGAGTGGGGTTTGGAGCAGGGAAGTTCCCTTGAAGTAGTAACACTTAGGTTGCTGACAGAAGGATGACTAGAGATTAGACTGAAATGGGAGTAGGGGAAGTGGACAAGTGTTTCAGAGATAGGGACATATTGTGGAAGTTTGAGATGAGTATGGTAAAGTTCTGGGTCTATAAGAATGTTGGTTTGGCTTGGAGGTGGATTAGGCTAAATCCTACATTTTTTTTTTCCGAAGAAAGAATAGCGGACCATAATTTTTCACATCATTCAAATTAAATTACATATTCTCAGCTCCCCACTTTGTGAAGCCAAAGACTCTTTTCTGTCAAACTTTGGTGTCTCTAATTATTACTGCTTTCATCAATCCCGTTTTTTGTAATTATTACTATAATTGCATGATTTTTTTAGAGTTTCTGAAATGTTTTTACCTATTTTACATATATTATTTCCTTCAATTCTCATGATTACTATGAACAAGAATTACATTGTTCAGCATCAATGGGCAAGGGGCAACGAAGAGCATTGGCATAAGCCTCATGGTTTTGTATTAGACCAATTCTGATATTTACAATGAAAATTGGACAGAAGTTAGCAAAAATCATGTTTGATTTCTCAATTCAACCACAGGAGGTTTTTCTCCTATTTCTAGGAAATCATAAATCAACCACATCAATGAGAATAATTTTTTTTCATTGACAGCATAATATAGAACTTTTAAGAAATGTCATTAACTCATTACTTTTTCTTGAATGTTACTAAGAGACAAAATCATCTAAGGAACAAAGTGGAGGGACACATGAGGAAATTGATTTTTCCTAGGAGGACATATGTACTGGATGGTCACTTAAGATTTCTTTAGCTACGAGTTTCTATGGGATAAGAAGTCTTCTGTGTGATGAAATCTGAACGGGTTTGCATATCATTGTGCATGATTTAGCAATGCTGTGGCTTATATAGGGATGATTTAGTATTGTTAATTTACTAACAGAATATATTAATCTGCTAACGGTGGTATTTAAAGAGCTTGTGAATGAAAAATCTAGTAAAAAAAAAAAGCAAAGCATGGACGAGTCTACTTTAGCTGTGTCACTTGTGATGTATTATGGTCCTTGTTTGATACATGACTATAATAAAGCTTTGCCATTCAATTAGAGTAAGTTAACTTTAAAATTAATATTGGGCCTATGTTTGATTCCATTTCAAGAACTGGAGAAAGGAAGGGAATTCTGAACCATTCACTATGCATTAACTCCATTGACAGAATATAAATCATAGTAAGTCATGGGCCTCTGCCCAGTTCTGAACTCTGTGTGGTGCATGTCAATGTCAAACTTTAAAAATGTGCACCTCGGTTAAAACGGCATGCATTTGGTAATTGGACAGAAGTGAGTAGAATGAATTGGAGGTTAAAGACTGGCCCTTTGGAAATATTTTGACATTTTACCCAGGAGCCTGCATTTATTAACAGTAATGGTTTCTAAATTTTTATTTTGGCTGGCTTTCTGATTATATAGAAAGCCCCAGAAGGAGCAATGAAGGAAATACATTAGTGAAAAGTATTAAAGAATTATCTTTGACATCTCTAGCATGAGGAGCAAGTCCAGATGGCTGATAAAAGAGCATAAATCAATAGATAAGAAAATCCCCTTTAATCTTTTCTTTCATGTCCAATATCTAATTCTTCCCATTCCTAGTATGAACATACATCAAGAATCCCATTATTACTAAGAAAATCCATCCTGTGGGCATCCATGTCTGTATTTCTCAAAATTCACTCATTATTAGTTAATGAATAGAGCAAATTAGGGAAATAACATATGCATATGTGGAAGTGTATGTGTAGAGGGACACTCAACTAAAGAGGAAAGGGGGAAATAGAATTAAAATTCTGTAGGTTTCTACTTTGTGCCAGGGACTCTGTTAAACATTTTACCTGATTTATAAACAACTAGTAAATAATGTTTGTCTGAAAGTATTTGACATTGTTTCATATCTACATTACCATCATATTTTTATATTAGTGATATGATCTTACAAGAAGAGTTAATTAATTAGTTAAGATAGTACCATGCTAGTCAACTTTTTCTGTGGGGAACAGGATCAGGGCAAAAAATACATTATTCAGGCATTAAAGGGATCGACTACATGACTACAACTGGTTTTTGTTGTTTCTGCAGCGTGATAAGCAGTGTAAAGAAAAGAGCATTTGTCTGTGCTATATACATACATGAGACATGTACAATTAATATTGCACAAACATATGCTGGCATGTTAGTGAGAGTCTGATCCTGAAGCATGAACACTTATTAACATTTTTATTTGCTTTATTTGGTTCAATATTCTTTACTTTGTTTGGCCTTTTGTGTGTGGCATCTTCAAAACAGACAATTCTATAGCAAAAACATTGAGAAAGATAAGTAAGTTCAATCACAGACTAGAATTGGGAAGTCATCTTGTATGACTTTTATGTTGAGAATGGATCTGAATGAGGGGATAGGTGGTTTGCAGATAGAAACTTGAAGGGACCACTAGGAAACAAGTAGGAAAGTGGGGAAAGAAATGGAAATCATCCATTAGAAGTTGAATGAAATGGTGGATGGGCAGTGAGTGTGCTTCAGTACAGAAATGGAAAGCAAAATGAAAATAAGCCTTTAGATTCAAAAGAATGTTGCAGAGAAAAAAAAATGGAGGAGAGAGAAAACAAAAGACTCAGTTCAAAGTTTTTATATATTTCCAGGTAGGTATCAATTTTCATGACTCAAAGATAGCTTCCAGATGTTCACCACTAGCCAAGTTGGAATTATACCAATTAGAAATAAAATAATCTGGTATAGTCAAAATGAGTGTTGCTGGTGCTTGGGGACAGTTCAGATATGCATCCATAATGAATTTTGAAATTGGAATACAGGATGACTCTCCTAAGAGCCCAATTTAATACATTAGAGCAGAGATGGGCAAAATCAACTTTGTGTAAAATGGCCCCTGGGTCAGCAGGTTCTATAGTCACCAGGGTGAATATTAACATATTTGAAAATAGAATATGCATTGGTCAACATTACAAACATAGAAAAAGGTGAGTTGAATTTATTCAGCCAACACATATATACTGACTGTCTTTCAAGTGTCAGACATGAGCTATAGTGATTAACAATACAGGCAAAGTCCCTGACCCCTCAGAAGTCTTACAATCACAGAAGTCAATGATGGCAGGATGTAGCTGAGCTTTGTCCAGGAGAAAGACTGTCATTGATACTGTTCCCTACTGCCCAGAATATCTCTCCTTTGACAACAGGGGCAGCAGGCATTTTTGCCTATTGAAATGAATCATCTAATTAATACCCTGGTTTTTTTTTTTTTAGTCCATGCTAACCCTACAAGTTTCTGATCATAATCTAGATTCTCAGATATGTCTGCCTTTGAGAAAGAATACTTGAGTCAAGCAAATATGAGGACTTTGGTCCTTGTGATGTTTATATTTCTCTTTAAAAAATATGGTCATGAGCATTCTCTGTTACATCAGTCTACTGTGAGTCAGTCCCTAAGGGATGAATCTCTTTTCAGACTGCTGCCACAATCAAGTTTCTGAGTCTTGAAGGCTAGGGGCAAGATCCTATGTTATTATCACTTTGAGTCTCTTGAGAAACAAACAGCTGGGCTCATTGGTGACAGCCAATATCTTTGTTAGCTGTTCTTGTTTTGCCTTAACATTTCTGGAAGGAATAGGTTTTATTCAATTCCTCTGAATAATATTGAACGTGGATCTGAGAGATATTCCTTTCAAAGCAGTGACAGAAGAGATAAGTCCTGCTTTTTTTGTTTCCTTACAGTGGTTCCCTTGTGTCATTCCTTGATCTCATTGCAGACGTCTTCCGCCTCAGATATAGATGGCAAAGGGCCAGCCCATCATCTTATGGGATATCTTTCAACTGTTCAGGGAATGGAACAGTATCATGATGTGTTAATTTGCTTTTGACATCTGGTTCTTATCCATCTGCTTAGACGTCTGCTATTATTATTTGATTACCAGCAAAACCAACCTAAGGCTATCTTTTTAAAAAGTCAACCTGAAGTTATTTCCACTTTTCTAAAGAGATCTTAAGTAGGACAGCAGCTAATTATTCTTTAACAAAACCCATCTTTTCTTGATATCAGCATATTTCTTTTCTTCATCTTAAAAAAAATCCTTCAGCACAAAATATTTAAATAGATTTCTGGCTAGTGACTAATAATCTATTTTTACCACTGTCCTTTACAGATCTTGGTGCTATTTTGCTTTTCTCTCCCAAATGGTATGCTAACATAGACTTGGTTGAAGAGATTAGTATTAACACTAAACTTTTTAATCCAAATCAAAATGGGAAAGTAAACACTTTTCCATAGGTGGTGAAAGTACTTGGGTATATATGGATGTTTAATTATTTAGTTTTTCATAAAACAGTGACACAATAGGATGTCTAAAACTTTAAAACTGTTTTTGTTTTGTTTTTTAAAGTTTTGGTTTAGCAGTACAACTTTGTTTTTACATAGACTATAGCTAACAATATAGTAAACTGATAAAATTAGAGATACTCTAAATGAAGCCTGAATGGGCAGGTAAGTTGGGTGGAGTTCTGGCTTAGAGCTCATAAAGCATAACTTTAAAATCTAGGGTTTATCATTCCAATGTCAAATGTCAATGGTGAAGAGGAGAAAGAAACAAAACATTTCTTGCCATTTGTAGTAGGTGAGACCAATGACATATTAGTAAAAGGGCTAACATGGGCGTAAGAGCTACAGCAAATTGGTAGGTGAACAAGCCATGTGGCACTGGGGAAATTAAGAATGATAACCTGGGTGGGTGTGGTGACTCACACTTGTAATCTAATCCTAGCACTTAGGGAGGCCGAGGTGGGAGAATTCCTTGAGCTCAGAATTTGAGACCAGCCTGGTGAGAATTCATTTCTACACAAAGGAAAAAAAAATTGGCCAGTCATGGTGGTGAGCATCTGTAGTCCCAGCTGCTTGGGAGGTTGAGGCAGGAGGTTCTGAGGCTGTGATGATTTGTGATCATGCCACTGCACTCCAGCCTGCCTAGGTGACAGAATGAGACCCAACTCAGAAAAAGAAAAAGAAAAGAAAAGACAGAGGGAGGAAGAGAGAGAGAGAGAGAGAGAGAATGATGATCTAATACTGCATTAATGGGGATTCTACCTAAAGATTGCAGAGGAACAGCAAAATCAGACTAAAAAAGCTTTCATGGGTGTTTAAAATTGTACTAAAATTTGAATAATTCTCTCTGAGCAAAGGAATCAGGCATATCAAAACTCCAAAGATGGTTACAAAGTTTAATTCAATTCATTTTCCTTGATAATGAGCCAGACACAATGCTGGGAATTTTTATATTATGTGATATGTTTAAAATAATGCTAAAGCTAAAAACTAAAAACATGGGTTATTTTATGCCTCATAAATATGCCAGATGGGAATCACTAGCATTCTATTACCTGCTAATATGTGGGACAATGATACATAGTGACTGATTACATATATAAAAGATTTGGAGTTTATTCTTTTTATTTGGTGTACTGGTTTTTTTTTTTTCTTATGGGCAGTAGTAGTAGAGAGTTTGGAATATAGATAAATATCTATGCATGCAAAGAGCAATAAATAGCGTTTAAACATACTAATTGTCTCTTAGATTTACTGTGCACATTAATACCTAATACTTCATATCAATATTTAATGGCAGGTTTATTCTATTTTTGGCTAAGGCTTTCTCATTGCCAAGCGATGATGTGTTTTCACGCATAAAATAAATGTGTGATGGTACTTTGCTCATATTCTGCTTATTTTCTCCTGTCTATAGCATTCCCCAAAGCAAAACTCTTTTTCTGCCTCTTAAATTTCCCTTTATCTTATTTCTCATCATCACCATAAAACTTCTAGAAAGAAGAGTTTTTATCACTCACTATTTACTTCACAACTCGCTGCAGTTTTTCTTCTGAGCCCTCTCTGCTTACTAAAATTACCCACCTTAGGGCCATTCTTGATGACCTACCACCAAGCGCCTACTCTGGGGCATCTTTGCAACCTCTATGCTAATGCTTATCCAATCTCGGGGTTTGGTGCTTGTCTTAGTCCATTTCAGTATTTTGCTATAACAAACTAGCAGACTAAGTAGGTTATAAACAATGGAAATGTATTTCTTACAGTTCTGGAGGCTGTGAAAAGTTCATCAAGGCACTTGCAGATTCTGTGTTTGCTAAGGACCATCTTCTGGCCCATAGAAGGCATCTTTTGTTGTGTGTTCACATGGTAAAAGGCAAGACAGCTCTCTGGGGCTTCTTTTATAAGGGCATTAATCCTATTCAGGAGAACTCTGAGTCAGCTCTCAAAGGCCCCACATCCTAATACCATCATTTTGAGGATTAGGTTTCCATATATGAATGTTGGGAGTAGAGTGGGGGCAACAAACATTCAGACTATAGTGGTGCTATTTGGCCTGGGTGCCATTCTCCCATCCACTCTTCCTGTTTCTCTAGCTACTACTTCCTTTCAGAGTCTTCTTCCTGGGCTCTTTCTGTCCATTAATGTCTCCTGAATGCAAGCCCAAATCTTTAATTTCTATAGCTTTTGCCTCAGTTTGAGACTCATCACCTCTAACATGGTTTATTGCAATTGACTCCCAGTATTCTCATAGATTATTTGGCATAAGCCTCTCCCACCAGCTCCATATCATACTACATGCTGTGGACAGAGTAGCTGTCCATTAAAACAGCCTGACCCTGCACTGAATTGCTTAAAACATTCATTGCCCAATGGATCAAATGAAAAAGTTATTGCACGACATGCAAGCTCCTCAGAGTCCAGCTCCAGTTTTCTGTTTCTGTCTCACATTCTTCCATTCTTCCTACATAGTCCAACAGGCCTGGCTACCTCTGAACTTGTGTACCTGACCATGTGTCTGTCCTCCTCTCTGTCTAGCAATATCTAAGGTGTTTAATCCTTATGTGCTTTTTTTCATATTGGTACAATCAGGGTAACTGTAATGTCTATATTAAGGGATATTTTGATAGTCAAGGAAATCAGGCCTGTGCAGATGTCTTATTTCCTGCAAGTACCATAAGCTGACCTATACTTCTTCATGTGGTTCTTGTCATTGGATACTTTGAGGTGGACTTGGGGGGATTTGTAGAAGACACTCAGGAAACCAATAAAGATAATTAAAAGTTTAGAAGATTAGAATTATGAAGAACAGGACAAAGAATAATTATTCAGTCAAGAGAAGAAAAAGCCTGAGGGGAGATATAATAAAGAAAAATTATTTCCTAGAGGATAGTTAAAGACCATTATCCATTAATATGGACAAGCAAACACAGCCAGCATGTAAAATTTATATTTGCTATAAGGAACATTTCCAACATAAGGGAATTGGCTATATAGAATAGTTTATTAATGAAACTCCTTAAGTTTTTCATCTATAGATCTAAAAAGATATATTTTCTTCTGTGTTTAACCAATGTAAGTATGAAGATGCCTGAATGTAGAGAAGGGACGTGGGTAATTTCCTGCCATTCTTTTTCCCCTCAGTAAGTCAGTCTCTGTCTCTCTTTTCCTCTCTCCATCTCCCCAAATGTCTCTCTCTGGCTTTGTCTCTGTAATACTATTTCTACCTCTGTTTTTCTTTTTCTTTTCTCTTTCTACCATCCCTCAATACTTCTTCATTTGAGCTCCTATCCTCTCAGCATCAGTATGAAGTATAAGCAAAAATAATTGATCCAAATGTTGCTGTTCTACATTTTTTGTTTCACGTTTCATATATTTTCTAGTTGGCATTTCAAATATTTTTGATTAGAGGAAAATTTCTGTTTCTGCAATGAGTTGAGGGGAGAGGCATTTTTATGATCACTTACTTTGAGTTATTTTGAGATCTTCCTCCTGGATTGCACTTTCCTCAACACAACTCCATATCTTTTCCTTTTGAGAAGAATTTGTCCTATAACTTGTGGACAACACATTTTACCAGTAATTGTGTAGTTCCTTCATTACATGATATGAAATGTCCAAGGGAAGAGGACATTAATCAGTACCATTTCTCTGAGGAGCAAGAAGCACCTCAGAATGCCCCATTCAGTTTTGAGCTATATCTTTAGAAGTTTCATTTTTAGCCATTGCATTTAGTAGGTTGAAGTTGTTTCTTGTATTACCTTCCTACTTATGTGTGTACTTCCCTTTCTTTCGATAATGTTGGTAGCAGTCCTCTTTGTCTTTCATTAACTTTGCTTCATATTTATCCATGATGATTTTTTCTCTTCTGATTTCTTTTTCATTTTTCAGCCTTTTGAGGGCAGATTTCATCTTTTCTTTTTCTGAGATTGGCTGCTCATGGATGCAATCCTGTAACTTGGCATGCTGATGGATCCCAGCACTTGCTACTGGAATTCACAGAGCAATGAGGTGACAAATGTTAAACTTGTATTATTTGTGGGAAAAATCATATGACTGAATCAATACAATCATTTTTCTTTTCTCCCAAGCAACTATAATAACTCATATCTGACTTTTTATCTAATCTTCACTAGATTTTTCCCCTCAAGCACTTTAAAAAATACAGATAATTGAATTTTGTTCCTGTCTTTATTTTTTTTACTGTCATGTCATAGTTCAAAAGAACTATCTAATGTTCATTACACGATTTCATTGTGAATCAATGAACCCCAGAACTAAAATTTTACAAGATTGACTCTAGTAAAAAGAGTGAAATTGGCACCTCTAGGAAGTAAAAGCAAGAGAGAGGACAGTGGTCATTATAAGCAGAATATGGAGTTAGCAGTTTGTAAATGATCACTTTTTATTACCATTTCAACAGGTGCTATTAAGTGGAAGCTATCCTGTGAAAATATTTGGAACTGAGTGTAAATATTGTTGCTGTAAAGTAGAATGAATTGTTAGTATATTTCCTGTAACGGCAATATAAGGTCACTTAAATTATAACTTTAAGTTTCTTGTCTCCCTTTGTTTCTCTGTCTCTCCTTTTTTTCTCTCTCCATTCCACCTTAGTTTTTTTAGCAAATATTTGGAGCACACACAATCTGATCAATCACAATTAAATCATGTTTAAATGTTTTGATTAATTTGTATTTGTTTTTTCCTGTCAAATATTTATGAAACCTACTATTTGCTTGCTTGGTGAGTTACTAAATTACCTTATTTATTAACTAATTTAAGCCCCACAAAGTCCATGTGACTGGTATTATTATTTATCTCCATTTCGCTTTTACTAATTTCTTCTCTAATGCTTTTTCTTTATGTGAATCTGAGTTTCCGATCTATATAATTTTCCTTCTCTCTGAAAAACTTCTTTTTACATTTCTTGCAAGGCAGGTCTCCTGGCAATCAATTTCCTCAAAGTTTGTTTGAGAATGTCTTTATTTCTCCTTCACTTTTGAAGGATAATTTCAAGTACACAATTCTAGATGGGTGTGGTTTTTTTAATGTCTCTCAACACTTTTGATATTTCACTGCACTTTCTTTTTGCTTGTATGTTTTATGAGGAGAAGTTACATGTAATTCTTTTTATTACTTCTCTACAGGTAAGATATTTTTACCTCTGGTCTCCTACAAGATTTTAAAAAAATATTTTGATTTTCCACATTTTTAATATTATATGCCTAAGTGTTGTTTTTTGGCATTTATCCTGCTTTGTGAATTTTAAGCTTCCTGGGCCTATGGTTTGTCTGACATTAATTGGGGGAAATTCTCAGTCATCATTACTTTGAATATTTCTTCTGCTCTTTTCTCTCTTTTTCCTTCTGGTGTTTCCATGAGGCTTATATTACACTTTTTGTAGTTGTTCCACAGCTCTTGGATATTCTGTTCCATTTTTTTCAGTCTTTTTTTCTCTTTAATATTGGAAGTTTCTATTGAGATATCCTCAAGCTCAGACATTCTTTCCTCATGTGTGTTCAGTTACTAACAAGCTCATCGAAGGCATTCTTCATTTCTGTTTTTGATATCCAGCATTTTTTTCACGGCATTTCTATCTCTCTGATCTCTCTACTTACATTACCCATCTGTCCTTGGATGTTTCATTAGATTCCTTAGCATATTAATCATCATCATTTAAAAAAGAGTTTCTGGCCTGACAATTTCAGCATTCCTACCATATCTAACTCCGATTCTAATGTTTGCTCAGTTTCTTCACAATGGATTTTTTTGTTTTGCCTTTTCATATGCCTTATAAAAGAAATTATAGTAAATAGACCTCTACTAATGTGGTGTTAAGGGTTGGAGAGAGGAGGAGTATTCTGTAGTCCTATGATTAGACCTCAGTCTTTTAGTGAGGCTGTGCCCTGGGCTGTGAACTTCACCAGGGTGTCTCTGTCTCTCTCACCCACCCCCTTCTCCAGGTGGAACAGTATGGTTGGAGAGGTCTAGAGTCAGGTATTTTTCTGCCCCTAGATCAGTTAGGCTCTGATAAAATCCCAGGAAGGTTAGGCTCTATAAAAGTTTTTCTTGAGGGCAGGCCTCATGAAGAACGGAGTGCCTTGGTATATTTTAAGATGAGTGCTTTCCCCTCCCCCCTGTTGAAAGTATAAAGGAATTTCAAAATAATCTTCACTTTGAGACCTGGTAGAGTTCCAGGAAGTAAAACTCCAAAAAATTTCCCCATTGGAAACTTTAACTCTCAGATTTGTTCACACTGAGTCTCCAGCAATTCATCAATTACAGTTCAGATTTTCCTATCCTGACTTTGGTTCCCTCAGAGATTTCTTCTTCTTGGTTTCTGCTCCATTAAGTAGCGATTCTCTGTGTTCTGTCAATCTTTCCAGTTTTGGGGGCAGCAATTTGCCCTGTGACCCCACTTCTCTGACAAATCCAGGAAGATTTGTTGATATTTTGGTTTGTTCAGCTTTTTACTTGCTGTTAGGATGAAGTCATGATTTCCTTTTTTTCCCCCCAATCTTTTCTTTTTATCATAAAGATGTGGGATACAATTCAGGGTTAGGTATACAAACGTTGATTATGCAGGTACCCTTGTGGATGAGGTATGCCCCTCCCTCCCCTAGCAAACTCCTAACATACCACACTGAAAACCTTAAGTCTATTATCTCCACTTAAAATATATGAAATCAGCCACAGGTATCAACAAGGTCAAATAAGTTGCCTGAGGTAAAACAAAACTATATGTGATGGAGCCTAAAATTAAAAAAAAATTGAACTCCAATTTTATTTCCGTTATAACTTAGCTGTTTCAATTGGTCTTTTGCCTTGAATGACAATTATATATTGTATTGTTATAACGTTGAATAACAATTATGAATTTGGGTGCCTATTGGTCACAGAGCACAAAGTTTCAGTAGTCATGAGAAATGCATTTTGGAGCTCTATTGCATGTCAGTGTAACTATAATTACTAATAGCATATAGTGTACATATATTGTAACATCACTTTATAGTTCACAAATATATACAGTTATAATTTGTCAATATATAAATAAAAATTAAACATAAAAATTATATATCTGGGCCGGGCTCGGTGGCTCACCCTGTAATCCAGCACTTTGGGAGGCTGAGGCGAATGGATTGCCTGAGTCCGCGGGTTCGAGATCAGCCCAGGTGACTTGGCGAGACCTCATCTCTACAATAAAATAACAAATAACCAGGCATGGTAGTGCACATCTGTAGTTCCCACTACTTGGAAGGCTGAGGTGGAAGGATCGCTGGAACCCAGAAGGTTGACGCTGGGGTGGCCATGAGTGTGTGTGCCACCTCACCCCAGTCTGGGCGAAGGAGTGAGACTCCAATTCCAAAAAAAAAAAAAAAAAATTATATATCTGGAAAAATGCATTTGAATTACAGAAAATTTCTTCTATAGATTACATTATTCAAATACCACAAAGTTATAGATATTGAGTATTTCACATGTGGAATAAAAGATGAAGTCTAATTATAGTGAACAGTACATCGAATATTTGCTATCTCACTTCAGAGCTCAGTCCCTTTCTTGGAAGGATAGGTGTCTATTTTCTATGTAAAACAGAGTTTTTAAGTACTTTATTATTTTTAAGTATCTTTTCTCTTTTTATGTTATTTTACTACTGACATTGTACTCATAATATAAGAGATCGTCCTTCAGATGGCAATCAGGATGAATGATTATTTGGCTATCTATCAGTAAAGTTAATGATAGTGTAATTTAAAAATTAACAACAATCACATTTATTGAGTGCTTTCTGAAGGTGAGGCACAATGTTAAGTTCTTTATAAGAAATTGTCTCATTTAGTTCTCAAAATAACCTTACATAAAATTTGTCACCAATTTCACTGTAAAAATAAGAAAATTGAAGTTAAGAAAAGTTACTTTTCTTCTGTTCTCCAGGACTGATAATGTGTGGGGTAAGGATTTGAGCCTGGCTCCAGAGCTCATGGTGTTAAAAAATTCTGTGTACATTTGCCCAACTAAGGAATTCTCTTTTAAGAAATTGATTTATGACCAAAATCAAAAAGAGGGAAAGTATTGGCCTCAGATTTACATTATCTATTTTTATAGACGTGAAATAAAAATTCACTTAGAACCTAGACTCCTCTTACTCTATTGTGCAGTGGTTTGAGAGCACTGTCACATTTAATTAAAAACTCATATATTGTCTCACTGTATTTTAATGTGAGTTGACACATAGATAGGAAGCATAGAAATAACTTTATCACTCAAAATTAACATATGGTAGTGAAGGGTAAGCAGGAGCCTAGACTGAGTCTTTAGTTTTTCTAATGCTGCTAATGAAGAATATATATATATTTTTTTATAATCAATATTTTTTATTACGGTTTTGTGGGGTACAGTTAAGGATTAGATGTACAATTACGCTTCATTCAGGCACCCTGTTGATAAGAGGTGTTTTCCCATCCCCAGATAGATATTTGCTACTATTAATCCCATCCCCCTCCCCCGCATAGTTTCCCAGTACTGTCAGTCATTTTCTTATAGTATTACATTGGATGTTCAGGGTCCATTATATGAGTGAGAACATGTGATACTCAGATCTTTGTTTCTGTGAGAGGCCACTCAGTATTATAGACTCTAGTTCCATCCAGGTTGCTGCGAAATTCATGATTTTCTTCTTTTTTATGGCTACATAGTATTCCATCATGTATATGTACCACATTTTTTTAATCCAGTCCTCTTTTGATGGGCAGCATGGTTGTTTCCAGGTTCTTGCTATTGTGAACAATGCTGCGATAAACATACGTGTGCAGGTATCTTTTTTATAGAAAGATTTGAGTTCTTCAGGGTATATTCCCAGTAGGGGGATTGCTGGATCATATGGAAGGTTGATTTTTAGAGCTTTTAGGAATCACCACACTGCTTTCCACAGAAGTTGCACTAGTTTACACTTCCACCAACAGTGTAGAAGTGTTCCCTTTTCCCACACCCTCTCCAGCAGCTGTTATTTTTTGAGTTGTTGATAATTGCCATTCTGACTGGAGTTAGGTGGTATCTCAGTGTGGTTTTGATTTGCATCTCCCTGATGATTAGTGAGGTTGAGCATTTCTTCATGTGTTTGTTGGCTGCTCGGATGTCTTCTTTTGTGAAGTGTCTGTTCATATCTTTTGCCCATTTTATAATGAGGTTGTTTGTTTTCTTCTTTTCAGTACATTTCAGATCCTTGTAGATCCAGGATGTTAAGCCTTTGTCAGAGCTGGTGTTGGCAAATACTTTTTCCCAGTCTGTAGGTTGTCTCCCTGCTCTCTTGATGGTTTCTTTGGCTTTGCAGAAGCTTGTCAGTTTAATAAGGTCCCACTTGTCTATCTTCTCTCTTATGACCTGTGGGTTTTGGGTTTTGTACAGGAATTGGATGCCAGTTCCTATTTCCATGAGGGTATTTCCTTCCTTTTCTAAGGTTCTTATGGTTTGAGGTTTTACATTTAGGTCTCTGATCCATTTGGAGTTAACCTTTGTGCATGGGGATAGATAGGGGTCCTGTTTCAATCTTCTGCATGTGGTCAGCCAGTTTTCCTAGCACCATTTACTGAATAGGTTCTCCTCTCCCCAGTGGTAGGTGGTGGGGGCTTTGTTGAAGATGAGTTGGTTGAGGAATTGAGGTTTTTTCTGGAATCTCAATTCTGTTCCATTGATCTATATGCCTGTTCCTGTACCAATACCAAGCTGTTTTGATGATTGTAGATTTATAGTAAAGTTTGAAGTCTGGTATTGTGATACCACCTGCATTGTTTTTTTGCTGAGGATTGTTCTGGCTATTCTTGGATGTTTGTGTTTCCATATGAATTCCTGTGTTGTTTTTTTCTAGGTCTGAGAAGAATGTTGTTGGTAATTTAATGGGTATTGCATTGAATTTGTAGATTGCCTTAGGTAAGATAGACATCTTCACAATGTTGATTCTTCTGATCCATGAGCATGGGATATTTTTCCACTTGTCCGTGTCAGCTTTGATTTCTTTGGGCAGTGTTTTGTAATTTTCATTGTAAAGGTCTTTCACATCTCTGGTTAGGAAGATGCCAAGGTATTTCATTTTTTTTGTGGCTTTTGTGAATGGAATTGTGTTTTTTATTTGGGTTTCTGTTTGTTTATTATTGGTGTAGAGAAATACGATTGTCTTTTGTACATTTATTTTGTGTCCTGAGACTTTGTCAAAGGCCTTTATCAATGTAAGGAGGCTTTTGATAGATTCTCTTGGGTTTTCAAGGTACAAAATCATGTCATCTGCATAGAGAGATAACTTGACTTCCTCTTTTCCTATTTGAATACTTCTGATTGCCTCCTCTTCTCTGATTGCTCTAGCCAGGACTTCCAATACTATGTTGAACAGGAGGGGTGAGAGTGGGCATCCTTGTCTAGTTCCAGTTTTCAGGGGAATCGGTTCCAATTTTTGTCCATTTAGGAGTATGCTGGCTGTGGGTTTCTCATAGATGGCTTTTACTATTTTGAGATATGTTCCCCATATGCCTAGATGTTCAAGGGTTTTTATCAAGAAGGGATACTGGATTTTATCCAAAGCTTTTTCTGCATCTAATTATATGATCATGTGGCTTTTGTTTTGACATCTGTTGATGTATTTAATTACATCTATGGTTTTACGAATGTTGAACCAACCTTGCATCCCAGGAATGAAGCCTATTGGGTCATGGTGGATGATTTTTGAGATGTATTCCTGAATCCGGTTTGCTAGGATCTTGTTGAGAATTTTGGCATCTATGTTCATCAAAGATATTGGCCTGTAGTTCTCTTTCTTTGTTGGATCTTTACCTGGCTTGGGTATCAATGTGATGTTGGCTTCGTAAAATGACTTGAGGAGAGTTCCATCTTTTTCAATCACCTGGAATACCTTCAGTAGGATTGGTATCAGCTCCTCCTTGAATGTCTTGTAGAATTTGTTGGAAAGCCATCTGGACCAGGGTTTTTTTTGTAGGAAGTTTTCTTATTACGTAATCGATTTCCTTGATTGTTATTGGTCTATTTAGGGTCTCAATTTCTTCTTGTTCCAACCTAAGTAGGTTGTGTGATGTCAGAAAGTCCTCCATTTCCTTAAGGTTTTCAAGTTTGTTTCCATACAAGTGTACGTAGTGGTCTCTAATGATCTTTTGTATTTCTTCAGGGTAAGATGTGACTTCATCTTTTTTGTTTCTGATTGTGCTTATTTGTGTTTTTTTTTTCTTGTTTTTTCTTGGTCAGTCTAGCTAGGGGACCATTGATCTTGTTTATCCTTGCGAAGAACCAGCTTTTTGTTTCATTGATTTTTTTGTATTATCTTTTTGTCTTCTATGTCCTGGATTTGGGCTTTTATTTTGGTGATCTGGATTCTTCTGTTGAAATTAGGGTTTTTATGATCTTGCTTTTCTAGCTTCTTTAGGTGGCTTGTTAGGTTGTGAATTTCTGTTCCTTCCATTTTCTTCATGTGTGCTTGTAGGGATATAAATTCCCCTCTTACTACAGCTTTCAGGGCATCCCAGAGATTTTGGTAAGATGTTTCTTCATTTTCATTTGTTTCCAGGTATCTTTTGTTCCCTGTTTTGATTTCATTGTTGACCCAGGAGTTGTTTAGCATCATGCTGTTTAGTGTCCATGTCTTTGTGGGTTTTGGGAGGACTTTATTGGTGTCAATGTTTATTTTTATTCCACTGTGGTCCGAGAAGGTGCTTGGTAGAATTTCAGTCCTTTTAAATTTGCTTATGCTTGATTTATGGCCGAGTATGTGGTTGATCTTAGAATATGATCCATGTGATGATGAGTAGAATGTGTATTCTGTGGACTTTGGATGGAGTGTTCTGTAGGTATCAATTAAGTCCATTTGGTCCAAAGTCACAGTGAGGATCTGGATCTCCTTGTTGATTTTTTTTTTTCTGATGATCTGTCTAGGGTTGTGAGTGGGGTATTAAAGTCCCCAGTTATGATAGTGTTAGAGTCGATATCTTTCTTTAGTTTTCCAAGAAGTTGCTTTATGAAAGTTGGCGCACCTATGTTGGGTGCATATATGTTTAGGATAGATATTTCTTGTTGATGGATTGAGCCTTTTATCATTATGTAGTGGCCTTCTGTATCTTTTTTGATTTTTAATAGCTTGAAGGGTATTTTGTCTGAAATTAAGATGGCTACTCCTCCTTTCTTTTGTATTCCGTTTTCCTGAAAGTTTGTTTCTCATCCTCTTACTTTGAGTCTGTGGGTCTCCTTTCTAGTGAGGTGAGTCTCTTGAAGGCAATAGATTGTTGCCTGATGATATTTTATCCATTTTACCATTCTATGTCTTTTCAGTAGTGCATTTAGTCCGTTCACATTTAGGCTAAGAATTGAAATGCAAGAGTTGATCCCTGTCATAAGGTTCTTACAGAGTTGTTCCTGTTTGTTTGTTGTCTTTTTTTAGGTTTTAGAGTTGGTTCATGTATGTTTTTAATCCTTTGCCTGTACTCTTGTGAAGAATGCTGTTGTTCTTTTTTCTTTTTCTTCTGTGTTCAGTACTTTCTTAAGTGTTTCTTGTAGAGGTGGTCTGGTGGCATCGTAGGTTCTTAGGGATTGGATATCTGGAAAAGATTTCAATTCTCCCTCACTAACGCTAAAAATACCCAGCTTAGTTTGGCTGGGTAGTTTATTCTTGGTTGAAATTGTTTCTCTTTTAGAACTTTGAAGATAGGGCTTCAGGCTCTCCTGGCCTGAAGTGTTTCTGTGGATAAATCTGCTGCTTTTCTAATTGGTTTTCCCTGGTACGTGGTCTGGCCTTTTTCTTTTGCTGCCTTTAGGATTTTTCCTTTTATAGCTACTTCGTTTAGGCGAATTATTATGTGTCTGGGAGTTGGTCTTCTCATTTGTTGTCTTGCAGGGGTTCTCTGAATCTATTGTGTTTGAATTTTTTCATCCTTAATGAGATGAGGGAAGTTTTCTTGAATGATTTCATGAAATGTTTGTTCCAGTGTGGCTTCTGTTTCTCTCTCTGCCTCAGGAAGCCTAATTACTCTTAGGTTTGGTCTCTTGAAGTGATCATTCATCTCTTGCAGGTTTTGTTCTGTCTTTTTGAGCTTCTTTTCTATGATTTTGACAGTTTGGGTTAGTTCTGTGTTTTGGTCTTCGAGCTCTGAGATTCTTTCTTCTGCTTGCCTGATTCTCCTTTCAATGCTTATTAGTCTGTTGTTCATTTCCATCACAGTATTCTTTACTACTGTCATTTCTGACATCAGCTCCTTCCTATTTTCCTCTTGTGTCTCCTAAATTTTTTTAATTCTCTCCATTAATGTCTTGATTTCAGGGTTTGTTGCATGTAACCAGTCATTCTGGGGATTCTTCATTGTTTGTGTTCCTGAATCTGTTTTCTCAGTATCTGATTTCCCGTGGGTCTGTGTGAGACCTATATTCTTCTTTTGGTTTTTCTTCATTTGTGCGGTTTTTCCCCCTCCCTGCTTTTTCCTTCCCTCCACGTCACCGTCTTCTTTAATTCTGTTATTCAGGGGTAAAGGGATTGGTTTTACTTCTGTTTGTTCAGTCTCCTATCTTTATGTATGTCCTCTTTGTTCAATTCTGAAGTTGCACTGTAGGTTGGAGTTTTGAGATTCACTTAAGGGGAGATCTGTGATTCAAAATCTGTCTGCAGGTCCTGGTATTTGCTGACAGGTATGTGGATAATGTGGAACCCACTTCCCACTGCCCTGGAATCTGTCCATGCAGTGGGTCTGTAGGTTTACTCCCTGAAATAAAATGTGGTTAGCGGAGGGGAGAGAATGGAGCAGATAGTGGGTTGAAGAGGGGAGTGGAGAGATAGAGGAGTAAGGGGGGAAACAAACGAGTGTGCCAATAAATAGAGAGAGAGGCCTATACTGAAACAGATAAAAACAATAGACCACAGCTACAGACGAACCAACTCTCATACAAAAAATAAAAAATAAAAATAAAACATATAGTGATGCTAACATACAAGCTAACTAACCACCTTGTTAGTGTGCTGTTCCTCTATACAAAGATATGGTTTACAGAGAGAAGAAAAGAGAAGAAAAGGAAAAGGAAAAAAGAAAAAAAGGGAACAATACAGTAGGAATAGAATTAAGTCATTAAACTAATAGAATCAATGAAGCACACTCTGAGACATTTCGCTTCAGTTCAATGTCCTTTCAGGTCTGATTTCTAGTTTTCTCTTCAAGTTGGTAAATTAGTTTACAGTTAGGGTCAGTTGCCCCTGGTCTGTTGTGAAGGACAGTTCAGATTACCTTCCATTCAGCACTCTGGTCTATGTCTTTATCAAGCTTGTTTCTCCCATTTTGGTGTTTTTACCTTGAATCGCCAGCAGGTGGTGCTATCTCAGCTGCTCTCCCCAGAGGGGGTGGGGCCAGACAGGAACAAGATGGCTGCCTGCCTCAGGGCAGGCAACAGGAGCCTTATGGCGGGCGGGCAGGACAGTCTCGGTTGCAGGAGAGGTAGCAGCGATCCCAGCAGATCTTCCCTGAAGGGGTTTGATGTGAATCGCCTCGGGCCGGGTGGTGTGATGTGCTATAGCTGTCACAGAGGCCGCAGCAGTGGCGGCAGTGGCAGCACCACAGTGACTGTTTGCGCCACAGTGACTGTCCAGTCCGTTGCGATGTCCCAGTGGTGGAAACGGCCGAGCTCCGTATGAAGAGCAGGCTGCAATGTTGGGGTCCACAGCCCCCTGGGGCGAGAGTCAGAGACCCTCTGCAGATCTCCTTTGCAGAGGGCTTCAGAGCCCGGGTTGCCCCGTCACCATCTTGCCGCTTATCAATGAAGAATATTTAAAATACTTCAGTGCTATTTAATCACCCTCCAATCATGAATTTATATAGTATTTGCATCTATAAGAAGTATTCAGAGTTTTACTTCTTTCCTGATAATATTAAGATTTATAATCCCCAAATCAACTTTTCAAAAAACAATCTTGTTTCCTTGGTGAATAGATGACCAGAATTATATTCTAAAAACAAGTTTTGCCCCACATTCTGGAAAAGAAGTATGCAACCATTATAGAACAGAACTTCCAGAAGTTGTTTGTGTCCTGCACTGAACCAGTTGAATAACATGGCAAAAGAGCCTCCAGTCTCTGACCTGGCTTCTACAGGACAAATAGACCCCTCCTGTATTTGTTTATTTTTGTCTGTAACTTTGATTGTTTGCTTACTTTTCATGCCAACACTTTATAATAAAATGAGTAAAATTGTCTCAATGATTTAGACTATACTTTCACAGATCTGTTGAACTGTAGTCAATATATCCAACTAAATTGAATTTAAAAGGGATAGTTTGTTTGTTACCTCTTTTTAACTCTGTTCCACTAATCACTTATGCCAAACTTAAGTAAGTTTAAGTTTTTGTTTTAAAGAAAAATGGAAACTTTTCACTTTTCTATATTCTTTTTAGGTCTATTCATAAATGCAGTCAGGAATGGGTAGTTGCTGACATCTATAAGTAAGTGGCTATGGAAATAAAACTACATTATGGTTAGATATACACTAAAATTAAGGGTCTCATCTTTGCATTTAGAACTGTGTTTTAGTATTGGATGAATGGCAAAACTCAGGAATACTGAACCCCATTTCAAGAGGACCTTTCTAGGTGCAGGTCTGGAACAGCTGAGCAAATGCCTAAATCAAGTCTTCCATCTGCTTGGCCAAAGAAACTATTTCCATATCCATTTCTAGTTTGCTCAGTAGCCTACAAAAGTAATATATTCTCTCTGTGCTTTGTTTTCCCCCATCTGGTCAGTGAAGCTAATCATACTTACCACAAGCCTCTATCAGGGCAGTTTTCTGAGAGGAATAAAAGAGTGCTCATTGAACATCATGGATGCTGAAAAGTTGCTACCTAAGTGTTAAAAAAATGTAGAAGGGATGGGGCTGGAAAATACATTATTCTTCTGTGTCGTTAGCTAATAAAACAAACACTACCATTTTCTATAAAAATGCTACTACTCCCAAATTTTCTATATGTGGACTCTATATTCTAGACATCCTGATTTAGTTTTTATAAATAAAATATCTGAGACAGGTCATGAATAAAACATCTCTCTAGTCTTAAATCTAATTTACTGTAGAATTTTTATAAAACTTTATTTTGAATGAATTTTCAGAAAAGTACTATAAATCATATATATATTATATTTAAGAGCTATATACATGAACTATTTCAGGATTGGCAAAGATGTGGCATATGTGTCACCTGTTCCTCCTCCTGCATACATGGCAGACATTGCTGATCATTAAAATTCTCTACTCTAGTAGAGGATTAAATAAAGACAGAGACTCAGAATTCTCTACAGCACAGTGTTTTAGCATAGTTGGGATGAGTTAAAGCCCTCTTTGCTATTCCTGATCAACTCTGACTTTACTTACAAATGAAGCTGAAGTTCAACTAAAATAATATTTTTAAATGAAGTCATATAACTTGTTATTTTTGGTATCATTTCAAAGTGTTCCCACTGAAGTTTTATTCTGTGATGCCAGGCTGTTCCTATCATTTTCAAGTCTGTCTGTGTTTACTGTATTCTTTATATTCTTTCTGATTGATTGATTCATTCATTTACTCATTGATTAGGTAAGCATTTATGGAGTAGCTACTATGTGGACTATGCCTGGGTGTAATGTCTCTGCACTCAAGCAACTTAGAGTTAAATAGAGAAAGTAAGCTATGTACAAAAATAGACCTGATACATGATTCCCTCCATTAGAAACATGGTTATGTCTCTTTTGCTGCTTAAGAATATGTCACCTAATTATTGGTATGTCTTCTGTTCCTTTCCAGTCAAGATTAACATTAAAATAAATGCCTATACTCATAGTCTTCATTTCCTTTCTTCCCAAATGGACCAACTCACCACACTGTAATGTTTGCTTCTTTTCAATCTTTGAAACTGTTCTTGCTGACGTCAACAAGGATCTAAATGTTAAATTTAATAGATATATTTCAATTCTTAATTTTTTCACATTATTTAAATGCTTCACATTGTTAATCATTTCTTGAACTTATATTCCATTTTCTTGTATTTTTTTGTTATATCTCTTTACAATATTATCCTAATATTTTCTTCTATCCTGGGAGCTGCCTTCTTTTTACACAGTGTGGATTCTTTTTCTTCTTCTAATTCCTTTGAGGTTGGTTTTGTTAGGAGTCTGATCTCAATCCCTTTTCTTCTTACTATGCAATTTTACCCACCTTTAAAAACGATAAACTGCAAACTTCGCCTCTACCCTGAATGTTCTTATATCTTTTCTCCATCCTAGTGCAGACTAGTATATTCAGCCACTTACTGGGGATGCCCTAGTATTCCACAGGCATTCAACTTTTCCAAGACTAAATGTATCTTCTGTCTTCAAACTTGTCTCTCTTTTTGCATTTTCTAATTTGGTGAATAGTAGCACCACTCGTGCTTCACCAGTTGGTGAAGCAGATATATATACATACTGTTTCTTACTACCTGCATCCTAGAAATGATGAAATTATATTGGTTCTACTCCCTTAATAGACTTTATATCCCTCTCCTCATTTCTGTTGCTAGTTCTTTAGTCAGGCCCTTGTCTTTCCCTGAATTACTGCAGTAGCTTCCTCTAATTTCATTTTATTGCAGCCCTATGAGTCTCCATGCTGTTGTCAGCTAAGTGTTAATAAAACACAAACCGCAGTAGCCTCCTAAGTGGTCTAATTTCATCTTATTGTAACCTTATGTGTCTCCATGCTGTTGTCAGCTGAGTATTAATAAAAAACAGACTGTATCAGCTGACATCCAAGCTTAGAATCATTGAAAATTCCCTTTTACATTCGAGATTAAGTTTAAACTCTCTCCCGGGCTGTACTTGGCCCTTGAAGATCTAGCTCATGCATTTCCAGCTTTGAATCTTCACCACTCTGCTTTCTCTCCATCAACTAACCCCTTAGTTGTGGCTTCAGTTTCAGGATATTTTGAGTACCTTGAGAGTATATCGTCTCTTTTGCCTCATTAGTTTGCATGTATTGTTTCTTCTACCTGAAATTCCTCCACCCCTCTTGCCTTAGCTAAATTGACTCGTCATTTAAATTTCAATTCTGATGCTATTTCCACATGGAACCTTTCTCTGATCCATAGTATGCCATCTTTCTTTTTTAAAAATTATATCCTTTTCTACATAGCATTGCAATTATCCTCTTTGATCTTTAGCTCCCTGTCACAATGCCTTTTACTACTTATAGTACATATTGATAAAATCAGTTGCATCATGATTGGTCTTGTCCCTCAAAGTCTACCCATTCAATCTGGGGGCACTGGACATGCCCTTGGCACAGTTCCTCTGCTAAGGTTTGTCAGTGTTTTGGTTATGCAGTTGCTTGGTCATGAAGTCATCTTGGCTTTTGAGAATTGAGATAGGATGTATCTTGTTTTTAACCAGTAAGGGAGAGAGAAACGAGCATTCTGGGACAACTTCCCACTTATTTCAGTGCTTCATTTTCATACCATCTATGTTGAGCTTGAAAACCATCTGTGTTTTTATCTTTATGGTCAGCTATTGCTGCTCATTTTACCATGATGTATGTCAGAATGATACTCTTTGACTCTCTTTTAAGTACCTCCTGCTTCTTTGAGTCAAGGGATCTTATCAGTAAAATTCCTTACTATATCTGTGTTATTGATTTATTAAGGTGTGTGAGTCATTAGTTGTTTTTTTGTAGATCATTTTATTTTTGTAAAGTGTGATCTATCTACCTAATTATTATCTCTCTCATCTTCTTTCACATTTTATCCTTACATAACTTTTGACTTGTTTATTTAAAATACATATATAGAAAATGTATTTAAAGTAAATTGTGGCAATCAGTATGAGTGGTGGAATATTAGATGACATTTTTCTTCTAATTTTTAATGCTTTTTATATTTTAATAATGAAAAAGTTTTACCTTTATAATTAAAAAGCTCTCTAAAAGAAGAGAGACAAATAAGAGAAATATGTTCATGGGAAATAATATAACCTATTGAGGTCAGTCCCTTTCTCGTTGAGTAATGATCCAAATATGTTTTTTTAAAGAATGCCATTTATTTAATGAAAAAATGTTTATTAAATGTTTAAGTTAACTAAGGGGCAAAAAGTACTATGATTTAGAAGAGGGAAAACCCAACTCAGTTTTAGAAGGGGAAGAGTAGAAAGAAGAGGAAGTGATATTAGAGCTTTACTTCAAAAAATAGGCAAGGGTTGACTCCTAAAAAATATAAAGTAAGGTTTCTCAAGCATAGGAAACAGCATTTTACAAAAACCTCAGACACAGGGCAGCAAGGGTTCTCAGAATAGCTGGAGATTACTAATTTGTATGAGACAAGAAGTAGAGAGATTGTATGCCATGTTATTTTGTCGATCCATAAACTTTAGTAGGAATTGGTAAAAGTAAAGAAAATATTTCTTTAAGTAATTTCTTCAAGTATGACACAATTTCTGATTTTATTAAAATCAATGCACACTGCATTTTTTCTTCAGCCTCTACTTTCCAGGCAGAAGTATTTTTTCACTTCTTTAAACTTATCACAGTTTAAATGTAGAACATCGTTTGGACCAATCTTGTTACACTTTTGTTTTGTCATAAGGAGTTTATCTCCATGTATGAATTTAAAATATAATTCTTGCATTTTACTTTCTAGTTCTTAGGTATCATTTGGGAATATAATGCAGCTGTTAGCAAAGAGACTGGCCCCCAATTCCTAAATAACCCCAATTAATATTAAACTGTAGCTTAACTCATACTTATTCATAATTCATGTTTTACAGTTATTATTATTTTTTGGAAAACTGACTCCAAAATGAACAAAAGTCATTAGCATGGGGTTATTTTTCCTTATGCCCTGCTTTAAATGCAGCATATGTCACATACATCACCTTATGATGGCAGCTTGTTTCAACCAGAAGGTCTGTAATTTAAATAAATTCTTGTTTTGTTAATCACCAAAGATGTAATTATGTCATCATATGCTGTGTGTTTTTAAAATCATGATTCTGAAACAGATTGTTCTTTGATATTTCCATCATTTTTTCATTAGCTTGCAGAGGGAACCTGGATAGTTAAAAGCTGAGCACCCTTAGCAAAATCTAGATGCTCCTTAATGGCAGGATGTTCATGGTTTTTCTGAACGAGATTGATTACTAATCTGGTGAACACTCAGTCTCATGAATAAATGAGAACCTTGTTGGAAGTCAGGAGATTGTACATGCTTTCCTTTCATGGACCCCAGCTTTTATTTGTTCTTGATCTATCCAAATGTACTTAATTGTGTCATTTTGGTGCTTAGGATAATTACAGTGCTTAGGATTCTTATTGTATATTTTGCTTTTCACTGTTTTTTTTGACACCCTTAGTGGCTCAGTGTGGTGATTCTTGCCCTGAATTTTCTTCCTGACCACCTAGGACTGTGTATGAAAGCTTTAGCCACACCAGTGACTCCCAATTCTGGCTGTGCTTTAGCATCAACAAGAAGTTTAAAAAAATACAAACGCCTGCCCCATACCTCAGCTTAGGTCAGAGCCTCTTGGGGAGGGACCTAGGCAATGGTGGCTTTTTAAAGTGTTCCAGGTGAATCTACTGTGTAGCCAAGGGTTGGGAATGAGTAGCACATGGACCAGGACTATGTTCACTTTGAGCCATGGCAAAGGGAGCAGAGGAATCTGGGAATTAGTGTCTTGGGGAAGTGGCAGATGAAAATCCAGGTAGGCTTTTTTTGTGTGTATGGTTTGTTGTTGATGCACTTTGCTTTTTCTCCCTTAATTTTTTATTTTTTTAGTTTTTATTATAAAGATGTGGTGTACAATTCAGGGTTAGGTATACAAACATTAATCATGGAGGTTGATGAGGTATGCCCCTCCTTTCCCTAAGAAAAAGCTCAAAGTCAACAGAATGGGGACTAGAAGACTTAAAGAGAGAGAAAACTCAGAACAGAGGATGGAGATGGGCCTGGAACAGCTCCTAGGTCATTATCTGCTGCCCAAGAATGTGTGTATCCCGAGCAGATCTAAGCCATACTGTGAAGAAAAATGACAGAGGAAAGAGACAATCTAGTTAAATGGACAGCAAGTACTTCAAATTAGTGGGTGTTATAGTTTTCTTACTTGCTACCCTCTGTTCTCAGTTTTGAGTGATGCTGATTTGCATGTAGATTGTTAGGCAAACTAAGAATCAAAGTAGTGTTAAATGAGTGATGCTGTCTACCTGCTTTTCCCCCCCGCATTGTGCACTCATACCTTGACAGTAATGATCAGATAAGGTTTTCCTGGTACAAACACTGATATTTATCTGGAGACTTTCCCTGGAGGCTTCATCTACCCATTTTAAGCACTTCTAGCATGCTCTCGCTCACAGCTCCAGGACCTGGATAAAAAGCCAACCATGTATATAACCAGAAGGCCTACTTTTCAGCTCAGGAGTTGCTACCAGCTTCCCTTGTGCCTGCCTGTGGACATTTTCTGATTTTATGCCCTGGTGTTCACATTTTTATTAAATCAACTCCCTGCATTTGGTGATTTGGCTTTTTCTGTTGGCTGAGCAACTCTAGTTTAGCATCAATTATCTGCTAACCCTTAGATGAAGGATTGCAGTTCAGACTCTGATTGCTCAGGACCCCTTCCTGGCTTCGGAGTGCTGAGACACAGATGGTCACCATCATCATGGTTAAGAGGTTCAGACGTGTATTCCCCATCTCCTTCATCCTTGGAGGCAACCTGTTCACAATAATGAGTCATTTCAATTAAGGAGTTTATGAAGATATCTAAAAGTATTTTTTTTGAGTATCAAAACCTAAAATCTGTAATAAATACAGTTGACCTTTGCACAATATGGGTTTGAACTTCACAGGCAAATTTATACATGAATTTTATTCCACTTCTGCCACTCCTGAGACATCAAAACCAACCCCTCCCTTTCCTTCTTCTCAGCCTACTCAATGTGAAGATAACAAGGATGAATACTTTTATGATGATCCCCTTCCATTTAATGAACAGTAACTATTTTCCTTATGATTCTCTTAATATCATTTTCTTTTCTCTAATTTATTGTATGAATGCATATTCATTTTATATATATATATGAAATACATGTTAATTGTTTGTGTTATCAATAAAGCTTCCAGACAACAGTAGGTTATTGGTAGTTACATTTTTGGAGAGTCAAAAGCTATACACATTTGTTTTTTACTATGGGGGGGGTTCGGTGCTTCTAACCCCTGTGCTCTTCAAAGGTCAACTGTATATGTTTTTCTATCAATGAAATTAGGGTAAATATATATAATACTTGGTTTGGATTGACATCAATTTCCAGTTCTTCCTTACTCATTTCACTCCAGAAGGTCAAATTTATTTCTCTCTTTAGATTTAACAAATATTTTCTAAACATCTACAGCATTAGGCACTGTGTTAGATATTTTGATCTATGTTCATATAATGCTCTGAAACTATCAGGATTCCAGAAACAATTTCTGATCTTCAGAGTTCTGGCTGATCTTCAAAGTTCACATGGTATTAAACACTGTGTAGTTTTTCTCACAGACTGATGACTGCTTAGCATACAGTCTGCTAGTTGCAGGATATGGCTCTGTTCAAGGAATAATCTACTTTTAATGGGAAAAAATGGTCATTTGATAAAAATACCCAACTAAAACATGACCTCTATGCTCAAGAGGAATTCAAAGTGAATACCTTTGGGTTTCAGAGGAATGCTTTTTAGTTTGGTCCTGGATATGAGTAATTCAACTGTTAACTGCTGCTCTTAACATGTGTGCAGGAAGTTCATGCTTGAGCACATTCTAGTGTAGTAAGGACTTCAGAAAGGAACCAGAAGAAAAAGATAGCTACATAGTCTTGTGGTTGCAGTAAAACACATCATGGATTCAGGCACAGGTAGGAGCGCTTGGAAACTGAATTAAGATTTCAGAAATATTGTGAAATCTCACAGTTTAAGTTATAAAATATTTACGTAAGAATAAATCTGTTGACTTCTCAATTATGCTACTGATGAAAAGCACCGTTTTTGTTTGAAGAAATACTATTTGTGTGTGTGTGTGTGTTTGTGTGTGTGTGTGTGTGTGTGTGTATGTTTGTGTGTATGTATGCTGGAAAAAGTGGATGCAATGTTACAGGGTTTCTGTGTTAAATTATAAAATTAGGCATGTAGGGATTTTTAAATATTGTATCAGATGTTAGTGAGAGTTGTATTTTTGGATGTAAAACTAAATGTATCTTTACATGTGAATTGGTAATATGAATTTGATAGCTTTATGTGTCAACTTGGTTAGGTCATAGGACCCCAGGTATTCAATCAAACACAAATCTAAGTGTTGCTATGAAGGTATTTTCTTAATGTGGTTGATGGTTGACATCTACAATCAGATGACTAAGTAAAGGAGCTTATTCGTGAAGTTGTAAATCTGCCTAATCTAATCAGTTGAAAAGCTACAGAAGCAAAAACAGACATTGCCCAGAGAAGGAAGAAATTCTTTCTGAATTTCTGCAACAAGGGCTCCTGCCTAAGAAATTCTAACTTGCTGGTCTTCTGTACAGATAGTGGACTTTCCAGTCCCACAATTACATAAGACAATTTCTTGAAATAAATCTCTTTATGTCTGTCTATCTATCTATCTATCTATCTATCTATCTATCTATCTATCTATCTATCTATCTATCTATTATCTATCACCTGCTAGTTCTATTTCTCTAAATAACTCTGACACAGTTTCCTGAGAGAAAAGCATTTTAAAGATATGAAATAGATAATATCCAGGTGGATGTTGGGATAGGGGTTGTCCTTCCAATGTTTCCACTTCAGGAAGTGTTTTAAAAAGCAAGCCTTGTTAAGGCTGTGCAGAGCCTGCCGGATGCATCCTTGCCTCCCAAGCCTGCCTGCCTGCAGCACTGGGCATTCCAGCAGCTGCCCTCCCTTAGCGTGCCCTGCTGCTTCTGGCCCTCTTTGCTTTTGTATGTCTGTTTCCTTCTACTTCAAACACTTTTGCCCTCCTCTGCCCTCATCTGTGAAGGCTTCTGTTCTCCCTGCCCCCTCCCCTTCACTCTAGAAGAATTGGGTTCTTCTCATTACTGCCTCCCCTCTCGTGCTTAGCATTTCCACAGAGGGCTTTGTTAATTTGTTTGCGAGTCTTTTTTCATTTGCTAAATGGGAACGACCATGTCTTATTCATCTTGGTATTCCCAGCACCTAGCACAGTTTCTGGCTTCTAGGAGGTGTTCAATCAATATTGTTGAAAGAATGAATAAATAGCTGACCCTCTCCTTCAGGAATATGCAGCTGCCTTTAAGTTAAGTTGCAGATGGCTGGGAGGCATCTTAAGTGGTTATCCTTCCAAGGCTGGGTATGCTCTTGAGCTTCTTGTTCCTGAGTTGCCTGAAGAGAAATTCCCAGGCAACCAGACCTTTAATTACCGCCAAACATCTATGCTTTCAGTATTTGTGGAGGATTATATGTATGCTAAGCAGGTTTAAGATGATTATGTAGAAATCTCTAGCATGTTGGTGGCACGGATGCTTCGCAGAATCAGAATACACATCGGGGCTGCTTTATTTTAACCTTTCTAATGACATATTTGAAGCTCTATCTGCATTTATTAGCAATGAGTCCAGTATCCCTTTTGAAGTTATACCCCTCAGTCAACCTTGAACTTGATGCCTTACCTAGTTCTAGGTAGGGTCACTTGGGTCTGTGTTTTTAAAATAAAAGCTATGCTATCTAATTATTCTACTTCACATGTGTCTTGCTGTCACTGCTGTGTGGTGTCCCTTTTGAAGCTTGCTCTTATGTAGGTGCGTGGACCTGTTTGTTCGTCCTGAATGCCCTTGCTGGCCTAGACCCTGCATAGGCCACAGTGGTGTCCCTAACTCCAGAAGGTTGAGTTCAAAAGAATTTTCACCAGTCATACAGAGTGCTGAAAACAATTCTCCCACCCATGGCTCTTAGTGAGTAGTCCAAGTCAGCAGCTTGACCACCCATTTTGGACACAGTTTTTGTTTAGGGAGTTCTCATTATCTTTCTATGGCCCTGAGCCTCAGCCAGAACCTCAATAGTTCTCTGTCCTTCCCATCTTGGGGAGAGGAATCCTCCTTTTCTTCCCTGGTGATCAACTTTGCACATCAGGCATCTTGAGGCCTTCGCTAGAGTCACAGAAGTTTATTACACTCTTTCCTATTCCCCTTCCTCAGTAACTTTTTTATCTTAACCCAAGGAGCTACTGGGAAATTACCCAAGTGATTCTTCAAGGAACCAAGGAAACATTTGTTTTGAGGTAGCTTCTTGCTTCCCCCCATGAAATAAATAAAGCAGATATAAATTTTTATGGGTCTTTCAAGTGGCACTAGATTTAATCTGTATTTTACCAGGCATTATGATGTAAAAATGGGAGCCCTTTCATGCAACTATGCCATCATTTTTCCATTAAGAGATGCTAAGGCGAGTGGTCAGTTAAAACAGAAAGATGTTTCAAATGCAGCACCTGCTGGGTGTGGTGGCCTATGCCTGTAATCCCAGCACTTTGGCAGGCTGAGATGAAAGGATCACTTGAAGCCAGTAGTTCCAGACCAGCTTATGCAACATAGAAAGACCCTGTCTCTATACACATACACACACACACACACAAATTGGCCAGGTATGGTGGCACATGCCAGTAGTCCCAGCAACTTGGGAGACTGAGGCAGAAGGATTGCCTGAGCCTAGGAGTTTGAGGCTGTGGTGAGCTGTGATCGTGCCACTGCATTCCAGCCTGGGTGACAGAGTAAGACCCCGACTCAATAATAATAATAATAATAATAATAATAAATTATAATAATTTATTTTATTAAAATACTATTAAAATAAAATGCAGCACCTTATGGAAGAAACTCTAATTTCCAAATGTGAATTGTCCACAGGCTTTAAAATAGTGTCTTAATTACTTTGTAGGTACTCAGTACCCTTCAGGACAGATTTTAAACTAGTCACCATACTCAACTCATTCTAATTCTTTTTGTATCCATTCATAGGTAAGTCCTAGGACTAGGATGAAAATTAAGATTAAAATTATAATTAGTATAAGCTTGAGATTTTTTGTTTGGAAAGCTCAGGGAAGGGAAGTAAAAGGGCAATTTCTAGGTTGAATAGAAGGAAGGTAATAGCTACTAGAAAGAATTTTATAGAGAAGGGTAAGCAGGCAGAACCTATTAGCTCAAAACCACATTTGTAAGGATGAGATTTTTCTGCATATACATTTAGCTGGAGTCAAAATGCGATGGTAACGAGAAGTAGTGACAGTGAAAATTTCTGTAATTAAAGTTATTATAAGAATAATTATTCTTTTCTTGAGTAAACCAGACTAATTGATGGGTAGTCACTTGTACTAGTTAATACTAAAAGAATATGATCCTCATCAATAAATGGAGACATATAGGAATAGTCAAACTACATCTACGAAGTATCAGTATCAAACAGCATCTTCAAATCCAAAATGGTGGCTAGATATGAAGTGAAATTTTAATTGGCGAAGAAAACAAACAGTGAGAAATGTTGAGCCAATGATGACATGCAGTTCATAAAAACCTATTTTTATAAAGAATATTGAGCCATAAATACCATCTGAAATAGTGAAGGATGTTTTGATACAGAAGATTAAAACAAGACTCCTACCTATCACATACACAAAGTCAACTCTAAATGGATCAAAGACCTAAACGTAGAACCTCAAACTATAAGAACCTTAGAAAATGCAGGATACACCATTATGGAAATTGGAACTGGCAACCAATTCCTGATCAGAATCCCAAGTACCCATGCCATAAGAGATAAGATAGACAGGTGAGACCTCATCAAACTGACAAGCTTCTGCAAAGCCATTGTGAGAGCGGAGAGATAGCCCACAGACTAGGAAAAAATATTTGTCAACTGTATATCTGACAAAGGCCTAATATCTACAAGGAACTCAAAAGTGCTGAAAAGAAAAAAAACAGCCCCATTACAAAGTGGGTAAAAGACATGAATAGACACTTCTCAGAAGAAGACATATGAGCAATCAACAGATACATGAAAAAATGCTCAGCCTCACTAGTCATCAAAGAAA
The DNA here is from genome assembly GCA_027257055.1 of Cephalopachus bancanus. NCBI lineage: Eukaryota > Metazoa > Chordata > Mammalia > Primates > Tarsiidae > Cephalopachus > Cephalopachus bancanus. The sequence goes on from JAPVLO010000076.1 coordinate 7,099,441, forward strand.
TGCAAATTAAAACCACACTGAGATACCCCCTAACTCCAGTTAGGATGGCCATCATCAATAACTCAAAAAACAACAGATGCTGGAGAGGATGAGACAGAAAGGGAACACTTCTACACTGTTGTTGGGAGTGTAAACTAGGACAGCCTCTGTGGAAAACTGTGTGGTGATTCCTAAAAAATCTAAAAATTGACCTTCTATACGACCCTGCAATCCCCCTACTGGGAATATACCCGGAAGAACTCAAATCACTCTGTGAAAAAGATACCTGCACATGCATATTTATTGCAGCATTGTTCACAATAGCAAAAACATGGAACCAACTGTGCTGCCCATCCAAAGAGGACTGGATAAATATACACATATACATGATGGGATATCATACCGTCATAAAGAAGGACAAAATTATGAACTTCACAGCAACTTGGAAGGACTTAGAGTCTATAATACTGAATGATCTATTACAGAAACAAAGAACTGAGTATCACATGTTTTCACTCATAAGTGGACCTTGAACAATTTTCATAATACTATAAGAAAGGGATTGGCAGTAATGGGAAACTGCCAGGAGAGAGCACACCTCATCAACAAGGATACCTGCATAATTGACATTTGTATACCTTACCCTGAATTATACCCCACATCTTTTTTTTTTTTTTTTTTTTGAGTTGGAGTCTCACTCTGTCGCCCAGACTGGAGTGCAGTGGCTGCTCCCGGCCACCACAGCCTTGACCTGCTGGGCTCCGGCGATCCTTCCGCCTCAGCCTTCCCAGTAGCCGGAATTACAGGCATGTGCTACCACGCCCGGCTGATTTTTTGATTTATTGTAGAGATGAGGTCTCGCTGCCCAGGCGGGTCTCGAACCCACGGGCTCAGGCAATCCACTCACCTCAGCCTCCCAAAGGCGTGGGATTACAGGCTGAGTCACTGAGCCCGGCTACCCCACATCCTTAAAATAAAAAATTAAAATAAAGAATAATTAATTAAATTAGGATAATAAATGTGGTTGATGCTGCAATTGAGTTAACTGATGATAGGACTAATGTAGTTCCTCCAATTAAGTGTATAAGTAGGTGGCCTGCTGTAATGTTGACAGTCAATTGCACAGCTAAGGCTATAGGTTGAATAAAGAGACTGATGGTTTCAATGATTACTAGTTTTGGAATAAGTGAGATGGGGGTTCCTTGGGATAAAAAGTGGGCTAGGGATGCTTTAGTTTTGTGGTGGAAGCTGGAAATTACTGCCTCTGCTTATAGTGGGATAGTTATTCCTAGATGTATTGATAGCTGAGAGGTAGGTATGAGTGAGGGAGGCAATAAGCCTAACAGATTTGTTGAGCCAATAAGTAAAATAAGGGAAATCAGTATTAGGGATCAAGTTTGTCCTGTATTATTATGTATTGTTATTATTTAAGTACGAGTTGCACTAGTCATTGCTGCATAGAGATGAGTCAGTTAATTAGGTGATTTGAGATGGGAAATAGTATATTTGGGAATAGAAAAATTAGGACTACTACTGGTAATCCTATTATTGTTGGAGCAATGAAAGAGGTGAACAGACTTTCATTCATTTTAGTTCTCAAGGGGTCTCATGTTTTTGTATTTTAACGCTATTTGAGTTTGGGCTCCTTGGATAAATAAATTTTGAAATTTTTAGTTGAAATATAATAAAAGTGTTAAGATCACAGAAATAATAGTAATGAATCATGTTGAGGTATCTAGTTGAGGCATTTCACAATGGAAAGGTTAAAACTTCCTTTTTTTTTTTGAGTTAGAGTCTCACTCTGTCACCCAGACTGGAGTGCAGTGGCTGCTCCCGGCCACCGCAGCCTCGACCTGCTGGGCTCCGGCAATCCTTCCGCCTCAGCCTTCCAAATAGCTGAAACTACAGGCGTGCGCTACCATGCCCGGCTAATTTTTGATTTATTGTAGAGATGAGGTCTCGCCCAGTTGCCCAGGCAGGTCTCGAATCTGTGAACTCAGGCAATCCACTCACCTCAGCCTCCCAAAGTGCTGGGATTACAGGCTGAGCCACCGAGCCCGGCCAGGTTAAAACTTTCAATCTTTAACTTAAGAGGTTAGCCGGAATCGGTGGCTCAGCCTGTAATCCCGTGCCTTTGGGAGACTGAGGTGAGTGGATTGCCTGAGCCCGCGGGTTCGAGACCCGCTTGGGCAGCGAGACCTCATCTCTACAATAAATAAAAAAACCAGCCGGGCGTGGTAGTGCATGCCTGTAATTCTGGCTACTGGGAAGACTGAGGTAGAAGGATCGCCGCAGCCCAGCAGGTCGAGGCTGTGGTGGCCGGGAGTGGCCACTGCACTCCAGTCTGGGTGATGGAGTGAGACTCCAACTCAAAAAACAAAAACAAAACAAAAACTTAAAAGGTTAATGCTGTCAACTTCTTAGTGATTTTATAATATAGATACTGATCAGTTCTCGAAATGTTTTAGTGGAACTAATTCTAGGACAGTAGGTATGAAGCTATGGTTGGATCTGCAGGTTTTTGAATATTGACCATAAAAGAGACCTGGTCGTGTTGATGTTAGGGTTGCTTGGTTTAAGCGTCCTGGGATTGCATCAGTCTTTAAGCCTAAGGATGGAATGGCTCATGAATGAAGGATATCCTCTGATGAGATTAATATTTGAGCTGGAATTTCCATGGGTAAGACTACTTGATCAGCAACTTCTAATAATCGAAGTTCCCTGAGTTTGAGGTCTGTTGTAGGAATTATATACAAGTCAAAGTTTATATCTTCATAGTCTGTATACTCATAACTTCAGTATCATTGGTGGCCTATGATTTTGACAATTAGAGAAGGGTTGTTGATCTCAGCTATTTTGCAGAGGATGCACAAGGAGGGAAGGGCAATTAAGAATAATAGCTGGTAAAATAGTTCATACTGTTCTACTTCTTGGGCATGTATTGTGCTTGTGTGTGTCAATTTAGTTGTTAGTATGAGGGAAATAATATAGAGGACTAATGAGCTAATTTAGAAAACAATTATTCAAGTGTGTTCAAGTGTGGTTGTGAAAATGCAGTAGTTCTTCTGTAATGGGTGAGGCAGTGTCTTAAAAGCCTAATTAATTGGAATGGGTAAGCCGTAAAGATATATAGGGTTCTAACATATAAGTTAACTTTGACAAAGTTATGTAATGGTTTTACTAATATCTTGTTAATTAAGAAAGTCATAATGGTTATGGAGTTGGCTCTAAGCCAATTTTTAGGGGTTTTGATTCCTTCTTTTCTTGTCTATGCCTTAACATAAGTGGGTTCTTCAAATGTTTGGTAAGGTGGTGGACAGTCACGAAGCCATTCAAGGTTTGTAGTTGATAACTCAGCAGTTAAGAGTTCCTGTTTTGAGGCGAAGCCTTCTCAGACTATAAAAATTATTAGTATCACTGCTGTGAGGGAGATAAATGAGCCTATGGATGAGATGGTGTTTCATACAGCATATGCATCTGAGTAGTCAGAATATCGTCATGGCATTCATGATAGTCCGAGAAAATGTTGAGGGAAAAATGATAGGTTTATTCCCACAAACATGATTGTGAAATAAATTTTAATTCAACTTGAGTGAAGAGTGCAGCCTGAAAATACAGGGAATCAGTGGACAAAGCCTCCTGCAATAGCAAATACTGCTCCTATTGATGATACATAGTAGAAATGAGCTACAACATAGTTTGTATCATGAAGCACAATATCAAGTGATGGGTTGGCTAGAACAATTCCTGTTAGGCTGCCAACAGCAAATGGGAAAATAAAGCATAAGGCTCCTAGTAAGGCAGGAGGTCATTTGATGTTACCTCGATTGTAAGGGCGCTAGTCAGCTGATGCTTTTACATCTGTGGGGATGGCAATGATAATAGTGGCTGATGTGAAATATGCTCAGATTTCATCATTAATTTTCAACTTTGTCTTTTCTTGTTCCTCTACCTTGCCCTTGTTCTAGCCAGGATATTTCACTAATTGCACAGCTCCAACTGCGCAGCCTTGATCACACTTCAGGAATCTTCTGTTGTTCCTCCACCTACCCTTGTGGCACCCTTCAATCCAACATAAAAATAATTTTCTCCCAAAGCTGTGTCCTTTTATTATCCTAGTATTTCTCCCATAAAATGATAATAATAGCTACCATTTTTGAGCCTTTTTAAAACACTAACTCGTTCTTTCTTCTTTTTAATGTGGAAGTAACAGTTACATAAAAGTGTATACAGCATATATGTATAGCTTAACTATTACAAAGTAAATTTTATAAAATTAGGTGGACACCCATGTTACTTGTGTTATCACCATTCATGTTAAACAAAAGAATATTGCCAGCATCCCTGAAGCACTGTGACTGTTTTTCATAATAATAAACCTTTTCCAACCTCCATAGTAACCACCATCTCATCTTTTAAACTTTTTACTTTCTTGCTTTGCTTTTTAGTTTTATCACTTATGATATTTCTTTAACATTATAGCTTAGTTTTGCCCGTTTCTGAGCTTTATATATCTGTGACTACAATATGTTCTTCTTTCTGTCTGGCTTCTTTTGTATAACAGTTTCTGAGATTCATCCATGCTTTGTTTAGTAGTAGCTTGTTCATTTTCGTTGTTGAATAGTACCCATTGTATGACTAGGCCTTAATATATTTATCCATTCTTCTGCTGATAGACATTTGGATTGTTTCCTGTTTCAGGTTATTATAAGTCATGATGCTATAAACATTCCTGTATATTTCTGTTGGTGCCCATGTGCACATCTAGGCCTGGATTTTTTCTTGTGGGAAAGTTTCTAATTATAGATTGAATTTTGTGAACAATTGCAGATCTATTTTTGAGTTCATTTTATCCCTGTGTAATTTTGGTAATTTGGTAATTTGCAGATGTTTTTCTGGAAATGCATTGATTTCAACTAAATTTTCATTTTTATTGGTATAAAAATTATTTAATGAACTCTTATTAAACTCTGTTTAATCCCTGCAGGATCTGTAACAATGCTTCATTTTCATTTCCAATATTGGTTATTTGTTCTTTTTCTGTTTATTTTGATCAGTCTTGCCAGGAAGTGATCAATTTTATGTCTTTTCATAGGACTGTTTTTTGATCCTATGAATGCTTCCTTTTTAAAATAATTAATTAAATTCTATTTTTAGAAATGTATGTTATTCTCTTTTGTGGGTTAATATTGCTATCTCTTTTCTAATTTCTTGAGAAAGATTCTTGATCATTAATTTTTAGCATTTCTTCTTTTCTAATATATTTATTTAAAATAAAGAGTTTAAGCATGCTTTTAGCCATATCTCACAATACTTGCATTATTATCCATCTCAAAATATTTTCTCTGTCCATTATGCAGAAAGAATATTCTCTGTATGATTTAGTTATCTTACATTTTTTGAGACTTGTTTATGGCCCTGTTTATGATGATATGTTAAATGATCTCTGTTGCATTAAAAGAATGTGTAGTCTGCAGCTGTGGGATGAGTTATTCTCTATATATCCATTAGGTAGAGTTTGCTAATCCTCTTCTTTAAAGCCTTTATGTACTCAGTGGTTTTTGTTTGCTTGCTCCACTGGTTACTGAGAGAAATATGTTAATATCTCACATTTTCTACGTGAGTTTATTTATTTTTCCTTACCATTGTGTCAGTTTACTTTAATTTATATACTTTTAGGGATATTGTATCTTCCTAATAAGTTGAACCTTTTATCATTAGTAAGAATCTCTCCTTAATCTATGTAATACTATTTGCCTTTAAAAATTGATATTATTTGAGGTTTTATATTTAGGTCCCTGATCCATTTGGAGTTAATTTTTGTGTATGGGGATACATAGGGGTCCTGTTTCAATCTTCTGCATGTGGTCAGCCAGTTTTCCCAGCACCATTTACTAAATAGGTTCTCCTCTCCCCAGTGGTAGGTGGAAAGGGAACACTTCTACACTGTTGGTGGGAGTGTAAACTAGTGCAACCTCTGTGGAAAGCAGTGTGGTGATTCCTAAAAGCTCTAAACATCAACCTCCCATATGACCCTGCAATCACCCTACTGGGAATATACCCTGAAGAACTCAAATCACTCTATAAAAAAGATACCTAGCCGGGCTCGGTGGCTCAGCCTGTAATCCCGCGCCTTTGGGAGGCTGAGGTGAGTGAATTGCCTGAGCCCGCGGGTTCGAGACCCGTCTGGGCAGCGAGACCTCATCTCTACAATAAATCAAAAAATCAGCTGGGCGTGGTGGCGCATGCCTGTAATTCCGGCTACTTGGAAGGCTGAGGCAGAAGGATCGCTGGAGCCCAGCAGGCCAAGGCTGCGGTGGCCGGGAGCGGCCACTGCACTCCAGTCTGGGCGACAGAGTGAGACTCCAACTCAAAAAAAAAAAAAAAAAAAAGATACCTGCACGCGAATGTTTATTGCAGCATTGTTCACAATAGCAAGAACCTGGAACCAACCACGCTGTCCATCAAAAGAGGACTGGATTAAAAAAATGTGGTACATATACACGGTGGAATACTATGTAGCCATAAAAAAGAACAAAATCATGAATTTTGCAGCAACCTGTATGGAGCTAGAGTCTATAATACTAAGTGAACTCTCACAGAAACAAAGATCTGAGTACCACATATTTTCACTCATATAGTGGACCTTGATCATCCAGTGCACTACTATAAGAAAATGACTAACAGTGTTGGGAAACTGTGGTGGGGAGATGGGACTAATGGTAGTAAACATCTGTCTGGAGATGGGGAGACACCAATTATCAACAAGGGGGCCTGAATGAAGCATATTTGTATACCTAACCATGAATGTACCCCACAATATCAAAATAAAAAATATCGATTATAAAAAAAAAAGAAAGAAAACAAGTGGATGATAAAGAACGACAAATATATGGACTTTGCAGTAACCTGGATGGATTTGGAGTCTATCATACTCAGTGATTTATCAAAGAAACAAAGATCAGAGTTCCATATGTTGTCACTCATAAGATGATCTTGAACAATTATAATGCTATAAGAAAGTGACTGGTAGTAATGGGAAACTGTTGGGGGGGTGAATTGGCAGTTGAGGGAAACTGCTAGGGGAGGGAGGGGCATACTTCATTAACAGGGGTACCTGCATGATCAATGTTTGTATACATAACCCTGAATTGTACCCCACATCTTTACAATAAAAATTTTTTAAAAGTTAAAAAAAAATTGCTGTTAATATAGCTACACTAAATTTATTTTTGTTATTATTGCATGTTACCTTTTCCCACTAATTTACTTTCAACTTTTGTGTAAGCTTGGTTTTAGATGTATTTTTTGTAAACAGCATATAGCTGAATTTTGACTTTGCAGATCTGAAAAATACCTTTATTCTGTCCTCAATTTTTTTTCTGTTTTCTGAGTTCCTTTCTGTTTCTCTCTCTCTTTCTCTGTCTCCGTGTCCAACTCTGTCTCTCCTTTTAGTTTTGAGCTATTTTTTTCCTTCTTAGAAATTTCCCTCAAATATATGATAATTTCTGAAGTCTGCTAATATTTAAGAGTGGACAACAAAAAGATGATTGGAAAGTCTTTGTGCATGGACAAGCTTGTTGATGGATAAGACTTGGTGAGGAAGAAGTCCTCACTGATGGGAATCTGGCCATTTCACTGGGCAACCCTCAAATGTTATTAAGCCTTTTGAGGGGAATGTTCAACTTTCTTTGAGATAAAACTTCTGTGTTCAACCTAGACAAATGGCATTGTGAATAATAGGACTCTCACAGTATATACATACACATATACACTGTGTGTGTATATATATGCCTTGTATTTTTAAAGCTTCTCATTAAGGTGTCTCATTCCCTGCTTGAATTATTTATGTAACAAATATCTCATCTAAGTTAGGTAAGGAGAAAGTCATTTTCTGGCTTCATTGGGTCAGAGGGTACCTCATGGCCTAACAACTCATTATGCAAGATTTCTACTGATCCTCCTTTCTTTAGTTCCATTCTTCTTCTCCCTTGCCTTCAGAAATTGAGTCCCCTATTCCTGAGCACTGTTGGGATTCAGAAGAAGAATTTAACTTCTTTTTTTAATACCTGCCCCAGAAGGAGTCAATACAACAGTGAGAGCTGAAACTATGGCTATCACTATTCTTTCTCCTTTCCAAAATTGCTTTAAAAATTTTTCATGTTCTGTCATCTTTTCTCCTACTCTTCAGGTTTATTCTTTTATGTTTTTTAATTCCTACACTGTCATTTTAGTATGGAGAAGGGAAACATACTTTCTCACTCCCCAAAATTTACATAAAATCCTACTTCAGAGTGATGTTTACATGTGATACCAAAGAACCTCCCAGAAAATAACACCTAAGAGTTGAAGTGAGGCTATCTGATTCGAGGACAATGGGCAGATGTTAAAAAGGAAGAGATTATTATGAATAAAGTACCATATATTTTACTCTTAGTTCCATCGAATCATGCCTGAATCAGAAGGTAAGAAGCTATTGCACAGATCAAGTAAAAATTTAAAAAAGTATTTGTCTATAATCTGTGGGGATTTAAGACTGCAAGCCATCAGCAGCACTGTTGATGTTGGCTTGTGGTGGCAACAGTATGGTGCAGTGATGTGGGTGTATTAGTGTGTGATCCCAAAGTTTATAAGGGAGGCATTTGTTACAGTAATAGAATTTTCAAAGATATCTGCATTATTCTTTACACAGATGTGAGTACCTTAGCCATGGCACATGCATTGACAACATGAGTGGTGGTCGCAGGGTCTTTGGTGGACATAAGTAGAAGAGAAGGTATCTTTGGAACCACTTTTTGGTATCTGTATCAACTGACTTTTATGACACTGAGTGGAAGAAGAAGAGAACAGTACTGTGGTAACTAATATTGCTAGTTCCAACAGCACAAAGAAAACTCCCAGGAAATTTACTGAGTTATTTAGGGGAACTCAATGGGTCTGACATGTTCACAATGTTGGTGGAAATGTGACTTTATTTTAAAGTCATGGGCTGATGGCTGGTGTGGTGCAGCTTGAGGAGCCCTCACTGCAAAAACAGAACGTGAAATTCTTTATAGTTAAATCAAATGAACATATAATTAGTGAATTTACAGAACAAATTTATGGAACAATGCAAACCATTTCACTTCTAATTTGAACGGCATTTGTTGATAATGAGGCGTTGTCAGGCTAAAGAGATATCACATGGGCTTGAGAGTTCTTACATGGGAAGTTCAAGTTCAGGGGTGGTCAAGTACAGAAGGGGAAGATGTTTTCGAGTCCTAGGTCTGCTACCCTAAGTCACTCATACCATTGGTAAACTCAATTTCAGAGCCCGTCTCCCAAACTCCTATGATATGCTCTCTCCAGCTCTGTTCTATGCTGATAAGTGATGTCTGCCTAATCTGATCTTGCTACCGTCTCCTGATGCTTTGTGAGAACTATAAAAAAATCTTTAGTCTGTCAGATATGCACTCTCCATTTTCTTCAAGCTCTGTACAATCTGCCTTTATTTTATCTTTCGTCGATACTTTTTATTTAAAAATCAACCTCCCTTTAGTTTACCTAGCTAAGCGGTATAATGTCTAGTTTTTTATCTATTCAGTGCACATATATTCCTTTGCTTATCACTTGTTTAATAGTTTGTCCCACATCTCTCAAAAATAAACACACATTCTAATAGATTGGTCCTAACTAGAACATATATCACATATTTAACTGGAGAGGGGAATGCTATTCCATTCCTTAGCATACTTATGAAATTTGTATATGTAAGCAGTACATTAAGATTTAAACACAGGGTTCTCCCATTGTTGTGCACAGAGTCAGAAAGAGTACATAGACACATACATTCATTCTTGTTCTTATTAGGAATAATTTGAAAACCATCCTCAGTCTATCAGCTACACTGGTGACTCTTCTGGCAGCCAATTTAGTGTCATTCCTTTCTAAAAGGTTAAAAGAATACTTGTGTTGTTAAAATTGGGCAAAATACTCACAACCACATTTTTAGACTCTACCGCCTTTCCCTGGTGAATGGTTCCAACGTTTTTCATTGCAACTAATAGAAGTGCAGTTAAATCAGCTTGAGAACAAAGATGGAGTAGGGGCAGTGATTATTAGGCATAATAAGAATGTTCTATGGAATCCAATGTACAGAAATGCTGGTCCTGTGTCCTGGGAGTTCCTGGGAAGTCATCCCACAGCACCCATGTTCTCTCCTATCTTGCTTCTCTCTTTCTTTGCATGTGTCAGCCTACCTTCATCCTCTCCCTGGTCCTCCTATCCCCTTTCTCTCTCTTTCTTCTTCTCACTTGCTGCAGACTTTGTCCCCAGTTTACAGGGGATAAAATGTGGGTCTCCAGTAATCATTGTTTTTTCCTTTTTTGTGTAACCTCCTGGGAAGGTGCTTTCTTATTTCTCTTTTTTTTTGTATTGGTTCTGAATTACCAGGAAAAAAAAAAAATCAGGGCTGGGCATCATTATACACATCTCTATCGGAGGAAATTCCTAGACAAGAGACACTGAATGATAATCCAGTGACCGCTAGCTTACAAGTTTCAGGCTTAGTCAAAGTCTAGCATATAGTGAGACATCAGTAATTATTTGTTTAATGAATAAATGAATATGAAATAAGATATATGCTTATCTAGTGTAAACTCATATGCTGCAAAAAGGCTCCTGGGTGAAAAAAACAGTGCCTCTCTCCCTCCCTCTTACATCATTGGAGCATAACATTTCTTCAGCAAGAATAGTGAGTAAATAATTGAGAAATAGTGTTGAGTGACCATGGGGAAAGAGAGCAAGAAGTAGTTGAATTCATTCAGAAGAAGATGGACAAAGAGAAGGAGAGGGAGAAAGGGACAGAGGAGAAGGAGAAGAGAAAGAAAAGCATAATTGTCACAACTGGTTTGTATTTGAAAATCTTGTAGGAAGTAAAAAACCAGTCTCATTTTTCAGGTTTCTTCATTTTATTATACACAGTGAACAAATTATAGTTTTTGAGAAAAGTTAATTATTGTATTTATGTTGTATTGTTTTTACTCCATATTTCTTGTATTTTGATGATTTACAACCATGAACACACTGACACGCATCCCTTAAAATTGAACTTGCAGTATCAAAATCTTTGTAAAATACGTTATTCAATGCTCTTCCAATTAGTTTGGAAAGAAGAATGTTATGCAGGATAAATTAATTAATGCCATTCTGGCTTAACTGGCAATTTACTTTTACAAAAATAAAAATTGATGGCAATGCATCATATATATATTTCACTGGAATAGTTTTAAACACATTGAATATTATTTAACATTAAAATGTGATTAAGTTAGACATGAAATTATTTTGGGGTAATTTGTGACTCTCTGGATTCCTTTGGGGATTTACTGGGGTTCTTTTAGCAATGAGCTTAGGATTTTAAAACTTTGTTCTTTCCATTATTTTTCTAATGACTTTAGCACAAATACATAAAGTGTCTTGGTTATATTTGTTTAATTCATTAAAAGTAGAAGACAGAACTATTTTGAACATCACAGTAGATTGCATATTCCTGGAGTGTTTGTGAAATTGACTGAAAATAAAAAATAATGAAGAAAGAAACTTGAGGTATAACCACAAAAATTCTATAACTTTCTCTTTTTCTGAGTTGGAGTTACACTCTGTCACCCTGGCTGGAGGGCAGTGGCACGCTCCTGGCCACCGCAGCCTCGACCTACTGGGCCCCAATGATCCTTCCACCTCAGTCTTCCGAGTAGCCGGAACGACAGGTGTATGCTACCACGCCCAGCTAATTTTTTTGATTTATTGTAGAGACGAGGTCTCGCCAATTTGCCTGGGTGGGTCTTGAACCCGTGGGCTCAGACAATCCTCTCACCTCGCCTCCCAAAGTGCTGGAATTATAGGCTGAGCCACTGAGCCCGGCCAAAAATTCTATAACTTTAAAATTAGTTTTGAGGCTATATATTTTTTTTAACCTTGCAGACCTCTAAATTTGGTCTTTAAAGGCCAAACAAAAAAGCATACCTTGACAGTGTCCATTTGAAGGGCAGTGAAATAAACTTTTTTTTTACACGGGTAAAATAAATGTATTTTATTATATAGCTCTGGTATTTTTTGTGCCAGCAAATTGGTACACTAAATTATGTATTGATATCTAGTCTCATATAAATGATTTTTTAGAATAATATGATTAAGTAGATTTTTAATATTTTACTTTTTATTAGTAGTAAACTAATACATTCGAAGTAAATAAATTTACAACATGTGATTACAGAAAGTCAAGGATGTGTTCTTTATTTTGATTTGATTATATTCTGGCCTCTAGCTTCTCATTCTAGAAGAGGTAATAAAAATGATACAATGGTACTCTATTCTTCCTTTGTTAGAACATCATAATTACAAGGCCTACAGTTTATCTTTAAAGTTTGCTTTTATTTTATCTTGTTTTGTAACTCCTTGTTTTTACCTTTTTGCTCTGCCTAGTTTGGTCCTCCATGTTAGACAATATAAGTGATATTTTTACATTAATCAATTAATTACTTAATTTATTTACATATTTATTGCATTCCTTAAACATACTATACACTGAGCAAAGTATTTCATTTGCCAAGGAGAAAAATATATATGTTCATTACCCTTGATGAAGGAAATCTCATGGGAGAGAGGGACAATGTAAGAAAATTGTTAAAATACACTGGGAAAATTATTTAACGTAGAGGTATATTCAAACTACTATGAAAATATCTTTGAAAGGAATGACTTTCAAAGGTCATGGCAGAGATTTCTCTGTGAACAGGTTGAGTTAGTAATCTCAGGCCAGAAGACAGGAGATGACATCCAGACAACAAGAGCATTGTGGGTAGTGATAAGTTGTGTCGAAGAATGGTGGGATGTGGGTGAGATTGATTTCCTGGTAGGAGGAGGGTCTGAAGGAAGGAGATTGTGAAGTGAAAGGAGTCTAAAAAAGAAGATAAACCAGACTCGGTGGCTCAGCCTGTAATCCCGCGCCTTTGGGAGGCTGAGGTGAGTAGATTGCCTGAGCCTGCGGGTTCGAGACCCGCCTAGGCAGGCGAAACCTCATCTCTACAATAAATCAAAAAATTAGCCGGGCATGGTAGTGCGCACCTGTAGTTCCACCTACTCGGAAGGCTGAGGCAGAAGGATCGCTGGAGCCCAGCAGGTCGAGGCTGCGGTGGCCGAGAGAGGCCACTGCACTCTGACTGAGACTCCAACTCAAATAAATAAATAAATAAATAAATAAGATAGTTTGCAGAGTGGAGAGTCTTCTTTTCTGTGTTTTACCTTGTGACAATTGGGGCCACTATATTCTTTTAGAAAATGGGAGCCAGCTGGCCAGCAGTTTGCCATTGTTTTTACACCTACTGTGAGATAGTTGTGCTAAAAGCCTTACATGCTTTATTTCATATAATCCTCAATAAACTTCTGTAAGGAAAGGTATTTTTATTTCTACTCTATAGATAAGAAAATGGATGCTTATCAAGTCTGATCAATTGTCCCAGGTGATGCAGATATACAGTGGATTGCAAGCTTAGTACTTTCTGGTTCCAGGACACCTGCTTCTCCACTATACCATATTACTTCCCCAGAAGTCACTTTAGTGCCAATAAAGAATCTACTATAGGAGAAAACAATCACAGGAGATTAGGAGGCTATTACTTTAGTTTCATATTAAAGATGATTATGGGCATAATTTGACTCTGGTAGTGGTAATGGCAGAAAAACAGCATAGATGTGAGAGCTTTTCAGAAATAACCTTAGTGATTAATCAAATGTTGAGAGTAAAGGAGAGGAAGAATTAACGCAATCCTAAGGTTTCTATATACAGCACAAATGAATTTCACTGAATGGGTTGGAGCAGGGTGAGGAAGAGAAGGAAGTGTTGATGTATGGTGGTTGTACTCACAGTCAGAGTGGGTTTGATCAACGAACATTACAACAACAATCTTCTTATATATTTCTTCCTTATAGAAATTAGAGAGAATGAATGGCTAAAGTTGGGAAATTTGCAATGGAATTTTATTAGTGAGCATTGTTATGTCCAGATGCAATTTTAATCATTCCAAACTACATCTAACAATTGCCTGCAGCATTTTTGACACTTCAGTGGATCTTGCCCCATAACTTTAAATTCTAGGTCTGGTCTGGAAGGTCCTTACACATGTGTTGAGCTCCATCAGAATCTTTCAATAATCGAAAACTAGAAACTTTGAACAAAAATACTAAAATGTGGTTATTTAGAGAGTAGTTGACTTAGTGACTAGATAAGTCATTAATCTAGTTAAGCATTTCATTACAGATACAAGACTATTGAGAAAAGGTTACTATAATAAATATAATAAATCTAGGTCTAATTCCTGGCATTTTGTAGTGAATAATTTTCACCTCAATACCTTAGGGCTACTTACAGCTATTGCTTTCATTTTATTGTGTTTAATACCATTCTGTACTCATGTAAGTCAACTACTTACCCATGATTTACTTATGTGTGAAGCCCCCAGTCTTGTCTATGTTGCCCAAACAGGCTTGGAGAGACAGCTGTGACATTATGAATCCAGCTGGTCACAGATGGATCTTCAGTGAAGCATGAATCCATATTGGTTTGGTGATCTATGTTTACTGCCTTCTGTTAAAATTTCAGAAACTCAATCCCTAAATCACCTGGCATTGATGGCATCCACTTATAATTAATAGACTGAAGTGAACTATAACTTTTGTTGCTTGTCATCAAGACTCTTATAAGACCAATTCACTGTATTATAGCTTTATTGACTATTTAGCTCATGTTAGAGCCTGTTTTGTTTAGTCATTTGGTACACTGGCTTCAGTAGATGTGATAACATTGGAAGCTTATGTTGTCTAGCTGTTACTATAATTATTAACCTTTCCAAGATCCTTTATATTGAAGTGTCCACACACTTATTATGAATTTGACAGTTAAGCTTGAAATCTCAAAAAAAAAAAAAAACCTGAAGTTAGAGGCTAAGAAGAAATTTATTTAGAATTTTTAAAGTCTTATGTCTAGGATCAATATATACCTGGAAGACTGGTAGATTTTTGAGACCTATACATAGTGAAAACAACCAGCTAAAGCATAAAAGGAAACAAGAATATGTGAAGAGTTCAAATAATGTGCTAAAGCACCAAACAAAATTCAAACGTTAAGGGTACTTCATAGCAAATACAATTTAATCATAAATCACTAACCAACCATTAGGTGTATGAAGCTTCGCAGTTTCACTTTTTTAGAGTCTATTTAAACTGGCTAAAATTGCTGATATAAATATACGCATACTCTTTACAACCTAACAAAGAAATATTGTTAAATATTAATGGATATGAAAATCAATGAAATAGTAGTTGAAAATTTTTATGACAGGTCTGCATGTTTGTAATTCTTCCTCATATTTATCCAAAGCAGCAAAAATAAGAATAACTGCTGAATAACTATTAGCCTTTATCTATCACTCTTTATTTTTAAATATATTATTTATTTATTTATTTTTATTTTTATTTTTATTTTTTTTGAGTTGGAGTCTCACTCTGTCGCCCAGACTGGAGTGCAGTGGCTGCTCCTGGCCACCGCAGCCTCAACCTGCTGGGCTCCAGCGATCCTTCCGCCTCAGCCTTCCGAGTAGCCAGAATTACAGGCATGCACTACCACGCCCGGCTGATTTTTTGATTTTATTGTAGAGATGAGGTCTCGCTGCCCAGGCGGGTCTCGAACCCGCGGGCTCAGGCAATCCACTCACCTCAGCCTCCCAAAGGCACGGGATTACAGGCTGAACCACCGAGCCTGGCATATTATTTATTTTATAATTTATCTGTTCTGTGTCATCTGCATTGCTATAACATCTAGTACTTATCATGTGCCCAGAGCCACAGGTGAGGACAATTTCTTTATTTTATTCTGATTTATCATTCTAGATGAATACAGGATAGCTATCCTGCAGCCAAGAAGCTACAGATGTAGTTGTAGAAATAAAGTGAGCAGACAAAACAATTTTTAAAAGTTTTTAATGTCTTCCTCTATGGAAAATTCTTCATGATTAAATCTCATTTTATTATTGTTTCTAGGGCTTAATATAGAGAGATCTACTCATGCCATATGGAAATAGTGAAAAATTTGAATTACTTCATTAAATTATAAGTTATTGATCACTTACTATATAGCAGGCTGTGCTCTAGGTGCTGGAGAATCAAAAATGAACAAAACAGCCACAATAGCTCTCTGTCTTCCAGGAGTCTATTATCAAGTTCTAGATATTGCATTTTCCTCTTGGTTTTCAACAATATTATCTGGTTTCTTGACATCCTAGTAAGTTTTGAATAAGTAGCAGATGTTCATATGAAAATATATAGACAATCTAGGTGATATATTATTTTTTTCAAAAAAAGTTTACTCTTTTCTCTGTCCTGTGGAAAGAGTAGAAACTGATTACCATAATCTAGCCATAGAATAGACAGGGAAAAAGGGATGATTTTCATTTTCATCAAGGATTCATCCAACTCTGATTTTCTGTAGCCCTCCATGACCCTGTATTCTCCTGAACCATACTCTCTGGCTGGTTCTAAGCTGTAGTAATCTCCTCAGCATAATGAAGTTGCCAAATCTTTATAATGCTTTTTGTAAACTTGACATAGTCTTTTAGCTTCCCCCCGAACAACATCAGAATATGTCAAATGTCTTGAAAGGCAGCCAGCTGTGTGTCATGCTTTTTTTCTGGGTTCTTCCTTCCTCATTAGAGTCTTAGCTCCTTAGATTTTCAGTGTTGTCTTTATAACCCACTGAGACTGACCCCTTCCCAGGCAAATTCCAGATTCTCATCCTCTTATGTTACATGCAAAGTCAGCAAATGTGCCCAGAGAAAATATAGCTAGCCATTCCACAATTTTCTCCTATCTGGTATTTTGTTTTTTTCTAGTCCTCAATGCTTCATAAACTCTCTGATGCTTTTAAGAAGATTTGGGAGGTAATTTTAATATTTCATTTAGTTTTTCAAATTGTTCTTAGCTAGTTCATTGTTCTGTTGTGCATATATCCAAGCCATCCTAATTTTAGATAATGAAGTAAAATAATTATGCCTTCTCTTACACACATCTATACAATCACATGGAATGCACCCTGAAATTTCTACTCTACCCTAGTATTTTCGAGATAGGTAGGAAAAGTAGACAGGTTGGGCAAGTTCTTCAAAATAGGTGTCATTGAAAGAGCTGGACAGTTACCAGAAAGAATCCTTTATAGTAACATTGAGTTTACTGCCTAAGAGTTGTTTGGTGATACTGGTATTGTGTGTTGAAAACACCAAACTGTTCAAGTTTACTTGTGGGCTTTCAAGTAGAAACTACTTAGATTGGTGAACTCTATGACTGAGAATTCAAGACTTGGTATCTCTGGGAAGTTAAAGCTTCTGCATGTTGCTGTTGACTTCTTATTATGACTTATCTTCAAAGGAAATAAATCTTTCTCCTTTCTGTCTACTAAACGAGTGGAGACCAAGTAGATATTCTTTGTGTTTTTCATATCTCCTCTAACATGTGTAGGAAGAAAGTATAGTATAGTGGTTAAATGCTGGATTTGGGAGTCAATCAAGTTTAGAGTCACATCCTATCCATTTACTAGATGTTTGACCTTGAGAAAGATGCAAAGACTCTCTGAATTTCATTTCCATATCTATGAATTAAGAATAATAATACATCATTGTACTGGTGTGAAAGTTGATGGAGACATTGTGCTTAAGGTCATTGTACTGGTGTGAAAGTTGATGGAGTCATTGTGCTTAACAACGATTCCTGGCACACTATAAGCATACAATTTATGGTAGTTATAAATTTGTGGTTGTTTTGGAAATCCATGAAATTGAAAATCCAGAATTTCGAGATGAAACCTAAATACATTTACATAGACCCTTCAAGGTAGGTGAATGAAGACTGTGGGGGGAAAAAACACTTATTGTAAGAGTTTTAAAGCTTGCTTTTGTTATTAAATAAAACTATTTAAGTATCTGTTTATTTAGTGGATAACAAAACAATCTGAAACATCTCCAGAAAAGAAAAAACTGAGTTGGAGATGGTTTACCTCTTGTGACTTCAGAAATATACTTCTTCATAATTTCAGTAGGTAAACAACAAACATCATTATTTATATTGTTTAAAAATTAATCTAAGAAGAACCATGTTCTACTAATATTCTAAATTGTACCAGGTATCATTATGCATTAGAAAAGGAGTATAATTTAAGGTAAAAATGCTGAATAAACAAAAACTTAGAGTAATAAAAAAAGAGAGAGAAATTTCATTCTTACCTTCCATTCATTAGTTATGTGATATTGATTGCACAAGTTAGGTGATAGCTCTGAGTTCTAGTTTTCTCAGAGAAATTGAAAAATGGGAAAAATAATACTTAATATTTTCTTAAAAATCAAATGAAAATTAAATGCTTGATAAACAAGCATGATCTTATTACTGGTATTTAATGATCGGTGAAAACAAAAATGAACTATATAAAAAAGTGATTAAAATTAAATCTAGTTATTGTTATTTCAGTAATAATTTAACCACAATATTTGAATAAAATTTCACATTGCTTCATTGTGTGGGAATTTTTCTCAAAGTTTGACATTATTCTGAACATTATTCAGGTATGATATTGCATCTAAAGCCTAGACCCTACACCTTTTCAATAGGTCTTAGTTGACAGACCTGAAGGAAAGTTAGCTCTTCTCTTCCTGTCAAGTTACTTTACTTTAGGAATTGTTTCTGCTCTGCTCATACTTGAGTGAGCAAATGATACCTTTGCTGAATTTTGCTGTGTGATTTTTCACAAGTAATCCTCAGTCCTAAAGCTCTAATATGAAATGCACATGTTACTTGATGGAGCTACATTCAGTATTCAAGTCTAATTGAAAGTGATCCACACACTCTCAGAGCTCTACCTTAACCTTCCAGATTTGTAGGCATATGTGATGGGACAAGAGCAAGACAGCTTGTTGAAAGTGGGAAAAGTCCCTTTGCCTGTTGATGAACCAGAAAGCTTTGACAATATGGCTCTCTGAGTCCGGACAATGTCTTGTGTGTTTGTTTCCACAGAGCATATATCATTACAGACTATATGGGCATCCGAAATGAAAGTTTCATGAAATTAGCTGCAGTAGGGACCTGGATGGGGGACTTTGTCACAGCTTGGATGGTAAGAAAATTTTAACTTCACCCATTTCAAACAACCATCAGGTGGAAGACATGTTCATAATGTTGAACAGACACTGCTTTTAATGGTTTAGAGTAAAATAATTACCTTTTTCGTGTGGAACAAATTTATGAATATAGATAAATCCACGCATTATATGCAATATCTGTGGACCTCAGGGAAAAAAATGCAATTAGATTATTAGTGGTTACTCTCCACCATAATCAATCTACCTACCTATTTCTACAAGTATGTTTGAACAAACATATATACAGTCATAAAATTAATTGAAAATTCTTCCCTTTGAAGTTCTAAATGATTTTGTGTGTCTCATAAGTTTTTTTAACATGTACAATTTTCAGGTAAGGAATGTGGTCTGGCCTGTTTCAGAAGACCATTTGAAACATTTTTAGGACTCTAAAAGTAATTGTTTACATTTGTTTTCCTCATTGAACTTACTAGCTTTATGGTAACTAACAGTTCTGAGAGTTACGTTTTAATCTCTTTTGTATGTAATTAATTTTTATTGTTATAAGCCTGCAAGAAATAGACAAACGATCTCACACTGAATTCATCTGTCAAGAGAGAGCAACAAGTAATTTCTGTTTGTAACTATTTGTCTAAAAACTTAAGGATAATGCGTCGTTAAAAAGCTCTAGGTCCTATAAATTTGTAAAAGAATCACAGAGCGTAAAGAGCATAAATCTTAAAAAAGGAACACTTCATTGATGTCTTTCCTAAATGCAGTAATTCTAATTATCTTTGTCAGTCTATTCACTTGAAAATGAAGAGATCTGCCAACGGTAAGGTGACACCTGACCAAAACAAAACTTGGCATGGCCATGTCCCTACACATGTGTCCCAGATGTTATGGGTAGATTGTCACAACAGAGTTCCTGCCATTTCCAGTGATAGCTTTGCTTCTAACCTAGAACATGTTTTCAGGAAACAGGAGGCATTTCTAACTTAACTGGTCCTACTGTGATCATCCTGGGAGAGTATCGGGTACCACAAAAGGGTTTGTACAGCCTGTTTTTGAACCTCTGCCACCTTTGTTGGTTTTTAGTATGATAACAGACCAGATTATCAGATGTGTCCCATTCCGCTAACTTTAAAATATAAGCTTGAAAATTATTTCTTCCACCTGTAATCTCTAGAAATAGCAAGTAGAATAAGCCGGACATTAAAACTAGGTTGCCTCATTTCAAAAATTTCCATTTCCATTGGGAAATGTTTAGAACGAAATGCGTGAACTTTGAAAACTTCCTTGAAATTTGAGGGCATACTTTTAAATGCCACTTAATGGTGAATCTGCTTTATAAAATGGAAAACAGAACTAGATCAAGAGTTCAGAAATTTGGATTCTCTGACCTTGCTACCTATGGTTTGACCTTCCATAAGTAATATGCAATCCTCTGAGGCCTAGTGTACACATTTTTCAAATGGGATTAATAGCACCTACCTGTGTTACGAGTTTTCTGCAAAGCTTAAATGTGTGGCCTTGTGATAGGACTTTCAGTGCTAATATGTAAGGCAGACATAAGTATTTTATTGTTTTTGTTCATATTGTTAAACTTATCATTCTCTTGCCTGGGCCAGTCCCTTGAAGTTATGGCAAAAGCAGGTCATTGATTCAAGCCTCAGGCTGCCCAAACTTCTTGAGACCCGGGAGTATAAGCAACCTACCATATTCCGGGCCTGGGGTCCATACTGTCTGGAGTTTCCTTCCAGTCGCCAGTACACATTGCTTTTGTCTAATATTAAGACTGACAAAAATCAGGAGAGAAACAACAGAACCTAGGAGCCCACTCTGGAGCTTGCATGTTCATGCCAGCCATTTAATACATAAATTAGCCTTTCCTTTTTTTTAATTTTAAAGATGTGGTATACAATTCAGGATTAAGTATACAAATGTTCATTATGCAAGTACCCTTGTTGATGAGGTGTGCCCCCCATCTCACAGCAGAATCCCACTACTGCCAACCCCACCCCCTAGCAAAAATTACTCTTTCATTATGACATTATTATTTGTTTGTGATCCAGTTCTATCCAGTTGTTCCCCCCTCAGACATTTCCTCATGATATACAGCTCTGCCTTTATTTACTAGTTCATTATTATTTTTTAATTAAGATTTTTCCCCCCTTTTTATCCATAAGATGGGGTTCAATTACTAGGGTAGCCTTCAGAGGAAAATGCATGGTGCAGCTTTGACCAAAGACCTTTAACCATTTCTGGTTGAACTTCTACCATGCACTTGTCTGCCCTCTCATCTGGATGAGGGAAATACAAATAATGTATGGTTTCAGCCTGTGGTCTTTGTCTCTACAAGGTCTGTCTGACCTTTCATAGCTTCTTCTACAGTTACTATTTTAATGCTTGCTATTTCTACTGGCTAACCTGATAATTTTGTTTTTTTTCTGTACCACGGATTACTGCTATATGACAGAACTAGCAATAAATTGAAAGTTGAGAAAACTGTTCTAGAGTTAACCCTGCAATGTGATCTTAAGTCATTTAACTTTCTGGGGTCTTTCATTTTTTTTCCTTTCTGTAAACTGGAGGAGAATCAAGGTCTCATGCTGTGTTATGTGAAACATGGAGCTTTTCCCATTAGACACAGGGATAGAAATAGCAAAGGAAATACCAAATGCTCTTGATTTGAAAGTACAGTCACACAGGGAGGATTCCCAGAGCACATAATTTCTATTCCCATTTCTATTCACTGACTGGGCAGCAAGTTTCCATATAAATATTTATATGTCCACATATGTGTGCATTGATAACATTTTAAAAAATAATATTTTTTTCTCACGACAGAAGTTTAAGATAGCTTTGACCTTCATCTGTCTATAGAATTCTCAACATGAAATGAATATCAATAATAAAGGTGAATGTCATGGAAAAGCAAGAGACGATTTACATTGACAATCAAAGTGTGCGTTTTATTGTATTTCTGAAATGGAGGGTTTTTCTTATATGGGAATAATTTAGAGATTTCCCATGATTTTAAAAGACATATCAGAACTAATATGATACAAAGGCAAGGTTAGTGTCAACAAATCTGAGAAATATCTTTGGTTCTCATGCTAGGAAGCATCAAATTTTACTAGGCCAAATTTCCTAGAAGTCATGACTTTTCCTGGCTTTATGATATTCCTTATGCAGAGGACAAAAGATATATAAGGCAAGATTAAGGTTACTAACTCTTTCACCAAGTAGTTTTGTTTTTTTTTAAGTTGACATATAAGAAATGAATAAAGTGATGAGTAATGTGATCTGGCGTTGAGCTGGTCTTTGCTGTCGGGAGGGGCAGAAAAGAGCTCTGTCATGAAGAGATGCATAAAGCAATAACACAGGGGGTCTCATGTGGCATCATTGCCATGTATCCACCTAGACACCCATGCAGTGGGCCATCAGGAATTAGAGAGTTGGCCGGTCTCACAGCACATTGCCCCAGTTTTGCCATTGCCACTTCAGCTTCTGCAGAGGTCTAAGATATCAGGGGTGTATGAGGACACCATGTTGGCACTTGCATCTGCCTCCTCATTTAATGCCACAAGGAAAAAATACTTCCTATTTATCTATACCTACCCGTCCTCTTTCCCAGTCCCTGCTTCATCCTGTTCTAATTGCCTTCCTTTTATAGTCATAAATGGCATGACTCCCAATAGTCACTGGGACATCAGACTCCAGGTTTGAGGTTCTTGTTAGGGCAAAGATCTACAAATAAGGTGAAATTGAGTCATGACACCCTTAGAAGATGATTAAGTCTTAGAAGATGATTAACTGCTGAAGTCTTCATAAAGCATCCTTCATTCTAAAAAAATGTATACTGTACATATCAACTACTAATAGTCAATAATATGGTTTTGACATATTATTATCAGGATTTTCTGTGGGTGTGTATACATATTGGTCATTTCTAGCAAAAGTTCTACCAATAGTGATGTCATAGGCACATAAAAACAATTTAGATTGTGCAATTGACCTTACCTTTATTTCAGGTGTTTATAATGGCCATTTGTTTATAAAATTGTGTGTAATTTTAACAAATTTTTTTCTTGATACTTAGAGTTTCATTAGAGCCAGACAAGCTTAGTCAACATCTTCGTGTAGAAATGCCTTTGGATTAATAACACGTATCCTTTGTAGTTAGGATATAATAAGAAATACAATTTAATTATTTCTATTGAGGCTCTAGCAAGAATATGATTTTAGAAAACAGTGATTTTTTTTAGAAATATATTTTATCCTAGTATTTTAACTGTACCTGTTTTATGTATAAGTAAACATCATCTAAGTATTTGAATGAAAAATTTTACTTTATCTTTTAGACAATGTTTTTTCCAGGAGATTTTTATAATTAACATTTATATTTGTATTATTTTTGTTTCAAAAGACTATAAGAGGCAAAACTGAAAACTCTTTATTCTTTATTTGACTGGAAGCTTCTTGAAGGGAGTTATAGTGTCAATCATTAAAACTGTATTCTTGGCACCCAACACAGAGCTAGGCATAAAATAGGTGCTCAAGAATTATTTACTGAAAGAATAAATAGATCACAAGAGCACATAAGTATTGTTTCTTTTTTTTCTGGTTCAATTTGTAACTTACTGTTGTAACATGGGAATTCAAGAAAGGTGAAAGGAAGAGAGTTATATTGTTCAGGGTTTATGAGAATCAACTCTGTTTCCCTCCTTTCCCCAACCTGCCTTAACCAGGCTATGTGCTTGCTCATGCTAAACTTGTTTCCAGAACCATGAAGACACATTCCTGTGAACTCTTGAATGGAAGTAATGAATTGACAATGTTATTCTCCCAGAATAGTGATGTCACCCTTGAGTATAAAGGGCAAAGAATATAAAGTAAAGACCGAGCTTTGCAGATCCTGCTGGAGCATTCCTTGAATTGTCATTATTGCTATCAGTGGCCTAGTGCTGCTCCTAGCCTTGGAGTAAAAGGAAGCTAGGTTGAGATATGTCCCTCCAGTCCCTTGAGCAAGAAGAGATTATTGCTTAAGACAGAACATTGGTTAAACTTCAGTGAATAGGAAAGAGAATTAAGGAATCATGTAGACTTGAGAATAATGCAGACTCCTTCTGGGTTAATATTTATTTATACATATAGAACATAATAGAAGGAGGAAATATTTCTGCAATGTTGAGAGTAAAATATTTCTTCTAACTTAAATATAGAAAATATGAAATAAAATTTATTATTATATATCCATTCAAACCTAAAATATGGTGAGTCTTTTTGTCATTCAATGCTTATTACACATTTACTTAGGGAAGAAGTTTGGCTATCTGTGTTATTTTCATTTCGCTAAATTAAAAATAGTTTATCTAGCTCAAACAATTTCTAGTATATACATGTCACTATTTTGTGGACTGTTTTACAAACACTAAATATGTGAATGAACAATATCCTGGCATATAACCAACATCTAGTTTGTTATTCTGTCTGGAATTAAGCTTGACAATTCATATTATGATCAATGCCAGTTTTCTAATTATTTCTCTTCCATTGATGTCTCAAAATGACAGAATAAAAAGCATAATTGAATTTGATTTTGTACTTGAAATAAAGTAGCAATAGTAGCTACTTCAAAATAGAATAAAACTTAAACTGTGAAACCTGGAATGAAAGGCCAGGATTAGCAAACTCATTGAACATGTGTATACGATAAATGGAAGGGTGCAAATCAGATATTTAATCATGGGAGCTGGACTCAAGAGCTGAACATTACTTTGAGTTTTTCTCTTTTGCTCTGCTTTTCTGCCTGTTCATTGGAGCTATTTCATGACTTCAGCCTACTTCCTGATTAGTTAACATCTTGTTTGGTAAATTTGTATGTTGCATTTCATTATTTTATACGGTGAAAAATGCACTAGATCAAGCATTTAATTAAGTAGTGTACGATCTTTCTATAAAAGACTCTATCGTATATGCAATTCCCTAAGAAAAAAAGCATGCATCAGGTATCTGAGGGTGCTAATTTATAGAGTAAGTGTTTTTGGGACATCCATAGAGAGATGAGTGAAAACAGGAGAGATAATGGAAAGGAAGGAAGCAAAGGTGTAAGCAATATAGTTACAGGTAAAGTCTGTCTTTGGCTTGATCCACTGGGCGCATGTGTATACTTGTGGAATGGAGCGCTCAGGTGGGTGAAAAAAATCCAGATGGGGCACCAGCATTGATCACCACACAGACGAAAGCCAATGACAGTAGATTTAATGGAGCCCATAATTGCTGAAATAACGCTACCAGTTTGTTTGATCTTTTGATTGAGGTAAAGAGTATAAAAGAGGAATAATTTTTTATATTTCTTTTTTATTCATTAGGAAATTTAGAGGGAACTAAATGTCATCATTTTGCTTTTGCACATATAAATATTTTAATGCCTCTATAAATATTTTAGCTTTGTGTTTCATGTTCCTTCAAAATAATAAGTTCTTGCTAAAAAATTAATAAGGCAAGAGAGTCTAACTTCCTATGTTCAGATAGCATCATAAATGGTGATCAAGACTCTTTTAATTTTCAGGACTCTTGGATTTTAATATGACACGGAATAAAAAATGATTTCTAGGTAAAAATGTTGTAGTATGATGTATAGATGTTTCAGAATAGAAGAACAAATTCTGGCTTTTGCTATAAGTCTCATATGTCAATTCCCATAAAAATATAAAATAATTCATAATATGTGATGGGTGTGTTGTGTGCAATTTATATTCATCTATTAAAAATTTATTAAATATAAATTTCATAATTCATATTCACTAAGAATATGAAAAGCACCTAGGAAAAGGTATTGAATGAAGTATAATAAGATATGAAAGACACTGAGGACATCTCTTGAAAAAAGACATTCCCATTAGAGACAGGGAATGCTCACTTTTCATCTTTTTTTTAATTCCAAACTCATTTTAACTTCTTTCAGTTCCATTATACTTATTTCTGTTACTTGGTTTATACTTCCTCAATGTAGGTATCTCCTTTGTCCACATATTTTTTATGATTTTTCTAACACAATGTTCTACACCTTTTAAAACACCATTTATCTGAAGAAGTTTGAATAAAAGCCAAGACACATTGTTATTTGATTTTTTTTTCTTTGAAAGTTAATGATATAATGAAATGAGTGCTGACTGTTAATACAGGTTCAGATTAGAACTTGAAAAAAGAGCTGTGTTTCTTCTGTAGTAATTCTAGAAGTAGTTGGTTTACTCCCTTATTACTTATTTTACCTTTTTATTTAGCACCTTCTGTGGTCCAAGAACTATTCCAAACATATACATTATATTCATATGACATATATTATGTTTATGTGTGAATATAACTGTATATTATACATACTTAGAATAGTGCCTATATATAATTATATAATACATACACACACATACATATTTAGAATAGTGTTGGACTCACAGTGTGCACTAAATAAAAGGTAAAAGAAATGATCAGGGGAGCAATCCACCTATTCCTAGAAGTACTACAAAAGCAACACATAGTTTCTTTTTTCAAGTTTTAATCTCAGTTAATATTAAGAGGCAGATTCATTTCATTATATCATTGACTTTATATCATATATATATGATTGTATGTGTATGTATATATATACACTTGCTTCTCACTCGTAACAACCCTGAAATAGATAGAGACGCTATAGCTTAAAGGGGTTAAATGTCTTGCCCTTGCTCATGGTTGTATGTTCACACAGGTAGTCAATGGCATAAATCAAGGTCATGCAGGGAGTCAATGGGCAGAACTTAGATTTAAACCCAGGCAATCTAGTTACAAAATCTTCAATACTTTCACATACTATACTATCCTGCCAAGGTAAATACTTGTTTTGGGACTATTTAATTGTAGATTTTAATATGACATTGTATGTAGACATCGATTTTGGTTTGATTTTTTTCCCCCGTCAACATGTCAATTAAATTTGTTGAATTTTGTCATCAACTGGGGAGAATGTCTATCTTTTAGGCAAATATCAGTCAAACTATTGCTTTTAAACTTTAGAAAATACAGCTATTTATTTCTATTTCCTTTTGACAAAAATGGCAGAAAGCATCTTATTTCTGGCACTGAAAGAAAATAAAAGAATAAGCCTTATATTATACTATCATTGTTTAAGATAGATATTGTGATTCTTGGATATTTAAATGCTAAGTGTTTTGTTTATATGAAATTGCTGTCCTTTAGCAGTTGTTTGCCACAAGGATTTTTAGAGCAGTAAAGATTTTTTATTCATAGAATATGTCACATTTTTAGTTAACTGTTTTGTAAACGTCAAAAAGAAATTTATAGCAAGTACCTTGTACTTATGTTTTGTTGTTGTTGCTTTATAAAAGCTGTTACATCATGTCTCAAGAGATTGAAATATTTTTGTGTACAGAGGGAATACAGTATTTTGATAAAAAATGATTAAGTAAGAGTAATTCTAAAACTATATTTGACATATTTCTTCTCTGTTCTTATATATCTGGAGGCTTATTAAGAAATAAAGAAGCCAGGCTCGGTGACTCAGCCTGTAATCCCACGCCTTTGGGAGGCTGAGGTGAGTGGATTGCCTGAGCCTGCGGGTTTGAGACCTGCCTGGGCAGGCGAGACCTCATCTCTACAATAGATAAAAAATTAGCCGGGCGTGGTAGCGCACGCCTGTAATTCCGGCTACTCGGAAGGCTGAGGAGGAACGATCGCAGGAGCCCAGCAGGTGGAGGCCGCGGTGGCTGGGAGCGGCCACTGCACTCCAGTCTGGGTGACAGAGTGAGACTCCAACTCAAATAAAAAAGAAATAAAGAACTTTCTTTTATTCCTGGCTGACAAAATATGTTAAGGTTTATCTCAGACCTATGCCTACTTCCACTATCCTTCCTTAGTTTACCAAATTGCTCAATGAAACATTTGAAGTAGCTTTTTGAACATAATGTTGCACAAGTAGTCAATTAAGCATGCAGTAGTAATTGAACTTACTTGTCAAGTATAAGATCAAATAAATACCATTACCATTTTCAAAGGTATCAATTAAAACAGAGGATAAAGTCCACATCAATAGTTTTTTTAATGCTATACACCAGGGCTGAAAAAAAGGAAGTAAGATACCACATGGACCAAATTAAAGATTCCAAATTGCTCTTAACTTGACTACTAACTGGAGAATGTATAACAAATGCTTAAATGAGTCAAGTGCTTGAGATGAAGCAGGTAACTTGGAGAGAAGCCATCTGTTTTCATTGAAAAGAATAGTACCTCCCATAAAGGTTTTAAAATATATCATTAAAATAGTGTGAACCTGTAGCTACTGAAAAAAAATGAAACCTAATAATTTTCTTTTTTCTTATGTTGTAATTATCTTAATTTCTATTTGGCATTTATAATTTTAAATAGAGATGATGGAATCAATGGAAGAATTATGGCAAATCTAAGTTCAGTATTTTTTTTAATCAATGCATTTTATTTTACTTAAATAAAAAAATTACCAAAGTGAACCAATTTTATTCCCATTAGATGTTATATACTTAAAATTAACTTTATTTTGGTTATGTTAACACTTTAAAAAAACAAGCAGAATAATTGTTCTTGCTACTTATTTGCATACTTTACTTTTTTAGCCCCATAAGTCTCTACCATAGTGCCATTGCTATCTTTCTGAAACTGATGATGCCGTCAGTTGGCTACTTCTATAGAACATATCTGAGAAAATGTTTTCTCTGGTGTCAAGGGACTTGTGAAGCTCAGAGATTGTTCAACTAAATGGAGAATAGTCCAAATTTATTTTTGTTACTATCTTTGCCCCAATATTTTAAAAGCTAATAATCTTTTGCCACAAATATTTTAACATGACAAATGTGTGCCTCTTTACATAATTTTAAATTATTTTATCAAATTTTGATGCTGCAAAATTACAAGCCTTTAGTATTCCAAAACCCTTTTGAGAATCTCTCTTACTTCTTCATGAATCTATTAACTTACCATATGTACACTAAAAACATAGAAAATAACAAATGAGTGAGGGAGTAAACATTAGACTACATTATATATGGTAAAAGTGGAGTCATCATACTGTCACATTTTTTTAAATCAATATTTTTTATTAGCAAAAAAAAACCAAAGCAGGTGGTATCACATTACCAGACTTCAAACTTAACTATAAAGCTACAATCATCAAAACAGCTTGGTATTGGTATAGGAACAGGTATATAGATCAATGGAATAGAATTGAGATTCTAGAAGCAAAACCTCAATTTCTCAACCAACTCATCTTCGACAAAGCCTCCACCACCTACCACTGGGGAGAGGAGAACCTATTCAGTAAATGGTGCTGGGAAAACTGGCTGACCACATACAGAAGATTGAAACAGGACCCATGCACAAAGGTTAACTCCAAATGGAACAGAGACCTAAATGTAAAACCTCAAACCATAAAAACCTTAGAAAATGAAGGAAATACCCTCATGGAAATCGGAACTGGCATCCAATTCCTGAACAAAACCCGAAACCCACAGGTCATAAGAGAGAAGATAGACAAGTGGGACCTTATTAAACATACTGTCACATTTAAAGTTACCTTTCCCTTACTAAAGGAATCTCCTTAAGGGCTGTATTCCAGCCAGCTCCTTCTTAGACTTGCTGGGTTGGCAAATGTTCATGCTGTGTAGAAGTTGTTCTGCAATTCCTTTTGGTCTGTGCAAATCTTACCAACCATTTTTCAGTACCTTAAGTCATCAATTTATGGTGAGGTTTTAATGAGTTACAGTGACTTTCTTTGTTAAACTTGCATAAATAATAAATACCAGAGTTGCAAATCCAAATGCCCTCAAGGCCAGGCTGGTCTAGAATAAGTGTGAAACATCTGGTATAAGATAAAAGGATGTATATTGAATGGGAGATGGACAGCAGTGTTGAGCCAGAGAGCATATTCCCTGCAAAGAGGCATTAAAATTCAGTTTAATGCAAAAATATCACCAGTATGAAGTAGGACATAACTTCAACACAGATTCTGCTCACTGGTCACCTGCTAGAGAGTGCTGTTATGCTTTTTAAACAGGGCACATTAGCCTGGAAACTGATGCTAGACATGAACGTTACAAGAACAATGCGAAGAGTGAATTTTGGGCAGGTGACATTTTGTAACATCTCTATCACACCGTTAACTTATCCATCCTTTAAAAGGTTGGTTTTCCCTGTTTTGTTGGGACCACTAAAATTCAGGGGAGACAAAAACTCCCTGCACGTTCATCATAGCTGATAAGAACAACCGGAATTCTTGTACCACTTAACACTTATTCCACCCAAACATTTAAAACTCAAGTGGGCAAAAAACATTTTCGTAATAACACACTGAAGTGTTAATGAAACGCTTGTTATTGCAGTCAGGTTAGCCCTTACCAGCTTGAGTGCAGAGCCTTCAAGCTCATGCTGTATTTGTTGACTGACTAGCTTTGGTTTATCATTAGGAAATGGTATGCAGATGGGTACTTAATGAATATGCATTGTGGAAATCTTAAATGAATACAAATATCATTAAGATGTCAGTAATTGTAAATCTCTTAAGCAGTTTGTATATAAAATCAGTGAGCCGGGCTTATTGGTTAGTTAGGTGTTCCAATCAATTTGTACCTGAATTCCATAAGGCTAAATGACTCCCAAACATATCTGCATGCCGGAATCACCTGAGGAATTTCAGACCACTGATGCCCGCATCCCATTCCCAGAGATAGTGGTTTAATTTGCTTGCATGTAGTCTGGGTGTTGGAATTTTTAAAAGATTCCTAGCGATTCTAAAGTGCCAACAGGTTTGGGGACCATTTATCTAATAAGGTGATTCCAGGAAGTTTGGCATGGGAAATATTTGGCATATGCTATGCCAAACCATCAGGTAGTATGGGATCCTAACCATCTAATATTACGGGAAACCAAGGAGAGGAATCTTTTGGTGCTGGGAGACTATACAATAAAGAAAGCAGGTATCAAGGGAGAGATGAATGGGGGGAAAGGGTTGGCTTCCTCTTTGGGTTGCAGCACCCCAAGGACCCAGACATTGCCACAAGGCAACATAAGTGCTCAGTAAATGTTGCCTAGCCTCTAGGGCTAAGTCTAGGACTTCTTTGGGAATTCTTACAGAGCAACTTTGACTGTGGGTTCCTTCTGATGCTCACAGCAGATTTCTCTGAAAATATCACAGACTTGATGGAAAAGCAGACAAATATCACTATGCCCAGGTTTTGGCTCTAATTATTGAAGTTTTCCTTTTTTTAGTTAATAGGGAAAGCATTGCCCTGCACCGTACCCCTTCCAGCTCATAGATTGAAGAACAGTCCTTTTATAATTTTGCCTATGTTAATACAGTGTCATCTATAAAAACTCCCTTCTGATGTACCTTCTCACCAGCAAATGACCTGCCCCCCCATTCTCCATGTGCTTTAATTTGTTTCTTTAACCTCTTATTAAACATTAGTAAGTATTGTTGCCATTTGCCCAGTGGGTGGCTTACTTTTAGTAATTATTACTTAGAGAATATGGCTGTCAACTGCTGTGAGATAAATAAAAAACCACGCAGAATTGATTGTTAATATTGTTAGTGTTACTTAATTTAAAAGATTATAGTGTTTCATAAATAAGACCATCTTAAAATATAGGTCAAAATTTGCATTTTCTGAATAAAGCCTTTTTTTAAAACTAATTTTAACATCTTTTTATTTTTGCTATACTATCATTTTCATACCTCAGCCAACAAGAACTGGTATCAAAATTGTATAAGCACTATTTCACATAGCAACCTTTTTTTTGAAAAAAAAATGAGGTCAGCTTTAAGTGGGTCACTCTAAATTATAAATATACTTGATGTTAGTGTTATGTCATTTGGAATGTGTTCTTTGCTCATAGGAATTAAGATATGAATTAAATGAATGATATATAGTGATGAAAACACACAATAAAAAGCTAATTTTTTAAGGAATACTTATATCTTAGGTATACTTTTCAAAACATAGCAAGACAATCTTGAGTGAGCAAATCATAGTTTCTATTAAAAGGAATAACAAAAAGTAGTGCTGAAAAATGCAAACTTTAAAAATATAATCTTGACACAAAGTAGATCATTTGAACTTTTAACTGCCATACAACTTTGTGTCTTAATTTTTTCCCTCAATGTGTTCAGAGTTCTTAAGTCTATTTGAAGCAAAAATAAGACAATTATTGAAATAGTTTTCTGGCATGCACTTCTTGTCCTGCTTATTTTAGTAGAGTTCAAGTTGCATATTTTATTAAGATACTAATTTTATATTCTCTAAAATAGATTACATGCAGAAAAACACAAAGGGCAGGGTGTTTGGGCCAGATATGTCATTCAGGAAGCAAATTTGGGAAGCAGATGAATAAAGATGGTATTTTGCTAGTCAGTGACAATTATCAGGAGCCTCTCATCAGCATTATGTTTCCACAACACTTCATCGACTTGTCTATAAAAGTAAAGGTTGGAGTCAATTAAGGCATGGCAACAAAGGAATTCAATAGGAAGCCCAGGGGAATCATAAAGGTAAGGAAAGTGTAGATTTTAATTCGGAAGTTTTGAGAAAACAGCTGCTTAAGAACAACAACTTTTGACATGAAGTGGATCCTGACAGAAGCTTAGATCTCTGATATTTCAGTCCTGTTCATTTGTCAACATAAAGGCGAGATAGAGTCTTATGGGATTAAGCAAACTCTATGGCTAAAAATATAGTTTGACATTTCTTGAATGCACTTGACAAGACTCCACATAAAATTATATTAGTATTCTTTTCAGCCAAGAGAAGATTTTAAAGAAAAGCTGAGTTATTTTATTCAAATTCAAATTTAATCTTTGGTTGCCATGGCATCTTAAAAAATTTAATCATATATTGTTGGGTTTTAAATGTTGGGTCTAGGGTGTTTTAGTACAGACAGAAAATAACAAACTTCAGAAATATTATTGTAAAAATTAAATTGCATTTGGAAACTTTAAAAAAGATTAGCAAGCCCTGAAAAAGTCAATTACAAAGATTTTACACAATAGGAATTCTACACAATAGGAAAGTGATTATTGACCATGCTGTCCATAGCCGTCAGTGTCTGCTTTGCTCTTTG
Organism: Cephalopachus bancanus; assembly: GCA_027257055.1. NCBI lineage: Eukaryota > Metazoa > Chordata > Mammalia > Primates > Tarsiidae > Cephalopachus > Cephalopachus bancanus. Next base: position 7,132,719 of record JAPVLO010000076.1, read on the forward strand.
GCATCCTTGCTGTGGTGCAGCTGGCTGGCAGATTGTAGCTAACGTGCAAGTAGGGAAGAAATGTGGTGAGGAGGAGCAAGGGTTGCATAATACAAGATGCCCACACCCTAAGAGACTGGGGTGATACATGTTTGACGGCTAGTGCTAGTGAGAGGAGGAACTCTGCAGGGAAATTCTGTGGTAATTAGCATGACTGTGGGTGGAGGGATGGCAAATGGAGAATATTTAATGGGGAAGTAATTGCAGAGAATTGTATAGACCCTGGAATAACATTTTAGCAGCAAGAACAGTGAATGGCAGTGCTTAATCAGCAAATGTAGCCATGGCAAGTGGAAGGCTAATACTTTCAGAGCTTCAAAATGTTACGTCCTTCTCTTCAGAAGTAATGTCTGTTCCTGCCTTAAAATCCATGACTTCTTAGCTTTTCCTTTCCTTTGAAAAAGAATTATTTGCCAGCTTGTTGGACGCTAGCTCTTGTTCTGTTTACCTGCAGGGAAAACAGACTGCAGTGTTCAATAACAGTATTTACTCTTTAAAGACTTTTTTTTTAAACACCAAACTGCAGATGGTTTCGTTTTCTAAAACAAATGCAAAGGTGTGAATGGTTAATCAGGCTGAAACAATTGCAGAGCTGTGCTTTTGAAAGCTTACCAATTGCCAGCCTCACTTTTGATGTTAGCTTTCCCCACCCCCTAAACAGTGGGTCTGTAATTTCTAATGAGGCTTTGCCCATTCATGCTTGAAATTTGTGATAATAATGTGCAGCCAGATAATCACAAGTTTTGGTGTCAAACTGTGGGGCATATAATTTCTGCATGCCTATGAATTAGCACTGATCCCCTAAACATAAGTATATTTATGGTTCTTCCTAAACATGCCATTAAAAGTTAAATTGCTGATAAAATTATTAATTACTTTGTAACTTTGTTGACAGCATCAACCGAATGAAATTAATTGAGATGGCTCTTGAGGAGACTAAAAAATAACTTTAAAAAAGAATCTAGCCTTCCAGATTGCCTGGTGAGAAACAAAGTGCTGGTGTGGAAATGACAGAGAACGCACAGGAACAAATGTAGGCAATTTAGGTTAATGCTCATCTCTACCTAGGTTCCTAGTTTCAAATCAGAGAGCGGATGAAAGCATAAAACCCTGGCCAAAGGCAGACTCTGAGAGAAGTGACAGATTGTAAATTAGCAGGACCCTGCTACTAACCTGGAAAGCAACATGACATTTCCTGAAGGTATTCCAAGGATAAAAATAAATACTGAGAATGTGTAGATGACCAAGCCACTCCCTTGAGTAAGACTCATGCGTTTGTAAGCAGCGTTAATTCTTTTAGATCACCAAGTCAATTCAGTGGTACTACCTTGGGCATCTAAATGATTTTGTTCACATATTAAAATATATATACACACATATATACATATTTATATAATTCAGATATAGACGAGTGGATATATAAATATCCAGATTACTTTTCCTTTTTAAAAAAGATAATTTTAAAAATGAGTGATAAAAGAAAATTGCTAGTTACAGTGCAGTATAAACCACCAATGAAGTTTATTTAAAGAATGCTATTTAATTTATTAAAATTTAAATTGTACATAATTTTTCAGAAATATAACTATTGAGTAATGTTGGATTTCATCATACTTTTAAATAAACTACCCTATCAGTGCCTTCATTCACATTGGTGATTTGAAGTAACTATTGTTGCTGCCATAGTAACGATAATAACATATAAAATATATTGTGTCTATAAGCTGCAGCCTCTTCAAATGTTTTAAACCTATTGATTTGTTTAGACCCAATGCTATTAGGCATATTTATTATTATTCCCATTTTACAGTTGAGGAAGTGGAGGCACTGTGAGCTAGAGTAACATAGTCATTAAGTGACTGTAATCATAAGATGTCATGAACTTTGGGCAATGGGGCCATCATGGATATTGAGTAACACCGCCTTTATTTGACACCAAAAACAAATATTCTTTTTACTCAATATTTAACTTATTAATAAGTACAACTTAATCCCTGAAAGTTTGTGACTATAATTATGGTTTTTCTTTCTTTTTGAGTTAGTCTTACTCTGTCACCCAGACCAGAGTGCAGTGACACACTCATGGCCACAGCAGCCTCAACCTGCTGGACTCAGGCGATCCTTCCACCTCAGCCTTCCAAGTAGCTGGACTTACAGGCACACGCTACCACACCCGGCTTATTTTTTTATTTATTGTAGAGACGAGGTCTCACCAAGTTGCCCAGGTTGGTCTCGAACCCCTGAGCTCAGGCAATCTTCTTGCCATGGCCTCCCAAAGTGCTGGGATTACAGACTTGAGGCACTGCACCTGGCCTATAATTATGTTTTAATGAAATGTTTCAGGTAATTGTTGCATATGTTTCTTTCTTAATAAGCAGAAAGTGATAAAGATAACTTAATATTTCCATTAATAGTAGAAAGAATGTTGAGTTTTCCTAGCATTGGGTTCAAATCTCAATCCTGTCACTTGATAATTATATGCCCTGGACATTAGTTTCCTTGTTGGTAAACTGATACTTACATCCTTGTAAAGTCATTTAGCATGGAACTTGTATCATGGTAGGCTCTCCTGAGTGCTAACTATTGCTACTGAATTTATTGCTCCCATTTCCTTAAAAGAATGTGAGACAAATATGCACTTATACGGGTTTCACTAATTAAATCATTGGAATTCTATATACCATTTGTAATTGTGTATGTGTTTGTGTGAGAGATGCTATAGCATGGTTTTTAGTAATTAACATTCAATAAGCTGTAGATTAAATGAATTAATACAGGCACAACACTTAGAAAAATGCCTGACCTATAGGAAGGATTCATTATATGTTATTTTTGCCATACTATCATTTTGCTTCTATCCTTCAGTTTGTGGTCCTATGGTACTTATTCCCTATTTTTGTTGATTCGTGGTAATGGTGGATAACCAATTCAATTAATTTTTATTGTATAACTAGGTGTGCCAAGTAGTATGTTGACCCTGATCACTGATAACTATAATTTAGGAAAGTGAGAATTATGTGGTGAGAGAGATAATGAGATCAGATATATATCTTAGTTAGAGTCATCTATGGAACAAGACTATAAAGAGTATGGTCAGATATTGGATATAGAAAGTAAACTGGGCCTCATGCAGTCATTTGGAAATCATCAGAATATGTGTGTTATTTGAATCCGCTAAGGTGAGTTTAAGGAACAAGGTGCTATGTGGACTGCCTGCGAACATGGACATTCTAGAAAACTCCCGAAAAATAAGCTGAGAATAAATAGTTGGAGACATAAGAAGAGAATCACAGCAACTTTGGGCACTGTATGTGGGCAGGGAATTTGTGGCTCACTATGGGAAATGCCCATCTGCTGCTTCTACACAGCTGACATAGTGTCCCTTCTTTAGGCCCTTCTTCAAACTTTAGGGTGAGTATTGCTTCTCAGTCCCATTCTTCTAACTTCCTCAATATTTTTCTGAATGAAATATCTCGGGTTTCTTCAGGAGTGGCTGGTGGAACCCTGTTATCAGGGTTCGTTTTCTCTCCCTCCCCAGACAGAGATGAATGGTGTTAGACAAGGTAACTCCTTTCTGATCCTTTTTTTCAAAACTACTCTCTCATCTATCACTCAACTTTTCTCTTAGCTCTTCATGCTCTGACCTAATTCATTATCTATTATCTGACTGGTTGGGCTTTCTTCATCCAGAAGCTTATATTGCCAAAATCTTACAATGCTTTCACAAAAAAGCTATTATATCTTGTCCCTTTTCTCTGTTTTCCTTCCAGATACATCTATTTACTGTAGCATTAAGATTGAATGAATGAATACATAAATAAATGAATGAATGGAGTGGTAATAGTTTAGAGACTGAATAAATACTGATTACACAGTGGTCTTTGCACTTGTTTCATTGAAGATGTCTCTGATATCATCTTGCCTCCATTTCATAAGGATAGACTAATAGACATTTAGTTGCATGACTTTTGGAATAGGTATTGCATGATGGCCTTTATGAAAATGAATGAAAGATTTATAATACGGCTTTTACCAAGTGATTTTTGCTCTCTAGAGAATCCTCACAGAAGTAATCAGTGCATTTTGACTGGTTAGCAGCAGTGGACAAAGGTATATGCATAATTCCTACAACACCAGCCAGAGGACCAGACCTCCTGGTCAGTCTCAGTCTTCTCTTCTGCCTCACTTACATGTCTGTTGAAGAGTCTAAAAGAAGGGATTTGCCATTTGAAGAAATCAGACTAGAAAACGTTTGAGATAGCTTGTTGAAAGCTTACACGGTCTTCTGTGAGAGAAAGAATGATTTAGCAAATCCATAATGCTTGCATTTTAACAGAAGTCTAGGGACCAGCCACATTTAAGAAATAAGATTAAAATTTTTCAGTAGTGAGTGCATATTTTTTAATTGCTCACTGATGCTTTTCATACCTTCCTAATACCTTCTGTCTACAAGATGATTTTATGACATAACATTTAAGGACATGGAAAGTTTTAAAATGCTCTAAAACCTTTTTCTTCTTCTTCTTCTTTTTTTTTCCAGAATGAGCTCGGCATTTATCTAGCAATAGTATAGAATTTCTATCTTTAGCTTGGTCTGCATTTCTAAAATGATCTTTCACTGAAGATACAAAAAATAATAGAATCAGTTGGTAAACAAATTCTTACCTATGCATTTTTTTGCCTTAGAAGCAATAGGTAAATATGGGACACTTTGGAAAGCACGGTGATAAAGGTTTTTTGTTTTGTTTTGTTTTGTTTTACCATCATCAGTTTTATTTAGGGGAATTTATAGCATTAGAACATGAGAATACAGAACCTGGCCTTGTTTCATTTAGACCAGAATGATAATTAGAAAATTATTTCATTGATTCCTCCCAGAATAAAAAGAAATGAACATCACCAAAATATACTAATTGTAATGGTATTATTGGATTACCAGTGATTAGCAAGTTTCAGAAATGTGATCTCTAAAGTGTAACACTCTAGGTAGTACTGTGGTTACTTTGTATGTTTTAAGTCAAATATATTTAATCTTCTAATGGCACTTAGGGATTATTGAAGCCACTTATAATATGTCAAGCCAACTGGATTTTTCTAAAGTGTTTTCTGTTTTCATCTAACATCAAGTCCTGTATTCACACCTCTTGTTTATCTCTTCCCAGATAAGATGGATCCTAAGATAATTGGACTGGCTCCCACTTGGATCCTGGGGACCTGCAGCAGGAGCTAGAATGAGATTAGATAAGGCCTTCTCCATCCCCAATAATCTTGAAATGAATATAATATATCATAAAATAAGGGAAACCTGAGAGACCATACACAGGAGTTGAAACAAACCAAAGTCAACAAACCGTACTGCTGTGAGATCTGGAAAAAAAAACCCTGGTAAAAGACAACAGTATGGAAATATAGGAACAACAATTTTGAAGTGAAAAGAATATCCTAGGAAGATTCTCTAAACTCTGGGGCATAATAAGAAGATTTCTGGATTAGGGATCTAATTCAGAAGTCTTGGTAGAATGGGCCGTTGAGACAGAAAACATAACACAGCAAGCCTGTCAATACTCTGAGAACCACATAAACCCTAAATGGAATGGTATAATGTTTTATTGATATGTAATATTGGCATATGTGTATGTAATACTCTTGATATTTTGACATATGCACACAGTGTGTAATGATCAAATCAGGATATTTAGGATTCTATCTCTTTAAGCACATCGTTTCTTTGCATTGGTAACATGTTAAGTCCTTTCTTCTAGCTATTTTGAAATATACAATATATTGTTGTTAACTCTAGTCACCCTACTGTTATCAATACTAGAACTTATTTCTTCATGTTACTGTATACGTTAATTTCTTTACATGCCCCCTGCCTCCTCTTCCCAGCCTCTACTATCATTCTACTCTCTCTACCTTCACAATATAAACCTCTAAAGCTCCCACACATGAGTGATAACATGTCTGAATGCACATAGTATAAAACTCACTGGTAGAACAACACACAAATTACAAAGAGAAGGACTCAAATTCACCACTGCATAAACCTGCGATGATAAACAAAAAGAGATAAAGAAAGGGGCAAAGAAAATAAAAAAGCCAAAATACAATTCACAAAATGGCAGGAATAAGTTTTCCATATCAATAATGACCTGGAATAAAAACAGATCAAATTCCCCAATTAAAAGATACAGACTTGCTGAATGGATTTTTAAAAAATGACTCAGCTATATGCTGCCTACAAGAAACCCACTTCACCTGTAGAGACACATATAGACTGAAAGTAAAGAGATGGGAAAAGATAATCCATGCAAACAGAAACCCAAAGCAAGCAGGGCTAGCTATACTTACATCAGATAAAACAGTCTTTAAATCCAAAACAGTAAAAAGAAGGTCATCATATAATAATAAAAGGGTCACATATGCAGGAAGATTTAACAATTCTAAATATATATATATATTTTATATATATATATATAATATATATATAATATATGTATATATACCCCCAATACTGGAGCATCCAGATGTATAAAGCAAATATGATTAGATGTAAAGGGAGAGATAGACTCCAATACAATAATAGCTGGGGACTTCAACACCTCACTTTCAGCATTGAGCAGATCACGAGATAGAAAATCAGCAAAGAAACCTCAAATTTAAATTGTATTTTAGACCAAATAGACCTAACAGATATTCAAAGACCATTTTACCCCAAAGCTACAAAATACACTTTCTTCTCATCAGCACATGGAACATTCTCCAGCACAGACCTTAGGTTAGGTCACAAAACAAGTCTCAGCAAATTTTTTAAAGAACTGAAGTCATATAAAGCATATTCTCAGATGGCAATGGAAGAACAGTAGAAATCAATGACAAGACAAACTTTGGGAGTTGTGTAAATTGCATGGAAATTAACATGCTCCTGAACAACTATTATGTCAATAAAGAAATAAGAAGGAAAAACAAAAATTTCTTGCAACAAATGAAAATGGAGACACAACATATCAAAATCTATGGGATACAGCAAAGGTATTATTAAGAGGGAAATATATTGCAATAAATGCTTACATCAAAAAAGTTTTAAAAGATTTCAAATAAAGAGCCCAGTGATGCACCTTAACGAATTGGATGGTATAATTTTTTTTTTTTTTTGAGTTGGAGTCTCACTCTGTCACCCAGACTGGAGTGCAGTGGCCGCTCCCGGCCACCGCAGCCTCGCCTGCTGGGCTCCGGCGATCCTTCCACCTCAGCCTTCCCAGTAGCTGGAATTACAGGCATGTGCTACCATGCCCAGCTGATTTTTTTTTTTTATTTATTGTAGAGATGAGGTCTCGCTGCCCAGGCGGGTCTCGAACCCGCGGGCTCAGGCAATCCGCTCACCTCAGCCTCCCAAAGGCGCGGGATTACAGGCTGAGCCACCGAGCCCGGCTTGGATGGTATAATTTAACCACATTCATGGTTGGTAACACTAACACCTTCAGCTGAGTTTTAAAAAAGAAGTGAATCTATTAAAGTGAATTTTGTTAGAGGGTATTAACAACAATTTTTGTGGAAGAAATGAAATTTCATATTGCACTTAGACCAAGAGCAACTTGAATTTGTTTAATACAAACATCCTGGGGGGAGTGTCAATCTAAAAGGTAAAAATGCTTGCAGTTTGGCAACAAGTTCAGTCTTTATGAAGTGAATTCCATAAGACTGGTGTGTTTCCAAGTGGACAAATAAAATTTTCTAAAAGAAGCGTGTTTTACTACTTATGTGGTCATACTGCCACAAGCCTTGAAGTAAAATGATTATATTTATTTGTCCTCTAGTCAAACTCTTAGGTTCAAATTTAAGCATTTTTCAAAGTCCTCTTCCTTATTGAACAGATAAGAGCAATTTCATCACAGAATTTAAGGTTTCCCAAGTTTTTTTGTCTCTGAAATTATCCTCCCTACCCAAATTTATAAGGTTTTTATCAAATACGAAAATAAAATATACCCGATTCTGTCAAAATGTAAAACCTATAATTTTTAGTTCCTTAGTAGTAGTATATCTAGCCTACTCTCATTGCTTAATAAATATTTGTTGAACAAATAAATTTTGCAATAATTCATCAGATGTGCTCCTTTTAAAGATCGCCACACTCTCTTGTAGAATTATTACACCTTTTTTCCACTTAATTTTCACATAAGTGTGGGATCATACACTAGGATGGCCCCTAAATATGTACTTCTTGCCTGAAATTATATACAATGAAATGTACTTTTGAAATAATTTGTAATATACCATATTGAATGTCTCCACAGACAGTTCTACTGTCAAATCCTTGAGCATAAATGATTGCATGTATTGTGCCCTGTTAGAGATATAGAGTCTGTCTTGTAATAAATGCCCCTCAGAGACCATACAGTTCTTCCAACACCCAAGTGTACTCTTCTTGTCCCAAATAGAATAACACTGTAGATATGCAGTATAGAAAGAACACAAGCTATGAAGTCAGATGACAGGGTTCTGGCTTCAGCCCTGCCACTTCAATTTGTAAGTTACTTGCACTGTTGAGTCTTAGCTTCTTCCCAGAAGAGTAGAGGAAATAATGTGTATAGATACATAATTCTGATGTCTACATTGCATAGTATAGGTCTAGTGTGCAACTTAGTGTCAGCAAAGTCAGAATTAAAGGAAATTATCTACCCTTTTCCTGAAAATTTCCAACTCTTCTTTAATTTCCTAAGTGCCTAGATACAGGTAGACCAAGTAGAAAAACCTTAGATTTGCAGAATTGATGTCTACCTTGGAAAACCTACTTCTGTGACTATTTTCTCCCCCAAATTTTGTTTTATTGAAACAATGAAAACAATGGAAAAGAAAAAAGAAAATATTCATGAATATTCCTACCACACGGTTCTTTCTTTTTTCTTTTCTTTTCTTTTTTTTTTTTTTGAGTTGGAGTCTCACTCTGTCGCCCAGACTGGAGTGCAGTGGCCGCTCCCAGCCACTGCAGCCTCGACCTGCTGGGCTCTGGCAATCCTTCCACCTCAGCCTTCCAAGTAGCTGGAACTATAGTCGTGCGCTACCACGCCTGTCTACCTACCACACTCTTAAACCCATGGTTAACATTTTTTTTAATTTCCTTTTAAAATTTTTATGAATTTGTACATTATTTTATCACTTACTATAAGAACATTAGCATTCACTCATTGTTATTAAAACCTTTTTAATGGCTTCATCATAACTCTGTGGTCATAACCTAATTTAATTAGCCATTCTTTTATTGTTGGGTATTTGTGTTCTTTTTAATGTTGTGATATACTAAGTAATGATACATGAATGAAGCTTGTTCGAGTATTTTCTTGACAAAAAATTCCAAAATTGGACATTTTAAACCAAAATAGACGCACTTATTTTTTATTGTGGTAAAATATACATAACATGCAATTTACCATTATAACCATTTTTAAGAGTAGAGTCTGGTGACACTAGTTATTCACATTGTGTGGACCTGTTACTCCCATTAATCTCCAGAACATTTTCTTCTTTCCTAACTGAAACTCTGTATCCATTAACAATAAATCCTCCTTTCCTCCTCCCCTCAGTCCCTGGAGCCACCACTCTACTTTTCCATCTCTATGAGTTTGACTACCGCTAAGGTACCTTATATAATTGAAATCATGCAGTATTTGTTCTTTTGTGTCTGCCTCATTTCACTTACAATAATGTCATCAAGTTTCATCCTCTTTGTAGTATGTCTTAGAATGTCCTTTCTAAGGCTGAATAATATTCTCTTATATATTTACATCCACATTTTGTTTATTCAGTCATCCATTGAAGGCTTTTTTAGTTACTTCACTGTTTGTAAATAAGCCTGCTATGAAATTGGTGTATAATTATCTCTGAGTCCCTGATTTCAGTTCCTTTGAGTACATACCCAGACGTGGAATTACTGGATTAGGTGGCAATTCTATGTTTAACTACTTAAGGAATTACAGTATTGTTTTTCACAGTGACTACATAATTTTGCATCCTACCAGCAATGCACAAAGCTTCCAATTTCTCCCATCTCACCAACAATTATTTATTTCCTCCCTCCCTCCCTCCCTTCCTTCCTTCTTTCCTTCCTTTCTTCCTTCCTTCCTTCCTTTTTATAATAGTCATTTCACTGAGTGTGAGTGGCATCTCATTGTGGTTTTGATTTGCATTTCTCTAATGATTAGCAATGTTGAACACCTTTTCATGTGCTTATTGACCACCTGTTAATCTTTTTTGGATATTTTTGATTATTAATTTTCCCCATTTTAATGGATTTTTTTGTTTTCTGTTGTCAAGTTACATGAGTTCTTATATATTCTAGATATTAATCTCTTGTCAGATATAAGATTTGCAAAAATCTTCTTCCATTCTATGGTTGTCTTTTTACTTTGTTGATAGTGTCTTTTTGATACACAAAAGTGTCAAACTTTGAAATCCAATTGATTTTTTTTTGTTGTTGGTTATGCTTTTGGTGTTATATCAAAAAATCATTGCCAAAGCCAGTATCATGAAGCCTTTTCCTGTCATGTAGTAAGTTTTGAAATCAGAATTTTTTTTTGAAGATTGACTTTAAAAGCTTCATTTTCAATACTGATATATGCACCTTCATTTTAGGCCAATAAACGTTTAAAGAACCAAATAAGTCTCTTTCTACTTTCTGGAGACAGAACCAGTGAATTTTATATTCCAGTGGATCAGCACTCTCTTTCCCTGTGACTTTTAAAATTTATTTTTATTTTTCACTTTTTATTTTGAAATAATTTTAGACTGACAAAACAGCTGCATAAGATGATAGAAAGTTATTTGTATCCTTTGACTAGTTTGCCTAATATTAATTCCTTCATAATAATTCGTGTATACACCTCGAAAATTTACATTGGTTCAATACTATTAGGAAAACGACAGATCTTATTCAAATTTTGCCAATTATTTTCACCAATGTGTTTTTCTGTGCCAAGATCTGATCCAAGATCCCTTATTTTCTCTTTGCAGTTAAGAAATATCTTGAGGAGATAACTCTTGAGACTATACAATTTTTAAATTTCTCCTCAAACTTTTGCTAACTAATTTTAGCAAAATTAGTTAATGGATCTTGCCTACAACCATTATTATTGTGGTGTTTGCCTAATGGTGATTTTGTATTTCCCTCATTCCTTCTACATTCATTGATTGAAACTTTTTTGAAAGGAGAGACTGTCTTTCTTCCCCATTTATTTATTTATTTTTAATTTTTATTTTTAAGACAGGATCTAACTCTGTCCCCCAGGCTGGAGTGCAGTGTCATGATCAGGCTTACCACTGCCTCAACCTCCTGGTTCAGGCAATCATTCTGTCCCAGTCTCCCAAGTAACTGGGACTACAGTGTATACCATCACACCTGGCTAATTTTTATTATTATTATTATTTTGTTTTTGGAGACATGAGGTCTTACTATGTTGCCTAGGCTTGTCTCCAACTCCTGAATTCAAACAAATCTCTTGCCTCGGCCTTCAAAAGTGCTGGGATTACAAGCTTGAGACACCTTGCCCAGCCCCTTTATTTACTTAGAACATAATTTTTAAAGTCTCTAGATACATTTAGCCAAATTTATTCCTGAAAGATTTCAAGTTTTTTTTTTAGCAGTAGTACTTAATATCATAATAAATTTATTTTTTGCTCATTCAGTAGGCTCATTCAGTGGGTGGTAAACAGTGGTCACATCAGGCAGTCTTGAAGACTGTTATGGTGAATGGATTTTATACTGGGAATGGTAGAAAGCACAGGGGGACAATTTTCGGAGGTTGTTTTAGTTTTGTACATTCTGTTATTTACAGTCTGTATTAATTTCCTATGGGTGCTGTTACTAAGTACTACAAAATAAGAGGCTTATGGCTACAGCAATGTACCCTCTCTTAATTCTGGGGCTAGATGTCTGAAATCCAGGTGTTGACAGGACTACGCCCCCTTCAATGTCCCCAGGGAAGAATTTTTTCTTGCCTTTTCCTAACTTTTGGCGACTCTAGGCATTCTTAGGCTTGTGGCAGCATAATTCACATCTCTACCCCCCATCTTCACGTACCCATTCTTCCTGTGTTTCTCTGTGTCTTTACGTGGTAGTTCTCCTCCTTGTGTCTCTTTCTTCCTCTTAAAAGGACACCGGTAATATTGGATTAAAGGCTCACCTATTCCAGTATGGCATCTTAACTAACTACAACTGCAAAAACCCTGTTTGACCTTCAAATAGGGATCCTCCCATCTCTGCCTCCTGAGTAGCTGGGACTATAGACATGAACCATCATGCCTGGTTTAAAGTGATAAATCCTTTATTTGTTTCTAAGTAAACATAAATAAGGTCACATTCTGGGGTTAGGACGTCAGCATATATTTGTGGAAGATACAATTTAATCCTTAATACTGCCTCTGTTTTTATTTTTATTTTTTATACTTCAGCACACATGTGGGAGTTTTCTTTGCAATTCTAAAATTTTTTCTTTTTCTTAAGTTATACCTTTTTCAAGTAGCCTGTTCTTATTTTGCCAAAGAAATAACTTCATTCATTTTACTGAACATATAAATTGGAATTGTTTTCACAATGGATTTGTATAGTTGGGGGCCATTTGTCTTAGTGTTAGGCATGGTTGCCTTCTTTTGAGTTAGAGTGTGTTTTTTTCCATACATTTGTGAGATGTTTGTAATTTCATGAATTGTCTGTTTGACATTTATCCTTTGATTACTTAAGACACTAGAATTTTTCTTATATATCTCCAAGTTCTTAATATAGAAAATATATTAATATTCCATCTGTCAGATTTTCTGTACAAAACATCCCAGTTTATTCTGGGTACTTTAAATATTTATCTTCATGACATGTTTGATTGGGATGTTGTTATATATTTCAATTTTTTTCCTAAAATTTATTTCATAAATTTTAATATAAAGTCCTCTTTTGTCAAGAAATCAGGTGTTTCCCTCATATTTTCTTCTAGTTATTTATGAGTAAATTTTCTTTATACTTAAATGTGTCTACTGTTTCTTTTCCCTAATTAATAAAACGATAAATTTTTCTTTTTTTTTTTCAGAGACAAAGTCATGCTGTGTTTCTCAGGCTGCAGTGTAGTGGTGCAATCATGACTTAGTGCAGCCTTCAACTCTTGGGCTCAGGCGATCTTCCCACTTCAGCTTCCTGAGTAGCTGGGACTATAGGTGTGCATCATGATGTCTGGCTTAAAATGATGAATTATTTATTTCTAAGTCTAAAAGAAATGGTTAATGTTTAAGACAATGAATAAAAACCCAGAGAGAAATCAATTCTCCATACATCTAGGACCTACTGCTTTTAACATTTAAAAAAATTCTCAGGCTTTTTTTTAAATTAACTCACTGTATGCAATTTGTAGAACCTCATTTTCTTGATATTATAATCTAAGCATATTATAGAACATATCTTGTAAAATTTTGTATGTTTGTAAAATTTCTTAAAGAATGCTAAATGTACCATCATATAGACATATGTTAATAAAGAAGTTCAAGAATTACAGCCCATAGGCCACATCCAACCCACCATTGATTTTTGTAAGCAAAGTGTTATTGGAACACAGTCACATACATTTGCTCAGAACATATTGAGCATGGCTCCTTTTGGGATAAAATGGCAAGATGGAGAAGTTGCGACAGATACTCTAGGGCTCCAAAAACCAAAAATATTTGCTATCTAGCCCTATACAGAAAAGGGTTGCCAACCCTTGCTCACTACACTTAACTATTTTTTGTTTTGTGCTTTGAGTAGCTTATGACTTTTGTTTTAATATATAACATGGCAATGGAATTTTATCTATTATATTTCTTATTCATCTTGGGTTTTCTTGGGTTGGAATTTTGGATACCCTTAATACAGTTATTCTGGCTGGGTATGGTGGCTCATGCCTGTGATTTCAGCACTTTGGGAGATTGAGGCAGACGGATCACTTGAGCCCAGGTGTTTGAGGCCAGCCTGGGCAACATAATGAGACCTCATCTCTCCAAAAGATTAAAAAAAAACTAGTTGCATGGGGTGGTGCATACCTGTAGTTGCAGCTACTTCAGAAGCTGAGATAAAAGGATGACCTGAGGATGGCAAAGCTGCACTGAACCAGAGTCATGCCACTGCACTCCAGCCTGAACGACAGAGTGAGCCATGAAATAAAAAAATAATTTTTCCTTCTTTCACTCAACAAGAATGTATTGAGTACATATATTCTAACTAGCACTGTGTAAGAAATGTACTCATAAGCAAGATACAGTTCTTGCTTTTAGGAAGTTTACAGTTTAGCAGAGAAAACAAGTACGTTAAAATGTGTTGGGCATTTACTATGTATTTTGTAATGAGAGCTTATCTAATGAGATTATCACACAACAGAAAATCCTGGCTTAAAAGAAGAGGTCAATTAAGGCCTTTTTGAATAACTGGTGGCAACTAAAGAAAGAAAATCAGTCAGCGGGTTGAAGAGGATCCTTGGCAGAAGGGTTATGGAGTCTGAGAAAGAAGCAACAGAATGTTTGAAGATCCAAAAAGAAAGATATTCAGAAAACTATGGAGACCTTGACACTGTACAATTCTGGATCCATATAGAGCTGGAGAGTTTGAAGGATTGGGTTTTTTAAAGATTTTTTTTTTTTTTTAGTATGATAACTATTTTGAATTCTCAGAGTATAAGAAACTGCATGCAGATTTTCTCATTACTTTGGCTGGAAAATAGAGAATGTTTTTTGAAAGGACAAAGAGTTGATGCAGAGATTTTGATTAGAAGTTCAGGCCAGAGAAGATGGAGTTTATATTAAGGTGTTGATGTTGGAGAAGAGAGGAGAGGACACATTTAACAGATATTTTGGTGGTTGCATTGGCAAGATTTTGTGCCACTAGTGATGGGAGTTGAAAATAGAGAGGAACCAAGGATGACCTCAGGTTACTGGCTTGTGAAACTGGGTAGACTTCAGTATTATTCATGGATTGAGGGAGCACTGGAAGAAGAGGAGTTTGTGGGGAATGGGGATTATGATGTTGAGTTTGAGATGGATGACAGATGTATAAGTGGAAATTCCACACAAAAGGTGAGAGACACCAGCTCAAGCCCAAGGGGACATACCTCAGAGTATGAACACTCAAATTGGATGCACATATTCAAACATCTTTGGACCACACACGATGATAGATGTCATGGAAATTAGTGGACTTACCTGAGCAGAGAGTATAGAGTGATGTGACATGGTGGCCTAGGATAAAGGCCCAAGGAATGGCATCAATTTTTTTTTTGTCAGATAAGGAACACAGAGCTAGAAAAGGTAGATTGATAAAGAATGATAGCAGATAGAGGAGGATAAGAAGAGTGAAATCACAAATCAAAGGAATGAGAATTTTTAAAAGGCAGGAGTTGCCAGCTGTAATAAGCTGCTGGGAAGTCGGGCATGCAAAATCCTGGAAAGAAGTGTATTGGCTTATTTGAAATGGATGGTCTTTGTTGATATGTATGAAGTCAGTTCACTAGATGTTATGTTATAAAAATGATTTGGAGATTATTGGGTTAAGTGGGAGGTGAAAATAAAGAATAGCAAGTGTAGATGATTTACCCAAAATTTGTGTGAGGGAAAAAAGAGAAGATAGAAGCTCAAAGAGAAGGTGGAATAAGGAAGCGAAGGTTTTTTGTTTGATTTTTATGAAGAAGGAAGCTTAATCTTATACACATTTTTAAACCTCTTAAACATTATGATTAGTGTATGCTTCCACCATCCTTATGAAAATGCTTCTCTCACTTAGGGTTGACTAGACAAGCACATTGCCATTTATAGTAGAATTTAAACTCTGCTTGGGTAGGGATTTTATATACCCAATGTCGAGGGCAGGGCTTGGCACATAGTAGATGCCCAATAAATACCTGTGGAACGAATGAGTGAATGAGTAATATATGAGGTGGGACCCCCCCCCCAAAATGGAGCTGTCTATGGAGGGCAGGCCCCTTGTAGTACAGGTTTCCCCACTAGGTAATTGTTCTAGGAACCTGTCGATGTCAGTGTACAGGCTAAAGTTTTTGTGAGAGGCTGTGTTCAGCATCAGTGAATTTCTGGGGGGAGATTCTTTCAACATGTTTGCCCATTTCATGATGGGGGATTTATGAGCACACCTGCCCACACTGTGCTGAGTGTTCAGCAGTTTTTGACCAAAAAGGCATGACCCCCATGCCCCACCCTCCCTATTCACCCGGTCTTGCCCCAATCAACTTTTTTTTGTTTCCCCAGATGAAAAAAGTCCTCAAAGGAAAACCTTTTACCGATGTGAAAGAAGTGAAACAAAAAATGGGAGAAGCACTAAAAGGCATCAAAATTGACGAGTTCAAAAACTGTTTTGAACTGTTTTGCTGAGTTCAAAAAGCATCTTGATAGGTGTATTAATCAAACAGAGAGTACTTTGAATGTGACTGAAGTTTAAACACGTAAGAATAAATAACAAATTTTTATAAATGAATTCTAGTTATTTGGGGTCACCTCTCACCTCATATCTTTGTTAATTTGAGGCATATAAATGATATCTTGTTATAACTTTAGTGTGCAAATCTGTGTTAACTGGTAATTTTATGCATAGAGATTCCCATTAAACTGAAGTCCCCAATGGCAAGAACTATGATTTATTAATCCAAGATACCCATCAACTTGGGTAGAGTTTAGTACTTAATAGCCTCTCAAACATAGCTGTGCCAGAGAACCAACTTTTGCCTAAATGTGGGAGGAAGTAGGAGTGTTCTAACAACAACTGAGAGTCCAAGGGAAATTGGACAGAGAGTTTGCTTTCAGCTCTTCATTAAGCTCTTACTTAAATGAAGAGCAAATATTTTTGCATTTTAAAATAATCATAGATGGAGATTAAATCTGGTGGTCTTCATTTGACTTTGGCCATTTCATTATTTGAATTGTGAGATGTTTCCAGTACTATAAAATTCCTACTTGAACTGATGCATTTCTACATAATGGTCTCAACATAACTAGCCTTAAAATGTTGTCCTCCAAGAAGTTTATAAAACAAAGGAAGAGAGTAACAATGCTAAGAATATAAAAAATAGGGGCTTCTGGGCAAGATGGTGACAGAACAAGTCAGACTGTGAGAGTCTCCACAAAAACGAGTGTCCATAAAGACTCTCTGTGTGAGTAGGTGTGTGCTGGTGTGCCAGTGGGTGAGTGAAAGTCCATCTGAGGGGAGACTCGGGTTCTTGCACCTGGAGCTCTCCTCCAGAGGTGACTGCAACCCACCACCGCCCTGAGATTGGAGACCTTGGCATGCAGTATCATCTGCTGTTCTCAGGGTTCTCTTGAGAGGAGGCAACAGAGAACTGCCACACCTCACCACCTGGCACAGGGCCCGTGCCATCACCTGAAGTAGCAGACTGGGCACAAGCAGGAAGATCCATGCAGAAGGCAGGTCATGGAAATCTGGAATAATGTTCCAACACTGTTGACAAGACTTCAGTGGGTGCCATCTTCTTAGTCCTGGGGACTGGGCAGAGACTTGCATTTCTCCACCCAGCCTCCATCTTGGGACCCAGAAGCTATCTTCTCATCAGACTCAAATAGACAGACTCCCCTCCCCCATGCTGGAACAGACACATCAGATCTGAGTGGGAATTTGACAGCAGCAGCAAGTAGGGTGAGTTTGAATGTGATCCTTCCTCCTCCACAGTAGTCTGTGGGGCATCTGACCCACACTGAGAGCAGCCTTATCAGTCTGCACTGAGAGTGGAGGGGAGGACCTGGAGACCAGATTTGCCCCCTAAGGCAGAGGCCTGAAAGGAACTTGGAGTCACAGACACAGCCAGAGAGCAAGTTATTTTTTATTTTCTTGTTTGTTTTTTGTTTTTGTTTTAGCTTTTTTTCTTCTCCCTTTCATTCTGTTTTTATTTATTAAGTTTTTGTACTTGCTTTGTTTCTGTTATTTTAATTTTTTTTTTTGTTTTAGATTTTCTGTTTATATATGGGTATTTTTGAGGGAAAGTACACCAACAGGGGTGTTTTTGTTTGTATGATTGTCTGTATGTTTTGTCTTTTTTGTTTTTTCTGTGTTTGTCTCTCTGTTTATTTGTTAGTGGGTATGCCTGTCTATTTTCTCTCTTCTTCCTCTCTCTCTCCACCTCCCTTTTGTCTTCCTCTTTCCTTTTACCATACTTTTCCCTTATCTCATTTTGCTTTCAGGGGACAAACAGAGACCCCCATTATGTGGACAAATTGTAAAGCAGTGGGAAGTCGGTCCGAGGGGGCCTACACATATGTCAGTGGATACTGGGATCTGCAGATAGCTTCTGAATCACAGCTCCCTCCTCAAGTAAATCTCAAAACTGCAAAAAGCACAGGCTTCCACCCCTGTTCAGCTTCAGAATTGAACAAAACCAGAGGATCTATATAAGGAAGAATAGGAAATTGAGCAAACAGAAATAAAAGCTATCCCCCTATCATTGAACATCAGAATCAAAGACTATGTCATAAGAAAACTACCTACACAAAACAAAACAAAACCCTGGACTACGTGACTTTCTAGCAGAATTCTACAAAACATACAAGGAGGAGCTGATACCAATTTTACTGAAAGTATTCTAGGCAATCAAGAAAGATGGAACTCTCCCCAAATCATTTTATGAAGCTAACATCATATGGATATCCAAACCAGGTAAAGATACAACAAAGAAAGGTAACTAAAGGCCAATATCCTTGATGAACATAGATGTGAATATTCTTAACAAGATTCTAGCACACCAGATCCAACAACACATCTCAAAAATCATCTACCATGACCAAGTAGGCTTAATCCCTAGGATGCAGGACTGGTTCAACATCCTAAAGACCATAAATGTAATTAAATACATCAACAGATGTAAAGGCAAAAACCACATAATTATATCATTAGACATGGAAAAAGCTTTTGATAAAATCCAGCACCCCTTCTTGATAAAAACCCTCGAACATCTAGGCATGGATGGAACATACTTCAAAATAGTAAGAGTCACGAGAAACCCACAGCTAACATACTGCTAAACAGACAGAAATTGGAACCATTTCCCCTGAAAACCAGAACAAGACAAGGATGCCCACTTTACCCCTCCTATTCAACATAGTATTGGAAATCCTAGCTAGAGCAATCAGACAAGAGAAGGAAATTAGGTATATCCAAATAGGAAAAGAAAAAGTTAAGTTATCCCTTTTTCCAGATGACACGATTCTATACCTTGAAAACCCAAGAGAATCTGTCAAAAACCCCATTGCACTGATAGAGGACTTTGGCAGTCTCAGGATATAAAATAAATGTGCAAAAATCAGTCACATTTCTATACAACAGCAACAAACAAACATAAACCCAATTAAAAAGCACAGTCCCATTCATAATTGCCACACACACACACACACACACACACACACAACACACACACACACACACACAGTATCTTGGCATCTTCCTAACCAGAGAAGTGAAAGACCTTACAATGCAAACTACAAAACAATGCTCAAAGATGACACAAACAAATGGAAAAATATTCCATGCTCATGGACTGGAAGAATCAACATTGTTAAGATGTCCATCCTACCCAAGGCACTCTACAGATTTAATGCAATACCCATTAAATTACCAGCAGCATTCTTCTCAGACCTGGAAATGACAATACAGGAATTCATATGGAAACATAAATGACCACAAATAGCCAAAACAATCCTCAGCACAGGAGGCATCACACTTCCAGACTTTAAGCTTTATTATAAAGCTACAATAATCAAAACAGCCTGGTATTGGTACAAGAATAGGCATATAGACCAATGGAACAGGATAGAGATTGCAGAAGGAAAACCTCAATTTCTCAACCAACTCATCTCTGACAAAGACTCCACCATCAACCACTGGAGAGAGAAGAACCTATTCAGTAAATGGTACTGGGAAAACTGGCTCACCACATGTGAAGATTAAACCAAGACACTTGCCTTTCATCATACACAAAAATCAACTCTAAATGAATCAATATCTAAACATAAAACTTCAAACTATAAGAAAGTTGGAAAATTCAGGAGCTACCCTTATGGAAATTGGAACTGGCAACCAATTCTGATCCAAACCCCAACTGTCCATGCCATAAGGGCTAAGATAGACAACTGGGACCTCATCAAAATGATAAGCTTCTGTAAAGCCAAAGAAACCATTGAGAGAGTCCACGGCCTGGGAAAAAATATTTGCCAGCTCTATATTTAAAAAGACCTAACATCTAGGATCTCAAACAAGCTCAAAAGAAAAAACAAACAGCCCCATTACAAAGCGGGTAAAAGATATGAATAGATACTTCTCAAAAGAAGCCATATGAGCAGCCAACAGATACATGAAAAAATGCTCAGCCTCACTAGTCACCAGAGACATGCAAATTAAAATCACACTGAGACACCACCTAACTCCAGTCAGGATGGCCATCATCAATTACTCAAAAAACAACAAATGCTGGAGAGGATGCGGGGGGCGGGGGGGAAGGAACACTGCTACATTGTTGTTGGGAATGTAAACTAGGACAACCTCTGTGGAAAACAGTATGACAATTCCTAAAAGATCTAAAATTCAACCTCCCATATGACCCTGCAATCTCCCTACTGGGAATATACCCAGAGGAGCTCAAATCACTATGAAAAAGATACCTGCACATGCATGTTTATTGCAGCATTATTCACAATAGCAAAAACATGGAATCAATCGTGCTGTCCATCGAAAGAGGACTGGATTTAAAAAAGTCTTACATATACATGATGGAATATTATGCAGCCAAAAAGAAGGACAAAATTATGAACTTCGCAGCAACTTGGATGGAATAGAGGCTGTAATGCTGAATGATCTATTACAGAAACAAAGAACCGAGTATCACATGTTCTCACTCATAAGCGGACCTTGAATAACTATCATAACACTATGAGAAAGTAATTGGTAGTAGTAGGAAACTGCCAGGGGAGGGCGGGGGCAGGATTGGCAGTAATGGGAAACTGCCAGGGGAGGGAGGTGCACACCTTATCAACAAGGATACCTGCATAATGAAGATTTGTATGCCTAACCTTGAATTGCATTCCACATATATTTAATTTTAATATGTTGGGTACAATTCAGGGTTAGGTATACAAATGTTGAGAGGCCAAGGCGAGAGGTTTGCCCGAGTCTGGGAATTTGAGACCAACCTGGGCAACTTGGTGAGACCTCATCTCTACAATAAATCACAAAAACTTTCTGAGTGTGGTGGCGTATGTCTGTAGTTCCAACTACTTGGAAGGCTGAGGTGGAAGGAACACCTAAGCCCAGCAGGTAGAGGCTACGGTAGCCATGAGTGTGCCACTGCACTCTGGCCTGGGTGACAAGAGTGAGACTCCAGCTCAATATATAAATATATATATACATATACATATATATGTATATATATATATAAAATAGTCACTGAGAATTGGTGTCATATAATAAAGAGCTATCTCAGTAAGGAAAGGGGTAAAGTTCCATGTGATTTATAAAATAACTGAGCCAGTAATATTACTCATGTTGATAAACTACTGTCCTGGCTGCATTTCTCAGATTAACAAAAATCGAGCTGCAAACCATTAAAGAGATATAAATAAAATTTCCAGCAAAAAACCTAGGACTATTTCTTACTTGTTTGTTTTAGGGGCACTCAATTTACGATGCAGGACCTATCATTTCAGGAGGGAAACATTGCTTTAGAAAAGAAAGATACCCAATTATTTTGGGCTAAATGGCTAAGTCTTTAAATCAATAAATTTTGCTTGATAAAAAAATGTATAGCCTAGGCAAAATATTATTTAGCATCTGTCTTCCTTTTCTCTTTTACAAAAAAGATTTACTCTTATTGTTCATTTATGGCTCAATGCAAAATGAACAATTTGTTTGCAGTCCCACCACCTAAATTTTAAGAACAATCTACTCTTTCCACACATATAATCACAAGCCCGGCCTGTAATTGAAACATTTACTTATGTATAGCTTATTTTTGTTATACGTTTACCCGTGGCTGGACCTCTGTAGGTAAAGTGAAGCAGATTTTTGCAAATTTAATTAATGGTGGTAAGATTGATATACTCAGGCTGAAACTCTTCATATTTCTACTTTTTATTAACTCTTTGTCACACCCCATTCACCATGCTTCAGGAAAGTTATTAAAAATTCATTCTTCACAACTTATAAAGTGGGAGCTGATTGGGGGTATGAATTGATTAAAATTTAGTTACACATCATCCATTTAATTATAGTTTCTCAGTTTGGGAGGAGAATATAATAACTATCTTGTTAATTTCAAAGATTATTGAACTGTTCCTGCAGCAAAATGTCTAGACTAGGTTTGGATACCTCCAGTAACAGAGATCTCATTACCTCATGGGAAAGCCCATTCCAGCTCTAGACAGGTCTGACTATATGAAAATGTCTCCTCACAATGACTCAAAATCACTTGTCTTAAGCTTACATTCTGTGATTGCCATTCCAACTGTTGAGACTATACCAAACTTCCTCTTCCATATGACAAGCAGTTATATACCTAATGACACATAACCAAATTCACCAAAGTATTTTCTTCTCTGGATGAGCATCTACTACATCTTAAGTTATTTCTCAATTGACTTGATTTTAAGATGCTTCGATATCCTGGTCATGTATCAATATTTTTCTTAAAATGTCAATTCTGCAACAGAATGTATTATTCCAGCTGTGGC
The DNA here is from genome assembly GCA_027257055.1 of Cephalopachus bancanus. NCBI lineage: Eukaryota > Metazoa > Chordata > Mammalia > Primates > Tarsiidae > Cephalopachus > Cephalopachus bancanus. The sequence goes on from JAPVLO010000076.1 coordinate 7,155,495, forward strand.
CTAACACAGAGGAGAGTTATTCTGTTACCTGTCATGTTTCAGGTATTCTGTTAATTTGGCCTAAGATTGCATTTACCTCTAATAATCTCATCAGTTTATTGACTGTATTGACAACGTTGTCACATAACTTTTGTCATTGCTGAGCCATGTCTCTATCATTCTGTACCTATTTAGTTTGTTGGTTGTGATGATAGAAACTTACATTTAACATTATTTAATTTTAGTTTACAGGATCCCAGTCATTTCTGCGTTCTTTTAATAGACACTTTGCTCTTTTACTCTCATTTAGTCTACTTATCTCTGTCAGTTCTCTGTCACCTGTAGGTTTGATACATAGAACTATATTTCTTCATTCAGTTCATTGATTGATATATTAAACCTCAGCATGCCCTCTTGGTGGGCATCATTTCATAAATCAGTTTCTTTGGATAAGGTCATTCAACCAATTTCAAACCTGTAAATATCGCATCATAGTTAACAACATGAGTTGAAAGAGATCCTAGACATGATTCCAAAATCTACTTTATAATATACAATGTATAATATTTTAACTACCCTTGATGAATTATGCAGCACTCTATGTTATGGTTTTCTTGCCTTTCTTTTTTTACTTTTTAAAATTATTTTTATTTTTGTATGTTAAAGATGTGAGGTACAATTCAGGGTTAGGAACACAAATGGTCATTGTGTAGGTAAAGTTTGGACCTCACTTTGGTCCCCACTTCACAAAGGCAATAATACTTCTACTTCGCAGTCTTGGATACAATTTGAATTGGATAGTGTGTTACGCTTAGTATAATACTTGGCACATAATAAGTAGTCAATTAGTACTGGCTATTTTCATCATTGTGTTATTTTGGGAAATACTAGCTGTAATGGCAAACAACTCAAAGATTGCAGTGCTATATAGCAGTCCAATATGGGTTGTTCTGGTTGGCAGATGGCCTTCTTCCATGTTGTGATTCAGGGACCAAGGGTCTTTTAGTTTGGTAGTTCAATTATCCCTTAGAGTCTCAGTGACTTCTTCATCTAGGAATAAAAAAATAAAAAAGAAGACAAAGAAGGTAGATCCACTGTATAACTACCATCATCATCAACTAAAAGTGAAATAAATTACTTCAACTCACATTCCACTGGGAGGACTCATCACACAGCCTTCCTAAACTTCAAGGAGGGCACAAAAATTGTGGCCCCTGAATGGGCAGCCACTTCCCAACTTCCAGGGTTAACTTAATACTTGGCAAATGGAGCGCACATTTGTGGTGGACAATTTACCATCTCTGCCACATCTCTGGACAGTCACCATCATCATCATCATCATCAATATTTCCTCATTAAACCACATGTAGTTCATGTTCTATCTTTCCAGTAATATTTTGTAAGCAACTATGCAAAAGAACTATCTAACATTACATTATGTCCTCTCTACATACTTTGAGGTTTGGAGGAATCATAAAATTATTTCAAAATCCTAGAGGAAAAGTTAGATATATCATCCAGACAACATGCCTAGAGTTGTCCTGAATTTTGGCAGAGGATGCTGATACCCCATAGTCTGGTTGTACTGACTGGCAAAAGCATGACAACTTGGTCAATGGCACCTCCATCTTATATATAGAAAGAACTTTATTTGATATACAGCTAAACAAAACCCTTTTAATCCAAATCGTTAATTTAAAATAATTTTCTAGATTTATTAGTTACTTTCTCTATCTTAGTACATACCTGTACTTGATATTTTTCATATTTTAGGGTAGTAAAATACTCCCATGAATATCATCATAAGCCTTTATAATCATCAATTGTTTTGTTTTACACACACACACACACACACACACACACACGTCACACATAAGCATATATACACAAACATAAGTATATATGTAAAATTATATAGGATTTAGAAAGTTCAGGAATGTATATAGAAAAATACAAAAAAAAATTTCCCAATAATCCCAGCTAGAAATAATTATAGTTAACATTCTAGTGTGTTCCTGAAATTTTTTGCGTTCGTATGGAAGCATTATTATTAATGGCTATATTTGGGAAATATATGTGTCATTGTTTCTGTAGAAACGATGTTATTAGATGCATGTCAATATAATTGTTTTTGCATATGCTAGAGTATACTGTAATCTTAGTAAGCTCATTTCTTTTTTAGTTTTGGTTACAGAACTTATTTATTTTTCAGAGTTGTTTATTGAGGGCACTTACATTTTTAGGTGACATGAAGCTAGGCATGATTAATTATAAAGTATGAATTACAATGTACTTTATTGATTAATTGATTGATTGACTTGGAATCTCACTCCATCGCTCAGGCTGGAGTGCAGAGGTGTGCTCATAGCTACCAAGCCTCGACCTGCTGGGTTCAGGTGATCCTTCCACCTCAGTCTTCCAAGTAGTTGGAACTACAGACACACACCACCACACCTGACTAGTTTTCATGATTTATTGTAGCGATGAGGTCTCACCAAGTTGCCCAGGCTGGTCTCAAACCCCTGGGCTCAAGCAATCCTCTTGCCTTGGCCTCCCAAAGTACAGGGATTAAAGGCTGAGCCACTTCACTCAGCCTATTACAGTGTACTTTAGCTACACTAAAGTTATATGCTCAACATGTTTTTTCCTAGTTCCTGCAACATTATCACTATATTGTTTAGGTATAAACACTGACTGAACAATCTTAGGGGGTGCTGTGCTATGGCCTTTATTAAGGGGACAGGGAGGACTAATTTTAGAGTAAGTTCTTCAGGTCTAGAGCACACATGGAATGGTTTGTGCACATGAAAAATTGATTTAAAAATAGGATTAAAGGCTAAGCTGGATAAGGAATAAGATCACAAAGGATGAACATGCAACTGAGTAGTGTATTGTGCTAAAAGAAGAGACAGGAAAGGGGGCAGGCTCGTTTGTCTGGCCTGGGTGTTGGCACATAAGGAAGTGAGAGAGCTGATGGCTAGTGGCTGCATTTGACAGAATCCACTCTTTCCCACATATTCATTGATTAGCTACTTCCTTCCCACTCAGCAAGACTTTCCCAAGTCCAAGGCCTGAAACAGACATCCCTACAGTAGACAGAATTCTAAAGATATTCCCCCCCACCTCCAGATGTCTGTCCCTGGCAATTTAGTGAAGCACCAATCTAGGTACTGCTAGGAAGATACTTTGCAGATGGAATTAAGGTTACTAATCAGCTGACCTTAAAATAGGGAAATTAGCCTGGATTATCTGGATGGGCCCCATGTGATCACGTGAGCCCATAAAAGCAATAGAATAAGGCAGAAGAGTCAGGGAGAGGGAGGAGGAGAGATGAGGCAGAAGGGGATCTCGGGAAGGTTCACAGCAGGAAAGGACTTGGCCCACCATTACCTGCCTTCAAGGAGTAGGAAAGGGACCAAGCAAGTAGCTCTAGACACTAAGAATAACCCCAGCCTACAACCTACAAGGAAATGGGGACCTCAGTCCCACAACTGCATGGAACTGAATTCTGCCAACAACCAGAATGAGCTTGGAAGCAGATCCTTTCCTAGAGCCTCCAGAAAAGAGGACAATTCTGCTTATACCTGTTTCACCTTGTGAAACCTGCAGCAGAAAACAAGGAAAGCCACACTGTCCCTCATTTTCTGCTACACAACTGTGAGCTAGTAAATGAATATTGTTTCAAGGCAGTCAATTTTTTGTAAATTTGTTCCAGGAACAATAGAAAACCAAAACAATCTCAAACATATTTAAGTATAACTTTCTATGCCAAGTAACTCTTATTTTTGCTTGCATGCCTCCCTCTGCCTAAAACATGCTTTTCCTTGTTCCTTAAGATAGCCTCTACTTGTTCTTCGAAATAACTGCCACCTTTCAGGAAGATTTCCTTGATATGGTTCAGTGTAATTTAGATGTTCATGCTCTGCACTGCAATACTAACCTATGTATCCCTCTATCTTTGTGCTTATATATGGAAATTATTGATTTACTTGTCTGTATTCCTTCTCAGTCTTAAGTGCCTTTTGTTAAGAGTTGATATTTTGTCTAACTTTGCCTCTTCAGTGACTATTATAATACCTGGCATTGGTAGTCATGCAAAACATGATTTCTGAAACAGTGATTGAAGGAATAATGATTTTGCAGGCTAAGATCAGTGAGCTGAAGCAAAGTATTCAATCACAGAAATTGGATAAGGATTATTTTTTTGCCTGTTTATAGAAAAAATAGAGTGATAAAAAATTCCCAATATCGAGCTTTATTCTGTAAATTATATCTCAGATTTGTGCCACCTGCTATTGCTTATCTTCTAGGAAGAGCTAGTCTATAAAAGCAGAAGAGACAGACAAGTTATTAACACAGCAAAATAAAGCAAGAAACCTCTGGAAAATGCATTAGTGCTAAAAAAAAAAATTTTAAAGCGCTTTTTCATGAACTCATGTTTATGGTTGTGAATGTATGTCATATATATCTAATTTAGTCATGTTTTACTAGTTGATAAAATTATTTCTAGCTAACATGATACAAATATCTTAGTATCTCATCACATGCCATAAATAACACTGATTTACTGATGCTTTATTCTCTGAATCAGGTAGATAGTTTCTGCTCTGCAAAATCATGGATTTGTGGTCAAAAATAACCTTACCAGTTTAAGGTTAGAGATAAAGAAGTTTTTATAGTCCTCCTGCTTAGTCTCAGCTTACCTAAAATAAAAAGAAACACATATAGAAATAAATAAAATATATACATAGGTTCCTACTTTCTTACAATGTAGTGCCTTTTCTCACATGCCACCTACCACCCATTCTAACACAAAGCAGTACTTTTAAAACAGACCATCAGAATGTCCTGCAGCAATCTGAGACAGAAAGTAATACATTCCCAATAGGAATTCCTAAGGGCATTTCAGCAGGCAGAATGCAGAATGATCAGCAAATGATTTGGCTAGAACCTCCACTTTTGTGAAAAAGGCCTTTGAGAGTCCTGATAATGAGGTGTGGTTAGGATTTTAAAATCAGCTGTTATTGAAGATATGAGGGAAGCCCTTTCAGAACCAACACTGACAACTGAGTAAAGGAACCCCTGTTGACTTGCCTTCCCAGCAAGCCTCAATCTTAGTAATCAGAACATTGTTGCCCCTAGAGACTTAGAGTTGGCAAACCAAGTAAGGTTAGTCTAGAGAGAGCAGTAACCTTCATTCTACAACTTGCTTTCTAATTGATAGCCAACTTTGAAAATTCTCCCTGAGCTGTTAAATGCATGGGAAAGATGCAGAGAGTGAGGCATGCATGTGTGAATTACTGCCAAGCTTTCCATTTGTGGTGTCACACTTAACCAGTTTTCTTGTGGAAATGGGTAGGTGAAGATGAAAATGATTTACTCCCACAATAGCCTATTTTTGTAGGAAGCATATGTTTTAAAAATCTAGTAATATTCAGCTCTGCTCAGTTTCACACAATTTTCAGTTGCCACGTTGTATATATCCTAGAAGACTGATTTTATTGTGCCTAATAGAAAGACTACCTTAGCATTCTTCGCTTTATAATGACCCTGTGGAAGAAAACAAAAAGGAACAAAAGTTATGAATTTATTTTTAAAAAAACGTTTTAGGCAATAATGGCACTATAAAAGCAAAATGAATTTCATCTCCACTCTCCCAAAGCATTGTGACCGTGCGTTAACATTTCCATTCAAGAGAGGACTATTTGGTAGTGGTTCCCTTACGGACTGAAGCAGCTACCCTATCTTTAAGCAGTCCTAACTTGCTCCTGGGGGTGATTTGAACAATGGGAGAACCTTGGGGTATGTATAATAAAATCCTATACGAAACCAGCAGTAATTTTATATTTAGGCATCCTTATTTAATTCTCAAGGCAGACAGGTTTTCTAGTACATATTAGTCTCTTGCACAGATGGACTCTCACTAGGAAGGCTTCTCAAAACTACTTAATGTATATGTGCTTTTTAATTGTAGCCAGACTTCTATTTGCATATTTATTTTTCCAAATCAGTCTAATCCAGATGGACAGTGTAAATAGGAAAAATAATCAAGACCATCATGATATTTAATATTTTTATCTATTGCTTTGAGCTATATGCTTGGCAAAACAAAATTCTTACTTTTATATTTTTTATAAGTATTTTATATCGATTCCCTAAAAGAGCAGTTCTGACTTTGTGTAGTTCACCATATTATGCCCTTTAGAACGAATGCTGCAAGGCTGATATTCACTTGTTAATTTAGTCATTTGTCAACTATTTGAAACTTCCTGGAGCGCAACTGCCATATATTCTCAGTGCTTGGTACTCGGCGATGTTTTTGAACTATTACTATGTGCTAAGGAAAGCGTAGGGAAATTCAGATAGAATAAGACAGGATCTCTAATCTGGAGGGACTCTTAGTCCAGTGGAGACAACAGGTCTGTTACATTTATACTGAATCTTGAGTCATAAATAGAATTAAATCAAATAAAATTGAATTTTTCAGGCAAAACACTATGTCCTAATGTTTTAGGATTAATCACCTGCTGAAATAACCCCTTTTGATCATCAATCTTTGCTTTTTTAGATGGCTGCTTCAGGTAAGGGGTATCAAATATTGAGCAGAGAGATTTCTGTAATATCCTTCATGACTCACATGGAACACTCGCCAGTGATTCGCTTACCATTGATCTATCTATCCACTACCTCCAAGGAAGAATCGATACAGCTGACTTTCTATTTCAAGAAACGGTTGATGAAATTAAATCTTTTTTTCAGGTGGCTCTAAGAATGAATTAAGAATGAATGGATGAATTAAGAGGATCCAACCTGGTATTTGGAAGGGGAAGATGTACATAGAGCCATGTGTACATAAGGCATATTTGAAAGGGAGCTATAAAATACTGTAAAATCATTGGAAACACCTTAATGAGGAGGAAAGCATAAACACAAGCCTTCAATATCACATTAAATTTTTCCAACCAATGTGAACTACTAACATCTCTATATCTGTATTTGTCTGTTGCTGATTTGGGTTACTCTTTTGGGCCTGGAATTCTATTTTCTCTTTCAAAGACTTTGGTCATCTTCCATTTGAACATCTGATAAGTGACTTTGGCTTTTCTTTTCTGCTTGCCCTTTGCTGCCAATCCTGATTCATTTTTCCTTATTGTTTTCCTGGTACTGGTTTCAGTCTTGTTACATCTTATTACTTAACTGTTCAAGGGTCCCATAAAAGGATCTGAGAATATTGAGAGACTAAAGGGTTTCTAGAGCAAGTCAGTCCTAACTGTGCCATTCCTGGGGACCAAGGGGCCAAAGAGCTCCTCATAAGGTATGGTTATTCTTGACTTATCAGAAGTCACTGGATGAATAGAAGGGACTAATGAACTTTAGTAACAAGCTTTCTTGCTCCTGCTGCCCTGTGTTTTGTAGCATTTTCCATCTCTGCTGTCCATTTTGCCCAAACATCATCTTCTCAATGAATCCTACCCTTAACACCCTGAGTACAATAGCAACCATCTCCTTCCTCTGCTTCCATCAGAACTCCCATCTGTCTTACCAGGCTCAATTTTTTTCCCCCATGTCACTTATTGCCTTGTAACAAACTATGTAACTTATTTACTATGTTTATTGCTTTTGTTTCTCTCATTAGAATGTGAACTTTGTCATTTTTTGTTTATTTTCATTGAATTAGAAAAAAAAATCAAGAAAAGTGCTTACATAAGGAATTTTTGTTTACTGATGCATAATAGATATATGTGTGATAATTTTATGTACTCAAATAATGTGTAGAGATCAAATCAGAGTAATTGTGATATCCATTACCTTAAATAAATCACTTTTCTTTATGCTAGGGATATTTGAATTATTTTATTCTAGCTAGTTTGAAATGTACACTATTTTATTGTTAACTATAGTCACCCTACTGATCCATCAAATACTAGGTCTTATTTCTTCTATTTAACTGTATATGTAATTCTTAATAAATGTTTATTGGATAAAAAAATGAATGACTTCCATGCCCACTTCATTGTCATAATTAGGAACAGACTTATTTTGCATTCTTAATACCTATTTCAAATGCATATTTGCTAGGACTCTTTCAATCAAGTGTTATGGCAGAAAATGGCATTTCTCTGTTCCATATGAAAGGATTAGCTATCACAGTGAAAAAATGCATAAAAAGATGTGAAAATAACTTTGATAAGATAGAGATGCTAAAAGAATGTTAGATTTGCTTCTGTACAATAGTATACTCTGGGAAATAAGTGTTTACCTTAGACTCATATTATCATGAGTATGAATTTTATTAACTTGCTTGTCATGTACAAAAGAAGACGATAGTATGCTACACCTGAAAGAAAAAATAAAATATTACCTGACAACTCCTCCAGAACAAAAAGATCTTCTGTGTAAAAGGGGGGGAAATGTGCAGAAACCTTAAATAGGCAAACAAAACCAGTAATATTTTGCTATTCTTCAACACTTAAGGAAAGAACTCAGAAGCCCTGTAAAAATCAATGTGTTTGCATTACTAAACAAACAACATAGTAGTGATTTTGGAAAAAAAGATTTTCTAGATATCTTAAAGTATTCCTTCTGAATTTTCAGAAATGACGTACACAATAAGATGACTGAAATTTGTATGAAATTCTGAAGCTACCTGTTTTTATGTGAATAGCAACCAAGCATGATTTTTTGACAAGTGTCACAGGCCTATGCCAAAGTTGTTTAAAATGCTCAATTAAGTGAGCAGAAATAAAAAATAAGACCTGCTATAGACCAAGTCACAGTGTGGGTTCAGACTGTAGAAATTTCCATCCAGGGAATGTAATAATTAAAATGACCACTCAGAATAAGTAGTTTAATAAAATGCATAACCCATTTTCATGAGAGCCTAATACTTTTTAACAGCATCCAAAATGCTAAGGTTTAGGAAAAAACAACTTTGGCTTCGGAAAGTGCTTACATTTACATTAACTATTCTTATTTGTTGAATTTCTTTTACTATTATTCCATATAGACATGAAACAAAAATATATTTTAGTATGTTGTTTCTTCAAACTGTGATTCTCAGTGAAAGGTGTATAGCAAATCATTTGTAGAACTTTGGACCTGGGTTCTACTTCTAGGTAAACAGGATCTGAATGCCCTAGGGTGAGGCTTAGCCACTGTGTGATAGGAAAGTTGCCAGAGTTTCTGATGTCTGTTGGTGCTTTCTAGTTACCACAGAAAGAGAACCCACTTAGCTTTATATCTAGATAAATGGGATATGTGGACTGCAGATGATCAAACACTCCCGAGGCTTAAAACTTTTTGAATTTACAATCCTGAAATCTTGAAATCTTGGAAAGGAAAGAAAAAAAAAAAACCACTTCATAAAACCTGCCTTGCCCTCATCCAGTTTTTGGTGACACCAGATCTGCACTGATATGAGACTCTTCATGCTTTTTATTTATCCCGTCAAGTATGAAGAGTTGTGTGTTCTGTCACGGAAACATGAATGTGTTTTATTATGGATGTGTTATCTGATAAACCCTGTGTTTACTATATATACTATATATATGTTACTGTGCACATAAAATTGTATATATACTATTTCCCTTTTTAAAATCTGAAAAATTCTAAGTCTTAAAATGTATCTGGCCCCAATCAGTTTTGGATAAGCGATGGTAGAGTTGCAGTAATGACTTCAGTTGACATTTTGTTCTGTCCTACTCAAATGATTTGAGCATTGAATCTAAACTCTTGAGGGCAGAGACTCTGAATGCTCTTCTTGTAAAATACTAACCTTACATATTGGATCCCTTAATATAGTATTTCATCCTGGTCTCACAACAATCATGTCAAAAAGTCAGGACTCACCATTCCCATTATAAGGAGGAGTCAATGAGCTTTATGGAGGGATACAGAGTTGGTAATCCATGAGTATTTAGTATATTGAACATTGCTTTAAACTGAGTTGAATTAGCAAGTTAATCATTTTTTTCTGTAAATAATACATTAGTGTTTCATGGTCAAAAAGCTTTAGAAAGGAAACTGTTTAATAAACATTTTGTAGAGTATATAAACCTTTTCCAAGTTTCATGAGCAAATGTAACAAGTTCAAGGAATACAATTTTTATCAATGTATTTATGTTCAGAGTCAGCTTTAAGCATTAAGGTCAATGTATAGGGAAGGATTGATGCTATATTTGGATGCTGGAATTTTTAAAAAACAATTTTTCATATTCAATACAGAAATCACACTCATTTTTATAAGTCTACGTCTAGTAACACATACTCATAGAGTAATATACCAGTAATGTAGGAAGTGGGTTTGAGATAAAGGATGCAGGGAAGTCACGTTACCCTCATTCCTTTTCCAGCAGTGAGATCTTACAGCACCCAGGGTCCACTGCACCTGAGGCCACCTGCTTCCTGCTCTAACTGCACTGTCTTTCAGCACCTACTCAATGTTCATTGCTTTTAGTCTTTGCACAAGGGAATTGCCATCTTCCAAATGACTGTAGTGCTAAACTGCTCTGTGCAAATCATAAAACTTCTTAGTGTCTGTGTCACCATTTGTGATCTGAAGACTGTCAAACTGGTGTGATGATGGATGTTTTTCAGTACAAATGAATGAACTTATATCCAAGAGAGCTTTGAAATTATTGTATATTCAATGCAGGGGGAGTATTGGTTGAATGCACTGAATGAATAAGATAGGTTTTTATGAACAAAACTTCTGAAGATAGAGAATATTAGTTTGAAAATAAATGATTACTTTATTAAACATTGTTAATACTAATGAAGTGGATTCACACATTGGTTAAGAACTTGGATTTTCAAGTCGGTGATGGCTGCATTTAATCTGCATCCTGGCTCTGCTCCACTGTGACCTTGAACCAACTACCAAGCCTCTCCAAGCTGCATACTTACATGTTTTTGTTTTATAAAACTGGGACCATAATAGTGCCTAGATCATGGAGAAAATGTTAATTGGTTGTCATAAAGGTACAAAGTGAAAACTTAATTATACTTTCCCTGCTTCAGAAAAATAGAGGTATTTCTCAAGTGTAACCCGATTTAAAAACAAAACAATCTATGAGATGTATTTGATTGTGCACCTTTGAAAATTATTTAATATCTTAATTCTTTCTAGACGTTAATCATATATTTTATGATTAATGATGTAAACTTGAATTCTGTGTTAAAACACCTTGTTTTCTACAATGCTAAAATGAGGGGATTAAAAAATGTATAGAAAAATTAAAATGTTGTTGGTAATTTGTTGGCCTAGATAGCCAGAAGAAAGCAACAACAACAACTTTCCAGTTTAAAAAAAAAAACAAAAACAAAAACAAAACCTTGACTGTCTAATTTTTTTAAAAATCAAGCAGATAGTACAAACAGCAATCTTGTCGAAACCATTATACACACACACACACACACACACATATATGTGTGTGTGTATATATATATATATTTTTTTTTTACATAAGTAAAGGATATTGTTAGAAACCAAAAATAAAGTGTAATAAAGTATGATTCACACCCAGATAGATTAGGAGGATAGTGACTGACCTGAGAGCATGTGTCAGTGTTAGTGACTTTGAGCTCTTGTTGATTTATTCGTGTGAGGAAAAGACAACAAAACCTGAGGGCCCAGACAATTTATGCTGTCAAATCAGAAACAACCAACATAAGGCCAGGAACCATGAATAGCTACGCTCTCAGTGAAAATGTCTTCTGAAAAAAAGTTGCCCTAAATAGGTACTTTGGAAATGTTGTTACCTTATCAAAGGTCCTAGAAAGAGAAAAAAGTCTTTCTTGAGAATTTATAACCATAATCTGTTCTTTTTTTTTTTTTCGAGTTGGAGTCTCACTCTGTCGCCCAGACTGGAGTGCAGTGGCCGCTCCCGGCCACCGCAGCCTCGACCTGCTGGGCTCCGGTGATCCTTCCGCCTCAGCCTTCCAAGTAGCCGAAATTACAGGCATGCGCTACCATGCCCGGCTGATTTTTTGATTTATTGTGGAGATGAGGTCTCACTGCCCAGGCAGGTCTCGAACCCATGGGCTCAGGCAATCCACTCACCTCAGCCTCCCAAAGGCGCGGGATTACAGACTGAGCCACCGAGCCCGGCTCATAATCTGTTCTTTAAGTAGATTGATGGTCCAAAGTCTCACCACCTGTAGGTTTATAAAACTCCAAATAAGAGTTTATTTTAAAGTGATCAAAGATTGGAAGTTTCCTTAGGCTCTTCACAGAACCAAGCATAAATTCTCATAAACACATTAACAATCAGCCCTTAAAATATCTCCACAAATATGGTACTGACAAACATGACTGCATAATCAAAAATTACACAACCCACAAGGAAACAAATATGAAAAACAGCAGTAAAAACAATTAGTATAACTAAGCCACACAGATTTTCATTTAGAATTATCTATATAGAGCATAAAATAAAATGTTAAAATAATATATTCAAATAAATGAAGAGGGAATTGAAATTATAAGTAAAGAATGAAAGACTGAGTCATTTGAGAATGACCTAAACAGAACTTTTAGGGATAAGAATTTTAAATGATTGAAGTGAAGAGTTCAGTTGTTGGGTTGAAGAGAATAGACAAGGATAGAGAATTAGTAAAGTATAAAATGCTTCTGAAATATGTTTATCTAGAGTGATGTACTGAGAAATGGAAATTCTCTACAAGAAAATAAGAGACAAAGTGAAACATTCTAATGTGCATCTAATCAAAGTTCCAGAAGGTGAAAATAGAAAAGACTGGGGAGAAGCAATATTTGAAGAAAAAAAAAAGTTAGAATTTTCCCTAAATTTTGAAAAATGTGTGAATTTTCAGATTCAAGAATCACAATAAATTCAAAACAGGAAAGAAATGTCATGCCCAAACATGTGAAAGTAAAACTATATATCATCAAAGGAAAAGTAATCATGGAAGTATCACGAGAACAAAGCAAGTTACCAGTAAAAAAAATGACAGTTGATTTCTAACTGGCAGCAATGGAAACTGGCAGAATTTTATCTTCCGTGTGCTAAAAGAAAATTATCTTAGAATAATATACCCCCAAAATGCTCTTGTAAGGACAAGTAGACATTTTCAGAAAAATAAGAGCAAACTTTATCCTTAACAAGCCCTTACTAGAGAATCTTTTCAAGGCAACATACTTAATATAAAAGAAAAATAACCTTAAAAGGTTATCTGAGATGCAAGAAAGGATTTTTAAATGAAATGCTAAATATAAACAAACAGTGACTATATTAAACAGCTAGAATAATGACTTTTTTTTGCCTTATCCTTTTTTAAAATTTTTAGATTCAAGGGTACATGCGCAGGTTTGTTACATGGGTGTATTGCATGATAGTGAGGTCTGGGCTTCTGTTGAGCACATCACCCAAGTGGCAAGTATGGTACCCAATGAGTAGTTTTTCAGTCCTTCTGCCACTTCCCTCCCACCTTTAGGAGTTCGAGTGTCTGTTATTCCTATCCTTAAGATGTACCCAATATGACTTATTTCTTAAAACTAACCAAGTGTTAATAAAAACCAGATGAAATTGAAATTCTGGAAACATTTGCATATTAGTTGGGAGAGAGTTTTTAGAATTTAATCATTTTAGATTTTTTGAATTTTGGGGAGTAGAGTGGTGATATTGATTAATTAGATTTTGCTTCCTACAAAGAGAAATAGAAAACATAACAACAAAATTACTAGAGAAAAAAATACAATTCAAGAAAATCCTCAATCCAAAGGAAGGCAACATTTAAGAAAAAAAGAAAAATATTAGCAGGAGAGTCTATACAATGAAGTGGCAGAAATAAATTATGTGAGTAAGCACAATTAATGTAACATCTCTGTTAAAGAGCAAAGGTTGTCTGATTTGCTTCAAGCCTTTACGTCTATATGCTATGAATTCGTTTTCTATTGCTGCATAGCAAATTACTAAGAACTTAGCAGCATAAAACAAGACACATTTAATAGTTCACTGTTCTGTAGGTCAGAAATCTGAGTAAGCTCCACTGGATTCTCTCCTTAGGTTCTCACAAATCTGAAGTCAAGTATGGGGCTCTTATCTGGAGAGCTGGGGAATAATCTGATTCCCTCATGTAGCTTGTTGGCAGAATTCAGTTTCTTTTCCTTGTGGGACTGAGTTCCCTGTTTTTTTGCTGACTGCTAGCCCTGGCCACCCTGGGTCCTTTCAAATGTTCTTTTTCATGTCAGCAAAGGAGAACATCCTTGCATTGAATTCCTCTCAAATTTATCTCTGACTTCTACTTTTAAGCTGCTCATATAATTAAATTAGGTTCACCCAATATTCTTCCTTTTACCATAGAAGATAACATAATCATGAGAGTGATAGCGCATCATAGACACAGGTTACATCCAGACCTAAAGAGGATGGGCTTTACAAGGGCAACTGTCACTGGGAGTCATTGCCAGAATTCTGCCTAACATAATCCATTCTCAGAGTTATGCCTAAAATATAAGGAAACAGAAAATTTGAAATTCAAAGACTGGCAAACATAAACCAAGAAAACAACATTTAAAACAAAATTAATGTAGTTACATTGATATATAGCAAAAATGACTTTTGAGAAGAAATAAAGTATTTTTAGGAATAAGGAGAGTTACTACATAATAAAGTTAATACATTATTGACATAGTTTAATAATTTAAACTATTAGGTACCCTATAATATACTTTCAAAATATATAAAGAATAAATGGGCCGAATTAGATATTTGACAGATGTATCATCATAGTGCTTATGACAGAAAAGAAAAAAACAGTAAAGATGAATGAAGTAAGCATTTAACTTTAAGAACTTAGAAAAAACAAACAACAAACAGACAATTATCAATCAAAAATATTAGGAAGGAAATAAATATATGAGCAAAATTAATTAAAATAAATGTACTATAAAGATTAAAATATCTAAAATTTGTTTTTGAAAAGCAATAAAATTGTCAAATTTAAAATTAATCAAGATTAAAAGAAAAAAGTTACAAATAAACCATGTGAAAAGTGAAAAATAAATTATCAATAGAGATGCAGTGAAGATCAAAGATATGAGTATAATTATATGCTCAGAAAAGTAAATCTCAGAAAAGTAAATATAGATAAATCTCAGAAAAGTAAAGTGAAAGCATCTTGAATATGCAGTTACATCTGATATATTAACAAATCAACATAAGAGGAATTAGTTTGATTAAAGCATTTTTTGCTAGGTGTAATTTTAAAACTATGTGCTAAAGCCAGTATTTCACTTTTGTTCAAAATAAAAATATTTGGCTTTATTTTTAGACACTGAGTGCTAAGTAGAATTTCTTTTATAATGATACATATTGAGGTTGTTGCTTTTGAAGTTCTAGGCTTGCTGTTATGAATGTCACTCACTTAGTCCATAGCATTATAATTATATCTGCTTTCAAGCAACAATGGAACATAGAAATAATGCTTACTTAAGCTTATAAGCCATGTTACTTGATACTTACCTTATTTTGTAGTTTCTCAAATTCTGAAAATGTTCATGGTTATGTCAGATGGTTGTCTTACCAGTCTTTTCTTGGGCGTGTGATTTACTAACATTGGGCACAAACATCAAGCCAAATGAACTTTTTCTCCCCATTGGCCTATATTTTTGGATCTATTACCATACAGCATTGGCAGAGCCATTTTCCTAAGTGATATTATGCAAGCAATATGGCAGGCTACCTAGTGGTGCTGGGCCTGGGAGACTGAGTCAGCTCCCTTGGTTCCATCATTAGGATTAGCATGTAGTCGGCATTTCACTTTGAAAACTGTAATGAGGGTCCTTAAAATGAGACTGATTTTCCCTTTGAGAAGATATTTGCTCTTTTTGTGTTCTAAGAACTCCTTGATGGATAATGGTTCTTATGATCACATTTCTGGAAACATTCTTTATTCTTCTTATTAGCCCTCCATTCACATATACAATTTCAAAGTCATTATATTATGATATATTTTGCATAATCAATTTATCTAGTATTGGTCATTTATCTATGTTAGCAAAAGAGAGACGGTATGCATGCTGAAAGTTGTTGATTTTTTCAAGCAAAAAATCATAAATGTTCATCAATTTAATTATTGGGTAAATGTTATTTGATAATTTAGCTACCTATAAAGAACAGCATGTCAGAAGATGGTCTAAATATTTTTTCTGCTGGCTTCTTACCCAGTAAAACCAGTAATCATTCTCATTTTACCATTTATTCTAGATTATGCTTCAATGTAGTAGAAAGCAAATTGTACTGGGCACATATTTATTTTGTATTTGTTAACACACTTTTTGAAACTCTGCAGAACTTGCCTGGAAAGGTACTCTTTGTGTATATTTCTCTATTCAGGTGACTCAGGTGTCTTTTTCTAAATGCTTCTATATTTGGAGACATGCTCAATCTCCTTATTTAATAATAAAACAGTCCATGACTCATTGTAAATCAGTAGGGATCCAGCAATAAGGTGCAATACATCACAAAAGTAGTGCAGGCTATCATTGGAGATAATAAGTAGGTGCATTAATATTCATGCATTATGAAATCCTGGTTGTGCTTCTAAAAAGCTGTAGAATACATTTTAAGTTTAATGTTCACCAGTGAATGTTTGCCAGGGATTTTCAGATACTTCCTATAGCAATTTATTCAAGGCATCCCTAGGTGATTTAGGAAACTTTCATCCATGGTTTCCATTTACTTCATTGTATACTCAGTATGCATAATACTTTCTGATTAGACCTGGACTCATTCTTTGCCTCCATTGGAAGTACTGTTGTGTAAGACTGTGTGTCTGTGTTTATGGTGTGATGTGTATGATGGAGTAGGAAGGGCAGCAGAACGGGGGGGAAAAATACATGCATCATCCTGTACAGTGTAGTATTTTCCTAGTGCCCAAGAAATGTAATGTAGACTTTGTCTTCATCTTACAGTGATCTAAGAAGGTGCACAAGAAAATTAGACTATACTACAGTGGATACAAAGTTACCCAGAAAGCAGGGCCACCATATAAGTATGCTTATAGAGCCCAATTCCATAAGACAAGTTAGGATCTCAAATAAGAAATGAGAAAAAAAATCACAACCGTTCCACCTATCATGATGCTATGTGTGTTATTTTTATTAACACCCCATAATACTAGATGGATCCACACCCAAAATTTGTTTAGATGTTGAGAATGATGATGTCAGACTTATACCAAGAGTGTATAAAAAGATTTAGTCCCCACATGGTGAGGCTTTATGGAGAGAACATGGTGGCTCCCAAGCAGGTCTGAAAGTGACTTGAGAGAGCCAAGTTGGAAACCATGCTGGAGGTATGACATATAGTGGATGAAGCCAGAGTAAGAGTTTCCACATATGGTTTGAACTTCTTCCTTCTACCAAAGAAAGGAGCATCATAGTTTCCTTATCAGCTTTTCCAGGTATGGGACAGAAAAAGAAGAAGGAGGGATGAGGCTTAATAGTTGTAAGCAATCAAATATATATATATGTTTTTGATAGAGTGAGTCTTCATACTAGTTATGATGATGTTGGGTGGAATTTGAGTCAGACAACTGCCTTGTGAATAAGGCTTTATATTAGAAGCAGAGAAATGAGATGAACAATTTGAAGAAATATAAGAACCCCACTGCTCACCCCTCCTCCTCTCCAATATAAGTTCCAACATTTCTAGGTTTGTGACCAATGACTCAGAACTTATGATCAGTGCTCATGTTATTCATAATTATAACCAGTTTTTACTCTTGACCTGGATATGTGAACATACTCTCATTTTGATGCTAACTTTGACTATTGGTAAATCAATATATCCTGAACCATATTCCTTGGGGAGCAAAAGCCCTCAGACATTAAGTCTATTTTGACAGATTAAAGAAAATTCAGTTGCTTTCCTTCCTGTGTCTGAAAGACGCACCATAGAGACAGTTTCAAAGTACATGCCAAATACTTGCTTATAGCTCCTTCTAAAGAATTTTTCTTGATGTGTACCAGTATATGACTACAGTGAATGAAACTGAATAAAAGAGACATCAAACAATCAGGAAAATAATATGTCTGTGATGGGGCAATATTTCCCTAATTGTTTCAGTTGACTGTCTTAAGTGAACAAGGAACTGAAAAAATATTGGTCATAATAAGTATACCAGGATCTTTATTCAAGTGTTTAGAGGATAATTACAGAAATCTATGGAAATCATATGTTACTGTTGTCATATTTTGCTGTAGTTTTCATAAGATGGGAGATATTACCAAATTGGAACGGACTTACTACTATCTTTAAGAGGATAAATGAAAACTTTACCTACTAAATGCTATTACAGGATACATGGCATTCCATTTTCTAAATACTTTTCATGTTTTAATTCATGCCATAAATATAGGTAGCCAGAT
Organism: Cephalopachus bancanus; assembly: GCA_027257055.1. Classification (NCBI taxonomy): domain Eukaryota; kingdom Metazoa; phylum Chordata; class Mammalia; order Primates; family Tarsiidae; genus Cephalopachus; species Cephalopachus bancanus. Next base: position 7,173,865 of record JAPVLO010000076.1, read on the forward strand.
AAACTAACTAAATATTTAGGTTACCAAATATGTTGAGTATAAAACAAAGCTTTTCTTTAAAATCACCTCTCAAGTTGAAGCTGTCTTATGTTCAAATGTCTGCAAAATCTCATATTACCCTTCATTATTTTATCTTGAGCATTATTGTATTTGGGGGAGACATTAATCAAACACATTGTTAACTGAAGATGATTTTTAATGTCATTTAGGTCATCTGATGAATACTGTTTTTTTAAAAAAGAAAACAAATCTATTACAGATGTACTAATTATTTTTGTTGGTATAGCCTCAAAATTGCCAAAAAAAGACTGTCATTGTAAATACGCCTCTTAGTGGTCACTTTAAATAGCAATATCCAATGTTTGTCTTAAAATAGGGGGTTTTGACAAACAACCAAAAGAACAGAGAACAAGAATCAAACACTAACTTTAAATTAAGTAAGATCAAGTTACGTATCTAACTCTGAAGCACAGTCTGTAATGGAGGGTTGCATGCAGTGATAGTCAACTATGTTTCAAGACAATGCTAAAAGGATACATGCTGGTTACTGATCAAAGGCAAAGTTGATTAAGGACAGGTCTCCAAGGTAGGTGACACACGGTAAAAGGCCTAGAATAATGGGGAAAATGTGTGCTGTCTGAGAATGGGTCCTGTCACTCCTCAACATGACCCTCTTGCAAAGACCAAGTCTAGGAAAAGCTCTTATCATTCAGATAGTAATCAATTTCAAAGGAGCCAGCATGAGTTGCCTATTATTTCTAAGGATAAAAGAAGAAGACAATAACAAGAAAATCCAGTAGAAGTTGAAGAACCCTCCACCAAAAAAAGTTACTGTAGATCAGAGGAAAATGTTGACCAAAAATACTATAGTGAATTATTTTTAAAAATGAAGTAATTGTCTTTATAAAATAAGATTTCAAAGCAATGATTCAACAATTCAGAGATGATGGTGTGAGACAATAGAAGATGAAACTAGAGATGATAGACTCAGGAAAGAAATATGGAAAAGAGAAACTCAGAAAGATAAAGGTCAAATTGGAATCTCCATAAACATTAGTTGACATACCTCCAGATCCTCAGTATGGGTCCTGAGTAAGCAAAAGCAAAAGTTAAAAAGAAGTTAAGATGTAACAAAAACAGAGAAAACCATAATTTATATAGCCCTTTCCCTAAGGAATAGACTAAAATAATGGAAAAGAAAAGTAATAGTTTAGGATAAGATTCCAAAAAGACTGAATAGAATAAAGAAAAACTAGAGCTCTTGGATTGGAAGCACAAATCATTCCCAGGAAAATGACAAACAGCAATCAATAATCTTGGCAAAATTATTATATTAAAAATGCAGCCGGGCTCGGTGGCTCAGCCTGTAATCCCGTGCTTTTGGGAGGCTGAGGCGAGTGGATTGCCTGAGCCCGTGGGTTCGAGACCCGCCTGGGCAGCGAGACCTCATCTCTACAATAAATCAAAAAATCAGCCGGGGTGGTAGCGCCTGCCAGTAATTCCGGCTACTCGGATGGCTGAGGTGGAAGGATCGCCAGAGCCCAGCAGGTCGAGGCTGCAGTGGCCAGGAGCGGCCACTGCACTCCAGTCTGGGCAACAGAATGAGACTCCAACTCAAAAAAAAAAAAAAAAAATGCAAAAAGAATAATTTACAAAACCAGTTCACCTGAAAAGATGGAAAAAAATATCCAGGTTTAGTTTTCTCACTTTTTCTTGGCATTAACAGTGTTAAGACAGTAAACCAATGCCTTTAATTCCTAAGGGAAAAAAATGACCCAATAATTTTATACTCAGCCTAATTTATTGACCAAGTACCAAGAAAATAAACAACTTGACTGTAGGCTACATTGTTCTTATACGGATTTAATTGTAGGACCAAGTTTAAAAGAAATGCATGGCTTCTAATTATAAAGTGGAAAGTAGCAATTTTCTGAAATCCTAAGAACATAAAAATATATATGTTGTAAGAAAGTATAACATTTATATTTTCTCATTTAAAACTTTTTTCATTTTTCATTTTCTTTATTTATTTTTAAATTTTAGATTCAAGAGGTACATGTACAGATTTGTTACATGAGTATACTAAGTGATGATGAGGTTTGGGCTTCTATTAAGGCTGTCACCCAAATATTGAACATGATACCCAATAGGTAGTTTTTCCACCTTTGTCCCACTTCCTCCTTCCTCATTTTAGGAGTCTCCAGTGTTTGTTTTTCCAGTCCTTATGCCCGTATCTACCTAATGTTTAGCTCCCACTTTTAAGTGAGAGCGTGTAGTATTTGATTCTATGTCTCTATGTTAATTTGCTTAGAATAATGGCCTCCAGCTGCATCCATGTTGCTGCAAATGACATTATTTCATTCTTTTTTTATGACTGTGCAGTATTTCATAGTATATATGTACCAGATTCTCTTTATCCAGTTTACTGTTGACGGGCACCTAGCTTGGTTCCATATTTTTGCTATTTTGAATTGTGTTACAATAAACATACAAGTGCAGGTGTCTTTTGGGAAAGAATTATTTATGCTCCTTTGGATGTATGCCCAAGAATGGGAAGACTGGGTCAACTGGTAAATGTAGATGAAGGGAAAATATCATTTAAAGGGGATAAAATTGGAATATGAGATATTCAGAGAGTCAAAAACTTTAATTGGAAAAATAATACAGTGGGGGGCACACCTCAACAACAAGGGTACTTGCATAATGAACATTTGTATACCTAACCCTGAATTGTACCCCACATCTTTAAAATTAAAAAATTAAAAGTTAAAAAAGTAGAATACTAAACCAATATAAATAGAAAACAAAAGAAAAAGAATATAATAAAGCAGATTGATGGCAGGGAAGAAGGTCGAGAGAAAGAAAGCAGTAATAAAAAATCTTGTCAATGATCATAGCAAGGAGTAAACAAAATCTAGGGAAATAATAAATACATACCTTAAATGAAGTTTAATTATAAAGGCGATAATTGAAACAAAATAGAAACCTTTTGTATTTCAGAAGAATGCACGTAAAAGGTTATGATGGAAGACAAAAAAACAGTAAACCATCTGAATAGCTTTATATGTACTGACATAGGATGATGTCAAGATATATTGTTAAGGAGAAAGCAGCAAAATAGCGTGCTATCACTTAAATAAAAGTTTATCTGCAAGTTCATTAATATTTTTAATGTATATGCTTGTTTATTGGTAGAATAGCACTTGTTTCTCTTAAATGATCACTAAATAGTGGCTACCACAAGAGTGGCACTACCTGACTATAATTATTGTTATATTTTTATCTCTCAAATCAATCAATATTTTACATTAATATAACATTCTCAGCATAAACATATCAAATATGACTGTAAATATTGTATATGTAGTACCTGCTTGTGAATAGTTTATAATCAGGCTAAGATAAGATTGGCAAAATCAGAGAATGATGCACAATACAATTTAATGATCAGTTATGTTACACAAATTTTCTATGAGGCCTCCTTAGATTATTACAGACTTCAGTGCCTCCCCTTCTCTTCAATTTTTAGCAACAATTACAGACTGTTCATATTTTAACATTGTATTATGTATGTATTATTTTCTAGTGGTTTAGCTTATAACAGTCTTGTTTTTACAGAAAACAGATTCATTGTCAAGCCCTTTGACTGTAAATCCATCTGCATTACTGATGAAGCTAAATGATTGAAGTCCCAGATGTGAACAATAACACATCAATAATTATATATTACCTGCTAATATATGTTGTGTGCTCATAGATGTTTAATAAGAAACTGATGCACAGAGAGGTTAACTACCTTGCCCTAAATTAAAAACTAGTTAGAGGCAAGGCTAGGATTAGAATCCAGACAGGCTAACTCTAGAGCTGGTACACATGATAGCACATTAGGTGTGTGACCTTACTTTGTTATTTAACTTCACTGACTTCTACTCCATTGGTGGGAAGTAAAAAAAACAACAACAACTTATTTTATAAAGTCACTGTGACAACTAATAAGAAAGATGCATGTAAGAGCTTTGTAAAATCCATGATACTCTATAGCAAATGCAAAGTGCAGCTGTCGTTACTACTGTTTTCATGTTGTCATTGTTGCCCTGCATCATATACAATCATCTCATAGAGGAGCAAAGATTTCACTCAGATTCCTGTAGAGATAAATTGTTTTTACAATCATTTACTGACTTTAACACCTCAAAATGAATGTTTTTGCTCAGATTGCCCAATATCCGTGTCCTAAAATAGCTTTTATTTTACTGAGAAAGACTGTCTGACAAGGCATGACATGATAAGTGCCACAGTGAGGTCTGAGATCTGTGCAGAGACCTAGTCAAAAGAGGAAAGGAAAAGGAAGGATTGTGAGACTTAAAGAGTTAAACACATTTCCCCCAGCCTAGAGAGAAATACCTGCAATTTCAAATTCTAATATCTTCCTGTGGGAGAAACAGCAACAGGTTTTTTGTATTTATCCTACACAGCAATCTTGTTGTACTGTCTTTAGTTTCCCTTTCCTGCATCTTTTCCCCAAAAGACTGTCCTTGACCAACACCACAAATGAATTTGATTTCTCTAATGCAGAAGGTAATTGGATTTTTCTTTATTGAATACATCCCTTTAATGACTATCTCTGCTTCTGCCAATTTAGCTGCAAGTGACTTGACATTGATCTGATGCTATGATTTAAAATAAAGAGTTGGAGCTAGAGGTGACAAAGATCAGCTGCCTAGCATCAGAAAGAACGTTTTTTTGCCTCATCTTGCCATTTTTATGAGAAAGTGCTTTATCCTTGAATGTCATTTGTTCAAAATACGCTGCTGAAATAATTGGTCATACAGCAGTAGATTGTCTCCTTCTAGAAAATATGATAAGTATTTCCCAGAAAGTGCCCTGAAGAAAACATGAAAATTGAATAAAATCCACCCAGTAACATTCTGTTCTTTAAAAATATTTTTTACCACACAGACTCTTTCTGGAACAGGATAAATATTACTGAAGAAAAATAGTTAAATCTTTAAAAAATCTGGTGAAACATGAAATCTTTATTTAAGTGTTTATTTACATAACCTTGAGGTTTTGTTAAAATATTTGACACTGGAACTGTTATTCAAGAAGGTTAAGAGAAACCATAGCTGAAATTGTTGTATTTGGAAAAATAGTAATCTTTTCTCAAGGGAAGTGATGATATAAAACTCTTTTACATCCAAGAATATTTAAATTTCTCTATTGTCACCTTTATTCATTTTTTTAAACAACAATGTAATTCACTTGATTCATGGTTAATTTTTATTCTATTGTCTTCCCTTTGCTCAATTTGATAAGTATCACGAATCATTTTTGATGGAAAATACAATCCATGGGTATTAGTTTAAGTGAGAAAATAAGACCTTGTAATTTTAAAGGATCAGGGAAAAAACAGATAAGAAAATCATCAATGAACTAGTTTCCTTTTAAAAATAAGTAAACAAGTGTTTTTTCCTTTTTGAATTTTTAGTATTAGTTGCATTCACATTTATAAAGTGATGGACATTTAAAGAAATGAACAGAGAATTTATATTAAAACCACTTATGATTGCTGAATCTTTTTACTACATAAAGTTATTATAGGCCCTGAGTTACACAGGACTGATATGAATCTTAGTATTACTCAATAAAGGGAGGTGGGCTAACCGTGGTTCTCATCAACCAAGAGAATTTTGGGAACTCTACTCCTAGAAATGACAGAGAGAAAGAAAAAGAAGAGTTAAGATCAGATCTTGGAGCCTGAGCTCCTCATCCGCTCTTCTGATTATATCACCTAAGTGAGCATGTGAAGCATTGGTATGCCAATGAATGTTTCCAGAGAAGGTTTCTTAGACACTCTTGCTTGAGAATTGATGTGCCTTCCACTAAAAGTCCAATACTATTGAAAAGGTCACAGATCCAGAAGGACTCCCCACATGATCATATCTTTCATCGTAAATGATTAAATCTCACCCATTCCAGGGCCATTATTGAGTGTTACACTTAAATGCAATGTTAAAACTTTAAGGGCAAGAGAAAAATATATTTTAATGGACAATGAAAATTCTTCCATACTCAGTGCAGTAAACGTCATTTCATATTTATTTTCTTAATTTTGAATGTATCTTATCTGTTTGGATTTAAATATTATTAATTAGAATAATAATTAATGGAATCGTGTTCTCTTCTTTTGAAGGGAAGGTAGATTTTTCTGGAAAAAAAGGAGTGTGTGTGTGTGCGTGTGTGTGTGTGTAAAGAAGGAAATTCATTTCCCACCCTCATCGGATTTTTAAAATACCTTTGCAATAATTTACCTATTTATGATACTTTGAACATTTGCTGAAACCATGAATATGTGGTGTGGCTAATGAGCAATTTACTTTGTTAATGGTTCTTTAAAAACAAGCATTTATATCCTAGTTCACTTTGTCATTTTTTTCTTTGAGCAAATGTTTTGGTCTACTATATAAAAGATTCTTAGACATTAGAAGGGATACAAAAATCTTCACCTTTAAGGATTTTTAAACTGACTGGAGAGAGAAAACAAGTATACATAAGTAAAATAGAAGGTGGAAAAATGCTATGTGACGTAAGAAGGATGGGTCAAGGAGTACTACAAGTTCTTCACAAGTCAGAGAGAACAGTGAAGACATTGCAATGATAACACGATCTTACTTAGGCCTCAGAAAATGGGAAGAATCTGTTCATGTGAGAAAAAAATATTTTTGGACAGAGGTATAGAATTGTGAATTCCCACAATTCTAATGCTAGCTAATTATAGTGAATATGTCAAAACTGGGTACAAGTACTTTATCACACATATAGTTAAAGGAAAAAAGGAAGGCAAAAAAGAGAAGATAATAATCTGAATAATATGTAATTTATCGGTGATATAGTCTAAAATCGAGACACATCAGGAAGACTTTAGGAGTTTCTAATTTAGACAAATTTTTAAAATATATATATTTTATGTATTATATATAATACATATATATTTTATGTATTATACATATTTTGTTTCTATGGAGATGTTCATATTTAAAAGCACCTTTTATATGAGGTAATTTTAATTAATATTTAAGCAATGGTCTCAATATCTGACATGTTAAATGACTTTAAATGTGCTCATTCAGTATGTAAAGTTAAGTAAGCTATAAAAGTTTTTAATCCAATGAAGAATATTCTTTTAATTTTCATCTCTGCATATGTTATGTTACAATATGTACATAGTCTATTCTCAGTAGACTATAAATTATAGGCTTATACTTAAATCTGAATTTAAGATTTTTGAAAGTACTAAGTAAGTTCCTTTTATTCCTTCAGGTCACTGATATGATGCTTCAGGACAAACCCTATCCTGATTGGGGAAAATCCGCAAGATCTTTTTGGAAAAGAGGAAATGTTAGGATCATTTTATTCTGGTAGGAAACGATTGTATTTATTTATTTCTGCCTTGCCTCATTCACTAAAGGGCTTGAGCTGGATGTAATTTTCCTTAGATATATAAAATTCTATCTGGACAGGCATTTTTAGTGGCTGGTATCCTCCATTAAAACCATTCTCATAATTATTTTATGAATTAATTTCTTACATATTGTTGCATATTCACACTCATAAAAGAAGAATTTTGTTTATATAATGACACACTTACAATTTGATCAAAGGTAAGTAGGTTTTTGACTCAGCAAAAACAAGCTGTAATTTTTATCAGTAAAATCTGATATATAAAAGTGTCCCCTGTAACTACTAAATTGCCTAGTATATGTGACAGGATATGATTTTGCTGAGAAGAAGTAATACAGAAAGGAAGCTCTTTAAAAATCACATCTGACTTATTGGCATTTCTTCTTTATGTAGTTTTCTTTAGTTCTCCAATTATTGCTGCTAAAAAACAATCCATGCCTTATGGAACTTTGTTTTTGGTGGAATCACCATTATTTATGTGTACCTGAGGTAATTTAAACAGAAAAGATAAGAATGGGGAGACAGCAGGAAAGGCACTTTCATCTGACTGTGGAGCAGTGCTCAAGTACAGTGATTTGACATAATGTGAAAAGTTGTGCACACTGACACTCAGAAATGTTGTACAGTAGTCCCCCTTTATCCATGGTTTTGCTTTCTGTTGTTCCAGTAACCCTGTGTGTCATCAATCACAGTCCAAAGATATCAAATGGAATATTCTAGAAATTAACAATTCATGAGTTTTAAATTGTATACTATTCTGAGTAGCATGATGAAATCTCATGTCCTTCCAGACTTGAATCATCCCTTGTCCAATGTTTCCATGCTGTCTGTCCTCCTTGCTCCTTGGACACTTAGTAGCTGTCTTGGTTATCAGATCGACTGTTGAGGCATCACAGTGTTTCTGTTCAAGTAACCCTTATTTTACTTTCAAATAACCCCAAAGTGCGAGAGTTGTGATGCTGGCAATTCGAATGTGCCAAAGAGGAGCCAGAGTGCTCCCTTTAAGTGAAAAGGAGAAAGTTCTTTAGTCACTAGGGAAAGAAAATAAATTATATCCTGAGATCTATGTATTGTATGCTAAGAAAAATATACTAAGATATTTCAGGAAAAAATCTAGCAAGAAATTCCTCTCCTCTGAAACAATTGTGATTAAGAGTAGCTTCTGACAGCAATCATAGGGCCTTCAAATTACTATATGCATAATTCTCCTTTAAATATATATAAAACCCCAATAGCTGATAGAAAACAGTCATCATTAATGCCTCTGGAGCTATACTAATAGAAAAGTGAATAAACATATTACATATTACATTGATATTGTTTTAAGAGAGATCATAAACACTTTTGATATTATAATCTATCTCCTCTCCAATTGTGCTTCTTAAAACTCCTGTAGAGAATTCTGTAGGGCAAGAAATTCCCCCAGAATGTTATGGTTTTCTTCAGTACTATAGCCTAAAGAATAATTAAAGATAATTATTTGTAAATTTGCACACTGATGTATCCTTTGTTCTCCCAGAAGCAGTCTAGTGTAATGATAAAGAACTAGGGCTCTGGAGTCAGAGACCTTTACCTGTAGCAATAGTACCTACTTTATAAGGTGGTCGTAAATAAAAAAGTAAATATATCGATTGTAAAATCTTTAGCCTAGTGCCTGGAACAAAACATACCCTCAACAAATACTTGCTGTAATTATTAGATTGTATATTATTCAGACAAGCTATATGGAGAACTTACAAATAGGAAAAAATATAAGGACTAAAGAATATCATAAAAACAGGCCACACTTGACTCATGGAAACAAGGTATGAACACACACCTAAAAAATCATATTCATTGCTGGGCTCGGTGGCTCAGCCTGTAATCCCACGCTTTGGGAGGTTGAGGTGAGTGGATTGCCTGAGCCCGCGGGTTCGAGACCCGCCTGGGCAACTTGGCGAGATCTCATCTCTACAATAAAAAAATTAGCCGGGCGTGGTAGCACATGCCTGTAATTCCAGCTACTTGTAAGGTTGAGGCGGAAGGATCACCGGAGCCCAGCAGGTCGAGGCTGTGGTAGCCGGGAGCGGCCACTGCACTCCAGTCAGGGCGACAGAGTGAGACTCCAACTCAAAAAATAAAATAAAAAAATATATGTGGGGTACAATTCAGTGTTAGGTATACAAACATTGATTATATAGGTACCCTTGTTGATGAGTTGTGCCCCTCCCTCCCCTAGCAGTTTCCTTCAACTGCCAATCCCACCCACCCCCGAAAGTTTCCCACTACTGCCAATCCCTTTCTTACAGTATTATAATTGTTCAAGGTCTGCTTATGAGTGAGAACAAACGGTATTCTGTTCTTTGGTTCTGTGATAGATCACTGAGTATGATTGACTCTAAATCCATCCAAGTTGCTGTGAAGTCCATATGTTTGTTCTTCTTTATGACTGTGTAATATTCCATCGTGTATATATAACACATTTTTTAAATTCATTCCAGCTTTGATGGGCAGCATGGTTAGTTCCATGTTTTTGCTATTGTGAATAGAACTGCAACAAACACACGTGTGCAGGTATCTTTTCTGTAGAATAATTTGAGTTCCTCTGGGTATATTCCCAATAGGGGAATCGCTGGGTCATACGGAAGGTCAATTTCTAGTTCTTTCAGAAATCACCACACTGTCTTCTAAAAAGGTTGCACTAGTTTGCATTTCCACCAGCAGTGTAGAAGTGTTTCTTTTTCTCACCAGCATCTGTTGTTGTTTGCTTTATTAATGATGGCCATTCTTACTGGGGTTAGGTGGTATCTCAATGTGGTTTTGATTTGCATTTCTCTGATGATGAGTGAGGCTGAGCATTTTTTCATGTGTCTGTTGGCTGCCCGTATGTCTTCTTTTGAGAAGTTTCTATTCATGTCTTTTGCCCACTTTTTAATGGGTCTGCTTGTTTTTTTCCTTTCGGCACATTTGAGTTCCTTGTAGATCCTAGATGTTAGGCTATTGTCATATATACAGTTGGCAAATATTTTTTCCCATTGTGTGGGCTGTCTCCCTGCTCTCTTGATGGTTTCTTTTGCTTTGCAGAAGCTCTTCAGTTTGATGAGGTCCCACTTGTCTATCTTATTTCTTATGGTATGGGTATTCAGGGTTCTGATCAGGAATTGGTTGCTAGTTACAATTTCCATAGAGGTGTCTCCTGCATTTTCTAAGATTCTTATAGTTTGAGGTTTTACATTTAGGTCTTTGATCCACTAGAGTTAATTTTTGTGTATGGTGATAGGTAGGGGTCCTGTTTCAATCTTCTACATGTGGCCAGCCAGCTTTCCCAGCACCATTTACTGAATAGGTTCTCCTCTCCCCAGTGGTTGTTGTTGGAGGCTTTCTCAAAGATGAGTTGGTTGAGAAATTGAGACTTTGCTTCCAGAATCTCTATCCTGTTTCATTGGTCTATATACCTGTTCTTGTACGATTACCAGGCTGTTTTGATTACTGTAACATTATAGTAAAGTTTGAAGTCTGGAAGTGTGATACCTCCTGCTCTGTTTCTTGCTAAGGATTGTTTTGGTTATTTGTGGTCATATATGTTTCCATATGAATTTCTGTATTGTCATTTCCAGGTCTGAGAAGAATGATGTTGGTAACTTAATGGATATTGCATTGAATCTGTAGATTGCCTTTGGTAGGATGGACATTTTAAAATGTTGATTCTTCCTATCCATGAGCATGGAATATTTTTCCATTTGTTTGTGTCTTCTTGGATTACTTTGAGCAGTGTTTTGTAGTTCTCATTGTAAAGGTCTTTCACTTCTCTGATTAGGAAGATGCCAAGGTATTTCATTTTTTTGGTGGCTATTGTGAATGGAATTGTGCTTTTATTTTGGGTCTCTGCCTGCTTGTTGTTGGTGTATAGGGATGCAATTGTCTTTTGCACATTTATTTTGTACCCTGAGACTTTGCCAAAGTCCTTTATCAGTTTGAGCAGGTTTTTGACAGATTCTCTTGGATTTTCAAGGTATAGGATCATATCATCAGCAAAGAGGGATAACTTTACTTCCTCTTTTCTTATTTGGATACCCCAACTTCCTTCTCTTGTCTAATTGCCTGAGCTAGGACTTCCAATACAATATTGAGCAAGAGGGGTGAGAGTGGGCAGCCTTGTCTTTTTCTAGTTTTCAGAGGAAATGATTCCAGGTTCTGTCCATTTAGTAATATGTTAGTTGTGGGTTTATCATAGATAGCACTTACTATTTTGAGGTATGTTCCTTCTATACCTAGGTGTTTGAGGGTTTTTATCAAAAGGGATGCTGAATTTTATCAAAAGATTTTTCTGCATCTAATGAGATAATCATGTGGTTCTTGTTTTTGCATCTGTTGATGCATTTAATTACATTTATGGTCTTGCGAATGTTGAACCAGCCCTGCATCCTGGGGATGAAGCTTACTTGGTCATGGTGGATGATTTTCGAGATGTGTTTTTGATTCTGATTTGCTAGAATCTTGTTAAGGATTTTTTGCATCTATGTTCATCAGGGATATTGGCCTATAGTTCTCTTTTTTTGTTGGATCTTTACCCCGTTTGGGTATCAGTGTGATGTTAACTTCGTAACATGATTTGGGGAGAATTCCTTCTTTCTCAATTGCCTGGAATGCTTTCAATAGGATTGGTATCAGCTCCTCCTTATACGTTTTGTAGAATTCTGCTAGAAAGCTGTCCAGTCCAGGACTTTTTTTGTAGTTAGTTTTTATATGACAGAGTCAATTTCCTGGGTTGTTATTGGTCTATTTAGTGTTTCAATGTCTTCTTGTTTCAACCTGGGAAAGTTGTGTGATGTCAGAAAGTTCTCCATTTCATTTACGTTATCACATTTGTTTCCATGCAGGTGTACATAGTAATCTCTGACAATTTTTTGTATTTCTTCGGGGTCAGTTGTGATTTGATCTTTTGTATTTCTGATTGTGTTTATTTGGGCTTTTTCTCTCTTTTTCTTGGTCATTCTGTCTAGGTGGCCATAAATCTTGTTAATTCTTTCAAAGAATTGTTTTTTTGTTTTGTTGATGTTTTCTATGATATTTTTGTCTTCTGTGTCCCGTATTTGGGCTCTTATTTTGGTGATTTGGATTCTTCTGCTAAAGTTGGGGTTTTGGTGGGCTTCTCTTTCCAGCTGCCTTATGTGATTTGTTAGGCTATCAACTTGTGATCTTTCTGTTTCCTTGATGTGTGCTTGTAGAGATATAAATTCCCTATAAGAACTGTTTTCATGGCATCCCAGAGATTTTGGTAAGATGTTTCTTCATTTTCATTTGTTTCCAGGAATCTTTTAATTTCTGCTTTGATTTCAGTGTTGACCCAGTAGTTGTTCAGCATCATGCTGTTTAGTGTCCATGTCTTTATCGGCTTTGATGAAATTTTGTTGATGTTGATATTTATTTTTATTCCACTGTGGTCTGAGGATGTGCAAGATTTCAATCTTATGGAATTCGTTTATGTTTGATTTATGGCCAAGGGTGTGATCATTCTTGGAGTACGTTCTATGTGATGATGCATTAATGTATATTCTGTGGTTGTTGGGTGGAATTATCTGTATGTATCTATTAAGTTCATTTGGTCAAGTGTCAAGTTTAAGTTCTGGATCTCCTTGTTGAATTTTTTTGCCTAGATGATCTATCTAGAGCTGTTATTGGGGTATTCAAGTCTCCTGCTATAATAATGGTAGATTCAATATCTTTTTTTTTTTTTTGAGTTGGAGTCTCACTCTGTCGCCCAGACTGGAGTGCAGTGGCCGCTCCCGGCCACCGCAGCCTCGACCTGCTGGGCTCCGGCGATCCTTCCGCCTCAGCCTTCCGAGTAGCTGGAATTACAGGCATGCGCTACCACGCCCGGCTGATTTTTTATTAATTGTAGAGATGAGGTCTCGCTGCCCAGGCGGGTCTCGAACCCGCGGGCTCAGGCAATTCACTCACCTCAGCCTCCCAAAGGCGCAGGATTACAGGCTGAGCCACCGAGCCCGGCTTCAATATCTTTTTAAAAGTTTACTTAGTAGTTACTTTATAAATGCTGGTGCTCCTGTGTTGGTGCATATATGTTTAGGATGGATATTTCTTGTTGATGGATTGTACCTTTTATCATTATGTGTGTCCTTTTGCATCTTTTACAATTGTTGATAGCTTGTAGGTTGTTTTATCTGATATTAAGATTGCAACTCCTGCATTCAGTTGTGATTCATTTGCCTGGAAACTTGGTTTCCATCCTTTAACTTTGAGTGGATGTGCATCCCTTGTGTTGAGATGAGTTTCCTGGATGCAGCAAATATTTGGATCATGGCTTCTTATCCAGTTTGGCATTCTGTGTCTTTTCAGTGGTGCATTTAGTCCATTCACATTTAGGTTGATTATTGAAATGCGATTGTTTACCCCTGTCATAAGGTTCTTATAAAGTTTTTTCTTTGTTTGCTTGTTTTCTTTTGGCTTTGGGGTTGATGTATGTGTGTGTTTTCCAGTTTCTTGTTAAGCTGTATTTTCTGTTGATTCTGTGCTCTGTTGTTCTCTGGGGATGTATGTGGTTATTCTTTTTTTTTTCTTTCTTCTGTGCTTAATACCTTTTAAAGTGTCTCCTGTAGAGCTGGTCTGGAAGCTGCATAATCTCTTAGGGAATGAATGTCTGGGAAGGATTTTAATTCTCCATCACTGATGAAGCTAATCTTGGCTATACAGGAAACTATTGGTTGAAATTGTTTACCTTTGAGGACTTTGAATATAGGACTCCAGTCACTTCTTGCTTTTAGTGTTTCTGCTGATATCTCTGCTGCTATTCTGATTGGTTTTCCCTGGTAGGTAATCTGACCTTTCTCTCTTGCTGCCTTTAGGATGTTTATTCTTTTGTACCTACTTTGTGTAGGTGAATTACTATGTGTCTAGTGGTTGGTCTTCTCATTTGACATCTTGTGGGTGTTCTCTGTATCTCTTGTTCTTGGCTGGTATATCTCTGGTGAGATAGGGAAAGCTTTCTTGGATTACCTCCTGGAATACTTGCTCCAAGTTGTTCTCCATTTCCCTTTCTTCTTCTGGGATACCAATCAGGCATAGGCTTGACCTCTTGATATAATTGCCCATCTCTTGTAGGCTTTGTTCTTTCTTTCTGACTCTTTTTTCTATGTTTTTTACAGATTGGGTTAATTTCATGTTCTGATCTTCAAGCTCTGAGATTCTTTCTTTAGCTTGATTATTTCTGTTTTCCATGCTTGTCATCATGTTATTTGTTTCCTGGATGAAATTTTTTATTGCCAAAATCTCTGTTACAAGTCCTTTCAGTGTTGCATCTTGTCTTTCTTGAGTCTTATTCACTCTTTCCATTTATTTCCTAATCCCTGTCATATTTGGGTACCATTTGTTGGTGACTTCCATTGTTGGGGCACCATGGTCTGATTTTTCAGGATTTTTCTCTTTGGTACACTTGAAATTGCCTGTAATCTTCCTTTGGTTTTTCCTCATTTGTGACAGATCTCTTATTTTCTCTTTAGTTCTGTTATTCAGTGTCAGTCAGAGAAGCTTTCCCTTCTGATGTTTGCTCAGCTCTCTCGTCTTCCTTGATCTGTGCTCTGAATTTGTTCTGTTTTGAAATAGGATGGTAGATGGGAAGCTTTGCTTTCTCTTGTAGTTTTTGAAAGTCAAATAAATTAGAGGATGGAGCTATAGGATTCAGAAACTACTTACAAATTACACACTGATTGTGGTATGTGTTCCCTGAGACCCACTCCCCACCACCACTCTCTATATGATGATGCAAAGCAGAAACCAATGCAAAAAAACAATTGAACTCACACACAGAGAGACAGACACACACACCCCAAAACAAACTGGAATAACTGCAAAGTTAAACAAAACAAACAACAACAACAACAAGAAAAACCAAGAAAACTGAATATTCACACATGGCTAGCACAAAGTGAATGGAGAAGAAAAGCAGAAAGACGGGGGAAAAAAAGAAAAGAAAAAAAAGAATGCAGATTGAATCCTCTCACATATATTAACATACACCTTGAAGTATAAAAACTGAAAGAAAAAAAAGACCAAAAACAAGCCAACAACGAAATTGAAAGATGAACACTCAATCATTCACATACACACTTAAATAGAAAACAACAAATAAGAAAGAAACAGAAAAAGCAAAGAAGAAAGAAACAGAAAAAGAAAAGAAAAAATTGGGGGGAGGAGAAAAAGAAAAGAAAAAAATTTTGGAGGGGAGGCAGATCAAACCCTCACATACACATTCTTGCACAAAGGAAAAATATTTAAAGAATAGATGAACTAACAAACAAACAGGGAAAAAATTTTTTTAAATTAATTGTTCCTCTAATCAGGTCTCTCCTGCAGAGCCACCTCTTTCACTCTCTCCTCAGTGTCTGGAGCAGGGAAGGATTAGGGGCAGTGGAGGTGGGTGGGGTGGCAGTCCTCCCCTCCCACTCTCGTATGGTCAGGGAGATCTCTTCCAGTGGGGAGGTGCAGGATTTTTGCTTCCCCAGATATGTACTCATGGGGGTGCCCCAGCCAGGCCTATCCTGGAATGGATTTCTCTTATTGGACTGACATCCAGGCTTTGCCTGAGTTTGTCCCTCTCAGTTGTAGCCCAGCTGTGTGGGGCTGACATTCAGAGGATCGCTGGGGAAAGGGGGTTTGGGTCAGCTCTGGACTCACCACTGATCTCTTTGGACTCCTCCTCATCCTTTTCTGGCCAAACCCTTTGACCCGCTGCTGGATCAGGGAAGGGGGTGGGGCACCTGTGACTCAGCACTCGTCAGGTTCTGCTGAAGTTTGTGCTTTCAGAATATTCCCTCTGGGTCACTATCAATCCCAGAGTAGTTGATCCGCCAGGCACAGAGATCAGGTCTGCTGCTCTGCAGGAAGCAAGCCGGAGCCAGATAATATACTTAAATGGAGAGTAAACTAAAATTCATGCTTCTTTGCATGAATATCATTGTTTCTATAAAGTCATTAATAATTAGACAGTATATTTGAGAGTTTTTTTACCATTATATTTCAAAAGTAGTATTTCAAATCATAAAAAACATAAAATAAATGGACAAAAATTTAAATGTCACTTTAAAAATATTTTTTCTATCTTATCCATTTCTATACTTTTAAATTATCCTTACAGCATTTAAAATTTTAAAAAGGAAAATCTGACACTAAAGTTGAATATGGGAATTATGTGGGAAACAAAGAAATCTTTTTGTTCATACTTCTCACATAAAAGGAATTTAGCAAGTATAAAGGGCATTTGGTGTTTTATTTTGTTTTGTTTTTTTAGCCCTAGGAGATAAAATACAGAAATCATTGGCAAGGTTTTAGATTAAATAAAAGACAGTAATTACATATCATGTGTCACCCACTCAAGAAGGGATGTTTTCTTTTGATTTTGCTCTTGTTAAGGAAAGAGAGATTAGTGTGGAAAAATGTATGGTGGAGAAGAAATTTTGCAAAGAATATCTTTCATAAGTTGCAGTATGATTACATGCAGCAGTTTGAACAGTACAACATGCAATTTTGTTCTTGTAAACGTACCTTTTACCTACTTGAAGCTACTTTAACTCACAAACACCTGTCAGAAATTTTATTGTTTGCTACTGTGTGGCTGAGTTCTTCCTTGACTCTTAGTGATAGATGTCTCTACATTGAAGAAAATGGTTCCTATTTCTTTCTGTAATTGTGCAAAGACAAGGTTGCTATAACACCTGGGCTTCGTATTTCAGAGGAGACTAAAATTGTGGCTGTATTTGAAATGGGAAAGAAAGGAATATTTGTAGATCTCTTTGAGAACCCCTTTTCTAGTCCTTTTGATAATTAAGCGTAAAGATCTAAAAATCTAAATCCTGTGTGAATGTCTTATGCTCTTACATTTTTCAGAGGGACTACTGACAACCATTTTCACTAATTTGTGTCTGAAGTAGAAGAACAGATACATAAGGAACAAGTCATATGATATTTATGTTAGCTCCTATTCCCCTGTTTTGTTTACTCTCTAGAGACACAATTTGTATGCGTTTGATGGAAAACATCTTAGCGTGTTTCCCAAAGGCTCAGCTTAAAAAAAAAAAAGAGGAGACAGGCTTCTGTGATTAGTAGAGGAATTGGCAGAAGAAGAGATTGGGAGATCGTACTCTTTTTTTTTTTTTTTTTTGAGTTGGAGTCTCACTCTGTCGCCCAGACTGGAGTGCAGTGGCCCCTCCCGGCCACTGCAGCCTAGGAGATCGTATTCTTATCAGGGCTCCTCAAATACTCCAGTTCACCTTCCAGACACATGAGAGGACTCCACTTTTCTGCTCCCACTGATCACATGACTTGCTTCAACCAAGGAAAATGTGAATAAAAGTGGTATGTGCCACTTCTAAGAGGAAACATTTAATATTCAATGAGAAGCTTTGAAAGGAGCTCTTGTCTCAGTAGCAATTGTGGAACCTTGTGTCTAACTGGAATCCTTGTCATTGAGGTTCCCAAACATTCTTCACAACACAGCAGACTGGTAGTGTGAATGAGAAACAATCCTTTACAGTGTTAAGCCATTGAGATTTAAGGACTGCTTGATACTGCAGCACAAACAAGCCCATTCTGAGGTATACAGAAAGTGATCCCTAGAAATGGAGTGCTGCCATAACAAAAAGCTGACATTTGTGTCTTAAGGACTGGGGCAGCAAATGGCAAGGAAATTGATGCTGGAGATAGGAAACATGATAACACGAGTATTCCAGTGGTGAAGCAGTTGGTAAAAATTGTAGTCTGTGATTACTCCAGAAGTTGGAAAGCAAAATGTTCATAGTGTGTTCCTATGTGCCTCTGTGTACAGCTATGTACTTCTGTTCCATTCTAGTAGTAGGATTATATTTTATATTCCTTTAATGGATGCGTTTCCAGAATATCTTTTACCTTCATTTGCCCTACTGGCTGGCACTCTTCTTTGTGAATGTATTCTTTCTTTAGAGTAAAGGAACGAATGCATTAACTGTATTGAAGGTTGAAATGCTTTGATGTTTATTTTTGTACCTAGGAAGTTTTCTGACAAACTAGAGATAAAATCTATAGGCAGGGGTCACAGGTCAGATGAGTCAGTCTCTGATTAGTGTCATATATTTTTCAAAGTACTTTCTCCAATAAAGGTACCTGATCTCAAACAGGCAAAGTGGGAACCAAAGAGAGGCCCAAACTTTACCTGTACAATGTCCACTTGTATACCTAATCCTGAATTATACCCCACATCTGTAAAATAATTTTTTTTTAAAGTACTTTCTTTAGCAGCATAATAGTTTGGCTGGGGCATCTCTTGATCATAATTATCTTAAATCTTAACTGGGAAGCAAATGTAGCTGTTGCTGATTTTCCTGCTTTGAATGTCATAGTTATTAAAGTCTAACAAAAAGAAACTTAGTTGTTTACCTTTGACCAAACAAGAGTTCATCAATAAATGATTATTCTCTTAACATACAGTGTACATTAATATGGTATGGGAGAGTTATGTGATGATAAAAATGTAATAACATAATTTTTAAAAGACAAGAGTCAGAGAAAATGTCAGGCAGAAGAGTTTTGGTAACAATACTTGTAACTAATGCTCTGATATTTTCTACAGAGCAGCTCACTTACCATTATTAAATAAAAGTGAATCACTTTGTTTCATGATCCATGTATCAAGACTAAGGAAGGCAGAGAGTGCAAGGGAGGGTTCATCTGAAACTCGTTGAGGCCTGTGACAGACTCCATCAATCAGCAGTCTCTTTCTGGGATTAGACTGCTACTATCACCCAGATCCTGTGTGAATTCCCCTCAGCAGTGTTGCTTCCATAATGACAGCTCTTGTTTCCAGAATATCTTTTACCTTCATTTCCCCTGTTGGCCAGCACTCCCTTTGTGAATGCCTTCTTTCTTTAAAGTAAGGGATGAATGCATTAACTGTATTGAAGGTTGAAATGCTTTGATGTTTATTTTTGCACCTAGGATGTTTTCTGACAAACTAGAGGTAAAATCTATAGGCACACAAAAGTCTGTAGGGTCACAGGTCAGATGAGTCAGTCTCTGAGTTTGTTCTTGTGAAGGTTAACTAAAACTTGATTATAATAGCCTGGCATATGAGTGACTCACGTTCCAAAAACCAGACAGAAACAAATGTCTCTATGTGCAAGCTGGACAAAGCTTTGCTATGGAGTCAGACAAAAATGCAACCATGCCTCATTTATTCATTTATTCATATTTGTATTTTTTGACGGTGTGAGGCATTCTATTGAGAATGCAACAGTGAACAAGAAACATACACCTTGATTTTTAAAAAAGATACAAAAATTCTTTGTAAAAATTAGCAAATCAATTCAACATCACATTAAAAGGATTATACACCATGACCAAGTGAGATTTATCTCTGAGATTCAAGGATTATTCAGCATATGCAAAACAATCAATGTGATTACACCACAATATAATAGCAAAATGAAGAATGAAAACCATGTGATTATCTCAATAGATACAGAAAAAACATTTGACAAAATTCAGCATCTTTTCATGATAAAAAAAATCTATAAACTACTCACAGAAGGAAAATACCTCAAAATGACAAAAGTCATATATGAAGAGCCCACAGATTACATCACAGTCAATGGTAAAAAACTGAAAGCTTTTTCTCTAAAGACAGCAAGAATGATACTTCTATTTAATGTGGTACTTGAAGTCTTAGCCAGAGCAATTAGGCAAGAAAAAGAAAGAGAAAACAAAAAACAACAACAAAAAAAAGCTAGAATGGTTGCTTGAAGATATAGAAAAGTATCTAGCCTATCAGTCATATCAGAAATATTACCTATCAGTCATTATCTCTCTATTGATATATCCCCATAATCCTGTTCCAGAGAAATTATTTATTGAGTGCTTCCTGTGTCCTTGGTACTGGATTTTTCAGTTATTGTTTTACTTAATCTACACTTAATCCACACTGCCATGGTAATTGTCATTATTAGCTGTATTTTAAAGTTAAAAACCTGCTGTTTAAGTTGCATAGCTAATGAAAAGCAAATCTGAGGTTCTAGAGCAGGCAAATGTCACAGCCTGCATAATCCTGCACTGAATGTCTTCACTTATTCAAGATTTTAAGACATTTAGCATATTTAACAAGATTAATCATATTTTTAACATTTTATATATATATACACATATATATGTCATTATATATATACACATATATATGTGTGTGTATATATATATATATTTACTATAACCCATTCATTCTCCTTGCAAATGAATTTTGGTTATGTACAGAAAGACATAAAATCCATAAATCATTGGATTTTATCTACTTATTTTTTATTGCCTTAGTATTATTGACAAAGAAATTGCAACAAAAGTAAGTGACTTGCCCAAGATCACAAAGTGAATTAGTATCTCTCTGGCAATAAATACCCAGGGCTACTGATTACTGTTTTAATAGTCACTTTACTGTATCACATTGCCTCCCTACATTCTTGTTTGTTTAGAAGAATCAAGAAAACTAAAACTAAAATAGTTTGCTGATTATTAGATTTGTTGTCATAACAGCTCTTGTAAGTCTCTTGTAAGTCAGTAGTAACAATTGGAATATTCTGTGTAATTTAATCTGACATAGTTGTATATCATTTTCTCTCAATAATAAGAATTATTCAAGAAAAAGATGTACAATATATAGTTTAATATGCCAATAAGACATTAGCAGAAACTTCACTTAAGTTCACATATGAAAAGCCATTACTATTTTTCTTGTTTCGTTTGTCTTCAGTGTTTTTAAAGACATAACTTATTTAAAACACATTTGTAAGGTTGAAAATAAATATTATAGTTGATGTCCTAAATGTTGGCTATAATAAATGCAGCAAAACCCCAGCATTTTACTAGGGGACACTAGAATTGAGAAGATATTAAACATTACAGCTAATCAAAGAATAATTCAACTCCTTGGAAAAAATGAGTTCAATGTTCAAAAAAAATCTGCCAGGGAGATCATATTTCAGCATTAATTGCAAAAACAGATTATATCTAAAGTTCTTTAAATTCTAAAATTATATGATTCTAGGTAGACTGATTCTTTGTCTGAGGTCATGTGCTTGGATAGGCATGAAGTGCTTAGAATAATGATTAAAGCAGCTCAAAGTAACTTCTTAAGGAAGTGTTAAATTAGTTTTAGTATGCTCATTTCATGGAACAATATCAGCCATTAGAAGCTATGCTTTGGATAGACATTTAATAGCATGAGAGGTGGAGAAACAAAAAAGATGATGATGTAGGTACCTCTAGACAACAATATTTTGACTTGGAACTTTAAGAATTAAGGCAAAGGGATCTAGACATGCACAACTGTATTCTAGTTGGTAGAGTTACTTCTCATGCAAATATCGGTTAACAATTTTGAACTTTCTTTCCATGTATGCTGGAAGTGATCAATGACTAAATGAATGGTGGGTGACAGAAGCTAGATTTGCCACTGTCAAGAGTGAGTTTACAGATTAGCAAATGTTGAGGGATAGACTATAATTAACAATGTGGTACTGGATTAAAGTCAGAGACATCAGTATGAGCTTATGTTTAGCTTAGTACATAGATGGATGGATAGTTGCAGAAATAATTATATACATATATGGATTAGGATGAATAAATGTATTTCTTCACTATGCTGAGAGAGTTTAGATAGAGTGATTCCCCAGTAGCAATAAGCATGCCCAGTGCTCAGATCTTGATTTCTAATGTCATTTTCCAATGAAAGGAACCAGGACTCCTGGGAGGATTGGCTGATTCTAGGTTCTAGGTCTGGGGCAGAGAATATAGAAGATAATCATGGAGCATCATGTCATGCCAGAAACTAAAGTGTTCAAAAACAAATGATAGGTACATGTTAAAGGGACACAAGAGTCAACCTGAAAGAACTCCCAGTAGCCAAAGCTAGAGAGATTTGATCAACAAAATGAATTATATAGTTTTAGATAACTCAAACTGTCAAATAAATATTCATGAGCCCATACTTATATAAAAAGTGACTGAATAAATTAATACATGGGGATGAAGAGACAAATCTCTTGTATAGAAGAATTCTAAATAATTTATGTAGATATTCCTCCTTTCAAGATGGCAAAACTTAACGCCTAACTCCTGAATATGGGCTGAATGTTGTGAATTGCTTCCAAAGAACAGAGTAGGAAAAGAGGGTAAGGCAAAGCAGTTTTATGTGGAGAAATCTGGCAAGCATTGTCCTCACCTAGTGATCAAGCTTAAAATTGTCAGTGATAAGTCATGTTGATAGTATGTAGGTTAAGACCCCATATATCTCTAAAACATTGTGCTACTATAAGTATTTTGGATCTATTTGGGTTCAATTTTTTTTTTTTTTTGAGAAAGCAGGATTTATTGAGAGGACAGAAAAGTTCCCACAGTGGGAAGGCACCCGAAGGGGTTGCCCTGGGCTCAATTTTTAAAAGACTATATCCTAGTTAGAACCGAAAGAGAGAATAGAAGCCTATCTATTCACTTCTCTCAAAATCTGAAGGGTTTTCTTTCAAATGATTATTTAACCCACACTTGTTTATAGCAGACTTTGCTGATGCCTACTTCTGCATAGACCTCAAGGCTGCAGCAACCATATTCTTTGTGTCCTATGTGTTAGCCTCAGAATAAACTTCTAACTATAGACTGTTTTTTTTAAGACTGATGTTTATTCCCTTGTAGTGTAGTGATATATCAAGCATACAAATCACTACACACACACACACACACACACACACACACACACACACGTCAGATGTGCAAAAGTGTGAGAATATATTTGTCATCTATAACTGATCATGTCTTCCTCATGAGCATTCTCCTAGTTGCTAGGATGTAGATGTAGGGTATTATCACAAAATTTAAATTACTCGTTAATGATACCTATAAGTATCATTAAATTATGTCTTTCAGAGGACTCAGTTTTATTTGGTTAAGTATGTCTGCTTGGACAAATGTTTGGTTTTTCAGATCTCACTCTGCCACTCCATCCTCTTGACTTTCTTGTCTTACTTTATGATGATGGAGGAGAGGAAGTCTCTGTACCTTTACTGATCTCAACTGTTGGTTTAGCTGTATGTGTGGGCAGTGATGGTTGAGTGAAACTCTGTCTGATCTTTTAAATCCTGGCCTTGGGTGTCTGGTCACGAATTCCATTCACCTTCCCAAAAGTCCCTTTGTCCTGATTCCAGCTCTCTGCTGTCCTCACCGCACCTTTGCATTCATTTAGTGAATGAAGGAACTCCTGGGTAATCTGCAGAACTTTGAGATATCTGGAGCTTGCTCGTCTCTTGTACCTACCTATACCGCTCTACAAATGCCTTAGAGTTGTGATGTCATTAATTTTTATGAAAGATCTGCCACCTTCTTTGGGCTATAGTCAGAGAAGCCGTGGATACACTCCAGTGCCTTCATAGTTATATGATCATTTCTACATGTCACCACTCCCATTTGAAAGTGGACCCTGGTGGTATAGAGGAATAAGATCCTTACTGTCTTGCCTCCTCATCCTTCTTCTAGCTCTCTTTTACTTCTGGTCCTCTGGGTGGAAAAGAAGATTTCCTGCATTTTCATAGGCAAGAATTTATCTCACACAGGTTCCATTCTCTGTTTTCTACACCTCTGTGGTCAAGTTAGCCAGGCCTCTTGATAGAGGAGCCCTGGGATATTAGAAACTAGAAATTACCAAGGATTAAATATATTGGCTTGATATTTCCAAGATACAATCCTCATTACATCTCTGCCCAGGTCTTGTATGCCAGTAGTGGTTAACACCACAAACAGGTTTCCTAGGAATATGAGTCTTTGCAGTTTGCTACATTCTGTAACACATGTTTTGGTGGCTGTAGATCCAGGAAGATGCTGAAACTATGAAGGGTGCACTCTGATAAAAAATCATAAGCTAAGAATTTAAAATACTTTCTTTTACTTTTCTTAGAACTCAGTTCCCAAGCCACTCCACATGAATTTCTTTACACTAAGTTCTCCTTGTTCAACATTATAATGCCAGTGTTCCTGTGGATAACTTGGGCCTTTCTAAAATGTTAAAGTCCCCTTCACCCAGACCTTCTCCCCTCATGGTGGCTTCTACCTAGGTTGTCATTTGGAGCTAGACCCTTCAGTTTATATGCATATTTCATGGAGTCTCTTCCTTACCCTCAAAGTTAAATTTTACTTATTTTCTATACATGGTTTCAAACCAAAGATTATTAAGAATATTCTACTTTTCTCCATTATTAGCACTCCCTTTGCTCTTGAGAATAGGTTGCTCATTTTTTAATCCAAAACTCTCACTTCTTTATGAACTATGAGTGTTTTCCAAGTTTTAGGGTCCTGTCTCCTACTATCAGATTGGAGTTTCACCTTAACTAATTCAGCAAACTAGAGCTTGTGCAGGCTGATTTGTGAGGTTCTAGAGCAAACCAATGCCAAAACAGAAATTTCAGTCAATAATAAGCAAAAATACCAAAGTTGCCAAGAGAAGCTTCTGGAAAGTATGATTGTTTGCCTCACTCTGCCAATTGGCTTTGCTCTTCTAGAAGATAAGGAATTTCTGGGATGTGATCCATCATCTTGGCTGTCAATCCACTGTTTTCCCATATTTTACTAACTCTATGTGGGCTATTACTGTACTCTCTTTTTTTGGTAAACATCCTTCCTTCCTTGGCCTAACCCTTGTAGCTCCCCTTCTTATTTAAGGAAAAACCCTTCCACTTCATTCCCATTTCATATTTACCTGTCTCTGTCTTGATTGTCTTACACACATCCACATACATGCACAAGCCTAAACATACATACATATATTCACACAAACCTGCATACACAAACATATATTAGATTGATAAAAATCCTTGGTACATGACATTTTTATCATTGGCCTATGCAGTACCATCTTTTATCTGTACATATTTATATCAATCTTAGAATTCACAGCTTTCAGTTGTTGTCAATCTGCATAAGAACCTACAAAATACTAATGCTTTAAATTAGATTCTTTGGCCCCATCCACCTCAAATCTATAGATTCACTGATAACCCTTCTCTACCTTGTTCTTCCTTATCAAGTCCAGCATAAATGGGAGCCAAGAATGAGTAGTGTTTTTTTTAAGGGTTTTTTTTTTAAAACAAAGTGTTCAACTAAAAGGAAATTACCGTGGCAAAATATCAAGCTTTTGAAAGAATATGAAGCAGGGTTTTAAAGTCACTGAGAGCTTCATTTTTGTCTCTGAATCTCTACCACCATGTAAGTGTGACACCTCAGTCCATTTCTCTGTAAAGCAGTCTTGCTGCTGAATACCCTTTTGGTAACCAAATTATTCTAGAGGTGATGAGATTTGTTGTGATAAATCAGTGAGTGCAGCAGGGTAAATTGGGAATCTCAAAAAAATTACCACAGCTTTGTTCTCCTGAAGGTCACTTCACTTCAACCTTCCTCAGCCCTCCTCTCAAACTCCCCAGGGCTGTGTCCTGAAAGCTTGGGGCAGAGCAACCACCTACAACACGAGGCTTCTATTCAGCACCTGCCCTCTTTCCCTTCTGTAAGGAGTGGGAAGACTGAGCTCAGTGCCATAGATTTGCATGATTTATTCATACTTGCAGTCTTGGTAAGGTAGAACAGCTTACCAATGAATGCATTTTCTCAGTATGGTATGTTCATGTGTCTTCATGTAGAGTGGCCCTTTAGGGGTAGGGAAGGGAAGAAAGACTATGTGTCAAAGGAAAATTCTTTGTGTATTTTATCCTATCAAAAAAGATCACACCACCTTTAGGTTTCCCCTCACATTTCTAAAATATAGCTGACTGGGAATTGCTTGTAATATTCCATGAAGTAACATAGTACTTAATGAAATAAAATTTGAGTATCACAGAGAGGAAATGACAGGCCAAAAACTGCCAGGAAACTACATTAAAATGTACTTGGCATGCATTTGAATTATCCCAGTTGCGTTGCAAAAATAGTGCAGCGATAGAGTTTCTGGAATTAAAAGAATAGAATGTTGCCAAGGTTGAAACTATCAAAGGCAATTTAGTATGTGTGGTTTTTTTTCCTCTGTGAATAAATGAACTGATTTTTTTCTTTTTGCAAAAGATGATATATAATATATATCTGTAAAATCATGCAATCTTTAAATGAATTTTAATTTCATACCTATCTTATATGAAGATAATTTATATTTTTCTATTAAGTCACTTTTAATATCTAATGTCTTCATCAGTGACATTACCACAGAATCATTTTTGAAGGCAAAATTTGTTGGTGGCTACTGCAGTTCTCTAAGGTTAATGGATTGAACACTTAGCATCATTACTCCTTGTAAAACCGTCTTAGCTATAAAAGACTCCAGTCAAGCTACCCATGATTTTCTACACTATAGAAGTATTCTGTAACAAATTTGTTTGTGCCCACAGTGGGTGAAAGTTACTAGACTGGATTGGGGGAAGAAGGAAGGGTACTAACATCTCTATGACTCCTGCTAAGGTTGGTACTTTAAATATTATCACACTTAAATTTTGTAACAGTACTATGAGTAGAGGTTATTATCACTATTGAATATAAGAAGTAACTCAGGTTTATCTAACTAACAACACAAAAATAGTTTTAAACACACATACTCAACATTCCTTTCACCCCATCATACTGCTTATAGACACTACATTTACATGGCACTCTAAATGTTTAATAAAAGAAATAGGAAAAAAGTTAGCCCCCGAGAGAAGCATTTTTTCTCTTTCAGGGGAACCCCGATGGTTACCTAGAATCAGCAGAATTATTACCATTATTTATTCAGCAGGTTTTTTTGCACCTGTTTCACAAACCATTCAGGGACCATGGCCATCTTCTCCATGAAGTGGGGCATCAGACTGAAAAGTGGTCGCTGGATAAGAATAGGATGATTAAGTCAGAGGTAAAGGTCACTAGAAATGCCCTTAAAATAGCATGGTGATATAGTTAGTTATTTATTTCTAAATAAGGTATAATATCAATCGGCAGACTCTATGTGTTCAGTGTTGTAGATACAGAACAAATTTCCTGGAGTTTACCTCATTGAGTATTTACCTCACTGGTATCCCAATAAACTATAAATATATGCATGTATTTATATGTATATATAAGTGTATATAAGATACACATACACACACACACACACACACTCACACATATGTAGTTTATCACACATACAAGGGAAGACCAAAAAAAACCCAAAATGTATTTATAAGATATTGTGTTTATTCTTACATGTTTAAACTTTAGTCATTTTCAAAGTATTCTTTATTTGATGCAATACACCTATGGAGATGCCTTTTTTTAACTGCTCAAAACAGATTTTTTTAACTCATTAATTTTAATACCTTTTAGTTCTGCTGTTTTTTGTTTCATCGCTTCTACATCAGCAAAATGTTTCTCTTTGAGGACTTTTTTTCATCTGAGGAAACAAAAAAGTCACCAGTGGTGACAGCAGGTTAATACAGAGAGGGTGGGTCACAGGGGCTATGCCATAATGCTGAACACTCAGCATGGTGTGAGCAGGTTCACTCGTAATTCTCCCATGATGAAATGGGCAAACGTTTTGAAAGAATCTCCCCCTAAACTCACGGAAGCCAAACGCAACCTCTCACAACACTGCTAGCTGGTATACTGATGTCAATGGGTTTCTAGAACACTAGTAGAGGAAGCCTGTACTACAAGGGGCCCACCTTCCAAAAAAATTATTATTTTGGGGAAGAGTCCTCCCTCATATGTAATAGACATGTTATTATGCCTGAATATGTTCCTCCAAAGTTCATATGTTGAATTCTAACCACAGTGTCTCATGTTGTGACTATATTTGGAGATAGGAAATTTAAAGAGATAATTAAATTAGATGAAGTTATTATAGTGGGACCTAATCTGTTATAACTGGAGTCCTTATAAGGAGAGAAAATTAGGATACATGCAGAGTATAAAATATGTGAGGACACTGAGAGAAGACAGTCATTTACAAGCAAAGGAGAATCCAACCCTACCAACACTGTGATCTAGGAGTTGTAGCCTCCAGAATTGAGAACAAATAAATTTCTATTGTTTAAATCATCCAATCTGTGGCACTTTGTTATAGCAGCCCTAGAAAACTAATACACATTTATAAGTACAATAAAAATTAGCCGAACAATCTCCAATGCCCTTTTTTAAAAAATAAGGAGTTAAGTAATACAAACATAATTTCATATTATGGATTTTTAACAAAGTCAGTTTCTAGGGCCTGGATGCCTTTGGCTCAGGACAAGGCTCAGGATTGAATATGTTATGCCCAATCTCGTGCATATTCAATGTTTGCATTATAGGGTCACAGCAGTAAGTTGATTTGCAGAAACATGACCCTGAGCATTTTATTATTTGCATTCGTGAAAGAAAAGATTCAATCATGTTTAGTCTATTACACTTACAAATGTAAGAAAATGGATTGTTAGATTTTAGAAATATTTGCAAGTTGAAACAAAATGGCTTAGGGGTTGGCTAGAAATTCAGTTTACTCAAATAGTTCTTCTGCCTAATGATATGCTTACACAGAGACCTTACTGAAAACAAATTTCATACTTTTTAATTCAAACAATAATACTATTTTACATACTTTACATTTCCCTAGTGCTTTACAATATATACAATGCTTTTTTTTTTTTTTTTTTTTTTTTGAGTCAGAGTCTTCCTTTATTGCCAGTGCTGGAGTGGCACGACCACAGCTCATCTCAGCCTCAACATCCTTGGCTCAGGTGATTCCTCTCCCTCAGACACCCAAGTATCTGGGATTACAAGTGTACATCACCACACCTGGCTAATTTTTGGGAATATTTGTGGAGATGAGATCTCACTATATTACCCAGGCTGGTCTTGAACCCTGGGCTCAGGCAGACCTCCCACCTCAGTCTCCCAAAGTGCTAGGACTGTAGGTATGAGTCACCACACATGGCCAAGAATGCTTTGTGAACATTGTCTCTGCTTCTGTGAAGCCTTCACAGACTCCACCAGTAGATTCAGCACGATTTGATTCCAAGTCTCTCAGTTTTCCCTCTCTTACAGCTTTTGCTGCATCATAATTATTTACTTTACATGTTGATCTCCTTAAAGGCAGTGACTAGCCCTGTTCAGATCTCTGTTCCCAAGGCCCACATAGACTCTGTCACTCAGTGAAAGTCCAGTAAATGTTTGCAGAACATCTTATGCCTTTCCAAAATTACTACTTTTGCGGCTGAAGAATCTGACATCCAGAAAGTTTAAGTGACCAGCAGGGTTAGGGCATAATGCAAAAACCCAGAAATTATGGGTGAAGAAAGAGAGTGATATGGGAGGGTTGACAGCAGTCAGAGACTAGACCATCTTTGGTGTGGAAATTTTGTTCTAAGAAGGATAGAAAGCCATGAATGGCTTTAAATAGAATCATGATATGATCTCATTTGCATTTTTAAAGATTTCTCTGGTTGCTGAGGGAAGCAAGGTGACCAATTAAGAAAGAGGACATTGCAGTCACCCCAGAGAGAGATCATGGTGATGGTCTATCCAGGAAAAAGCTAAGATAAAAAGATGTAGATAGATTCAAGAAGTATTTTAGGAAGAAAACTAACAGAATTTGCTAACTTTTTATATGAAGGGCTTATTTATCAATTTGACAAATAGTTATTACCTGTTATGTGTCAGTCACTGTTTTAAACACAGAACATATTTGAGAAAAGCTGATAAGGCACCTGTTGTCAGGACCCACAGTTTACATTCTGGTGACATTATACAGACCTAAGTAAATAAATGAATAGTTAAGAGAAATTAACCAATCAATGAATCCCACAATGACTTATGCCATAAAGACGATAAAACAGGATGGTGATCCAAAGCCTACTTCAAATTGTGGGCCAGGGAAATTCCCACAGATCCCTGATCAGAGAATTGAATGACAGGAAGGAACTAGCCACATGAAGATCCAGGAAAAAAGCATCCCATGTAGAGGAAATGGTTAATGTGAAGGCCCTAGGGTGGAGACAAGCTTGGCATGTTCTAAGAATAGAAAGAAGGTCAGTGTGTACTATAGGAAGTGAAACAGGTGGAGAGTTGTTTGAAACAAGGTCAGTTCAAGAAGTAGTAGTAGACAAGAAGAGATGTTGAGTTTATGGACCACCCTAAGGAGTGTAGCAGGAAACCATTGTGCCAGTCGAGGCAAGTTTAGAAAATGATTGCTCTAGTAGTTGTGTGGAGAATGGATTACAGAAAAGCAGTACAAAAAAACAGTGATCTGGGTAAGACATGATGTTTACTTGGATTAAAGTGGTAGTGGTGGAAATGAAGAGATGTACATAGATTCAGAATATGTCTTGGAGGGAAAGTAGACACGAAGAGCAACAGAAAGAAACTAATGATGACTTGAAACTCATGGCTTTGAGCACCTAGTGATAATGCTACCTGGAGATGGAAAGACTGACAGAGGAGACGGTTGTGAGAGGAGAATCAAGGTTTCTCTTTAGACAGGTGCCTATTAGGCACCCACATTATGTCAAATAAACTGACTATCAGAGAAAGAAAGTGGGGGAAACGTGTGAGCTTCAAAGTTTCTGGTTTGAGCAGTGAACTATTAAATGTTGAGATGCCTATTAAAAATCACATCGGAGATACTAATGAAACATCTTAGCTTAGTAAAGACCACTGTACCTTTAGTATAGCTACACTACCGTGACCACTTATTGGTAGAGACGTGATCACAGCTCCTACTGTATACCTGCCAGAGAAGAACATGTGCCCATGGAATCCAGGTGAATGTCCCATGCTAAAAGAAGAGGCACATAGCACAGCTCGTGTGCATCGCACAGGAATTTTTGGAGCAGCTCACTTCCAGATTTTCTCTCCCCCATTTCTCACTTTTTGAGAAACCGTCTCTTGACTTCTCAGAGACTTTCTCTCACATTTAAAGCCGATGAAGATAATAATATACATGTGTTTTCACCAATTCCACTGTTCAAAATATCCTTTGGGAGCCATAATTAAGTTGCAACGTTTAACAAGTGTTAGCTCTAACTACATTGGAAGAAAATTTATTGTAGATTGCATGCGTAGGCTTTGGGGGAAAATGTTTTTTTAGTCCAATACTTTAATATAGTGCCACATTCAACACACAAACCAAATGGAAATGTTTACTTATAAAAAAATTATAAACCAGACTAACTTTACATTTTAACAATCCTCCTTTGTTCAGTTTTGTGAGCTACTTAACTCCACAGTCACATTCCTGAGGTATATGCTAATGGTGTTCTTTCCCACACATTATTTAAAAGCACCCTATTATCTTCATTTCAGATGCAGATTCCTATTCAAACCTCAATTATGACCTGAGCAAGATTTTTTTATACTACCTTGTTTAATCACCACATCAACTTCGTGAAATAATACTGTTTCCCCAGTTTTGCACATGAAGAAACAGTCTGAGAGTGGTCCTTGACTTACTTGCTGGATGTCATGTAGTTAGTCTATGGACCGGCTGACCCCAATATATTCCATCTCCTGCTTTTGTGTATTGATCAAGTTGGCTTAATTTAAAAATTTACTATGCCAACCCTCCACACTTTAATGTCTGTTCTTTTCATTTGCTATTTATCCAATTTACTAAATTTCATCCATCCTGTGATTTCACAGAAATATTTGCTTTTATACACTAATAATTTTCATATTCCAAAAATATGAACTGGAAAGCAAACGATGGCTTACAATCCTCTATCTCCTCCCTGGCTTTTGCCTGAGCTTTAGGTGTGAAACATTCACAAGAGCAGGGCCTCTGTTGTTCCATCTCTGTATTCTCAGTGTCTACACCAGAAGACACTGTTGAATGGATGAGAGGCCTGTTTGCTCACTGGATATCTCATCTTGAAAATCCTAGTGACTCCAAAAACTTAAAAAGTCTCAAAGAGAGCTTATTATTTTCTCCTCAGTTCTACTCTTCCCCCTTCCTTCTTTCCTCTCTCTCCCTCTCTTTCTCTCTCTCTCATTTTCTCACTCTCTGAAATTGCAGTCATCTACTTAGTGTCATTTGCTGTTCACCTCTTCATTCAATCAAGTCCTGAAAATTCTTTCTGTTTTTTTTTTTTTTTTGAGTTGGAGTCTCACTCTGTCGCCCAGACTAGAGTGCAGTGGCCGTTCCCGGCCACCGCAGCCTCGACCTGCTGGGCTCCGGCAATCCTTCCGCCTCAGCCTTCCGAGTAGCCAGAATTACAGGCATGCGCTACCACGCCTGGCTGATTTTTTGATTTATTGTAGAGATGAGGTCTTGCTGCCCAGGCTGGTCTCGAATCCGCAGCCTCAGGCAATCCACTCACCTCAGCCTCCCAAAGGCGCGGCATTACAGGCTGAGCCACCAAGCCCGGCTTCTTTCTGTTTTTTGTTGCTTTTTTGGGTAACTATGGAATCAATTATTTTTCATCCTCCCTGACATTTCCCTTGGCAAATGAAGTCTAGTCTAAGGCTGCCTTCTTACATATGTTAAATCTGATTTAAGGATTTCTCCATGCATAGTGAACTGGAACCCAACTGGATGTGTAAACTGACTGTAACCTACTCTTGTATCAATCAGTTTGACCTTTGGTAAGTCATTTAACCTCTCTGTGTCTCCTCTGTAAAAATGTGAATAATAATAGCCCTATACCCCACATAGTTTTTGATGAACATATGTAGAGC
The DNA here is from genome assembly GCA_027257055.1 of Cephalopachus bancanus. Taxonomy (NCBI): domain Eukaryota; kingdom Metazoa; phylum Chordata; class Mammalia; order Primates; family Tarsiidae; genus Cephalopachus; species Cephalopachus bancanus. The sequence goes on from JAPVLO010000076.1 coordinate 7,207,021, forward strand.
TCTAAAAAGAGTACCTGACACCTAGGAAGTGTTATATAAATATTTATTATTTATGTTTACTTTTTTACCATAATTTCTTAATTATAATGTAGTACACTTTATCTTTTAAGTTTAGTACCTTTTCTTTTTTTTTTTTTTTTTTTTGAGTTGGAGTCTCACTCTGTCACCCAGACTGGAGTGCAGTGGCATGCTCCCAGCCACCGCAGCCTCGACCTGCTGGGCTCCAGCGATGCTTCTGCCTTAGCCTTCCAAGTAGCTGGAACTACAGGTGCGTGTTACCACGTCCGGCTAATTTTTTGATTTATTGTAGAGATGAGCTCTCACCAAGTTGCCAAGGTGGGCCTCGAACCTGCGGACTCAGGCAATTCACTCACCTCAGCCTCCCAAAGTGCGGGATTACAGGCTGAGCCACCGAGCCCGGCTAGTTTAGTGCCTTTTAGTGTTTGTTAAGAACATGCTCTAAAGTTATAAATGTATCCTTTGTATTATTTGCTAAGCTTACCACTCTGCAAACTGGAGTTAAATGCTGCAGATATAAACTTTCATTTTTCCTCATATGGATAAGCAATTGTCCCAGAATCATTTATTGAAAAAAATTTTCCTCATGCTCTGCAGTGCTACTTTCACCATATACTGTCCATTTATTAGTGGACTCATTTTTCATCTAGTTATTCATCTCTGTACCAAGACTACATTTGCTTTATTACTATACATTATCTGTTGGGGTAATTCCTCCCACTTAATTCTACTTCTTAAAGAGTATTTTGGTAATTCTTTGGCTCTTTACATTTACATTTAACTTTTATAATCAGCATGTACACGTCCCTAATAAAATTGGAATTTTGACTATAATTTCACTGACACCATAGATTAACTTGTGAAAAGTTCACATTTTGACAATTTTGTATCTTCTAATCCTTGAGCATTGATATATTTCTCTTCATTTAATCTTCTTTAATGACTCTCAAACTATATGATATTCTCAAAAGATGTAATTGATATATTGCTAAGTACTCTATATTTTTAGAAACTATTGTAAATGACAGCCTTTTAGTAGTTTTATTTTCTAACTTTTACTAGTACAAAAGAATAAAACTAAATTTACATATTGATTTTGTATTTGGTAAGTTTATTAAATTTTCTTACTAATTTTAATTATTTATATGCAATTTATTTTGAATTTATTACTAATGATTTCGCCTGTAAATGGCAGTTTTGTTTTTACTTCTCATACCCTTTCTATCTCTTTCTTGCCTTATTATGATGACTAACGACACCAATACAACTCTTGAAATGAGGACAGTTGAGTTGTTCCTTATTTCAATAACATCTTTATTAAGTATTATGTTTGCCAAAGAACTGGGTATCACATGCTCTCACTTATAAGTGAACTTTGAACAATAATCAGAAATAATACTATCAGAAAAGGATTAGCAGTAGTGGGAAACTGCCAGTGGGAATTGGCTGTGGGGGGGTCACACCTCATCAACAAGGGTACCTGCATAATGAACATTTGTATGCCTAACCCTGAATTGTACCCCATATCTTTTTTAAAAAAAGTATGCTGTTTGCCATGGGTTTATTTGTATTTTACCTTTATCAGCTTAATAAATTTTCCTTCTATTTTTAGTTTGCTTAAACTTTTATTATGTATGGATGTTGAATTTCATACAATGGCATTCCTTCTCTGTGTTAATAAACATATGATTATATACATTTCAGTTAATGTAGTAAGTTACATTGATTGATTTTCTTATTCCTAAAAGTTTTTTTTTTTTACACTCAAGTACATATACTTAGGTAAATCATAATTCTTGAATCAGGAAACTATCTTATCTGTAGTTCATTCATGGTCACATTACATACTCATTCAATTATCTAGTTAACCATTTTCAATTATACATTAAGTATGTACAGCACTACATGTAAAACAATGCCTACGTCACTGACCAGAATTGACATCTACCCACAGGGCCTGCTTCCATTTCATTCCCTGCCTACCCAAGCTAAATTAGTAAAACTTTTTTACTTTCCTTTAAAAATATTTTAATTTATTTTTCATTTTTATTTGTCTTTATGAAAAGGATACCATAGTAGTAATTTCTTTCAACATAATATTATATTTCTAAATTTTAACACGTTATTGCATGTGTCTATAATCATTTATTTTTTTCTACTGAATAAAATTCTATTACATGAATATACACAATTCATTTATTCTCATTTTGAAGATCATTTGGACTGCTTCCAAGCTTTTGTTATTATTAATAGTGCATTTGTTAACACTATTGTATGTTAATTAATTTGCTAATATTAAAATAACTTAAGTAATCTTGTATAAACAGGACTTGGCAATGTTGCATTTTATTTTGCATATATTGCTAGATTTAATTGCCAGTATTTCTTTAGAGTTTCTGAATATAGGTTCATTTATGATATTGACTTGTAGTTTTATTCTCTTGTATTCTCCTTGTATATCTATGTAAATTATGCTGATCTCATAGAATCAATTGGGGAGTATTCACTTTTTCTGTTACCAGGAAGTATTTGTATAAAAAATAGATTTATTTGTTTCTTGAATATTTAGTAAAAACCAATGAAGGCATCTGAGGTAAAAGCTTTTTCTGTGGAAATTTTTTTTTTGTGAATGATACCATTTCTTTAGTTGTTATGGGAGATTTATAGTTACATTTCTATTTTTTGCTTAAATTTGTTTGAAAATTATACCTTTATCAGTATCTGTCTGGCTTTGTCTACATTTTCTTTTTTAAAAATTTTTTATTTTAAAGATGGGTACAATTCAGGGTTAGGTATATAAATGTTCATTATGCAGGTATTCTTGTTGATGAGGTATGCCCTCCCCGGCCAGTTTTCCATTACTGCCAATCCCACCTACCCTCCCCTGGCAGTTTCCCAGTACTGCCAATCCCTTTCATGTAGTAGTATGATAATTGTTGAAGGTCCGCTTATGAGTGAGAACATGTGGTACTCAGTTCTTTGTTTCTGTGATGGATCACTCAGTATTATAGACTCTAAGTCCATCCAAGTTGCTGCAGAGTTCATAATTTTGTCCTTCTTTATGGCTGCGTAATAGTCCATCGTGCATATTTACCACATTTTTTAAAAATCCAGTCCTCTTTCAGTGGGCAGCACAGTTGGTTCCATGTTTTTGCCATTGTGAATAATGCTGCAATAAGCATGCATGTGCAGGTATCTTTTTCACAGAGTGATTTGAGTTCCTCCAGGTACATTCCCAGTAGGGGGATTGTGGAGTCGTATGGAAGATCGGTTTTTAGATCTTTAAGGAATAGCCAAACTGTTTTCCACAGAGTTTTGTACTAGTTTACACTCCCACCAACAGTGTAGAAGTGTTCCCTTTTCCCTGCATCCTCTCCAACATCTGTTGCTTTTTGAGTTGTTGATGATGTCCATCCTGACTGGAGTTAGGTAGTATCTCAGTGTGGTTTTAATTTACATTTCTTTGATGACTAGTAAGGCTGAGCATTTTTTCATGTATCTGTTGGCTGCTTATATGTCTTCTTTTGAGAAGTATCAATTCATATTTTTTGCCCACTTTGTAATGACTCTGTTTTTTTTTTTCTTTTTGGTATATTTGAGTTCCTTGTAGATCCTAGATGTTAGACCTTTGTCAAATATACAGTTCACACATATTTTTTTCCTAGTCTGTGGACTATCTCCCTGCTCTCTTGATGGTTTCTTTGGCTTTGCAAAAGTTTGTCAGTTTGATGAGGTCCCACTTGTCTATCTTACCTCTTATGGCATGGGCACTTAGGGTTTGGATCAGGAATTGGTTGCCAGTTCCAATTTCCATAAGGGTGTTTCCTGTATTTTCTAAGGTTCTTATGGTTCAAAGTTTTACATTTAGGTCTTTTATCCATTTAGAGTTGATTTTTGTGTATGGTGATAGGTAGGGATCTTGTTTCAATCTTCTGCATGTGGTCAGCCAGTTTTCCCAGCACCATTTACTGAGTAGGTTCTCCTCTCCCTGATAGTTGATAGTGGAGGCTTTGTTGAAGATGAGTTGGTTGAGAAACTGAAATTGAGGTTTTGCTTCTGGAATCTCCATCCTGTTCCACTGGTCTATATACTTGTTCTTGTACCAGTACCAGGCTGTTTTGATTATTGTAGCTTTTTAATAAAGTTTAAATTCTGGGAATGTGATACCTCCCGCTTTGTTTTGTTGTTGTCATTGTTGTTGAGGATTGTTTTGGCTATTCGTGGTCATTTATGTTTCCATACGAATTCCTTTATTGTAATTACCATGTCTGAGAAGAATGCTGCTGATAATTTAATGGGTAATGCATTAAATCTGTAGATTGCCTTGGATAGGTCCCATGTGGAGCCTGGGGAACCCCAGTCCCAGGAGTCCTGTGCTGCAGCTATGGACAGCCTCCTGCCCCCCACCCCAGAACCTCAAAGGGAAATACCCTGCAGGAGCAGGTGCACTCACCTGCCTCCCTCCCTAGCACAGGCAATATGACAAATTACCAATTCTAGGAAGTTTCTCCAGGTGCTGGCAGCTGTTATAGCCCTATGTCAGGGCTGCAGAAGTGGCTTGCCCTCAGGAAACCACCTTGACTGTCAAAGTCCCTCCTGTGAGAGGGTAGGATCTATGAGGAGGGATGAATCTACAGAGTGTGGAGGTGGCAGTGGCCCTGCCAACCCACCAACAGATAAAGAAATAACAACTCCCACTACTTCCCCCCTACTCCTGGGTAAAAGGGGCAATCTTGCCCAGACAGGAGGAAGCCAATCCACACCCCTAAGAGCACCTGAGCAGGAGAGAGCCTCAGGGCCCTGCCTGGCTGCCTGCCAATCCTGCCAACAAGACAAGCACACGGGGAAGTGAATCTGAAGTTCCAGATAGGACCCCTGTCCCAGAGGGAGGGGAAAGACTCTGAACTAGAGGAAAGATCTTGTACCACCTTTGTCAGACTGCACTGGTGAAGCAGTTTCAGATGGTTTCCCCCAGATCACTACAATTCCTGCCACTGCTGCTCCCTACTATCACAGGCAGGCCACAGGAAGGAAGACAAGGAAAAATAAAAATAAAAACAAAATACCCACAAATGGCAACCCCACCAATAGTAGCAACCTTATCTAGTTAAAAACCAACAAAATAGAAAATAAAAAGAAAAGAATCTGCCATCACAGATGAGGAAGAACCAGTGAAAAAACACCAGCAATCTCCAAAGCCTTAATGAATTGACACCCACAAAAAGGCTTCCTAAATCCCAACCAACAGAACCTATCCAGACCAACCTGTTCCTGATGACAAGCATAGAATTCAGGCTATGGGTACAAAGACACTCAGTGAGACCCATGAGAAGGTGGACACACAGACCATGCTGGCCATAAAAATGGTGCAGGAAATGAAAGCTGAGCTGGCTGTTATATGAAATGATCAATCTGCATTTCTAGAAATGAATTATTTTCATGAATTTCAAAACACAATAGCAAGCTTCAGCAGGAGAATCAACCAGGCATTGGAAAGAATGTCAGAGCTTGAAGATCAAACTACTGAACCAACCAAGTCCAACAAAAAACAAGGAGAAAAGGCTTAGGAAGAGTGAGCAAAACCTACAAAGGATTTGGGATTATGTAAAGAGACCAAATCTATGGTTGATGGGTATCTCTGAGAGAGAAGGGGAAACTGAAAACACCCTGGAATAAGCCTTTTCAAGATGTCATCCATTAAAATTTCCCCTTTCTCACTAGAGAGGTGTCCATGCAGATGTAAGAGATTCAGAGGATTCCTGTGAGATATGACACAAGGCCACCTGCAAGACACATAATAATCCATCCCCACAAAGTGAGCATAAAATAAAAATTCCCAAAGGAAACTAAAGAGAAGATACAGATCAGCTACCATAGAAGGTCCATCAGAATTTTAGCAGATTTCTTAGCAGAAACTCTATGCCAGAAGGTACTGTGGTCCTATCTATAGCATCCTAAAAGTAAAACAACTCTAGCCAAGAATTTTCTACCCCATCAAACTAAACTTCATTAATGAAGTAGAATTAAAATCCTTCCCAGACATGCAATCCTCAAGAGAATATGCCATCTTCAGCCCAGTCTTTCAGTAGATGCTTAGGAAAGTTCTAAGCACAGAAGTGAAATAACTGTTTCACCTATCACAAAAGCACAAGCAACCACAGAGTTTACAGACCATACAAATCAACCAGAAAAACTAAAAAGTAAAGCAGATTCTTACTGGCAACATGACAGGAACTCTCATGTATCAATAATTAACTTAAATGTGAACAAGACTGAACATGCCATTCAAAAGGCACAGAGTGACAAATCAGATAAAGAAACATGATTCTTCCTATGCCGTCTTCAGAAAACTCATCTCACCATAAATAATACCCAAAGGACCAAGGTAAAGGTCTGGAGAATGATCTTCCAGACAAATGAAAAACAAAAAAGAGAGCAGGAGTAGCCATTCTTATATCAGATTTAAAAAAAAAACAAAACTTCAAAATAAAAGTTTAAAAGGATACTACATAATGATAACATACTCAATCCATCAGTTAGAAATATCCATTTTGAATACGTACACACCCAATATGGGGGCATCCAGATTTATAAAACAACTGTTAATTAAACCAAGAGAGGACATAGGCAGCCATACAGATATAGCTGGAGACTTTAATACCCCACTAAAAGCCTTAGATAGATAATTGAGGCAAAAAGCTAACAAGGAAATCTGGAACCCTAACTCAGTACTTGACCAATTGGACCTAACACACATCTACAGAACACTTCAACAACTACACAATATGCATTTTTCTTATTAGTACATGGAACATACTCCAAAATAGATCACATACTCAAACATAAATCAGGTATGAAGAGATTTCAAGAGGTAAAACTCATACCAGGCATCTTTCTAGACCACAACAGAATAAAAGTAAATATGGTGAGCAACATGGGAACCCCTCAAAACACACAAATACATAGAAATTCAACAACATGCTTCTGAATGACATTTGGGTTAACACAGAAATCAAGGAAGAGATAAAAACATGCCAAGACCTCTGAGATATCATAAAAGCAATGCTTAGAGGAAAGTTCATGGCATTGCACACACATATCAAAAAATAAAGGTATCTCAAGTAAATAACATCATACTTAAAGAAATTGGATAGATTAGAGCAATCCTATGTCAGAATTAGTAGAAAAGTGAAAAGTCACAGTTAAAGTCACAGTTGAATAAAATAGAAGCAACAACAAAAATTATATAAAGGAATAAAAGATGAAAATCTGGTTATTTGAAAGGATAAATAAAATTAACAGACTTCTGGACATATTATTTTAAGAAAAAGAGAAAATTTTAAAAATCACAATTAGAGATGAAAAAGATTATGTTACAAATGACCCTGAAGATATTCAAAAGATTATCAGAGACTACTCTGAACATCTGCATATGAATAGACTAAAAAAACCTAAAGGAAGTGGAGGAATTCCTGACACATAATCTCCCATGATGAAATAGGAAGTTGAAACCCTAAATAGACCAATAACAATCCAAGAAAATGACTCAGTAATAAGAAAGCTCCCTGCCAAGAAAAGCTCTGGGAGAGATTGTTTCTCAGCTGAATTCTATAAGATGTGTAAGAAAGAACTGATACCAATCCTACTGAAAGTATTCCAGGCAACCAAGAAGGAATTCTCCCTAACTCATTCTATGATGTCAATATCATCCTAATACCCAAAAGTGGCAAAGGCCCAACAAGGAAAGAAAAATGCAGGCCAGTTTCTCTGATGAACATAGATGTGAAAATTCTCAATAAGATTCTAGCAAATTGCATCCAACAGCACATTTTAAGGATCATCCAACATAACCAGGTGGGCGTCATTCATGGGATGCAAGCCTGGTTCAACATATGTAAATCAATAAACATAATCCATCACATAAACAGATATTATACCAAGAACCATATGATTATTTCATTAGCCTCAGAAAAAGCATTTGATAAAATCCAATATCCCTTCTTGATTAAATAAAAAAAAAGAAAAACAACTCTTGAACACCTAGGCATCGAAGAAACATTTCTCAAAATAATAAGGGGCACCTATGACAAACCTACAGCCAACATCATGCTAAATGGACAGAACCTGAAAACTTTCCCCCTAAGAACTGGAACAAGACAAGGATGTGCACTCTTACCTCTCCTATTTAACTTAGAACTAGAAGTCCTGGCCAGTGCAGTCAGGCAGGAGAAAGAAATCGGGGATATCCAAATAAGAAAAGAGGAACTTAAATTATTCTTCTTTGCAGATTATATGATTCTGCGCTTACAAAGCTCTAGAAAGTCTGTCCATAACATCCATACACTGGTAAACAACTTCAGTAAAGTCTTAGGATACAAAATCAATGTGTGCAAAACAGTTGTGTTTCTATACACCACCAAGTATGCTTAGAACCAAATAAAAAGCATAATCTCATTCACAGTATCCACACACACACACACAAAAATCAGCATCCATCTAACCAAAGAGGCGAAGAACCTATACAATGGGAACTACAAAGCACTACTCAAATAAAGGATAGCACAAACAAATGGAAGAACATCTCATCGTCATGAATTAGAAGTCTCAATATCATCAAGATGTCCATTCTTCCCTAGGCAATCTCTATGAAATTACCTGCATCATTTTTCACAGACCTAGAAAAGACAATGTAGAAATTCACATGGAAGCAAAAAAGAGCCCAAGTAGCCAAAGCAATCCTCATCAAAAGGAACAAAGCTAGCCGGGCTCGGTGGCTCAGCCTGTAATCCTGCGCCTTTGGGAGGCTGAGGTGAGTGGATTGCCTGAGCCCGCGGGCTCGAGACCCGCCTGGGCAGCGAGACCTCATCTCTACAACAAATCAAAAAATCAGCCGGGCGTGGTAGCGCATGCCTGTAATTCCGGCTACTTGGAAGGCTGAGGCGGAAGGATCGCCAGAGCCCAGCAGGTCGAGGTTGCAGTGGCCGCTCCCGGCCACTGCACTCCAGTCTGGGCGACAGAGTGAGATTCCAACTCAAAAAAAAAAAAAAAAAAAGGAACAAAGCTGAAGGCATTATACTTCCAGGCTTCAAATATTACAAGGCTAGTAACCAAGACAGCATGGAACTGGTAAGCACATAAACCAATGAAACAGGGCAGATAATGTGGAAATAAAACCATAGATCTTCAACCAATTCATCTTTGGCAGGGCTGACAAATACAAACATTGGAGAAAGGAAATCATATTTAGTAAATGGCGCTGGGCAAACTGACTAACCACAGTAGAATAATGAGATCGAACTCCCACCTATTACCATATACAAAAATTAAGTCAAAATGGATCAGGGTCTTAAATGCAAAACCTTGAACTATAAGAATGTGAGAGAAAAACAAGAAACACTAAGTGAGCATTGGAGTAGGCAATGAATTCATGACAAATTCCTCAAAAGCAAATGCAGCAAAAGCTGAAACAGACAGGTGGGACATTATCAATCTAAAAAGGTTTGCATAGCAAAAGAAAACCATTGAGAGTAAAGAAACAACCCACAGAATGGGAAAAAAAATATTTGCAAGCTATGCATCAAAGGCCTAACATCCAGGGTCTACAAGAAACTCAAACGAATTGACAGGTAAAAATAAACAACACCATTTAAAAATGGGCAAAAAGACATGAACAGATGGTTCTCAAAGGAAGATATCCAAGTAGCCAACAAACATGTGGGAAAAAAATTGCTGAACTTCCCTAATTATTGGATGGCTATCATTCAGAAGTCAAAGAACAACAGGCGTTGACAAGATTGGGGAGAGAAGGTAATGTTTCTACACCACTGGTGAGAATGTAAGCTAGTTCAACTTTTATGGAAAGCAGTGTGACTTTTTCTCAAAGGGCTAAAAATTGAGCTGTGATACGATCCAGCAATCCCACTACTGGGAATATACCCAGAGGACCATAAATTGCTCTACCAAAAACCACGTGCACACACATGTTTATTGACGTGCTAGTCACAATAGCAAAAACATGGAGCCAACCCAGAGGCCCATCAAAAGTGGACTGAATAAAGAATATATGGTACATATAAAGGATGGAATACTATACAACCATAAAGAAGAAAAAAATTATGTCCTTTGCAGCAATGAGTGCAGTAGAAGACCATCATTCTAAGTGAACTATCACAGAAACATAAACGGATGACCACATGTTCTTACTCATAAGTGGGCCATAAACATTTGGTGTTCAAGCAGAAAGGTAGGAACAACTGATGCTGGGCACTCTAATGGGGGGAGGGAGACAGGGAGGATAAGGGGCACACAACCAGCCATTGGATACCATGTCCACTACCAAGGGAATACAAGGTTTAACAGAAGCCTGTAAACTTCTGCACACACTTTACTTATGTAACAAATCCTCATATGTGCCCTTCAGCTCTAAAATAAAAACAAACAAAAGAAAATGTTTCATTTCATATTCATTTTAAATATTTTAAATGGAATATATTATAGAATTCTAAGTTGGAATCTTTTTTTTTTTTGCATTCAGCATACTGAATATATCACTTGAAACATATCACTTAACTGCCTTCTGGTTTTCATTGTTTCTTTTAAGAAGGTGACTGCCAATCACCTTCTAGGTTTTTTTTTTTTTTTTTTTAAGTTGACTGTCTTTTCTCTGAAGATGCTTTTGAGATTTCCTCTCTCATTTGGTCTTTCTCTTTTATAATGTTATGCCTACATGTGAATTTTTTTTGAAAAATGTATTTTTTATCATGCTTGGGATTTCTTGGGATTATGGAAACGGTGGATTGATTTCATTCATCATCCTTAGAAATGTCTTAGTTTTTTTTTTTAAATCTATGGCCACTGTGCTATTCTCTTCTGCTTTTCTGACACAGTTAAATGCATATTAAACTTTCTCAGTGTATCCTCTATCTTATACGCTCCTGTTTTTCTTTTTCTTCATTACTTTGTCTCTCCATGCTATTTTTTATTTTTTGAGTTGGAGTCTCACTCTGTTGCCCAGACTGGAGTGCAGTGGCACACTCCTGGCCACCGCAGCCTCGACCTGCTGGGCTCCAGTGATCCTTTCGCCTCAGCCTTCCAAGTAGCCAGAACTATAGGCATGTGCTACCACATCTGGCTAATTTTTTTGATTTACTGTAGAGACGCGGTCTCGCCAAGTTGCCCTGGCAGGTCTCAAACCCGTGGGCTCAGGCAATCCACTCATCTTGGCCTCCCAAAGTGCTGGCATTACAGGCTGAGCCACCGAGCCCGGCCTCCATGCTATTCTTAATAGGTTCAGCCAGCCTAGTTCTAATTAACTAGTTCTCTCTTTAATCTTTCTTAATCCTGTTCTCAATTTCAGTCAATAATTTTTACATATAGAATTTCTATTTGTGTTCATGGCCAGCCTAGGCAACATACCAAGACTTGTCGCTACAAAAAAAAAAAAAAAAATTTTTAAAGCCGAGCATGGTGGTGTGTGCCTGTAGTCCCAGCTACTTGTGAGACCGAGGCAGAAGGATTACTTGTACCCAGGAGGTCGAGGCTGCGGTGAGTCATTATTGAGTCACTGTATCCCAGCCTAGGTCACAGAATGAGACCCTGACTCAAAAAAAAAAATTAATTCTATTTCTGTTTTTTTGAAACTTACTGCATCATTTAAAAACCAACCTTCCATTTGACCCCACAATCCCCCTACTGGGAATATACCTGGAGGAATTAAAATCATTCTATGAAATAGATATCTGCACACGTTTGTTTATTACAGCATTGTTCACAATAGCAAAAACATGGAACCAACTGTGCTGCCCATCGAAAGAGGACTGGATAAAAAAAATGTGGTACATAATCATGATGGAATATTATGCAACCATAAAGGAGGACAAAACTTTACAGCAACTTGGATGGACTTAGAGTCTATAATACTGAATAATCTATCACAGAAACAAAGAACTAAGTATTACATGTTCTCACTCAGAAGCGAACCTTGAACAGTTACTGTCATACTACAAGAAAAGGACTGGCAGGAGTGGGAAATTGCCGGGGGGGTGGTGTGTGGGAGTGAGGAGGTGGGATTGACAGTAGTAGCAAACTGCCAGGGGTGGGGGGCACACCCATCAGCAAGAGTACCTGCATAATGAACATTTGTATACCTAACCCTGAATTGTACCCCACATCTTCAAAATAAAATTTTTTTAAAAAAATTACTGAAGCAAATACTTCCAAGTCAAATGTAGAACATGTCAAAATAAGTACAAAGAAAACAGAATTTAACTGTATGCTGTCTAAAATAAATTTTGAAATAAAATGATATATTTTGAAGTTACAAAAAAAGTTTTACTTTCTTCTTAATTTTCAAGCTCAAGTTTTATTTCTTGGCCTTTATTTCTTAGAACATAATAAGCATAATTGTTTAATAGACTATATCTGGCTAATTCTGGTATTTGAGTATTTGGAGTGAATGCATTATTTCTACTGGTTCTCAGTGTTGATATCTTGTTTTCTTGCCTACCTGTTTATCACTGGCCTCGACTTCCTGGGCACAAGTAATCCTTCTGCCTCAGTCTCACAAGTAGCTGGGACTACAGGCACACACCACCATGCTCGGCTTTAAAATTTTTTTTTTTTTTTTTGTAGAGACAAGTTGCCTAGGCTGGTCGTGAACACAAATAGAAACAGTCAGTTTAGGTTTGGAAAACACTTTATAGGAGTAATTTAAAGTATAAAATGATAGTTTCTTTTTCAGAGTAGGTTTTTGTTTCTTCTGCTAGATACTGCAGGCGTTCTCAATTAAAGTTCAAGGCTTCAGGTATCATGAACTACCCAGAATGAAGTAATAGAGCTGGGATGAGAGTTCTTGCAAGGGCTACTTTATTCTCAGTTCACCCTGTCGTGAGAGTGTAGCCTTTCAGGCTCCCAACTAAAGCCATTTATTAGAGTAAGTCATCAGAGTCCCCATGCTTGTGGATACCTAGGCTTTCGTTCTGAATAACGAGCTGCTCAAGATTGCCAAAGTCAGGGTTAGCAGACCTCTTCCAAGTGCAGCCAGCTTTGATTGCAAGGCCAGTAATGTCTCTCTACCTTGTTCTTAAAAGCATCTTTGATGCTTCTAAAGAATAATGTTTTTACATGTTATGCAGCATTTTTAGTTTTTCGGTAAGAAGTTTGATCTGAGTTTCCTAGTTTCCTGTTACTTGAAGCTGACTCTCAAGTTATATCTGCCTAGAATTCTCACTCTTCTGATTATTTTTTCTTATTCTTTAGGACATTACATATATATATATATATTTTAGTAAAGGCTTCTCAAGCTCCCAGATATTGTTCAAATAGCCCTTTTAGCTTCCATAAAATAGCATCCTTTTCTATTACAATGCATAGTCCACTTTGCAGTTTATGCTTGTTTGTATACTCACCATCAGAGTCTGCAAACTCCTTTAAGTCAGGTACTAGAGTTATTTTTGATTATTTAACCATAATATCCAGTACGATTCATGCCATATAACAGACATTGAACACATATCTGTTGAACAAATGAATGAATGCCCTATAACCCCAGGACACAGATGAAACTGTACAAGTTGAAAATAAGTTAATGTATTTTCTTATACATGTATAGAAATATTATTTCTGTGTATACTAAAATTATACTAAATAAAAGTGATATCTGCAGATATTTACTGAGCACTGCTGTGTAAAGTTTTAGTACACTAAAACTCATATGGAATAATAAGAAAAGTCGACTGTGAAAGTAATTTTTCCTCCTATATCATCAGGGCTTTGACTCCACCAGTAAAACTGATTACGTTCTCACATCATTTAAAAAACAAATGTGAAGAAATTATAGATAAGAAAAAATATGTGTGCTTATGTGTGTGTGTGTGTGTGTGTGTGTGTGTGTGTGTGTGTGTGTGTGCCCTTGAAATAAACCACTTATGAGAAAGTTTAAAGAAGTTGAACATAGGAAAGCGGGCAAAACATTTCGTAGTGAAACTATTCCATGTGAAGTATATTTGCAGAGATTGTAAGTATGGAAAGAAAGGGACTTTCAAATTGATTTTGTATCTTAAAGAGCAATATGCTTGTATATAATAGTAAACATTCAGTGAAAACTTACAGAAGGAAAAAAGGAAGGAAGGAGGGAGAGGAAAACCTGGCAACTAATGTAAATTGTTTTGCAAGATCTAGCTATGTTGTACGTATATGGCTAGAAAAAATCAGCCGAAGCCAGGCGCTAGCCGAAGCCAGGTGGTATGCACCTTCCTGTAGTCCCAGCCACTGGGGAGGCTGAGATGAGAGGATCATTTGAGGCTAGAAGTTCAAGGTTATAGTGTGCTAAGATCACCATGTGAATAGCCACTGGAGTCCAGCCTGGACAATATAGCCAGACCCTCTCTCTAAACAACAACAGCAGCAAGAAACTCAACCCATTTGCAATCTATTCTCAATGGAATAGATTATAGCATCTAAAGACGAAGATCTTCATCATCTGTAGAGGCAAAGGACTAGTTCAGTCCTGGATTCTACTAATAAACCTGACTGATTTCAACCAGTTGATTAGAAAATTTTATCAATTTGTAATTTAAGACAGATGTACTTGATTGATCATGATACACCACATGTGATCTTATTATCTGGATAATTATTTTTTGTGTTAGGTACTGTATTTCTTTGAATTTTGCCTGAGGTTGCTTTATATTATTTGACAATCATGACACACTGTGTGTTCAAATTGCGCTTATTATTAAAAAAATCTATGTTAATATAGTTCTCCCTATTTTTTAGTGCTAGTGAAGGGTTTTTATTTGCCTCTATTAAATATATTTTCTTACTTTTTCCCAGATTTAGACAATAATTTCTATCTTGTCATGATCGTCTTGAATTGTGATTTTTGTCTTTCATCGTGTTGAATTTCTCAATTTATTAGGAGTCACAAATTTTATAAGCACACTTTCTTAATGTTTATCCAAATAGTTGGTCAAAATGTCTAATAGAACAAGGGTAAACACAGACCTGGCAACTTATGCTCCTCCCAGGCAGACATCAAAGATCTTGCTGTTTATCTCTTGTTTGGTAATGGCAACTCAATCAGCTACAATTGTACCTGTAGCAGTAAATATTGTCTTATCAGAAAATGTTGTCAAATACACTGAAATTAAGATGTCTCTGTCACAACATTGCTCTTATTTATCAAGATTAAACCATTCATCAGCACAGAAATAGTTTATTTGTATGACTTAATCTTCCTGAACTCATGGTGACTTTTAGTGATCTTTGCATTTATCCGAAATAGTCTTAATGATATCAATAATTAATTGTAGGAATTTTCTAATGAGAGTTATCAAATTTACCAGAATACTGTGTTCAGAGGTATAAAATATGGCTTTGGAAATTAAGATATTTGATGTTCTTCATACAAATTGTTGCTATTTTATTCTTATCTCTCTAAATGGCTGAAATATTACCTCATATGCCTTTGTCAAAACTTCAGTTTTAAAAATCGTTATTGATACACAAAAGACATAAACCAAATAAACACTGATGTATGACTGGTAATGATATCCCATGGCTCAAATTTAGTCACTTAATGAATAATCAAGTGTTTTGTCCCTAAGGTAGAGGGGGGAACATATATTACAAAAATTGGTGGCCTTTGCTGTCCTCTCACTGTCTTCCAGTTGTCCAGTACTTCTTCCCAGAACCTGTGGCTAATTTCTTTTGTATCACTTAAGAATGGGATATGTGTGTGTTTATGTATGCATGTACATGCATTTATATATTCATGTATGTAAATGTTATTGCTTTTTAACTTATTGTATAAAATATTGTAGAAATACAATATAGAAACTGTTCTGCACAATTCTTTTCATTAATAATATATTATTAGTTAATACTAATATATTATAATACATAATAATAATAATATTTTGGAGATCTTTACACATTCCACAGATGAGCGATAATTTTCCTAATCACTCTCTTATTGATAAAAATGTAGGTTGTTTTCAAAAGTTTGCAGTGATTATCTTTTTACATCTATTATTTCATCTGTATGAGTCTGTAGTGTACGTTGCTAGGGATTTAATTATTGGGTCAAAGGGAATGTGCACTTTTAATTTTGGTAGGTGCTGACAAATTGTTTTTCTTAGAAGGTTTACTAAATCTCACAACTAATGAATAATGTGTTGGATTACAGTCTTCTCTTAGTACTCATGAGAAAATGTTCCAGAACCCTCAGGGACACCAAAATCCATGAATTCACAAGTGCCTTATAGAAAATGGCTTAGTGTTTTCTTTTATTTAATTTTAACTTTTTTTAATTTTAAAGATGCAGGGTACAATTCAGGGTTAGGTACATAAGTGGTCATTGTACAGGTGAAGTTTGGGCCTCCCATTGATCCTCACTTCACCTGGTTTGGGATCAGTTACTTTTATTAGTGTTATGTGCCCCCTCCCAACATCTCCTGGAAGTGATCCGCTTCCACTACTGCCAATTCCTTTCATGTAGTGTTATGAATGCTCAGGGTTCGCTTATGAGTGAGAACATGTGGTATTCAGTTCTTTGTTTCTGTGATGGATCACTGAGTATGATAGACTCTAAATCCATCCAAGCTGCTGCAAAGTCCATAATTTTGTCCTTATTTTTGGCTGCATAATATTCCATTGTGTAAATGTACCACATTTTTTTATCCTGTCTTCTTTGGATGGGCAGCGGGGCTGGTTCCATGTTTTTGCTGTTGTGAATAGTGCTGCAGTGAACATTCATGTGCAGGTATCCTTTTTGTAGAAATTTGAGTTCCTCTGGTTATATTCCCAGAAGGGAGATTGCTGGGTCATATAAAGGTCGATTTTTAGATCATTTAGGAGTCACCACACTGTTTTCCACAGAGTTTGTACTAGTTTACAATGTCACCAACAGTGCAGAAGTGTTCCCTTTTCCCCACATCCTCTCCAGCATCTGTTGTTTTTTGATTTATTAATGATGGAGTTAGGTGGTATCTCAGTGTGGTTTTGATTTGCATTTCTTCAATGAGGCAAGGCATTTTTTTTAGTGAGGCAAGGCATTTTTTTCATGTACTTGGCTGCTTGTATATCTTCTTCTGAGAAGTGTCTATTCATATCTTTGCCCATTTTTTAATGGGACTGTTTGTTTTTTCCTTTCAGTATATTTGAGTTCCTTGCAGATCCTGAATGTTAGGCCTTTCTCAAATTTTTTTTCCCATTCTAATGGGCTGTCTCTCCATTCTCTTAACGGTTCCTTTTGCTTTGCAGAAGGTGTTCAGTTTGATGAGGTCCCATTTGTCTATCTTATCTTACTTTACCTCATCTCATTTCATCTTATCTTATCTTATCTCTTATGGGGTAGGCTTTTGGGACTTTGATTAGGAATTGGTTGCCTATTCCAATTTCTGTAAGGGTGTCTCCTGTGTTTTCTAACATTCTTATAGTTTGAGGTTTTACATTTAGATCTTTGATTCATTTAGAGTTGATTTTTGTGTATTGTGATAGGTAGGGGTTCTGTTTCATTCCTCTGCATATGGTCATGCTATTTAGCCCAGCACCAAAAAGTGGCCTAGTATTTTCATAGAACCCATTCATAGCCTCTCGTGTACTTTAAATCATCTCTATATTACTTATAATGCCTAATATGATGTAAAATGCTGTGTGAATAGATGTTATATTGTATTTTTTATTTGTGTTATTTTTTATTTTATCAAATATTTTTGATCAGGCATTAGTTGACTCTACAGCTATGGAAACTGCAGATAAGGAGTGTTGACTGTATCTGATAATTCATACTTTATCCAACGCTTTTGCCAGCACAGTATATTATCAAAATGTTTAATCCTTTCCTTTGATAGATTAAAAAAAAGAAATAGAAATTCCTTGTTGTCTTAATATGTATTGTTCTTATTTTGAATGAGTTTTGGGAGGCCCAAGCTTCACCTGTATGATGACCACTATGTACCTAACCCTGAATTGTATCCCACATCTTTAAAATTTCTTTTAATTTGGTAATACTGAGCTTTCCCTTGCCGTGCACAAATCTTTTGTGTGTGTGTGGTTTATTTGATCAATCTTTCTGTCTACGGTTTTTAGAATTTGTGTTATTATTAGAAGTGCTCTTCTCTTTTGAGATTATGAAAAAAATTTTTGACTTCTTTTAGTAGTTTTATTACTTCTTTTTTTGTAGTTTTATTACTTCTTTTTTTAAGCCTTTGATCTATCTGGAATTTCTTTCATCTCAGGGTATGAAGGAAGAAACTATCTTGATTTTTTTAAAGCTGGTAATCTAGTAGTCCCACAATCATTTCTTGAATGTGCCATTTTCCCCATCTGTTTTAAATATCATTGTCATTACATACTTAATCTCTGAACATTCTAGTCTTCTCTGTTGATCTATTTTTTTCATCCTTCTGTTAGTGCTAACCTGTTTTAATAGTGGAGCTTTATAATATATTTTAATATCTGGAGGACTGATCTCCATTTAGTTTTTTTTCTTTTTCAGAGTTTGCTTGACTATTCTCTTACCTATTTAAACTTGAGAGTAAACTTATGTTACTTATAAAATACTGTTGACATTTTTGTTAGAAATCTACTCTTTTTTTTTTTTGCCAGTAACTATGTTTCTTTCTTGCTTTTTTTGCTCAGTATCGAATATGGAAATCTCTTTTAAAATATCTTTAATATTCTCTTTATCTCATCTTACCATATTTTCCAATCAGCTTCCAGGTAATTTTTAAAAATAAAAATTCCTTAAAAATTATTGTATTGATCTTTGAATTTGAAACTTTCTTGTATATTTTTTCTATTACCTTTTCAATGATGGCATTATCAGATTTAGACCCACAGTAGAACCAGTGTCATCACAAAATATACAGAAATTGACATTATCTTGTATAATTTAAAGGCAGGCTTAATCAGAAAACCTTTCCCGAGAAACTGTGGAGGGATCACTATTCATTATTATAATCTGAAAGTTTACATGTTCCTGAAGTATTTAGATAGATTCAATAATAAGTATGAATGAATTTAAACCAAGTCATTCTTCTGTAAAATTCTAAGTTTAATTGACAAATAATAATTGTGCATATTTATAAAGTAAAATGTGATTTATGATACATGTATACACTATGGGATTATTACAGCAGGCTAATTAACATATCTATCACTTTACATACTTATCATTTCTTTGTGGTAAGAACATTTAAATTATATTCTTTTAGCAACTTTGAAATATAAAATATGCTATTATTAACTATGTTTACCATGCTGTGCCACACTGATCACTAAAGTTTATTCCTCCCATCTAACTGAAACTTTGTATCCTTTGACTAACATTTCTCCTTTCCCAATCCATCCTGCACCCCACCCCCAACCCCCACCTCTGGAAATAATCATTCTACTGTCTACTTCTAAGGTCTCACTTTTTTTTTTTTTTTTTGAGTTGGAGTCTCACTCTTGTCATCCAGGCTGGAGTGCAGTGGCACGCACACAGCCACCACAAGCTTGACCTGCTGGGCTCAGGCAATCCTTCTGCCTCAGCCTTCCAAGTAACTGGAACTACAGACGCATGCCATCATGGCTGGCTAATTTTTGT
Source organism: Cephalopachus bancanus (assembly GCA_027257055.1). Classification (NCBI taxonomy): domain Eukaryota; kingdom Metazoa; phylum Chordata; class Mammalia; order Primates; family Tarsiidae; genus Cephalopachus; species Cephalopachus bancanus. Next base: position 7,226,630 of record JAPVLO010000076.1, read on the forward strand.
GATTTATTGTAGGTACGAGGTCTCACCAAGTAGCCCAGGCTGGTCTCGAACCTCTGGGCTCAGGCACTCCTCTCACCTCTATGTCTGACTTATTTCATTTAGCATAATGTTCTCCAGGTTCATCTATATTGTTGCAAATGACAGAATTTTCTTCATTTTCAAGACTTAATAGCATTCGGTTGTGTATATATACATATATGTGTGTGTATATATATTATATATATATAATATATATATCACATTTTCTTTTCATTTATCCTCTGATGAGTACTTAGGTTAACTTTATATCTTGTCTATTGTGAATAATGCTGTAATGAACATGGGAGTGGATATATCTTTGACATACTGATTTCTATCCCTTTGGATATATACCCAAAAGTGAGATTGATGGATCATATGGTGATTCTATTTTTGATTTTTTTGAGAAACCTAAAAACTATTTATCAAAATGGCTGTACTTTCCTACAGCAATGTGAAAAGATTTTATTTTATACCATATCTTCACCAAAGCTTGTTATCATTTGCCTTTTTGATAATAGCTAGTCTAACAAGTGTGAATTGTTATCTCACTGTGGTTTTAATTTGCATTTTCCTGATGATTAGTGATTTTGAACGTTTAAAATATATATATATATACATATTTTTAAAATATCTATTCAGGTTCTTTACCCATTTTTAATGAGCATTGCCCATTTTAAAAATGCCAACTGTATTATTGTTATTATTATTTGTTTACTATTGAGAAGTCTGAGTTCTTTATATAGTTTGGATATTAACCCCTTATCGCATGTACTGCCTGCAAATATATTCTCCCATTATATAGGTTATCTCTACTCTGTTGATTGTTTCCTTGGCTGTGTAGAAGTTTTTTAGTTTTATGGAATCTCCTTTTCCTATTATGGCTTTAACTGCCTGTGTGTTTATGATCACGTGCAAGAAATCATTGTCCAGACCAATGTCATGAGTCTTTCTTCCTGTGTTTTATTTTAATAGTCTGAGCGCGCAGGTGACTAGGAGAGGTCGTTCCTGGGCGGCCCGTGGTCCCTCACAGGTCCTGTTCGCTTCAAGATACCTGACACGAGTTCTTTCAGATTCTCCCCATGGGGAGACACAGACCTACCCCTGGGTGGCACTGGTGGCTGTGGAGGGCGTCTCAGTCTGCTCCCCCTCCCGGTTCCTTCCTCCACCGGGCCCCAGGGGTCGACCAGATGGCCCCGGGTGCTCCGTGTATTCTTGTGATGGGGGTCTTCTGGGACCTGGTGACTGCGCTATCATTTCCAGGGGGCGGCCGTGATCAGTGCCTTGTCCCTCTCATGGATGCGTCATTTTCCTCGCCCCGGACTGGCATTTTGGATCCCTGGATTAGTATAGTTTATGGTTTTAGGCTTAAATCTTTTATCCATTATCAACTGATTTGTGTATATGGGGTGAAATAAGGGTCCAACTTTATTCTTCTGCATGTGGACATTCAGTTTTCCCAACACTACTTAAACAAGAGACTCTATTTCCGCACTGTGTATTCTTAGTATCTTTGTCAAAAGTCAATTTACTGTAAGTGGGTTGTTTTTTGGGCTCTCTATTCTGTTACTTTGGTCGATGTGTCTGTTTTTATGTTAGTGTCATGCTGTTTTGGTTATTATAACTTTGTAGTATATTTTGAAACCAGGTAGTGTGAAGACTCCAGCTTTGCCCTTTTTGATCAAGACTGCTTTGACTATTTGGAGTCTTGTGTGATTTTATACAAATTTTAGAATTGTTTTTTCTCTTTCTGTGAAGAACGTCATTGGAATTTTAATAGGGATTGCTTTGCCTCTGTAGACTGCTTTGCTCAGTATGGACACTTTAACAATATTAATATTTTAATCTATGAACACTGGATATCTTTCATTCATTTGTGTCTTATTTATTTCTTTCATCGTATTTTATGTTTCAGTATACAGATTTTTCACTTCTTGGAGAAATTTACTCCTGTTTGAATTCTTTTATGCCATTGTGAATGAAATTGTTTTCTTAATTCTTTTTCAGATAGTTTGTTGTTAGCATGTAGAAATGCTACTAACTTTCTTTTTTTTTTTTTTTTTTTTTGAGTTGGAGTCTCACTCTGTCGCCCAGACTGGAGTGCAGTGGCCGCTCCCGGCCACCGCAGCCTCGACCTGCTGGGCTCCGGCGATCCTTCCACCTCAGCCTTCCAAGTAGCCGGAATTACAGGCATGCGCTACCACGCCCGGCTGATTTTTTGATTTATTGTAGAGATGAGGTCTCGCTGCCCAGGCGGGTCTCGAACCCGCGGGCTCAGGCAATCCACTCACCTCAGCCTCCCAAAGGCGCGGGATTACAGGCTGAGCCACCGAGCCCGGCAGCTACTAACTTTCATATGTTGATTTCGTGTCCTGTTACTGAATTCATTTTTCAGTTCTGACTCCATCAGTTAGCGAAGTCTTTAATATTTTCTATATTTAAGATCACATCATCAGCAAACAGAAACAATTTCATGTCTTTCTTCCCTATGTGGATACCTATTATTTCTTCATATTTACTTACTTAAGAAAACAATTTTAGGGAGCAACTAAGGAAATGCTGCTGAGAACTTTGGATGGTATGGTAAAATGGCTAAAGAGAGTACTTCTGGTGGACAATAGAATGATGGTTAGAGGAAAACATGTAGTAGGGTTAGAAAAACAGAACTCCCTGTAATCCAAAATTAGTTTGTGTTTTTAGATGGGAGGTGACCATTTAAAAGAAATGCATTTCATATACCATCTACACAGCATCCCAATAACTCCATTTGTGCAGAGGCAAAACAATTCCTAGACCTATCGTTTTTAAGAAACTACTTTGCTCATTTTAAATTAGGCTAGTGTTTTAAGAATTTAAATTTGATCATTTATAGAATAACAGAGGGGTGGATAAATGTGAGAATTATAAACTCAGTTTCTCAAACTGAGTCACATTATGTTAGTATTGCTTAGATATATCTTATAACAAACTGTATATTAATGTAAAAGTTTAACTTTACAAGTAGAGTAATGGACACTTTACTAATTTTAGATCTGTTTGTAAAAGATCCTGAGAGACATTTAGCTTTCCTTCCCTAGTAGAACTAAATAATAAGATAATTCTGGATTTTATTTTTCTGTAATAGAATATAGGAAATTTATGTTTTCTTACAATAAATACATTTACCACAAAGCAAACTAGAAGCTGCCAGAATAAGGTATTTAAAATGTCTACAAATGTTTATTTTCCTTTTAAAAAGACTATTTGCTTTTGCATTGAAAAATCTATTTTTAGCTGCTCTTCCCCAGCTTTATAACTTAGTTTGCTGCACACTATGTTTTAAAAAGCCAATTCAGATAAGACATTTAGTGTCATCATTTAGACGTGCCATTTTCTCCTGCTACAAGGAATTTAAGTGACAGCAATATATGTTGAACACTTTCTGAAAACACACTTTTTCTTTTAATCTATACACAAACTCAATTAGCGTTCAGGTCAGTCAGTGGAAAGGCATTTATAGAATCAATCATTTTGGGTTAAGGAGTAGACACCCTGCAAGTTTACTAATGGAATGGAAATAATGCCTGGAACCTCTCCAAATGGTAACAGTCTCAATGGAGCAATTAAATATGTATGAAGAATGTTTGCTGAGAAGTTCAAACACATCAACCTGGGGTTTATATTTGTGGTTTAATTTATTCAGCACCTTCCAGTGAGCTGATGCTTGATGGTCTAAAAACATTTCTAGGGCCTGCATCTACTGCATCCTGCACAGAGCTTTGACTGACAGTCACTCAGAAGAAGTGGTTGTTTTTAATCACCTCAAGAAGTACAGGCAGAGGAGGGAGAATGGGAGTCTGGGATTAGCATTCAGGTACCCAACACTGCCTCATTAATAACTTCGGCACTCTTAAGAATGTGTCAGACAATCTTCAGCCTGTTTAATGGAGAGTATTGGCATAGGCAAAACTGCCATTTCTGCTTACAGCAGTGGTATTTAGGCCTTCAAATTACAATTCACTTATTGCTGCAATCTGTATCTTCATATCATTACTTTTCTCTCTCACAAAGTGAAGTCTATATGGTAGTAACTAGCTGCACTTTATGCCATTAGTGAATAATGGAGCTAGAGTGTTATACTCTAGTTTTTTAATGTTAAATGACACAGAAATAAAGATATTTAATATAGGGAAAGGTTGGGTGCTTTTTGTTTTGTTTGATGTTTCTCTAGAGTTTGTATTAAAATATATGTGGTACACCACTGATAATATCTTATTGGACAAATGTTCTCATTTATTATTCTAGGCTAAAGTCTGCAGAAAATGGACTTAGCAAACAACTAGAATCCATACAATGGGCAAAATTTCCAAATAGGGCCAAGATTCTCAGAGGGTTCTCAGTGACACAATTGCTCTGTAACGTGTCCTGTCACTTTGAGCATTCCATTCCATCTCGTCTTATGAAGCAGTGGTGCTGTGGCCATGAGGGCCGATACTCCAAAGTGAATGACACCTCTGATGGATGCACTTCAGAGCCCAGGCATTTATCTTTGAAATAGATTTACAACATTATTAAAGGAAAAAGCAGACGCATCATCATAATTTAACTGGATATAAAATGAAAGCAAGTCTTCTAAAATGGAAACCTGAAATCCCAAGGAGGCATTTAAAAGGTGGTTACTGACAGACCTGTCATGGCCAATTTATGAGCTGTGAAAGCTTGGTGCTTTCAAAACCTCTTTCAGGACATTGGCATTTAAGGCCTCTAAGGCTATCGGTTGGATGCTTTTCCTATACTGAGGAAATCCTAAGGGGTAGTTATAAGATGATAGATTTAGCTTCATTAAGAACTGGCATTTAATCGTCTATCAGAGAGCAACATGAGGCCAAGTGTGGTTTGACCACTGTCCTAGATCACTGAGAACAGATTTTGCAGCTCATTATTTTATATGTAAGATGGATTTTTGAAAACTATATGTTGAATTAATTTATAACCCAAGTCACAGAATAATTGGAAGTACAAGATAATCTTATTAGTTGGCATTGAATCTACCAACAGTCATAACTTGTCTTTGAGTTAGTGACTGTTCATTGGTGATCGAAGAAAACATTTAGTCATATAATTATTTTACATAAGTTAAGCACAAATTTCAGAGGTTACCAACAAGTAGGCAATAAACTAAGACATCCAGCAGCAACTTCTTAATATGTGGATTAGATCAGGTCACTGTTACAAACCTTTACTCTCCTATTGCTAATTTCCTACTCAGAGATCACCACACCCCACCCCACCCTACCTTTCCCTGCCTCCGGCTTTATTACTTACAGGCCCCCAAAATACAGACTTCTTAGTATGATGTTCAAGGTGTTACAGCATCTAGTTCATTTCCCATTTCTAGCCTTTTTTCATCTCGACGTATCTATGCTTTAGTTTATCCACAATCTACTTGCAGTTTCACAAGCTTGCCATGTGCTTCATCTCTGATAACTTTGATCATGTTCTACCCTTGCCTACAAGGCCTTTCTTCCTTTTTCTGCCTATTAAACATTTTCCATATCCAAAGATCCAGCTTAAATGCTCCTTCCCATCCTTATTATACATTCAGGGCCCTTTCTTCTTCATTTTCACATTCCCTGGTTCATTCTTATATTATAGAATAGTGTTCTTTAGAGTTTGATGTTTATTCGAGTTTGATTTACACTGAGATGGAATTCCTTTCCTAGCCACATAACCTGGAGCACCATTTTTAACCCTCTCAGACTCAGTGCCCGCTCCCCCACAGGGTTGTGGAAAACACCTAACAGGGTGTTTGACAAAATGAAAGCATTAAAAGGCATTAAAGATAAGCCAGTTCCACTCCTGCCCAGGAAAAAGTTTCACTATTTCTAGAAAAATAAGAGTTAATAAAGCTTAAGAAGTAGGAGTTTATGGTTGTTGTTGATAGCAATTATTTAGCAAAGAAAGAAAAAAAGGAGGAGTAGTAAGAAGAGAAGAAGGATGGAGGGGAGAAAAAAGGAGGAAGAAAGAAGGCAGGCAAAAGGCAACCCTCTCTGTACTGAATGTATAATTTTTTAAAAAAATTACTGATGTGCAAGCACAAATGTCAAACAAACCAGTGAAATTTTTGGACTATATTTTTAAATTACCTCTCTGTTTTTATATTAATCACTTTTCCAAACACAGGAAAGGAATAAATAAGTGAGAATTTTTTAAATTGTTTATTAAGCACTGATGAATACTGTGAGTGTGTGTGGGATGGAGTGCATATTTGACCTGTTAGATTTATTTTTTAAATATACAATCAAACATTAAAAGACTGTGGTATTGGCCCAAGAATCAAGAGGCAGGATAAATACTGCTAAATTTTTCTTATATTTGGAACGGTTCAGGATAATCAAACTTAAAATGTGATCTCCTATGAGTTCTTCAAACAAGGGTCACTGTGTCCTAAGGGAAAACCTTAAGGGGAGATCAATCATACACCCAAAATAGTAAAGCTGAGGCCTGGCAGAGGATGAGAAAAGATTTACATGAGCCTCCCTGTGTTGAAAACCACAAGGCAGAGGTGCTGAATTTCTGTTATAAAGAGCTTCCTTTCCCACTGCCAATTCTAAGTAGTAGCAGAATATGGGAGATTAGAATCTGGGATTGCTTGACTGGGTTGATTGACTCAACAGGTTAGCTAGTGCTTTCCAGGCGCTTTCTATGCTTAGTTCACACCATTCTCACAACAACTTTACGAAGCTAACATTATTGTTATCCATGCTTTACACTTAGAAAATTTGGGCATGGAGAGATTAGATGATTTGTTCCAGGTCATGCACTAATAAGTGATAGAACCGCAGTAATAAATCCAATGTGACTTCAGAATTTGCATAAAAGCTGTTATGCTATATTGAGACTGCCTATATTCACACACACACACACACACACACACAAACACACACACACACACACACACACACAGAAACATAAAACTGCTGAGAAGGTCCTTATCTTCAATAAAGAAACGTGGAAAATTATCTGTTTGGAAAAAAGTTAAGTTTGATTCTCATACTTTTCCCTTCACCTAATTTGACCAAAAAAAGAAAAAAAAAATTAGAGTAGGATAACCAGCTCAATTAAAACAATAATAATCATTGTGGAGCAAAAAATAACAAAGAGATATAGATTAGAAAGGAATATATGTGAAGAGTTACGTAAGCTCAGAATTGTAATGGATTTCAAAGAATAAAAGGAAAAATCATCACAAGTAAAAAGATTGACATATTGATTACAAAAACATATATATTCTTGACAGAAAGTAGTCACAAACAAAATTAAAAATGATTGACATATGGTAAAAATATTTTCAATTAGTATGAAAAGAAGAGGATTAATAGTATATATGAGTTAATCTGTTAACAAATGAAAACATTATGAAGTAAACAGTTTACAGAAAGATGCATAGAAATGAGCACTACATATATAAAACAAAATACTTCATTATTGATCACGAAAATTCAAATGAAAACTGTGAGATACTGTTTTCATCCATCAAATTAGCCCTGAGTTTTTTTGTTTTTTTTTGTATAATTAATCAGTATTTTTTATTATGGTTTTGTGGGGTACAGTTAAGGGTTAGGTGTACAATTACGTTTCATTCAGGCACCCGGTTGATAAGAGGTGTTGTCCCAGCCCCAGACAGATATTTGCTACTGTTAATCCCATCCCCCTCCCCCCATAGTTTCCCAGTACCGTCAGTCATTTTCTTATAGTATTACATTGTATGTTCAAAGTTCATTATATGAGTGAGAACATGTGATATTCTGATCTTTGTTTCTGTGAGAGGTCACTCAGTATTATAGACTCTAGTTCCATTCAGGTTGCTGTAAAATTCATATTTTGTTCTTTTTTATGGATGCGTAGTATTCCATCATGTATATGTACCACATTTTTTTAATCCAGTCCTCTTTTGATGGGCAGCATGGTTGTTTCCAGGTTCTTGCTATTGTGAACAACGCTGCGATAGACATACGTGTGCAGGTGTCTTTTTTATAGAGTGATGTGTGTTCTTCAGGGTATATTCCCAGTAGGGGGATTGCGGGGTCATATGGAAGGTCAATTTTTAGAGCTTTTAGGAATCGCCACACTGCTTTCCACAGAGGTTGCACTAGTTTACACTCCCACCAACAGTGTAGAAGTGTTCCCTTTTCACCACACCCTCTCCAGCAGCTGTTAATTTTTGAGTTGTTGATAATTGCCATTCTGACTGGAGTTAGGTGGTATCTCAGTGTGGTTTTGATTTGCATCTCCCTGATGATTAGTGAGGTTGAGCATTTCTTCATGTGTTTGTTGGATTCTCGAATGTCTTCTTTTGTGAAGTGTCTGTTCATATCTTTTGCCCATTTTATAATGGGGTTGTTTGTTTTCTTCTTTTCAGTACGTTTCAGTTCCTTGTAGATCCAAGATGTTAAGCCTTTGTCAGACCTAGAGTTGGCAAATACTTTTTCCCAGTCTGTAGGCTGTCTCCCTGCCCTCTTGATGGTTTCTTTGGCTTTGCAGAAGCTTGTCAGTTTAATAAGGTCCCATTTGTCTATCTTCTCTCTTAAGACCTGTGGGTTTCGGGTTTTGCACAGGAATTGGATGCCAGTTCCGATTTCCATGAGAGTATTTCCTTCCTTTTCTAAGGTTCTTATGGTTTGAGGTTTTACATTTAGGTCTCTGATCCATTTGGAGTTAACCTTTGTGCATGGGGATAGATAGGGGTCCTGTTTCAATCTTCTGCATGTGGTCAGCCAATTTTCCCAGCACCATTTACTGAATAGGTTTTCCTCTCCCCATTGGTAGGTGGTGGGGGCTTTGTTGAAGATGAGTTGGTTGCGGAATTGAGGTTTTGCTTCTGGAATCTCAATTCTGTTCCACTGATCTATATGCCTGTTCCTGTACCAATATCAAGCTGTTTTGATGATTGTAGCTTTATAGTAAAGTTTGAAGTCTGGTATTGTGATACCACCTGCTTTGTTTTTTTTGCTGAGGATTGTTCTGGCTATTCTTGGATGTTTGTGTTTCCATATGAATTCCTGTGTTGTTTTTTCTAGGTCTGAGAAGAATGTTGTTGGTAATTTAATGGGTATTGCATTGAATTTGTAGATTGCCTTAGGTAAGATGGATATCTTCACAATGTTGATTCTTCCGATCCATGAGTATGGGATATTTTTCCACTTGTTCGTGTCAGCTTTGATTTCTTTGAGCAGTGTTTTGTAATTTTCATTGTAAAGGTCTTTCACGTCTCTGGTTAGGAAGATGCCAAGGTATTTCATTTTTTTGGTGGCTATTGTGAATGGAATTGTGTTTTTTATTTGGGTTTCTGTTTGTTTATTATTGGTGTAGAGAAATGCGATTGTCTTTTGTACATTTATTTTGTATCCTGAGACTTTGCCAAAGGCCTTTATCAATGAAAGGAGGCCTTTGACAGATTCTCTTGGGTTTTCAAGGTACACCATCATATCATCTGCATAGAGAGATAACTTGACTTCCTCTTTTCCTATTTGAATACCTCTGATTGCCTCTCTTCTCTGATTGCTCTAGCCAGGACTTCCAATACTATGTTGAACAAGAGGGGAGAGAGTGGGCATCCTTGTCTAGTTCCAGTGTTCAGGGGATTTGGTTCCAATTTTTGTCCATTTAGGAGTATGCTGGCTGTGGGTTTCTCGTAGATGGCTTTTACTATTTTGAGGTATGTTCCCCGTATGCCTAGATGTTCAAGGGTTTTTATCAAGAAGGGGTGCTGGATTTTATCAAAAGCTTTTTCTACATCTAATGATATGATCATGTGGTTTTTGTTTTGACATCTGTTGATGTATTTAATTACATTTATGGTTTTACGAATGTTGAACCAGCCTTGCATGCCAGGAATGAAGCCTACTTGGTCATGGTGGATGATTTTTGAGATGTATTGCTGAATCCGGTTTGCTAGGATTTTGTTGAGAATTTTAGCATCTATGTTCATCAAAGATATTGGCCTGTAGTTCTCTTTCTTTGTTGGATCTTTACCTGGCTTGGGTATCAATGTGATGTTGGCTTCATAAAATGATTTGGGGAGAGTTCCATCTTTATCAATCGCCTGGAATACCTTCAGTAGGATTGGTATCAGCTCCTCCTTAAATGTCTTGTTGAATTCTGCTGGAAAGCCATCTGAACCAGGGCTTTTTTTTGTAGGAAGTTTTCTTATTTGTAGTCGATTTCCTTGATTGTTATTGGTCTATTTAGAGTCTCAATTTCTTCTTGTTCCAACCTAGGTAGGTTGTGTGATGTCAGAAAGTCCTCCATTTCCTTATAGTTTTCAAGTTTGTTTCCATACAAGTGTATGTAGTAGTCTCTAATGATCTTTTGCATTTCTTCAGGGTCAGATGTGACTTCATCTTTTGTGTTTCTGATTATGCTTATTTGTGTTTTTTTTTTTTTTTCTCGTTTTTTCTTGGTCAGTCTAGCTAGGGTACCATCAATCTTGTTTACCCTTTCGAAGAACCAGCTTTTTGTTTCATTGATTTTTTTGTATTATCTTTTTGTCTTCTATGTCCTGGATTTGGGCTTTTATTTTGGTGATCTGGATTCTTCTGCTGAAATTAGGGTTTTTGTGGTCTTGCTTTTCCAGCTTCTTTAGGTGGCTTGTTAGGTTGTGAATTTCTGTTCCTTCCATTTTCTTCATGTGTGTTTGTAGGGATATAAATTCCCCTCTTACTACAGTTTTCAAGGCATCCCAGAGATTTTGGTAAGATGTTTCTTCACTTTCATTGGTTTCCAGGTATCTTTTGATCCCTGTTTTGATTTCGTCGTTGACCCAGGAGTTCTTTAGCATCAGGTTGTTTAGTGTCCATGTCTTTGTGGGTTTTGGGGGGACTTTATTGTTGTCAATGTTTATTTTTATTCCACTGTGGTCCGAGAAGGTGTTTGGTAGAATTTCAGTCCTTTTAAATTTGCTTATGCTTGATTTATGGCTGAGTATGTTGTTGATCTTAGAATATGTTCCATGTGGTGATGAGTAGAATGTGAATTCTATGGTCTTTGGATGGAGTGTTCTGTAGGTATCAATTAAGTCCATTTGGTCCAAAGTCACATTGAGGTTCCGGATCTCCTTACTGATTTTTTTGTCCTGATGATCTGTCTAGGGTTGTGAGTGGGGTATTAAAGTCCCCAGTTATGATAGTGTTAGAGTCGATATCTTTCTTTAGTTTTCCAAGAAGTTGCTTTATGAAAGTTGGCGCACCTATGTTGGGTGCATATATGTTTAGGATAGATATTTCTTGTTGATGGATTGAGCCTTTTATCATTATGTAGTGGCCTTCTGTATCTTTTTTGATTTTTAATAGCTTGAAGGGTATTTTGTCTGAAATTAAGATGGCTAGTCCTCCTTTCTTTTGTATTCCGTTCGCCTGGAAGTTTGTTTCCCATCCTCTTACTTTGAGTCTGTGGGTGTCCTTTCTAGTGAGGTGAGTCTCTTGAAGCCAATAGATTGTTGCCTGATGATATTTTATCCATTTTGCCAATCTATGTCTTTTCAGTGGTGCATTTAGTCCTTTCACATTTAGGCTAATAATTGAAATGCAAGAGTTGATCCCTGTCATAAGGTTCTTACGGAGTTGTTTCTGTTTATTTGTTGTCTTTCTTTGGGTTTTGGAGTTGGTTCATGTGTGTTTTTAATCTTTTGCCTGTACTATTGTGAAGAATGCTGTTGTTCTTTTTTCTTTTTCTTCTGTGTTCAGTACTTTCTTAAGTGTTTCTTGTAGAGGTGGTCTGGTGGCAGCGTAGGTTCTTAGGAATTGGATGTCTGGAAAAGATTTCAATTCTCCCTCACTAATGAAGCTTAGTTTGGCTGGGTAGGTTATTCTTGGTTGAAATTGTTTCTCTTTTAGAACTTTGAAGATAGGGTTCCAGGCTCTCCTGGCCTGAAGGGTTTCTGTGGATAAATCTGCTGCTATTCTAATTGCTTTTCCCTGGTAGGTAGTCTGGTCTTTTTCTCTTGCTGCCTTTAGGATTTTTCCTTTCATAGCTACTTTGTTTAGGTGAATTATTATGTGTCTGGGAGTTGGTCTTCTCGTTTGTTGTCTTGCAGGGGTTCTCTGAATCTCTTGTGTTTGAATTTTTTCATCCTTAATGAGATGAGGGAAGTTTTCTTGAATGATTTCATGAAATGTTTGTTCCAGTGTGGCTTCTGTTTCTCTTTCTGCCTCAGGAAGCCCAATTATTCTTAGGTTTGGTCTTTTGAAGTGATCATGCATCTCTTGCAGGTTTTGTTCTGTCTTTTTGAGCTCCTTTTCTATGCTTTTGACAGTTTGGGTTAGTTGTGTGTTTTGGTCTTCGAGCCCTGAGATTCTTTCTTCTGCTTGGCTGATTCTGCTTTCCATGCTTATTAGTCTGTTGTTCATTTCCATCACAGTATTCTTTACTGCTGTCATTTCTGACATCAGCTCCTTCCTATTTCCCTCTTGTCTCTCTTCAATTTTTTAAATTCTCTGCATTAATGTCTTGATGTCTGGGTTTGTTGCATGTAGCCAGTCATTCTGGGGGCTCTTCATTGTTTGTGTTCCAGAATCTGTTTTCTCATTGTCTGATCTCCCAGGGGTCTGTGTAAGACCTATATTCTTCATTTGGTTTTTCTTCATTTGTGCGATTTTCCCCCTCCCTACTTTTTCCTTCCCTCCACCATCTTCTTTAATTCTGTTATTCAGGGGTAAAGGGATTGGTTTTACTTCTGTTTGTTCAATCTCCTCTTCTTTATGTATGTCCTCTTACTTTGTTCAATTCTGAAGTTGCACTGTAGGTTGGAGGTGGTCCTTTTTGCAGTTTTGAGATGTACTTAAGGGGAGCGCTGTGATTCAGAATCTGTCTGCAGGTCCTGGTATTCACTGACAGGCATGTGGATAATGTGGAACCCACTTCCCGCTGCCCTGGAGTCTGTCCGTGCAGTGGGACTGTAGGTTTACTCCCTGAAATAAAATGTGGTTAGCAGAGGGGAGAGAATGGAGCAGATAGTGGGTTAAAGAGGGGAGTGGAGAGATAGAAGAGTAAGGGGGGAAACAAACGAGTGTGCCAACAAATAGAGAGAGAGGCCTATACTGAAACAGATAAAAACAAGAGACCACAGCTACAGTCAAACCAACTCTCATACAAACAAAAATAAAACATATAGTGATGCTAACATACCAGCTATCCAACCACCTTATTAGTGTGCTGTTCCTCTATACAAAGACATGGTTTACAGACAGAACAAAAGAGAAGAAAAGGAAAAGGAAAAGAGAAAAAAGGGAACAATACAGTAGGAATAGAATTAAGTCATTAAACTAATAGACTCAATGAAGCACATTGACATTTCTGAGACATTTCGTTTAAATCCGATGTACTTTCAGGTCTGATTTCTAGTTTTCTTTTCAAGCTGGTAAATTAGTTTGCAGTTAGGGTCATTTCCTCTGATCTGCTGTGAAGGACAGTTCAGATTAACCTCGGTTCAGAAGTTTGGTCTATGTCTTTATCATGCTTGTTTCTCCCGTTTTGGTGTTGTTACCTTGAATCGCTAGCAGGTGGTGCTATCTCATCTGCTTGCCCCAGAGGGGGTGGGGCCGGACAGGAACAAGATGGCTGCCTGCCTCCGAGCAGGCAACAGGAGCCCCACACCGGGCGGGCATGACAGTCTCGGATGCAGGAGAGGTGGCAGCGATCCCAGCAGATCTTCCCTGAAGCAGTTTGGTGTGGATCTCCTCGGGCCGGGTTGTGATGAGCTACCCGTCCCAGAGGCGGCGGCGGCGGCGGCAATGGGAGCGCTGGCAGGGGGAGGGGCTGTGGCGGCGGCGGGACAGTGCAATGCAGTAAAACTGTTCAGTCGTTGCGATGTTCCAGCGGTGGCAATGGCCGAGCTCTGTCTGAAGAGCAGGCTGCAATGCTGGGGTCCCCAGCCCCCCGGGGCAAGAGTCAGAGACCCACTGCAGATCTCCCTTGCAAAGGGCTTGAGACGCCGGGTTGCTCCGTCACCATCTTGCCGCGTCCCCCAGCCCAGAGTTTTAAAAAGTTTTTACTGGGTAAGATAAAAAATAGACATTCTCTCATTCTACTGGTACAATACAATTCGAATCAACTTTTCTGAAAATAAATTTCATAATATGGAAAGTACCTATAATATAATCATACCTCTGATTCAGCAGTTATTCTGCTTCTGGGAACATGTCCTAAGAAAGCACTAGGTGTTGACTAGGATTTATAATTTGTATCATGTAATACTATACAGCTATTTAAGAGTGTAATTATATTAAATTTTTGAATGATATAATTTTCTATTAAAATATCATAAATTTTCTATTAAAATATCTTGTAATATCCACAATTTAACAAGTTTATTATAAAAGCAGAATATAAACCTGTATATGGTGGGATTAGTTTGGTAACACATGCTTATCTGCACACATACACACATACATGCATAGCTATGGAGAAAATACTGGAATATAATATTGCCAAACGATGACAAAATACTGGCAGAAAATAACCATTGACTTATTGTGGGAATATTTTTATTTTCTGCTATATACTTGTCTATATTTTTCAGTGAACATTTAAAAATAATTTTTAAAGTAGAAAGCATGTTCTGAAAAACAGTCCTGTCATATTTCAGAATGAGGATGACACTACTGGACACTGATAATAGTTATGGGATTGTTGTTTGGTGAAGCAAGTTGTTAATAGCCTGACTTAGAAATCAAATCCAGACCATGCCTCAAATCCTCAAGGGGATTTTATATTAAATTATATAAGTCATTTCTAATTCTAATTACATTACTGAAAGCACTAGTTAGGGATGTCATTTGTGGTCAACAGTTTTGTAAAAACTTTAAATTATAAATAAATATACATGCATGCATATGCTATGTGGACACCTATTGCACATACACACAAATAAAGATATTTATATAATTTGTTTATACATAAATTTATATGTAAGTTGTATAGGTACATTTAAAGCAAACCACATACATATTTTTGAAAGGATCAGGACTTTTCTGCTGCATTTTTAAATTGTATTTCTGCATTTTTTAATTGAAGCCATATCCAGCCTACCGTATTTAAAGCCATGTTGGTCAGATATATATAATCTCATTATTATATTTAAACTACTTACTATTGAATGTGAACCCAAAATGCCATGTTTTAACCTTTTAAATATGAAGAAAGGAAGAAATATGCAATCACATATTTCAGTAAAGCTAAATTCCATTTTGGACTTCGTTTTATTATTTATAATTTGGTCAGAATCACAGGATGAAATTACTTTTATAAATAATACATAGTAGTTCATGTGAATTTTGATGTAGATTTATACAATGTGGAATTTTACTGCCATAGATTACTATGAATTCTTGGGTTTTATATGAAAAGTTATAATCAGTAGTAATATTGTAACTCATTAAGATTTAATATGAGGTCACAAAAACAAAAAAATAATTTGCAGATACAATTAAAAATATAAAATAATGTGAGCTTTTATCTTGCTTGATTTCTGTTTTTGATAATAGCTTTATTTAGGATAATCAAATAAATGTTTCTATTGATTAAAAAATAATACCTTTAAAGCATCATCATTATCTTTTTTAAACGCACATTTATTTCTACAGGTTATTGGTTTTACCTGTCTCAGTATGTGATGATAATTTGTTTGGCTTTAAGGCTTTTTCCAAAGAATTTGTAACTTGGACATTATTTACAGATAATAGCCCAGTTCTATGCTTAGTGCTTGTTCTTTTCCAGGTCTGTAACTGGGCCCCTGCTGTCCTGACAAATGACTTTCATCTCTCTTAGTTAGTTAACTCTTTCTCACATAAAGGAAGAAAGGATTTATGAAATATCAACTCTATAGTAGATGTTTATGCATATGCTATTTCATTGAATCCTAAATAGCCCACGTACTAGGTCATTGGAAAGACCACATCACTCAGGTAAAGAAGACAGCAAGAAATAGTAGGAGAAAATTAGGCACGCATGGGAATCTTCTTATAGTGGTTTAGAAGCTGCCCTGCTGTCCTGGGCCCAATATTATGTGCATGAACTGAGCCCCCAGGCATCTACATACCTATCTACTTGCTGATTCCTCTTATCCTCTTGCCATGTTGAACCAGAATGCATGTATAGGTGTTCATTCCATTTTCAGTTTGCCTTTCTCATTCTGTTTTGGGCTTTGAGCTCTGTCCTGAATCCAGATTGGATCCAGATCTTAGCACAATGTTGAAACCTTTTGGCTATCTCAACTATTGGCTAGGGTTGTGTCCCCAAAGGACTGATAGCTTGGAGCAATATTTGCTACCAACATCTGATTTTAAGTTTCTCCTCCACATAAAACCTCTCCTGACCAGATTGACATATTGTTATGGCAAATTGCCTTATAGATTTTATTGTAAACTATTATCATGGACATCCTAAAACCAAATGAACTACTCCAACCTAGATCCCACTTGACATCAAGTCTCTGGCTCTACACCTTGAAATAAAACACCTTATGCAGAAGAAAAGAAACTTCTTATTTTACGTTTTCATCTCACACCAACAAAAAATATAAATGCAATAAGGAGGAAATTTATGTTAAAATATGGTGTTTCTATTTTAAAATAAAGTGTATATATGCACATATGCATTTGGATTGCACCAGAATCATTTCTGCCATAATCTTTCTGAACTCACTGCTGTTAAGTTATAACTTGTGAATTTTCATAGTATTTTAAAGCATAATTTGAATCTAGTTTATTTGAAGTAAATAAATTAGGAAAACCTGGAGATTATTAACATTTTTTATCTTTATGGAAATATAGAACATAGTTTGAAGATTACCTTATGTCGTGATAGAAACTTAATTTCCTTTTTTAAGGAACTCATCTTGGCTTAGCTTTGAATTCAACTCAGTAGCTACCAAAGCATTGGGTAGGCATTTATGAACAAAATGCATCTGTGATATTATATTTGATGCTAGACAGTACAAACCCTTCCAAAGGATAAAGAAACCTCTCAATTCATTCCATCATGTTTATATTTTTGCTTTGACCTTAGTTCTTGTTACCTTAAGCAATTGCTGTCTATAATATATGAATAGACATGGCCTCATTGAATAATAGCTGTTCTATTTCTTTCAAGAATTTAAAAGACGTGTAGCTCATATGACTGATTATGAAGTTTCATTCACTTATGAAAAACATTTTTTCTTCTTCCCTTCTGACATATGGTGTGTATTCTAAGGAAATATTTTTAACATTAAAGCATCGCTAGGAAAAAAAGATTAGAGTGTTTTGACATTTCTTTTATTTGAACTCTTACGGGAGAAAAATCAACCTTGTTTAATGAAAGAATCTATATTTATTCAAACTCTTTTGAAGAAACATTAAAAATGGGTTCAAAACATTTGTAATTACATTTTACCTTGGAAAGCCTTTCACAATTCAATAGTCAGTGTTTCTTTTAAGGCATCTCAATGGAAAAGGTAGATTTCCTTGAGAATCGCATATAAAATTTACAGAAGTAGCAAGTGTGATTTGTGACTGTATCCAGAGACTGTGGAACATTGAGATGAATATTGATAAATACAGCCACTCAGCCAGATGTTTCACTAATCTACATTTTCTAATATAGGAATCACTAGCTACATGTAGCTACTAAGTACTTGAAATATGTCTGAACTGAGATGTACTGTAAGTGTCCCATACACAATAGATGTCAAGGATTCATTATGGTTTTAAGTAATAATGGTAACATTTGGGTGTATTGAGTTAAAATATTAGAATTAGTATTACATTTTTATTTTTACCTTTTTCAATGTGGCCTCTAGAAAATTAAATCTGACATATGTGGCTCACATTTGTGGCTTGTGTTACTTTTCTGTCTTTGTGCATAAAATATCTGGATAAAAATATAAAAACATCTTCATATCTCATGTTAGTATTTTGTTATCCCTATTGGAGTTCCCAAGTCTGTTTCTTATTAAATCACATGGAAGTTGAAGCACTTCTCTAATGGACTGAGCTATCTTACTGTGGAGATAGCAAGCACTGTCCTGAATTTTCTAGGAAAATAGCAACCTACAATATGAGCCTCTAAATGTGCTGGATGAATTCCATAAGTTATCTCACATTACTCTTCACCACATTCTATGATGTAGTGCATACAATCCCAGTTTTAAAATGAGGAATCTGAGGCCGGACTTGGTGGCTCAGTCTGTAATCCCAGTGCTTTGGGAGGCAGAGGTGAGTGAATTGCCTGAGCCCGCGGGTTCGAGACTAGCTTGGGCAACTTGGCAAGATCTCATCTCTAAAATAAATAAAAAATTAGCCAGGCGTGGTAGCGCGCGCCTGTAGTTCCAGCTACTTGGAAGGCTGAGGCGGAAGGATCGCCGGAGTCCAGCAGGTCGAGGCTGTAGTGGCCGGGAGCGGCCTCTGCACTCCAGTCTGGGTGACAGAGTGAGACTCCAACTCAAATAAAATAAAATAAATAAAATGAGGAATCTGAATCTCAGATTGTTCAGAATGTATTTAATATTAATATTGTAAAGCTACAAGAGGTGATTCAGATTCAAAACAGTGTGTAAGTCTTCATATACCATGCTTTTCCCACTGTGCAACTACTTTTCTTTCTTTTATCTTAAGTTATTCCAATAAATCGATTAAGATATAGAAGTATTTTAAGGGTTCAAATGCATTGATTTGGGGCAGGTGACGATGATGACTAGGATGGTTGTGGATAAAATTTACACAAGACTTCTCCAAACTTAGGTGCTTAACAATCAGTATGCAATTTAATATGTTCCACAAAGAATGATAAATCAGGGCATTACATTTTACCTTGGAAAGCCTTTCACAATTCAATCGTCAGTGTTTCTTTTAAGGCATCTCAATGAAGAAATGGACACTTTACCTAAATATTTCTGTGCATATTGATTGTTATAATGATTAAATAATAATAGTGGCCTTATTTAAAATAACACTACCTTTTAAAAATTGTTTAAAAAGTTTTTTAGAGTTTTGCTCTGTGGGCCAGGCTGGAGTTCAGTGATGCAATTATGGTTCACTATAACCTTCAATTCCTGAACACAAGCAATCCTCCTGCTTCAACCTCCCAAAGCATTGGGATGATGGGTATGAGCTGCTGCACCTGGCTCTTTTTGAATTAAAATTATTTCTTTAAATTAGAGAAAAAAAGCATTTGAAACTAATTATTCTAAAAAAATTATTATTTAATTGCTTGTAATCTGGCCCACATTTATCACCACTGATATTTGATAAGTTGAGAATGAAGCACATCAGTTTATGTAATAATTTTTGGTGAGGAACTAATCATTTCTTCTTTTGAAAAAAAAAAACAAACATGAAAATGATTAAAGAAGTACGTGACATTTGAGAAAATTTAGAACACTGTGTGAGAACCTGCCTTGACTAGATTCTGCTAGTTTGCTTCCCTGGCCAGAATTGAATGTAGATGTCTTCTCTACTACTCCCAGGCCGAAGTAGGGACTGGTGTTAGCAGCAGTGGCCTTCGGTACACATAGCTCTTCTGTCTAGAAGACGTGAAGATATTTTTATATCTTTATCCAGATGTTTTATACACAAAGACAGAAATGTAACACAAGCCACTAAAGTAATTTTTCCTACAGATATTTGCAGGTCAGAGAAAGGAAAGTGTTCTCTTAAGCAATTTGTAGTTCCCATTACACTTATAGTGGTAATTCCTATGGTGATGATATTGTATCTCCAGATTCACTTGTGATTTTTCTGACTTGCCTTCCGGCTACTAGAGTCTAAATCTTTCCACATATCTGCCACAGCCATCAGGTACACAGGTATAAAAACTCCTTTCATGTTAGATAAGAAACTGTGATTTCAAATGAAATTGTACATAAAGGATAGTGTAATTCATATTTACTAAAAAAAAAAATCCTAATAGTAAAGAACTTTCCATTTTCTGGGCATGGTTTAATATTCTCTATGTTTAATCCATTAGGAATCACATCTATTATTGATTTCTACAGTAAATATAAAAATAATAAAAGTGTGCAGTGTTTATTACTTGGTACTGTGTGGAGAAATTGCTATTCAGAGGAAATTATTTTTAAGTTGGCTACTTTGGTTATCATTATTTGCCATGTCAACATGCACTTCAGGTTACATGAGCTTAGAAGAAAAAAGCAAATATCTGTTTTTGGATAAAGATTAGTTTTGTTTTGTTGTAAACCCTCCTCTACTCCTTCCCACCCCCTGCTAGTGTACAGTGGGAAACCAAGTGTAAATCATGCGTCCTGGCAGTGAGAGGAGAGGCAGATGGGCATAAATCTTGAGGTTTAAGCATCCTAATCAGACTCCACAAGTAAAAAAAAGAGGGACAAAAAAAATTTTTTTGACAAGCTTCTTTAAAAATATTCTAGCTTGTAATTATGAGGGGCACATTAAATTTTATATAGCATTTTTCTTCTACAAGAATTTCCACAAATTGGTGATTAATTGTCTTGGTTTTTTTGAAAGAGTTTTTTTGAATAGTAAGTATTACAGGTTACATAAGCATACTGGGAGTTTGGCTCATCCTAAAATATACAAATTTGTGTGTGTGTGTATGTGGGTATGTACACACATACACATACACATACTAAAATCAATTAAAAATCAACAATGTCAATAAAATGATAACTATTTATAGAACAACTCTTATGTAAAAAGCACTTTGCATGATTTATTCAGTAAACAACTGAGTGAAGGAGTATTATCGCTATCTCCAAGGAAGAAACTAAAACACAAAGAGGTAAAAATAACATTTTTATTAGTATATAATTAGAAAATAGCCGGGCTCGGTGGCTCAGCCTGTAATCCCACGCCTTGGGAGGCTGAGGTGAGTGGATTGCCTGAGCCCGCGGGTTCGAGACCCGCCTGGGCAGCGAGACCTCATCTCTACAATAAGTCAAAAAAAAAAATCAGCCGGGCGTGGTAGCGCATGCCTGTAATTCCGGCTACTGGGAAGGCTGAGGCGGAAGGATCGCCGGAGCCCAGCAGGTCGAGGCTGCGGTGGCCGGGAGTGGCCACTGCACTCCAGTCTGGGCGACAGAGTGAGACTCCAACTCAAAAAAAAAAAAAAAAAAAAAGAAAATAGTAGAGTTGAGATTCAAACATAGCAGCCTAACTGAAAGACTAATATTTGTGATATTATCAAACTACAGTGTGATAAATGCACACACAAAAATCAGAAATTTTGATATTTATAAGAACAAGTCTGGATTTTTGGCACAATATATAAAAAGCTCTTTGATATTATTGAGGATTTGGCCTGTTTTGATACTGCAGTGACCTAAAGGTTTATATATTAAAAACTTGCTGCTGTTGATTCTTAGGAGTAGTAGTATTACTCTGGGGAGAAGCCATATTTTTTTTAAAAAGTGTAAGAAAGCAGTCCAATTTAAATAATAGGAACATTGGTGAAAGATACTATGGTGTTCAATAATAGCTGTGGCTATTATGACATTTAACTGGTAAAGAAAACCACTGTAATTTTCCCAGTTTACTGGTAAATTGAGAAGTAGAAGTCTCTGAAAAACCTTTACACATGCCAGCATTTTGAATGGCATTTGGAACAAAGCTTTGGAGTGAAACTCAATTAAAAGCAAGCCAGGAAGCCCTCCCGAATGAAGCTCTGAACTGGCTTTTTCTTTATACACTGTAAGATTCAGCTTATTGTAATTCTCTATTGATTTGGATCTGAAATACAAGTTAATGACCTTTGTTCAAAGTAGGGGAATTACCTTGTTTAATGAAATGGAATGTAAACAGTCAGTGTTTTTGCTATTACAAGGAAATCCATGTGGGCTTTTTATAAAAGAAAAATCTGTAAGGATTAATATAGGTGTGAACCAGCTTCTCTAGAGCTTTTCCTGAATATTTTTATGCAAAAGATAAGCTGTGCCTTAAAAATAAGAAGGAAAAAAGGTAAAAAGTTTTACCAACTTGCTAAAATTTTAATAGTATCATACATTTTTTAGTTTATACATATACCTATTATGCAGTATACATGTATGCATTCTAGTGTCTGTAAATTCACAAATATAATATTTATACACTCATGCACACATTAATTATCTGTTTGTTTTAGGAAACTGTGTAATATTAAGATAGAAAGAAAATTTTCTTTTCATTTGATAAGAAGTAGAAAAGTGAAGCAGAGAGTTATGACAAAGGATTGTTTGATCATTCAGTGGTAGAACCAGTAAAACAGAGAAATTTGTTCATGTTGCTTCCTCTAACACACATGTTTAAGGGAAATAAAGGAAGTACCTTGTCCGGGGTACAAAAGTAATTGTTTGATACAAATACATTTATACTAAGGTAGCCACTAGAGTGAAGGTTTCATGTTAATTTGCTTTCACATTATGTAATTTTATAACAGTTAAATTAATATGATCTACTACTATTTTCATTGCATGAGGTTCATTTTAAATATCTGTCTTACTAAATGAAGCAGATACTTTAAAAATGGAAACTATAAGAAAAAGTTTCACAACCAGAATTTGTTTTAATCTGTACTTTTTATGCGATAATTTTTCATTGAAATTGTGCTTTTTATAAGGCTGTGATTTTTGCTATGTCACAGAAAGACAATGGCATTTAAAATTTAGCACAAATTTAATTTAAATAAGTTGGTGTTTAAAATAGATAGCACTTTCATTTTGGAAAGATAATGATATGGTAAAATAAATCTGTTGTTTTTACAAATAACAAAATTTTTAAAGAAATCTAATGTTTCTCTGTGTTTATTAAATCTGATTTCTTACGTCATTTAAAAAACATAAAAACCACCCCTGTATTTATTATTTTAATTGCTTTTAGCACAAGATAATGCCATCTAGAAAAGAGGGATGTCCCCAGAGCCTATCAGCAATTTTATTGTCCTACCACTAATAATGCTGTACCCTCTTTGGAATTATTTGTTGTTATGCCACTCATGAGGAAAAATAATGAAAAAATACATTCCTATACATGAAAAGTAGCATACATGGAAAGCATAAATATAAAATGTTCATATCCCTTTACTTGCTAAGACAAAATAGAGTAATCAAGTTACATTCTTTTAGTTTATAATTTATTTCAGTGAGGTGCATTTATTACCCTGGAGGATCATATTAACATTTCCAGAGTAATAGAATTGTTTAATGGTTAACAACAATTCTACTCAATTAGAATCCCTGTTTTAGGCTCTAAGATGTTAAGTCAGCTTCATGGCTTTCTAAAGAATTTAGGGAGTTCTCAGTATACCCACAAATAATATTGACTACACAAATGGGAGATTCTGTTAATATGGTAAAACTATCAGTTTAACGGGTGTTTAGGAGATAACCTAATTTTTTTTCTGATTAGTTTGTGTTTTATCTGTTTATTGTTCTTTTTCATCTCTGTTGTCCACCTAGATCTCCCACTAGCTATACATTCAAAATCCATTCTCAGTGTGGTCTCTCACCTCTTTACTTTTATAACTATTCATCAAGCTTCACCCTATGATATTGATTTTTCCCTCACCAAGCACAAAAGTGAATGTTGTGTTGTTCCTTCAGAATGACCCATCAGCACTGCTGCTCTCCTCAGTATCTGTTATCTTAACTCTGTGGTTGTCAGGACAGCAGCAGCTCTCAGAGGAGCCAGTGCTTGTGTGACGCGGATATGCATGAGGGGATGTGGATGTGTAGATTGCAGAGGCTACTCACAGATCCCTCAGATGAAAATGATGTTGATGGGGAAATGCAGGGGAAGGCATGAGGAAAGCAATTGTGGCTGCAAGGGAAGTAAATGACAGCTTGGGTAACTTTTGTTATTTAGGTAGTGCATGTGTGTCAGAAAAACCAGACTCCTCACAGAACCACAGAAATCTGACAATAATGATGCTTTCTCTAGATACCATAAAATCCAATAGAAAAAGAGAAAAATAAAAAGATGTGTTTTGACTATATAAAAATAATACTGAATGTCATCATTTATATGGTGATCACTTAAAGAACTCAAAATAAACAATAATAACTAGTTATATACTATAACTTTTTAGCCTACGCTACATTTTTGTTGTTGTTGTTTTTGTTTTGAGTTGGAGTCTCACTCTGTGACCCAGGCTGGAGTGCTGTGGCATGCTCACGCTCACGGCCACCCCAGCGTCGACCTGCTGGGCTCAGGCGATCCATCTGCCTCAGCCTTCCAAGTAGCCGGAACTGCAGGCGCGCTACCACACCAGGCTCATTTTTTTTTTTTTTTTTAATTGTAGAGACGAGGTCTCACCAAGTTGCTGGGACTGATCTTGAACCGACAGGCTCAGGCAGTCCTCTCGCCTTGGCCTCCCAAAGTGCTGGAATTACAGGCTTAGCCACCGAACCTGGCCTACACTACAGTTTTAAGCATTCTGTAAACATTACTGTGTTTAAGCTTCACAACAACCTTATAGATTTTGTACAGATAATATATGTTGTTCCAAAAGTGATAGAGTTGGGATTAGAAACCAAGCAATATGATTCTAAAACATGCACTCTGTGGATAGAAGATGATAAACAAACACATGAGAAACAAGTCAAAAAAAATCAACTTCTAAAGATTGCTTGTCAAGGAGTAAGATAGCATGAGGTAAGAAAGAGTGTGTAGGTGGCTGCTCTTGCCTATGAGTTCAAAGAAGCTGAGCATGTATAACAATAAGCCAGCAAAGGAAAGATAGAATGGCTAATACAAAGGCTGCACAGCAGGACGGATGTTGACATTATCCAGAAACAAAGGAAAGGGCAGAGTGAAAATGGTACCAGATGACACTGGGCAGGGGAACAAGGTGTAGGTCATGCAGGGTAGGCTGCTTGTATTTCATTCTAAGTGCATTAGGACACCACTCAAAGAAGTAAGCTACATGACCTCGTTTAAATTTGAAAGGTCATTTTGGCAGCTTAGTGGAGCATGTGTTATGGGAGGCAAAACTACAAGCAGTAATTCCAGTGATGGGACTATGTCAGTGGTCTGGGTGAGAGAGGGCAGTGGCTTAGACTAGAGTGTGAATAGTGGAGATGGAGACAAGTGAATCAATTCAGGATATGTTTTTTTTCCCTAGGTTTTATTTTTCTTTTACTGAGATAAAATTGACATAACATATTAAAGTGCATAGTTTGGTAGGACATAGGATGTTCACAATGTTGTGTAACTATCCTTCTATACAATTCTAAGATATTTTCATCACTCCAAAAGAAAACCCCTTATCCATTACACAATTGCTTCCCATTCTCCTCTCCCCCAGGCCCTGGCAACCACTAGTCTGTATTTGGTCTTTATGTATTTACCTGTTCTGGATATTTCATATAAATGGAATCACACACTATGTGGTCTTTTATGACTGGTTTTTCAGTTAGCATCGTGCTTTTAAGGTTTGTTCATTGTGTAGCATTTATCACTAATTCTTTTTTTATTCATAAGTAATATTCTATTACATGAATACAACACATTTTATTTACTCATTCATCTGTTGATGGATATTGGGATTGTTTCCATTTATTTGATTATTAGAAAAAATGCTATGAACATTCATGTACAAGTTTTTCTATGGATATGTGTTTTTACTTTCCTAGAAGTGAAATTGCTGGATCATATAGTAAATCTATAACATTTTGAGGAACTATTTCATAATATGGTAACATTTAACATTTTGGGGAACCACCAAACTGCTTGCCAAAATGGCTTCACCATTTTATAATCCCACTAGCAATTAATAGCGCTTCCAATTTCTCCATATCCTCTCCAACATTTGTTATTTGTCTGTCACTTTTGTTTTAGCCATCCTAGTGGGTGTGAAGTGGTATTCCATTGTGGTTTTGATTTGCATTTCTCTAGTGATAATCATATTGGACATCTTTTTATGTGCTAATTAGCCTATTATATATAGTACTTGGATATATGTCTATTAAAACTCTTTACCCATTTTTAGATTGGGTTGTCTTTTAAAACTTAGTTGCAAAAATTATTCATGTATTCTGTATACAAGTCGCTTATCTGATTAGTGATTTACAAAGAATTTCTCCCATGTTGTGAGCTGCATTTTTACTTTCTTTTGGTGTCCTCGGAGGAGTAAAAGTTTTTAATTTTGTTGAGGTCCAATTTATCTATTCTTTTGGTTATACTTTAGATGTCACATCTAAGACACTGTAACTTAATTCAAGATGACAAAGATTATTTCAATTATTTCTTCTGAGAATTTTATAGTTTTTATCTCTTATATTTAGGTCATTGATCCATTTCTGAGTTACTACATATGGTGTGAGGTAATATCTAACTTTGTTATTTTGCAGGTGATTATTGAGTTGTCCCAACATCATTTGTTGGAAAAACTATTCTTTTCCCCTTTGAATGGTCTTGGACCCCTTGTCAGAAATTATTTGACAGTGGATATATGGGCTGATTTCTGGATGCTCAATTCTATTTCATCGATCTATATATTGATCTTTATGCCAAGGCTCCCTTGCATTTCCATGTGAATTTTAGGATCACCCTGTCAATCTCTGCCAATAAAATGTGAAATTTTGATAGAGATTGGATTAAATATGTATATCAATCTGAGGAGTATTTCCATCTTGACAGTATTAAATCTTCTAATCCATGAACATGGATGTCTTTCTATTTATTTGTCTTCTTTAATTTCTTTCAACAGTCTTGCAATTTTTTAGAGTATGTTATACTCTTATTTTGTTAAGTTTATTCTTTTTTTAAAATTTTTTTATTTTTTTATTTTTTGAGTTGGAGTCTCAGTCTGTCGCCCAGACTGAAGTGCAGTGGCCCCTCCCAGCCACCACAGCCTCGACCTGCTGGGCTCCGGCAATCCTTCCGCCTCAGCCTTCCAAGTAACTGGAACTATAGGCGCGCGCTACCACGCCCGGCTAATTTTTTGGATTTATTGTAGAGGTGAGGTCTCGCCTGCCCAGGCGTGTCTCGAACCTGCGGGCTCAGGCAATCCACTCACCTCAGCCTCCCAAAGGCGTGGGATTACAGGCTGAACCACCGAGCCCAGCCTTAAATTTATTCTTATTTAATTATTTCTGATACAATCATAAATGAAATCTTTTTCTTAATAATAGTGTATAGAAATATAATTTAATTTTAAAACTATTTGAGGTGTGATTTACCTACAAAAGTTGTACATATTTAATGTATACAGCTTGATGCATTTGGAGATAAGTATACACTTGTGAAACCACCACCATAATCCATGCCATAACCCTGCCCAGCACCTCCCAAAGTTTGCTCTCAACCTCTTTATTATTATTACTTATATGATAAGAACAGTTAATATAAGATCTACCTTCTTAGCAAATTTTTAAGTATACAATACAGTATTGTTAATTATAGGTACTATGCTCTATAGTAGATCTCTAGGATTTGCTCATCTTGTAGAGCCAGAATTTACACTCTTTGATCCTCTTTTCCTTTTCCTTTCAGTTCCTAGCAACCACTATTCCACTCTCTGCTTCTATGCCTTTTTTTTTCATGAAATTGCTGAGTCATACAATCTGGTGTGCTTAATGTAAGAAACTACCAGTCCTGCTTCCAAAATGTTTATGTTTTACACATCTAACCAGTGGTGTGTGAGAGTTCTGGTTGTTCCACATTCTTGCCAATATTTGGTACTGTAAGTCTTTTGAATTTATGCTGTTTTGGTGGCTGCATAATGGTATCTCATTTTGATATTCATTGACATTTCCTGATGACTAATGGTCTTCAGTAGTTTTCATATGCTTTTTCACCATTCTTTTTGAAATGTCTGTTCAAAATCTTTGTCAGACCGGGCACAGTGGCTCAAGTCTGTAATCCCAGCACTTTGAGAGGTTGAGGTGAGAGGACTGCCTGAGCAACTTGGTGAGACCTCATCTGTACCAAAAAAAAAAAAAAATTGCTAAACCCCCTTTGTTAGTCTTAATTGTGTGTGTGTGTATGTGTGCGTGTGTGTGTATGTGTGTCTTAGGATTTTCTATGTATGAAAAAAATTAATTCACCTGTGAATAAACAAATTCACTATTTCTTTCCAATTTTTGTCCTTGTGTTTATTCTCCTTGCCTCATCACCCTGGTTAGAACCTCCAGTACAGTATTGAATTGAAATAACAGAAGCAAAAAATCTTGTCTTTTTTTTCTTAATCTTAAGGGGAAGCTTTCAGTTTTCACTATTACTGTAATGTTAACTGTGAGTTCCCTATAGGTAGCCTTCATCAAGTTAAAGAAGTTCCCTTCACTTCTTTGTTGAGTGCGTTTATGAAAGGCTGTTAAGTTTTTTATTTTGTAAAAAAAAAAAAAAATTTGCCATTATTGAAATAAACATGTGATTTTTGGTTCATTTTTCTTCTTTCTTTCCCTTTCCTTTCTTTTCCTTATTTCTGTATTTTTAATTTTTTTTTTTTTTTTTTGAGATAGGATCTTGCTCTGTCACCCAGACTTGAGTATAGTGGTACAATTGGAACTCACTGCAGTCTTGCACTTCTGGGCTCAAGTAATCCTCCCACTTCAGCCTCCAGAAGTAGTTTGGACTACAAGCGTGTGCCACCAAACCCTGCCAATTTTTATTTCTATTTTTGTAGAGACAGTCTCACTATGTTGCCCAGGTGGTCTCGAACTCCTGGCCTCAAGTGTTTCTCCTACATCAACCTCCCAAAGCTCTGGGACTACAGGTATGCGTCACTGTACCCAGTCTCTTTATTTTTCTATTACCATGATAAATCACACTTACCAGTTTTCACATGTTAAACCAGTTTTGCACGCTTAGGATAAATTCCAATTGGCCAAAAGTGTATGGTCCCCTTTTATGTGTTGCTGGATGCAGGTTGTTAGTATTTTACTTAGGATTTTGTGTCTATAGTCATGAGATATATTGTTCCATATAATTTTTTTTTTTTTTTTTTTTGTGATACCTTCATCTGGTTTGGTGTCAGGGTAAGCTGACTTCATAGAATGAGTTGGGAAGTATGTCCTTCTTTTCTATTTTGTAATAGTTTATGAAAGATTGATACTAATTCTTTAAACATTGGGTAGGATTCATTGGTGAAGTTGTGGACTTTTCAGAAAGTTTTTAAATGACTAATTCCATCTTTTTATTTGTCATAAGTCTATTTAAATTTTCTGAAAAAATGTGTATTTTATCTAAGTTATCTAACTTGCTGGCAGACAGCTGTTTATAGTATTCACTTATCTTTTTATTTCTGTAAGGTCAGTAGTGATGCCTCCTCTTCTATTCCTTATTTTAGTAATTTGAGTCTTCTTTCCTTTTTTCTTAATTGTTCTAGTCCAAAGCTTGTCAATTTTTTGATCCTCTCAAAAATCAATTTTTGGTTTTATTGATTATCTCTATTGTTTGTCTATTATGTATCCATTTATATCTGTGTGCATCTTTGTTTTCTTTTTTTCTTTCTATTTACTTTGGGTTTATCTTACTCTTCTTTTATCTAATTTCTTAAGGAGTACATTTATTTATTTGAGGTCTTTCATGTACATCTCTATCCTTTTATCTCTAGTGCATCATATAAGTTCTGGCTTGTTTTGTTTCACTCATTTTTAAATATTTTCTAATTTCTCTTGCAATTTATTCTTGGACCCATTGATTATTTAGGAATGTGTTGTTTAATTTCCCAAATTTTCTTTTATTACTGATATGTAATATAATTTCCTTATGATTAGGGAACACACTATCATTTTTTTACCCATTTAAATTTACTTAGGCTTGTTTATGGTTCAACAAGAGGTCTACGCTGGAGGACATTTCATGTACACTTAAAAATAGCACATATTCTGTTTTTGTTAGGAAGAGTTTTCTACACATGTCTCTTTGATCTTCTTAGTTTATAGTATGTTCAAGGCTTATACTTCCTTGCTGATTTTGTCTCATTTTTCAATTCATTATTGGAAGTGAAGTATTGAAGCTTCAAATTATTATTGCTTATTTCTTTTTTATATTTTGTTAGCTTTTTTGTCATGTTGGGGCTCCATTGTTAGTGCATATGTGTTTATAATTGTATCTTCTTGGTGAGTTCCCTCTTCTAACATTATACAATCTACTTTTTTACCCCTAGTAACAATTTTTGTCTTAAAATGTATTTTGTCTGATATCACTGTGTAGCCTTTTCACCTATGTGTTGGTTATAGTTTGCATGATCTATCTTTTTCATATTTTTATTTCCAAACTGTGCCTTGGAATTTAAAATGTGTCTCTTATACATAATATATTTAAAAACTACTCTGTTAATTTCTTCCTTTTGATATAAATATGTGATCAATTTATATTTAATGTAATTAGAGATAATATAGAATTTGTGTCTGCTATTTAGCAATTTGTTTTCTATATATCTTATGCTTTTTTGTACCTGTATTTTTTCATTATTTCCATCTTTTTAAGTAGGATTTTCAAATGTACCATTAAAATTATCTTTGTTTATCTTAATATGCATTTTTAAAAGTGTGGCTTCCCTAGTGGTTACAATTAAAATCTTAACTTAAAACACTCTAATTTGGATAAATACCAACCTAATCGTTTTTCAAAGAGCCAGTTCATTTTAATGAATTAAAGTTTATCAATTCTTTCTTTCATGGATTGTGTTTTTTTGTTATATCTAAAAGTGTATTGACAAGCCCAAGTTTACCAAGATTTTTTAATATTATCTTCTAAGGTTTACACTTTTATGTTATACATTTATGTCTATGGTGTATTTTGAGTTAATTTTTATAAAAGGTGTAAGGCCATTGTCTAGATGTTTGGTTTTGTTTTTTTTTTTTCTTTCTTTCTGTCCTTCTTCTTTTTTTGCATGACATTTCCTCCTTGTTCCAACAAGATTTGTTGAAAAACCATCTCTTCCTCATTGGATATTTATTGCCTTTTTTGTCAAAAATCACTTGACTACATTTGTGTGGATCTATTTCTCTTCTATTTTGTTTCATTGCTCTATTTGCCTATTCCTTCACTAATACCACATAATCTTGTTCTTAAAGTAAGAAGTAAAGTTAGGTAGTGTCAACTTTGAACTTTGTTCATCTTTTTAAACATTGTGTTGGCTATTCTGGATTTTTTGCCTTTTCACATACATTTTAAAATCAGTTTGTCAATATCCACAAAGTAACTGGCTGAAATTTTTACTGGATTTGCCTTGAATCCACAGATCCATCTGGGAGAAATTATATCTTAACAATCCTTCTATCAATGAACATAGAATCTCTTTTCATTTATTTAGATCTTCTTTAATTTCTTTCATCAAAGTTTTGTAGTTTTTCTCATACAAAACCTGTACATATTTTGATAGATTTATACCTGTCAAAAGTACTAAGAAGTGATACTGCTTACTTACTCCTAGAATCAATTATAATGTTCTAAGTGCTTTAGTATATTAAAAATATTCTTCTATTTGATATTTACTAAGAGTTTTACCAGAATATATTGAATTGTATCAAATACTTTTTTTGGTGTTCTAAAGATATTCTTTATTCTTTGACTTATTTATTAATTAAATCCCAGGGGAGAAAAATATCCTATATAATCATGGTGTCTTTTTTTTCCCAGAGAAGAAATAAAGCCTTATTTTTTCTAATTGTGAGAAATGTTATATATATGTATATACATATATACAGATATTAGATCTATACTATATCCCCTACACACACAGTTTAAATAATAGCTATCAAGTACCCACAACCCAGGTCAAGATATAGACAATGATAAGTCTCCTGTAAGTCTCTATTGTTTCCCTCCCAGGTCGTAGTTTCTCCCTCCCTTAAGATAACAATAATTTTTACTTTGTAATAATCATTTACTTGGTTTTCTTTATAGTTTAACCAACTATACATACATCTCTAAAAATATAGTCTCATTGACCGTTTCTGAAATGTTTTCAAATGTATATATTCTTTTGTTTCTTGCTATTTTTTACTCAAC
This sequence comes from Cephalopachus bancanus, assembly GCA_027257055.1. Lineage (NCBI taxonomy): Eukaryota > Metazoa > Chordata > Mammalia > Primates > Tarsiidae > Cephalopachus > Cephalopachus bancanus. The sequence goes on from JAPVLO010000076.1 coordinate 7,258,573, forward strand.
ATTACATTTGTGAGTTTATCTGTGTGGTTGATGTAAATGAAGGCTATTTATTTTTTATTGCTGTAAATGTTTCTTTAAATCAATACAAGATAACTTATATGTGCATTATGTTAGTGTGGTTTTCCACCTTTTTATTATTATGGTAAATAAAGCTGGAAATATTCTGATGCACATGTTTAAGAACTTCTCTATAGCATATACCTAGAAGTTGCTTGGAGCAGATATGCATCTTCCATCTTATAATACTACGCAATGCTAAGCAGTTTTTCCAATGTGGTAGTCACAATTTAAGCACCCTTCAGTTCATACTGTTTCATATTCTTATTAATACTTGATATTTTTAGACTTTTACATCTTTGTCAAACTAATAGTTGTATGGAGTCATATATTTATGCTTTAAATTTTAATTTCCTTGATCCAATATGTATGAGCACCATTGTGTATTGAGATTGGCCCATAATTTGTTTTTTTTCTTTCTATCTTTATCAGACTTGTCAAATAAATTGGGAAGTTTACTCCTGTGGCATATAATAATATCAGTTTTATGTTTTCTCCTTTCTTTATTTTCTGACATTTAAACTAGGGTTACTTTGGGTCAGTTCTGTGATATTTTTATTACTCTGAAATTAATACATGCACATTGTAAAAACAAAAACTGAAGTAGAACCAAAAGGCATAAATTTTAAAGTAAAACGCTATTATCCAATAACCACTCCCAAGAGTGACCACTCAAAATTCTTCTTGTATCTTGTTTTATTAATCCTAAATAATTTTATTACTCTAATTTTTAAAATTTGTTAACTTTATACAATAATTATTCATAGGAAACTATCAATTATAGAAAATTACTTTCTTATATTGCTCTCCAATGTCACTACCAGACTACTTTTGTGATGATTTTTATTTATGTTCTTAGTTTTGGTTTTTCTGTTTCTCATCTTTAAATAATGGATCCTTCACCGAGTACAGTGGCTTACACCTATAATCCCAGCATTTTGGGAGGTCAAGGTGGCAGGCTCTCTTGAGCCCAAGAGTTCGAAACCATTCTGGCCAACATAGTGAGACCTTGTCTACAAAACAATTTACAAAATTAGCTGGGCATGATGGTGGATACCTATAGTCCCAGCTATTCTGAAGGCTGAGGTGAAAGGATTGCTTGAATCTAGGTGTTCAAGTCAAGGCTATGGTGAACTGTGATTATACCACTGCACACCAGCCTAGGCAACAGAGTGAGACACCAACTGAGTAAAATAAAATAATATAAAAATAAATAAATAATGGCAACATATTTTTTCCTACCTCTTCTCCCTTCTTACCTTCTAAACTTGTATTAGCTATATTGTTTTTTACATTGGTAAAATTAATTAAACGTTCTGTCATTGAAATGATAATTGCCTTCCATTTTGTTTATTGATTCATCCAACATTTGTGAATCTATTATTTTGTAATTATATGTTATAGTTTTCAATTTGGTTTGTTGAAGAATTAAATAATATGACTGTCAATGTAATTAAGGTGAATACATTAAATATTTTCAGTTGAAAAATATTGTAAACAGTGCCAAAGTCAAATAGATTCATTGTTTTTATACTCAATCGTCTAAAGTCATGAATAGTAAAAGAAGAGAACAAAGCGAGATCTATCAATCTTATTTCTATCACACTGTCCATTCTTCTTTTCACATACCCAATCTCCTTTCCTTGATCCTCTGAAATATAACTGGAAAAAGGCCTCTCTGCTGAACCTTTCTGCTTCCTTGATTCTGTGTCACATGTAATCAAATCTAATATCTTCTTCTGAACATTCCTCAAAATCTTTGTCTCACTACTGTTCTCACTTATGCTATCATTGTTATTATGGATTTATCTTATTTTTTATATTTCCTTTATAAACCAATGAGATTTGGGGTGGTTAACAAAAGTATTCAATTTATCATGTTGAAGTAAAATATTTTGTTTTTGAATATCCAAGGAATGACTTAAAAGCTTTATTTGGTTTCTTTACTTTGTAGCTAATTGAAATTTAAGCATCAAATACTGCACCCCTACAAAGAAGGCTATTGATAGAATAGATAAAAATGCTAACAAGCATACACACTTAAGAATTTGATATTTGGCATGAGTATGCATGGGATTCTAGTCATAGCTTATTTAGAAAAGTAAAACATGGAATAAGGCCATTGGAAAAGATAAATTAAGAAACCTCTCAGGATCAAGAGTCATACTATTGGTACTAGAATGAAGGAATTAAAAAAAAAACTAAGTTCCTTTGTTTTCCTTTTTATATTTTTTTTTTCTTTCTGTGTTGTATGGTTCTGCAGTAATGGCTCTCCACTTGTTGCAGCATTTTTTACTCTCTTGCATTGCCCACCACACACACATATCACTTTTTAGTAGTGGCTCTTCTTGGGTTTCTAATAAAAAAATAATTTAGGTAGAAAAAGTCCCCACCATCCACTACCAACATTATAGAATACCTTATGCCATAATACATAGTTAGAACTGTTAAAAACAAATGTTAAAAGCATGGAGGTTTATACATCTCTTTGGGGGAATTCCTATTCATTGTCTATTAAACTCATTTAGTCCCAACTTTTTAACAAATGCGAACTGAAATTTGTGTGTCATCATCAATGTGAAAATATCTATGTGTGAGAATAAGGCCATATAAATCTTACATTGAAAATGACAAAAAATTAAAGGAACCAACTTTGTCCTTTTAAAATCCCTAGAATGTCCAAGATGACCATATTATTAGTTAAGAAGGTGGAGGATATTAGAAAGCTAAGTTTTGTTTTTGTTTTTGTTTTTGTTTTGAGTTGGAGTCTCACTCGGTCGCCCAAACTGGAGTGCGGTGGCCGCTTCCGGCCACGGTGCCTCGACCTGCTGGGCTCCGGGATCCTTCCGCCTCAGCCTTCCAAGGAGCCGAAATTACAGGCATGCGCTACCACGCCCGGCTGATTTTTTGATTTATTGTAGAGATGAGGTCTCGCTGCCCAGGCGGGTCTCTAACCCGCGGGCTCAGGCAATCCACTCACCTCAGCCTCCCAAAGGCGCGGGATTACAGGCTGAGCCACCGAGCCCGGCAGAAAGCTAAGTTTTTAAACTGAAGCTCTAAAGAATGAAGTTTAGCAGAGCAAATCCTAGGAGAGGAATTGTTGGATCATATGGAAAATAAATTTTTACTTCTTTTAGGAACTGACACATTGTTTTTCATGGAGGTTGAACTAGCTTACATTCCCACCAACAGTGTAGAACTATTCCCTTTTCTCTGCAGTTGTGCCAACACCTGTTGCTTTTTGACTTATTAATGATAGCCATTTTACCAGAGTTAGATGGTATCTCATTGTAGTATTGACTTGCATTTTTCTGATGATTAGTGAGGCTGAGCATTTTTTCATATGTCTGTTGACTGCTTGTATGTCATCTTGTGAAATGTGTCTGTTCATGTCCTTTGCCCACTTTTTAATGGTGGTGTTGTTTGTTTTGTTTTGTTTTTCACTTTGTTTGAGTTTCTTGTAGATCCTGGATGTTAGAACTTTATCTGATACATAATTTGCAAATATTTCTTCCCATTCTGTAGGCGTCTCTTTACTCTCTTGATGGTTTCTTTTACTGTGCAAAAGCTTTTCAGTTTGATGAAATCCCACCTGCTTAATTTAGCTTTTGTAGCATTTGTTTTTGGGGACTTGGTCATAAATTTATTGCCTACTCTGATGTCCAGAAGGGTGTTTCCTACATTTTCTTCTAGGATTTTTACAGTTTGAGGTTTAACATTTAAGTCTTTGATTCATTTTGAGTTGATATTTGTATACAGTAATAGGGGTCCAGTTTCATTCTTCTCCATGCAGTTAGCCAGTTTCCCCAGCACCATTTGCTAAATATGGTCTCCTTTCCTCAATTATTGTTATTGGTAACTTTGTTGAAGATGAGTTTGTTGAGAGACTGTGTTTTTACTTCTGGAATCTCTGTTTCATTTCATTGGTCTATGTGACTATTCCTGTACTAATACCAGATCATTTTGGTTACTGTAGCTTTATAATAAAGTTTAAAGTCTGGAATTGTGATACCTCTACTTTGTTCCTCTTGCTGAAGGCTGTTTTGGCTATTTCCTGCTCTTTTTTATTTTCATATGAATTTCTGTATTGTTGTTTTCAAGTCTGTGAAAAAAACTGTTGATAAATTGGTGGGCACTGCATTGAATCTGTAAATTACCTTGGGTAGGATGGACTTCTTTTCTTTTTTTTTTTTTTTTTGAGTTGGAGTCTCACTCTGTCACCCAGACTGGAATGCAGTGGCCGCTCCCGGCCACCGCAGCCTCAACCTGCTGGGCTCCAGCGATCCTTCCGCCTCAGCCTTCCGAGTAGCTGGAATTACAGGCACGCGCTACCACACCTGGCTGATTTTTGATTTATTGTAGAGATGAGTTCTCGCCAAGTTGCCCAGGTGGGTCTCGACCCCGCTGGCTCAGGCAATTCACTCACCTCGGCCTCCCACAGGCACGGGATTACAGACTGAGCCACCGAGCCCGGCTAGCATGGACTTCTTGACGATATTGATTCTTCCAATCCGTGACCACACACATGTTTATTCCTGGACTGTTTGCAATAACAAAAACATGGAAGCAATGCTGCTGCCCCTCGCAAGTTCACTGGACAAGAAAATGTGGTACATATACATGACAAAGTATTATGTAGCCATAAAGAACAAAATCATGGTCTTCGCAGTAACTTGGATGCAGTTGGAGACCATCATACTTAATGAAATATCACAGAAACAGCCAACTGAATACTGCATGTTCTCACTCATAAGTAGGCCCTAATCACGAGTTACATTAGCACAAGGGTGGGATTGGCAGTTGCTGCACACTGCTAGGGGAGGGAGGGAAGGAGGAAGATGGGAAACCTGTAACAACACAAAGAGTACGTGGTCCACTATCAGGGGGAGGGAGGGCTACCTAGAAGCCCAAACTTAATCTGTATGCAGCCTACTTCTGTAGTAAATCTTCATTGTACCCCAGAACCCTACAATAAATAAAAAAAATTTAAAGAAAAAAAAAGAATGAAGTTTGCAGACTAATGAACAACTTTAAGCTGGGTTAGTATAAATTATCCAAATATATAAGTAGCATAATTTATGTGCATCATATTTATTATTATGTCATTACTAATATTCATAAAATATATATAATGTGCATATAATATATAATTGTATATATACACACATATATTATATATGCCTATATTATAACAAACTTTCTTAGGAATTCAACACAGTAGCAACCAGCATTATCCCATATCCTTTTCAAAAATGTTTTTCTCCACTTTTATTGGGATACAACTAAAATATTAAAAATTGTATATATTTGAGGTGTACAACATGATGCTTTGATATATGTATACATTTTTAAATGATTATCAGAAGCAAGTTAATTAGCATATCCATCACTTCACAGTTTCCTTCTTTGTGTGTGTCATGAGAATACTTGATCTACTACTCTCTTAGAAAATTTCAAGTGTACAATACATTATTAATTATAGCCACCATACTGTAACTTACATCCTTAGATCTTACTCATAACTGTAAGTTTTTACCCTTAGACCAACATCACCTCAAGCCCTTGATAACTACCCTTAAATGCCTTGTTTCTGGGTTCAACTTTTTTAGATTTCACATCTAATTGAGATTATGAAGGATTTGCCTCTCTGTGTCTGGCTTACTTCACTTAGCATAATGTCCTACATATTCACCCATGTCACAAATAGCAGCATTTTGTTTTATTTTAAGACTGAATAATAGTATTCCATTATATATATGTGTGTGAATATATATAATTTTTTTTATTCATTTAATGATGGACATTTATTTTGGCTATTGTGAATAATGCTGAAATGAACATGGGACTGCAGATACATCTTCAAGATACTGATTTAATTTGATTTGGATATATACTCAGAAATGGAATTGCTGTATTTTGTGGTTGTTTGCATTTTAATTTTTGGAGAAACTTCCGTATTTTTTCCATAATGGTTATATCCATTTACATTCTCACCAACAATGTTATGAAGGTTCACTTTTCTCCACATTTTCCTCTACATTTATATTTATCTTTTGACTTTTGGATAATCATAGCCATTCTAAAATGTGTGGAATGATATTTTATTTTTATTTTTATTTTTTTTTGCATTTTCATGATGACTAGTGATGTTGAGTGTTTACATATACCTGTTATCCATTTCTCTTCTTTAGAGAAATGTCTATTTTTATTTGTTTCTTTGTTCATTTATTTTACTTTCTTAAAATTTTTTATTTTAAAGATATAGGGTACAATTTAGGGTTAGGTATACAAATGTTCATTATGAAGGCAGCACTGTTGATGAAGTGTGCCCCACCCTCCCCTGGCAGTTTCCTACTACTGCCAATCCTGCCCGCTGCTTTCCCCCCAGCAGTTTCCCACTGCTGCCAATCCCTTTCTTATAGTATTATGATAGTTGTTCAAGGTCCGCTTATGAGTGAGAACATGTGATGCTTAGTTATTTTTTTCTGTCATAGATCACTCAATATTATAGACTCTAAGTCCACCCAAGTTGCTGCGAAGTTCATAATTTTGTCCTTCTTTATGGCTGTGTAATATTCCATTGTGTGTATGTCCCATATTTTTAAAATCCTGTCCTCTTTTGGTGGGCAGCACGGTTGGTTCCATTTTCTTGCTATTGTGAATAATACTGCAATAAACATACACGCGCAATCACTCTGTGAAAAAGATACCTGCACATGCATGTCTTTGCTCATTTTTTTAATTGTCTACTTTTATTTTTTAGTTGAGTAGTTTGGTTTCCTTATATATTTTGTATATTAAGCTCAAAAGTTATATCTTATTTACAAATATTTTCTCCCATTTGATAGGTTGTCTTTTTATTTAACTAATTATTACTTTGCTGTGCAAAAGCCTTTTAGTCTGTGGTTGTCCCACTTGTCTGTATTTGCTTTCATTGCTTATGATTTTGATCTTATATCAGAAAAATATTTGCCAACACCAATGTAAAGTAGTTATTTTCTTTGGTTTCTTTTATTAGTTTTGTCATTTCAGGTTAATTATTTAAACCAGTTTGAGTTGATTTTGCATATGGTGGAAGATAAGGGTCTAATTTTATTATTTTGTATGTGGGGATTCAGTTTTGCTAATACCATTTACTAAAGAAACTCTTCTTTTCCCATTGAGTATTCTTGGTACTTCTGTCAAAGATTAGTCTGCTGGACATGCATGAGTTTATTTCTGTGCTTTCTATTCTGTTCCACTGGGAAATGTGTCTGTTGTTATGCCAGTACAGTTATGCTTTGATTGTTATAGTTGTGTAATATAACTTGAAACCAGAGAATGTGATGTCTCCAGCTTTGTTCTTCTTGCTTAGTTTTGCTTTAGCTAGCTCTCTTTTATAGATCATAAGAATTTTAGAATTGCATTTTCTACTTCTGTGAGAAATGCTATTGGAATTTTGATGGGGATTGCATTGAATCTGTACATCACTTTAGGTAATGTGGATATTTTGACAATATTGATTCTTCCAATCCATGAACATGGGATATCTTTTCATTAATTTATGTCTTCTTCAAGTTATTTGTATTTTAGCCATTATACCAGTTATAAGTGATGTACGCACCACCTTTAAAGTATTAGAGTAATCTGATTGTAACTAGACACTTACATTTGCCTGTGAGTTTTATACTTTTACATATGTGCATGTTGTTAATTGGCATCTTTACTTTTCAGCTTGAAGAACTCTCTTTGGCATTTCCTTAAGGTAGGTTTAGCAGTGATGAATTCTCTCAGCTTTTGTTTGTCTGGGAAAAGTCTTTATTTCTCCTTGATTTTTGAAGGACAGCATTCCTGAGTAAAATATTCTTTGAAGGAGTTTTCTTTTCTTTTTCTTTTTTTCTTTCTGTACTTGGAATACATCATCCCACTCTCTGCTGGTTCTGAAAGGTTTCTGCTGAGAAGTTGTATCATAGCTTTATGGAGTTTTCCTAGTATGTGATGAGACTCATTTCTCTTAATGCTTTCAAAATTATCTCCGTCTTTGATTTTTTACATTTTGATTATAATTTGTCTCGGTGAAGTCATCTTTAGGTTAAACATATTTGAAACTTTTTGAGATTCATGTATCTATATAGTCATATCTTCCCCAGATTTTAGAGATGTTTAGTCATTATTTCTTTAAGTGATTCTTCTGCTATTTTTTTCTCTCCTCCTTCTAGAAATCCCACAATGGAAATGTTAGTTCTTTTGATGTCCTATAGATTCCATCGGTTTCTTTCTTTCTTCTTATTTATTTATATTTTCTTCTCTTACTAGATATTTTTAAGTATCTCTTTGAGTTCACAAATGTTTGTGCTTCATAAAATCTACTGTCACTGCTTTCTATTGCATTTTTAATTTAATTCACTATATTCCTAAGCTTCAGAATTTTCATTTGGCTTTTTAAATAATATCTCTCTATTGAGCTTCTAGTTTTGTTCATTTATTGCTTTCCCAATGTCATTCAAGTGTCTATTTTTACTCTCTGGTAGTTCCCTAAGCTTCCTTAAAACAATTATTTTGAATTTTTTTCCAGGGAATTTTTTTGATCTCTACTTTTTGATTGGTTAATAGAATATTATTTATATTATTCTGTACATTTGGTGGTGTCATTTAAAAAAAATATTCCTTGGGGTCTTGCACTGTTGTCTTCACATTTGAATAAGCAGTCACCTCCTCTAGTCTTTACATTCTGGCTTCAGGAGAGAAATGCCTCCACTAATGAAGGATTCTGAAATTATCTCAGATTTTTTCTATGGATACATCTATTCCACCACACCTGTTTTCTTTTGAGGGGGCATTCTTAGGATTACATGCCTTTTGTTGATTCTGAAAACCTATGACAGTTGCCTGCTTGTTTGTTCTAGATAATGAAGTCCACACAGTTATTAGTAAGACCCACATCATGCTTCCCTGCTCCCAATCTTGCTCAACCACCCAGCTGTGCTGATCACATCATTATTCAGGGTGGGACAAGAAAGAATTTGGTCACTCGGGCAATGTTCTGCACAGCTAGAGGAGGTGCAAGCTCACTCGCTGTTTTCTTGCTTTTCACCATGGAATAAATTGGAAGCCAGGGAGTCTTTCTTGCACTGAATGCTTCTGCTTTGAAGGAGGAGTGATATAGGTAAAATGGAACAATGCTTCATATCATTTTCAATACAGCCGCTCCTGGATTTTTTGCTCCAGCAATGAACTAGAACTTCTCTGCTGAACTCCTGACTCCAACAAAAGTACTTTCATCTGTGGGTAGTTGTCACAATTGGTGTTTCTGTGGTGGCATGGTAATCAAAAGCTCCTACTCTACCATCTTGCTTAATTTCCTCTGAGGTCTTTTAATGTTTTCAACATTAAATTACAATATGATAATAATAATTTTTGAAAATACTTCCTTTCGCCAAATTGATGGATAATGCTTTCCAAGTCTCCATGGGGCCAAATCAGATATTTATGTGTCTGTATCAGCACATATCCTGTTTCAGAGTGAATGACCCTTTGATCACTTAATACTACCAAAGCAGAGAAAATTATTACCAATGAGAAATCTGACTTTGTGGGTTAAATGTATCATCTCTGATAAAAATAAAACTTAGCAATCTAATAATTTGAAAGAAAAATTTCCCAGCTACTTGTTAGTGAGGTAATTTGTAGCAACTTTGTCTTGGAATATCTGTGGAATAATTTAGAGACAGAAGACTAAGAATGACTAAATTGTTTTCAATACTAACATTTTGAATTTTCAGTGTTTCACATTTACTATTTTATTTAATTCTTACAACAACATAGCACTTGGTCACTATATCAGAATAGCATATATATATGGAGTATATATGGAGGGAGTGATTGAAGGGAGGAGATTTGTGAACTATTGATCAAAGTACAAAACATTTTAGTTATACAGGAGAAATAAGTTCAAGAGATCTATTGTACATCATGGTAACTATAGTTAATAGCAATGTACTGCATACTTGAAAATTTCTAAGAGAGTAGATTTTATGTATACCACAAAAAATAAGTATGTGAAGTAATGTATATGTTAAATAGCTTGATTAAGTCATTTGAAATTCCATACATATATCAAAACATCATGTTGTACACCAAATTTCATTAAAACAATTAGTATGACTAGTACACAGAGCCTCTTTTTCCTTTGTCAAATTATTTTCCATATATGGAAGTTTTTTTTAATGGAGCACATTCTGACTAATAATCTTTAAGGAATATGGTAGTTAAATTTAGCTAAGAAAAATTGCATTTAGGTCTTAGATTACATTTTAATATGTCTGGATGATTTTTTCAGGCATTATTTTTTTCTTGTTAAATTTTAGGAAAAGAAGTAGATACAGCCTTCTCTGAACAGTTACTCATGCATTTGAAGATAAGTAGCTTGCCCAGGTTTTCTTTCCATGTTAATTTTGATTTTCTAGTTCAATGAACATTTTCCTATGATTAAATGTTACACTTAATCCTAAGTTTATTTTCTGGTTTGTATAGGTACTCTTTTTAATTGTCGTAGATGTTAAGAACTAAGCATTTATTTTCTATATCTGAATTAGGAAATATTTCCAATGAACAATCATTTGGGGATCTCAGTATCCTAAGTTTCTCAGTATCCTAAGTTTCTGCAGATTTATACACTTTCTCACAACACAGTGTTGTAATTCCTACCAATTTTATCCCTCCATTTGAGATGATCCTTTGTCCTGATTTTTGTTTTTCTGTTTCCTCAAGGCAATGGAAAATTTTAGTGCCTCTTTGAGACTTTTCTTTATTTCTGGTTACAGTTAGAGGTACATGATAGTCTTCTCTCTCTAGTTAGATTATGGCTCATTTCCCTAATTAAAAAGTACTCATGAGTATATATAAATTCATATCTTATAGTTTTATGCTGATATATAGTTGTCCCTCAAAATGTAAATGCTAGCTACTTTCTCTTAATTAGGAAATGATCAAGTCAAAGTCAAAAGCTATTACAGAGATATATGCTTCCACAAAATGGAATGACTTGCATGGCTATTCTCCTTTAATGAACATATTGGAAAATTAAAGTATAAACAACTTTCATCAGATATTTGTGTAAACTCTAACAGAATTGTCAATTACTAGACTAGTTGCAGCAAGTTGTTTTAAATAAATTATCCAAATAATTTTTTCGATTTCATATTCTTCTTTACCAAGAAACATCAGGGAGCAAAACAAAAATTTGACCCACCATATACAAAGTAGATATCTAAAACTATATTTACATCCAAGTTTGCAATTTTTGTAACAGTGTTGTATTGAAGAAAAAATGTCCTCAATAGTGGTTCATCTTCAATCTTTATCCCATAAAATCTTTGCATAGTTTTTGGAGTTATCGGCCACCAGTTTGTTTTTTGAAATTCTTTTCTTCTCTGACTTAAATAATACTGGTTTCTCCTGGATTTCTTCATATATCTCTGGCCACACCTTATTAGGCTCCATTAGTTTCCAGATATACCATAAAACATAGTAATCTTCAAGATTCTGTCCTTTATTTTTCCTGTATGCACTTTTTCATTTTTATTTTTAATCTGGAAAAAATTCATTCATCATTGTGGCTTCAGCAATTACTCATATTTGAGTGATGCAAAATTCAGAAACTAACCTTTTCTTGGCCTAAATCCCTATCTCCAGTCGACTTCTGTTAATTCCTGTATAGATGTCCTTCCAGTCTTTTAAATTCAACAATAAGTCTCCAAGCCAAATTCATAATATTTCTACTTTCTTTCATATTTCTCCTTTCATTTAATGGCTTTACATTTAATTTAGTCACACAGTTTAGAAACCCTGGGAATATCTGCCACTCTTTTCCCATGTTTTACTACTCACCCACTACAATTTCTATATTTCCTTTCAAATTTTTCTTTCTACCTACAAAATAATTTGCACTGTAGAAATCTATCCATCTTTAAGGTCTAATTTTATTAAAACTCTCAACCACCCTTTAGATCTGAATGAAAATATTCATATATTATTGGAAACTTCCATATTATCATTTTTTACTTAACTTTGGACATGATTATTGTGTAGTCATTGGCATCCTCAACTGGTGGCAAGTCCCATAAGGGTGGAGATCATTCCTGTGTCTCTACAGTTTAACTGTGTCTTTGGCATGGTAGGTGTTCAATAAACATTTCTCAGATTCTCTGTGCCCTTGCATACACAGCAATATGACTTTCTCATTCAAAAAGCAATCCTGTTTTCCAATCTTTTACATTACCTGAAGTAACATTTTCTGTCAAGGGGTTTTCGAAGTTTTGATGAAATTACACTTTTTATATAGCTTTAAAATTCTCCACTGGGTTTACCAGACAAGGTTGATGATTTGCCTTTAAAATGCCAACAATCAATTCTTAATTAAATCAAACTGATGAGTTGGTCCCCTGATCACAAGTGCTATCGTGCTCTTCCCTTATTTTTGAGTGAAATAATTTTTTCCCAATTTGTCCTGAATTAGTCTTAAATAAATCAGAGTCTTCACAAGTTCCCAGGAGAAACTAAATTTATTTCTTCAGTAATAAAGCCTAAGTTGCTTTAAAAAATCTTTTCCCTTAGAATTTAAGAATGAAGTATGTCTTATATGAATTCTAATACTAATTTTTGGAACTTCCATTGTGACATGACATTACCTCCTTTAAATATTTATGTATAACTTTAGGGAATTATTCTATTCCTGTTATGTATTTTGTAGGCTTTTTTCATAATAGAAAACTACGTTTATAATATCTACTTTCCTAGCCATTATATCAAATGCCCATGATTATGGAAAAGATTATCTCTTCCAGGGGTATTTATGGGGAGTTATGAAAATATTTTTTTAATGAAGAGTCTCTTGATGATATATCCTCTTCAAGAGACATTTGAGATGAAACTCAAACATACAATTGTCCTTGGCCTTGATTTATGAAAATATGTTAGTTTCATCAAAGTCACAAATTTTTATCAGAACTTTTATTTTTAACCCAGTATATAAATTTATTCTATTTTAAAAATAAAATAAAACATACTTTTTTCCTGTTCACCCCACCTTGATAGCATCTTAATTTTTCTTGAAAAAATAAAAATGAAAAGCAATGTTAACAACAGGAAAAAGATGCAGTTTGATATGTTTAGTTAAAAAATTGACTTTGTATTTTTAAAAGTCAAGATTTTGTTTGGAATATCATCACTATCATTTTATTTTCATTAAATAAACAATAATTTATATAGTCCTTGCTGACATAATTTCTACTTAATGGGCATCTATCTACTGCCATATCCTTATTGCCACTTTCATTACTGAACTTGTGATAATATTTTATATGTAAAGATTAGTAGAGTGTATCTTATATATTTCTCTCTGTTGAATTGGTGAATTATTTTGTATTTACAAGGTAATTCACTAGGAAGAAATATCAGGCTGTTGAGTTTGCTAAGAGACACACAGAATTAACATGGCCATTTGGATGATCTAACCTAATTTTGCAATGCACGGGCCTCTTCTCTGCTCTGTAAACACTGGAGGAAGTATCATCAACTGCGGTAGCATCTGAGCCTGGTGGAGGATAAGGGATTAGCATTTTTACCCCAGGTTAAATGGATGAATTTATTCATTCAACTATTTATTAAGCAACAACAATGTGCCAGTCATTGGTAGTCAGTAATAAATGATGTAGTCCTTATCCTAAGGGCTTTGCAGTCTACTAAGGTATTATTTTTTTCCTAACATGTATGTTTTACTCCACACCCTAAAACTGTGAAACACAAAGAAACTAAAATGATTTCTCCTGACCAAGATTAACTGTACTCAATGCCAATAAGCTATTTTAAGTGCCACTGAGTAAACTAACATCACTGTGGCATAGGTAGAGAAATTTAAGCCGCTAAAGGGAATATGGTAATTTCATATGTCGCCTTTTATGTCAAGATTTCTGCCACCAATGCCCGGGATTCTACATAGTTGTGATGCTGGGCACTGCAGAATTCCAGGGGACGTTGTTTACATAGATTAGGATGCCTGGGCACTGTTCACATATGTTACAATCTCAGTAGCCAAATGCTCCAACCCAGAGGTGCCTTTTTCAGCCTCCTCTTTTATGTCCTTTCAGGAACAAGAGTTACCAAGTTGTTTCTTCATTTCCATTTGTTCAGCACTTTTTAAGCTGCTGCTGTGCTCAGGGCACTTTTCCTGGTGAAGTAATAGAGATATACAAAGATAAATAACGTATAAATGTATAGTTTAATGGACAACATTAGAGTCTAATAATTTCCTTTACAGACTCCAGATCCCAGTGGAGTCACAAAGATAAGTTAATAACTGCATCTCCTTTCTCAGGGATGCTGTCTTAACAAATGTGCTCAAGTTGGCCAAGAACTAGCAGTGGTATTTACTTACTGAAAACCATATGGAAAATCTATGTTCTTTCACTAGGTCACTTGGCAAATATTATCTTTGTAATGAGTTGGTGCTTCCAAATCTCAAGAGTAGGCAACCAGAAGCGAACCAAGTCATGTATTTCCCCCACTTCCTAAGGAGCAATGTTGACTTCATCAGTTAGGCTTCGGGATTGAATAAACCCACATATTTCAGGATGAGCTGGCTTGAGGACATGAACGGTGATTGCTTTTCTCATAGAGTTGCAGTGCAACATTGATAATTAAAACAAGCAAAATGAAAAGTGTTGGCATTCTCTCATGGCCATCTGTGACTTCAGTGTGCTGGTACTTAGTGTTCATAGGGGAACTGAATATTTGAACTAGCTGTTGGTTTTGCTGTGAAAAGGAAAGGAAAGCAATTCTTCCACTTTTGTCTGTTTTGTTTTTTCCTCATAAACAACATAGTCAGAAATTATGATATTAAGTTATTTTATATTCCATTGTCATGCCACATTTCATTTCATATATTAAGCACTTTAAAATGTGGGACTATATCATAATTTAATTGTACCATTACATTTGCTATCCTAGTTCATGTATTCTTTTATTATTACAGTAACCTTAGCTCTTTTAATTTTAAAAGAATTCACAGATTTTTTTATGAGAAACTATGAAACATGGTTTGACTTGTTTTGGCTGTGTTCCAACATTTTAACATTTGTATTATAGAAAGAAATAAAAGTGCTTTTTATTTCCTTTAAGACATTATAATAATTGTGCAGCATGAACATAAAGAAATATATTTATGACCAGAATCAAATATTATAAACGTTTATGAACATGAATAATATAAAATGTATTGAAATACATAAAATCATATTTATTACATGAAATTACTATTTTTGATAGGATAAAAATGGTCGAACTTTGACAATTTTGTTTGGCAAATTTTGGCAATCAATTTATATTAGTTAGATGATTCTGCATATTCCTGCTACCTGGTTTAATCAAAATTAAATTGCATGATAGTTAATCCTAAATGAGTCAGTCAGCCCTTTGTGGATTATCCAAACCTGTTATCAGCTTTCTCTTTAGATTTAATACCAGCTTTTAGGCTGACTTCTCAATAAGTATATCTTAATTGGTTATGAATGAAAGAAAACAATATCAACACATTTAGATACTTAAAGTTCAGTATTTTAAAAAAAAATCCAAGAGTTAGGATGAAGGAGTGTTTTATGTGTGTTATTCTGTCTCTAATCACCATATAATTGATAATTGAGTTGGCTCTGAAATGAATATGTTGCCAACAAATAAGATCAAGATGGCATTATATTTTTTAGAATTTCTGCAGATTTTTTTGCTGAGGAGAAAAGTGGTCTCCTATAGGGCGAGTCCTTCCTTGGTGTCACTAGACCTAAATTCTCTTCATTTCTGTCCCTGGCAGCCTGTATGGCACTAGCAGATGCCCCAACTCTATGGAAACATTTTATTTGTTCACTTATGGACATCTTAGTGCACATATGAATTCACACTTCTTTAGCAACCACTGTGTGATTCCTAGGAGCCCATCCCAGAAATTAGGAACCATTGACTTAGAAAAGCTCTGTTAACCCTTCTTGTCGCACATTCTAATTCCTATTAATCTAAGAGGTATTAGCAACAATTGAGGAAAAGGAAACACACTAACTGGAAATTTGAAAACATGTAGTGCAGAAACTAGCTACTCAAGCTGATAATTATGTATGTGTTCTTTCCATTTGACTGGTGTCCAGAAACCAGAGAGAGTGAAATTGATGAGCCAGTGTGTCATGCTGGCACTGGCTGCAGCCCAAAAGGAAAATAATCTGGATAATTGTTTAATTGGCTACTACTTAAAAAGAGAAGCTGGAACTCCCCAAGAAGCACGGTTAAGAGTAAACAGCTTTTCAACCATATTGGTTAAATAAAAACCCGAGGATGGTACATTGATGTCCAGCATCTATGAGATTCCATTTTTACTGCCACAAAACATCCTTTTTAACTGTTTCCTGTCAGTCCTTGTCAGTCTCTATCAGCTTTACTTTTCAATTGTTAAGTACTTCTGGATGATAATTTTCCAATGTTATGCCTATAATGAAAAGTGAAAATAAAGGAGATCATAGCTACAAGCATAAGAGGAAAGCAATATTCACGTGCTTCCTATAAGAGGCAGTGCAGTGTGATAGTTATGCCAAAGACTGTCATGAGTCGGCTTGGCCACAACCATCTTATATCATTTCGACCTTATATTTTATTCAACTTATAAAGTCTGTGTCATAAGTTTGATTATGTTGTTTAAACTTTCTGTGATTCAATTTCTGCACCTGTAAGTTGAATATGATGGAATTGGGGTTGTAATAAACATTACATTGGTTAATTTGTGGTTAATTTGTGTTAAACGCATATTCCAGTGCCTGGCATATTCTAAGTGTCATATTACTATAATGGTAATTTATTTTTATTACTATTTCCTTCATGGTCATTTCACATAAAGTTGACTATTTTATCTGACTTGACTGAGTAATGGCTCTTTTAAACTTGTGGTTTTGGCTGAATTATCATAGCACAGAAAAGTCTATCAATTTAATAAGTGGCTCAGAAAAATAAGCCACATGTAATATATTTGATTCTGGAACTATATCTATATAAAACACAATGTAATTTTGGAGGTGGTATGACAATGATTTTTAGTCCCTTTTTCTCTTCTTTCTTTCATTTATCTTGAGATTTTATTTTTAGGGCTTTTTCTCTGAGCTGTATGCATTCATATTTAATGATTGCCATTTTTACTCCTTTTGGAGAGAATTAAATATTAAATATCAGACTTAATACCTCCTTTAATTTCCCTTTGGAGTAATAAAATGTTACTAGTAACTTTGTAGCAATATCCTTTGTTAAAACAGAAGTACATTTTAAAGCCAGGGAAACACTTATGAAGAGCTCCTAGAGTATTTTTTGTAATTTATTTATTATTGAGTTGTGGAGTACAAGTGAGAATTTACTACATAAGTAGACTGCATACAGGTGAAATTTGGGCTTCCAGGTGACCCTTACTACATAAGTAGACTGCATACAGGTGAAATTTGGGCTTCCAGGTGACCCTAACCCTGACTAGGTTGTGTTGTCACATGTCCCCCACCCTTCTCTCTCTCTCTCCCTTCCCTTAGCAGTGCCCATAAACTACCAATCCTACTCTTGTGCTAATGTGACTAGTAATCAGGGCCCACTTACAAGTGAGAGCATGCAGTATTCAGTTATTTCTATGATACTTCACTTAGTATGATGGTTTCCAACTGCATCCAAATTGCTGCAGAGGCCATGATTTTGTCCTTCTTTATGGCCGTGTAATATTCCATCCTGTTTTTGTACCATATGTTCTTTATCCAGTTCACTTTCTATGGGCAACAGGGTTGGTTCCATGTTTTTGCTATTGTGACTAGTGTGGCAATAAACATGTATGTGCAGGTATCTTTTTGGTAGAGTGATTTATGTTCATCTGGGTATATTCTCAGGAAAGGGATTTCTGCATCATATGAGAGTTCAATTTTTAGTTCTTTTAGGAAGTGTCACACTGCTTTTCATAGAGATTGAACTAGCTTACATTCCCATCAACAGTGTAGAAGTATTCTCTTTTCTTTGCAGCCACACCAGCACTTCTTGCTTTTTTGACTTATTAATGATGGCCATCCTGGAGTCAGATGGTATCTCATCGTAGTTTTGATTTGCATTTTCTGATGATTAGTGAACCTGAACATGTTTTCATGTGTCCATTGGCTGCTTGTGTGTCATCTTTTGAGAAGTGTCTGTTCATATCCTTTGCCTACTTTTTAATAGCGTGGTTTGGTTTTTGTTTTTTTTTTCCTTTCACTTTGCTTGAGTTCTTTATATAATTGATCCTGGATATTAGACATTAGATGCATAATTTGTGAACTTTTCTTCCCATTCTCTGGGTTGTCTCTATTCTCTCGATGGTTTCTTTTGCTATGCAAAAGCTTTTCAGTTTGATGTTCTACATATCTTAGCTTTTGTAGCGTTTCCTTTTGGGGACTTGGTTGTAAATTCATAGCCCACTCTGATGTCCAGAAGGGTTTTTCCTACATTTTCTTCTAGGAGTCCTATAGTTTGAGGATTTAAATTTAGGTCATTGATTCATTTTGAATTTATTTTTGCATTTGCTGATAGGTATGGGTCCAGTTTTATTCTTCTACATGTGGTTAGTCAGTTTTCCCAGCACCATTTGCTAAATTTGATTTCCTTTCTCCAATGATTGTTATTGGTGACTTTGTTGAAGATGAATTTGTTGACAGACCATGTTTTTACTTCTGGAATCTCTTTCCTGTTCCATTGGTCTGTGTGCCTATTCCTGTACCAATGCCATTCATCTTGGTAATGGCAGCCTTATAATAAAGTTTAAAGTCTGTGATACCTCCCGCTTTGTTCCTCTTACTGAGGATTGTTTTGGCTATTCATGCTCTTTTTCGTTTCCATATGAATTTCTGTATTATCATTTCCAGGTCTGTGAAAAAAGATGCTGGTAATTTGGTGAGTATTGCATTGAATCTGTAGATTACCTTGGCAAGAATAAACATCCTGACAATATTGATTCTTCCAATCCTTGAGCATAGGCTGTTTTGCCATTTGTTTGTATAACCCTTGAACAATGTTTTGTAGTTCTCATTGTAATGGTCTTTCATGTCCCTGGTTAGGTGGATGCCAGGGCATTTCTTTTCTTTTCTTTTCTTTTCTTTCTTTCTTTCTTTCTTTCTTTCTTTCTTTCTTTCTTTCTTTCTTTCTTTCTTTCTTCTCCTACCTTCCTTCCTTCCTTCCTTCCTTCCTTCTTTCTTTCTTTCTTTTTTTCGGCTTTTGTGAATAAGATATTGCATTTTGTTTTGTTTAATTTTTTTGGTTCTTGGCCTGCTTGTTGCTGGTATACATAAATGCAACTGTCTTTTGCACACTGATTCCGTAACAAGAGACGTCACCAAAGTTGTTATCAGTGCAAGGAGGCTTTTGACAGATTCACGAGGGTATAGAGTCATATCCACAAAGAGGGAGAGCTTAACTTCCACTTTTCTTACTAGGATTTCCTTCTCTTGTCTGATTGCTCTGGTTAGGACTTCCAGCACTATGTTGAATAGGAGGAGTGAGAGTGGGCATCCTTGTCTTGTTCCAGTTCTTAGGGGGAATTCTCCAGCATCTGCATATTGAACAAAATATTGGCTGTGAGTTTATCACAGATGGCTCTTACTATTTTGAATAATGTTCCTTCTATGCTTAGGTGTTCAAGGGTTTTTATCGAGGGATGCTGAATTTTGTAAAATGCTTTTACTGCATCTAATGAGATAATCATGTGGTTCTTGGTTTTACATCTATTAATGTGCTGGATTACATTTATGGTCTTGTGAATGTTGAACCAGTCCTTCATCCCAGGAATAAAGTCCACCTGGTCGTGGTGGATGATACTTGAGATGCATTGCTGGATTCAACTTGCTAGAATCTTGTTGAGAATTTTTGTCCAAGGAGATTGACCTGTAAATCTCTTTCCTTGTTGGGTCTTTGCCAAGTTTGGGTATAATATGATGTTAACTTCATAAAATGAGTTAGGGAGAATTCTATTATTCTTGATTTCTTGGAATACTTTCAATAAGATTGGTATCAGCTCCTCCATGTACATCTTCTAGAATTCAGCTGGGAAGCCATGTGGTCCAGGACTATTTTTAGTGGGGAAGTTTTTTGTGATTGCGTCCATTTCCTGGATTGCTATTGATCTGTTCAGAGTTTCAGTTTCTTCTTGATTCAACCTTGGAAAGTTGTGTGATGCCAGAAAATCCTCCATTTCCTTTAGATTTTCTAGTATATTTATGTACAGATATTCATAGTAATGTCTGATAATCTTTTAAATTTCTTCAGGGTCAGTTGTGACATCTTGTTTTTTGTTTCTAATTGTATTATTTTGAACTTTCTCTCTCTCTCTCTCTCAAAGTCATTCTGGCCAGGGGTTTGTCAATCTTGTTTATCCTTTCAAAAATCAGCTCTTTGTCTTGCTGATCCTTTCTATGACATTTTTGTCTTCTATATCCTACAATTGTGACTTTATCTTGATGATATGGATTTTTTAATTAAAATTAGGATTTAGATTATCTTGCCTTTTCAGCTCTTATATGTGACATAAGACAGTTTACTTGTGGTCTTTCTATTTTTTTGAAGTATGCATAAAATGCTATGAATTTTTCCCTCAAGACTGCTTGGCATTCCAGAGATTTTGATAAGATATGTCTTTGTTTTTGTTTATTTTCAGAAATCTTTTTATTTCTGTCTTAGTTTATGTGTTGAACCAGAAGTTATTCAGCAGTTTGTTGTTTAGTGTCCATATCTTTGTATGTTTTGAGGGAATCTTGTTGATGGTGATATTTATTTTTATTCCACTGTGATCTGAGAGGATGCATGGTAGTATTTTGACCCTTTGAAATTTGTTTACACTTGATTTATGTCTGAGATTGTGATCAATCATTGGAGTATGTTCCATGTGCTGATGAGTAAAATGTATACTCTATAATTGAGGGGTGGAATGTTCTGTAGATGTCTATTAAATCCAATTGGATAAGTGTGAGTTAAGGTTCCAGATCTCCTTGTTGGTTGTCTCAGTGATCTGTCTAGGGCTGTTACCCTGGTATTAAGGTCTCAAACTATGATTGTGTGAGAGTCAATGTCCTCTCTTAGTTTTATTAGTAGTTGTTTTATACAACTTAGTGTTTCTGTGTTGGGTGCATATATGTTTAGGATGGATATTTCTTGCTGGTGAATTGAACCTTTGATCGTTATATATCCTTTTTAACTTTTTATGGTTTGAAGTCTGCTTTGTCTGATATCAGTATAGTTACCCTTGCTTTTTTCTGTGTTCCATTTCCCTGAAAGGTCATTTTCCAGCTTTTAACTTTGAGCTGATAGGTGTCCTTTGCAGTGAGACGAGTTTCCCGGAAGCAGTGAATATTGTATCATACTACTTTATCCAGTTTGCCACTCTGTGCCTCTTCAGTGGCACATTGAGTTCATTCACATTCAAATTAATTATTGATATGTGAGTGTTTAACCCTGCCATGGGACTCTCAAGGGGTTACTTTGCTTCCTTTTTACTTTTGTATCTATATATGTGTATATTTTCATTTTTGTGAATGAGCTGTATGCACTGTTAACTCTGCTTGCCTATACTTTTGTGATTAGTATAACTATTCTTTTGTTTCTGTGTTCAACACTTTCTTAAGCATCTCCTGAAGGGCTGGTCTGGAGGCAGCATATCCTCTTAGGGACTGGATGTCTGGGAAGGATTTTAATTCTCCTTCACTGATGAAACTTAGCTTGGTAAGGTGGGAAATTCTTGGCTGCAATTGCTTTTCTTTAAGGATGTTAAAAAATGTACTCCAGTCTCTTCTGGCTTGTAGTGTTTCTGCAGATACGTCTGGAGTAATTCGAATGAGTCTTCCCCAGTAGGTGGTCTGACCTTTGTCTCTTGTGGCCTCTAGGATTTTGTTGTTGTTGTTCATGCTTACTTAGAGGAGGCAGATTACTATGTGTCTTGGAGAGGTCTTTTCATGTGATACCTTATGGGGGTTTTCTAAATCTCTTGTGCTTGAATAGTTGACTCTCTTGTGAGATGTGGGAAATTTTATTGGCTGACCTCATGGAATATTTGTCCATGGTGTTCTCAGTTTCCCCTTCTGCTTTAGGGATACCATTCAGGCATAGATTTGGCTTCTTGATATAGTCCTACATCTCTTGGAGGCTTTGCTCATTCTTTTTGAGTTTTTTTCTATTTTTTTTTTTTTTTTTACAGACTTGGTTAGTTCTGTATTTTGGTCTTCAACCTCTGAGATTCTTTCCTCTACCTGATTGATCCTGCTCCCTTTGCTTGTGATGTGTTTTTAAATTTCACTATGAAGTTATTCATGCCCAGTATTTCAGAATGGGCCTTTCTGAAATTGTCCAACTCTGCTTTTACTTTATGTATTACTTTGGTAAGTTTTGCTTCTAGTTTCTCGTGATTCTCTTTATTCATTTTAGCTATCCAACCTTGAATTATTTGATTGTCATCTGGGGCAGGTTATTCTGGGAGGCTTCCATTGTTTGTGCACTGATAGCTGCTTTTTTGGGCATTGTCTCTTTAAGACTATAGCTGCTTTTTTGGACATTGTCTCTTTAAGACTCAGGAGTCCCTGTATTTCTTCATTGATTCATCTTCATTTGTGAAAAGCAACCCTTCCCTCTTTATAATTCTTCTTTAGTTCTGTTGTTTTGAAGCTGTTTAATGTCTTTCTGTTCTAGAACCATTTCTGTTATCCAATATAGATCACTCAGACTTTTCTGCTGCAGAGCTTTTCTTGCAGTTAGTCTGGTCAACCTGATTTTCAGCCTCCTTTGCAAATATCCTATGGGGAATGGGTAGGGGTATGGACCCCCTATCTGTTGTTTGTGGTTTGCAGCCCAGAAATCTTGCCACCTGGAAAGACTTCGGGTGTCTTTTATGTTTCTCCTCCCCATTCAAGTCCATACTAAGCACCTGAAAGAGAACTAGCTCCCTCCCACCCTATGGGTGCACTGGGCTGGCAGGATATCTCTCCGGATCTAAAGGTGTGTTGGTCACCAGATAGTGGTGGCAGTCACAAACTAAGTGTAATCTGTAGACAAGCTTTCCCAGCCTGGGAGCTAACTGCCAGTTCAGCTGGCAGAAGGCATGTGCTCAGGGGCTGTCCAGTCATGGGTTAGTTCCCTGTTCTGTTTGGGCTCTGACCACTGCTGTGCTCTCACCAGGATTCCTCCTGTGTGGGACCAACAATTTGCATGAAGCTGGGAAGGGGGAAACCAACCCAGAGTGTGTCAGGATCACTCACCACTCCCCCATACACAGAGCGGGGCTTCTGTTCCTATGCGAGCCTGGTGTATGGCAGGGAATAAGACTCCCAGATTTCAGTAGCTGCCATTGTGGCACTCTGCACTCTGCTTTCAGGTCTCTATGTTTTTAAAGAGACCTCTGCTGGGTGCAGGGTGCTTCTCCTGTCCAAAACTGTTCAGGGTGAGTATGTCCCTACTCTCTGCCTCACTGGGTAAGAGAGGCAGTAGTTCACTGCTCCGTGGTGGCCACTGTAGAAAGAGTATTATATATTGTACAAATGAAATGTATCAAGTAAAGCAGACATCCAAGAAGTAAATGATACTGACTTGGCTTCAGGAAGCTCTCACACAAAAAGCTTTATGATAAATTTTAGTTACTAAGATACTTACCAAATTATAACAAAAAGTTGTAACAATTTTAGTACTTTATTCACAATGAGATTATTATGAATAAAAGAATGCCTCCTTTTTCCAGCTTTAATGAGGTATAGTTAAGAAATAAAAATTGTGTATATTTAAGTCGTGCAAAATGTTCCTTTGATATACAAAAGCATATGTCAAATCAATCAAATTATCACAAAATTAATGATCACATATATTATCACACATAGTTATGTGTGTGTGGGGGGTGAGGACACTTAATACCTATTCTCATAGTGAATTTCAAGTACAGCTACAGTATTATTAACCATACTCACCATGCTGTACATTAGAACCCCAAAAGTTATTCATCTTGTAACTGACAGTTTGTACCCTTCAAACATCTCCCAATTCTCTCCACTGTAAGTTCTTATAACCATTCTTCTGCTGTTTGCTTCTTTAAATTCCACTTTTTCAGATTCCACATATATGTGGTATTATCATATAGTATTGGTCTTTCTGTGTTTGGCTTATTTCACTCAACATAATATTCTTCCAATTCATCCATATTATGACAAATGGAAGAATTTCATTTTCAAAGGCTGAATACTATTCCATTGTGTGTGTTTATATGTTTGTGTGTGTGTGTGTGTATGTGTGTGTGTGTGTCTGTATGAATGTATCACATTTTTTTAACCTAGTAATTCATTGAGAGGTACTTAGGTTCATTCATTCTTCACTATTGTGAATAGCACTGTAATGAACACATGAGTGCAGATATCTCATCAGGATACTGATTTAATTTCCTTCGAATATATACTCAGAGGTGAAATATCGGGATTATATAATAGTTCTAGCTTTAATTTTTTGAGGAATGCCCTTATTGTTCTCCATATTTATAGCAATTTGCACTCCTACTAACAGTGAACAAGGGTTTGCTTTTCTCAACACCTTCATTTTTCTCTTGTTTTTTTCATAGTAGCCATTCTAGCAGTGCTATCTCATTGTGGTTTAAATTGGCATTTCCCTGATGATTAGTGATGTTAAGCATATTTTCCTGTACCTGTTGGTCATCTAAATGGCTATTCACATCCTTTGCCTACTTTTATCCAGATTATTTGGTTTTCACTATTGAGTTGTGCAAATTCCTTATATATTTTTAATATTAAACCTTTATCAGATATAAAGTTTGAAATATCTCCTTTTTCATCAGTTACCTTTTTATTTTGATGACTGGTTCCTTTCCTGTGCAGATTTTTACTGCAATGTAATTCCATTTGTTTATTTTTACTTTTGTCTGTACTTTTGGTGTCATATCCAAAAAATCTTTCTCAAGACTAATGTCAAGGAGGTTTTCCCTGTTTTATTCTAAGAGTTTTATGATTTCAGGTCTCATGTTTAAGTGTTTAATTCACTTTGAGTTAATTTTTGTGTATGGTATGAGAGTCTAATTTCCAGACGGGAACAAGATGGCGGCGGCATAGGTGGACTTGTGAGATTCTCCGAACGTGAGTTTCCAAAAAGACTCTTACTTTTCTTCCCCCATCCCCCAGCCCACCACCAGCTGTGCTGGTCCGAGTCCCAGGGACCTTCGGTCTCACACAGGGCCGGATATTGCAGGCCCCTGCTGCTGCTGTTCCACCACGTGTGTGGGAGTCTCGGGTCCCAGTTCCCTCCCTGGCTACATCATCTCCCACCCAGCACCCAGCACCAAGCCGCCGGTCACTCAGGGACGCTCTGGGCACCTGCCCTTCAGAGTCACCGGTCCCATTACTGGCTGAAGTACCCTGTGGGGGGCCCAGGGCCACTCTCACCGCTCACTGCCTGCCCTTTGGAGCTTTGGAGCTCTACAGCGCTGGGCCCACCCTGGCTGAGGCACTCAGCGTGTGGCCTCAAGCTGGGGGACCCAGACAAGTGGAGAGAAACGGATCTGCAAAAACTGCCTTGGCCATTCTCCAGGCAGAGACTTCCATTGCCCCACCTACCTATCAACATACCCTACCCTACCTCAGTTCCTAAGGTAACATGGCGAAACAAGAGACAAAGCCCCACCCCTATGCTGAATCAGACAAAAGCAACCCCCAGGCAGCTGACTAAAAAAAAAAAAAAAAAACCCAAACTGCGAGTAAATCTAGATTACAGCAACGAAAAACAAAGGGGAGAGGCCAGATATCAGAGCTGAAGTGACTTTAATCTGATCGCTTATTTTGACTTATGATTTTATCATTTTGACTGTTTTTTTGATCACGTTTGTTGGTTGCCTTCTGACTTACACTGTTTCTTGATTTTATTGGTCTGTCTCTGTGTAGCTATCAGTATTCTTTAGGGAATCTTTCTTACATGTCTTTTATCACTTCTTTCCGGCCTTGTGCCTCTTTCTTACCTGATAGTTGGTATATATGTCTGTTTTCCCTCTCACTCATCTCTCTTTCTAACTTCCTATTGACCCCCCTTCCGCCATTATTTTTCTCTTTTATACCCCCCTTTTTAATCTAGGGAACAAGGCTACATACTGCTGAACGGATAGATTGTAAGGCAGAGGGAAATAGGTTACAGTGTGCCCATACACCTGTTCGTGGATGCTAGAATCAGCACATACATACATTCTGAACCACAGCTTCCCCCTCAATTAAACCTCAAAACTGCAAAAAGTACAGATTGCAGCCTACCATCCAGCCTCAAAAGTGAGCAAAGCCAGAAGACCCTCATAAGGAAGAACAGGATATTGCAGAAGAGAAATAAAAGCAACCCCACCTTCCCTCAAAAACAGAATTAAAGAAGGGGAGAGAAAGAGGGGGAGAGAGAAAAAAATCTACACAAATGAAGAAAAACCAAAAGAAGAGTATGGATCTCTCCCAGCCCCCTGAGAGGACAGACATTGAGAAAACTAACTTTGGAATGCAAACAATGAAGAGCCCCCAGAATGAAGGGTCTCAAACTACAAACCTAGATGTCAAGACATTAATGGAGAGATTAAAAAGAATTGAGGAGACACAAGAAGAAACTAGGAAGGAGCTGATATCTGAGATAGCAGTAATAAGAATACTGTGAATGAAATAAATAACTAACTGATAAGCATGGAAAGCAGAATTACCCAAGCAGAAGAAATAATCTCAGAGCTTGAAGACCAAAATATAGAACTAAACCAAACTCTTAAAAACACAAAAAATAAGCTCAAAAAGACAGAACAAAACCTTCAAGAGATGTGCGATTACTTCAAGAGACCGAACCTAAGAGTAATTGGCCTTCCTGAGGCAGAAAGAGAGACAGAGACCACACTGGAACAAACTTTCCATGAGATCACTCTAGAAAACTTCCCTTATCTAATCAGTGATTTAAAAAATTCAAACACAAGAGATTCAGAGAACCCTTGCAAGACAACAAATGAGAAGACCAACTCCTAGACACATAATAATTTGCCTAAACAAAGTAGGCATAAAAGAAAAAATCCTAAAGGCAGCAAGAGAAAAAGGCCAGATCACCTACCATGGAAGACCAATCAGAATAGCAGCAGATTTATCTACAGAAACCCTTCAGGCTAGGAGACCTTGGAGCCCTATCTTCAAAGTCCTAAAAGATAAACAATTTCAACCAAGAATAACTTACCCGGCCAAGCTAATCTTCATCAGCGAGGGAGAATTAAAATCTTTCCCAGATATCCAATCCCTAAGAACTTATGCTGTCACCAAACCACCTCTACATGAAACACTTAAGAAAGTACTAAACACAGAAGAAAAGGAAAAAAGAACAATGTTCTTTACAAGAGTACAGAAAAAAAGAATAAAATATACATGAACCAACTCCAAAACCAAAAGAAAGAAAGAAAAAAAAAAAACGAAGTGAAAGAATAACAACTCTATAATAACTTCATGATAGGGACGAACTCTCACATTTCAATACTTAGCCTGAATGTGATTGGACTAAATGCACCACTGAAAAGACATAGAATGGCAAAATGGATAAAATATCACCAGACACAATATACTGCCTTCAAGAGACTCATCTCACTAGAAAGGGCATACACAGACTCAAAGTAAGAGGATGGGAAACAAATTTTCAGCCAAATGGAACACACAAAAAGGAGGAGTTGCAATCATAATTTCAGACAAAATATCATTTAAGCTATCAAAAATTTAAAAAGATACAGAGGGCCACTACATAATGATAAAAGGTTCACTCCATCAACAAGAAATATCTATCCTAAGCATATATGCACCCAACATAAGTGTGCCAACTTTCATAAAGCAACTTCTAGGAAAACTAAAGAAAGATATTGACTCTAACACCATCATAACTGGGGACTTTAATACCCCACTAACAACCCTAGACAGATCATCAGGACAAAAAATCAGCAAGGAGATCCAGAACCTCAGTGTGTCTCTGGACCTAATGGACTTAATTGATACCTACAGAACACTCCATCCAAAGACCACAGAATACACATTCTACTCATCCCCGCATGGAATGTATTCTAAGATCGACCATATAATTGGCCATAAATCAAGCATAAGCAAATTTAAATCAACTGAAATTCTACCATGGACCTTCTCAGACCACAGTGGAATGAAAATAAACATTGACACCAACAAGGTCCCCCCAAAACCCACAAACACATGGATACTAAACAGCATGATGCTAAACAACTCCTGGGTCAATGATGAAATCAAAACAGAGATCAAAAGATACCTGGAAACAAATGAAAATGAAGAAACATCTTACCAAAATCTCTGGGACACTTTAAAAGCTGTAGTAAGAGGGGAATTTATATCCCCACAATCACACATGAAGAAAATGGAGGGAACACAAATTAACAGCCTAACAAGCCACCCAAGGAAGCTGGAAAAGCAAGACCACAAAAACCCTAATTTCAGCAGAAGAATCCAGGTCACCAAAATAAAAGCCCAAATTTAGGACATAGAAGACAAAAAGATAATACAAAAAAATCAGTGAAACAAAAAGCTGGTTCTTCAAAAGGATAAACAAGATCAATGGTCCCCTAACTAGACTGACCAAGAAAAAATGAGAAAAAAATCAAATAAGCACAATCAGAAACATAAAAGATGAAGTCACATCTGACCCTGAAGAAATACAAAAGATCATTAGAGACTACTATGTACACTTGTATGGAAACAAACTTGAAACCTTAAGGAAATGGAGGACTTTCTGACATTCTACAACCTACCTAGGTTGGAACAAGAAGAAATTGAGACCCTAAATAGTCAATAACAAACAAGGAAATCGACTATGTAATAAGAAAACTACCTACAAACAAAAACCCTGGTCAAGATGGCTATCCAGCAGAATTCTACAAGACATTTAAGGAGGAGCTTATACCAATCCTACTGAAGGTATTCCAGGTGATTGAAAAAGATGGAACTCTCCCCAAATCATTTTACGAAGCCAACATCACATTGATACCCAAGCCAGGTAAAGATCCAACAAAGAAAGAGAACTACAGGCCAATATCTTTGATGAACATAGATGCTAAAATTCTCAACAAGATCCTAGCAAACCGGATTCAACAATACATCTCAAAAATTATCCATCATGACCAAGTAGGCTTCATTCCTGGGATGCAAGGCTGGTTCAACATTCGTAAAACCATAAATGTAATTAAATACATCAACAGATGTCAAAACAAATACCACATGATTATATCATTAGATGCAGAAAAAACTTTTGATAAAATCCAGCACCCCTTCTTGATAAAAACCCTCGAACATCTAGGCATATGGGGAACATACCTCAAAATAGTAAAAGCCATCTATGAGAAACCCACAGCCAGCATACTCCTAAATGGACAAAAATTGGAACCATTTCCCATGAAAACTGGAACAAGACAAGGATGTCCACTCTCACCCCTTCTGTTCAACATAGTATCAGAAGTCCTGACTCAAGCAATCAGAGAAGAGAAGGAAATCAGGGGTATCCAAATAGGAAAAGAGGAAGTCAAGTTATCTCTCTTTGCAGATGATATGATTGTGTACCTTGAAAACCCAAGAGAATCTGTCAAAAACCTCCTTACACTGATAAAGGCCTTTGGCAAAGTCTCACAATACAAAATAAATGTGCAAAAGACAATCGCATTTCTTTACACCAATAATAAACAAACAGAAACCCAAATAAAAAGCACAATTCCATTCACAATAGACACAAAAAAAATGAAATACCTTGGCATCTTCCTAACTAGAGACGTGAAAGACTTTTACAGTGAAAACTACAAAACACTGCTCAAAAAAAACAAAGATGACACAAATAAGTGGAAAAATATCCTATGCTCATGAATTTGAAGAAGCAACATTGTGAAGATGTCCATCTTACCTAAGGCAATCTACAGATTCAATGCAATACCCATCAAATTACCAGCAACATTCTTCTCAGACCTAGAAAAAACAACACAGGAATTCATATTGAAACACAAACGTCCAAGAATAGCTAGAACAATCCTCAGCAAAAAAAAAAAACAAAGCAGGTGGTATCACAATACCAGACTTCAAACTTTACTATAAAGCTACAGTCATCAAAACAACTTGGTATTGGTATAGGAACAGGCATATAGATCAATGGAATAGAATTGAGATTCCAGAAACAAAACCTCAATTTCTCAACCAACTCATCTTCTACAAAGCCTCCACTACCTACCACTGGGGAGAGGAGAACCTATTCAGTAAATCGTGCTCGGAAAACTGGCTGACCACATGCAGAAGGTTGAAACAGGACCCCATCTATCCCCATGCACAAAGATTAGCTCCAAATGGATCAGAGACCTAAATGTAAAACCGCAAACCATAAGAACCTTAGAAAATGAAGGACATATCCTCATGGAAATCGGAACTGGCATCCACTTCCTGAATAAAACCCGAAACTCACAGGTCATAAGAGAGAAGATAGACAAGTGGGACCTTATTAAACTGACAAGCTTCTGCAAAGCCAAAGAAACCATCAAGAGAGCAGGGAGACAGCCTACAGACTGGGAAAAAGTATTTGCCAACACCAGCTCTGACAAAGGCTTAACATCTTGGATCTGCAAGGAACTCAAACGTGCTAAAAAGAAAAAAACAAACTACCCCATTATAAAATGGGCAAAAGATATGAACAGACACTTCACAAAGGAAGACATCCGAGCAGCCAACAGACACATGAAGAAATGTTCAACCTCACTAATCATCAGGGAGATGCAAATCAAAACCACACTGAGATACCACCTAACTCCAGTCAGAATGGCAATTATCAACAACTCAAAAAATAACAACTGCTGGAGAGGGTGTGGTGAAAAGGGAACACTTCTACACTGTTGGTGGGAGTGTAAACTAGTGCAACCTCTGTGGAAAGCAGTGTGGCGATTCCTAAAAGCTCTAAATATCAACCTCCCCTATGACCCCGCAATCCCCCTACTGGGAATATATCCTGAAGAGCTCAAATCACTATATAAAAAATATACCTGCACATGTATGTTTATCGCAGCATTGTTCACAATAGCAAGAACCTGGAAGCAACCATGTTGCCCATCAAAAGAGGACTGAATTTAAAAAATGTGGTATATATACACGTTGGAATACTACGCAGTCATAAAAAGGAACAAAATCATGAATTTCGCAGCAACCTGGATGGAACTAGAGTCTATAATACTGAGTGACCTCTCACAGAAACAAAGATCCGAGTATCACATGTTCTCACTCATATAGTGGACCTTTAACAACCAATGTAATAGTATAAGAAAATGACTGACAGTAGTGGGAAACTATGGGGGGGAGGCAGATGGGATGTACAGTAGCAAATATCTGTCTGGGGATGGGGAAACACCTCTTATCAACAGGGTGCCTGAATGAAACGTATTTGTATACCTAACCCTTAACTGTACCCCACAAAACCATAATAAAAAATATTGGTGTAAAAAAAAAAAAAAAGAAAATGACAGTAGTGGGAAACTATGGGGGAGGGGAGATGGGATTAATGGTAGCCAATATCTGTCTGGGGACGGGGAAACACCTCTTATCAACAGGGTGCCTGAATGAAACGTATTTGTATACCTAACCCTTAACTGTACCCCACAACATCATAATAAAAAATAATGATTAAAAAAAAGAGTCTAATTTCCTTCTTTCCCTCCTTCTCTCCCTCCCTCTCTCCCTTCATCTTTTCTTCCTTCCTTTATTCTTACTAATATCTTAATATTTTTCCCAGGTTTGAGTGCAGTGGCATGACCATGACTTACTGTAGCCGTGACCTCCTGGGCTCACGTGATCCCTCTGCATCAGCCTTTCAAGTACCTTGGATCATGGCCACATGCTACCATGCCCAGCTAATTTTTTAATTTTTTGCAGAGACGCAGTTTCACTGTGTTGCCTAGGCTGGTCTCAAACTGCTGGGCTCAAGCTATCCTCTCGCCTTGGCCTCCCAAAGTGCTGGGATTACAGGCATGAGCCACCAAGTCTGACTTTTAATTTCTGGTTTTTTTTCTCTGCATGAAGATATTCATTTTTCCCAATGCCTTTTATTGAAGAGACTATTCTTTATACATTGTGTATTCGTGGTGTTTTGGTCAAAGATTAGTTGACTGTATATGAAATGGTTTACTTCTGGTTCTCTATTCTATTGGTCTATGTGTCTTGTTTATATGCCACTACCATGATGTTTTTATTGCTGTAACATTGTGACATAATTTGAAATCAGGAAGTGTGATGTCTCCAACTTTGTTCTTCACTTCTTTTTTCTGAGACGGGGTCTAGTTCTGTCACCCAGCCTGTCACCCAGCCTGGAGATCATAGCTCACTGGAGACTTGAACTCCTGGGCTCAAGTGATCCTCCTGCCTCAGCCTGCTGAGTAGTTAGGATATCCACATTACTGGCATCACCACTCTTATGTTTTAGGACCATATTAAATAAAATAAGCCTTACTTGAACAAGAGTCACAATGCCACAACAGTAGATCTGGTAACTGAGATGGCTAGTAAGTGACTAATGGGTGGGTAACATACAGTGTAGGTATTCTGGACAAAGGGATAATTCACATCATGGGAAAGACACAGCAGGACAGCATGAGATTTCATCACACTACTCTGAACAGAATGCAATTTAAAGCTTATGAATTACTTATTTCTGGGATTTTTCATTTAATATTTTCAAACTGAAATTGACTGCAGGTAACTAAAACTGTGGAACGTGAAATTACAGAGAAAAGAGCACTACTGTAATATGTCTCAGAAAAAGTCTTCTTTGGGTTGATTCTCCTTTAGATTCTTTGAGTGTCATGAATCAGGATATCTGTAGCCCTCCCAACACTTGGGTAGTTTTCAGTCATTATTTATTTAAATAATCATTCTGTTCCGAATTTCCCTCTTCTCCTGTGACTCCATAATTTGTGTACTTGTTATCTCGATTTTGTTGATAGGTTATTTTACTCTCTTCACTAATTTTTTGTTCTTTTTGTTATTGTTGGCTAATTTCAAGTGACCTGTCTTTGAGTTTGGTGACTCTTCTGCATGAGTAAGTCTGGTATTGAATCTTTCTTTTGAATTTTTCACTTCTGTCATGTATTATTTATTCCAGGATTTCTGTTTAGTTGTTTTTGTGGCTTTTATTTCTTTATTAAATGTCTACTTTTATCATGCATTATTTTTTTAATTTTATTTAGTGATCAATCTGTTTCCACTTCCATCTCATTGATCTTCTTTAAGAAGGCTGTTTGGAATTTTTTGTCAAGCAATTCATAGATCTTCATTTCTTTGAGATTGTTACTGACCCTTATTACTTTCCTTTTGTGATGTCATGCTTGTCTGATACTTTATTATCTATGTAGCTCTACAGTGTGTCTGTCGATTTGAAGGAGCAAGTACCTCTGCCAGTCTTTACAGGTTGTTTTTGGCAGATATAGATACTCTCCTGTTTAGTTTCCAACCTGATAGCATTGCTACTGGGATCACAGTTGACTTCAGTTTTAACTGGATCATGTAACTGCTGCTGGTTCTGCATTTGGGGGATTACAATTGGAGGGTCTCTTACCAGGAACAGAGTGGATATGAATCCTGTCTGGCCCCATTGTAGATTGGACTACATCCAGGGCAGTAGAGCAGGCACTGGGACAAGGATTTGCTTCAGAGTCCACAGTTGTTTCTACAGATGGTAGGCCTATTCCAGGTACACTGATGGGTGTCTCTCCCTCCAGGTTCTTGGGAGGGCTCCCAGTGGGTCACTAGGTAGGTCTCTGGGCAAGCAGGACTGGTCCTGTACTATGGCTGAGAGGGGCTGAAACTGAGTCACAGGGCTATTTTAGGGTTCACAGCAGAATTCAAACTTTTCAGGTCTCTCTCCAGGGTCATAGACACATGTTCCTCCTGCCAGGTTCCTGAGTGGGCAGAGCTAGAGCCAGATCACAGGTCTCCTTTAGATCTGCTTTTAGCCTGAGGTCAGCTGATCTGTCTCAGGGGACATGGATAACCATGTTTCAGATAAGGTCTTTTGGTGGGCAGAACTGTTCTCAGATCACAGCTGAGAGAAACTGAAACCAAGTTACAGTGCTCTTTCAAGATCTGCATTGGGACCAAGGTTGGCAGGCCTGTCACTGGGACAAGAATGAGCTTATCTCCTGGCAGGTCCCCATGTGGACAGAAATACTCTCAGAACACAGCTGGAGAAGGGCTGGAGCCCAGTTACAGAGCCTCTTAAGGGTTCATAGCTGTGATTAAATCATCAGGCCTGGTATACAAGGTGCAAGTGGGCATGACTCTTCCCAGATCCCTTGGTGGATTGTTTTGGTAGCAGGACCAAAGCAAAATGGGGCTGTAGCCAAGTTCATAGCGAGATGAGGCTGTCTTGAGGTCTGTATCTAGGACCACTGTTGGCAGGTCTGCCAGCTAGGTGCAGAGGGGCTAAAACAAACAAACCTGCTCAGTCGTAGACTCCACCTGGGTTTTGTACCTCCTACCTGAATCCCAAAGCTCCTACAAAGGCACTTTGTCCATGGATGACTTCCAAATTCTTGTTGCTGTGGGAGGATACAAGCAGGGAACCTCCTATATCACTATCTTGATGATGTTACTTCTAGAATTGTTCAGTTATAAACATTGTAATAGATGAGGTTTCTAATTGTTCAGAAGACACTTATTCCAAATTCACAGACTTTGACACCTAAAACTGTGCTGCTGAATGAATATTTAATTTACAGTATCTGTTTACATGCTTAGCCCAGTGAATTAACATTAGAGTACTAATTCCTATGTAGTCAACTGTCCTTACTACAGGAGGTTCCAAGTAAAAATGAAGTAATGATATTAAACCTGTAGACCATAGGCTCTAATCACCAGAGGTTAACCATGCAATGCTGGATAATAGGGAAATGAGAGGCTGAGGAGACAAAGAAGGGGGAACTTGATGATGACTTTACCTGGAGACAAATTTATTTAAATTCCACTATTTCTTGTGCTTTATTGTGTAATATTTGCAATTTATATCTGTTGAATTGTAATAATTAGTTAGGATTTCTCCCATACTTATTTATTTGAATTTTTGTGATCAAAGGTATTCTAAACAGTAGCAGGAGACAATCTGTACCTTTTATTTTGAAAGTCATGAATCAAATTTTTTTTAAGTTGGCAATTTTAATAAAATAAATGAGTTTTAATATAAATATTTATTTATCAAAAAACTTAAAAATAATGTGTGTTTTTCTATGCATAGGGAGAAAAAAATATAAGGAAGATTTTATTATATCCATTATGTCAAAGTATAAGTTGCTCCAAATAAGAAGCTGTGTAAAGGAAACCCAAAATTTTGGTTTAAAACTTTATACTTTGTGCAATTGAAAGAGAATTCTAGGAAGAGTTATATTATTTTTCTATGGGTATAGATTATTATAAGGCATTAGAGGGCAAAAACAGTTCATTAATTGCCAAAATGGGTATATGTCTTTTTGTGGTATTATTTCACCTCCATATATTTTCTTCTATATTTCTTCATTTCCATTTTCTTTCTTGTATTTCTTTTTTCTGATTATATTTACTTCCCAATAGTTGTTTTTATATATAAAAACAAGATAGCCCTGAAAGCAGAGGCTTAACTACATTATGGTTGATTTTCTGGCAGATTAAATTCCTACTGCCCACATTTCAGATCTATTTTAAATTTCAATATTAAAAACTAATTTAAGTACTTTTCTGATTTTTTTTAAAAAGCTTTTATTTCAACAAACTCATTGAACTCCATCTGCATATAATTATACACGATTTTATGAGGATCATAAAGTATATAAGAGAAAATCTCAGGTTCCTTATGTCTTATAACAGGAAATGGATAATCAGACACAGAGAGAGGACACTAGGCCTTAAGCTATCACTTTTATGTGGCCAAGGAGAACAGGCCACATTGTTGTTATTTAGAGGTGGTTCCTCTACCGAGCATGTCAGGCCATGCGGATGGTAGTGAGATTGGTCTAATAATCCTTCTCTTTTGCAGGAGGATAATGGAATCCAAAGACTTCCTCACCCATTCACCCCCAGCCTTATGCTCTAACATATGCATCCCCACTACCCTCAGTAAGCAATTTATATGTAATGAGAGCTACACACCAATGTTTTCTTTGGGATACTTATTACACTAACCAAGGTCATTTGTAATATTTTGTTATTAATTATTTGTCCCATAATTATGATCTTAATGGCCTTTAGGGAAATTCTTGAAATAGATACTATTGTAACTTTTTCTAATTGCTTTTGAAAGAAAGCACTTAATTCTCTTTTCATCTTCCTTTCGGGAAGTATACCTTAGTTAGGGTCAGTGCTTGGCAAAGGGCAGACATTTAATAATACAGTACAGATAACTTGCACGCTCCAGTATCTATATTATTATGTCTACTGTTCTTTAATGAATATCTTGTTTCTTGCAGGACGGTTCTTTTTACTCTGACTTCTGTGGTTGTGCTTGTCATTACAACTGACTGGATCAGCTGGGACAAGCTGAATCGGGGGTTTTTGCCCAGTGATGAAGTTTCCAGAGCATTTCTTGCTTCTTTCATCTTGGTCTTTGACCTCCTCATTGTGATGCAGGTATGTTTCTTTGTATTTCCTTCCTCTCACTGAAGCTGCCATGCTCTCTGTTCTCATTGTTCTCTCAAACACTATTCTGCGACAGGATCCATAAAGCTAGAGAACTGCATGGTTTACAGTTACTATTAATGACATCTTCTCTGTTTGTATTTTCAGCAATTATACTGGAAGGAAAAGCCAACTGGGCTTTTACAGTGGGGCACCAAACATTTATTTTATGAACATTGTAAGGTGGGCCCCTAGAAACCATAGAGCATGTTGGTGTTTTCTGCCAAGACTTCAAGGAGGAAGAGAAAGCCACACACAAAAAAGAAAACCCACAAAAAACTCTATCATTTAGTAAGTGGAATGCTGCAGATATGAGGATGCTCTAAAGCTGGCAATGCAGGGAAAAGCAATTGTCAAAGCAACTCAGGGTTTTATAGCAGTTGAAATGAGTGATGTAAAAATGCTTTTCTGGTTATGGAAATTATCACTTTTTTCAGTATTCACCAACCATCATTCCATTTTCATGTAAGCAGTATTTCTACCCTACTTAGAAACAGATATTTTGTATAACGGCATCACCCTAACCAGTGTTACTCATGTAATCTGGTGCGATATTTGGGATTTTAGGAATATTTCTTAGAATGGGGTAGAAAGAGACAGCTATTTCTTGGAACTTTATCTTGCTCATTAAATGTCCATCCATTTACTAGATATTTTCTTATTGGTTTCATAAGGCAATTTTGGCTTTTTTCCCTTGTGAGGCATTGGAAGTCAGCAGAACAAAGGTTTCAGTCATTGCTGAATGGAAAGGAAACTCCATTGTGTTCTGAATTTAAGTGCGATTTCACAGGATAGCAGATTGTTATTCCCATTTCTAGAGGCAAAGAGGAACCTTTATGAGATATATTCTGTGTTGCTTCAAAAGAAAATAGTAGTTTACTTATTAGTTCATTTTTTTGCTTATTAGCTAATATATCCTGGACATTTAGGTTCACAATGGTTCCTACAATATACGGCAGTTTTAATGAGTGATATTTAAAAATACATGATATTTTACAAATTATTTGAAGATATGAAATTGAATATTTTTGTCTCATCTAAAAAATTTCTGAATTTTTTTATTTCCTGCGAGATTGTGTAAGTGTAGCACAGTGGAGAAAGCCTTGGGCTTTGAGTCAGTGTTTTCAGGTTCCAGATCTGTCTCTCATTAACTATATAACCTCCTCTGAATATCTACAAAATAGAATTTTTAGCATGTATGCAATAATATATGATGTATTATTTTGTAAACGTCATTTTTTATCTTCTTCCATCTTCAAACTAATATATTTCCTAATGTGAAACGTCCACTTTTGCCAAATGGTCTACTTGGTGCCTTTCTGAATCCATTTTAAAGGCAAAGGTGTTAATAGCCAAGCAGACTATTGTCTTTCTTAATTGCTTACATTTATATATATGAGAGCAGAAGTTCCTGATTGTCCACTGTCATCTTTGCCTTCTTCCTATTTATGGAAATTTTAAGTATTCTTCCTATAGGTTTACTAAAATCAGGGATTTCGAGTGGGAAAATATAACATTGAAATTTACAGATAGTATGCATTCACTCAAAAAAGTACTTAATATGGACTGATGGAAGAAAGGAAGTATATTCAGGATTTATATAGGCAGAGTCAGCAGGACTGGAAAGGGAAAGACATTCTAGATGAAAAAATGGCATACAAATGTAAAGTGTCAGTAAAATGCTGCAGTGTTCAGAGAGTAGCTAGAATACCAGTTGACTGAATATGGAGAATTTATGCTGAAGAATATTTCAGTTTGGACCATTTTGACTACAAGGAACAATAACTCTGTCAAGCTAATTTAATCAAAGGGGGAATGTGTTAAAGGAATGCATTAAAGGGATGCTGTGCCCAATTCAAGAGAAGGAGTTCAGTTGTACCTAAGGACACATGAAAGCAGAGACTAATGCACCACAGGGAACCCAACCTAATTGTTATTCTCCACTTCTCAACTTTTTATTTCTACTTCTGTTCTCTTTCATTTTCTCTCATATTGAAAAGCAGCCTTTTCAGTTTTCCAGTTCATATAGAAGAAAATGGCCACTTACCAACACCTCAGAGGGCCACTACCCTCTATCTGTTGGACCTGATTCCAGATTCCTTGGAAAGAGATAGCAGGGACTTAGCATGGGAGGCTGTGAGGGCAGAGCAGTCTCAAAGAAAAGGGGGAAGAGTTTGGACCTGAAAAGTCAAATTAATACATGTCTAGTATGCAGAGGAGTTTTTTTGTTTGATTGTTTTTTAAAGAACCCCAAAAGGTAAGTCTTTTATCTCCTTCTTTTTTCCCTCTTCTAACACCAAGTCAGCCAGCCAGACCTATTGATCCATCATTCTCTATACCTCTTATATCCTCATCCTCCCTTCTTGTTTCTTTGCCACCATTTCAGTCCTGAATATCCTTCACACTCTTGTAAAGTAATTTCCTATGGTACCTTCTGCCTCTAGACAGGCCCTAGTACCACATGCCTCATGTAACTTGCCCTCATAACCTCCCAATCAGAAGTGCCATACTGTGCATGACTCTTCTCAGCCCCAAATAATGTTCAAGAGAAGGGCATTAATGTGTCAATGCCCAAGAGGAGGGCCCTCCCTCTGGGAGCTCTCTGACTGCCCTCCACAGACTGTCTCTGGCTCTGTCTTTTCCAATATGTCCTATGCTCTAGCTGCACCCTAGACCCAAGGGTTTGCTGCTTGGACCTTGCCTAGAGAATACTTCTCAGGATATTGGGAGTCTCTTGTTCCTCTTCAGATTGTGCCTCTCCTGTTCTGCTCATTTGCATCCTACCATTGAAGATAATTTCAACTCCCCCTTCATTAAAGCCATGTGATCACTTCCTCCTCAGAACTCCTGTAGCGCTTTTTACCTAAACTGCAAATCAATATGTCCTTTTTTTGTTATTTGTTAATACTCTTCATATCCCTGGAGCTTCCCTAGTGAAGGGCTGTACATGGGCAAGAGTAGGCCCAGAATAATAACTGCTTGATGAGAATAAAGATGTAAAAGTACAGCATTGAGGTCATGCAAACTGTGTCTCTCTGTGAAAACCATGTAGAAGTTCCAGGAACTAGAGCATGTGGTTAGAGAGTTAATTTCAAGGAACAGAGCCCCAGAGAGCATGTGTAATCAAGACATTCATAAATATAGAATACAAATGTCCTAACAAGTCTAGAACCAACTAAACTATGGCCTAATCCAGCCCATATTCACATATTTCAGATCTAAGAAAAATAAAGTAGTGAAATTAGTGGA
This sequence comes from Cephalopachus bancanus, assembly GCA_027257055.1. Classification (NCBI taxonomy): domain Eukaryota; kingdom Metazoa; phylum Chordata; class Mammalia; order Primates; family Tarsiidae; genus Cephalopachus; species Cephalopachus bancanus. The sequence continues at coordinate 7,298,628 of JAPVLO010000076.1, forward strand.
AATGGAGGGACCAGTTTCTCTAAAAAGCCTGTCCTTATTTGAATTATTTAAATTATTTAAAAACAATTGACCCTAGGCTTTTCTGACGGTAAAAAATTTCACTTTTACTATGGAAAGGTATTATAATGTTTGGTCCAAAAAAAATAAAAGAAAACACTAGAATTTTTTGCTACTTATGTAAAGAGTGTATTTTTACCAAATTAATAGGCCAATTTGAAATACTTTTAGAGAAAGTGTAATGATTTATTTTTATGAATATTTATGAAATAGGATTTTCTACCTTTATTGGTAAAATTGTCCTATCACTTATTTCTGTGGCCTTAGTAAGGTCACTAGAACTAAGTTATAAACAGATACCAGCAAAATGTAGTATGACTCATAAAAATCATATGTACTATGAGAATGAGCAATAAATTGTTAAGAAAACTTTCTTCTAAGGAAAACCTTATCTCACATCCTATTAAGTATTTGTAATTGTGTATTTTGAATTATCTGTCTATTTATCAATCTACCTATATCCCTTTATTTCATTGCATGAGTATTTTATTTGCAATGTGTCCCACCCACCTACCTTCTCTGCTAGATTAAGGAAAAGATATATGTGAGACAAATATGTGTTATGGAGTAAGCAAAAATAAAAAAATAAAGTGTCATGGGTGTTCACAGAAGAAAGAGATCAACACAGTAAAGAGCAGAAGGGGAGAGGTGAGGGGAGAGATGAGACTAGAAGGGCAGCCTGACTTTGAAAACACAGAACACGAACAAGCACTTTTTTTTCCAGCTGGGAGTAGTATAATAATCATTAACTTAAGAGCTCAAATTTGTTCCACTAAGTTCCAAAAACATGTATCAATTCATTACTAGTATATACCAGGTGCTGTGGACAGAGGACAGTGGGAAGGAGTTAAAGCTCAATAGACACAGTCCATGAGAATTTGTAGTTACATGGAAGAATTTATAATTTAACAGAATAAATATGAGTAGAAAAATGGAGAAGTTTTAGGAAGGCTGTCGTCTTTGTTGAGAATAATTCTTCAGGTAGAGAGTGAACATTTTTACCTTTGTCACTTGCTAAATTCATGTTCTCCACCCTGACACGATCTGGAGGCTTTAGAAGAGAGGAAGTTTGTCTTTATAAGAAAAGAACATTCTATGCCTTTAAAAAAAAAAACAGATAAAAAGGGAGAAAGTGAAAGAGGGAAGAAAGAAAATGGAGGTGGGGGAAGCAAAAGGGGAGGAGAAACAGAAGAGATGTGAGGAGCCAGAAAGATGGATATAGAGTAGGGAGAGTTGAGAAACCAGTACAGTTATCCAGCGTGGAGTGAGAAGTGGGTAGGATTAGGTAGTGGCAATTACCACAGAGATTGTGGAGTTCTGTTCACTGTTCAATTTCAATCTATTCTTCATCTCTTATGGATACTTTACATAACTGGACTCTAAAGGATTGGTGGTAGGGAAGATGTTAAAACTGTATAATTTTATATCTGGATCAATGTAGTCTAGCACCAAGACAGAATATGCTGAATAAGTACCCAGGAGGAAGAGGAAACCATGAGAAGGTAACTTTCTATGAATATATAGGTATGTCTAAAAGGTTTTTGCACTTTTGCAAGCTTTGCAATTAGCAAGCCCCCAGCCAACTGTGCTTAGTTCCTTACTTGTCATCTGGATTTTAAAGCAAGAAGGTTAAGAGCATCGGTTCTAAAATCAGACTTTCAGGGTTCAAAACCTGGCTCTAACACTTACTAGCTATGTGACTGAGATTAGTTACTTAGTGAACCTGAGTTGATAATAGTATCTACTTCATAGGATTTGTTATAGCTTAGAATTATATAGAACTGTGCCTGGCATATAGTAAATACTACCAAAATTGTAACTATACACAACAGTGAGTGATACTGTTAATACAGTTGGATGTAAATTTCAGTACTATCTAAGGTTGTAGAAGCAAACTAAAGCCACATTATTGAAGAGTTTGAAAAGCTCTCTGAAGTATTTAAACTTTATCCTAAGGATAATAATGAGACATTTAGAAACTAATGGTTATTTTAGAAAAATTTACTTTAAAGAGTGAAGAATGGTTTGGGAGGAGAGTTACTAGGAGAGAGTGAAGTTTGCATGAGTATGACATTTTATGCATGGAGTGTTAAGGGTTGTGATAATAGAAATAAACACAAGAAATCTATTATTTGAAAATGAAAATAACAGGACTTGTTTATGCATATATTGGAGTGACAGGAGAGTTACTCAAAATGACTATTGTAGCATTATTAGTTGTGATATTTGATCTTGCCATTTTGTGAGCTTCTTGAAGGGAGAGTCATGTCTTATTCCCTTTTATATATTCATTACTTGTTCAGAACTTTATGGGATTCCTGCAATATAGTACACATTTTTAAATGTTTGCCAACTAAATGATCTACTACAAAATTTTTAACAGTAGACTGAAATACTGGCAAAACTATTGACGAAAGCCAAGAAATGTAAGGAAATATGCAGTCTGAGAAAAAAAATAACAAGGAGTTTAGATTTAGGCAAATGGAGCTCCTATAATTTCAGGATAAACTAGTGTGGATGGGAAGAGAGGTGATGGTGATCAAAGGGTACAACACTTTTTTTTTTTTTTGAGTTGGAGTCTCACTCTGTCGCCCAGACTGGAGTGCAGTGGCCGCTCCCGGCCACCACAGCCTCGACCTGCTGGGCTCCAGTGATCCTTCCGCCTCAGCCTTCCGAGTAGCTGGAATTACAGGCATGCGCTACCACGCCCGGCTGATTTTTTGATTTACTGTAAAGATGAGGTCTCGCTACCCAGGCGGGTCTCAAACCCACGGGCTCAGGCAATCCTCTCACCTCAGCCTCCCAAAGGCGCGGGATTACAGGCTGAGCCACCGAGCCCGGCTTGGGTACAGCATTTTTAGTGAGACAGGAGAGATAAGTTTTAGTGCTCTGTTGCACAACATGGCATAAGTTAATAATAACTATAGTTAATAATAATGTATAATGTATATTTCAAAATTGCTAAAAGAGTAGATTTTAAATGTCTCACCACAAGAATAATATGTATGCGTGTTGATGGAGATGGTACTTGATTTGATGCAATCATTCTATAATATATACATATATCACAAGTCACATCATACCCCATAAATATATACAATTATTACTTATTAGCTAAAAATGAATCAAAATTTTAAAAAAGAAGAAAATAATAATTGAAAAGTAGCTAATAGACCCAGCTGACATCTACATATATTTCCATATGAATAGGCATAAATATATACATATGTACATATATGCAAAAGTTTATATGTTCAGGTGCATATGTATGTCTATGTATAATATCTTAAGATTTATGTGCATCAAGGTGATGATAGAAGCCATTTGGAGGAGAGACTATTAAAAAGAACAATGGTTCAAGGATCAAGTTTTGGATTCTCATACTGTTGATACGTTTTTTACCACTTCTCTTGTAATTTATTTACATACCTTATTACCTGCATATATACATATCTCCTGTAATGTGTAAGCTTCTTCAGGAGAGGAAATATTTTATTAATTTTTTATTCCCACAATATGAGTAATACATTGCAGTTTTACCATAAATATTTTGCTGAGTGAAAGAATAAGGAAAATAATGTAACATTATTTCACAAAAGCTAAATAAAATGTGATTCTTTAAAGAGGTAAAATAAATGTTTATCAACATTTATTTTGATATGAGAATAAATGCAGGAGAATGAGCCATCAATAACATTACAGGTCATTTTCACTGAAGTATGATCTTATAGTAATTAACTACCTAAATAAAAATCTGAATAAATTGCACAGTGAAATGTTAAAAAGGACTCTTTGGTATAGTCAAAGGGCACTTGGAGAGAAGTGATATTTCCTGAAAAGCAATTCCTAATACACTAAAAAAAATTTATGAAAATGGCATCCCACAAACATTTCACCATGTAGCAGATTTAAAGTATTTCCTGTTTCATGCATGGTTCTCAGAAGTAGGTTGACTAGTTTAAAAAAAAGTTATTATAACTCTTAGTAGACTTTATTTTAAAACCCAGCTAACTTGACTTTAGCAGGGTACTTCTTTTGAGGTAGCAGTTATGGAAGGTGGATTCAATCATTTCAGAACATAGGGCAGAGCAACATGCATAAACCTATTTTAATTAAATGGGCATGGTGTTTTAACAAGTTGGAATATATTTTCAGGGTAAGTTACTCCAACTGGTTTTGCTTATAGGCTACTTAGAAAGAAAGGTTTGTTTAAATGTCCACTTGAGTTAGCATGCTCTTGAGCTTTGGGAATATTTTATATAACTTCTATAAAGTTTATTTTTTGTTTTGTTTTGTTTTTTGAGTTGGAGTCTCACTCCATCACCCAGGCTGGCATGCAGTGGCACACTTACAGCCACCTCAACGTCGACCTACTGGGCTCCAGCGATTCTTCCACCTCAGTCTTCCAAGTAGCTGAAACTACAGGTGCATGCTACCATGCCCGGCTAATTTTTTATTTATTGCAGAGACAAGGTCTCACCAAGTTGCCTAGGCTGGTCTAAAACCCATGGGCTCAGGCAATCCACTTGCCTCAGCCTCCCAAAGTGCTGGAATTACAGGCTGAGCCATCAAGCCCCGCCTCTGCAAAGTATTTCAAACTCCTCTTTGCACTTGTTTTACACCTCCATTTTTCCTTATTGAAAGGTCACACTCATATTTGAAAATATAGTCATGGTGATATCTGTTATAGGTCCCAAGTGGCGACATGAAGTAAAGGGCTTATAATTCAGATAATACCTGGATTAACTATAAATGCTTGCACGCCTGCTTGCTACATACCTAAGGGGTTAAATCTCAACTTTATTTACTGTGACCATTTTGCCCTTCCTTCACCACTGCTAGACCATTGGGGAGACAGACTGTTCTGTGAGAACATTCATTAACAGTCTCAGAAACTGGCCTCCAAATAGTAGACAGACCTACCACGGTGAGTTGTGTCCATGCAGAATGAAGGAGTTCAGCCAAGTGGGCAGTCTGTATGAGATGCAAGGGAGAATGTTCTGACATCCCGTGGGATCAGAGAAGTTTGGCAGAAGGCAGTAGTGAGCTGGAAGTATAGGAGTTATCAGGCAAAAAATTTTAGGATCCAATCATGGGTACTGGAGTGACAAACACATTCACTTGAAAATGAAACTCATAGTCCTGTTAGCGTATGATACAGATTACAGTTTTGAAGCAGGCAATAAATTCTGTGAGGGATTATTGTAAACAGGAGAGATCATTCGAGTCTTTATAAATAAAGTACAAAGAATGTAGCTTGAAGGAATTATAAGATTTGGTTAAGTAAGTGGAAAATAGGGACATTCAAGTTTATCCTAATTTAAAGTAAAATGCTTCAATCCCTGGGGTATTTTTAAAAAGAGAGCCAGAACATGATTAAAAAACTGGAAAGATATAAATCCTGTACTAGTACACATGGACAGTAATTTTTTCAAAGCCATACCGAAACAACAAGATATAACCCCTTTAAATTTGTGTTTTTCTGAAGCATGTGTTTTTTCCTATTATTAGTGCTTGACTATCACTTGTGAAGAACGTTTCGGCCCTATCCCTCACTCTCATCTTTGTATGTGTACCCTGGTTGGCCCTGGAAGTCCTGTGTAGCACTTGCTACTTGTTATTGTCCCACTTGTATGTGATTAAAAAGAAGAAAGTTTAAGCCGGGCTCAGTGGCTCAGCCTGTAATCCCGCGCCTTTGGGAGGCTGAGGTGAGTGAATTGCCTGAGCCCGCGGGTTCAAGACCCGCCTGGGCAGCAAGACCTCATCTCTACAATAAATAAATAAAAAATCAGCTGGGCGTGGTAGCGCATGCCTGTAATTCCGGCTACTCAGAAGGCTGAGGAGGAAGGATCGTCGGAGCCCAGCAGGTCGAGGCTGCGGTGGCCGGGAGCGGCCACTGCCCTCCAGTCTGGGCGACAGAGTGAGACTCCAACTCAAAAAAAAGAGAAAGTTTAACATTGAACACTGGCATATTCATCCATGGCATCAGGTCCCCAAACTTAGAGTCTGACTGTACTTCAGGTCAGAATTGTATAGGTGATGCTAAATGTAAACCCCGGTACATTTATCTCAAATATCCTCTCCCCAGATCAATGCACCAATCCTTTGTAACTACTTTTAATGGATAGTGTCAGGGATATGTCAGGGTATTTCTATGGGCTTCTCTATGAAAATTTTAGGATATAATGATAAAGGAAAGGAACAAGTTATAATAAAACTTTGCAAGCAATGAGAAATCATAGAAGCCTGTATAACAATTCTCTATAATTCAGAGCATTCATTTTTAACTCATGGCTAAAATAAGAAGTGAAAAAGAGCTACTTTTGGACAGACAATTTCATTAATATCATCAAGGCATGGAATTTTAGAGTAGGAAGAAAATTTAGGATCATATTTTACACCTTGAATTTTACAGCTGAAGCTGAGGGAGGTTCTGTAACTTGCCTAATATCATACAATTAGTCAGAGGCAAGGCCCAGTATGCAATCTGGCTATTCCAAGCCCCAACCTTACCACCATATCTGGTAGCTTTTAAGACAAGGTTTATTAACTCTGGAGTTGGACATGAAAATAGACATTGGATAATGTCTAACAAGTGGCTCAATGTCTAGTCTAGTTATTTTAAAGATGGAGTCTCATATCAGGAGACCATAATGAGAATCCTGCATAGTACAAATGAGGAATAAGGTAATAATATATTTGAGGAATAAGAAAGGCAGAATGGTACAATGAAAACACTACTGGACTAAAAAGAAGATGAGGTGGAGAGAGAGAAAGGCAGAAAAATAAAATGTTAGCATTCATTCAGCACTTACTATGTGCTAAGCACTACCCTGGATGCTTAAATGTACTTTATTTCATTTAATTTTATAAAACCTTCTTATAAGGACAATATTATTATTATCTATAATTTTACAAATAAGAAAAAAATGAGAATGTCATACAACACACAAATAAAGTCTGGATTCAGCAGAATTAGGATTAAAAAAATAAGAAACAGATTTTTCTGACTCCAAAAACCATACATATTTTTCATAATTTGTTGTGTTGTTGTGCATATCAAATGAAATAATATACTTTATACAATATTGAAAAGAAAGCACTTGACAAGTAACAGGAAACTTTGTGAATGATGGTAACACTCTTGCAACAGAGTAAAGTCAGGTCTGTATTTCTTAGTGGCAGTGTGATCTTGATTAAGTAAATTTGTTTCTAGGAATCCATTGTTCATGACAGTTTTTTGCTGACCCATGTTACAGAACTTTTGTGATGGTCCAATTATAAAACAAACAAACTTTTAAAAAAGCAACTTGAAGTGTGATATTTTTGCATATTAACATTACAAAAATATGAATAGAAGAAAATTAGTTGAAAAAAGTTTCATTTATTCTTAGAGTTACAATTGATTGTTTATTCTAACTTCTTTTGTTTTAGCTAAGGAAACAAATAATAGTATGTTGGTATGTAAAGAATTTGGAGTCTGAGGAAAAATGTAGCCATTACCTGCAGACAGAGGCATATACTGAGGGAATGATTCTCAATGTTACCTGATCATAAGAATGACCAGAACCTTTACAAAGATGTGAGTTCTTTGGCTGTCAGAAGATTTCCAGAAGTTGCTTGTTTAGTAAGTGCAGTGGTGCCTAGGAATATGTTCATTTATGTCATTATACATGATTTTTGTGACCGTAGTCACCTGCATTAGAATCAACTGGGTGTTGCTTAAAAATGCAGATTCTTGAGTCTTCCCTCTTACCTCCAGAGGTATTAAAATCATTAGGAGATTCAGTTTGGACATATGAATTTCTTTAATTGGCCTGGTTGTGATTTCTCTAAAACTCACTGCTCTCATGTAACACTGGTATTAAATGAATGTTTGCTGTTTCTTTGAATCAGTGGCTTTATATATAATAGAACTCCAAGAAAATTTTAAAGTGCCAGATGATACTCTGAATTTATTTCATTTGATGAAGTTTGGGGAATCATTCAGAATTTTGCATTTTTCCTATAAAACTGTAACATTCCTATCTTGCATATTGTGAAAAGCTGGAAAAAATACAACTAAGTCTGTATCTGATGAATTTTTCTCTAATTTCTGATGAAAATACATTTTTATATATCCTTTTGGTTAAAGTGGCATTTGTGTCTGATATGATTAACATTTATATAATTTTTTTTCAATAGCTGAGTATGTTTATTTTGCAAGTTGAGTAAGATCTCAAGCAGAGGAATAGCATGAAACCAAAAAATTATATATTTCTCATTTTTATAACAAAATAACTTTACACACAAAAAATATGTGCCTAGGACAAAAAAGAAAAGTTGCTCATAATCCCTTACTGGGCCTTCTAAAAAGGGTAGATACCAAAGAAGAGTCTGTTTTAATGAATAGAGTGGTGGGTATGGATGCAAATTGGACATGCTCAGGGACCTAGTTGGGTATTTCTGCCCATGCAGAAGAGCAGTAGAATCCAGAAGATTGAAACAAGTTGTTAGAGGGAAAGAAAGAAGACATAGAGATGACAGCTGCCACAGATAATAGAACTTAGGACAGAGAGGATTTTCAGAAAAGTCTGCCATGTACAATGTTACATCCTACAGCCAACTTCCCAGGAAAATTTGTTAAAAAATATATTCTTCAGTTCTTTGGGTGTTATTTGTCCCCGGCCTCCTCTTTCTCTTTAGATTCAAGATGGGCTTCTGGGCAAGAGTCAGGGGACAACAAAATTGTGAAGGCCAAGGCACGTTCTTATGGCATCAATATGAAAAGCAGTAGGTCCTTAAGGCAATGAGTGAGTGTAGAAATAAGACTTGGTGGGTACATTTGCTTTATCTCATGACTGTTGCTTATTTCAGTATTTGAAATCTTTTTTTCTTTGGGTTTCATAAAATTATTCCTTTTTGCTTAGCTCAAAGCCAAACTACATGTCTCTTTCTTTTCAATTCAGTGTGCCAAATTCCCGTCATCTAACCACTTCTTAAACATCCTCTATGGGTCTGTCCTGGGCTCCCTTATCTTTCCCACCCAGTTATTCTTTTAGGGTGGTTCCACCCATTGCCATGGCTTCAAGTCCCCATAGTCTTGTCTTTCTCAAATCTTTAATTCCTAATATCTCTGCTGAATTTTGACCTGGATATTTAACTGCCAACCAGCTCTATCCACCTACCCATTTGATGGGCATCTCTAGCTCATCATATCTAAAACCAACCTACCATCAACCCCTCAAATTGATATCCAATCAGTCACTCAAGCCAAAAAGTATCTAGGATTTCTCACTCTCACTTATCTTCCAGTTGCTTATCATGCCTATACATTCTTCTTGCTAAGTAATTCTTGAATTTATTTCTCCTTTAGACCGTCATGACCTAGACCTTAGTTTAGGTCATCATCAACTTTCACTTACATTAGTACAATATCCTTTCTTTTCTTTTGATCTTACCCCATTTCTCCAAAGTAATATTGTAAACATAAAAATCTGATCTTCACAATTCTTAAAATAAAAAATAAAAATATCTTTGCATCCATACAAGGCTTTTTATCATCTAGCCTAAACCCAGCTGCTGACTTTCTCTTCATGGTCATCACTGCCATCTCCCCTTTCTTACTCTTACTCCTTACATTTTATACTTTATTAACTCTGAAATACTTGGTTACACAAGTCATGACCTTTGTACCTGCAATAAAATAGCCTCTCACCACTCTGCACACTTGACTACCATCAGCAACACTTCACCCCTCAGCTTAAATGCAGTCATCTCTGTGAAGTCTCACCTGCCTCTCTCAAGTAAACGTCAGTGCTTCTTTTCTTATATGTTCATGACAGATTTTAGATATTCCAATTATAGTTATTGTGCTGCTGCTTTTGAATTTATTTGCATGTATATAACTGTTGTACTAAAATGTTATGAGAATTACATGAATAGTTCACGTCAAACACAGAGAATATCCCAACAGATGTTGGTTAAACTTAGACCAGCATCTAAGCCAGTACCTGACAGGCCACTGGGAATCAATACTCACATTGTAAAATAAAGATTTTAGAATATTGTCAACTGGGAGCAATTTTTTTGGGGGGGATCAGAATCAATGTACTTCTGTGTGCTTCTTTTTTTATAAATTGTCTATGTGCAAATCATATCTGAATTGATCAGAAACTGAAAATTTTGCCTTTACAAGGCTTATTTAAAATCGTGTTAATATGAGACAAATTCTGCATTAAATTTATTGTAGACTCTTGAATTATTTATGATTTAATTTAGTTTTCTTTGTATTTTGCAAAGCACAACCATCATAGACCCAGAATAGATTCTTAACTCTGACTCTTCAATATATCCCTAAGTCCAGATTTTGTTCAGGTAAACTCTTTTAATTGAAATGGCTATTCTCCATGAATGCTATTGGTATACCTCTAAGAGACAGCTGCAAAAGAGAAAAAAAGAGTGGTAAAATGTGGGAATGTGATTGCCCTTCCCTCTATTATGAAGCAATATTTAAGTCCTTGATCTATTTAGGGTTGATTTTTGTGTATGGTGATACGTAGGGGTTCTGTTTTAATCTTTTGCATGTGGTCAGCCAGTTTTCCTAGCACCATTTACTGAATAGGTTCTCCTCTACCCAGTGGTTGGTGGTGGAGGCTTTGTCGAAGATGAGTTGGTTGAGAAAGTGAGATTTTGCTTCTGGAATCTCTATCCTGTTCCATTGTCTATATGCCTGTTCTCACACCAATACCAACCTGTTTTGATTATTATAGCTTTATAATAATGTTTAAAGTCTGGGAGTGTGATACCTCCTGTTTTATTTTTTATTTTTTTTGCTGAGAATTGCTTTGGCAATTCATGGTCATTTGTTTCCATATGAATTTCTGTCTTGTCATTTCCAGGTCTGAGAAGAATGCTGCTGGTAATTTAATGGGTATTGCATTAAATCTGTAGATTGCCTTGGGTAGGGTGGGCATCTTACCAATGTTGTTTCTTCTAATCCATGAATGTGGAATGTTTTTCCATTTGTTTGTTTCATCTTTGATTTCTTTGAGCAGTGTTTTCTAGTTTTCATTGTAAAGTTCTTTCATGTCTCTGGTTAGGAAGATGCCAAGGTATTTCGTTTTTTTGTGGCTACTATAGATCAAAGACCTAAATGTGAAACCTCAAGCTATAAGAACCTTAGAAAATGCAGGAGGCACCCTTATGGAAATTTGAACTGGCAATCAATTCCTGATCAAAACCTGAAGTGCCCATGCCATAAGAGATAAGATAGACAAGTGAGACTTCATCAAACTGACAAGCTTCTGCAGAGCCAAAGAAACCATCAAGAGATTAGGAGACAGCCCACAGACTGGGAAAAAATATTTGTGAACTATATGTCTGACAAAGTCCTAACATCTAGGATTTACAAGGAACTCAAATATGTAGTGGGAATCTGCCTGGGGAAGGGAGGCACACCTCATCAACAAGGGCACCTGCATAATGAACATTTGTATACCTAACCCTGAATGGTACCCCACATTTTCAAAATAAAAAAATCAAAAGTTAAAAAAAAGAAAAAAAACAGCCCCATTACAAAGTGGGAAAAAGATATGAATAGACACTTCTCAAAAGAAGACATATAAGCAGCCAACAGATACATGCAAAAATGCTCAACTTCACTAGTCATCAAAGAAATACAAATTTAAACTACAGGGAGATACCACCTAACTCCAGTCAGAATAGCCATCATCAATAACACACACAAAAAACAACAGATACTGGGGAGGATGCAGCAAAAGGGAACACTTTTACACTGCTGGTGGTAGTGTAAACTGGTACAGCCTCTGTGGAAAACGTTGTGGCTAAACAGATCTAAAAGATCTAAAAATCGACCTTCCATATGTCCCTGCAATCCCCCTACTGGGACTATACCTGGAGGAACTCAAATCACTCTATGAAAAAGATACCTGCACACGTATGTTTATGGCAGTATTGTTCACAACAGCAAGAACATGGAACCAACTGTGCTGCCCACCAAAAAAGGACTAGATTTTTAAAATATGGTACATATATATGATGGAATATTACACAGCTATAAAGAAGGACGAAATCATGAACTTCACAGCAACCTGGATGAACTTAGAGTCCATAATACTGAGTGATTTACCACAGAAATAAAGAACTGAGTATCACATGTTCTCACTCATAAGCAGACCTTGAACAATTATTGCAATACTATAAGAAAAAGTTTGACAGTAGTGGGAAACTGCCAGGAGTGGGGGAAAGCGGGATTGGCAGTAGCGGGAATCTGCCAAGGGAAGTGGGGAACACACCTCATCAACAAGGGTACCTGCATAATGAACATTTATATACCTAACCCTGAATTGTACCCCACATCTTTAAAATAAAATTAAAAGTTAAAAAAAAGATGCAAGGTAAGAAAATTCTAAGTGTGAAGTCATTAGGGGAGAGATTCTGAGCATGGCAGAATCTGTTATGTTTTTCCTAATCCCTGGAAGAAGAAGAAGGGGTAAAAATATTATGACAAAACCAGGACACATTCTGCTGCTGGCTATAGGGATAGATTTGGCGACTTCTACCAAGCGGTACTTCCTTGAGAATGGAGTGATGAAGAATTGCAATCACAGATTTTCACATTAGCAGTAAAAACTTCTATTATGATGAGTGAAAAAAACTACACAAGCAAATTACAATTCTAAAAGCTCATAAATCTTAAGTTTAGTCATAGATTATTAATTTACAAAAGTAACAGCCTTCTCTATTCTCAACTGCAAACTACTTGATATTAATAACATTAGTTTGTGTTGCATATCTTGATAAAGAATCACTCAAGGTTTCAAGCTTACTGGCAAAAGTATTTTTAAATATATATTTACTGCACTTTCTATCATAAAATAGAAATTATAGTTTATTTGATGGTGTGAGAAAAAGTTTGTGGGCTTCGCAGTAGAAATGAGCAGACTTAAAACAGAGATTTTCATAAAATTAGATTTTTTTTAAACTGGAAAAATCTTTAGTCATAATGACCTAAGTGTATGCGGGAGGAAGGGAATGAACTGTAACAAGAGCATAATTTGATTACAATAAATGAATTGGTGGTTTATTTCATAGAAGTCATGTTATGGAAATGACAAAGTTGTTACTTTGTAGCAGAGTCCAGGTATTAGTTAGGTTTGATTTTGCATGCTTAGTAGCTTTGGAACATATTCTGTTTGACCTCTAGGATTGTGTTGCCTATAAAGTGTGTATTTTCTGAGACTTAAGTAATGAGTCAAATATTTGAATGAATAATGAAACATCTTTTAAAAATCACTGATTGCCAGAGATCTAGATTGTTTAGGCACCTTTACTGTTTCTTCTGAGTCATAGGAAGCTTCATATTATTACTAAACAGCTTTCTGATTCCCTCATCTATCAGTAAGAATGAATCCTAAACAATTTTTTAATAAGATTATTTCCATCTCTGCATAGCCTTGAACTTACTTGAGGTCACCATAAAGAGTAGGTCATAATCCCTGAATGTGAGGGAGTGTAAATATTTTCAACATTTCTGTGAGATATATTTTACAACTTAGCTATATTAGAAAAAAACAAATCCAATTAATATATAATTTTAGTCCCATGATGCAAAGTAACCCACATAACATCTTAATGACAAACTGACAGAAAGGTTGTAACCATATACTATATGCTTCCACCAACAATGACTAGGAATATCTGGTGTAGTACAAAGAATTCACACCCTCTAACTCCCACCCCCCAAAAAGATATGCACTACTCCTAGGATGCTGCAAATATATTAGGTCACATGGCAAAGGGAAGTTAAGGTTGCCTCATTAGGGCTGATAATAACCTGCTTTTAAAATAGCAAACTTTTGGCTGGGCTCGGTGGCTCCACCTGTAATCCTGCGCCTTGGGAGGCTGAGGTGAGTGGATTGCCTGAGCCCGCGGGTTCGAGACCCGCCTGGGCAACTTGCGAGACCTCATCTCTACAATAAATCAAAAAAATTAGCCGGGCGTGGTAGCATGCTCCTGTAGTTCCAGCTACTCGGAAGGCTGAGGCGGAAGGATCGCCGGAGCCCAGCAGGTCAAGGCTGCGGTGGCCAGGAGCGGCCACTGCACTCCAGTCTGGGCAACTGAGTGAGAGACTCCAAGTAAAAAAAAAAAAAAAAAAATAGAAAACTGTTTTTTTGTTTGTTTGTTTAATATGAGAGGGCCTGGTATAATCACAAGGGTTTGTAAAAGAGGAATAGGGAAGCAGAAGAGAACCAGAGAGATAACAGTGCGGGAAGGACTTGTCCTGACATTGCTGGCTCTGAAGATAAAGAAGAGGGCCATAACCCAGGGAATGTGGGTGACCTCTACAATCAAGAAAGGGTAAAGAAACTAATTCTACCATAGGGCTTCCAGAAGGAACACAGCCCTGTTGACAACTTGGTTTCAGTCCAGCAAGACCTTTTTTAAACTTTTGACCTCTGGAACTGTAAGATAATCAACTTCTATTGTTAAAGGTACTACATTTGTGATCCTTTGTTACAGTAGCAATAGGAACGAATACACCTGGTTTTCTCTACATCTTTGCCTATATTGGGTGTTACTGATCTTTTTAATCGTTTGCTAGTCCAATGGTCAAGAATATCTTATTGCTTTCTAATTTTTTTCATTATTAGTTAGATTAAGGTTATTTCCTCTATTAGATGCTTGATGGATATTAGTATTGTCTTATGAACATCCAGCTCATAGGCTGATCCTATTTCATTATTGAGGTTTTAGATTTCTTACCTATTTCTCTGATCATTTAGTATCATTTTTGCTGTTGGTCTCTGCTGGCACTTAAGAGATTACTAAATTATATCAGGAATTCATGGTGAATTTTATAAAGGAGCCTTTTAACATCACTACAGATGATCATATGAGCTTTCTTTAATTATGTTTTCAACTTTAAACTATTATTGTAATAAACTATGAGAATAGATTGTTTTACCTTGACCCATCCTTGCATTACTTTGTGGTAGTGCATTATTCTTTTAGTATACTGCTGAATTCAGTTTTGTGTCTATATTTATAAGTGAAGTATGTATCCTTTTTTCCTGCTAATTTTTATCACAGTTACATTAGTCTGACAAATGATTTGAAATCTGTCTG
Source organism: Cephalopachus bancanus (assembly GCA_027257055.1). Lineage (NCBI taxonomy): Eukaryota > Metazoa > Chordata > Mammalia > Primates > Tarsiidae > Cephalopachus > Cephalopachus bancanus. The sequence goes on from JAPVLO010000076.1 coordinate 7,313,814, forward strand.
TCTTTTGCTGTGCTCTAGAACTATTTACATATATGGGAGCTATTTGTCATACACTCTATTTTTCTTCGGCCTCATTACTGATCCTCTTTCTTTGCCCCCAATAAATTCTCTAGTGTTTAGAGAAAAAGGGGAAATAAATATAGTGTCTCAAACAGTTATTTTGAGATAGAACACCCCTATCTTTTAAAATTAGAGAGATTTTACACTCTTAAGTCATTCCTATATAATTATGGAGGAAAAGGAGGTGAGAAGTAAGAAAAGATCTCATTGGAAAGATATTGGTAGTGTAGCTTCTGGATGTCTATAATTTCATTAAATTTCTTTTTCTATGATGATGTTACTATTTCATCCTTATCATTATTATTATGACCTATATTATAACATACTAAAGCCTGTATATACTGTACCAAATTATAAATAGTTTATCCTTTATAATGTCAACTTAAGCTATATTAACAGAAGTGTCCAGTGCAAGAGAAGCAATGGTACCATCTTACTTTGTTGTGGTCAGAACATTTCAACAGAATTGTGTTGAGTTTGGGGTATTGCATTAAAAATGTGCTAAACCTTTAAAAAAGCATTACAGATTCTTTAGAAAAATTTGGAAAGCATCAAATAGGAAAAAAATAAAAATAAAAATATCCATTAAATAACCTTCCAGGTAAATTCATCATTACTTTTAGGCTTCAATCTGTGCACATAATTGCATATGTATTTTTATAAAAACAGAATGATTCTCACCATTATTGTTTTGCAAACCTGTCTTTTCATACACAGTATGTTACTAACATTTCCCATGTCATTAAATATTCTTTCCCAAGATTCATTTAATGAATGTATTATAATTTTATCTGTGATAGCATTAACAGATTTCTTATTGTTAAAATTTTATTTTTGTGTTATTACCATTTATAATGTAATGAACATGACATTACAACAATGATTATTTTCTTAATATGCATTTCAAAAAAGCTGAAATTTAACTTAAAACTATTGTACGTTATAATGACTTCTAATATGCTTAGCCAAATTTTTATCTAGGAGTTGTTTCATTTATCGTTTCATAATAATAAGAGAAAGGCAACAATCCCTCAGACCAACAAAGTGCATTGGGTTTGTGTTAATAACATTCCATTTGATTGGCAAAAAAAGAATGTCACATTTTGACATACATTTCTTTAATTACACATGTTTATAATCCTTAGTTCAACAACTCTTTCAAAATTTGAATTTTGTTTTTATTTTTAGCAAGGTGATATAGGACTATATATTATATAACCACCTCAGGGGTCCTGAGGTAGCAAACTGTAAACAAACTAACCTTTTCATTCCTTGGCAATGAAATGTAAATATCCACACTACATGGGGCAGACAGAGACCATCAACACACTCGCTTATCATCAAGTTTGCCATTAAATGAGCTCAGGTCAGGTTAGGTTTTGCTGCTGAATGAATGATGAAAAAAACTTTTTTCTTTTTTTTCTTTCCTTTTCTTTTTTTTTTTTTTGAGTTGGAGTCTCACTCTGTCGCCCAGACTGGAGTGCAGTGGCCGCTCCCGGCCACCGCAGCCTCGACCTGCTGGGCTCCGGCGATCCTTCTGCCTCAGCCTTCTGAGTAGCCAGAACTACAGGCATGAGCTACCATGCCCGGCTGATTTTTTGATTTATTGTAGAGATGAGGTCTCGCCAAGTTGCCCAGGTGGGTCTCGAACCCTCCGGCTCAGGCAATCCACTCACCTCAGCCTCCCAAAGCGCTGGTAACTTTTTTAAAGCTTTTCTATTTCAAAACTGAGGATAAAGGATGGTTGAAGTGTAGTCAAGATTTTTTTTTCATTAATCTATTGACTTTATTATTTTTGTGAATTGGTTGTTAACACCTTTTGCTTAATTTTCTCATAGGATGCTTAATATTTTTCTCATTGGTTCGTAATAGTTTCTTACATATTAAATATATAATCCCTTTTTCTATTATGAGTTACAAATATTTGTTCTCAGTTTTACTTGTAAAGATTGTTTACAACACTTGTTTTCAAGACTGTGTCTGCCCAAGAATCACCTGATATGTATGTACATATGTCTGCATGTTGTGTGGGGTGGATGTGTACATGCATGTGTAATACAAATTCCTGAACACTGCCCATAGAAAATTTTGCATGAAAGGTCAAATAGAACTCTGGAATCTGAATCTTAGAAAGCCTAAACGTATTTCTAAGGATGTTAAACTTGAAGCATAGACTTTGGGGAAGGGCATGTTAGCTACTTTCATGTATTTGAGAGACTGTCAAATGGAAGAGGGAATGTAGCTAGTCTATGTTGCATCGAATGGTCATACAAAGAACAGTGTGTTGCTATCCAGAGCATCAGATTCATCTTCCACGTCAGTTTTTCTTTGTAAAACAGCTCTAATATCATGTCACTTTCTTATTTGGAATTCTTCTGTGGCTTTTTGTTGTCTTTAGGAGAATATTCAGTGTCCTATGTGGTCCTTCACAATCCAGGTGTCATTTGACAACCTCGCTACACTGCTCACCCAGTGTGCTGCCCAAATGAGTGGTTTGATGTTTCTTAAGACAACACCGTCAGGCATCTTTCCCTCTTTTGAAATTTCAGAGTTTCACAAGCTATCTAATCTATTAAAGTCTTCTTCCCTCTAGACTGAGCCATATGTCAAAGCTCTAGTTCAAGGCGCAGGCCTTGGGAGTCAGTGTCTCTCATGCTCCTCTCTCTAGAATGTCACCAATGTGACCTTATCCCGACAATAAGTCACTGAAAAACCTGATAATATATTTATACTTGTATGCATTTACATATTTTATATGTATTTAATGTTTACTAGCTGTACTTCAAGAACTGGGGCTACAAGGATAAATAAAATGTATTATCCTCTCTTCTGAGATCATCAAGAGCACAAAAAAAACTTAATGAAAATTCAGTGGAAAATATGAGAGAATATTTTAAAATTGAAGAGGGAATTATAAATATATAAATCACATTTCACTCATTATTGAAATTTGAGTGAATTTAGGCTGGGCATGGTGGCTCACATCTGTAATCCCAGTACTTTGGGAGGCAGAGGCAAGAGAATTGCCTGAACCCAAGGGTTTGAGATCAGCCTGGACAACTTGGTGAGACCTTGTCTTTACAATAAATCAAAAAACGAGCTGGACACGGTGGCACATGCCTATAGTTCCAGCTGCCTAGAAGACTGCGGTAGAAGGATCACCTGAGCCCAACAGGTGGAGGCTGCAGTAACCCTGAGCGTGCCACTGCACTCCAAACTGGGTGACAGAATGAGACTCTGACTCAAAAAAAAAAATTTGAGTGAACTTATAATATATTCAGACATAAAACTATCCTCAGTAATATAGTGTTTGGGAGAATAAGTAAAAGGAAAAGAATTCAACTTGTTCGAGTTGTATTGAGGAATAGCAGAATTGTGTTTGGAATTCAAATGCATAATTTTTGCCCAGATGATTAAGTGAAAGATGTTTATGCTTCCACTGAAAATTTGATTGGTGTTATACAGTATGTTAACTAAGAGACACGCTCATTTTTACTTGCTTAGGAATCCTTATAATGTTCATCTAAGTGCTTGCATGTTTTTGCATAACAAAAGAGAATGTGCATAGTTAATCACTGAATGTCTTGGGATAATGAGTATGTTATATATTTTAACATCTGTTATACTTATGTTTCATTGTGGCCTTTAATGGATAATTTTCTCTCCCACTGTATATGAGGACTTTTTTTTTCTTATTCTTACGTCGAAATTTGGAGTAGGAGTTGTAGTTTTTCTAGCAACAAATTACTCAAGTGTATTGCATTTGGAGTCAGTCCTTTCAGATGTCAGTGTGCTGTGCAGCTGCAGTTCTGAATCAGTAAGAACTCCAGAACTGCCAAGGTCAGAAACCCCCAATATTTTAATTCCATATCTCCATGCTTCCAGAACTGGCTAGTGAGCTGTCATGGAATGTCCATTAAGGAAAATGCATCCCACCGCATTACACACAGTGAGTTAAACGTCCAGACCCAGGCCTGAACTTCTGTGACAGATTACAAATGTGTTTTTCTCTGTGGAGCAGTGAGCCAGCTAAATAATTTCTAAATAGTGAACTTGTCAGCCAAATGTGGTTGGATGTTATCTCTAGTTGATCAAAAACACTGGCTTTTTCTCCAGTTGATTAATGACCCTTTTATTCTTTCGCTATAGAACATCTTAAGTTGATACTAATTGTATTAGTTATGGCTGATTTCCTTTGGAAGTTCTAAAACAGTGCATAACCCACTAGACTATGAACTCCTTGAAGGCATAGCCATCGTATTTAACTTAGTATCGCCACCATTTGGCCAGTGTGTTGCATTAAGTGTTTCCATAAATGTTCACTGACTCAAATTGAGTTGAATTAACTTCATTTGCCATGGATAATAAAAACTACCAAAAATTTCAGCACTATTAACTCTCAGTTCTATTTAGGGTTTGAAGCTTTACAGAGACAGTGAATTTTATTCTGTCAGCAAATAAATAACTCCATGAGAAAACTATTAACTTTTATAGTTCCTTCATCAGCTACTTTTAGAAAACTAGTATCTCAGGCCAGCCACAGGAGTACATCCTAACCAGACAAAGCAAATGTTACAGTCAGTACTATAATTTATAACTGAAAGATGTCTTTGGTTGGGATTTGGATCTGTTTTTTCCAAATTTAAATTTTCTCAAACTTATTTATTTATTTATTTATACCATTTCAATTTGTTTCTACAGAATTCTAGAATCTTCCTGTAGCAGAAAGACCTTCTCATTACCAGGGAACTCAGAGATCATCAAGAAACCCAATGTAAACAGTAAAATGAAAAGTCAGGGATAATTGCTAAAAGATAGATTATATGAATAAAAAAATCTCCTGTTATATCAATGACTCTTGAAATCAGGGTGCTCAAAAAATGTAGGAACCTGATATGATGCCATAAATAAGAAAATATATCTTGATAGCCCTAGCTTCCACTAAGATGCTGTAGGGGCCACAGGAGGGGCAGGCAAAGACCATACAAGGAATAGTGGATGGGAGGTCACACCTCCATCAGAACACCTTCAATTTTATTGCAGATTCCCAAAAAATATCTCTCAGGGTTTCACTGTGGAAAATATTTGGACTGCCATAGCTCTAGAACAATGGTGCCAATACAATATGAAATTATGTGGGAAGAAGTATAAGGATTCCGAATAATCAAACTGCAAGCATACAAATTGAAACCTAGTAGCAATAGGTGTGAAAACATCATATTGCTCAATATGAACTGATACATGACATTACCGCAAAAAAAAAAAAACTTAGAATGGGGCCTGTATTACAATAAATATGGTATTCAAAGCGTTGGTGGTGATAATTCAGCTCTATTTTGAACTGCTCAATCCCACTCATCCAGAATAGTGTTCAGGAAGGTGTACCTGAAACTAAAACATTTTCAGGGGATCTTATCCAAGATAGCAATCAATGACACAAAATTTGGGAGGAAAAAATAGTTCTTGATGAAATAAGATGGTTTTCTTAAAATACTAAAAAGTTGATATCAGGTTGAGACTTAACTTTGTCTTAAGGACAAGGCCCTTAACTTTGTCAGAAGTCAGGAATGAAGTTTTCAGAGTTTAGACCACGAGAAAAAGAGGAGAGAAACTCTTGATAGGTAGAAGCCATAACTTTTTTTAAAATGTGGGAAAATATATATAACATAAAATTTACCATTTTAACCAATTTTAAGTACACAATCCAGAAGCATTAAGCACGTTCACATTATTGTACAACTGACAAAGAGAGACTCCTTAATCACACTTTAGTCAGGCTCCTCTCAGCTAGGCCTCATCCTTGGGCTTTGCCCTCAAGCCTGCCTGGTCCAGTTGTAGCAAAAATATTGCTGTCAGTTTAGGCAGGACACCCACCCTTGTTATCTGATCACTCTGGCCTCCCTTCAGTAAGAATCCTGTTAGGTTGGTTTAGCAAGGATCTCCCTATCCTTGAAGTCCCTTTTTAGTAGTTTTTCATCCACTAAGCCCGATCTCCACTCTGCTCCTTGGCTATAGATTCTCAGCTGTGTTTATTGTATTTGGAGTTGAACCCAATCTCTCTCTTCTATTGTGATGGTCTTGACACCTATCACAGTAGTCTGGAATAAAAGTCATCCTTACCATTTTAGCAAGTATCTGTCAGAATATTTTTTCTTTAACACAACTGTCACCTAACCATCCATCTTCAGAACATTTTTGTCTTGCAACTCTGAAGCTCTGCATCCATTAAACAATAACATTATTGCACAACTGACAAAGAAAGACTTTCATTTCATTTCCTCTTCTGCCTAGTGCCCAGCAACTACTATTTTAATTTGTCCTTATGCGTTTGACTGCTCTATGTTCCTTATATAAGTGGACTTATATAGTATTTATCTGTTTATGACTGGCTTATTTCATTTAGCAGGATGTCTTCAAGGTTCATCCATTCTGTAGTTTATGCCAAAATTTCCTTCTTTTTTAGGATAAATACTATTCCACTGTATATACCACATTTTGTTTATCTGTTAATCTGTCCATGGACACTTGGATTGCTTCCATCTTTGACTACTGCTATTAATGCTGCTATGAACATGGGTGTACAAATGTCTGTTCAAGTCTCTGCTCTCAGTTGTTTTGGGTAGTCAGAAGTGGAATTTCTAGATGATATGGTAATTCTATTTTTAATTTTCTGAGGAACTGCCATGTTGTTTTTCATAGCAACTACACAATTTTGCATCCCCACTATTAGTGCACAAGGATCCCAATTTTTCCACATCCTTGGCAACACGTTATTTTCTGGGTTTTGTTTTGCTACTAACTATCATAATGAATGTGAAGTGGTATCTCATTGTGGTTTTGAGGTAATCATTCTCTAAGGATGAACCATGCTTGTTTTTTCATAAAATTATGGACTTTTTCTATCAGTTAAAAGAAAACCTTTATTTCTAACTAAGTTATTTGGAACTGTGTCTCCTAATACTTCTAGGAACCTCATGACATCCTAAACTCTTAGGCTTTATGGCAGCTCTGTCCAGTGAAAATACATTGTCAACCACATATGTAGTTTTAGTAGACACAGTTAAAAAAAAAACAGTGAAAAAAGAAAGGAGAAACCACAGTTTTAAAAAGAAGAAAAAAAGCATTAATTTTAGTAATATATTTTATTTAACCCAATATACTCAAAACATTTTAACATGTAATCAATATAATATGTAATCAACATAAAAATCAATGTAAAATTATTAATGAAATTATTAATGAGATATTTTACTTTTTTGTGTTAAGGTGATAGTTTGCATTTTATAATTGCATATCTCGATTCCACCTAGCCACATTTTAAGTGCTCAGTAGTTACCTATGGCTGGTGACTACCATATTGGATAGGTCTATGAACTTGATTTTAATTAAGTACTTATTAATGCTTGAGAAATTTTAAGGTGAAAACAACCAATTGTCCTATATGATTTTCAGAAATCCTGTGTATGTGGGCAGCTCGTGCGTGGAGGATGTTCCTCCACCTCACCATCATCCACATGCTGACCATGTGTGTACACACTCACACATGGGAGGGAGCATCCTTTAGATAGCAACAGGGTCTCATTATTTTATTATATTACTGTAAGAGAATGGTATAGTTTTATACTATTTTACATTTTTTAAAAATTCACAGTACTTTGGCTAAGTGATAAGTGGAAAAACTTTGTTCAGGGAGTCTGGGAACCTAACCACAAATGCTCTGATTCCCCAGAAACCAATATATAAACAAAGTCTAGAATCAAAACATTTATTAATTGGTTGATTTCTTAGTAGAGGTGACCAGTTGAATATCTGAGTTAGAGCCCAAATTAAGACTTTTAATTCATCTCTAATATCTCTCCTGGTAGGGACACTTTAAAAGAAAAAGTCTTTTTTTCTCTTTGTTTCCAACAGTAGATGAGCCACATGCATGGTCTCATTCAAACACTTTGATCATCTAAGAAACTTTTTAAGTTAAAGCACTACAAAGTAAATAAAGCACCATGAGTGCCAAATCAGTCACATGAGAGGTTAAATCCTCTGAGATCTTTGTCAGCTTTAATAGCAATTGAGTTTCATAATTCGAGAGTCATCTACAGGGCCAGACAATCACTGATCACCAATAAGTTCAAGCTCATGTCAGTGCTTCTTGGGGTTGCATTTTTGTTTGCTCTGTGCACAACCTTCATGCCAAAGAGTTAAAGAACTTTTTAAACAATTAAAAAGGAACTGCTTGTCAGCTTAAGCTTCAGTGTTCACAGTTTAGATTGCAGGGTAATTGCTCATGAATTAATGATGTAGTGAACTTCATTGAAATTTAATGGACAATATTGACTTACAGAGCTTCCTGTAGAATTTAACAATTTTTTACTGCTCAAAGTGTCTCGTGCCCTCTCTTGTCCACTGGATTTACCTAGAGACTAAATTTATGCCAGCTACCACTCTTTAGTCACCAAACACCACAGTAGTACTCAGTGACATTTACTAATACATTGATTAATGAAGGAAACTTTTATTCTTGTCACCTTAGCCACATAGGTCTTACCTATGCTGCCAAAAATAAATTTAGTTAATTAAGATAATATGATTTGTTAATAATGATGTATGGTTATCTACCAAGCATTAACTCTGTGCCAAAGGTATCAGACTCATTAATCAATTTATCACCTAAATCAGGCACATTAGATGGAACAGCCGCTTTTCTGTTATATGTGTGTAAACTGAGTCCCAGAGAAGATACAACCTGACTGCATCACTTACCAGTTCTGACACACTGGCAGCATTATTTAACCTCTCTGGGCTTCAGTTTCCCTTATCTACAAAATGGGAGCAATAAAACTAAGTGTTGATGTAAGAAATAAATTGCACAATGTTTTATTTTAATAGTTTTCCTTCTTTTCTTCACATTGCAGAAATGGAATAAGTTTGTGTAGAGCACTTCACTTCTTACTAGGAGGTGAAAAAAATATCTCCTGACTTACAGCAAAGAAGCCAGTTTTCCACTGAGTTTTGTTAGATTGCTCTGTCTCAGACAAAGAACTGGGCCAAATGAAAAGCCAGGCAAATGGGCTTATTTAAGGCTATTTTTGAATATTTTAGAATAATATGACCACTGACAAAATTGTTCTCTATCCCTGTTGTAATCTAAGTTATAGCCCCAGCATAATTAATGTCTAAATTCTCAAGTACCATGAGCATAATTCAATGAATTTTTTAGATAACCAGTTTCCAGCTAAGGGCTTTTAAGATCAAATTAAACAAACAAACAAAGTACTACTACTACTATACACACATATACACACAGAGAGAGAATCTTGACTAGAAATAAAATATTCTAAATTGAATATAAGTATTTCCATGGCAAGTATAATTTCTATATTTGTGTATACAGGTTCAACTAATACTACAGGATTGAAAATACTTGTCACTTTAAAATATCTTTTACTTTAAAATAATTTCGTATAAAAACTATGACTATTCAGTTGCAACTGATACCAAGAGACTTAAAATGTCTTTGTACATCGACAGTTTCTTAACATGGTACATATTTTATTACAGTATGATAAGATGTAAATGATTACTGGAGAGTATTTCTTAATATTTCAAAACTGATAAAGGGCAATTGTGCTGTCAAAACCACCCAGACAATTTGCACATCTCTCACCAATTTGAGGCTGCATTGTTCTCACAGGAAATGTCTTTAATCCATTAATACCCACGTTTCTTGCTTCAGACTGCATGGTGTAAGTGTCATTTATTTGATAAGTGCCTATGAAATACCAGCAATATGCCAGGCCCTGGGCATAAAATGTGGTGAATAAAAACGGCATTGTCCTTTTGGAGCCTGGACTCTCATGGCATAGTAGGTATTAATCAATGAAATGTAGAAATAAATACATAACTGCCAGCTGCAGTGACTTCTATTATAGAGAAGTTCAGAGAAATACAAAAACACTGAAAAAAGGGAGAGACCTGGTATAGTCTGGGTAACTTGGCTAGAGATCATCCCTTTGACTAATCAACCCCTTGAAAGGGGTAGAGGAGAAAAAGAGCATGGCCTTTAAATGGATATGAGTTTGTGTTTCATATCTGTCTGCTGTATCCTGAGTTAAGTTGCTTAACTTCTGTGAAACCTCTGTTTTCTCATGTATAAAAGGACTTATTGTATTTATCTCAATAGAATTTTTGAAGACTGTAAAATAGGTTGTTGGTGGCTGGCACATAATGTACATTTGGTAAACAATAGTGTCCTTTCTCTCCACTGCTCCTTTGATGACAAACTTATGCCTAATGCATAATAAGATTGTATTCTTCTTCCTACATATTATCTCAAATCCTGTGTAGGTCAAAGACTGTCAAGACAAGTAATTATAAGATAAAATTGTGTCTGCTGTGGAAATACTGATATTCAATTTAGGACATTTTATTTCAAGTCAAGTGTTTGACTGGTAATGTAATTAAGGGAATGGATTCATTGGCTTTAGAAACATAGCATGCATCCTGCATCTCATTAACTTGGCTAAGTAAAGCCATGTGACTTAATGGAAAAGCTGCCGAACCAAGAGTGAGGATGACATGATTGTTATTGAGGTTCTTAAAAGGGCATGGTGCAGCTCTGGGTCCCAGGTGAATCCTACATCACTCTTAGCTTGATCATCTTGGGAAGCTAAATAATGAGGTTGGTGCTCATTTCACTTGGTTGACTCTTATTCTTTCTGAGATTCTTTGCTTAAGGGTCACCTCCTATGAGAAACCTACATGAACTACCTAAAATTTGGATTATGTGTTGGTCTCCTGGGCTTAAGGGTCATCTCCTCTGACAAATCTACCTTAACTACTTAAGATTTGGGTTATGTGTCACTCCCCTGGGCTTCCTTAATGAAGAACTTTGCAACTTACTGAATGTCTGTGCATAGGACCGAATCCTGCACTGTGTGGTGCTCTCTGCGAGGAGAGAACGGTGTCCACCTCGTTCTTCAGCTCTTGGCACAGTGCCTGATATTTAAAAGTACTGTTCAATGAGTATCTCGTGCGTGACAGAAAAATTCACATCATATGCAAAACACTGTAAAGAATATTCTGAAATAGTATACAGAATGGCCTTTCACCATAAGGAGATTATAATTTAATAAGGAGAGCAAGACTAAAACATACACGCGCGCACACACACACACACACACACACACACACACACACATAAGGCATTATAACATGAGGTATACTCCATAAGTTTTATTTCCCAAGGGCTCCAGGGACAGTAATATAAAATTTTGAATTTTGAAGATGGGAAGAGAATTCACTAAGTAGAAAAGGAAACAGACACGGCACAGTGGGAACATCATGAGTAGATATGGAGATAGGCTTGAAAACAGCAGCAGAGTCCTTGGTGGTTGACAGTGGAAACTGACACTGGATAGGTGGCCTGGACTCAGATCATGGAAGTGCTTGCAAATCCACAGGAGTGGGAAAATGTGGGATCGGAAATCTAGAGCCATTGGAAGCTTTGAGCATTAACTTGACGTGTTCAGAATAAAGTTTCCAGATATTTAGGTCACATTTTAGCAAATAAAGTAAGTCTACATGGGGAGTCTTTCAATAAAATTATTCTAAAATAATACTTTACATTTGAATCATGTTTTTAAGTTTTAACACACTCCCATTTATTTTATCTCATTGATCACCATAGCAGTTTAACCAGGTAGGGAGTATGTGTTTCTGTTTTATGAAGGAAGAGGTACATGCTCAGAGAGATTAGGTGGTATGTTCAACATCATCTACTTAACTAATAACAAAGCCAGGATTAGAAGAGAAATATTCTGAACTGCAGATCTTTATCATTTAACCTAAAATTAAAATGTATCTAATGGTAGTAACTGTATAGTTCAGATTTTTATGTATATTGTCCAAAGACATTATAATCTTGGCAAAAGCATGTAGAGATTTTTGTTGGTGGGACTTTCTCTCTCTCTCTCTCTCTCTCTCTCTTTTTGCTTTTAGGTTAAAAATATATGCATGCTTGTGAATCTACATGAAGAGCATTAAAGAGAATTAAACAGATTTTGCTGGATTAACCTAAATTTGTAATACTCAATTGTCCTTATATTCAAACAATAGCATACATTAATTAGCTTATATATCAGCAATCAGAAGCAACTCTTGCCACTGAAACTACACATACTGCAATCTAAAGAGGTGAATGTTTTAACTATAAGAAATAAAACAATATTGAGATTTATCACAAAGGCTGGTTTTTCTGTAGAAGAGACATGTTATGTATTCTATAAATAGAGGCAATTTAGGACATGGCAAGCACCATGTTTAACTTTTGATTCCTTGAGTGCTGTTAATTGATTCATACTCTTTGGTCACACAATAATATATCTGATCATTTATTGCTAAATGCTTTTAGGGAAGGTTGTGTAGCACTGTGTTTAAAAGGATAGATTCTGGAGTCGTATTTGCTGGAGTACAAATCCTAGTCCCTGGAGTACAAATCCAAGTATTCTAGCCTCTGTAAGGCTTATTGTCTTTATCTGTAAAATGAAGATAATAATAGCTCAGTAACTTTTTTCTGTGGTTGTTTTTAAAATAAGGAAATAGTAAAGAAATAAACTGATGGTACGGAATAAAAAGTTCTCATGCCAGCAAAGCCACCATTATGCATCTATTTCATATGTAGACACATATACACATATATATTTTCTCTATTTTCCATAAACTGCTAATTTGTATTCTAGAACATGCCTGACCCATTCCATTTTCTAACTCTTTACTATGAATGTGTCAGCATTAGATTTGCAGGAAAATGAAAAGCAAGGTTTTATGACATTTTACTGATTTTTAGTGATCTGTGGTGATTAATGAAGCTTTATGGGAAACCAGAAACAAATAATTCCTGGATTCCTGGTTTTATGTTTTAGAGAAATCCATTAGGCATTGGAAAAATGCCTGAAGGTTTCATTTTAAAGGCTTTTATTAAAACCCTAGGGGTTTTTTTCCTCAAAATAAGCTATACATGTAAAATATGGTATCAGTCATAGAATAAGCACTTTATAATTGATGAAGTCTAGATTTTTCTTCTTTGTCCTTCTCTCCTCTTATTCTCCATTCTACATCTGTTACAAAATTATTCATCCATTCAAAATGATGTGAGTCAACTTCACCAACTGGACCCACTGTCAGTAGGAGCACTTCCTAAAAAAAAGAATAATAATAATTAAAGCTATTGACACAGGTAGTATGAAGTTCAACATGTAAGAAGTAAAACTGATCTTACAAAATATTATTTGCAACTCAGTGTCTTTGTTACCTTCTATCCCTATCTATGTGTTTAATATTCCTTTGCAGTTGTGGAAGCCTATAGAAAGTACCTGTCATAGTACTTTTGTGATGCTTTAGTAAAATACCTGAGACTGGGTTATTAATAAGAACAGAGATTTATTTCTCACAGTTATGGATGCTGGAAAGTCCAAAGTGCCAACAGTTTTGGTGTCTGATGAGGGACTTTCTGCTTCCAAGACGGCATCTTGTTGCTGTGTCCTCCAGAGGAGTGAAGGCTATGTCCTCACATGGTGGAAGGAACAGAAGGGGAGAACTGGCCCCTTGATAAGGCACTAATCCATTCATGAGGACTCTGTCCTCATAATTTAATTACTCCCTAAAAGTCTCACCTCTTAATACTATCACAGTGTCCGATTAAGTTTCAACATATTAATTTTGGAAGACACATTCAGACTTTTGGAAGACACATTCATACCCTGGCAGTACCTGGTGGCATTGGTCATATAAAAAAATATCACAGAGCTGCTCTGTGGACAGAAAGAGATCCAAGGAGATGAGGTAGTGACACTGCTTCCAGTGACTCATGCCTTCAACCTTCAGGGACATCCCCTAGATCTACAACTGACCCCGTATTTTCAAAGGACTAAATCATATAACTGAAATAAATAAATGATGCACTTTCTGATTGAGATGAGGATGACCAACCTTGAAAGAGTTCCTTGGGAGTTAGTGTGACAGCATGCAATCTATTCTAACACACACGTTTTCACATCAAAATGCATCTCATAGTCAATAGTTCAAAGGTGCTTGACTTTAACTGAATTAAGGAATGTAGAATACTTTGGGCAAAAATGTATAAATCTAGTGCTGATGAAGAAAAGTGTAGTCTAACAGTGTTTCTTTCCTTTGCAAACCGTAGAACAGAGGGAGGGACTTCTAATGATTAAGGACCACTGAACTACAGTGGGGAAATGCTGACGGAATGTTTAAAATAGGAGCACCACTATTGATGTTTGATTTTAAGGGATTTTACAGGCTTTACATTAGAACTATAGCTTTCAGGCTCCTATTTTAAAATATTTTTATAAGAAATATTTTTTAAAGTTCACTAAAACAGATTAAAAAAAAACAAAAACAAAACCTTGACCCTCTAGGCAATTGAATAATTTGAGAAGTTTAACACAATGTCTGATTTAAATAAGATGAAGAGGCCGGGCTCAGTGGCTCAGCCTGTAATCCCATGCCTTTGGTAGGCTGAGGTGAGTGGATTGCCTGAGCCCGCGGGTTCAAGACCCGCCTGGGCAGCAAGACCTCATCTCTACAATAAATCAAAAAATCAGCCGGGCGTGGTAGTGCATGCCTGTAATTCTGGCTACTTGGAAGGCTGAGGCAGAAGGATTGCCGGAACCCAGCAGGTCGAGGCTGCGGTGGCCGCTCCCGGCCACTGCACTCCAGTCTGGGCCACAGAGTGAGACTCCGACTCAAAAAAAAACGCAAAACAAAACAAAAAATAAGATGAAGAAATGTGGGATAAATTTGAATATAATTTGGTGAGTCTGGAATTGATTAAAGATTAGTCTTTAAAAATGCTAATTAATAAATCCACGTGAGTCTATAAAGTGATTTCTAAAAGTTGGAAGCAGATTTTTATTTTTAGTATTTTCAGTCCTGACGTGTTTAACTTTTTATTTTTAAATAAATTATGTAAATGTGTATTGTCAAATTTACAGATAAAACAAAGCTGGGGGGTATAGATAATATATTGGATAACAAAATTCTAGGCCAAATAGAATAAGATACACAACAGAAATAAGTATGGGCTCTGTCTCTTAAGCTAGCATGCATGCGTCTATGAGAAAAATAGTGGAAAATATGAGACACACGCACATATGAGAAAAATAGTGGAAAATAGGCTTAAAAATAACATGTGCAATGTTTTTTAAAATAGTAAATTTTGATTATAAATTTGCTTTTACAGTAGGAAATTAAGGAAACCAAGGAGAAAAAAAGACATAAAATTAGAAGCTAGAAGGGTAAATAACTATGGATATGGAGGAAATTAAAGGAATAATTTTAACAGTATTTTAAAGTGTTATGCAGATATATTTGTACATAAACACACATTCAAAAACTAGTTTCATACTTATTGGTGAAATATTAGAATTATCAATATATTTTCTTTAAAGTTAGGAACAAGATAAGGATGTTCCATCATTTAGAGTTGATTGTATATAACACAAGCCAAACTAACTAGATTAAGTAGAGAAATCATATGGCATAATTTATTTTGAAATGTTGGAACACGCTCTGGGCTTAGATTTCAGATACGTCTCCTAGAACACCAGCTTAGAGCTGGACTGCCAAAAGCTGCTTCCTCTGCTGTGGTGATGGAACCAGAGAATCTGGCAGCAATTGCTTGACTGTTGGCTTCATGACCCACTATCACAAGGAATAACTATGGTGGTAAAACCCTCCCCACTGTTTCTCAACATCTACAAAACTAGGCATTAGACACTGGGGATCTCTGTTATGTTTAAGAAAACTTCAGAACCTCTGTAACCACTCTGCAGTTTTGCATGATCGGGTTGCCAAATCTGCCTCACTTCCTCCAAATCACTGCTTGATATTGGTTTATAGGTAGAATCCAAGCTCCAAGAAATCCTGGGAAATGTTGTCTTTTTTTTTTACTCTCTAGCAGGCCGTAAGTCATCCTGAAAGAAAAATGAAATGTCCATGATTGCAATGCTCTACAACATCGGCTGTATTATAACCCCTACATCTGATGGTGCCCTGAAAGAAGTAGCCAATGGAATTAAACAAGGATAAAGCAGGAAACGAGATAGTCATGTTTGTGACTGACTGCGCAGAAAACCAAAGAGAACCAGCACAAACACTAGTAGAAATAATTGGATTTCAGAAAGATAGCTGTTGTAACATTAATATGCAATACACAAATCAAATACCTTTTCTATACTCAGTAACTAATTAGAAAATACAATGAAAGAAGTCATCCCATTTGCAAAGAACAATAAAAAAGACATAGTTGCTAGCGTAAAATTCACAAAAACAGTTAGGTTTTATGTTAAAAAGCCCTTTAAAAATTCTGCTGAGAACTCCAGTATTGGATATCTACCCAAAAGAAAATAAATCATGTAAAAAAGATACCTGCACTACAAAACTAGGCATTAGTCTGGGATCTTGGCTTATCACAGCACTGTTCAGAATAGCAAAGATATGAAATATGCTTAAGTGTCCATCAACAATGATTGGATAAAGAAAATGTATATGTACATGCCGTGAAATACTAGGCAGCCATAAAAAAGGATGAACTCATCTCTTTTACAGCAACATGGATGGAGTTGGAGGCCATTATCCTAAGTGATATAACTCAGAAACAGCCAAATACCATACATTATCACTAAAAAGTGGGACTTAAATAATGTGTACACATGGATTTTAGTATGGAGTGGTAGACAATGGAGACTCAGAAGGATAGGAGAGGCCATGTGCAGTGCCTAACCCCTATAATCCAGCAGTTTGAGAGGTCAAGGTAGGAGGATCACTTAAGGCAATTTGAAGCTACAGTGAACTATGATTGCATCGCTGCACTCCAGCCTGGGCAACAGAGTGAGGCCCTATCTCTAAATAAATAAATAAGTAAATAAATAAATAAAGTAGAAGTGAGTGGGAAGGTGGGAAGGGGATAAGGGATAAGAAGTTTCTTAATGGATACAACGTACATTATTCCAGGTGACTGTTACACTAAAAGCCCATACTTCACTACTATACTATATAGCCATATAATAAAACTGTTCTTGCATCCCTGAAATTTCTACAAATAAAAAAATTCTGCTGTAGTAAATAAACAAAATATAAAAAACTTTGCTTTGAATTGGAAGATTCAATATTATTAATATTTTAACTTTCTCTAAGTGAATCATATATAGATTTAGACAAATATAGGCAATATACATATATTAATATATCCAAATCAAGAAGACTTTTTTTGATCCTGACAATTCTACATTGGCTCAGCACTTTGGGAGGCCAAGGCGAGTGTATTGCTTGAGCCCGTAGGTTCAAGACCAGCCCAGGCAACTTGGTGAGACTTCTCTACAATAAATCAAACATTAGCCAGGTGTGTAGCATGTGTCTGTAGTTCCAGCTACTTGGAAGACTGAGGAGGAAGGATCGCCAGAGCCCAACAGATTGACGCTGGGGTGGCCGAGAGTGTGCCACTGCACTCCTGCCTGGGCAACAGAGTGAGACTCCAACTCAAAAAAAAAAGAAAAAAATATATATGCAAAGTTAGCCATGGAAACTCTAAAAGGTACTTCCAGTATTAAAATACATCAGGAAGCAACAACTAAAATAGAAGTTCACTGGATTAGGGTTCAGGGTTTGAACACACCTAAAATACACATTGAAATAATTTAATATAAAATGAAGGTGATATTTCCTATCAGTCAGGGAAAGATAGATGATTCAATAACGGTGGAGATACTGGCTAGATAGTTGGAAAAAAAAGTTGGATCACAAGCTATCTCTTTACACCAAAGAATAAGGATGACAGATGAAGCAAATATAGAAAGGTAAAAAGTGAGTGAAGATTATGAAGAGAAAACTGAGTAATACAAATGGTTAATAAGTTTCTCAAAGGAGGTTCAACTTCATTATGACTTGAAACCCAATAAAAGTAAAGAGATACCACTTTTTACCTATCAGGTCTAAAGGCCACTTGGCCATTTTTATACATTCTGATTTGGGTGTGCTTTCTACTTCTCTGGGAAGGGTAGCCAACATTACCCTGTAATGAATGCTCTCCTCAGTAACATCTGGGGAGCCTGCCTTCTCTCTTTTCAGCCAATCTCCCGTGGTAGAGGTCCTATCCTTTTAAAAACAGATGACAGGCCATTGCCTTACTAGACTCTGGTGTAGCCATGTGCTCTTTGAGCTGTGACTGTCGCCATGTTTCCCGGCTTTGGCCCCCTTTCCTACCTTGGGGAGGTGAATCTCCTCTTTCTCTCTCTATAATTTACTTTTTAAATAAACTATATTTTCTAATCTAAAAAAAAAAAAAAAAGACAAGTCTCCCCTGCCAAACCATCTAACTACTTAGCTAGGTACGTCAAGGATTTAGAGTCTATCATACTTAGTGATCTATCACAGAAACAAAGAACCGAGTACCACATGTTCTCACCCATAAGTGGACCCTGAACAACTAGCATAATACTACAAGAAAGGGATTGGCAATGGTGGGACACTGCCAGGGGAAGGAGAGAGGGGGCACATAACATCAATAAGAGTGCCTCATACTAATACAGGCGAAGTGAGGTCCAATGAGAGGCCCAAACTTCACCTGTATGTAAACCACTTATGTACCCAATCCTGACTTGTACCCTACATCTTTACAATAGAAAAAAATTTAAAAATAAAAGAATTTGCTTTTTGAAAGGATACCTAATAGTTGCCTTTGGAAGACGAGGGTGGGGCTGGAGATTGTGAAGGAGAATAGAGAATTGATTTTGTGTTATAACCATCTACATGCTTATAAGGCATGTTTGAATTTCTGACCATATAAACATTTTTCATATTTTATTTTATTTTATTTGTATAAATGTGTGGGGTACACGTGCATTCCTGCTACATGCATAGTGCAGCAGCCAAGTCAAGGTTTCCAGGGTATCTATCAACTGAATAACGTGCATTGCATCCATTAAGCAATTTCTCATCATGCAGCCACCTCCCACCTCCTCATCATTGTGAGTCTCCATTATCTATTCCATTGTCTACATTTATGTGTACACATTATTTAGTTCCCACTTATGCATGAGAGCATGTGATATTGGTCTGTGTCTGACATTTTGCTGAAGATAATGACCTTCAGTTCCATACATATTTCTACAAAAGACAGGATTTCATTCCTCTGTATGACCAAACAGTATTCCATTGTGTATTCATACCACACTTTCTTATCCAGTCATCTGCTGACTCCATATATTTGCTATTGTGAACAGTGCTGTGGTAAACACACGAGTACAGGGTTGGTGTTAATCTTGCTGTAACCTGAAGTAGTCAACCTGGCCTGTGACTGTATTTAGGTCTGTAAAGCAGCTAGAACACGTTAGGAGAAACAACCATGGTTTGAGAGAATTTGCAGTCACAACAGATGACAAAGGACCCAAGCACCCGGGTGGGTTCTATAGCCTGAAAAGGAATAACTGGGACAGAAATTATAGCAGTGTTCACAGAAATAGAGTCTAGAAGAGTCAGTAAATGTATTGGCTGTGGGCTCCAGGGATATATTAAAGGAAACAATTTTGGATTGATGAAGAAGGAGAATGCTGAACAGTGAAGCACTCCAAAGGAGGCTGCTGTGGCAAGTCATGAGTTTTCTCATCATGGGAGCTTTTCAAAACTAAGCCTACTCTCGGTTGAATAGGGGGAATAAAGGAATAGAGACCAAACTCAGAGTCTTAGAGGCTGTCATATCCTTACTTGTACTCACTGCTCACTGTTAGCAGCAGGCTCCCAATATTTTAAAAGACAAAACAAAAAACTGCTCTATATAATAAAACAAATTTAAAGTATGTTGTAAAACTGCAAGTCAGTCACCTAGTTTCTCAAGAACTATTCCAGTGTACTGGCTATTTAAAGCAAAGCCACACCGTGTCTTTGTCATGTCTAAAGGCTAGCAGATCACTTTTATTACCTTTCGATTTGGCTTTGCACTCTGCTTTTTTCTAAAGGTTAGTCAGCTTTACCACATCTCAGCTTCCAGGAAAATCTAGGGAATCAGCCCTCCCTCTTTTCAACCAGCTTCCTGCTGATGGATTCCAGGCAACTGCTTATAGATAGTGAGTAGGCATGACCTTGGGTGAAGGCGGTAAAGCCACTTTGGTCTGACCTTTCCTTCCTCACAGACCACCAAGTCCTGAAAGGGAATGTTTAATATCCTTGGGAAGACTGCTAGCTTCTGTTCCAAACAATTACTGAACTAATCAAAATTATACAAACACAGACCATTTATCAAGGTTACCCTACAACGATTTGCATATCTAGGCAAAGTGTTCCCAGTACAAAGGGTGAACTGAGGATAACTAAAAGAGAAATGAGTTGCTGATTAGTCCAAAACAAGACTCCTTAAATATCTAATGGTAGGAGAGTTTGCGAGTTGGGTTACCTGAATGATTATTGTCTTATTAGCATTAGACAAAAGACATTTTTCTGCTTCTATAATAATTTTTTTTAAAAGACCACCTTGCCAATTTAGATTGAGATATTTGACATCAAAGGATTTTAACATTCTTCCTAACAAATAAGAAAACAAGCAAATAAAAAAAACCAAGAGAAAGAGACTTAAAATAGGGAAAGGGGTGATAAAGAGAATATTTCCAGCCCAGGGACCAGATCCAATGATGCCTTTCAGACTTTAATTCCTATAGAAATAAGCAAATTCTCTTGAACTTACTGGTTGTCTATTGATGTCCTTAAAGGAATTCTCTTTAGTTCTTAATACTCATCTGAAAAGTTTACATGAAAAGTCAAAATTCAATAAACCAGTCACAAAAAGATAACTACTGTATGATATCACGTTTGTGAGGTACCTAGAATAGTTGAATTCATAGAGACAGAAGTAGAGGGGTTGTTGCCAGGGGTTTGACAAAGGGGCTGATGAGAATTTGTTGTTCAATAGGTATGGAGCTTCAGCTTGGGAAGAAAAAAAATGTTGTAGAGATGGATGATAATGAGATTGACCAAAATGTAAATGCACTTAACACGATTAAACTATACACCGAAAAATGGTTAAGGTGGTGAATTTTATGTTATATGTTTTTTTACCCCAATTTAAAATAAAAAATTAAAGTCAATAAATTATATTCATAGACAAAGAAATATTACAGTGGACCACATGCAGAAGACTCAAACAAGACTCCTATCTATCCCCATACACAAAAATTAACTCTAAATGGATCAGAGACCTAAATGTAAAACCTCAAACCATAAGAACCTTAGAGAATGCAGGATACACTCTTATGGAAATTGGAACTGGCATCCAATTCCTGAACAAAACCCGAAATGCACGGGCCATAAGAGATAAGATAGACAAGTGGGACCTCAATAAATTGACAAGCTTTTGCAAAGCCAAAGAAACCATCAAGAGAGCAGGGAGACAGCCCACAGACTGGGAAAAAATATTTGCCAACTCCATGTCTGACAAAGGTCTAACATCTTGGATCTACAAAGAACTCAAACATTGTGAAAAGAAAAAAACAAACAACCCCATTACAAAGTGGCCAAAAGATATGAACAGACACTTCTCAAAAGACGACATACAAGTGGCCAACAGACACATGAAGAAATGTTCAACCTCACTAATCAAGGAGATGCAAATTAAAACTACACTGAGATACCACCTAACTCCAGTCAGAATGGCCATTATCAATAACTCAAAAAATAACAGATGCTGGAGAGGATGTGGTGAAAAGGGAACTCTTCTACACTGTTGGTGGGAGTGTAAACTAGTGCAGCCTCTGTGGAAATCAGTGTGGGGATTCCTGAAAGTTCTAAAAATTGACCTACCATATGACCCCGCAATCCCCCTACTGGGAATATACCCTGAAGAACTCAAATCACTCTATTAAAAAAGATACCTGCACACGTATGTTTATCGCAGCATTGTTCACAATAGCAAGATCATGGAACCAACCATGCTGTCCATCAAAAGAGGACTGGATTGAAAAAATGTGGTACATATACACAATGGAATATTACGCAGCCATAAAAAGAGCAAAATCATGAATTTCGCAGCAACCTGGATAGAACTGGAATTTATAATACTGATTGATCTCTCACAGAAACAAAGATCTGAGTATCATATGTTCTCACTCATAAGTAGTACTTGAACAACTATCATAATACTATAAGAAAAGGATTGACAGTGGTGGGAAACAATGGGGGGGGCAGGGAGGGGAAGGGAGGTGGGATTAACAGTTGTCGATATCTGTCTGGGGACGGGGGGGCACAGCTCATCAACAAGGGTACCTGCACAATGCATATTTGTATACCTGACCCTTAACTGTACCCCACAATTTTAAAATAAAAAATATGTTAAAAAAAATTACAGTGACTAGACTTAAGAAATTAAGTTGTACATCATTAATGTTAGAGTCTGTTCTAGAATATTATTTTGGGTTGGTTATCTTTGAGTATGTTTGGTTGGCAGTGAAGTGAACCGTCAAGTTGAGACTATACCCATGCTCATGGCAGGGAGCATGAAGTCTGGGAAGGGTTAGACTGATAAGGGCAGCTCATACTACTATGTTAGCTGGCTTGTTCAATGTTGGACCCAAAGACAGTAGGGGCTAAGTATCAAAATTGGTCTTCTAGCATTGCAAAATAAGTAAGGAGAAGCAGGCTTTCATTAAAAACCACAACTACAACATCAGGAAAATATAGGTAATTTATTAACATCACCTGAGAATTGCAAGGTATGATAAAAAACAAATGTCTGCTGCCTTACATATTTTTAATAATAGTATCATTATATGTTTTTCATATCTCCTAAGAGAAACATCACCTAGGAGTATGGCTTTTACCAATTTCAGACTGAACAGGCACCCAGCTTCACAGGTGCATGAAGTGTGCAATTACACAGGGTCCCGGGCTCAGAAGAGCCTTGGGCTTGCTTTCATTCTCTGCAGTTACCCTTTATATTTTAAATACTTTTTGAAAAAGGAGTTTCACATTTTCTCTCTTTTGGGCCCCTCAAATTATGTGTGCAGTTCTGCTGACAGCAATAAGAACATCAAACTACTGCCCAGGTTAAAATATCATGGTAATGCAAGGAAGCAGATGCACAAGCTGAATTCAGACAGATACGGAGTATTAAAGAAGGGACCTGGGGTTGGTACAGACCACCCAAAGGAAGACATTAGTTGGGAATCTGAGTGGAGACAAAGGTGGAACATAGATGGAGAAATATGTAATATAAATATTTGACTGTAAGCATGCCTGTCAGTAAACTGCTGGGGACAGAGCCCAGTGGCCAGTCAACATCGTTGTACAGTCACATAGTTACATGTCCACATTGTTTCTCCTTTTCTACTCATGCCACCATTCCAATATGAAGGAGATCATGGGTGGGAAAGGTTCTGTCTCCTGTTGTGTCTAGTGAGTTGACCTAGGATTGCAAGGGCTCCCACGCCTCCAAGACTTCTCACTACTTGCATTGCTTTTCCTGCCCTTGCTGTCAACTTTCATCTTTACCCTTCAACACCACCCCCTCATCAGGGTGGGCCTGCACAGGGAAGGGTGCATTGCCCAGATGTCAAGAGTTAGATCAGAGATTTCAACTAACTGGGGAGTCCCAGGAAGGACAATGGGATTTCCGAGCTACAGGCTAGGACCTGGGAACTGGGGTGGAGAGGCAGAGATTGGCCCAACAGGAAGAGGGTAAGATTCTTTCAATGGAATAGCACAGTGGAAAGGAAAGTTCATCCTTGCTGACAGAACTCATTGTGAGGACTGTTGCCTAGGCAGAGTCATCAGAGCTGGTTGTTTGAAGGGAATCTTGAGGGAACTGTGTTAGCACTGAATTTCTGCTTTATCATGCAGAATGGCAGCACCTTGAATCCAGTCTGACCCAAACGGAATTCCTGGAATTGTCACTAAGTAGATGGGAGACCTTGAGTAGATTACTTCACTTCACTGTGATGAGTTTACATTTTCTCATTTTATGAAGCAGATAAAACACACACTCATAATATTTCTGTGATGATTGAATAAGATAAAACATGCCAGCCGGCTCGGTGGCTCAACCTTGTAATCCCGCGCCTTTGGGAGGCTGAGGTGAGTGGATTGCCTGAGCCCGCGGGCTCGAGACCCGCCTGGGCAGGCGAGACCTCATCTCTACAATAAATCAAAAAAAAATTAGCCGGGCGAGGTAGCGCATGCCTGTAGTTCCAGCTACTTGCCGGAGCCCAGTAGGTGGAGGCTGCGGTGGCCGGGAGCGGCCACTGCACTCCAGTCTGGGCGACAGTAAGACTCCAACTCAAACAAACAAACAAAAAAAACCATAAAACCTACCAAATATGGAGAACAAAATAGATCCCAAGTGACTTGTAACTGTTATTAATATAAGGATTATAATTGTCAGCCAAATAGTGATGAACTAAGATACCAAGTAGACAAGTACAAAAGTCCATAAGGATTAAGGTGAATAGAAAGCTAATTGTTATTCATTTACACAGTCAACATGTCATTATTATTTATTTGTTTTCTGATTGCTATTTTTATTTTGTATGCACAGATATAATTAATTCTACATTTTAAAATTGAAAATAGATATCTGAATAGTTATCCCTGATGCTGTTAGATTATCTTTCATGGTTCTGTAAATGAGATTATAATTAGGGACAGTATAATTGCTTTCCCTCTGCTAAGGTTGTTTATTTCATTTCTATGGAAACAGTATTCTAAAACTGCAAGAGATCTTATAGGACACTCTTAAAGTTTCCTCTTTTAACAAATGAAGAAATTTAAAACTGTTAAACTGTATCTTTTAAAATATTGGATTATTTTCCCCTGAAGTTTATTGGTTCAATAAAAATAATTTTTTGTTTAATTTGGTTACCTTTAAGCAAATTAACTTAAATCGGTTTAGTCTAAATCTTAGCTTGGAAATAAGACCTCTATTATTTGTCTCCACTGTTCTTCTTTTGATAGGCTCTTGAAATGAATATTTTGAACAAAATTCTTGGTACTATATTTAGTTTACAAATGGCCTGTTGCTTTAGTAATAGTATACCACTTGCAATATTCTACAAAGGTGGATCTAAATTAATTTACCTGTACAACTTTCTATTCCCACATAATGATGCCTATTCTATGTTAGACATTCATATAAATAGATAAATGTAGTTGTCTTTCATCCTGCTTCAAAATACATGGTGTGGTTGTTCATAATGTCTTCCTCAAAAATACACAGGTAACACACGGCACACATGGTACCCAATGAAGTGTCTTTGTATGGCTCTTACTCTTGTCCTTGCCCTCATTCCTACTCTCTTTTTCCTTCTTCCAATAGGAAAAGTACTCAGTGGGTCTGTTTGTCGTTTAGACTCTCGCACACCAAGTAGTTCCTCGATGTGTCAAATGCAGCTTGACCAACTCCCTTCAACACAATCTGAATCAGCAAAGCTATTTCAGAGTTGAGTGCTTACTCTGTATGTGGGTTTTAACTGATGAATTTTCTAACACAGGGAAAAGATGCCAGAGGCCAAAATATCAGTAAAATCTTCAGCTCACTGAAGTGGCATAATGGTTGTTCCTTTGCAAATGATTGAATTTTGTAAGCATATTATTGAAAATAACACCCCTCTGAGGGATGCCAGGTGAGAAGGGATGATTTTTCTGGGCCAATGAATGAATTTTAATCACTTTTTTCCTGATAACAATATTGATTTGCCATTTGTGTAAACAATTTAGTGTAATTCATTTGTAAACCTTCTTCATCATAATTTCTATTCTGTCTTTACACGTGTAAAAACACACAGCAAATTAGTTAAAAGGGACCTTTTTTTCCATTGTTTAATCTTCCAATTAAATCAGTGCTACCTATTCTGTAACCTTTTATTCCATCATGAATAGTTTTCTAGATTAAAAGTTTGGAATTTTTCCCACAAGTAAAAATTCTGGAAGGACTTCAAACACCATGCATTTTAAACCTCTACTTAAGCTACAAATATGTAGAAAGAAATGTGAGTTCCAGAAAATTCACAGCCTGTGAAAGAATCACAAAAATCTCAAGGGTGTTCCCAAGAATACTCTAGGGTTGAAGGACACTTAAGTTCTAAGTATTCACAGAGGACAAAGAGGTTAGTTTCTTGGAATGATTCCTGTCATTCAACGTTACCTCACAGTTTCAGTGGTATTTATGTGTTTTGTTATGTAGGAAATTCTGTCACATTATAAACTTCAAGGCCTCCATATATGAGCATAGGAGATCTCTGGAGAGACAATCATTGGGATAATTAATTACTTTTCTTATATCTGGCATTGCTCCCGAATGAATTTAAGATGGTAACAGTCTTAGTTAAGATGTTTCTTCTCTCTTGGGAAGCTTTGTGTTTTGCCTACTAGTAGAGGTGATTTTTCTTTCAAGAGTTAGCAATCAAAGGATCAAAGTGAGAGCAGAGCATTTTTTAAAAACTTAGATAGTTAAAGACCACTAAATTCAGAATTTTTCCTCTCAATTTTCTTTACATAGCTTTTAGAGCAAGTGTTTCAAATCTGGCTACACATTATAATTTGGGGACTTTTAAAAATATATTTATTCCCAAGCCTGACTGTCAAGAATTGAAGTGACTCCCTGAGGCTGGAACCCAGTAAATCAGGATTAAGCACCATGGTCTTAGAGAGCTTTATGCATGCTTAAGGAGGTTAATCACAAATAGTGACTGATGGAGTAATAGGAACTACTCAGTTTCTAGTTAGTGTCCTACCTGGACATTGTCATAGAAAACCTGAGGGACCTTTGGGGGTAGGTTGTGTTTCACTTCAGGAGGTTGTAAAACTGTTATCACACAGATCATCTTAAAACAGAAAAATCATGTAATATTAAAAAACATTTCGCCAATTAACCAAGATCTATTTTAAAACAGAGCATGCCAGGTAATAAGTTCATAGCACCTAGTAGGAGATGGCATTAGTTACTGTAGTCTCAGGAACATACATTTAGCATTCAAGCACATTTTGGAGGAGGGGTTATTTTCCATGTTTATGTCTCTTGAAATTCTTCTTAAATTTCCTTTGGAAAGCTAAGCCTAGTTATACCTCTAAAGAGAATAAAGGGGTAGGCATTTTGTTTCATTTGTGGTTTTTGTCTCTGGACTAAAAATAAGGGTGGTATTTTGACCTATTGGTAAAGTGTGGTGATAACAGGAAGAACCAAGCTATTGAAACACCAAGACATAGATAAAAGCTTAAGGGTAGAGAGTTGGGACCGGTAGAATGGACCTCTTTTCCCACAAGTGTCTGTTTTTCTCTACAAAGCTTGTTTCTTTTTCCCATTCTTAGAGTATTGCTTTTGTCAGAGAGAAGATTCTTTTCTATTTTTCCCTGTATCTCCGGGCTTAAAGTTCTACACCAGTGAGGTAATTAAAACAACATTCTTTGGTCGAAAGTCTTTCCCAACCACAGTGAGAACTAAAATTATATTATTATTAATCAAGCATAAATTTTTAACACAATTCACTACTACAGGAGTTCAAACAAACTACATCTTGCCTTTCTTGAAATACTATGGACTGTTATCAATGATACATTTCCTTATCTTTTTCAAAGGCTTAGATTATAAAGAATGATACAGTATGTATCTTCAAACTTTTGGAAATGTATTTCATTTTTTTCTGTGAAAGTGAATAGCTAAAAGACCCATTTAACTCATTCTCCAGGGCCTCTGTTATACAAATTATTTTATGTTATTTAAATAAACAATACATCAAGTTCTTTATTATAACCACATTTTAAAAGAAAGCCTTTCATTAAAATACGAATGAGGTAGTTATTTTAACAACTATGAAATCTTGAATCAAGTTGAGTTCTTAGCAGAACTCGTAATGGAGGAAATTAGGCTTGTTTGGTGAGTGTTGGTTTTCAGCAGGGTAAGCTGCTCCTCTGTGAGTGCTTGTAGTATCCCTCCATTATTAATCACAACATGGCCATTGACATTCCTGTCAGATCCACTCAGAGTGCTGATTGCTGGTCTGTGTCACTCCATGTGAGAATACATTCTGAAACCTGTATTTTATGTTCCCTGAGAAGTGCTGAGCATTCTGTTGGAAGCATCCTTCTCACCCTGAGGGCTGAATCTGTCGACTTTTCCTAATTTAGGAAAGTGCAACTGCCTTAAGGAATACAGAGTCATTCCCACCTTCACTCACTTATTCATTCTTTCAACAATTTTTTTACATACTTACTGTGTTCCTGACACTAAGCCAGGTACTAAGAGCATAAAAGATAAGTAAAACACAGTACTCGTCTTCAAGTCACTCACAATCTAGCAAAGGAGAAAGACAAAAATCGGCCAACATGCCATATGAAAAGTACACTTAATTCAAGACAAAGATAGCTTAGCTTCAAAATGCCAATTTGACAAAATGAAATACAGAATAGGTAGTCACAGAAGTGGCCAGTCGGTGGACTGTGTTTTCAGTTGACTTAGTTCTTACCCAAGCATATGCCCATATCATTTATATTTTGTTAAATATGCTTAAAATTATTTTCTGTCTTCTAGAACTAGTTCATTGATGGAAATACCCTATCTTCATTAGGAAAGATTTGCCTTACATCTCTTTTATTAATTCAAAGCCTACAAATAAATTCTGATTCTTATACAGAAATCTGATTTGAGTTGCACAGAGAAAATTCAATTACATTTTATTTGTGAATTTTTAATACAAATTATTTAAAAATTAAAACCAAACGATTGCATTTGTCAAGTATCAAATGAGTCACAGCAATTAGAATATAGTTCAGAATATTTTTAACAACTCATCCCAAGTTATTTTTGAAAACTGAACTGCTTCTAGGATGAAATTCCCATTCTCTACATTGCATTGGCATTGGTAGATGTATCACCATGGCCTACAAAGAAAGCAATTGCTTTTTCCCAGCAGTCGTCCTCAGTACAGGCTTTTCTGCATTAGTGTCAAATAAGAGGCTAGTGAACAAATTCATCTTCCTTCCATTTGTTTTCACCTTTTTTGTCTTTTTTCCTTTTGTTTCTTCTTTGAGACAGACATATATGCACAGTAACTAAAAGTTGTAAAGAAGACTATTTCACTGAAGAGAAAGCAAAGTGCTTTTAATTTAGGAAAAAATTTTAAGTAATATTAAGCTGTGAGGAGAATTACTCACAGGAAGAAATTTTATGTCTTCTAAATTCTTTTCGAAAATTCTATGCAGAGCTATAATCACTGGGAAAAGCATGCAGTTAGAATTAATCGAACCAGAATATTCATAATATATAACTTTATATTAGTATTAAAAATAATAAAGTCAGCAGACCCAAAGTAAATGGATATACGGAACCATGCTTTTATTATTTCCAAAGGTTGAGGTAACTAAACTTTCACGCGTGATGTTGTAAAAATTAAATGATGCACAATAATTTGAAAAATGAGTTTTCTCTTAACATGTTGGCCTTTTCAACTCTTATTTATTTGTTTAGAAGTCTATCCATCTTCTGACTGCTATGCTCTAGACTGATCAAATTTCTTTTTGAATTTATTGAGTTAGTGTTTTGAGTTTCTCAAAGTAAAAGTCTGAGACATAGAGTTAGTTCTTTTTTATTTAACACTTCTTTTCCATTGGAGGTTACAAAGACTTCTTCTCAGTTATTCCACTTGAGATATACAGCATCACACATGATTACCCAATCATTATTTACTTTGTGCTGTATACGATCAGATCCATCTGGATAGCCCAAGAGGATTGACCTGCCAAAAATCTATTTGCATGGTGAACTAAGGAGTCTTTGGGGAAATAATCCATCCAACAGGAATAGAGTTGACATTTCAAGCCTTCAAGAATGGGAGGAAACAACTTATAGGTGTCATGTGGTTCATTCTGCCACTCAGAAAATATGCTTGCTTTTTAAGGAGAGTGTGTTGGTTTTTTACAGAAAATTTGAAAACACTGCTTTGTAGCCTATATGTAGCACCAGAAGATAAGAGTGTATAGAACTGAAATAGCAACTGCACAGGAGGCTGGATCAGCCTGATACCTGGCCCAGAGAAAAAGCAGTACAGGAAATTTTGTTGGCAGTAGTTAGTTAGAGGCAGGGCCAGCAATGACAGCACTGGAGGGAGGCTGTTTCATAAGGGGTGATGGCTAATGCAGTGTCTTTCCAGCATTTTCCAAATAGATTCATGGACATTGTTGTCTGTGGTAAATGTCTGCTTAGAATCAGGAAAAAAAGGAAAAGGCAGACACTACTTGGTAAAAGAGAGAACTGGGTTTATGTGCAACTGTGAGGTCTGCTGGTAACTTTCCAGAAATTGTGTGTGTGGAAGGAGGGCAGTGTTCTAAGAATAAGGGGTCCTGAAAAGCTCGTTACTTTTCCTCTGAAGAATGTCTTGGGGAACATAGATTTGTTTGATATAAGAAAAGTGACACATTACAAGATAACTGATACAAGATAAATGAGAAGAACTGCAGTGAAGCTAAACGCAAATGCACAATTATAAAGGAGCACAATGTAGTTGACTTAAGAGACTTTTGTCTATTTCCATTCATATCATTGCCTTCTGAATGAGTTTATGGTGTCAATAACATCTTTTTCAGAAACAGCAGAATTACAGAATAAATGAGGTCAGAGTAGTGCCTTACTAGGTGTTCAACTGAGTTCATCTGAGCTTTTTTGTTCTGTTTATTTGATTTGGAATATTTTTCCTGTTTTTTTCCAGCTCTGATTTATTCCCCAACCTGTAGATTTATACTTTTAGCTCTCTTCTGCATATTCCTTCCCAATTGTCTTATAGAAAGCTCATGCTTAAGTCAAAACTCATTTTATGACCTTACCAGTGTCCCCCAAATTGCTCTGCCTCTTGTATTTCATTGTTACTGCTGTAAATGATGACTCTCAAGTAAGGAAAATAGTCACCTTTTTTTTCCGACCACTTTTTTAGTTTCCATATCGAATACATTGAGATCAGAGCCATAATTAATTTCTCAAATCTCACTGGACCCATATCATGTCTTGTCTAGACTTTTGCAATAGCTTCTAAACACAGGACTATCCCCACTCTTGTCAGTACTCTACCTATGTTATTATAGTCAACTTCCTAAGGAAAATTCTGATTATGCCATTCACCAGCTTCATAATCCCTGTTGGCTCCTTTACATGGGGCATAAGACCCAGTCTTGTAAGTATTGAAAATAAAACCCTTCACACACTGACTCTTTCGACTTCATCCCTACCACTCAGATTCAGCAACTTTGAACTTCTCATTATTCCTGGCATAAACTGGATCCATTCACATCTATTCCCATGCTCTTTCAGAGTTTCTTCACTTGGCAAAATCTTAGTCATCTTTTCAAGAGAGGACAAAATCTCTTTCTCTGGGAAATCTTCTCAAATGCTCTCAGGCAGGAGTAGTTTCTTCCTCTTTTTATGTCCCTTGGCGATTTCTTTTCTATCTACAACATTGCACTTGACATAATTATGATTATTTTTCTATCTTGATGTCCGTGTCCCCGTTAGACTGTGTGATCCTCTAGGACAGACAAGTATCATGGTCCTCTTTGTGTCCCCAGAGCCTCACATAGGGCCTATATCATGATTATGGAATAAATGTTGACAATGAATAAATGAAGGAACACAGTGAAGTGACTAAGTCAGAGGAAGGGCACTTAATTCAGCTTCAGAAAGCAGAACAACAGGTGGATGGAGCTGGCTAAATGTAGAGTAGAACATTATAAATGTGAGAACTTTTTAAAGAAGTAGCCAAGTGTCCCTCCATTTAGAAATGTTTAGAGAGTGGTTGACCACTTGTGATGTTTGCATTAGCTAGTGGTTGACTGTCCTATGGCCTGCAGTTCAACTCATAAATTGAGTTATTTTTGATTAGTTCATAATACCTCAAGTCATCTGATGGTTTCCAGTAATCAGTGATATCTGTCTTTCAACCCTGGCTCTGAAAGTTCATCTCCCTTAAATAGATCGAGAATGTATTTAGTTGGAACTAAGGGGTGTGGGTGAAGAATGAAAATGAAAATATCAAGTAAACATAAATGACATACTATGATCTTTAAAAGATCGTATATGAAACCCACAATATTCTGTTTTTAACATTGAGAAGAGCTGAGGTTTTGCATTTTGGTACTGTACAGACAGGGAGGGAGAAGCAGTAACCTCCTCCCACTCCGAGGAGTGTGGTATGAAGGGACATTGCCCAGCTCACACTTGGAGGTAGTCCAGCCCTTTCTGCTTGTGCTAAATTGTAGCTCTAATATCTCTGTGGGTTTTGTAATAACATATATAATTATAATGCATTGTTTTTATATAGCAGCCATCTCTAAGGAGCATTAAGTGCTATGTGGACATTTTCCCATTAAATCTCACAGCACTCTGGAGACATTGAAAGAAGATGGGTGATATTATATCCCCTTTGAACCCAGAGCTGAAAAGGAATTTCTTCAACCAAAAGTAAATAAAAGCAAGACAGAATAAAAGCCAGATTTATAAGAGTATATAAGTTTAGAGTTTAAAGGAAGATATTGACTATGTTAGAATTAAAGGGAGGTTTAAAGCCAAAAAAGAAATAATTGCTCTGAAAGTTGAGAACATGTCTAGAGTATATACATAAATATGTTGCACAAAATTTAAATAATATGCAAACATTTTCAAAATTTGAGAAGCAAGATTATTTTAAAACCATCTATAATTTTATTATAATAACAAAACTAATTTGATATATTGCCTTATGTCATTTTGTTTTGTTTTTACTGTGCATCTGTAAGTTTCCACTTAAAATTATAGCATATATTCAATTTTGTATTATGTGTTTTTCACTTAACTATATATCATAAAGTTTGCATAATTATAATTCTAGGTAGCTTATGATTTTCCATAGAATGCTATAATATAGTTTGTTTCACTGATTTCTAGCATCAGATTGTTTCCACATTTTCACCATAATAAATAACAATAGATTGAAAGTCTATCTTTATGCCTATGGACTATTTTTTTTGAAATTATTTATTTAGCAGAGAAGATTTCTAGGAATAGGATTACCAGATTAATATGGATGTATAAGTACATTAAAAGCTAACTGCATAAACATATTTCCAAATTAACATAGAAGTGAGAAAAGGAAATAAGAAAATTATCTAAAGACCAATTATGTTTACTAACTGGCAAAGCAGCTATTTTAAAAGTGAAAATGTTAGCAATTTTTTGTCTGTGCACAAACAAGTGATTTGAGTTTATTTTTCATCACATTTTTCATTTAATTCAATTACTTTGGTAGTGTGAAACCACATAAAATAGAAAAAGTTGAATCTCATAAAAAACATTCATTTGTTCCTGATTTTTTAAAGTAGATATATTTAGATGAAGCAGGTAATATATCTGTTCTCTTAATTTTAATTTACATGGTCAAATGTTCTATGAAAATAATTAGAAAAGTGTGTGTGTGTGTATGTGTGTGTGGTGTGTGTGTGTGTGTGTGTGTGTGTGTGTGTGTGTCTATCAATGTCCGGAGTCCCATTTCAAGAAGATATATATGGTTGCAAATTTTTTTATTAATTATAGAGGCATTGGAGAAATTGATACATGAATAACTGTTTCTAGTGATAGTTATGTGGTTATCTGATTTATGCCACAGTCATGTACCAAAGTAATTACCTCAAGAGTCAAAGATTAAAAATATGGTTTGGTTAAGATAAACATTAAAAACATACTGATATGTGATGCAAATACTGACCAAGAAAACTGCCAGGCTGATGTTACTCCAAACAACAAGCAGTCTTGATGACAAGACTATGAAGTCAATACTAGTTCAAATATGAATAAGGCATATAGCCTTAACCATGGACTTGGGAATTTTGAAGTTTTAATCACTTTTCTTTATAATATTCTTCCTTATTTTAAGTCATATGTTCATTTTTACTTATCTTATTGTTGGAAGCAATGTTGCCAATTGATTCGAGTTATTGTGGAACACAAAAACATTTCTACTACCTTACAGAATCTTTGCAAACTCTTCCTATTTTATGACTTTAGCAATGGCATTCAAATGATAAGTGTTAAGCATTGTGGCAGTTCTATAGGTTTCATTTTCTGTTTTCCTACATAGTCTAACCAAGCAAGGTTTACCTTGAGAAAAATAGGACTTAAGTCAAAGTGTTATAAGAATAAGGTCTGCACAAAAATTATCTTTACATAACCTACAATTAGGTAAACCAAAGTTACCACTGGGAAATTTCATTTGGTCTGTGTTTAAAATCAGCAACTTCTAACTACAGCTTGTTTTCAAATTCTAGCAAAGGTGAGCAATTTACATGGCTACATCTTACTCCTATAGCATAAGATGGCTACATCTTACTCCTATAGCATATAATCAATACACTTTCAGCCTGTGCTCACCTTGAAAATGGAAGATAGAGAATGATTGGTTAATTTACTCAGTTTTTCACAGCTTGAATGAGTTATTCCTTTCCCAGTGGGTCCATAGGAAACCTGTTTGAAGCCTCCATTACAATGCTTCCATATTATCCCATAATTCTTGTTTTAACTTGTGTACCTTTTCTACTAGAAAGAATGAACTTTCCTGAAGGGAGGAATTTTGATTTATGTCTTTGGTATCCCAGGACTTTGCACGGTTTCTGGCACATAATAAGCACTTAGTAAATATTAATGAGTAATCAATTGAATGATTTTTACTTCTTATTATGCATTTATTATTGTGCTAAGGACTAAGAGAGTTATAAAGAAATGCACCTTCAAGGAGCATATAATCAATACATTAATGTGAGAAGTTTACAAATACCGTGCAGTAGTTTATCATGGAGCTGTAGCAGAAGATTCTTTGGTGCTGAGAAAAATAGCTAAGAATAGTTACTCATACAAAAAAAGTGACGTTTTTTAGTTAGTGAGTGATAGATAGGCATGACCATACATGTTAACCCAGAAATACTAATGTCTATTCCCATCACTATGTGATTAATGTTCAACTTCACTGCTAGACTATATACTCCAAGAAGTCAGGGTACATATGGGTTTTTGCTTACCACTGTATTAGTAGGCACCACTGTATTACTAATTATTAGGCACAACTAGCAGGATGCCTGGCATGAAGTAGGTAACTGAGCATTTACTTTGCTCAATATTCTCTCTTTCTCTCTCTCTCTCTTTTTTTTGTTATGGCTGGATCATTCTCATTTTCAGTTCTCAGCTCAGGTGTCATCTCTTCCAAGATGCCTCCCAGAGTGCCCTCTTTATTATTTCGTTTCTCAGTCCCTAGTTTATTATCTTTGCAGCCCATGCTACTACATATTCATTCATGTAGCTCTTTACTAGTTCTTTTGTCTGTTGCTACTAAACTAGATGGTGAAGATTCTGTCAGTCTGTTTTGGTCCCTGTTACATCCTTAACATGTTTGACAGCACCTTGTCCCTGTCACATCCCTAACACATATGACAGCACCTTGTATGTTTCCCTGCAGGGGTTCTAATCTCATAGAAGTCTTTTTTTTTTTAATTGGAGTCTCATTCTGTCAACCAGGCTGGGGTACAGTGGCATGCTCACAGCCACCGCAGCCACGACCTGCTGGGTTCAGGTGATCCTTCTGTCTCATCCTTAGAAGTAGCTGGAATTGCAGGCACATGCCATCACACCTGGCTAATTTTTTGATTTATTGTAGAGATTAGGTCTTGCCAAGTTGCCCAGGCTGGTCTCGAACCCCTGGGTTCAGGCAATCCTCTCACCTTGGCCTCCCAAAGTGTTGGAATTATAGGCATGAGCCACTATGTTTGGCCCAACATCTTTTTAAACCTTGTCTAAAGTAGCTTTTGCCAACCCTTATCCTGATTTATTGTTCTCTCTAGCACTAATATTTTCTGAAATTGTCCTGTTTATGTGTTTATGCTATATTCAAACTGTAAACTTCATGAAGGCAGAGCCTAGAGCCATATCTACCTGACTCATTGCTGTATCACCAATGCTTAGTAGAGGAACTATCACAACGAATTTTTGAGTGTACAAATATTTATCAAATAAAAGGTGATGGCACAAAAGAATGAAAAAAAATGGCAAAGAAAATAGCTAGTTAGCCAGGATAGCAAAACAAGTGCTAGCTTAGAAATGTTGATGGTAAAAGCAAGAGCTATGAGAGGGTACCCCCCCCCGCCAAAAAAAAATGGAATTATCTTTTGGAGGGAGGACCTCTTTTAGTATAGGCTCCCCTGCTAGGTGAGTTTTCTGGGAACCCGTTGGTATCAGCTTACCAGCTAGCATTGTTATAAGAGGCTGTGGTTGGCCTCTTTTTTTTTCTATTGGTGAATTTTTTTTTCTTTTTTTCTTTTTTTTTTTTTGGAGATTCTTTCAACATGTTTGCCCATTTTATGATGGGTGATTAATGAGCCCATCTGCCCACACTGCACTGAGTGTTTAGCAGTTTTATTTTGTTTAGGTATTTTTGCCAAAAATGACATGATCTCCATGCCTCACCCTCCCTATTAATTCAATCTCCCCTAGGCACTTTTTTGTTGTTGTTGCTTCTGTGGATGAAAAAAAAATCCTCGAAAGGAAATGTTTTGTCAATGAGGAATGGGTGAAACAAAAAACAGCAGAAGCACTAAAAGGTATTAAAATTGACAAATTGAAAAACTGTATTGAGCCATGGAAAAGCATCTTGATAGGTGTATTGCATCAAATGGAGAGTACTTTGAAGGTGACTGAGGTTTAAACATGTAATAATAACTACACAATTTTTAATAAATAAATTCTGGGATTCTTGGGGTTCCTTCTTGTACTTTTAATAAAAAGTAATGACTGGAAATTGAAGATAGTCAGGAGTAGAGAGAAGAAACAAACAATAAACAGGAAAAGCAGTCTTTAGGTTTTATCTCTACATAACTGCAGGCAAACATCTTTATACAATTCAGTAGCTTCTTTTAAGGCTAAACAAGAAAGAAAAATAATCTTTAGAACAAGACAGTAAATCCAAGGTCATTTAGAGCTAGGGCAAGCAGAATTATTTGCCTTCATCAATATAGCATAAAAGGCCAACCTAGTTTTGACTCCTCTTCTTTTATTTAACTGCATTACAGTGGACTAATTAGGTGCCTTCTCTGAGCTTCAGTGTCCACAATTTCAAAATGGGAAAAATAAAACCTATCTTATATAATCGTCTTAAAGATAAAACAAGGAACTGTATGTGAAAATCTGTGCCTGGTGCAGAATCTATTTCATGTAGGAACTCATTGAATGGCAGCCATTGTTAGAACAGTGCATCAATTACAAAGCCCAGCTGGAAGTGTCACAAGCAGGACGTTCAATAATATTAGTAAAGGAAAATTTATTTCCTCTCATTTAGCAACTTTAGAGGACATCTCTTTATTTTGGATCATAGCATGAAAACCTATTGATCACACTATATACTTTGGCAGTAAGGACATGTAAATCATAAACTATTGACTTGAAAATAAAAAAGAAAAATCATTAGTTGTGATAACTAATATTTATTCTTCCACATTGTATACAGTTGCCCAGAAAGTCAAGCTTATTTTGAAGTAATTAGCATACCTTGCAGGTGCTTACCTTAAAACACTCTCATGTTCTCCCTGTGTATTGTTCCAAAAGAGAAGATTTGAAGAAGTCCCCATTTCTGGCTAAGGCTAATTGGGAGGCAGATTATACATGACTAGTTGAGATATTTGATCATGTGTGTGTAGTTGTTAGAGTGGATTTATCATTTGAAGATAAATATAGTATTAAAAGTCCAGGAATCTCTGAGTTGGGAGTTGAGAATGGGACGCCATCAGTAAATCATATATTTGCAAAATCACTTGGAACCTTTTTAAGAGAACTGATTTCTGAGTAGCCTATCCCCTAAACAGTTTCTTAATGATGTTGATTTACCAATTTCTCCTCGAGTGAGAGGCAATGAATCAAGTGTACCTGGGTTTATATGGGAAAAAATAGCATATTAATTGATTTATGTACATAACATTGCAGATATCCACAAAGCAAAGTCTTTGGCAACTGGCAAATATAATAATTTCACATTTACTTATGGCTCACGAAGTACAATTCAATGCTTGAAGGCACAATTTTATATTTTATGTTTAGTTTTTTATGATTGCTTCCATATAGCTTTTCTCTGCATTAAAAGTCAATTTTCAGAACCATATAGGCTTACCAGTTTTTATGAATAAAAATGTTATGAGATATTATCCTATGGTAGCATAAAATTATTTACTGATAATTTTTACCACTTCCCCAAAGTACACATTTCCACTTTGTTTCCACATATACCTAAGGATACTATTTGTCATAGTTCTAAATATGACACATTTCACTAGAAATATGATATACTGCACAGAGATATTATATGAATCTTCAAATTCATTACATTACAGGTGTAGATTTTAATATTAGTTGCACTGATAATTCTTTTTAAGATCAAATATAAACAAGGACATTGAATAGAATAATCCATAATTTTATATTAATAGACATTGTATCATCTTCTGATCATAATTATGAGCAAGATAAATTAATTCTTGAAGTCAGGGGCTCCTTGTAACACAATAACTTAAACACTCTATCAATATACAGAACAAGGAAGACTTAAGATAAAATAGTTTATTCGATTTCTGTTTAAAAAAAATGTTACCCGTTTAGATCTTCTTGTGTGTTTGCTCTGCCTTAAAGTCATGTACATAATATAAAAGTTTTACCATTTAAATGACATAAGCAATCATACAGTATGCTGGGAGCACAAATCTTAACATCATACGAGTCCCCCCAAAACACAAAAGTAGTCTTTTTAGCAAGTTGCAAAGTTTGATAGCCATCACTGGTGGGCACTAAATCATCTCCAAAGCCTCCTGTTTTCCCATGCAATGATACAGGAATCTGCCATCAGAGTGCCTAAGCATGATGAAAAATATCCTCAAGTGAGAAAACTGAAGTGCAAAGAGTTAGGGAGATAGTATCATTGCTAGAAATATTCTAATTTTAAAGCCAAGTCTATGCATTGGCAGTAAAAATTCTGAGATGGCCATAAACCATCTAGAGATAAATGCTCATCTCAGCCTGCATATTTTGTAGGCTTTGTCAATGACTTGTAGGATAAACAGGACCGTTGCCATTCCTTCACCTTGCAATGAAAGTTAGACAGGATTCCCTCCCTATGTTCTCCAGATAGCAAAATATTTCTGAGAAAAATATTATTTCAAGATGAATTGTAACATACCACTGAAGGGAAATATTTTAGTACACATATAATTTAGCATCAAAAAAAGAATATTAGCCTGACAACTGGCATGAAGGTGAGTAGAAAATTGCAACTTAAAGCCTGATTGGGAATAAAAAGTCATAAAAATGATTCATATGGCAAACCAAAAAGTATTTTCAATCAAACTGACCTGAATACACATTCTTTTGGTACTGATGGTCAGCAAACTACTCTCTGTGCCTCAGTTTATTCCCATGTAAAATGAGGGAATAAACTCATATTTGCTCTACCATATATATTTCCATGTGGTTTGAAGTAGATTAAGTATATCAAATGCCTGGTACAGAGCAAATTCATGGCAAATATTTGTTTGCTTGTCTGAATAGAATCTGAAAATACAGTCTATCTCCTAAATAGGATTTTCTCGAAGAGTCTTCAGCAATGTCAAGGGAAATATAGTGGAATATAGTTCAGGGGCTATTGTTAAATTTTATCTGGTCTCTTCTCTACCAGTAACCATTTGGGTGATATGGGAGGATTTCTGTAACCCCATTGTCTGTATAAAAAAATTTATTAATGTTGTTTAATATTCTTTGAAATAGATGATTTGCATCTGATAGGTATTGAATTAGTTTAATAATAGTGTGATACTATTGGATGGGAGACTTGAGTATATCACTGGGAACTTCTGAAAGAAATGTAAACTTCACATTTACTCTATTTGTGCTATGTGGAATCTATAAACCAAACTCGCTGCAGCCACCTCAGACTTTGAATGGATTGTGTCGGTATAAAGATAGGTAACTGCTAACAAGCATGTAAGGGTCTTTAGCCTAGCATGTAGACTTGTTTTCCAAAAGGACCCTGAGGATGATAAAATCTATCTCTCACAGGCGTCCAACAAGGAAAGCAATGTATTTTAGACTTTTCTTGGCCACTGACCTCTGGACTAACAATAGTTACAGAAAATTTTTCAATTCACTGAGGGTATAATTCTCAGACAACAAAATGTATTTTATTCTTTCCATCCCTCTAACCTCCTCCAATATATCTTGTTCCCCTAGTCTTTGCTCTCTTACATAAGGGAAGATAATTTTTCTCTAGAGCTCAGAGGATGAATACTCTTGACCTAACACTCATTGAAGAAAGGCATGGAAAGTCTAGCAGTTCAAATCCATTGCTCTAAAGGCTTTACTTTCTGTTACATATTATAACTGGGTGGTCCACAGAGGTCAGAGATAGTGGCTCTGTGGTTGTTTCAGAATCTGAAGTCTTTACTAAAAAAGATGAAAACAGAAGGAAACCACACTGAGTACAGAGAGTGAGGATCCAGCCTATTGTTTCTAAAAACCTGCTGCATTCAAGACACAGTGAAATTACCCAGTTTGTTTTGGTTTTTTTTTTAGAAGGACAGCCATCTTGACTTCACCAAGAGTGATAGTCAGAAAATTTAACTACTGGTATAGCAGTAATACTGACCCATAAGACATTTCCCAATCAGAATGGCCACCAACTGTAAATAACCAATATATCCATAACTGGTGCACATCAGCTTTAACATTTCATCGTTGCAAAAACTACTGAAAATTAAAAAAAAAAATCCTGTATCACAGAATTCCCTATTCTACCAGTATTGAATTTATTTTATGCTAACAAAAATATTTGAAACTAACATAATCATAGTCTGCTTTTCACCTCCTGTTTTCTTGTGAACCAGCTCCAATCAGACTTTTGTCCCCAGTGTTAGCTTCTTCAGGAGCTCAGAGGTCTTATCAAGGTCAACAACCCCCATATTGCCAAATCTTATGGTTAATATTCAGTCTTTTACTAAAACCTCAGGCTGCATTTGACCCAGATGGTCATTCCTTCCTTACTAAAACACTTTTTTTTTTTTTTTGCCTGACTTCTAAGATACCACATTCTCTATTTTCCATTCTATAAGTTTTCTCCACTGGCTTTTCTTCCAACTTCTATACGTAGGAGTGTCTCAGTGCTCAGTCCCTGGATCTCTTCTCTTGGTTTCCTATACTCCCTTTCTAAATAATTTTATCTGATTCTATGATCTTAGATCAATAGATATACCAGTGACTCCACACCTGTATCTCCAGCCTTGACCTCTCCCGCAAGCTTCCCAAGTGCCTACATAATACTTCCACTTAAACGTCCAGTAAGCTTTTCCATATTAGTACATTTTAAGTAACTCTCTGGATTTCTTACCCATTTCCCTATCTTCTGCAAGTATATCGGTTCCCCAATTTCTCCTTTCTCAGCAAATGCTGTTGCCATTTACCAGTTGCTCTAGTCATTCAGAGATTCAGTTGATGATACCATCAAAATACATCTTGATCTGATCACCTGACCACTCTTGTTTGCCACCATCGTGTCCCATTTAAACAACTGCAACACTTTCTCATCGGTCTCTATTTCTCGTACAGTCAACTTACACCAGTTACACTGTCATAACCACGGTAACTTTGCTGTTTCTTAAATATGGCCATCTAACTTCCTCTTCCTCTTTAGGGCCTTTACACTCGCTCCTCCCTTTAGCCAATATGATCTTCCATCAGAGCTTTGCAGGGCTTGCTCTTTCATATAAATCAGTCCTTCACACAAAGGTCACCTCAGAGGAGTTTTCTTTCGAATAATCAAAATAGCACCCATGCCCATCTCACAACTCTCCATCCCCTCTTTGTTTATGTCCTTCAGAGCACTTATCACTACTTGACATCATATTAGATTGCTATTTAACAATTGACTGATCTGTCTTTCCAACTAGAATATATGCTCCATAAGACAGTCCTGAAAATAATGTAAACATAGAAATGAAACTATGGCGAAGAACTCTGGTCATTTACCTCTACTACCTCTGATATTTAGATCAGCTTCATACTCTCTTCATTATTTGTAAGGTAAATATTTTTATATTGAATAACATTTCCCCAATGATCTCCACTATCATTATATTTCATGGAGAAAAAAATGACCTCAATATTAAATAAAAATTTTACCAAGGACAATAATATCTACTCTTGACAGTATGCAATTAATTTTCCTATGTAGCCCATAGAAGAAGTTAGTCATTCACACAATTGAATGTAACTATAGCTCGCAGCATGTGTGGAGCCAGAACAGATACTGGAGCAGTGACATTTTGTACCAAATGTGCAAGTACAATAAAGCATTGAATAAGTCCAGGCTATGTGCTATTGAACTGCAGCCAGAGTCTGAACAAAAACACTAAAGTGTGTTGTCTAATAACTTTCTTCCAAGACATTTCATTCTTTCCTTGTTAGAGGAGTTCTCATTTGAGTAAAAAATATGCCAGTTTATAGAACTAACATTTATTCTTCTTAAGAAATACTAAGTAAGTTGAGTTGTTTGGTAACTGATAGAAGACTATCCAGAATGAACTATCATTGAGTGTGTTTCTTTAGACTTTGCACTGAGTTTAGTTTAGTTAACAGCAACTCTTCATAGTCAGTTGTTTGCACCCTCCCTCCTTTTAGGCCTCTTTAAGATGTTAAACACTCTTTCCCTGTGTACTGGTGAAGAGTATTGCCCTAGTGAGGGGTATTGATTTTCCATTATTTCTAGATACCGCATGATACATTTCTATTAGTTGTAAACCCTTATGGGACTGACTTCTATTTGTGTCCTTCATCACTTCAGTCTGCCAGGGCAGGAAATCTGTAAATGAAGCCCAGTGCATTTTATCAGACGATGTTCCATCTTGGCACTTAAAGGAATGATACTTTCAAGGTGTCTAGATGTAAAGAGCCTTGTTTTTAAAAACCCACTGGTATCTTGCCAAAGCCTCAAGGTAAGGTAACAGGCTATACTAACTCTTCGGGACAATTCTGAATGTTGACTTATTTGATTTTGCTATAGGCACTAAACTAATATCTCATTGACATATGTTGGCTTCAGAATTATTCAGGAAAATTCATATTGGCCTTTGCAAGCAAAAAATTATTGATAAAAAAAGACATTAAAGAATACTACAAGGTAGACACTTAGGAGAAATTATTTGGGCAACAAAAATTATGACTGTTCATTTATATTTTAGAATGTACAAAACACTTAAAAGATCCAAGTTTTAGAAAACATTTCAAGTACGGGTTACAGTTTGACTTGGATTTGTTTTGGTGATGAATGAGGTCTGTCTACTACAGTGCTTGTTGAAAACAACCTACTTCAACCAAAAAGTCAAGATTTTTCCCCAAAGATTTTAAATCTTTTAAATAGCATATATGCCTCCTGAGAGAAAACTCCAGAGAGAAAATTCATTTACCCTTGGAGGAGAAAAAAAACAGTGAATATTAAGAGAAAATGAGAATGCAACATACGACAAAAGGGTGGTTGTCAAAGGACATTTAAGAAGTAAATTCCGATGCCTCCACAACCTCACCAACTCTTGGTATGGTCAGCATTCTTACTTTTAACCACTTTTAAAGGTATAAAGTCATATTTTATTGTGGTTTGATTTGCATTTCCCAAATAGCTAGTGATGTTAAACATTTTTTCACGTGCTTATTTGCCATCCATATATCTTTTGGAGAAATGTCTGTAAAAATCTTTCGCTCACTTTATTTATTAAGTTGTTTGTTTTCTTATTATTGAGTTTTGGGAGTGGTTTATATATTCTGAATACAAACTCTTTATCCTATATATGATTTACAAATATTTGCTCTTAGTCTGTAGCTTAAAATCACATGTTGATTTGTATTTTCTTTCCTTGTCCTCTGACTTGGTTGGGCATCTCATGACCTTCCTTGCGTTTACATTTGAGCTAAACAGGTAGCCTTGGATCACCCCATCAGGCATTTTTAACCAGCTCTCCAAACATTTACTGCCTCATCTCATAATAGTTATGTTTGACTTCCACTTCTTTCTCTAATTATCCACATCTTTCCTCTGTGATCTTTGGCAAATGACTCAATCTTTGCATTATCTTTCATGATTCCTGTGTTCCTAATTTATGGGGGAAAAAATTAAAAAAACAATATTTTCGTAATAACTAATCCTAGGTTGATGTGTAATATTTATTTACAAAATCAAGTATTTATTGTGTTGTTTCTGTTTATCTAAATTCATCTGTGTCTCCATTTACATGAAACCAAAAAGGGATTGTTGTATATCTTTAACTTTCAGTATGTTCCATTCAATTCAACAAATATTTGAGTTCTTACTATAAACTGAGCATTATTTCAGCTATCGAGAATACAGCAGTGAGCAAAACAGGAAAAAAAAAAAATTCCTCCAAGCTCCCTGGAGCTTGCATTTCAGTGGGGGAGACAGGCAATAAACAAATAAATAAGCAAAATCTATTCAATGTCAAGGTTTCCAAGGATTTATTCAGCCAAGTGATGTTAAGGCAACTCTTCCAATTAGAAGAAGCACAGGATTGCTGAAAGAAATTAGGCACTTGAGTTTCTTAATAAAAAACAAAAATGTCACCCAAAGTAGGAGTACAATTTTTCAGGCCACCACTGCTCACTGTCATCTAAAATCCGGTTGCTAGGACACTGCTAAACATTGCAAAGCTAAGGACACTTTACAACTGGGTAAATTTTTGGTGGAATGATGTTCTTATATTCACAGATCTGCATTCAGTTATGGAATAT
Source organism: Cephalopachus bancanus (assembly GCA_027257055.1). Lineage (NCBI taxonomy): Eukaryota > Metazoa > Chordata > Mammalia > Primates > Tarsiidae > Cephalopachus > Cephalopachus bancanus. Next base: position 7,358,746 of record JAPVLO010000076.1, read on the forward strand.
GGAAGAATAGAGATTAACAAAGAAAGGAAGATATATATATGTAAAGTTGATTTTGAAATCATTTGAAGCTTGATAGTCTAATGCCCACAAAGAGGAGATATGTAAATTGTTACATCAAAAGAGTGTTAGTATTCTATAGTTTATGTATTTAAGAGTCTGTTGTCAATTCTATTCTAAATGTTTACCAACTTTCAGTAAAATCTATTATTGTCTATCTCTTGATTTTCTTAAAAACAAAGTGGCTCATCTTTAGTCCAGAAAATACAACTTTTGTTCTGATACTATGGCTTTAGTTTTTCTGGGTAGAGTAATCAGTGTCATTACATTTTCATCCTTGAACACTTCTCTAAATAGAAATAAAATCTCTTCATTTGATTTGGAAAATTGAATGCCAGTCAAGGTATTCAAAATTCAAAACAGTGTCGTTTTCAAACTTGAGTTCCTCTGAATAGTACCAAGTTCTTTCCCTTGGTCCTGAGGCATGAATCTCAATGAGAAAATGTTGGGAAATGATGAATCCAGGACATCCTGAAACTATCTTGCCTATGTATTTAACATTGTCCTGAAATTCTGTCTTCATGTGACCCATGAATAATAGGGATCAGTAAATGATTTTTATTGCTATAGACAGAAGTAAACCATATATGTGAGAAGTAAGATCAGCTACATATCCTGACACAGCAAATGTATTTTTGTATAGGAAATATGTCCATCTGAATAAAAATTAACTGTTTCTCATACATGATGCAAGATGCAAAGTTGGTAATCTGTTCATATTGTGTACATCACTATGAACTGATGGAAAACTGGGATAGCATAATCTCATGTGCCTAAATAATTCTCACATCATTGAACCACAAATCTGATAGACCTCTGCAGTTATTATTAGATTTAATAGCAGAGAACAGTAGGAAAGCTTTGTATTTCTAAACTCTGATAACCTTTATCGAAGAACAAAATAAATGACCATTTCATAATATGCAGTCCCAGGATCAGCCTGTCTACTCTGGGCTTTGTAGTCGAGCACATTTTGCCTATTATTCCTTAATTCAACGTTTTTAAAATCAATATGCTACATTTATTAAGGAAAATCATGACTCTCTTAGCACTTATATACAATCTGTGTGTAAAATTGGCTATATGTACTTAGTTATAATGCCAAGAGAAACTTAGTGTTTTCCATCAATTGCCCATTAGTCAGATCTTCCCCCTCATCACAGTCTTGTTAGAAGCCAACTATTCCTGGGGCGTTTGTTTCATGGAGAAAGTGTTAAAGTTGGTCTTCTTTGTTCACAGTGGGGTCGGATAAATCAAATGACAGCACTGCAGGAAAAGAAAAGGGAGGAAAAAAAGAAGAAGAGTGTAAAGCCAGTCATGGAATTGGCTTTTGATGATGACTGCCATCAGTGACTCTCAATTAGAACAGATAGAGCAAGGAATGATAATTCCAGTTGTAAATTAAGAACAAGAAGTGATATCACTTCTCATGGTTAGAGATAGTGTGGACTGGCAAAAAGTATGTGTGCTTTGAAGTCAGATAAAACCTGGACTCTGCTGCATGGCACCTATGTCGCTTTGACCAAGTGACTTAACTTCTCTAAGATACATTTTCTCATTTGTAAGTGGGTATTTTAATTAGCTTGATTGTGGTGATCATTTCCTAATGTATACATATATTGAAACATCACATTGTGCTCTTTAATATATACAATTTTAACTTGTCATTTATCCCTCAATGAAGCTGAAAAAGTAGGTTAACAATAGCAAACTTTCAAGATCTTGCACGTAATAAATATATGTGAATATATAGCCAGGATGATACTATTAATAGAACATTGCAAGTGCTCAATAATTTATAATAACCCAGTATCCACAGGTTTCCTAGGTTTTTGGTTGCACATGTTGCTGATTGACCATCTTACCTGCATAGCAGCAGCATCGCCCTTGTTCTGTTAAAGTCTCCCACAGTTATTTCTAGAGGTCATCATGATATGTATGTTGCACAAGAAACCAGTAAGCTCCTATTCTTCCTCTTGAGGCCACTGCCATATCTCTGAGGGAGGTGTCCTTCTCTACAGCTTTGCTCTGGGTTCCCTCCAGGAGAACACTGCTCTGACCCAAGTCTCAGTCAGGAGTTTCAAGGGGCCAATGCTGTGAAATGGATGAGGGCAGAAGGGAGAAAACTGCCTTCTTCCTTTTTCATACAGACTTTGAAGCAACCAATGTGTGATCCTCCTGAAAACAGACCTTTCTGCTTCCTCTGCTTCAGTCTCAGGATAAACTTGACCCGGGAATCATCCTGGGAAAGACACCGTTCTTGTTGGCCATTCAGGAATGTTGTCTCTTCCCTCTGTCTCCAGCAGTATGCTAATTGCTGTCAGGTATTATCTCATCCTCCCAAGAAGTCTGTGAGGCTGATATATTTAACACCAATTTGTAGATGAAGAGACTGAGACCTAAAAAGATGTAGAATACCATCCTCTCTCATTTTTCTACCTCCTTTAAATAAATACTTGAGGTTTTACCACCCTTGGATGTCCATTTCCCATTAAGATGAGCCCCAAATGTCCTGCAAAATGGTAGTAATTATCATTATCACTGTTCCATTCCAAGTCAAGTTAGGACAGAATTTACACTAACTCAAAAATAAGGAGTCTTGGCCAACTGTGGTGACTCATGCCTGTAATCCCATCACTTTGAGAGGCTGAGGTGAGAGGGTTGCTTGAGCTCAGGAGTTCAAGACCAGCCTAGGCAACATAGCCAGACCTTGAGGCCACTGGGCTTTGTAGTCGATTTTGCCTATTATTCTTTAATTCAACATTTTTATTTTATGTTCAAAATATATCTTCTATATTTATGAAGAAGGAAAATCATGATTCTCTTAGCACTTATTTTTTTTTTATTTTTTATTTTTTTTTGAGTTGGAGTCTCACTCTGTTGCCCAGACTGGAGTGCAGTGGCCACTTCCGGCCACCGCAGCCTCGACCTGCTGGGCTCCGGTGATCCTTCCACCTCAGCCTTCCAGGTAGCTGGAACTACAGGCGCGCACTACCACGCCCGGCTAATTTTTTGATTTATTGTAGAGATGAGGTCTCGCCTTCCCAGGCGGGTCTCGAACCCGCGGGCTCAATCAATGCACTCACCTCAGCCTCCCAAAGGCGCGGGATTACAGGCTGAGCCACCGAGCCCGGCTTCTCTTAGCACTTATATACAAGCTGTGAGTAAAACTGGCTGTACATACTTAGTTATAATGTCAAGGGAAATTTCCATCAATTGCCCATTAGTCAGATCTCCCCCCTCATCACAGTCTTGTTAGAAGCCAACTATTCCTGGGGCATTTGTTTCATGGAGAAAGAAAAATTTTAAGAAATAAATAACTGGGCATGGTGGCACATGCCTTAACTGTTTATATTGAGATAATGAATTAAAAAACTCAGGAGGTTGAGGCAGAAGGATCGCCTGAGCCCAGAAGGTCGAGGCTGCAGTGAACCATGATGGTGCCACTATATTCCAGCCTGAGTAACAGAGTGACCAACTCAAAAAATAAAAAAAATAAAATAACGAGTCTGAAGAGGTGTGTAAAGTAGGAATCAAAGTACAAAAGTCAGAGTAGTAGACAGAATGGAGACAGAGAGTTCAGAGATTAAGTAAAAGTGGTTCAGAAAAACACAATGTTGTGATTATAAAGAATAAAATCAGATGAATCTGAGAGACTTTAAAGGTGAAACATTGTCTCTTTTATTTATCCTCTTTTTATGCATTTCTTACATGACACCAGCTATTCCACACTTCACCTCCAAACCCCAGCTTCCCTTCCTGGTCCCTTTTATTAAAAAAAAAAAAGTAAAGTAAAATAAAGTCATCTTCCAGATAAAGACCAGACTTTTCCTTATTCCTCTTTCCTTTATTCATCATTTCCTTACTCATCTTTCTTTCTCCAAGTACAGGTGGGAAATAATTGAGGAACTATATTATGGTGAATGAGATTTTGATTGTAGTCTATAAGAAACCTCTAGAGATCACTTCAAACTAAAACCTATTTTATACTCAGTAGAAAACTGTAGTTTCATGGAAGAAAAAGTTAATTAGGAACATTCAAAAAATGTCTTTCTTAAAAAAATAAGCCAATTCTGAATACATTTGCCCAATTACTACCAAGAAGTATTCCCTACCTTAAACCAAGAAACAAAAAGAGAATTGCTCTATTGATAATGCTTTTTTGTCATTTATCCAGGGCAAGTGGAAGATACTCTGGTTATCGATCATTTTCTTTGCCAAGCATAATTTTTCATCAGTTATATTTTAGCACAAGACTAAATTCATTGTTATTCCTCTTTGCAAGCAAGAGTCTTCCAAGTAATATAGAAAGAACAAAGATGGCATTAGTGGAAAAGTAATAAATGGCAAATGGACTTTAACCTCAGCAATAATTCAGAGGTGTTATTACCTAATCCATCTTCTACTAATATTTTAGATCAAAATGTTCCAAATTCATTCAGCTCTAGTACTTTTAGTTTTATGAACTTTACAAATTTCATGTCTATTTGCTGCTGATGTCTGAAAGACAAAAGGAGGTGAGACCAGCAAGAGATTCACACACTCAAGGATATTGCATCATTCCATTTTTCTTCTTGTATATTTACTTCTTTTTAGCAGCTTAAAATGACCCACGGATTAGGAAACTCATAGACATTGAAAGCTTTCCTGGTTATTGCCATTCAGGTATTCCTCCTCAAGTCCTATTCTCATTTAATCAGAATTCCTGGCAGAGAGGGGAATGGGATGGACATGGAAACCCCTAAAAAGTTCAGGTACTATATTGCTAACATATCTCTATCAGAGATATAGAAGTCTTGGATACATTTAACTGTTTATATTGAGATAATGGATTAAAATCTTAAATTAATATTTTGTTCATGACTGTATTCAAGTTCTTAAAAAATACTGACTGACCATGGTGGCTCATACTTGTAACCCCAACACCAAGGGAGGCTGAGATGGCAGGATCACTTGAGGTCAGGAGTTCAAGACCAGTGTGGGCAACATAGCAAGACCCCCCCATCTCTACAAAAATAAAAAAATAGCCAGTGCCATAGTGTGCACCAGCTACACTGGAGCCTAAAGTAGAAGGATTGCCTGAGTCCAGGAGATTGAGACTGCAGTGAGCTGTGATTGTGCCACTGCATTCCAGCCTGGGTGATAGAGTGAGACCCTAACTCAAAATAATAATGATAATAATAACTAACTGAACAGACTAATTATATAGTGATGATTAATTATAAAGTGGAAATGTGTATATTAATGCCTGTGGATGTATCTCAAATGTTTCTTAAAATTTAGTGTATTCTTTCTTCCCAGACTAGTTATAAACTTTAATTTGGTTTTTATCTAAAAACCAAGAGAGTGAGACACCTAAAAATATCCTCATTTGCATCTGTTTCCCTTTCTTCTGAGGGACAGTCTTCCGACCCAACTTTGCCTTGACAACAAGGAAATAACTACTGATAACTTGGGAATTAATTCACTGTTGATCCCATGCTACCATGTCAAGTATTCCATTGTTTGTCTCTTATGATGCTGAATTGCAAGAGAGCAGGACAGAAGTCCTTGCATTTTTACATTCTAGACTGTTGCCAGAAGAGATGATTAATAAAAGTTCCCTGATATGAATGAAAGAACTTGGTTAAGTGAATCAGATTCTCTTTACTTTGTCATCTAGTACAAAACATGCTATTGTCAGTTTCATATTTTTAAAAATAGCAAAGCAAAATGTAACAAAACTCTTCTGTATTTATTAAATACGGATCACTTCCTCCTTATAAAAATTTAAGTTCAGTTCTCTAGCATGAAAGAGATAAACATGTAGATGCAAATCAATTCTGTATTGGTTTCTTATTACCACATTAAAGAGAAAATCTGAGGATATAAGTTACGACTTAATTTTGATTTTGAATGCATACTGCTACCTAATGTACATAAAATAACCATCACAGAATGAAATGGATACATCCAACAGCTGGCTGTATTTAAATGATTTTAAAATAAGTGCTTATAAAAAGTCAATTTTTGATGTTTTGCTGCTTAGGAACAAAACAAATCACAAATATGCTTTTATTTGATTTTCCCTGACAGGACTGGGAATTCCCACATTTCATGGGGGATGTTGATGTAAATCTCCCTGGGTTGCACACTAATCACATGCAGTTCAAGATTCCTTTCTTCCAGAAGATCCTCAAAGAGGAATATCGTATTCATATAACAGGTATGTTATAGCTTTCAACACAATTAAATTGTCTTCATATATTAGAGTAATGCTAGCTGATGTAAAAAAATTAAATAAAATAAAGCAAGCCATAATATTTGAGAGGCATAAACAGAACTTTATTTCTAATTCACTTAACAGTGCAAGGTTCCAGTTTGGTTGGGGACTTCATACTGTTTTTTAGAACCTACGCTACCTGTGACTTTGACCATTTTAGCATTAGTATCCAGCAAGCAGATGGGACTAAAGAGAGTGGGAAATTATTAAGAAAGCTTATCTGCTTCTCAGCCTCCTTGATCTGGGAGAGAAATATGTCACCTCCCCTCACATTCTGCTGGTGATAACTATTAGATAGCCCTTGTAGGGTCAGGGAGAGCAGGGAAATGTGGTCCTCGGTTGGGCAGCTATTCATGGTGCGAGAACTAGTATTCTAGTATAAAGTTATTAAAGGGGTAAGACATATCCTTGGTGTGGGTGATTGTTTCTATCTTCCTCTGTGTTCTTACCTTGATTATGTTCATTGGGTGAGTTTCTCTTTCACAACACACAGCTCAGTATCCCTTTTCAACATTAATACTCTTTATGCTTTTGTTCTTCATTTGTTGCTGAGATCAAAACAATGGTATCCTCAAACTCCAATCAGAACATATGCCTTTAGGGAGTTAGGCCACTTCTCATTTGATTTCCTAAAACCTACTTCTGTAGCAAAGCTCAGGTTTTTTCTCAAGTGATTCTCTTGTGGATCCCCAGATCACTTTATGTTAAGATATTTCCTGCTTTTGAAATGACTAAAATATGATTTATTATTATCTTCTTGCATGACATCTCAGTCATTCTTATCTATAAAAAGGCTTCCTGGAGTTACGTTTTATGCATTTTTTTTTCCCTTTGTAACAAGAAGCAGACAACTGAATGATCACAGATAAAGGATGGCATTAGTTCCAAAACTGTTCAAATACAGGTAATAAATGTGTGTCTGCTTTAGGACAATGGCCTAGGATCCCACACCTGCTATAATAAAAACTGCTGAAGAAATCTGTGCTTACACTACCGTCTGTGCTGCCGAGTAAAAATAGCCTGAACACAGAAAACATTAACATCTCAGTACTGCAAAAAACCTTTACTTCCCAGCTAGGAGGCTGTTTTTTGCTTTGAGTGTGAGGCGACCTTCCTAAATTGGAGAATGAGCTCATGAATAGGGAAGATGCAGCAGGTCTCCTTTCCTATTCAAAAATGAATGAGGCCCATTTATTAAATTCACTGAGTAAATCAATCAATTTGAGTTCAGGTCACATAGTGTGGTTTCAGAGTCCCCACTTAATCTCTGCATCACGCTACCCTTTTGGACTTCTAAAACAGCTATCACACACATGGCATCATCACATCCCTTTGGGTGGACTTTTGCTTAGACCATCTGTTCTTGCTACCAGCTCTTGTCCCTGGCTATCATCGCACTAATATTGTCTCTGACTGAGTATTAGAATGCCTGTCAAAAATATACTGCTAAAGTGCAGAGCATCTGGTTAAAAAAACAAAAACAAAAATGGAGAACCTGTTGGTAAGAAAAGAATATCAAGTTGTTAAAAAGATTAATTTAGGGCTATTTTGAATGGCCTTGTCATATACACTGTCATTTATAGATGGCACAGATTAAGGGTTTTTGGTGCCCAGTGTTTATACAATATGGAAATGCCCTATTTAAGAAGAAGAATATAAATTTATACCTAAAAATTATATTCAGTGCCTTTGAAGGGGACATGCATTTGGAATCTCTGAGTCTTCAGTGTCATTACCTTTGAGGTGAAGCCTACTGTGCATTTAGAGAGAAGCAGATACATGGCTTCTGTTTGAACAAAGCCTTTGTCCCACCGATATTATTTTCTGAAAATGTAAACGGAGAAAAGACTACTTATGTTTTTGTAATGGAGACTGCACATTAATAAGGTTTGCCAGAAGGTGGGAATATATTATAATTAAAGTTTTGGTGCAGTATTTGTCAAATTATGCTTATTGCCAAATCATCAGGGAACTTTAGAAACATGCAGATTTTGGGGCTTCATCAATAATGGTTCTGACCCAGTAGGTCTGGGCAAGGGCCAGCAAATGGGACTTTGGGAAATCTTCCCCGGGTGATGTTGATAATTGGGGACAGCTCCTTTTTGACTGAGAAACCAAAGATGAGATCAGAATGTCTCCTCAAAAATGAACCATGCAAACCATTGGGTACCTGGACCTGCTGAAAAGGTCTTTGAGGATTCTGGAGTTTAAATTCCAAATAAAATTAGGCAGGTGAGGGTTTTGGGGTGAAGGGCTCTACCATAAACAAACTAAATCCAATTTGTAATCAATTCAGTTTGTTCACTTGCATCCACATATCCGTGATAAAAATTCCTGGGAAAACGGCTATAAGTTTGGAGGTTGAAGATATATGAAGTTTTCTCCTCTCGGGTCTGTTTCTTTTACATCCTATTCTGTTAATCAGCTGAAGAGGTTATGGAGGCTACTCTGGAATCAGATGTAGTCTCCCATGATGGGCCTTTTCTCTTATTTGACTACACTTACAAGGCAATTGTTTCTGGGGGAATCTAGGCAAAATTTGCAAAAACAAAACAAAACAAAAAAACAAAGCTGTGCTTCATGTTGCGTTTTAATTTTCTCAATAGTTATTGACCTACACGTCTCTACAAGAACTGCAGATGCTAATTAGTTGATCAGTTCTTCCGAGTTCCACTTCTTTTTTTTTTTGGCAGAGACTTCAGTGCTTCCCTTGATAAGCAAATATAGAATCACCACTGGGGTTATTAAACATAAAACCCTCTAGATCCTCCAGTAGATTTCAAATGTTAGCATGTGTTAGAATCACCCAGAGAGAGTGTTAAAAAGACCCATCAGCCACACACCCAGAATCTGATGCCTGAGGTATGGGGCAGAGCCAGGAACCTACTCTTCTCCCAAGAACTGCAAGCAATACCTGTGCAGGTGGCCAGAGGACCACTCTTTGGGAAACACCGCTGCTGAGAGGCATTCCTGCAGTCATAGTTCTCATCTCGGCTTTATTCTATTTTCATATGCAACTGTTAAAATCCAAAGCCAAGGTGCAGAATGCAAATTCCGTAGAATCAGGGTGACCTTTGAGAAAGGTTCATGGTAGAGTCGTAACAGGACCTGGAAAGTTCAGAGCTGGGCTAACAGAGAAAATCCCAAAATAGACCACAAAAGTGCTGGTCTAGATGACAACAGAGGTAACTGGAACCAGGGAGAGGAAGGGACCCTGCAGATCCTCAGACGGCTCCCTCTGTTGTTTTATCAGCCTTGTTTGTTCTGCCCCAGAAGAGCCTGGGCAAGGACTAAGCTAAGGAGTTAGACATCACTCCACTTTGGTCTGCAACTACCATATTCCTGTGATCTAGAACAAGACATTTAGTGCACGCTGAAGCAATGGCGCATAAAGGTTTGGTGCATGGGCTCTAGCTCTGCTGTTTACTGGTGGTGTGGCCCTTATCAAGTTTCTTAACCTGGCGGAGACTCAATTTCTCATTTTTTAAAAGGACATAGTAATAGTACTTTAGGCTTGTTGTGAGAATTAAAATAATTAATATGTGAAAGGCACTTGCAGCACTGCCTGCCATGAAGTAAGCATTCAATACGCTTTTGCTACTTCTTTTGCTCAAAGTTTTTCCTTTCATCTGAGCAGAGTTTGTGTTTCCTATTTAATTCAAAAATATTGGGTAGCCTGAGAGAGCACTCTCTTGCCATTATCCACTATCCTGAGTTCTCCACTGTTATCTACTGTCCCAAGTCTTCAAAGAGGAAGAAAGCGAAAGCTAAGAATGTAAAAATCTTTTCTCCCAAATGAAGTACTCTCTATGTAGATAGTTATCTGGCACTGATGAGTTCCCATTGACATTTTAAAAGCATTTAGGATTTGAGTATTTTTTAATCCTGATTCCAAGCTAGTTTTATTTATGCATGTCAGAAATAACTTGAATTGTTGCATCTGTTTAGCTCATCTGGATCCCCCTTGACAGATGGTTTGCTGCAGTATGTATGAGCTTTCATTTTATAAGCTGGGCTACAGCTTATAAAAATAAATCATCTCTATCCAAGGGTGTTTTTGAAATATATTTTTTCTTGGAATTTTGACTTCAGTAAGAAAGGGGATAAATGGTGAATGAGTAAGTCACTTTGGTACTTTTAGCCCAAATCCATTGTTCTCCTGAATGCAAATGCTAAAAGTGACTGTGTAATGATCTCCTCCGCCCTCTTCCCCTTTATCTATAAGGTGAGTGCATAGATGGATTCAAAATGTGATGTGCTAAGTCTCTGGAGGCGAGAGAGGAATGGCCTCTCAATTCGGTCTCGGAAGCTCCTCTGAGTCCTATTAATGCCAATCCCAGTGGAAGCTCTGCCATCTGTCATCCTAGCCAGACAAAGGAAGTGTCCCATTGGTGGCCATCATCTGAGTAAACGAGGAGGGGGTTGGGCGACAGGCCAGAAGGAAGGGCTGTGCAGCCTTGAGAAGAGAATTCACACTGCTGGCACGATGATGCCCATGGGAACCCTGTCGGCAAAAATGGAAAATGCAGAAGTAAACAAGCCAGTGTAGTGTCTGTGTTCGATTTCAGTTTCCCAGTGGCATGAGGGCACAGGTGCCTTACAATGGCAAGGAATATGGAAAATAATGAATAAAAACCCTTTGTTCTATTTCCATAGGAGCATGATTTCTGGCAAATGAGTTCCTGGAGATTTTTTTTTTTTAAAGAGCTCTCCTGTATGAGTCAGGCCATGAGAAGGACTGGGGAGGGGAAGGCTAGTGGTCCCTCCCGCAGAATATTCTGTCTGACAAAATTAGCAAGGGACTTGTTATAGGGAAACATGATGCATCCTATATACAATGACAGTCCCCAAAGATCATGAATTTATCCAAAGTATACAAAGACCTCTTGCTATTCTCTCAGTAGTAAAATTTTCAAAACCTCTCCTGAAGCAATTTCCATTTTCAATGCATTTGTACAGCTCTAAGAGTTAACTATGTTTACTTCTAGATAAAAAAGCAATTCCTTTTATTTGTCTGAAATTCATCTTCTTTAGGGCCATGGTTGTTTTGCCCCAAGTCCTGCCTGTCCTTGCTGACCCTGAGCTAGTCTGCCCTACCCACACTGTCCTACCACATTTATGCATATAGGAGCATTTTTGTAATAAAACTCACATGCCCTTCAGGAATTGTCTTTACAATCAGAAGAAGGACTTGAAATATATAATTAGTCATAATCTTTGAGAGATGAATATTTTACTTTTTCCAATTATTCAGATTATATTCCATTTTAGCAATATCCTGGAATTCATCAAATAACTGTGACATGGGCACTTGATTTGAAACACTGACACTTCTTTTTTTGTATTTTTCTGGGCACATCTCGGGGTTTACAAGTTGGTTAAGAGACATTATTCTGAGTTAATGTGCCAAAAACTAAGCTAGGATCTAGAAAACACAGAAATGAACATGACATAGTTCCCAATCTCAAGAAAGTCAGAGTCTAATGGTCATCTAATTCAGTACAACTGAATGGGTTACTTCCTAAAGGAAAAGTCTCCCACTTAAGAAGTAACAATGACAGGGGAGGCACTTTGAGCAGCCGTATTAATTTATTTTAAGTCTTAAGAAGGTATTTTTCTTACTCAAATCATTATCACTAATTCATGAATTAGTAAGTAAATATCTTCAAGTCACACAGTGGTCTCCTCATGACCCAAGCACTCAGTGTGGTTTCTAGATATCCCTAAATTACCTAGGGAGGGACATGAAGAGATGCTAACCCAGTGAGACCTGTTTTCACTGCTCATGTCTGGAAAGAGAGGACTTTGAATATGGCCAAGAAGACTGATACAGCAAATTGCGTATTTATTTTATTTATCCAAAGGTCGTCTTCTTCAAGGCTCTGGTCTCATCCTCTTCCATGATGAATACTTAATGACTTTGTGGAACATGAGTGTTTCATGCACCAATGCTGGATGCCAAAGTCTGGCCAAGTACTGATACCCACTAGGTATAGAGGTGCCCAAAGCACAGCTTAACCACAATGCTAACTGGAATCTCTGCTGAGTAAAAGATTAAATATCTAATTTCATTTTTGAATCATGAGAGGTTATTATATGGTGGAAATATTAGCAGTTTTTAGTCTATTTCCTTAGTTGGAAAAATAACATTTTCTCCCAAATTGTTGTCATTTTCTATGTTAAGTGAGGGTGATATTTAATGAAGAATCCTTTTAAAAATTAACTATCCCTGGATTCTGTAAATTCCCACAAAGTAAAAAGATAAAATTTCCATTATAATATTTTTTATAATCACTAAGATTCATTAAAAACACAAAAACAAAAAAGGGGTAATCCCACCAACACCATGCAGGGATTTCTCATTAAAAGAGACACTGAGGTATTTCAACAAGGAGATTGATAGAAATAATGTATGGATTCTTACCCTACCTCCTTACTGATTTACATTATGCTATGCAGTTGAAACAACAGGAAAAAATGCAAAAACTCTCATGTGATTAATGCTGAAATACCAAACCTCTTGTTACTGTTGATTGTACATTCATAACAACGCATTTGGGGAAATGGCTATAGAAACACTTCCTATTCTGTTCTTTTTTGTCTTATATCCTTTCTGTGTGGGTCATTTCAGGGACTCAAATTTATTTTTTATGGTAAACAGTGTTTCTCAGAATACACAATTTTTTAAAGGAAACCTTTCTTCTTCTGAAAATTATATATTCTATCTTCTTTGCTTTAATGTTGAGATTTTCTGGCCCATCATAAAACATTGAGGTTTAGGCCATGTTTATTTCACAGACGCATCAAAGAGACTTTTAGAGCTGGGAAGAAATCTTAAAGATTATCTAGCTCAATTCCCTCACTTTATAGACAAGAACACATAGGTTGAGTTGCCCTATCTGACTTTGTCTTTCAGTTTATCACATCTCATAGGGTAAAAGGAATTTTTTTTTACAAAGGAGAATGCATTACCAAGGTAACAACACACTGTGTGTGAAAATGAAAGAATGGATGATAAAAAAGGTGAACATTCTTTCTCTGTACAAACAGATAATGAACTGGAGATCATGTCAGGTGACCACAGACAAACAAAAGTAATAAAAAGGACCATTTTTTTCAAACTTTTCAGCAGCTTCAAATTTTGGTTGAGTAGGTGAAGGACACTGCTACATCCACGGGAGGGAAGGAAAAAGGAAATATGATGTCCATAAGCAGCCTGCCTTACTGTATTTCTCTCCCCTCTGCTTGTCCCCACCCCTGCATGGCCTCTACTGTGGGAGAGGTAGAGACACTATACCCTGTTCTTTAACCTCAACAGTCATGCATACAAAAGACTTTTTCTCAAGGTCCATTCTACTACAGGCAATTGCTTGTACAACTACCTATTGCTAAGCATTTTTAATATGTTAAATATGCTGAGTCAAAGGTTATTTTCATATAAATATATATATGAAATAATATTTTATTTGAGCATCTGGTCCCATGGTATCTTCCTATTGATGTCAGTACTCAGTAATTCCTACTGTTTTATCCAAACAGAAAAATGTGATCACCTGTAGGATATGTTACAAGCCTTACACGCCCTTCTCTCTCCCTCTATTCCATCACCAAGATGCTATATTATCTGGATTGAAAACTTAGAGAAAAGAAATGGGAAAAATAATACCACCCTACATTTTTGGTAAGCTTAATATATTTCAGAGAACTTTCAAATGTAATATCTTATTTTATCCTCACAATTAAGCCTTTGCAGTAGTTAACCTGGTACTATTCTCCATTTCACAGAATAAAAAGTTGGATTCTACGCACAGCTAATTAGTAGAAGAATTTGGGGAAAGGGGCAGAATTATGGGACTAAGTGGCATCTAGTCCAGTTTTCTCAATTTGAAAATAAACAATTGTGATCTAGATAGGTTAAACAGGCTACCCAAGGTCATGTGATTTATGTTTAATGTTAGGATGAGATCTCATCTGCCCATGTCAAACAAGCAGCTTTCACTATGGTCTCTCACAGATTGATAGGAGATGGCATCCATTAACTGATATTAGGCAACACAGTTTTAATTTGCTCCTCCTCCACCCCATCTAAATATTCAGACTTCAGGCCACCTGAAAAATAGCATAAAGTGATTCTTGGGCATGATAGTGTAGTGGTCAAACTTACCCAGAACTGTTCAGCTGACAGAAAAATAATTTCAAAAAATGTAAAAAATATTATCCTGCCCTCAGTGTCCTTTCTTAGTTTTGTCAGTGTCCATTCACTTTCACTGATATTTTGTGATTTTCCTGTTTGTCTTTCTTTCTTTCTTTCTCTCTCTCTCTTTCTTTCTCTCTCTGTCTCTTTTTCTTTCTTTCTTTTTTGTCTATTAACATTCACTGAGCATGTTCTTGTGACCAAAAGAGCACCTTTCTAAGCTCTGTTGAGTATTCTTCTTTCCCCTTTCTGCTTCTGTAATGTTGCTGTCTTCAATTTCTGATATCCTGTTACCCTAGAAACAGGAATGCTTTTTGAGAGGTTGCCCTATTTATGAGTTTGGTTTTTTTTAAATAAGACCTAGGGAGGGGTGCACATTTCTCCATGGTACCTTTTCGGAGTCAAGAAGTGGCAGTCTGTCATGCAAGGTAAAGGACTTCTTTCCCCACCATCTTGTCTGGCTTTGTGATACATGTTGTTCACAGCAAGACAATAAGTATGAAGCTCCTACAACAGGGAAGAGCCCAAAGCCCCTCTTTCAATTGGCTTTCTGTCATGGAAACTGAAAATTTGTGTCTTCTTGATAATAGATAAGAATATCTGAACTTTTCATTTCTTCTGTATCTTATCTATCCCTCTACTGTCTTGCTTTTTCTACACTAGTCTTCATTCTTTTCCTTCTCTTTCCCTTCAGCCCCTCTCTTCCACATCATCTGATCTTTTTCTGTATGCTTTTCCATCTGTCACATAATTAAAGCATAAACTAAAAGAAACACAAAATTTTCCAAACTATTTTGTCCTGCTTTTTTTTTGAGTACTGTATGAATTCCTCCTTTCCCCAGAATTGCTCCTTTCTGCAAAAATTATCCCTTCGTTTTTATTCCATTTGCTCAACACCTACAGCATTTATGATTTGTATCACTCATCTTGCACTTCTCAAAAGTGACTTCTTATTATCTGTTGAAACCTCTGTTCAGTTTCTTGAACAAGATGATGAATTCAGTTCTGGAAGGCACAAATATGTGTCTTTGGCATCTACTGATGTATGCCACACAGAGTCTATTATGACTGATCTTTAGTATGAAGATCTCAGAAGTGGTTAGAACTCATCAGTGCCAAATGCAATAAATGTTTTATCACATCTGGAAACAATGTCCTCAATGTTCCAATATTCCAAGTTACTGTCTAATTTGAGTATGCAAAAAAAAAAAAATTCAGGCAAGAATTTCCATGAGAAACGTGAATTCTGTATAGTTTAACTATGCTAGGGCAGGCAGAGTTATAATTTCCCTTCATATAGTTTAGGCGGATTATGTTAAAAGCAAGTTGTACTTTCTCATGAAAATAAAGAAATGATCATGACCAGGCGCGATGGCTCACAGCTCTGGTGAACTGTGGTGGGAGGATCACTTGAACCCAGGAGTTTGAGACTGTAATGAGCCATGACTGTGTCACTTCACTCAGCCTGGGCAACAGAGTGGAACTTTGACTTCTAAAAATAATAATACATACATACTACAAAGTAATCATAGTAGCTGCAATCTCACCAAATCATGTTTTTTAAAACAGTTCATTAGCTTTGGTTATATTCATATGTCTCATAAATGCATTCTGTTCAATAAGAATTTGATGCAATTATTTTTAGTCTTGAAATGAATGCTCAAGGATTATTGATCTGAATCACATCAGCTAATGGTTTAATCAACAGGTCACCTACAAATAGCAATATGAATTCAGTTGAAACACTGCTGTGCTTACATTGCAAAATGATTTATTTCTTGCTCAGACATAATTATGAAACTGTAAGAGATGTTCAGTCATACATTGAACTTTCCTAAGAAATTCATTAGACTTTGTTTTTTAATCTTAATTGAAATGTTCTGGAGAATAACCTACATAGAACCAAATTTGAGTATATCTGTAGTGCCTGTAAAACAAGGAGACTTAATCTTGTTAGTCTAACTACCATAAATTATTGGTTTGGGGACGTATAGTTGTGTTTTCATAAGACCAGAATCTATTTAGCAAATTCCCTTTGTCAATTCATTTAATGGCAGCATAGCACTCTCAAAAATTAATTGTGAACAGGTCTAAAACATTAAGAATTTATACTATTATACCACTATCTTTATTTTACTGGAGAAAACCTTATTGCAATTTTATGTCCCTTTGATTAATGCAGTATTTCTCTTTTAATACAGGCAAATGGTTTAACTATGGAATTATCTTTCTCGTCTTGATATTGGATCTTAATATGTGGAAGAACCAAATATTTTATAAACCTCATGAATATGGGCAGTATATTGGCCCAGGGCAGAAGATATATACAGTGAAAGACTCGGAAAGTTTAAAGGATTTGAACAGAACCAAGCTATCCTGGGAATGGAGGTCCAATCACACTAACCCTCAGACTAATAAAACATATGTTGAGGGAGACATGTTCTTACACAGCAGGTTCATAGGGGCTAGCCTTGATGTCAAGTGTCTGGCCTTTGTTCCAAGCCTGATAGCCTTTGTGTGGTTTGGATTCTTCATTTGGTTCTTTGGACGGTTTTTGAAAAATGAGCAAGGCATGGAAAATCAAGACAAAACTTATACTCGCATGAAAAGAAAATCCCCATCAGAACATAGCAAAGACATGGGAATCACTAGAGAAAACACCCAAGCCTCAGTGGAAGACCCTTTGAATGACCCTCCTTTGGTTTGCATCAGGTCCGACTTCAATGAAATAGTCTATAAGTCTTCCCACTTAACCTCGGAGAACTTGAGCTCGCACTTGAATGAATCTACCAGTGCAACAGAAGCTGATCAAGACCCAACAACTTCTAAAAGTACACCTACGAACTAGACTCACTTATTGGAGATAGCACAAAAAGCAACCTTGAGTGTAACTTTAAAAAGTTAGTCTTTCCTTTTGTAATTGTAAGGTTTACGTAGTGTTAGGTAAAGAAATACAAACAATGCCACAACGGTGCTCAACATGCTTTTTCTAGGACTCATTGTTTTCTATTTGTATTATAATACACGTGCCTACTGTGTATTTAACAGTCCTCTAGAGATTGCTTTTCACAATTGCACAAGCTATTTACTGACTTTACAGCATAGTAGAAGATTAGCTGATTACCCATGTATCTGATGTTCAACCATAGTGGTGCCTTGAGACATTAAACTGTTTTTAACTGTACCAGAAATGAAGTGTGGAACAGTTCTCTAACCTATTTCATATGGGGTTTTCTATACAATTATTCTGATCTACACTTGATGTCTGAACAGGAAACCGATATAGCTAAGCTAAGATATGACTCAGGAAGTATCTCTTACTCAGCAGCAGAGTTGATGACTTTGACAGCTGGACTGCAGAGAAACATGGTGATTACCTTTTAATTTTTATTGGCTGCCTGCCAAATACAAATACAGATGCAAAACTCAGTAATAGGAGAACTATAACCCAACATGGGTCACTACTCATGAAATGTGACTTTCTCCCACCGGTAACTGCAATTAGGGGATAATACCTAATTATGTTTTCCTAATTAAAGATAAATTGCTACTTGATTAAAAATGCTGCCCTTCACCTTTGGGAACAAAGGTTAAGAGGCGCAGTTGGGTGAACTCTCAAATTTATTGACATTTACACAAAGCCCAAAACAACCAAGGAACTGAAATTTTAATCATGTGAAAGCTGCACAGCCCACCATTTACAATATTTGTACATCTTTCTGCAAATATGGCTCTGGACAGTGAAAATTGAAAAACATATGCCAGTCCTAAGCAAGGGAACTCCTCTAAAAATCATACAGTGGAACCTTGCCAAGTAGAAAAAGCCATGCATGAAAGAATCTGTTTAGTGTCATGTTTTGTGTGTCTGTTTTTGGTTTTTGTTTTTCAAGAACTAAACATTGCACATTAATAAATAAGAGTTATACATCAGTAATTATGTGTATTTTTTGTTTAGGGGATTCAATTGTATAGCTTAAGAAGAGTCTCTTTACATGGGGTTTTTAAAACTTGATGCCATGCAAGTTAAGAAATGGAACACTGCCAACTTGCTTTTAATTTTGTTCCATGTATTGTGGTTACATTTCTTGAGGGGGTGAGACGAGATCACTTTTAAGGCAAAATTATTTCCCTGTCACATACTGGCATAGTTGCATTTTGTCTTTATGATTTTTTTAAATCTCTCTTGTTTTGATCTATCTGCTTTTAAGCTTGCAGCATGCTGAATTTAGTATGCATAATAGAACTATGCATTTATCTGTCACTTGAGAGCCAGCTTTAATAAACATCTTTCTACAATTGTTTACTAAGCAGTTGGAACCATGCCCTTGCTGTTTCTTTTACCTTTATAGCCATACATGGTGCTACTTAGAATCATAAACATCTCTGACACTTAAAAATGCAGAGATCAAACTCACTATAGTAACTCATGGATCATACTATCCAAAGAAACTTACCATGTTATCCCTATGTGGCAACTATCCCTGACAGTAGGCCATTATAAATTTTCTTTGTCTAGAACATTCAACTTTTAGCTCTGGGACAAGTAAATATTACCACCTGGCACCATATTTTTTATTTATTCTGAAAGCCGTTGTCTTGTAGAATAAAGAAAGAAGTTGATTTAAAAAGTAGGTGTTTATTAGCAATATGTATTCCTTATAAAAATAATACTTGAGTATTTTTATGTGGGTATTAAGAGGAAAATGTTTTAATGAGAGAATCTAATTAGCAGAAGTAAGAGAAATAATCTAGAGATCCATGCATGTATATTTCTAGGGATTAGCTGGAGAAACTATCATCTGATATGAAAATACATATTTAAGGTTTCTATAACTTCAGTACCAAATGGAATAGTTGCCAGGGACAACATTTTAATAGTCAAATAAGATTTCAACCTTCTAAGGCTTCCGTTATTCAATTGTATATACTGATAGTGACCTTTTTTCTTTTTTTTTTTTTCCTACACATGGGTCTCCTTTCTTTTGCTATCTCTTTTGGTTATTTCATTTATACCAAGTAAAGATACTAAAATGAAATAAAATCAAAGTCAAAATCAAATCCATTCATGTTTAGTCTTGCATCCTGAGTCATATACCAATAGACTATGACTTTACAGAGCCTTTGAATACCAAAACGTTTAAACTATTAAGGACATTTTAAAAAAATGTGTAGCAAACTCTGAAATTGAAGTTTAAAAAGGATTTTTAAAAATCACTAACTACAGATTTTAAAGAAAGCTTAACAAATGTGATGTTTTAATTGCACTGATGCGTAAAGACTATAAACAATTATATTTCTACTGCTCAGTAATTATGGCATTTTCTTCCACACAGTGCAGAATTTGCACTAATTTGATACAATTTTAATATCCTGCATTTATAGAGTGCTTCATTAGTATTTTAAATGGAAAATTAAGTAAACATTATGAATTTATGCCTGATAATATATACTTAGACATAAATCTTATCACCACATGCCCGCTTGCATTTTAAAATCATAGTTACCCATTTTTCTACTTACATTACCTTATTCTTTTTAGCACATCTAAGATCATCAGTGAACCCTATTTTTAAATGTTATAAATCATTTCTTCTCCATTTGCCTAAGCGTCAACCAGGTACAAAAATATTTTATTTGTATAGCATCAGACTTCACAGCAAAGCACTGCATTCCTGGCTAACAGTGCAATAGAAAGAAGTCCAACATAGATACTCAGATTGAAGGTTGGAGTCAATACACTGTATCTCACCACTAGGCTCCATAAGGCATTCCATTACATCAACGGTCTCCAACCTTTTTGGCATTCATCACTGGTTCCGTAGAAAATAGTATTTTCACAGATGGGGTTGGGAGGAGGGGAATCATCAGGCATTTGATTCTCATAAAGAGTGCTCAGCCTAGACTCCTTGCATGCTCAGTTCACAATAGGGTTCGTGCTCCTATGAGAATCTAATGCCACTGCTGACAACAAATAGAGCTCTGTTGGCTCACTGCTCACCTCCTGCTGTGCAGCCAGTTCTTAACAGTCCACGGACCAGTAAAGGTCCACAGCCCAGGGGTTGGGGAACCCTGTGTTACATTATTTGGCTGGCCTATGGGTCACCAACACAACTCAACATGACACATGAAAAAGAGAATGCTAATAAATCCCTTTTAGCTGCCTTATAACTGATAGTTCATGATGCCAATTGGATTCTCTGACTTTCAGTCAAGACCTCAGTTCCCTACAATCACTTATAAGCTATTTGTCCTCACTCACAACTAGTGGCTATTTTATATTTAAACTCTGGGTTATGCAATTACAAGCTAGGCATTGTGCTTACATTGGCTCTCCCCTCTGAGTCTGTGACTTGGATCCCTTCTCTATCTGGCCTGCTTTCTTCTAACTTTGTCCCTTAGAACCCAACTCTGACCTGTTAGCCAGCCCTACTTTTAAGAGGACAAGAGCAACCCGATTTGTTTTTCAGCAGTTAAACTGGTATTTTTCTCATGCATCCCTACTTGGACTTTTAAACATGTTTGTGTGCATAGGGTTGTAATTAATGGGAGTCATTCTAGATAAGAGAACCAAGCTCAGAACTGTCTGGCTTACTTTCATTTAGACAGGTCTAAAACTGTCTTATTTGAAAAACTAGTGAAGTTTAGATGCAGTATATATAACTCGCAAGTCACTCTTGTGGAAGATAACTAGAAAAAGAGGTGGATATTTATAATGTAAAGAGAAGGTTAAGCAGATGGTGCACAAGTGTGGGTTGCTGTGATGAAATCTTAGAAACAAAAACAGCAATTTTACTGTGAACAGACTTTAAAACTACAGAGAGGGGATCAGAGCCTCCGTAAAAGCAACTTCAACATACAGTTCTCATGAGTCCAGTACTCTTGTATGTTTGGTAGTACACTCGAAAAGATATGTTTGGCCAGGCACGGTGGCTCAAGCCTGTAATCCTGGCTGAGGTAGGAGATTGCCTGAGCCCACAGGTTCGAGAACAGCCTGGGCAACTTGGCAAGACCTCATCTCTACAATAAATCGAAAAATTAGTTGAGTGTGGTAGCACACGCCTGTAGTTCCAGCTACTTGAAAGGCTGAGGTGGAAGGATTGCCTGAGCCCAGCAGGTCGACGCTGGGTGGCCATGAGCATGCCACTGCACTCCAGTCTGGGCGACAGAGTGAAACTCCAATTCCAAAAAAAATTGTTCACCATAGCTGGGGGTATTACCATGAAAGGTTGGTTGGTTAGTTGGTGTTTAGCTGGTTTCATAAACATTTAAGCATTGACATTACTCTATTCCCCAGGGAGCACGGGGAGACCTGGAGGAGGAGAAATGTTACCTGTGAAACAAACTACAGGATAAGGATGGAGAGAGGGGGCAACATGAGAAGATAAAGACAAAACTCAAAAGTATAACTAATTTAACATGTGTAAAATATCACTGATAATATTTTAACTTAGTGTGATTTATTAATCATTTTATTTCAGTGAATATAAAGCACAGAATATACTTTACAAGTTTATTTCTTACCTCTGTCCTCCAACATGAATTTTCATAAGGTCTTAAATGTTTTAACACCAAATAACTGTACTACTGGTCCTTTTAAGGACTTACATAATTGAGAAGGGACACTATAATTTATAGTTGAGAATTACAGTTAACAAAACCAATTTATAGATGTCTTTTGCTCTGATAATTTTTTTACCTTATCCAGATCTTTCCTCAATCTTCATATTACTAATACTACCATTTTGAGTATTTTATATGAAAATTAATTATCTCATTTTATACTCATATTAACCATTGAGGATAAGTATAATGAATTTCACTACACAGATGATAAACCTGAGGCTCAGAGTGGTTTATTGCCTTGTCCAAGGTCACGAAACTAACCAAGTGCAGAGTTAAGATTTGAACACAGGTTTGTCTGACTTCCAAACCTTCTGATTTTCCATTACAAACATCCATTAAAACTAGAATAAATGTGTCAAATAGAATCTTCGGCGATGAAAAACCGAGGAACAGTTATAAAGCCATAGGATACTTGACTTTTAGCAATTCTTATCTCTCAAGAACATAAGTTAAATATTAATCTCGAACAGCTGCCTGGATGCAATTTACAAGATACAGCATATGATTCAAACAGGTAAGGTCAAATTAAATGGTGGAAGGAGTCTGTTCATTGCCAGATATTTTAATCTAAGCTATGTTTACAAAACCACAACACAAATTTGTCCCAAAACAATTTCTAACATTGAAATTAGTTTCTTTTACAATTTCAATTTTCTTGGAAGGAAGAGGGGTGCTGGAACTCTGCATGTTTTGATCATACCTCCAGGAGAAAATCAGAGGAAGAGCAGGAAGTTACGAATATTCAAATAAGAAAAAAACAAATTAGCTGATAGCCAGTTCTAAGAAGCATGATTTGAATATGGACTCTAGAAATCACAAATAATTTAAAGTGATGGCACAAAATGTATTCTTTTAATAAAATCCTTATCAAGGGATCAAGCACTGGCCATGGAGATGTGCCGTTTGTACACAAGGATCCTTATTGTCATCTCCAAAATTGGAATGCTTCACAGTGTTTTGAAGAAAACCAAATAAGACTGTGTATATGAGGCATACAGTGAGATGCAGCAAGTCATGTGACATGTGTTGGACATGACAGGTGCAGACTCCAGTCCCCTCCAGTGCCTGGCTGTCGACAGAGGTCCCTCAACTTGTTCCCAGTTGACGATGCCATTAAACATGGTTAGGCCATTTGCTCCCAATTTTCTGTCTCTGTTGCTTGTTTTGAACTCCACAAGCTTCAGCATAATCCCTTTTCACTTCCCACAGATGCTCAGATCCCTTAGTTTAAAGCAAGTGGCTATATTGTCTGAAATCAATGGTCATAATCCCTCGGAGCTGCTGAACCAAAAGTATTCCTCAAGCATTCCTAGACTCTAGAGTTCTAAATTAGTTCCTTCCTTTTATGATGGCTTTACTAGCTTCTCTTATCAGGACATTCTCATCTTGACAGTAATCCACCACCTTTCATAGATCTTGAAGTAAAAATACTTCTATCTTCAGCATTTAAAGAGAATGGAGACATGCACCTGAGCCCCTGTGCTTTAGGATTGTCCCGCTGTATTTGGATGCAGCGAGGCAGCCACTTCTGAATCAAGGCATCACTCCAGCATAGAATCAAAGCAACACTTCAGCCAAGCAATGATGCTTTGTAGAATAACATTCTAAAACAGTATCATGGTTTTTCATTCACCGTATAGACTTATGTGCTCTGAATACATCATTTTATCTGGGTAGTCCAGTTGACTTCACCCTAAGCATAGTAGAAAAGATCTGCATTTTAAAATAGTTTCTCTTGACTGGAAAAAAAAAACGTGTAAGACGAGAGGAAGAGTGCTGGCCAAATCAGGAAAGACAAGTCTAACAATTACCATGCAGATTTGATAATGATGAAATTACTATAAAATTAACTTTAAACAAATTATAATGTGCTTGAATTTGAGGAGCAATATTTAGAGCTTCAAATATGCTGGAAAACTCAGAGACTCTGTCATTTACATATCCAGATGATCTCCTAAGTGAATCAATTTTATTTACTTTTGTCTCCCATAATTGCCCTTCTACCCTCTGTCATTTTCACAACGCCATGCAGAGATCTCATCTCTTCCTAAGATAACTGCAATTGATCTTAATTGGTCTTCCTGATTCTCACTTTATCCAGTGCTATCTATTATCCACACTTCCACCCGAAAAATCTTTCTAAATTGTAAACCTGATTGTATCACCTTACTCTTTCAGTGACCAATTATTGCCTAGCAGTTTTTGATAGTATTCTGTATAACTCCAAAATCCCAGTGGCTTCACACAATAAAAATCCATTTCCTGCTCATGTTGTAGTTGAATTGGTTGTTCACTGAGTAGCTTTCCATGCAGTGACTCAGGGAATTAGACATATTCCAACAAGGGTTTCTTAATGTTCTAGGGTCTTCTGTGTAGTCAGCTGGCTGGGGAGGAAGGAAGGCAGGTGAAGAGGGTCCTGTAGGAGCTTTCAGGAACAGACTATATCACATCTTGTCATCTACTGGCCAGAACTCAATTACAGAACTCAATTAGGCAATTACAGGCACTGCCTAACTGCAAGGGATGCTAGGGAATGCTGTTCAGTTCTATGCTGACAAAAGCCAGGGAACAAGTTTGGGAGATTTCTGGTCAGAGGATAATTCACAAAGTATTCCCAGCCATGTCTCACTCTTGGAGGTTCCAATTCAATAGGCTTGAGGTGGAGTTAAAGTTGAGCTGAGTTTTTAAAGTTCCGTATGCAATCCTCTTACAAACATCAATTTGAGAATCACTAATAAAATGAAGATTCCTATCTGGCACTCAACACTGTGTATTTTTTCTGGTTTTCTCTCCCTTGTCCAGTGAGTCCTATTCATCCAGTCATGTTGAACCTCTGACAGCTTTCCTATTGTTCCCCTGTCCCTGTCACTTCTGTTTTACTCAGTGTCTTCTCTTTGGAATCCCCTTCCACCATGGATCAACTCAAGTGTTCTTTCATTTGTTGTCTTCCTTCATTTTCCAAAGTAAAATTGACTGTCCTACCCATTGTTTTCCCATATGACCTAATTTTATCTATTATAGTAGCTTTAGCACCTTCTTCTACTGTATGTTTCTATGTCTGTTTCTCCTATTAGATTACAAACTCTTTGGACCTGCCTATAATGACAAGTCAGGGTAGGGGAATAAATTATATATTTAATTATCTTTTATCATAGATTCTAACTCAATAAAATTTGAATGGATATTGTATATTAAGTGAAATAATGTGCTTAGAATGAACTCATGGATGTGGCATAATATTCTCAAATTATCTGACCCTCTCCATGGGACATGGAAGGGAATAGACTATTCCAGACAAGTCTTTTCAATCAAATGGGAAGCAGTATCATTTCTTAGATTCAATTTGGGTAATGAGAGGTAAGGATAGCCAATTTTAAAAAACCAATTAAAGGAAATATCATGGTTGAGCCAGAAAAAATGTGTACAAAACTCTTTATCAAGTAGGGGCAGCTCAAGGTAGGAACTGAGAGCCAAACCAGTTAAAACAAATAGCAGCCAATCAGAGGAGACAGCTGAAAGTCCACTAGTCTAATTTCAGAGACAAGGATGCTACATCCTCCCCTGACTCTTCAGTTACTTCTACTGCAGGTTTGCATGGGTGAGTTGGCTATGACTGACTGAGGAGGCAGTTAAATGATGACTGACTGTGTATACTGAAATGCCAGTCTTCTAGAAGAAAGGAAATATACTATCTCCATTCTACAACTTTGTCAATAGTTCATAGCCCTGAGTGCATACTTAAAGCACTTAGTGAGTCCACAGGCAGGTCTCGACAGAGTGAAATTGAGCTGATGAAACAGGTCTGCAGGCTTTTAAATGTTGTACTCTGAGAGGCAAAATTGGAAAGTAAACACAAGTCAGAAGCTCTAAAACTCAAATGAACTGTGATTATAGCTGTACTCTTAAAACTGGTATCTCAGAATTCCCTGGAAGCTTATTTACATGTTGAAACATCAATTATTCCTCCCATTTGAAATACATGGTTTTTGTAATCAATTGCTTTGAGTCAATGTTTAGAATTATTCATGAAAGAGTTATATTTTAATGGCATTTGATGAGAACCAGCAGCAGCATCCATTAATTTGATTAGTTTTGTATGGGCTGGAAGAGAAACCTGGCACACAGCCCTAAGGGAATCAATAGTATGGGGTCTAAGTGTGAGTATCCATCCCAGGCAGCCTTGTCAGCCAAGGATCCTGCACAATGACAATGACAGGGGAGGACAAAACATTAGAGAAGACATGTCTCATGTCCTCTCTTTCTGCCTGCTTGGCATTTTATCTCAGTCACCTCTTACCTCAAAGCAATGAATGTAAATGGATTTTCTACTCCACCCACCTAAGCCCCATTTTCTGTTGCCCTTTCTGAAGGACAAAGCAGAATATATTTTTGCCCTAAGAACTTAAATATGTGTCATAATCCAAGCCCCAAAAACTAAGTAGTAAATCTGGACATTGAAGAAAACAGGAGCTAGTGCCAAGGGCCCAAATCCTCAGCAGCGTTCATCCACATGAAAGAGTTGGAGAGTGACTGTCAAAGAAGGCAGAAGTTCTTGAAGCAAGGGATCCAGTGCAGAGGATTTAGCATGGCAGCAGACACTGCAGAAGCTGTCAAGGTGATGTTATGGTTCCAAAGAAACCTGCCCAGTTTGAAGCATGAAGCATTCTTGGGAGAGACCAAGGGATGACACACAGACAGCCCAAGCTGAGGGATTGACCAGTTTGCATCTGGTGATTGACCCGTCACTTGACTTCCAGTCAAATGGTGTCTGGTTCTAGGCAAGATACCAGTAGAACTGAACTGCAGACAAAACACCAGACTGTATTCTAGTCCTACCCACCAGATACACCATATGGGGGAAAGTAACACCTCAAATACTCACCCTAACCCCACACAGGAGGAGCTGGCTCCTGATAACTGTTCTCACTGCTGGGGGCAGGATTCCTGGGACTCTGCTGGATGTTGGTAGGAGTCACTCGGTGACTGAGCAAAACTGAATCTATAGATGCAAGAATGCTCCTGTGCAAAAAATTAACTGAAATAATGCCAAAGAATAATGTTTTGCTAAGGCAGGAAAAACTACATTTGCTTTTCTCATGGGCTACCTTCAAAAAACAAAAAAGTAATGGGTAAGTGGGCAGTACTTTTTATAGCTATAGTTAAATAATTATTTGTATAGTCAAATGTTTAAGATATATCATTCCCTCCAGTTCTTTGTAAAGCTCACTCATACATCTAGCACCTCTCTCAGAATAGATGATAAATATTTGGTGATAGATATGCTGATAGATAACTTGATGTAATTATCCCACATTGTATTACAAATTATAGCATCACTTTGTACTTCATAAATATATATAACTATAATTTGTCTATTTATAATAATTTTCATGATATGCTGAGATGGGAGAAGTGAGCAGGGTTTACATCATGCTTGGGTCTTTCTGTCCACATTGAGGACTATGTACTTTCTTCTGAGGATTATGGGAAACCACTGAAGAGTTGTAAACAGGAAATGATATCATTAGATAGAATATACTAAAAAAAAATCACTCTGACAAGGGATTTCAAGATGCAACAAGAAAATAAAATGATTAAATCAGTTTCAGCTTTGTATCTTTTGGTTCCCTCTTCACAGTTGAATAATATTTCTCACCATCTGCTTGTGTGAAGATAACACACCAAACTGGCTTCAAGGATTCTTATTTCATGAGCTCACTATAGGCAGCATGGAAGTGGGGCCATATGTGGTTTGGGCCATCCAGTTGAAGGACCCCGGGAAAGGTTCTAGTAACTCAGGTCTTCATAAGGATGAAGATTACCTGCAAAGATTTCAATTCATATAGTGAAGTTAAATATATACTGTTCTTCAAAAAGTTAACCTAGGCCTAGGGATAGAGAAATAAAGAGGTAGACATATCTGGGTTTATAATCAAAGATAATATACAAAAGTAGAAAGGCATGGTATCTCAGTTCTAGCTATGGTCCACTCCCTTCTTTAAAAAATAAAGTTTTGCAGAGAGTTCTTACAAAAGAGCAATAATACCAATAAAAGGCCTCTTAATGACTTGTGGTAGACATGTGATATGCTGTCCATATCCCTTACAAGGCACTTGCTGTCTAGTTTCAGAGGATGTTAGAGAACAGATTCCAGTTATCAACTAGTTCAGGGTCTGCTTCAGCTGCAGAGAGCCATCTTGGCCAGGGGTATACCCTTCCTGGAGCAACACACATTCTGTCACTAAGTTATGACACAAGGCCAGAAGAGCCACTGGACAACTAACCTTCACAGGAAGGCCCAGAAGATGCGACATTTACTGAGGACAAAGGAATGCACTGATAAGATGAGCAAAAGCCTCACTCAAAAGTAGACAACCACACACTCAACCTAATAGCTATCTCCTATCACAGCTGCTGTTCCACATACAGTATTTTTGCTAGAGTAGTGGTAGCTCCCCTCAGTGTAGCAGTGTAGCAGGCCACACCTGATGGCAAAAAAGGTTGTTATAGACTTGACCCACAGAAATGGGGTTGATAAGACTCCAAAACAATTGAGATCATGTAAATAATTGTGGTGCATAAACAACAGAATCCAGGGAGTCATGATGACTGTGATTTCTGGCAAAGTCAGAGTGGATCCTTATCTACAGAACATAAAGAAAATGCATCTTTGAGGGCAAAATAAATGGGCAACTGACAAGAATACTACTCAGCCTGTCCCATTAAAATAAATTAAGTACAGAAGATCAGAAGGCTAAACATATTCACCCTAATAAGTCATAACTCTTTTCTGGTTTCCTGCGCTGAGCCAATTTAAGAACTGAAGCTCATTGACCAAAGAGAGGACTAGATACTCAGGAAGAAAATCCTAAAACATCATGCAAATGATTCTACCAGTCTATCCCCTAAATGGCTCTATATCCATTTACTCAAGTTAGGTAATGGGGAAAGAAGAATATTGAAATATTTTGAGAACTGTTGGGCAAAGTGTCTGAATTAACAGTGGTATCTGGAGACCCAAAATGTGTTTGTTTTAGTGTATCATAATATTTGAGACCAGATAATTTGTAAAGAAGAAGATGAGGAAGAAGAAAAGAAGGAAGAGGAGAAGGAGGAAGAAAGGAATACATTTGTTTCTTACAAATGGAGTTCTGGAGGTTGGAAAGTCTAAGTGCATGGCACTGGTATCTAGTTAGGGCCTTCTAGCTCTGTCATAACATAACAGAGATTATCACATGGTGAGAGGGCAAAGCCATGTATGTCATCCCAGATCTCTCTTTCCCTTTTTATAAAGTCATCAGTCCCATCATAGGGGCCCCACCATGATGACCTTATCTAATCCTAATTACCTTAAAAAAGTCACACTTCCATTCAACATACAAATTTGGGGATTAAATTTCCAGTACATGAAATTGGGGACATATTCAAACCACAGCAGTGACATAATACCCTGCTGGTACATTAGAGAGCACTTGGGCTAAGATATGAATGAAGTCTTGGCCAAAGTCTGGCTTGCAGTGAGACCACTGCATCTATGGACCAGCCCCATGCTCATTTCTCTCATCTCTGAATCTATAGTTGGAATTGACATACTTAACAGGTGGTGTAATCTCCACATTGTGTCTTTGGCCTATAAAGTAAGATGTTTCATAGTGAAGAAGGCCAAGCAGAAGTCTCTGAAACTAACCATCTATGCTCAGTCAAGACAGTAAATTAAAAATATTGCCTCAGAGAGGAAGTAGAAATTAATATCATTCGTGAAGATCTCTAGATACTGGAGAAGTCTTCTTTATCATATTTCTGTTTAATTCACCAACCTGAGCTGTGCAAAAGTTAAATGGATCTTGGAAGAGATAAAGTACCACAGATTTAATAAAATTACAGTTTCAATCTCAGCTGCTGTGCCAAATGCAGTATTTTTGCTAGAGCAGATTAATGTGTCCTTAGGTGCATAGTATGCAGCCAATGATTTGTCAAATATGTTTTTTCCTATCTATCTTAAGCAGAAAGGAGAATCAGGAGCATCAGAAAGGAGAATCATTGACATTCACACGGATCAGACAAAAGTGTACATTTATAGTTTTACCTAAGGATATCTCTCCTGCTTCAGTCACAATGTAGACCAAAAAAATCTGGCTAATCTAGACATTATCAAAAACTTCACACTCATCAATTTTATCAATGGTGTTATTGGTTATTGGGGCAAATAAGCAAGACGTAGTTAGCATAGAGAAGGTCTTGGCAATAGATGTGTTCAACATCAGTAGGGTAGGACATGGGCCCTCAGAAAATTCTGGCATCTGGTACAGTCATAAACACTTTTAGGGGTCCAGATCAGGAATATGCTGACATCCCCTCCAAATTAGTGTATCTTGCATCTCATACTACAAAAAAAGGGGGAAAAAAATGCCTAATGAGCTACATTCCATATATGGACATACTATTTCAGTATATATACCAGACAATGGGAAAGGTTTCCAGACTCAAGTGGGGTTAAACTTAGAGCAGAAAAGGACTCTGCATCAGGTCCAAGATGCAGGTCAAACAACTCTGTCACCATTTGGGCCATAGATGATCATTAGATTTGATGATGTTGAAGGTATGAATGGTGAAAAAGAGACTAAGTGGAGTATGTGCCACGCCCCAGTGGGAGATCACAACACAGGTTTCTGGATCTCTGGAGCAAGGCTATACAATGTGCAGCAGAGGATGATATGATTTTTGTAAAACAACTTCTGACATGGTACTGGCCTCTGAAAGAAACAGGGAACCTTACCATGGCACATCACTTGACCATACAGTTGTATGGGTTGGGTCCTGTCAGTCTTAGTCCCAATGCTGAGTAGAACTAGCAACAATTTTTTATAAGATGGACATGGTATATTCAGTACCAAGCACAAGTAGGACCAAATAACACAAATAAGTTGTGTAAGCAGGTAGTTCAGACTCCTAGGGTATCTACCTCTATTATATAGTATACCTCTCTCAACTCACACTTATAGAAATATGCTGGATCCCAAATAAACAACTACTAGAAAGGAAAAATTGATTTATGGATGGCTTGATTTATGGATGGCTTGGCTTAGTTTGTGGATGTCAACTGAACAGCCACTTTGGCTCACTCAAGAATGGCCTTGAAATACATCAGAAAAAGACATTTCCCCCCTAGGAATCTGTGCTTTGGGTGGTTTATCTGGTCATATACTTTGTGTGGAAAGAAAAGTTACCCACAGTTAGAATATATACAAACTTATGGATTGTGGTAAGTGGTACTGTTGACTGGTCAGGGGTCATGGAAGAATGTAAATGATCACAAAATGTGAAGATCATTATATCATATGTTAGTGTTTGCAAGAAAGCATTCACTAAGAAGGAGGAATTAAACAACCAACAGACAAAACTACTCAGTAGTGAATGTCAACCTCTGTCGTCAAACACCTTAGGTGAAAAATAAATATGACATACTTTGCCTATGTTTTCTAAGATCATGTGTTTGTGTTTTCAGAAAAGTGCTGAGGTTGAGTCATTATAGCAAAATTTTAGCTAGGAACAAACTAGAACAGGCAAGCTGGACTGTCAGTGTCTACATAAAGAAACGAGAGCAGCCCACCAGAAACATATCAAGCTGTAAAAGATGTTTTGTCTGTCATAATCCAGAGAGATTTTTCAGCAAAATCAGTTAATTTATGCTCATTAAAACAGCAAAAACAATCTGTCAACCTGACCCTCTCCACCATCTTTCTGTGAGCCTTGGGGCTGTCCAGAAGCTATGGGGAGACCTGCCTGCTTGACAGCTGGTTAGAATACTTCAGCAAGATGCAGCTCTGAATAGGAATTTTTAAATAAGAGCAGTGAGCTTTTTCTTCATTCTGCCTGAGTGTTCAAAGACCTTCTAAGGATATTGGGTTGCTTTTAAAAAGATAACATTAATTAAGAAATATTAAATCAGATGTCTTCTTGCATCCAAAGAACATGTTTAGTCTACCATCTCGAGACCAAAGTACAAACTATAGAAGATTAGCAAAGGAATAAAGATAGTGGATTCAACAGATGCAGTCAGTCTTAGCTTTATTGCACTGTTAATAATATTACCTTTGTTGAACAGATGCAGAAATATCTGATAATCCATGACAGATGGGAATTCATTTATTCTAGAATTATAAGGGTTGAAGCAACAGTGGTTATTATTACTTGGTGATACGAAAAGCTGTCTTCATCACTACCTCTTCAGGTGTGGTCACTGCATGTTTGTCACCAGAAGAAAAGGCAATCAGAACTTTCATGGAAGCCAAATCTGATATTGAATTATCTCCATTAGTAGGTAAGGGAACGCCCACCAGGGTTTGCTTTCTGAGATTTTCTTATCCAAGTGCTGGTGAGTTTTGAAGCTTTTATTTTGTTTTGCAAAACAAACTTCCACACCAAACAAACAGCAGTCACCACACTAAACAGAACAAAGACTGGCATAAGTATTTTGTCCTTCCAAGAATCTGTAAACACAAATGCTTGTGTACACACACACACACACACACACACACACACACACACACAGAGGCAATGGTTAGCAATTTTTTGAATATAAAATGTTTTATTGACAAGATAGTAACAAGTTAAATGTAATGATATCCTTTCATGCATTGTCCCATGAAACAAGTCTGGCTGATACAATTATTGATCTATTGATAGCAAAAACCATGCCCTAGAAAGCTCTCTGTCTTAAACAGTACCTGCAAAGGTGCATGTTGAATGGGTGAATAAATGAAAGAATAAAGAAATGAATAAATAGATGGATGGATTCATGAATTCAATGTGAGTAATAGGATAGCCACTCATAATCCATAGTTTTATCACTTTTATTTTCCCAACTAATATCTTGATAATTACTTGTTCAAATTAATCAGAATTCAGTAACACCTCCCTGAGGTATTCTCATTTCAACTATTAACACCAGGACCACTCAACCCCACAGACATCTAAGAGAAATTGTAAGACTCTCAGTCTATTATTGCTATTGATTTCTTTGTTGCCATACCTAGTTATTGTTGGAAATTTGTCCCTTTTAGTTACATAGTTTGTTTCATATTGCTGAGATGACATCCTTGGGAACTTAAAATCCTCAAGAGAAATGTCCCACTTATTACTCTCAAAAGAATCACCCAAGGGAAATGCCCCACACTTGAGTTCCCACAGTGCACTTTTTTTAGTTTATTTCCACATGTGGGGCCTCTCTTTACACAAAGCATAAAGCATAACAATGGGAAGGGTACTAGGTCCGAGAACCCTCTGGCCTTGTACTCACCATGGACTGAAACCATCCCTGCTCCCAAAGCATTTTTAACCTTCTTGGTGAACCTAGATTCTCCCTTTCCAGATGGTACACATCTCATGGGGCCCTTGTTATTTCTTTCTGCCAAATGACCAATCTCAAACCATGGAGACTACCACAAAGTTTGTGATAATATCAAATCTCAAAAAAGGTGACAGAGTCTTCTTGGCTCCATAGGTCAATTTACTCTTCTTTACATAGATGTTGAGAGGGACTTCCCTTGAAAGGCTATCAAATGTTCTGCTCTTTGTTCCTCAGGGGAAATCAGCCTTACCTTTATATAACTAACAAGTACTGTACCACTCAACTAACTCTTGCCTGAATGCAGGACACCCAGTACAAGGTAAACTGATGAATCCACCCAACAAAGAAAATGCAGACCCTGAACATTTACCATAATACGATAAGAAAGGGATTGACAGTAGCCGGAATCTGCTGGTGTGGAGGGGCACATAACATCATTAAGGGTACCTGATCTCAAACCAGGCCAAGTGGGGACCCAAACTTTAACTGTATGATGACCTCTTGCATACCTAATCCTGAATTATACCCCACATCTTTAAGGTAAAAACAATTATTTTAAAGAAAAATGGTCAGCAGTTTCTCAATAGGTGCAAATGTTAAACATTATCATCCTCAAGTAAGATCTTTCAATGGAAAAAAAAAGAAAAGAAAATGCAGAAGTTAGTTATCTTGCAAAAACAATTTAGAATTATGACTCACCCAATATTGCACTGCAATTACAGCCAACATATATTGAGTACTTTACTGTGTGGCAACCCTTTGTTAAGCACTTCATATGCATTCGCTCATTTAATCATTTAATTGTGACAGCCACAATTCTTGCATCCCTCTTACAGATTAGGAAACTGAGGCCAAGTGAAATTCAGGCACTTGGACAACAATGCAGAGCCAGTAAAGAGTAAAACCAGATTCAAAGAAGAGCACTTAGCTCATGTAACAGCCCTGCCCTGTGCTACACGCCCATACTTCATGCCAGGAACAGGGTGAGTAGACAGCAGGAGGCATGGATTTCAGGGAGAAACCAGAGGCAGGTTCCGGTTGCAGGTGTATTCACTCTGTCTTTTTGTCATTGTGGTCCTTTGCCATGGATCTACAAACATAATTTATTTTTCTCTGCAATTCCTTATAGCACTCAAGGTGAAGATGTCTCCATCTCACTCAGTCAAATTTGATTACAAACATATTGCACGCTTCCATTGTCTACAGCATTCTGTGAGAACCAATACACTTAAAAATCCATATATGTTGGAATATCTTGTTTCTTTAACCAGTCTCTTCTCATATACTCTTGACTTTTTACTCCTTTGGAAAAGCAACTTTCCCAAGTACAGGAAAGAAATGCTGGTGGAAAGCTGCTTTTGACTTTATATATATATATATATACATATATATATATATTTTTTTTTTTCCCCAGAGCCAGAGTCTCACTCTGTTGCCCAGGCATGCTCATGGCCACCCCCAGTGTCTACCTGGGCTCAGGTGATCCTTCTGCCTCAGCCTTCCAAGTAGCCAGAACTACAGCATGCACTACCACACCCAGCTAATTTTTTGATATATTGTAAAGACAGGGTCTCACCAAGTTTCCCAGGCTGGTCTCGAACCCCTGGGCTCAGGCAATCCTCTTGCCTCGGTCTCCCAAAGTGCTGGAATTACAGGCTTCAGCCACCATGCCTGACCTGCTGTATGTTTTTATTGACAGAAGATTTTACATGGTGCCAAAGATAAGCAAAGAACAAGTAAATTTGAAAACAGATTTTTAACAGTCAAATAGCCTCCTATTATGTACAATGGTATATTTTTGTAGGATGTCAGGATTTATGTAAGAAAATTATTCTTCTTTGCTTGAAATCACTCCTCTTCTTGAATCTCAAATCTTGGTGTTACCATATATGAAATTTACTTTTAAAAACTTCACCATAGAAGGATGATGTAAATGTATGCATTTTGGCTTAAAGTACACTCTAGGACATTCAGTTGTCTTCATAGGAAATCTCATTTCTTGGGTGGTCAGCTAGTAAGTTAGCATATCAGAAAGGCATGTTCTAAAATTCTGTCTGCAATGTTTCCACTCTGTTGATCTCTGATATGATGTTGCTATGTAGTATAATGAATGTCAGGAACAACATATTCTGGTGAAATTAGTGACATTCAAGATTTGAGAATACTCGAATAATATTTCTCATCCTTGCCCAAACTGAGAATAAGAATTTTAGCAAGCTCTACAGCTCTTCTCTTAAAAAAGGCACTCAAGACTTGATCCCTAGAGGGCCCTCTGAGTACAGCCACTGAATCAGGGATCCGAGTTTCCTAATTATTATGAAAAAGGTGACAGAATTCCTCTAAAATATTGCTCTGTCAGCCTCAAATTAACCTTTCAAGTAAGTTTGGGTCAGTTACTTAAAAGGAAAGAGAAATGAGATGTCAACAAGGTTATAACACAGGTTGTAGGCACTGTTTTATGCCCACTTAAAAAATATTTCACAAATGTCTAAATATGTGGCAAAATTTGGTCTGAGAACTGCTTTCATTATAAATTCTGCCCTTATTGCATAATGGCTAACCTTTATCTCCTCAAACTTTTAGAGACTACATTTACCAATAAAAACATCTTAGATGGGTACATTGTCCACTTGGCTTGAATCTGTTGCACTTGGTTATTGTCACCACTCATCCACTTACACAAGTCAGAAATCCAAGTCAGCTCTGGCATTACATTATTATTATTATCATTATTAATATTGAGACAGAGTTTTGCTCTGTCATCGAGGCTAGAGTACAGTGGTGCAATTACAGTTCACTGCAGCCTCAAACACCTAAGCTCAAGCGATCTTCCCATCTCAGCTTCTCAAGTACTGGCACTACACACACATGCCACCACATCTGGCTAATTTTTCTTTTTTGAGATAGGGTCTTGCTATGTTGCCCAGGCTGATCTTAAACTCCTAGTCTCAAGCAATCCTCTTGCCTTGACCTCCCAAAGTGCTAGGATTATGCCACGTCTGGCTTTATTTTTTTTTTATTAATTTAACTGAGTAGCAAATCTAAACCTTTCTAATATACTTCAAATCCCCTCTTCTGTACCTCCACTGCTGCCCACCCAGACTAGTTTTTAACTGTCACATGGACTATTGCCACAGCCCTCCAGCTGACTTTCACCTTGGTCTTTCCATTCACATTTCTGCCATAATATTTTACAAGAGCAGTCATGTTACCCATTGCTCAGAAACTTTTGATATAGCCCTCCTTCCTTTTTAATATCAGAATAAAGAATAATTCCTTAAGTTGAAATTCAAGGACTGTCACAATCTATCACCAGTTTACTTTCTGGCTTCACCTCCTCCTCTCAGTTCTCCCACAGTCGTCACATACTTGCCAGTCATTGCCAAGGTCCTTGCTATTGCTCTTGGGGCTGCCTCTGCCCAGAACACACACCTTTACTTCTGCATGCTTCAGAGCTTAATGCAAATGTCACCTCCTCCACTAAGCTTTCCTGATCCCCTTAAGCAGAAGTAATCCTTTCTGCTTTTATTACTACATGTCTCTAAATTTGATAAGTATCATAATGAGATGTTTTATCCTGTCTCTCCTAGCAAATTGTGTTTGGAAGGCCTGGATCACGTCTCCTTCATTTTATGTTCCTTACAGCATAATATTATGTACTTAGTTGATACGTTTGAATTGTACACTATACAGTCATATTCAGTTTGACTTGGTAGTTTCTGGAATGTCTAATCTAAGAGCAGTGGCATTTACATTTAAGTTAATATAAGAACAGTGATGGTTGTGGTGGTGGAACAGTTGCAAGAGAGATATATATTCACAGATTCTCACACCCCAAATCCTAAGATCTTGACTCAGGATCTAGGACATGAACATTTAAACATAGAGCCCAGGTAATCTTGAAGCAGATGGTCCTAAGATCACATCTTGGTCTATGAATCAACAACAGAGCCTGAACAAGAAAATTCTAGTGTGAGTCCAGGGAGAAGGAATCACTGACAGAGAAAGGAAACCTGGAGAGCTAGCAGGCAGAGCAGCATATTTTTATTTCTGAGCTATTTCTCTGAGTTCTATGTCCTCAAATCATGCCAATCAACCCAATTAGTGTCCTAGTGTTTAACTGTCTGATCTACAATAGCATTTGTTCTATTGAACTACACTTAAAGAGCATTTGCAGGAATTCATCAAAGTTTATTGTTTTCTTATTTTAAACACAACATGCTAGAAGTTGTCAAACAGAAGTTAATATTTGGGCTGAGAAGTGGGAGATGGTGAGACTGGGTAGAAAGAAAGCCTGATAGAATCCCATCTATTCAGGCTGAAACAATTTGCAACCAATCAGCGATAGTCCTTCGGCTATCACTAATTCAAGTGACTAAATTTAATTACATTATAATAAATAAATGGACAGTTGATCATCTAAGCATACAAGTAAAACAATTTCAGTTTCAGTTACAACATGCCAAGAGCTAGGAAGTCAATATCCCATCCTTATGATGAGAAAAACCTGAACATACTTAAAATCAATAACTTCTTGTATTCATCAGAGACTTGAGTTCAGGAGGCAGACTACCACACTAAAATATTAGGGAAAAAAAGATGAACACAGAAAACCACAGCCAAATACAGAGAATCACAGCTGAGATAATCTTACCTGAAGCAGAAGCAGCAAGAACCATTAACTGGTAGAAACACTTAAATAATAATTTTGATGACTTGCTAGAGGCTGAGTATGAACAAGCTTGAGAGTGAAATTCTTGGACATCCAGTCTTAGGGAGACTCCTATTTCCCCAGGAATCCCAGGAATCTTCATGTTCTCATGGTAAACATGAGAATTTTTGGCAAGAGAAAGGGAGAAGAAATGATTTTGAGAGAAACCCAGAACATTCTTCATAACAGAAGTCTAATCTCCAAGAGAAAAAAACTACCAGATCCTTAATCTTACCAGTGAAAGGGGTGATTATTCAATCTCATTTTCCTCTAGCCTTTCTGTCTCACCTAAAAAGAGAAAAACTAAGTTAAGAAACAAACACTGGCTGGGCTTGGTGGCTCAGCCTGTAATCCGGCTGAAGTGAGTGGATTGCCTGCGCCCGCAGGTTCGAGACCTGCCTGGGAAACTTGGTGAGACCTCATCTCTACAATGAAACAAAAAAATTAGCCGGTGTGGTAGCGCGCACCTGTAGTTCCAGCTATTTGGAAGGCAGAGGCGGAAGGATCACGGGAACCCAGCAGGTCGAGGCTGTGGTGGCCAGGAGTGACCACTGCACCTCAGTCTGGGCGACAGAGTGAGACTCCAACTCAAAAAAAAAAAAAAAAAAGAAACAAACAAACACTGAACATCACAACCCAGAGACATAGACCTACTAAAAGACTGAGATTGCATCATAAAAAAATAAAATACTTCTCCTTCCCCACACTCTCTCATCAACAGGGCTTCATTATAATAACAGTAGATTAGAGCTGGAAGAGCTGGAAGACACAAGCTCCACTTAAGGAGGAGTTATTTGGAAAACCAACGATAAGAAGGGAGACATAAATGAAGAAACTGAAGCCTCTGCCAACTACACCTGCAATAAACATTGAGTATAGTCCAATTCTCAGACAGATTAGTATAAAACTTTACACTAAAGGCCTATTTACCCCAATTTCTATCATTCAATACATGTCCAGGTTTCAAGAAAATGTTACAAATCATGGTAAAGCACAAGGGAAAAAAAACACAGTCTAATGAGACAAAGCAAGTATTGTAACCAGACACAGATGTGACACAGACTTTTGGATTATTAGATGGAGAATTTAAACATTATGATTAATGTGTTGAGGTCTCTAGTGGAAAAAGTAGACAACATGTAAGAACAGGTGTTCTTATGTCAGCATAGAGATTAAAACTCCAATAAAGAATAAACAGGGGCCAGGCATAGTGACTCATGCCTGTAATCCCAGCACTTTGGGAGGCTGAGGCAGGAGGATCTCTTGAGTCCACGAGTTTGAGACTAGTCTGGGCAACATAGTGAACCTTGACTCTACAATTTGAAAAAAAGAAGAAACGGGAAATGATAAAAGCCAAAAATACTGTAATAGAAATGAAGACTATCTTTGATGGGCTCATGAATAGACTGAGCATGAACAAGGAAAGAATCATGGACTTGAAGATATGGTAATAGAAATTTCCAAACAGAGATGCAAGTAAAAAAAAAAAAAGAAGAAGAAGAAGAAGAAAGAAAGAAAGAAAAACACCGTGGGGCAATTTCAAAAGGTGTAACATTTATGTACCCAGAATACCAAAAGGAGAAGAAAGAGGGAATGGAAGAGAAAAAAATATTAAAAGTAATAATGTCTGGGATTTTCTAAAGTTAATAACAGACACCAAATCACAGATTAAGGAAGTTTGGAGAACATGAAGCAGAATAAATTTCAAATAATCAACACCTGAGCTTACCAATACAAACTGCAGAAAATAAATTAAAATGAGAAAAATTTAAGAAGCTAGAGGAAAAATATACCTGCCCTACCTACAGAGGAATATGGATAACAAAATTACACTGAATTTCTCAGAAACCATGCAAGCAAGAAGAGAGGGGAAATGAAATATTTAAAGTGTTCAAAGAAAAAAAAAACACCAACCTAGAATTTTACATTCAGAAAGTTATTTTCCCTTTTCAAAAAAGGGAAAAATAAAGGCTTTCTAAGACAAATAAATACTGAAGGAATTTATTGTTAGTAGAACCACCCTGAAAGAAATGTTACAAAAAGTTCTTCAGGGAGAAGGAAAATTATATAGGTCAGAATTTTGATCTACATGACAAAAAAAGTCAGAGAGAGAACTTAAAAAAGTCTTTAAAAATTCTTCAAGAATAAGTATAATTGACTTGCTAAGAAAAGAGAGAAAATGGAATTCTATTATATGCTCAATCCAAACTAGCCAGAGAAGGCAGAAAAAGAGAACAAGATTTTTTTCTAAAAGTGCAGCAAATAGAAAATACAAACATAGTAAATGTTAAACCAAGCATATCACTGTGTTAGTCAGCTTGGGCTACCATAATAAAATAGTGTAGACTGTATGGCTTAAACAGCAGAAATTTATTTTCTCACAGATCTAGAAGATATAACTATGTGTTGTGAACAAGAATTCCACTTTAAATATAAAGGAACATGCATATTAAAAGTAAATAAATGGAGAGATAATACCATGCTAATGATAATCAAATGAAATCTATACTGTCTATGCTAATATCAAACAAAAATGACTTCACAATTAGGAAAATTATCAGGAATAAGGAGGGAGATTACATAATAATAAAAGGATAATTCTTTAAGAAGACAAAAATCCTTAACATGTATGCACCTAACAACAGAGCATCAAAATACATGAGGCAAAGTATGATAAACCTGAAAGTAGAAATAGATGAATTCACTCCCTTATGGAGATGAGAATTTCACATCCTTGTGGAGATGGAGAATTTCACAACTCTTTTTCAGTAGCTGAAAATAATTCAGCAGGCAGAAAATCTATAAGGATATAGTCAAACTAATCAGTATCATCAATCAACTTGAACGAATTAACTTTTACAAAATAGTTATTCTAACAATGGCAAAATATAGATTCTTCTCAAGCTCATATGGAATATTCAACAAGATAGACCACAGATAAGCAATAAATAAAACATAATTTAACAAATTCAAAAGACTATAAATCGTATAAAATATATGCTTTAATCACAATGCAATACATTTCCTGTAAGCACTGCTTTTGCTGCATTGCATGTATTTTGATTAATTGTATTTCATTTTTATTTAGTCTAAAATATTTTTAAATATCTGAGGCTGTTTTTTAACCCATATTTTTTAGAGATGGGTTGGTTTATTTGTATTTTTTAGTTCTTTTTCTGTTATTAATCTTTAGTTTAATTCCATTGTGATTAAAGCATATATTTTATATGATAATCAACAATCTAATTTTCCACCATAGGTAACAATAGAAAGAAGATGAATTCAAGCCTAAAGCAAGCAGAAGAAAGGAAATAATAGAGATCAGAAAAGGAATTAACAACATTAAAAAGAGGAAATCTATGGGGAAAAAAAATCAACAAAACCATATATTGTTTTTTTGAAACGATCAATAAAATTGATAAACTTCTAGCCAGGTGTCTTTGTCTATTTTGCTGCTAAACAGAATGCCCGGAACTGGGTGATTTATAATGGACAGAAAGGAATTTCTTTCTTACAGTTCAGGAGACTGGGAAGTTCAAGATTGGTGAGTCAGCACCCAGCAAGGGGCTTCTTGTTGTGTCATCCTATGATGGAAGGCAAAAGGGCAAGAGCAGGCAAGAAAGTGGAGGTCTGGACAAACTTTTCCTTTTGTAACAAACCCACTCTCGCAAAAACAGCATTAGTTCACATATGAAGGTGAAACTCTCATGGTCTAATTACCTCTTTAAAATCCCACCTTTGAGCAAAGGAGAATGCAGAGGGTCTCTGGCTTTCTCCCCGGGGGCTGTGCATCGCAATGTCATCAGCCTGCTCTTCACATGGACCTTGGCCGTCACCACCGCTGTGGCATCACAGCGGTCTGGACAGCCACTGCAACTGCAGACATAGCAGCTGCTAGCGCCACAGCAGCCTCCGTGGTGGCCATAGCACATCGTGCCACCCATGCCCGAGGCGATCCACGACTTCAGTCCTTGTAGCCCCTGCAGGGAAGATCTGCTGGGATCGCTGCCACCTCTGCTGACACCGTGACATCCTGTGGGCAGTGAGTCTCCTCCCGTGTCCCTGAGGCAGGCTCCCATCTCAGGCCTCTGCCCGACTCCTGTCCGGCTCCACCCTCTCTGGGGCTGCCAGATAGCACCACCTGCTGGCAATTCAAGGTAACAACACCAAAATGGGACAAACAAGCTTGAGAAACAGACACAGGCCAGATTTGACTGGTGAACTAAGTGGTGATCTGAACTGTCCTTCACAGCAGGTCAGGGGGAACTGACCCTAGCTGTGAACAAATTTACCAGCTTGAGAAGACAGCTATAAATCAGAGCTGAAAGGACATTGGACTTAAACGAAAAGTCTCAGAGTATGCTCGATTGGTTCTGTTAGTTTAATGACTTGATTCTATTCCTACTGTTTTGTTCCTGTTTTTTCTCTTTCTTTTCTTCTCTTTTCTCCTCTCTGTAAACCATCTCTTTGTATAGAGAGGAACAGCACACCAATAAGGTGGTTGGTTAGCTTATATGTTAGCATCATTGTATGTTTTATTATTTTTTTGTATGGGAGTTGGTTAGTCTGTAGCCGTGGTCTATTGTTTTTATCTGATTCAGTTTAGGTCTCTCTCTCTCTCCATTTATTGGTACACTCGTCTGTTTCCCCCCTTACTCCTCTCTGTCTCCACCCTCCATCTTCCCCCCACTGTCTGCTCTATTCTCTTCCCTCTGCTAACCTCATTTTATTTCAGGGAGTAAACCTACAACCCCACTGCATGGACAGATTCCAAGGCAGTGGGAAGTGGGTTTCAAATTATCCATACACCTGTCGGTGGTTACCAGGACCTGCAGATAGATTTTGAATCATAGCTTCCCCCTTAAGTAAATCTCAAAACTGCAAAAAGGACCACCCCCAACCTACAGTGAAACTCCAGAATTGAACAAAGTAAGAGGGCATACATAAAGAATAGGAGATTCAACAAACAGAAGTAAAAGCAACCCCTCTACCCCTGAATAACAGAATTAAAGAAGATGGTGACATGGAGGGAAAAAAAAAGTAGGGAGGGAAAAAAACCACACAAATGAAGAAAAAACAAAAGAAGAATATAGGTCTAACACAGACCCCTGGGAGGTCAGACACTGAGAAAACAGACTCTGGAACACAAACAATGAAGAGCCCCCAGAATGAGTGGTCACATGCAACAAACCCAGACATTAAGACATTAATAAAGAGAATTTAAAAAATTGAAGAGAGACAAGAGGAAAATAGGAAGGAGCTGATGTCAGAAATAACAGCAGTAAAGAATACTGTGATGGAAATAAATAACAAACTAATAAGCATGGAAAGCAGAACTACCAAAGCTGAAGAAAGAATCTCAGATCTCGAAGACCAAAATACAGAACTAACCCAAACTGTCAAAAACATAGAAAAGAAGCTCAAAAAGACAGAACAAAACCTTCAGGAGATGAATGATCACTTCAAGAGACCAAACCTAAGAGTAATTGGCCTTTCTGAGGCAGGGAGAGAAACAGAGGCCACACTGGAACAAACATTTCATGAAATCATTTAAGAAAACTTCCTTCATCTCATCAGTGATGAAAAAATTCAAACACAAGAGATTCAAAGAACCCTTGCAAGACAACACATGAGAAGACCAACTCCCAGACACATAATAATTTGCCTAAACAAAGTAGGTATAAAAGAAAAATCCTAAAGGCAACAAGAGAAAAAGAGCAGACTACCTACCAGGGAAGACCAATTAGAATAGCAGCGGATTTATCTACAGAAACCCTCCAGGCTAGGAGAGCTTGGAGCCCTATCTTCAAAGTTCTAAAATATAAACAAGTTCAACCAAGAATAACTTACCCAGGCAAGCTAAGCTTCATCAGTGAGGGAGAATTGAAATCTTTCCCAGATATCCAATCCCTAAGAACCTACACTGCCACCAGACCTCCTCTACAAGGAACACTTAAGAAAGTATTGAACACAGAAGGAAAAGAAAAAAAGAATAATGATGTTCTTCACAAGAATACAGGTAAAACATAAAAAACACACATGATCCAACTCTAAAACCAAAAGAAAGAAAACACACAAACAGGAAGAAAAACAACACTTTGTAAGAACATTATGATAGGGAACAACTCTCACATTTCAATAATTAGTTTGAATGTGAATGGACTAAATGTCCACTGAAAAGAC
Source organism: Cephalopachus bancanus (assembly GCA_027257055.1). Lineage (NCBI taxonomy): Eukaryota > Metazoa > Chordata > Mammalia > Primates > Tarsiidae > Cephalopachus > Cephalopachus bancanus. Next base: position 7,403,126 of record JAPVLO010000076.1, read on the forward strand.
ATAGAATGGCAACATGGATAAAATATCACCAGGCAACAATCTATTGCCTTCAAGAGACTCACTTCACTAGAAAGGACATTCACAGACTCAAAGTAAGGGATGGGAAACAAATTTTCAGGCAAATGGAACACAAAAGAAAGGAGAAGTCACGATCTTAATCTCAGAAAAAATACCCTTTAAGCTATCAAAAATTTAAAAAGATACAGAAGGTCACTAAATAATGATAAAAGGTTCAATCCACCAACAAGAAATATTCATCCTAAACATATATGCACCCAACATAGGAGCACCAACTTTCATAAAGCAGAACCTAGGTAAACTAAAAAAGGATATCGACTCCAATACCATCATAGCTGGGGACTTTAACATCCCACTCACAACCCTAGACAGATCATCAGGACAAAAAAATCAGCAAGGAGATCTGAAACCTCAATGTGACTCTTGATCAAATGGACCTAATTGATACCTACAGGACCCTCCATCCAAGGACCACAGAATACACATTCTACTCATCACCGCATAAAACGTACTCTAAGATCGACCACATACTTGGCCATAAATCAAGCATAAGAAACTTAAAAGGACCAAAATTTTACCATGCACCTTCTCAGGCCACAGTAGAATAAAAATAAACATTAACACCAACAAGGTCCAACCAAAACCCACAAAGACATGGACACAAACAGCATGATGCTAAACAGCTCCTGGGTCAATGATGAAATCAAAACAGAGATCAAAAGATACCTGGAAACAAATGAAAATGAAGAAACATCTTACCAAAGTCTCTGGGATGCCTTGAAAGCTGTAGTAAGAGAGGAATTTATATCCCTAAAAACACACATGAAGAAAATGGAAGGATCACAAATTAAAAGCCTAACAAACCACCTAAGGAAGCTGGAAAAACAAGACCATAAAAACCAATTTCAGCAGAAGAATCCAGCTCACTAAAATAAAAGCCCAAATCCAGGACATAGAAGACAAAAAGAAGATACAAAAAATCAATGAAACAAAAAGCTGCTTCTTTGAAAGGATAAACAAGATTGATGGTCCCCTAGCTAGACTGACCAAGAAAAAGAGAGGAAAAGTCCAAATAAACACAATCAAAAGCACAAAAGATGAAGTCACATCTGATCCTGAAGAAATACAAAAGATCATTAGAGACTACTATACACACTTGTATGGAAGCAAACTTGAAAACTTTAAGGAAATGGAGGACTTTCTGTCATCACACAAGCTGCCTAAGTTGAAACAAGAAGAAATTGAGACCGTAAATAGACCAATAACAATCAAGGAAATTGACTATGTAATAAGAAAACTACCTACAAAAAAAGCCCTGGACCAGATGACTTTCCAGCAGAATTCTACAAGACATTTAAAGAGGAACTGTTACCAATCCTACTGAGGGTATTCCAGGCAATTGAGAAAGATGGAATTCTTCCCAAATCATTTTACGAAGCTAACATCACATTGATACCCAAGCCAGGTAAAGACCCAACAAAGAAAGCGAACTACAGCTCAATATCTTTGATGAGCATAGATGCTAAATTCTCAACAAGATCCTAGCAAACTGGATTCAACAACACATCTCAAAAATCATCCATCATGACCAAGTAGGCTTCATCCCTGGGATGCAAGGCTGGTTCAACATTTGTAAAACCATAAATGTAATTAAATACATCAACAGATGTCAAAACAAAAACCACATGATTATAACATTAGATGCAGGAAAAGCTTTTGATAAAATCCAGCACCCCTTCTTGATAAAAACCCTCGAACATCTAGGGATACGGGGAACATACCTCAAAATAGTAAAAGTCATCTACGAGAAACCCACAGTCAGCATACTCCTAAACAGATAAAAATTAGAACCATTTCCCTTGAAAACTGGAACAAACAAAGATGCCCACTCTCACCCCTCCTGTTCAATATAGTATTGGAAGTCCTGGCTAGAGCAATCAGAGAAGAGAAGACAATCAGGGGTATCCAAATAGGAAAAGAAGAAGTCAAGTTATCTGTCTTTGCAGATGACATGATTGTGTACCTTGAAAACCCAAGAGAATCTGTCAAAAACCTCCTTACACTGATAAAGGTCTTTGGCAAAGTCTCAGAATATAAAATAAATGTGCAAAAGACAATCACATTTCTTTATACCAATAATAAACACACAGAAACCCAAATAAAAACCACAATTCCATTCACAATAGCCACAAAAAAAAAATGAAATACCTTGGCATCTTCCTAACCAGAAACATGAATGACCTTTACAATGAAAACTACAAGACACTGCTCAAAAAAATCAAAGATGACACAAACAAGTGGAAAAATATCCCATGCTCAAGGACTGGAAGAAGCAACATTGTGAAGATGTCCATCTTACCTAAGGCAATCTACAGATTCAATGCAATACCCATCAAATTACCAGCAACATTCTTCTCAGACCTAGAAAAAACAACACAGGAATTCATATGGAAACACAAACAGCCAAGAATAGCCAGAACAATCCTCAGCAAAAAAAAAAAAACAAAACAAAACCAAAGCAGGTGGTATCACATTACCAGACTCCAAACTTTACTATGAAGCTACAATAATCAAAACAGCTTGGTATTGGTATAGGATCAGGCATATAGACCAATGGAATAGAATTGAGATTCCAGAGCAAAACCTCAATTTCTCAACCAACTCATCTTTGACAAAGCCTCCACCACCTACCACTGGGGAGAGGAGAACCTATTCAGTAAATGGTGCTGGGAAAACTGGTTGACCACATGCAGAAAATTGAAACAGGACCCCTATCTATCCCCATACACAAAAATTAACTCTAAATGGGTCAGAGACCTCAATGTAAAACCTTAAACCATAAGGACCTTAGAAAATGAAGGACATACCCTCATGGAAATTCTGGCATTCAATTCCTGAACAAAACCTGAAACCCACAGGCCATAAGAGAGAAGATAGACAAATGGGATCTCATTAAACTGACAAGCTTCTGCAAAGCCAAAGAAACCATCAAGAGAGCAGGGAGACAGCCTACAGACTGGGAAAAAGTGTTTGCCAACACCAGGTCTGACAAAGGCTTAACATCTTGGATCTACAAGGAACTCAAAAGTGCTGAAAAGAAAAAAACAAACAGCCCCATTATAAAATGGGCAAAAGATGTGAACAGACACTTCTCAAAGGAAGATATCCGAGCAGCCAATAGACACATGAAGAAATGTTCAACCTCACTAATCATCAGGGAGATGCAAATCAAAACCACACTGAGATACCACCTAACTCCAGTCAGAATGGCAATTATCATTAACTCAAAAAATAACAGTTGCTGGAGAGGGTGTGGTGAAAAGGGAACGCTTCTACACTGTTTGTAGGAGTGCAAACTAGTGCAACCTCTGTGGAAAACAGTATGGCGATTTCTAAAAGCTCTAAATATTGACCTCCCATATGACCCCGCAATCCCCCTACTGGGAATATACCCCGAAGAACTCAAATCACTCTATAAAAAAGATACCTGCACACATATGTTTATCACAGCATTGTTCACAATAGCAAGAACCTGGAAGCAACCATGCTGTCCATCAAAAGAGGACTGGATTAATAAAAGTGGTACATATACACGATGGAATACTATGCAGCCATAAAAAAGAACAAAATCATGAATTTTGCAGCAACCTGGATGGAACTAGAGTCTATAATACTGAGTGACCTCTCACAAAAACAAACAACTGAGTATCACATGTTCTCACTCATATAGTGGACCTTGAACATCCAACATAATACTATAAGAAAATGACTGACAGTGGTGGGAAATTATGGGGTGGGGGAGGGGAAGGGAGATGGGATTAACGGTAGTAAATATTTGTCTGGGGATGGGGAGACACCTCTTATCAACAAGGGTGCCTGAATGAAGCATATTTGTATACCTAACCCTTAACTGTACTCCACAATATCATAATGAAAAATATTGATTATAAAAAAAAGTAGGCAGAAGATATGAAAAGACACTTCTCAAAAGAAAATATATGAGCAGTCAACAGATACATGAAAAAATGCTCAGCCTCACTAATCATCAAAGAAATGCAAATTAAAACCACACTGAGATACCACCTAACTCCAGTTAGGATGGCCATCATCAATAACTCAAAAAACAACAGATGCTGGAGAGGGTGCAGGGAAAAGGGAGCACTTCTACACTGTTTACATTGTAAACTAGTACAACCTCTGTGGAAAATGGTGTGGCGATTCCTAAAAGATATAAAAATTGACCTTCCATATGACCCAGCAATCCCCCTTCTGGGAATATACCCAGAGTAACTCAAATTGCTCTGTGAAAAAGACACCTGCACATGCATGTTTGTTGTAGCATTATTCACAATAGGAAAAACATGGAATCATGCCCATCAAAAGTGGACTGTATAATAAAATGTGGTACGTATACACGATAGAATATTAGACAGCCATAATTATGAGCTTCCGCAGCAAACCAGAAGGACTTAGAATCTATAATACTCAGTGATCTATCACAGAAATAAAGAACTGAATACCACATGTTCTTGTTCATTAGCAGACCCTGAAAATTATCGTAATACCATAAGAAAGGGATTGGCAGTAGTGGGAAACTGCCGGGGGGGCGGCACATTTCATCAATAAGGGACCTGCTCTCAAACCAGGTAAAGTGGGAACCAAAGTGAGGCCTAAACTTTACCAGTGCAATGGCCATTTGTATACCTAATCCTGAATTGTACCCCACATCTATAAAATAAAAATTTAAAAATAAATAAATAAATAAAATCCTACCTTTGAATACTGTTAGAATGGCAATTAAATTTCAACATGAGTTTTGAAAGAAACAAACATTAAACCACAGCATTCTGCTCCTGGGTCCCTAAAACTCATGCCCTTCTCATATATATTCACTCCATCTCAATATCAACAAAAGTCTTAATTTCCTCTAGCATCAACTCAAAAGTTCAAAGTTCAGTGTCTTATCTAAATCAGACAGGTGTGAGACTCAAGGCACAATTCACCCTGAAGCAAAATCCCCTCCAGAGGTGAGATTGTGAAATCAAAGTTATCTACTTCCAAAATACAGTGAGTGGTGGAGTAGGAACAGAATAGACACCCCCATTCCAAAAGGGAAAAATAAGCAAGAGGGAAGGTGAGGTTAGTCCCAAGTAGGTCCCAAACCTAATAGAGAGAAAAATAGTAATCTTAACACTCCAGAATAATTTTGACTCCATGTGCCATCTTCTGGACACATTGGAGTAAGGATTGGGCCCAAGAGGCCTCAGGCATCCGTCCCCAGGCTTTTGAGGCTCAGCACACATGGTTGCAGTATTGTGCCTGTAATTCTCCCAGGCTGGCATTGAAAGAGCATCTTCAAAAGGCCATTCCACCATTCTATCGAGCCAGTTGCTTCAGGATGACAGGGAACACAGTAAGAAAGACCAGTGAACTCCATGTGCAGGAGTCCATTACCCACTCCTTTTGCTGTGAGATATTAATAAGTTATTTGGCTATAAGCAATGCTGCAATGCATGCCTTGCATAGAGGGAAGGCAAATACATATCCAGAGTAAGTATCTATTCCAGTAAGGATAAAATGCAGGTCCTTCCACGATGGAACTGCCCCAAGGTAATCAACCTATTGCGGGGAAGCTGGCTTATCACCCCAGAGAATGATGCCATACCAAGGGCTCAGTATTGGTCTCTACTGCTGGCAGATTGGACACTCAGCAGTGGCCATAGCTAGGTGTGCCTTAGTAAGTGGAAGTCCATGTTGCTGAGCTGGCCCATACATAACCTCCATCCTCGCCATAATGGCCGCTTTGTTCATGAGCCTAATGAGCAAATGGCAGGGGGGCTAGGAAAAGAAGCCGATTAGTATCCACATAATAGGTGGTCCTATTCACTTTATGATTAAAACTCTCCTCTGCTGAGGTCACCCTCTGTGAGCATTCACATAGGACAAAAATATCTTCATGTCTTCTGTCCGCTCAAAGAGATCTACCCATATACCTCTTCCCCAAATGTTATCATCACCAATTTTCCAGTCATGTTCTATCCAAGTTCCTGACCATCCAGTCAAATGTCTGACTACATGATTAACTCTTACATTAATTCTTACATGGTCATATGTCTGGCTATTTATTTTTTCAAGTAAAATGCACAATAGAAATCTTCCTAATAAGCAGGTACACTGTCCAAAGTGCTGCTCACTAGGAAGATTTCTATTGTCCTTCAGAAATATATCAGAAAGGGGTTGGAGTGCTACAGCTATTTACTTTTGGGTGATGCCTGCACATGGTACAGAACTATTTTCAAACCAGGCTCTAGTCTTCTCTTCTCTGTTAATTGATCATAGGGTACTCCCCATAGGACTGTAGGAGTAGCCTTGGAGAAAGCAAGCAGTGTAGTAAGAGTAGGAACCATGGCTATATTGGCCACTTCTTCATGTAACTTACTTGTGTCTTCAAGACCTGCTTAGGCCTGATCCTGTATGTACTACTTCCATTTGATGATGGAGTGTTGTTGTTCATGCCTGACTTTATGACTTGGTGGATTAGGTAATAACCAGTTCATGATAGGCAGCTTAATTTACATGGTAACTTGGTTGCCCATGATTAAGCATTCAGTTTCTACTAAGACCCAGTAATAGGCCAAGCTTTGTTCCTTAAAAGGAGACTAGTTATTTTTTGGATGAAAGCAGGACCTTCCTCCAAAACACTAAGAGCCTTCACTGTGATTCATCTATAGGAGCTTGCCAAAGTCTTCAAACAGCATCCCTGTCTGCCACTGACACATCAAGCACTATTGGATCCACTAGATTATATGACTCAAGTGACAAAGAAACTTGCAAAGCAGCCTGGACCTGTTGAAGAGCCTAGAATTATTTGCTAGTAAATTCTGAGCTTCATTCAAAACAGTAACTTTGGAGTCACTCAATAAACAGGCCAGAGTAACACCCAAATTGAGGAATGTATTGCCTCACAAATCCAAATATTTCTGTATTGTCGTTTTCAGGTCTGAGAAGAATGATGTTGGTAATTTAATGAGTACTGCATTAAATCTGTAGATTGCCTTGGGTAGGATGGACATCTTAACAATGTTGATTCTTTCAATCTATAAGCATGAAATGTTTTTCCATTTGTTTTTGTCATCTTTAATTTCTTTGAGCAGTGTTTTGTAGTTTTTGTTATAAAGGTCTTTCACTTCTCTGGTTAGGAAGATGCCAAAGTATTTCATTTTTTGTTAACTATTGTGAATGGGATTGTGCTTTTTATTTGGTTCTCTGCCTGTTTGTTATTGGTATAGAAGAATGTGACTGCCTTTTGCCTGTTTATTCTGTATCCTGAGACTTTGCCAAAGTCCTTTATCAGTACAAGAAAATTTTTGACTGATTCTCTTGGATTTTTTTGAAGTATAGCATCATATCATCATCATAGAGGGATACCTTGACTTCCTCTTTTCCTATTCGGATGCCCCTGATTTCTTTCTCTTGTCTGATTGTCCTAGCTAGACTTCTAACACTATGTTGAACAGGAGGGATGAAAGTGGACAGCCTTGCTTGTTCCAGTTTTCAGGTAAAATGTTTCCAATTTTTGTCCATTTAGCAATATATTGACTGTAGGTTTTTTGTAGATGGCTCTTACTATTTCAAGGTATGTTGCCTCTATGCCTAGGTGTGCATGGTCTTTTATCAAGAAGGGATGCTGGATTTTATTGAAAACTGTTTCAGCATCAAATGATATAATCATGTGATTTCTATTTTTATAACTGTTGATATATTTAATTACATTTATGATCTTGTGGATGTTGAAGCAACCCTACATTCCAGGGATGAAGCCTACTTGGTCATGGTGGATGAGTTTTGAAATGTGTTATTGGATTCGATTTGCTAGAATCTTATTGAGTATTTTTGCATCTATGTTCATCTGGGATATTGACCTGTAGCTCTCTTTCTTTGTTAGATCTTTACCCGGTTTGGGTATCCATGTGATATTAGCTTCATAAAATGCTTTGGGGAGAGTTCTATCTTTCTCAATTGATTAGAATACTTTCAATAGGATTAGTATCACCTTCTCCTTGTATATTTTGTAGAACTCTGCTGGAAAGCTGTCTGGTCCAGGACTTTTTTGTGTGTGGGTAGTTTTCTTATGATGGAGTCAATTTCCTGGGTCCTTATTGGTCTATTTAATGTCTCAATTTCTTCTTGTTTCAACCTTCGGAGGTTGTGTGATTTCATAAAGTCCTCCATTTCATTTAGATTTGGGGCTTCTTCCCACACAAGTGTGCATAGTAATTGCTGATAATTTTTTGCATTTCTTCAAGGTCCACTGTGATTTGATCTTTTCCATTTCTGATTGTGTTTCTTTTTCTCTCTTTTCTTGGTAAATTCATCTAGGGGGTCTGTCAATCTTTTTTATCCTTTCAAAAAACCAGCTTTTTGTTTTGTTTATTTCTTTCTATATTTTGTCTTCTATGTCCCAAATTTGGGCTATTACTTTGATTATCTGGATTCTTCTGCTGAAGTTAGAGCTTTGGTGGTCTTATCTTTTCAGCTTCCTTAGGTGATTTGTTAGACTGCTAACTTTTGATCTTTTCATTTTCTTGATATGTGTTCATAAAGAAATGTACTCCCCTGCCTGGGGAAGGGGGTGCACACCCCCACTTCCCCAGGCAGAAAATAAAGAAATAAAGAATAGAAAATAAAGAAATAAAGAAAAGAAAATAAAGATGTGTCTTTATTTTCATTTGTTTCCAGAAATTTTTTAATTTCTGCTTTGATTTCTGTTTGCTTCCAGAAGTCTTTTCATTTCTGCTTTGATTTCCAGGAGTTGTTTAGCATCATGCTGTTTAGTGTCCATATCTTTGTGGGTTTGGGGGAAACATTGTTGGAATTGATTCATTTCTTTATTTTTATTCCATTGTGGTCTGAGAAGGTGCATGGCAGTATTTCAATCTTATGAAATTTATTTATGCTTGATTTATGGTCAAGGATGTGGTCAATCATGGAGTACATTCCAGGTGGTGATGAGTAGAATGTATATTCTGTGGTTTGGTGGAGTGTTCTGTAGGTATCTATTAAGTTCATTTGGTCAAGTGTCAAGCTGAGGCTCCAAATCACCTTTTTGATTTTTTGCCTCGACTATCTATTAGGGTTGTTAGTGGGGTATTTAAGCCTCTAGCTATGATAGTGTTTGAGTCCATATCTTTTTTTAGTTCACCTAGACGTTGCTTTATAAAGGTTGATGCTCCTATATTGGATGCATACAAGTTTAGGATGGATATTTCATGTTAATGGATTGAACCTTTTGTCATTATGTAGTGATCTTTTTTATCTTTTAAAATTTTTGATAGCTTAAAGGATATTTTGTCTGATATTAAGATCACAACTCCTGCTTTCTTTTGTGTTCTATTCACCATAAACTTTGTTTTCTATCCTTTTACTTTTAGTCAGTAAGTGTTCATTTTGGTGAGATAAGTCTCCTGGAGATAGCATATTGTTGCATCATTTAAAAAATCCAGCTTACCATTGTATATCTTTTCAGTGGTGCATTTAGTACATTCACATTCAGGCTAATTATTGAGACATCAGAGTTTATCCCTGTCATGATGTTCTTATAGGATTTGTTGTTTGTTTTTTTATTTGTTTATTGGTTTTCATTTGATTTGGGGTTGATATATGTGGGTGTATTCAATCTTTTTTCCTACATTCTTGGGAGGAGTTTGGTCCTTTTTTTTTTTTCTTTCCTCTGTGTTTAATAATTTCTTGTGTTTCTTGTAGAGCTTGTCTGGAGGTTGGGATAGACTCCTAGGGATTGAATTTCTGGGAAGAATTTAATTCTCCATCACTGATGAAGCTTAGCTTAGCTGGGTAGGAAATTCTTAGTTGAAATTGTTTATCTTTGAGAACTTTGAAGATTGGACTCCAGTCCCTTCTAGCGTGTAGTGTTTCTGTGGATACGTCTGCTACTATTTGAATTGGTCTTCCTTTGGTAAGTAGTCTGACAATTCGCTCTTGCTGCCCTTTGGATTTTTTCTTTTATCCTTTGTGTAAGTGAATTACTATGTGTCTAGGAGTTGGTCTTCTCATTTGATATCTTGCAGGGGTACTCTGAATTTCTTGTATTTGAATGGTCATGTCTCTGATGAGATGAGGGAAGTTTTGTTGAATAATTTCTTGGAATGTTTGTTAACAGGATGGTCTCTGTGTCTCTATCTTCCTCAGGAATGATAATTAATTACAGGTTTGGCTTCTTGATATAATAACTCATCTCTTGGAGGCTTTGTTCTGTCTTTTTTTAAGCTTCTTTTCTGTTTTTGACAGTTTGAGTTAATTCCATATTTTGGTGCTCAACCTCTGAGATTCTTTCTTCTGCTTGGTTAATTCTGCTTTCCTTGCTTGATAATTTGTTATTTATTTTGTTTACTGTATTCTTTACTGACATTACCTCCATTATTAAATCTCTCATTCTTTCCTCTGTCTCTCCTCATTTCTATTCATTCTGTCTACTAATATCTTGATCTCTAGGTTTGTGGTTTGAGACCAGTTGTACTGAGGGCTCTTCACTGTTTGAGTTCTGAAGTCTGTATTCTCAGGTGCTATCTTCCCAGAAGTCTGTATGGGGCCTGTGTTCTTCCTTTCATCCTTCTTCATTTGTTATGATTTTCCTCTCTCTTTCCCCCTCTTCTTTAGTTTCATTGCTCAGTGATGGAGGGATAATTTTTAAAAATTTAATTATTCATTTATTTTTGTTTTAAAGATGTGGGGTACAATTCAGGGTTAGGTATGCAAACATTGATCATGCAGGTACCCTTGTTGATGAGGTGCCCCTCCTTCCTGTAGCAGGTTCCCTCAACTGCCAATCCCATTCCCACCCCTGGCAATTTCCCACTACTGCCAATCCCTTTCTTATAGTATTATGATATTGCATTTTTCTGATGATGAGTGAGGCTGAGCACTTTTTCACATGTCTGTTGGCTGCCCATATATCTTCTTTTGAGAAGTAGCTATTCATGTCTTTTACCCACTTTTTAAAGGGACTGTTTATTTTTTTCCTTTTGGTGAGTTTGAGTTTCTCTATAGATCACAGATGTTAGGTCTTTGTCGGATATACAGTTGGCAAATATTTTTTCCCATTGTTTGGGTTGTCTCCCTGCGTTTCTTTTGCTTTGCAGAAGCTCATCAGTTTGACAAGCTCCTACTTATCTATCTTATTTCTTATGGTATGGATACTTAGGGTTTTGATTAGGAATCGGTTGCCAGTTCCAATTTTCATAAGGTTGTCTCCTGCATTTTCTAAGGTTCTTATAGTTTGAGGTTTTACATTTAGGTCTTTGATCCATTTAGTTAATTTTTGTGTATGGTGAAAGATAGGGGTCCTGTTTCAATCTACTGCATGTGGTCAGCCAGTTTTCCCAGCACCATTTACTGAATAGCTTCTCTGCTCCCCAGTGGTTGTTGTTGGAGGCTGTCAAAGATAAGTTGGTTGAAAAATCTAGGTTTTGCTTCCAGAATCTCAATTCTATTCCATTGGTCTATATGGTGTTCTTGTACCAATACCAGACTATTTTGATTACTGTAGCCTTATAGTAAAGTTTAAAATCTGGAAGTGTGATACCTCCTGCTTTGTTTCTTTTGCTAAGGATTGTTTTGGCTATTTGTGGTTTTTTATGTTTCCATATGAATTTTTGTATTGTCATTTCCAGGTCTGAGAAGAAGTATATTGGTAATTTAATGGGTATTGTGTTGAATCTGTAGATTGCCTTTGGTAGAATGGACATTTTAACAATGCTGATTCTTCCTATCCATGAGCATGGAATATTTTTCCATTTGTTTGTCTTCTTGGATTTCTTTGAGCAGTATTTTGTAGTTCTCATTGTAAAGATCTTTCACTTTTCTGGTTAGGAAGATGCCAAGGTATTTCATTTTTTTGTGTGGCTATTGTAAATGGAATTGTGCTTTTAATTCGGGTTTCTGCCTGCTTGTTGTTGGTGTATAGAAATGCAACTGTCTTTTGCACATTTATTTTGTACCCTGAGACTTTGCCAATGTCCTTTATCAGTGCAAGCAGGTTTTTGACAGATTCTCTTGGATTTTCAAGGTATAGGATCATATTGTCAGCAAAGAGGGATAACTTGACTTCCTCTTTTCCTATTTGGATACCGCTGATTTCCTTCTCTTATCTAATTGCCTGAGCTAAGATTTCCAACACAATTTTGAACAAGAGGAGTGAGAGTAGGCAGCATTGTCTTATTCCAGTTTTCAGGGGGAAATGTTTCCAGTTTCTGTCCACTTAGCCATATGTTAGCTGTGGATTTATCATAGATGGTACTTATTATTTTTAGGTATTTTCCTTTTATATCTAGGTGTTTGAGGGTTTTTATCAAGAAGGGAAGATGGATTTTATCAAAATATTTTCTGCATCTAATGATATAATCATGTGGTTCTTGTTTTCACATCTGTTGATGTATTTAATTACATTTATGGTCATGCAAATGTTGAACCAACCCTGCATCCTGGGAATGAAGCTTACTTGGTCATGGTGGATGGTTTTTGTGATATTTTTGGATCCAACTTGCTGGAATCTTGTTGAGGGTTTTTGCATCTATGTTCATAAGGGATATTGGCCTGTAGTTCACTTTTTTTGTTGGATCTTTACCCGGTTTGGGTATCAGTGTGGTGTTAGCTTCATAAAATGATTTGGGGAGAATTCCATCGATCTCATTTGCCTGGAATACTTTCTATGGGATTGGTATCAGCTCCTCCTTGTATGTTTTGTAGAATTCTGCTGGAAAGCCATCCACTCCAGAATTTTTTTTTTGTAGATAGTTTTTGTATGACACAGTCAATTTCCTGTTATTGGTCTGCTGAGTGTCTCAATTTCTTCTTGTTTCAGCCTGGGTAGGTTGTGTGATGTCAGAAAGTCCTCCATTTCATTTAGGTTATCAAGTTTGTTTCCATATAGGTATACATATAATCTCTGACAATCTTTTGTATTTCTTCAGGATCAGTTGTGATTTGATCTTTTGTATTTCTGATTGTGTTTATTTGGACTTTTTCTCTCCTTTTCTTGGTCATTTTTGCTAGGTGTTCATCAATCTTGTTAATTTCTTTCAAAGAACCAGCTTTTTGTTTTGTCAATGTATTATATGATATTTTTGTCTTCTATGTCTCATATCTGGGCTCTTATCTTGGTGATTTCAATTCTTCTGCTAAAGTTGGAGTTTTGATGGTCCTCTCTTTCCAGCTCCCTTAGGTGATTTGTTAGGCTCTTAACTTGTGATCTTTCCATTTTCTTGATGTGTGCTCATAGAGATATAAATTCCCACCTTGTAACTGCTTTCATGGCATCCTGGAGGTTTTGGTAAGATGCTTCCTCATTTTCATTTTTTTCCCAGGAATCTTTTAATTTTTGCTTTGATTTCAGTGTTGATCCAGTAGTTGTTCAGCTGTTTAGTGTTCATGTCTTTGTGGGTTTGGGGGAAAATTTTGTTGGTGTTGATATTTATTTTTATTCCACTGTGGTCTGAGAAGGTGCATGGCAATATTTTCACCATATGGAATTTGTTTTCAGTGGTGTGTTTGGTGCATTCACCTTCAGGCTGATTATTGAAATATGATTGTTTATTCCTGTCATGCAGTTCTTATAAAGTTTTTTCTTTGTTTTCTTGTTTTGTTTTGTTTTTTCCCCTTTGAGATTGATGTATGTGTGCATTGCGGGGGCCCACCTTGGAGGCCCACCTGATTGACAGGGTCCGGGTGGGCCGAAGACCCCAGGCCACAGGGCAAGCCCAGGAAGCTGAGGCCCTTCTGTCTTCCACCTTTGCTGTTTGATACCATCAAAGAATTCTGTGCAGTCATGGAAGAAGAAAATGGCATGTTTATGTGTAGTACTCACAGCTAACCTGGAAATGTCATGGTTTATTTTTCCATTTTCCCACTATGCCACTTGGCCTTTTCTAACATATGCAAGGGTTAAACTCTGAAGCTTATCAAGAATGCTTTCTTTCACTTGGTTATAAGTTACTAGATATTGCTTAAGTGATAAATGATATAAGTATATTCACTCCTTATTTGATTTAGGATTATACAGTTTAGTATTTAGACATAAGGTTTTTTAGAAGCACAAGTTTATAGTAAGTTCATTATGAATTCATTATAAGTTCTAGCACTTATCTAGGAGTTATGTAGGTGATTTATAACACTGTTTTCACTAACTTAGGATAAAGATTAATGTTAAGGTTTTTACTTAATTCTATAGTTAAAACTCTAAGTTAACATTTATAGAGTAGGTTTTCACTGAACTCATAATATAATAATCAGACACTTTTATGACAGATCAGCTAAAACAGAAAGTAACCTTGAGGGGCCTGGGAAACATTACTAAAAGCCTCTTTTGAGTTCTCTTTAGAAACAAGCACTGCAAGATAAGAGAAAAGTAACGAGGACATCTGGACAAAGGAGGCGATCACAGGACTCTGAAGAACATAAGAGCCTAAGATGGGAAAATTCCTGACACATAAAGAAATATACACTTAAAGAAACTTTCTTGAGACTGTAATTTGGGACACTGGACTGAAAGTATCATTGTTGGCTTTATGAATAAGACTTGTTGTCTAAATGCCTATGAGAATCTTGGTTTGTTTGCTACTATGTCTATGGGAATCTTGGATTATTTGCTACTAAGCCTATGGGAATCTTGGTTTGTTTGCTACTAAGACCACTAGATGGTAACTTTTAAAAGATATGTACGTGAAAGAATTTTCTTTGTCTTGCCCCTTCACGAATGGTATAAAAGCTCTGTGTTAACTAACATTAAATGGTCATCTGTTCAAGAAGCAGGTGTCCGGTATATTATCTTTGTCTTTCGCCTATCTGTCTCTCCTTGCGGGGCGGGCCCCCACAGTGCATTTTCAAGTTTCTTATTACATTGTATCCTCTGTTGATTCTGTGCTCTGCTGTTCTCTTGGGAAGTATGTGGTCTTTTTTTCCCCCCCTGGGTTTAATACCTTTTTAAGTGACTCCTGTAGAGCTGATCTGGAAGCTGCAAAATATCTTAGTGATTGGATATCTGGGAAAGATTTTAATTCTCCACCACTGATGAAGTTGAGCTTGCTGGGTGGGAAGTTCTTGAAATTGTTCTGAAATTGTTTATCTTTGAGAACTTAGAATATTGGACTCCAGTTCCTTCCTGTTTGTAGTGTTTCTGCCAGTAGGTCTGCTGCTATTTGGATTAGTTTTACCCAGTAGGTAGTCTGACCTTACTCTCTTGAGGCCTTTAGGATTTTTTTCTTTTGTGCCTACATTGTTTAGGTGAATTACTATGTGTCTAGGGATTGGTCTTCTCATTTGATGTCTTGTGGGGGTTCTCTGTATCTCTTGTGTTTGGCTGGTCATATCTCTGGTGAGATGGGGAAAGTTTTCTTGGATTACCTCCTGTAATACTTGCTCCAGTTTGTTTTCCATTTCCTTTTCTTCTTCTGGGTTACCAACCAAGCATAAGTTTGCCCTCTGACATAATTGCACATCTCTTGTAGGCTTTGTTTTTTCTTTATGAGACTTCTTTCAATGTTTTTTTACAGATTGGGTTAATTCCATGTTTTGGTTCAAGTTATGAAATTCTTTCTTCAGCTAGATTAATTTGCTTTCCATGCTTGTCATCTTGTTATTTATTTTCTGGATGAAATTTTTTACTGCCCAAATTTCTGTTACAAGTTCTTTGAGTGTTGCATCTTGTCTTTCTTGAGTCTTATTCACTCTTTCCATCCATTCTTTAATCTCTGTCATATTCTGGGGCCAGTCATTGGTGACTTCCATTGTTTAGGCTCCAAGGTCTGATTTTTCAGCTTTCTCTTTGTTACACTTGAAATTGCATGTGGTCTTCCTTTGGTTTTTCCTCATTTGTGACATATCTCTTGTTTTCTCTTTAGTTCTGTTATTCAGGGTCAATGGGAGAGACTCCCCTTCTGATGTTTGCTCAGCCCTCTGTTCTTCCCTGATCTGGGCTCTGGATTTGTTCTATTTCAATTTTTTTTTTTTTTGAGTTGGAGTCTCACTCTGTCGCCCAGACTTGAGTGCAGTAGCCGCTCCCAGTCACCGCAGCCTCGACCTGCTGGGCTCCGGCGATCCTTCCACCTTAGGCTTCCAAGTAGCTAGAATTACAGGCACGTGCAACTATACCCAGCTAAATTTTTTGATTTATTGTGGAGATGAGGTCTCGCCAAATTGCCCAGGCAGGTCTCGAACCCGCGGGCTCAGAGAATTCATTCACCTCAGCCTCCCAAATCACGGGATTACAGGCTGAGCCACCAAGTCCGGCTGATTTGTTCTATTTCAAAATAGGATGGTGGGTGGGAAACTTTGCTATCTCTTGTAGTTTTTGAAAGTCAAATAAAGTAGGATGTGGGGCCCTAGGATTCAGAAACTTCTTGCTAATTACAATGTTCACTGATTGTGGTATGTGGTCCCTGAGACCCACTCCTCACCACTAATCTATATGGTGATTCAAAGCAGAACCCAATGCAAAAAAAAAGTTAAAAACACACACACAGACATACACACACCCTCAAAACAGACTGAAATAACAACAAAGCAAAATAAAACAAACAACAACCCCCCAAAAAGCCAAGAAAACTGAACACATACACACATGCCTAGCATAAAGTAAATGGAGAAGGAAAACAGAAAGACTGGAGAGAAAAAATAAAAGAATTCAGATAGAACCCTCACACATATATTGACACACACTTTAAACTATAAAAAATAAAAATTAGGCCAGGCTCAGTGGCTCAGCCAGTAATACCACACTTTGGGAGGCCGAGGTGAGTGAATTGCCTGAGCCTGTGGGTTCAGGACCCGCCTGGGCAACTTGGTGAGACCTCATCTCTACAACAAATCAAAAAATTAGCTGGGCATGGTAGCGTGCGCCTGTAGTTCCAGCTACTTGGAAGGCTGAGGTGGAAGGATTGCCGGAACCCAGCAGGTCGAGTCTGTGGTGGCTGGGAGTGGCCACTGCACTCTAGTCTGGGCAACAGAGTGAGACCCCAACTCAAAAAATAAATAAATAAGTAAATAAATAAATAAATATTTTTAAAAAAACAGAAGACAAAAGAACAAAAACAAACCAACATTACCAACAGAATTGAAAGATGAACATTCAATTATTCACCTACACACATAAATATAAATAAGCAGAAAACAACAAACAAAAGAAGAAAGAAACAAAAAAGAAAAGAAAAAAGAAAACAATTGAGGGGATGCAGGTTAAACTCTCGCATACACAGTAATGCACAAAGGAAAAATATTTTTAATATAGATGAACTAACAAACAGGCAAAACGATTTTTAAAATTTAAAAAAAAAATTTTTTTTAACCTGCCCTCTGGTGTTAAGCTCTGTAATTGTTCCTCTAATCTGGTCTCTCCTACAGAGCTTCCACCTCTTTCACTCTTTTCCCCAGTGTCGAGAGCAGGGAAGGAGGAGGGGCAGTGGAGGTGGGTGGACCTGCAGTTCTCCCTTCCCACTCTCCTATGGTCAGGGAGATCTCTGGTGGGGAGGTGTGGGATTATCTCTTCCCCAGGTATGTACTCATGGGGGGTGCTCCAGCCGGGCCTATCCTGTAATGGAGTTCTCCTAGTGAGACTGATGTTCAAGCTCCACCTGGATTTGTCCCTCTCAGTCATGGTCCAACTGTGTGGGTCAGACGTTCCAGAGGTTTGCTGGGGAAGAGAGGGTTTGGGTCAGCCCAGAACTCACCACTAATCTCTTTAGAGTTCTTCCTCATCCTTTTCTGGCCACACTTTTTGACCTGCAGCTGAATCAGGGCAGAAGGGTGGGGGTGAGGTGCCTGGGAGTCAGCACTTATCAGGTCCCCCCAAAGTTTGTGCTTTCAGGATATTCCTTCTGGGTCACAATCAACCCCTGAGTAGTTGATCTACCAGTCACAGAGATTGGGTCTGTTGCTTCATGGTGAGCAAGTTGGAGTACTTTCATGCCCCATCTTCAAGATGGTGGCAGGGTGCCTCTCTTGTCCTCTTTGGTGGATTTCTGCCTCTGGGCTCCCTCTGCAACCTTTGTGCCTGCCAGTGCCTGACTAGGCACTGAAGTAGTGAGTCAAAACCTGGAGCCAGCAGTCTATCCTGCTGCAGTGGTGAGGCAGACCCTGGGGCAGTAGTCTCTCTTCACAGCTTCCTCACAGGAAAACTTTCTTCTGTTTAAAAAAAAATTGGCATTCAACTTCTGCAACCTGGGAAGAGCCAGGGACCAAACAGAGAAGTTGCAGCACCAGCTGTTGCACCAGAGCCCTGGCCACTTGCTCACGAGCCCCCACTTAGTCTCTCCCAGTTCCTTCCCAGGAAAGGTTTTATTGATTTTTTTAAATGGTGCTTGTGGTGGAACAGCCCCTGCAAAGAGATTTAGGGGGTCCCTTGGGAGGTGTGGTGGCGTTGGTGATTATTCTGGAGAAATAAAGAGAAAGAAAGAGACTAGACTCCTATCTAGTGCAGAAGTCGTTTAATGGGACAAACTGTAAGTCTTTTATCCTAAAGTTTCACAGGCAAAATCACAAGATTTTCACGTGAACACAAAGCCAGGTGGCTGAGGGGCATCCCCCACCCACCAGCTGTTTCCTCAAGCATGAGGAAGGACAATCCCAATATTATTTCACTGTTCCTTATGCTTGGTTAATGTTTCTCAAAAATAATACAACAATTATAACATCATAATATTCTAATAATCAATAACTTCTAAAGCTTATGCATATACAACACCTAATGACTAACTTAAATCCTAATAACTTTCTATTCTGTGCTGATTTTACCTATACTATAAAAACTCTTAATTATAGCTCAAAACAGTTCCTAAAGAATGTGGTCCAGTCCAAAGATCACACTGGGCCCTTTCTTTTTTCTTTTTTTTTTGAGTTGGAGTCTCACTCTGTCGCCCAGACTGGAGTGCAGTGGCTGCTCCCGGCCACCGCAGCCTTGACCTGCTGGGTTCCGGCATTCCTTCTGCCTCAGCCTTCCAAGTAGCTGGAATTACAGGCATGTGCTACCACGCCTGGCTGATTTTTCGATTTATTGTAGAGATGAGGTCTCGCTGCCCAGGCGGGTCTCAAACCCGCAGGCTCAGGCAATCCACTCACCTCAGCCTCCCAAAGGCGTGGGATTACAGGCTGAGCCACTGAGTCTGGTTATGCCGGGCCCTTTCCAGGAACAATTGATTATAATCTCTTAACAAAATGGCTATTCTAAAATCCTATATATATATCTTAATTTCTTTAAAAGTTTCTAATTCCTAATCCTAATATATAAAGCTGAATCATCAGCAATAAAGCTTCTAAAATAAAACCCAAATACAAAATGTAAATTGTACTAAAGCCAAAACTGCAATTAGTAGAAAATGGGAACAATGAAATTCCTAAAGTTAGCTGTATTCTTATTAAACCTCAAAATATCATGCTTGAACTAACATAATTCCCTGACATAGCATGACCTATTCTACAATGCTTTCTATTAATAAAATAAATTCAGTTTCTAAATATTTTAAAAATGTACACTAATTGTAGCTAAAAACCAGTTTAAAAGGATGCAGCCCAGTCCAAAGTACATGCTGGGTCCTTAGGAATGTGGCCCAGTACAAAGTTCATGCTGGGCCATTTCTGGTAACTCTAGATAATCATCTATACCATCTAAAGCTGAAAGCAGCTTTCCATATGTATATACTAATTTTACAAATATACTTTTAAATCTTATAAAGAAGCTTGTATCATATATAAGGCTCCCGAATGTGACCCGAGTTTGAACCATAATTGATTGATAGGCCAAAACCACAGTCTGTGAGATATGGGGACAATGGATCCCTAGAGTTAGCCATGCCTGTTGTACTCTCAAAGTTTTAAGCTTAGATCATCAAAGTCCCTGCAATTGAGACATGCCAAACAGCAAAAAAGGGAAGAGGAAATAGTCCATTAGCTCCTGAACTCATCCTAGTGGTCTCAGGGTCTGCAGTCCGCCTGGATCCCAAACACTCAGGCGGGCCTCCATGGCCGGCTCCTAACAGGTGCTCAGCTTCTGTGTCCTGGGACTCACTAGGGTCTAATCCCAGTCCCTGTGGCACCAGCCGCTACACCAGAAGAACCCTGGCCACTAGCTCCCTAGTCCTCAGCCAGGCACCTACATGCACAACACATACACAAAATTTTTCGTACACTCACTCATTCACATCGGGACTCGCATAATCCAACTGGCTCAGCTGCCATCTTTCTGTTACAATGGCAATTCCAGGATAGCTCTCACTTCTGATTGCTCAATCCCCTATTCTCCCTTATGTAGATCCTCTGAATTTGTTCAATTTTGAAGCTAGACTGGGAATGGGGGAGTTGTGTTTTTCATAGTTTTGAGATTTGATTAAGGTGTGATGGGGAACCTGTGGTTCAGAAGCTATCTGCAGATCACAGTACCCATTAACAGGTGTGTGGGCCTCCTGGAACCCATATTCTACCACCTTACTATCTGTCCATGCAGTGGGGGTATATGTATGCCCCCTGAAAGCAAAATGAGATAAGAAAAGGAAAAGAACAGAAAAAGAAATAAGGGACATGAAAGGAAAATGAAAAGAGGAGAAAGAGAAGGAAAACAGGCACACCACCTAACAAAGAAACACACAAAAACAAAAAACATACAAGCAAACAAACATACAAACTAAAATCAAAAAAACAACCTGAGAATGCACTTGCCCTCAAAAATGCCCATATGCAAACAGAAAAGCTAAAAAACTCAAAAAAAAAAAAAAAAGAAAAACCCAAGCAGAATAAGTACTAAAACATAAACTAAAACAGAGGGGGAAAAGGACGAAAAAGAACTCCCTCTTCTGCTGTTTCTGGAACTTCAGATTCCTTTCCCAAGCATTGCTGCCTCTGCAGTAGAAAGCAGGCTCCAGTCTCCAGCCCCTCCCATCCTCTATTGGCACAGGGCAGTGGGTTTGTTCTTAGTGTAGATCAGATGCCCCATGGACTACTGTGGGAGGAGGGTGAATCAGATCCAGCTCACCCAATTTGTCCACTGCTGCTGCCACCGCCAAGTCCCTCACTCACATCAGATGTGCCCATGCCTGGTCCAGCGTGGGGGTGGGGCATCCGCCTCTCTGTGTCTGCTCCTGAGTTTTTCTCTCTGAATCAGCGACGGTCATCCCAGAGGGGTGTGGAGATCGCCTCTGCCTCCCAGGTTGGGGATTTAGCAGAGCCCGGGGGTCTGACACAGGGCCTATCCTGGGACAGAGAAAATGGTGGTGGTCAGTGTCTCCTAATGAGTGGTGAGGTTCAGCTCCAGATTTCCTCACCATGCCCTCTCCACGGTTCCCTCTTCTAGCTCCCAGCCCACTGCCTCTGTAAGTGGTGGCATGGGCCAAGTGCCAGACCAGACACTAAGGCGCAGCTGATCTTCACGGTCTCCTCCCAAGAGATCCCCAAGAGTGACTGACAATCTTGCATGCTGGGGCTCCAATCTCGGGGCAGTGGTGGGTTGCAGCCACCTCCAGAAGAGAGCCCCTGGTGCTTGATCCCAAGTCTCCCAGCATATGAACTTTCACTCTCAGTTGCACTTACTCACTCATGCAGACTGTCTGTATGGACATTCGCCCTTGCAGAGACTTTCACACTCCCAATGGTTTCATCGCCATCTTGCCTTTCTTAAGTATTTCTTAACCATCACACCTCTTAATACTGTTACAATGGCAATTAAATATCAACATGAGTTTTGGAGGGGACAAATATTCAAATTAAAACTCCAGGCTAACCAAGAAAAAAAGAAAGGAAATACAAATTGCCAATATTAGAAATGAAAGAAGAGTCATCACCATTGACCCCATGGACATCAAAAGGATAATAAAAAAATACTATGAACATCTTTCTTTCCACAAATTTGATAATTTAGTTGAAGTAGACCAAGACACAAGCTACCCAATTCATACAAGGTGAAAAAGATAATTTGAATGGGCCCATATCAGCTAAAGAAATAGAATCAATAGTTATTAACCTTCCAAAACAGAATGTGCCATGTACAAATGGTTTTACTAGTAAATTCTACCAGACATTCAAGGAAAAAAATACCAATTCTCTACAATCTGCCCTAGAAAATAGATACAGAAGAAATGCTTTCAAATTTATTATATGAGTCTAACATTATCCTAATAGCAAAACCAGATAAATGTATTACAAGATAAAGAAACTATAGATCAATATCTCCTATGAACACAGATGCAAAAAATATTAGCAAATCAACTCCGACAATGTATAAAAAGAATTAAACACTATGAGAAAGTGGAATATATTCCAGCTATGCAATGCTAGTTCAACATTAGAAAATCAATTAATGTAATTCACTACATCAATAGGCTAAAAAAACTATATGATACCAATTGGTGTAGAAAAAGTATTTGACAAAATGCAACATCTACTCATAATAAAAACTCCCAGAAAATTAGGATGAGAAAGGAACTTCTTAACCTGATAAAGAAAGTCTGGAAAAACCCTATAGCTACGTAATGCTTACTGTTGACAGACCAGATGCTGTTCTCCTAAGATCAGAAACGAGGCAGTTATGTTCCCTCTCACCACCTCTATTTAACATTTTATGAAAGCCCTAGCCAGACAAACAAAAAAGAAATTAAAATATATAGTTGATATACTTATTTTTGGTATGCAGTAGCAGGCCAAGAGCTCTTTCTTAAAAGGAGAGTAGTTACCTTTGGATGATAGCAGGACCTTGTTCCAACTTCCTAAGGGCCTCCACTGCAATTCACTTATACCTGCCTAGAAAGATAAAACTGTTATAAGACCAATATACAAATGTCAATTACTTTCCTATATAACAGTAATGAACAAATCCCATCTGAAATTAATAACACCATCATTTATAATAGCCCTAAAATAAATAAAGTGCTTAGGTATAAATCTAACAAAACGCACATAGCATCTGTATGTGGAAAACCAAAAAACCCAGAAGATATCCAAGAAGAAATAGACACATGAAGAGATACTCCATCATGGATTAGAAGTCTCCATATTGTTAAGATGTCGCTTCTTTCCAGCTTGATCCACAGATTACATTCAATTACAATCGAAATCTTAGCAAGCTATATTTTCTGGATATTGACAAACTGATTCTGATTCTAAAGTTTACACGGAAAGACAAAAAATCCAGAATTGCCAACACAATACTGAAAAGGAAGAACAAAGTTTGAGAGCTGACATTACTGGATTTCAAGACTATGTAGTTATAGCTACTATGCAATTACAGTAAACAGGATAGCATATTACTGGGAGAAAAACAGACACATCGATCAAGATAAAAGACTGGAAAGCTTAGAAATGCACTTTTATATAATTTCTGGGCCCACAAAAATAACTAACTGATCTTTGACAAAAGAGCAAAGACAGCAAAATGAAGAAAGGATAGACTTTTCAACAAATGATGCTGGAAAAATTAGATATTTTTGTCCAAACAAACAAACCAAAAATGAAGAAACCGACACAAAGGCTATACACCTTACACACACACACACACACACACACACACACACACACACACACACACACACTAGATACTATATATATATATATATATATATATATATATACACATATATATGTATATATATCATAGGCATGCATGTAAAATGCAAACGTGAGTGTGCCACTGCACTCCAGTCTGGGTGACAGAATGAGATACCGTCTAAAAACAAAACACTAATATTTATTCAAGAAAACATAAGGTAAAATCTAGACTTTGGATTTAGTGATGAGTTTTTAGACACAACACTAAAAATATGAAAGAAAAAACTGATAAGTGGGATTTAGTTAAAATTAAGAACTTCTGCTCTGCTACTGACACTGTTAAGAAAATAAAATTATAAGTCACAAACTGGGAGAAAATATTTGTGAAATACAAGTTGGGTAAAGGAAAGCTACCAAAATTTAGAAAGAACTCTCAAAATTCAACAATAAGAAAATAACCTAATTAAAAGATAAACAAAACATCTAAACAGATCTTACCAGAGAAGATAAACAGTAAACAATCATACAGAAAGATGCATAATATCATTTGTCATTAGAGAATTGCAAATTGAACTCTCATTCATTACTAGTAAGAATGCATAATTATACAGCCACTGTGGAAGACAATTTCTTTTCTTTTCTTTTCTTTTTTTTTTTTTTTGAGTTGGAGTCTCACTCTGTTGCCCAGACTGGAGTGCAGTGGCCGCTCCAGGCCACCGCAGCCTTGACCTGCTGGGCTCCGGCGATCCTTCCACCTCAGCCTTCCAAGTAGCTGGAACTACAGGCGCGCGCTACCACACCCGGTTAATTTTTGATTTATTGTAGAGATGAGGTCTCGCCAAGTTGCCCAGGTGGGTCTGGAATCCGCGGGCTCAGGCAATTCACTCACCTCAGCCTCCCAAAGGCGCGGGATTACAGGCTGAGCCACCGCGCCCGGTGGAAGACAATTTCTTACAAAGCTAAGCGTAAGTCTTCCTATATGATCCAGAAATCATGTAAGTATTTACTCAATTAATTTGAAAACCTAACATTCAAACAAAATCTGCACACAAATGTTTATACTAATTTTTAAAATAATTGCCAACAACCAGAAGCATCCAAGATATCCAATAGGTGAATGGATAAATACACTGTGGTATATCGTGCAATGGAATATTATTCAGTGACAAAAATAAATGAACTATCATGCCACAAAAAATATATATGAAGGAAACAAATGCATATTAAGTGAAAAAAGTCAACCTGAAAAAGCAACATACTATATGATTCAAATTATTTTGAATATTTGACATTCTGAAAAAGGTAAAACTATAGAAATATTAAAAGATCAGTGATTTCTAGGGGTTCTGGTGAAAGGAAAGAATAAATATATAAATCACAGGGGAATTTTAGCTCAGTGAAACAATTCTGTATGATGCTGTAATGGTGGGTAACTGACGTTATACACGTTTCAAAACCCATGGAACTTTACAACACAAATAGGGAATCTTAATGTATGGAAAATTTTTAAAAATCATTCATAAAGTTTGGAGATCCTAGGAAATAGTGCAGGCTGTGACAAGATATTCTAATTATATTTAAAATGTGTGAAACAACCTCACTGAAGGGAGTGGTAAGAAAAGGTGCTGACCTATGTAAATTTAGAAATGAATGAAGTCTATAAGACTAAAAGTGAAAGGAACTACAAATAAACACTTTATCCTGCAGGACTCAGGTTCACAATTCTGATACCACTGTACATATATATTGGAAATGAGCAGTTAAGTAAATGGATGGGGGGATGGTGAAAGCCAGCTTTCTCTCTGTTGGAGTGGGAATTTATAGATGAGCAAGGAAAGGAGGCTAGGATGATCCATATAGTAATGCATTAAAGTTGGAGACAACAGTGTGAGCTCAGCTTAGCTTAACACAGTTAACAGAGAGTTACATATAAAAATATTTATATCCGGCTACTTGGAAGGCTGAGGCGAAAGGATCGCCGGAGCCCAGCAGGTCGGGGTTGTGGCGGCCACTGCACTCCAGTCTGGGCAACAGAGTGAGACTCCATCTCAAATATATATATATACACACACATATATATATATATTTATAGATACATTTGTATGCACCAGTTAGTATGCACACATAATTTTAACTTTTCTCTGTCAACTTAGAGGGCCTAAAAGAATGCCATTCCAGTAGCAATGAGCATACCTAGCACCCAGTTCTTAATTTTTAATACTATTCTTCAATCTGGGCTTCTTAGGGAAAACTGATTCTAGGACTAGGGCAAGAACTCTCTTGCAGTGCCAGAAAATAAGGAAGTGGAAAAATAAAAACATTGATAGGGTATGTCATAGGGACACAGGAACCTACTGAAAGAGCACCGAGTGGCTAAAACTGGATCAATTTGAGCAACATAATGATAAAGTAGTATTACATTACAACCCAAAGAATAAAATAAATATTCATGAGTTAATGCTGATATAAATAAATGACTGAATAACTTAATCAATGAGGAGGAAGATAAAACTCACATGGAGAAGAATTCCAAATGATTTATGTGTATACACCACCCTAAAGGAAGAACGAGCATAACTCTTCATTTCTTCAATGTGGAGTGTACATTGTGTCTTCCTTCCAAAGAATACAATCTAAAAAGGAGAGAAAAAAAAGAGTAATATTACAGTGGAGAAACTCCATGAGCCTACTCAGCCAGATGATCATGGTCAACATATAGTCATAAGTCATGTTGATAGTAGGTACCATTGACATGATGTGATGAAAATGGCGCTTTATCTTTGTAGTCTTCCTCCCCAAAATCTTTAGCAGAAGCCTCATTATAAGAAAAAAAATCCGAAAAATTACCGTAAAGATGCATTCTACCTAATCACTATTCCTCAAAATTATCAAGGTCTTTAGCGACAAGGAAAAGTCTGAGAAAGTGTCATAGCTGAAGGAGACACGATAACTAAATGTGACGTGGTATCTGGGTGGGCTCTTGGAATAGAAAATGGGCATTAGGTAAAAACTAAGGAAAAGGAATAAACTATGAACTTTAGTTAATAATAATGTATCAACATCAGTTCATTAATTTTAACAAATATATAATGCTAACGTAAGATGTTAATAATAGAGGAAACTGTGTGGGAGGGCATATGGGAATTCCCTGTACTTCCTGCTCAATTTTTCCATAAACTAAAAATGCTTTAAAAAATAAAGTCTATTAAGAAAAAACTAAGGAAAAAATAAATATGCTCAGCTTACTCCACGTGCAACATGATGAACTGATAACTGATAACTCCCATGATGAACACAAAGCTTTCATTGGCTCCAACCACATCCATTTCCTGAGGTTTCTGGATATTAAAAAATAAGGATGAACCAAAACGGTACTACAAAAAATTGTGTGATCCAAAAAAACACCTTAAGGAGGAAACACACCACATTGCCCTGCAGTCTCTCTGTCTCCAGGGAAAACACCATTTGAATTTGCTCTCTGTGGCTGCAGGAATAATTCACAACGGTGGCCCTGTGTTGCTGCTGCTGTAGGCTATTCTTCTCTACCTGGCAGCCCCAGGAGATCCCTAAATTCAGTTCAGGATTTCCTGTGGCATAGAGAAGATGCATGGTTCTCCAGAGAGGTGCAATCTGTAAGGACATTTGCCCTGCAGCCCGTAGGAGACAGTTATGCAAATGTTGTTCCTCTCTGGTGCCTGACTGCCTGATGAGCTAGACAGCAAATTCTTGTGGAAGAGAGGGAAGGGACCATCCCTTTTCCAGAGATTCCTGCTTTTGGTTACTGGCCTAGGTGGTACTCCTCTTCAACCTACTGCTTAGAAGTGCTGCTTCCCAATAACCATATTGTTTAATTAAGAAGCTTCATTAAACTCCTAGACTGAGCTAGGCCTTCCAGGAAGAAACAGAATATTTTAATAGTTTTTGTTTAGAGACAGTAACTTGATTTTCAAGTTTAAAAATAAATAAAAGAAAATGTCTCCATTTAACTCATCTAGTAAGCCTACCTACTCGTAGAATTTTTACTTTCCTTTTAGTGATGGAAGTCACAGATGCCATATTGCTCTTCTTGTGATCTTGGACAAATTACTTAATCCATTTGTGCCTTGGTTCTCTCTTATATATAAATTGAACAATAATAATGCCTATATCACAGAGTTATTGTGAGGATTAAATAAATTATTATTTGTAATTAGTGTGGCTAGTATGATTATTATCCATGAGGAAAAGAAACCAAGAGACCTAACTAGGGTAATCATGCAAACAAATTTCTAATGGTATGTATACTGCCCAGGCCAGTTCATGTTGTCCTTCTTTTTGATTGATGCCCTTTGTGTTAGTAAAGTTTAATTCCACATTTTAAGAGCTCCTTCTTAAGCTTTAGATTTAAATATGAAAATACTCGCTAAACACATGCACTTGGCATTTTATATTTAGTGTGTCTAGAACTTTCTGATAGGCTTTCCTACTATATTGAAAATTATTTTTAAAATATTTCCTTATAAACAGTGTGAGGTTTAAATTTTAAACAGTTGCACAAGTTACTTGTAATATATGCCCAAGGGAAGGCAATCAGCTCTAGGAAGCAGTTGAAGTACTCTATCAGAAATCAACACTCCTAGGATAGTTATTAAACATTTGGATTATCGTTATCAAAATCTAAGACACTAGAGTTTGTCATTTGCTTAAGGAATATTAGAATCTTTAAAAATTATTAAAGAAATGAATGTGTTTAAGAAAGATGTCTGGCCAGGAATGTTCTCTAGGCTCCACCCCCTTGTACAAACATGGAATAAAAACCCAGCAAGTCTACCACCCCTCAGTTGGAAGCCCTTGAGAATGTGAAGCATGAGATTGGAGGTTGGGAGGGAGCTAAAATGTATGAAGAGAGCTGAAGGAAAGGAGCTTTCATTTGTTAAACAAGTATTCAGTGCCTCTCTCTGTGAGGCACTGAGCTAAATCTTTGAACAAACCACATTAAAATCTCTGCCCTCATGGAACACAAGGGTTTAGCACCCGGGCCTCCTCCCACTCCACAAAGAATTTGTATCCTAACCTAACCGGAAAGTTGACTGTCCTTCGCTAAAAAAGCCCTGAAATAATTTCTCATAAGGCTTTTCTGGAACATGCTCATACTGCCTGGTGCAGATTGTGGTACTGGTTTTGTGCCTTTTTGCTAACCATGTTTGAGTATGTGGTAGAATGTGGTCTGAGATTTGGCTTCTGGGTAACACCCCCTCTTAACACAAGGTTTTGATGAAAAGGCAGCATAGAGCACACCTACCTTTGCTCCATCACAGACTACCATATGTACCAAATAATCTGGCATCTTCTGATCTGCTAAATTGGCTTTAGAACAGTTTGCATGAAGTTTCTACCTGATGGTTGGTAGTTCATACAACTACCTAAATCAGAACTGTAGGTGCTATCCTGGGGTATCTGCTTTCCCTAACCTCACCCATCCCATCAGTGCATACACTTACAGTTTCTCCAGGGCATCTCTTTGACTGCATCCTTGTGAACTATACCCCAGTTCATAGCCTCTGTTTCTTTCTGGAACACAAAAAAAGCTTTCTAGCTGTCCCAACCCCTCATCTCACCATACTTTCTAACACCCTCCACACTGTGATCACAGTAGTCATATACTCACAAGCATAACCTTACTCCTATTTCAATGCCTAAAAACTTTCAAAGGTTTGCATTGCCAGCGTGCTGCAGTCTAAATACTTTGCATCATTACATCTTCTACCTTGGGCAGAATCTATCCCATGTCTAGTCTTGCTCCTGCCTTCTAAACTCTCAGAACTGCATGGTAATTTGCTGTCATTCATCTCTTTATCATCAACACCCAGAAGGTAGCTCAGTTCACATTTTCTAGAAGAAGGAGAATCATAGTAGTTGTTTGAGTAACTCCTTAGAATAGAATTCAGTATAATAGCTAACAATTTTTGAGTACAGTAATTACTATGTGGCAGACACTATTGCATAAGCACTCCACATGAATTAATTCATTCAATTCTTTTAAGAATGATAGCAGGTAGTGTTGCAACCATTCCATTTTTACAAATGTGAAAACTGAAGCACAGAGAGGTTAAATAAGTAACTCAATGGCACACAGTTTATAGTTAATAGAATCAGCATGAGGATTCAGGAAAACTATGGCAGTCAGGCCCTAAAGGCAATATTTCCAACCATTATGTGCTGCAGTTTTTTCTGCCACCTTTGGGATGGATGGAATTCGCGGTTAACAGAATTTTGAGCCAGGCACTTTACGGTTCTGAACCCCATTCGCACCTGCAAAATGGAGGCAGTTGTGCCTGCCTCATAGAATTGTTGTGAGAACTAAACAAGATAATTCTATAAAGCATGTTGCTGTGTGCTGTGCTCATTATGTTGTTGCTTCTTACTGCCTTTGCCCTTGCTTACTCTGCTCTAACTGCTGGCCTCCTTTGTTTTCCGCAAACACATCTTGCATATACATCATTGCCTTAGGACAGGTGCACAGGCTGTTCCTTCTGGAATGTTCTTCCAAATGCCCACATGGCCAGCCCTCTCACCATCTATAAGTCTTTGCACAGATGCCACCTTCTTAGTGAGGCTCAACTTGGGAATCTTATTTGAAATAGCAACACTACCTTCACTTCTTCAGACTTCTTACCCAGCTCTGTTTTTTTCTTCTTTTTAATCCCCTGCTATCATCAAGCAACTATATAACTATATAACGTACTCATTTACTATATGTGGATTGCCTTCCTTAGCTGGACTGTAAATTCCATTGAGAGCAGGGATTTTAATCTGGTTTATTCAGAAATTTAGTGGAATACCTTGCCGAGAGAGACACTCTATACTTGTTTAACAAATGCAATCTCTTTCCTTCAGCTCTTTTCATACATTTTAGCTCCCTCCCAGCCTCCAATCTCATGCTTCACTTTCTCAAGGAAAACTTTTTTGATAATTACCCTCCACTCCCAACCCTTAGCACTAAGTATGATTTATCAATGTTTATATTTGTGAGTACTTGATTAATGTGTGTTTCCACAGCAGGTGACAATGTCTGGGAGGATGGGAATTGTTTTGCTCAACATTTGATCCCCAGGCCAAGCACAGTGACTGATACATGATGGGCCTGGAATACAAATGGACGATGAATGACTGGATAAAGAAATGAGTACCCCCTTTATTTAGTGTGTGGTAGATGGGTAAGGGCCTTGTAAACTCCCCATATGAATATCTTACAGACATATGACACTTTAATTTGCCTAGCAAGTTTGCCTACTGTGATGGTTAATTTTATGTGTCAACTCACAGGCCACAGGTACCCAAATATTTGGCCAACATTATTCTGGGTGTTTCTGTGAAGGTGTCTTTAAATGAGATTAACATTTATATTGGTAAAGCACATTGTCCTCTCTAAGGTGGTTGGGCCTTATCCAATCAGTTGAAAGCCTGAGTAGAATGAAAAGGCTGACTCTCATGAGAAAGAGCAAAGGAACTCCTCCTGACTGTCTTTGAGCTTGGACATGGACTTTAACCTGCTGTTGGACTCAGACTGAAACATTGGCTCTTCTTGGATCTCAAGTCTGCAGCTCTTCAGACAACACCATTAGCTCTACTGGGTCTCCAACTTGCTGACTGGAGCTCTTGGGACTTGTCAGCTTCCATAATTGTATGAGTCAATTCCATATAATTTCTCCTCTCTTGTTTTCCTATTGGTTCTGTTGCTCTGGAGAACTCTAATACACCTACCTTGTTTGGCTTGATCCTCAGTCACAATCTTGGAGCACAGGTAGGACAGATGATTTTATATGGAGTCACAAGTCTTCCATGTAGCCAAACCAGAACCAGAACTTGAGTCTTCTGACTCTACAAAGTACTATTTTAGTGCCTTCTTGCCTCACTTTGGGAATTTAAAAGGCTTTGGCCTATCACTTGCTTTCAGAATAACATACCACCTGGTAGCAAGATTCTTGAACAGTCCTTATAAAGGCCTTGTACTTGACAGATAGGATTTTGCTGAAAGATTTCCTTGGGATCAGATGCTGAAGGGCTCCCAAACAGCCCCTGCAGCCCTTCCTCAGTCCTGCCTCTGTTTAGTTCTTTGATTCAAAATTGCAGTGAGCAGGACAACTACTCAACCATCTGCTTCGTAGTCATTGTTGCACGGTGCTATTAATTAAAATATGAATATATATAATTTGAATTTAGCCATTCATAAAATACAAAATTTATTTCAAAAGTCATTGAAAGCACAGAAGAGGAAAAGAAGAAATACATGTGTGACTGCATAACTCAAATTTAACACTGAAAATGTAAAATGGATGATAGATTTAAAAACCAAATCTTTTGAAGTCTCATGTGCTTTAAGATCAACACAAATGCCATTTCCTGTATGAAGTCCTGTCAACCTGTTCCCCAGAAGAAGCCATTTCTTTTGACTCTGTATCATTTCCTCTGTAGAAAAATGTAGTTCTCTTATCTCAATCATCATGCACAATTGCAATTATTTCTTTACATGTCCTTCTCTCCCCTAGATTAAGAGTTTTGCTTTTTGCCTTTTTGAAAGAATGACAATATTGTCTTTCTAGCTCAAGCTCTGGACGTAATGCTAACCATATTCTAGTTGTTCTACAAAGTCTCGTGTACATCTCTCACCCCCACCAAGCTGGATACCCTTCCTTTACAAGGAATGTTTAGAGAAGAACAAAAAAAAAAGAAGATATCCATTAGCCAGAACATTTCTGACATGTAAGTGACACCACTTTAACCCAAAATAACTAGACATTTATCACTTTTTCTAGTTGTCTTGATGACATTGGGGTGAGGGGAGTAGAGCTCTTTAAACCTTTCCTTGGATAAATGAGAGGAGGAAATTGCTTATCAAGGCACAGCAACCCAAGCTTATGCTAAAAACTTCAACTAATATCGTTCAGGAAGAGAAGGTTTCTGATAGATTTCTGCTGCCCAATTCATGCACAGAGAAATAAAGAACAGGCGCCAATGTAATTAGCAAGCAGTTCTTCCAGCAACAGGATTTACACCTGGACATAAACATGTTCACTGAGGTTGAGATGAACATTTGCTAAGGCAAACGCTTTTTTAAAAATTATAAAGCTAATGATCTTGCACTGACAGCATAACCTTGAGCTTATTGCCAAATAGAATACCAAGTATAAACACTTAATGAAAGAAAACAAGCAACAATAATGGTCCTTCTTGTGACCCCCAGATCAGCAACTCTAAGTGCTTTTGAAAAGTTCAGTGAAAACACTTTTCTACTTGCTGGTAATTTTGTATGCAGTTTTATGTATTTTATGATCTGACTTGATATGGATGAGAAGCATTTCATCAGTCAGAGCAAGATACAATAATTGCTTCTCTTCCTCCAATTTCTTATCCCCAGAAGTGGAAATAATCATCCCTGAACTGTAGAAGGGGCCAGTCATTATTTTGAAAGATTGGTAAGAGCCATAGGTAAAGTCATTAAGGCTTATTTTGTGGATTAGGGACATTTGTGGAATTTATCATGTATGGGGGTGGGGAACTGGGTAGATGAACACACAATAAACTTCCTATCATCTGAGATCCCAGTAACTAACACTACATATTAACTGGAGAATAGCCTTGTGAAAGACACATAAGACACAGAATGAAAGTACTTGGGTATGAATCTGGTTCTCCAACCTCAAATAAGTTAAATAACCACTCTGAATTTACAATTGCCTTATCTCAAAAAAATGGTGGATAGTAATTTAGGGATTATATGATTGTTTTAAGGATAAAATGAGAAGATATATCTGGAACTGACTTGTACAGCACCTGGATGAAAGTAGTCAATAAATATTATTGGATAAATATGAAATAATTGGAAGTTTCATTTTGCTTCAAATGTAAATATCCATAATGTACTATTTTTCTGTCTTTTTGCCTCCTCAACATTCCATTTTTTCCTCATATCACAACTTCCCATTGCATATATGTCATAAGGTGTCCATTTTGATTATTATAGATGCCAAAATGGGGAAATAGATCCTCTCTCTCCTTACTTCAGAGAGACCAGGACCAGATATATTTCATATTATACATTTCACTTATTTATTATATTTATTGTTTTTCTTTTCCTCAATAGTATAAGCTTTTAAATCTATTTTGTTAATTAATACATCTCCAACATTTGGAACACTGTCTGACACTGAAAAAGGTGATCAATAAGTATGTGTTGAATATGTTTGATACTACTCTCCAAAATATTGTGTTATGAACAAGAAGAAGCATCTTACCAGTATCTTCCTGCCTTTTAGCCTCCAGAACCCTCTTGGTTCCTGCCTACTTTTTCCTTTTCTTTAATTTTTTTTTTTTTTTTGAGTTGGAGTCTCACTCTGTCACCCAGACTGGAGTGCAGTGGCTGCTCCTGGCCACCGCAGCCTCGCCTGCTGGGCTCCGGCGATCCTTCCACCTCAGCCTTCCGAGTAGCTGGAATTACAGGCATGCGCTACCACGCCCGGCTGATTTTTTTTTTTGATTTATTGTAGAGATGAGGTCTCGCTGCCCAGGCGGGTCTCGAACCCACAGGCTCAGGCAATCCACTCACCTCAGCCTCCCAAAGGCGCGGGATTACAGGCTGAGCCACCGAGCCCGGCTTAATTTTTTATTTTAAAGATGTGAGGTACAATTCAGGGTTAGGTATACAAATGTTAATTATGCAGGTACCCTTGTTGAAGAGGTGTGCCCCCCTCCCCTGGCAGTTCCCCTCAACTGCTAACCTCTTTTTTATAGTATCGTGATTATTGTTCAAGGTTTGCTTATGAGTGAGAACATATGGTACTCCGTTCTGTGATAGATCACCTAGAATGATAGGTTCTAAATCCATCCAAGTTGCTGCAAAGTCCATATGTTTGTCCTTCTTTATGACTACATAATATTCCATTGTGTATATGTACCATATTGTTTTTATCCCGTCCAACTTCAATGGGCAGCATGGTTAATTGCTTGTTTTTGCTATTGTGAATAGAGCTGCAACAAACACTCGTGTGCAGGTATCTTTTTTGTAGAATGATTTGAGTTCCCCCGAGTATATTCCCAATAGGGGGATTGTTGGGTAATATGGAAGGTCAATTTTTAATTCTTTCAGAAATCACCATGCTGTCTTCCAAAGAGTTGCACTAGCTTGCATTTTCACCTGCAGTGTAGAAGCGTTCGTTTTTCTCTGTATCCTTACCAGCATCAGTTTTTATTTTATAAATGATGGCCATTCTTACTGGAGTTAGGTGGTATCTCAATGTGGTTTTGATTTGTATTTCTCTCATGATTAGTGAGGCTGAGCACTTTTCCATGTGTCTGTTGGCTGCCCGTATATCTTCTTTTGAGAAGTGTCTATTCATGTTGTTTGCCCACTTTTTAACGGGGCTGTATTTTGTTTTTCTGTTGGCATGTTTGAGTTCCTTGTAGATACTAGATGTTAGGTTTTTGTCAGATATACAGATCCTGCCTACTTTCTCTGAGACTATGTTTGCAGATTCTCCCAAATCTTGTGAGCTACATAATAGACTTCCTATAAATTCATTTATTACCTGAAAAAGGTCTGGCTTCTCTTGCTTGCAATGATGTGGCTGATACTAAATTTATGCTTGTTTCATTTTTAAAGAAGAGAGTAATTGATAAAATCAGAGCTAGCAGGAGCATTATGACAAATGTAATCCCATTTTGATGATGTCACTTATAGTTTGAGTAAACGACCTGCATATTTAATCATCAGTTAAACAACTGGAATGACAATTAGCTGCATTAAAATTATGCTTCTTCTACTCGAATTATCATTAAGTTCAACAGTCATATAAATATCACTAACCATGTGAGCAATTCCTTGATCCAGAGATAATTCTTTCCTTTAAAATGGTAACACTGGGAAGGCAAAGATGTTTTATGCCATAAAAAATACTAATGAAGGGCAAAAATATTTAAATTTCTGTTTCTTAAAATATAATTTTAAGAAAATTAGGCCAGGCTTGGTGGCTCAGCCTGTAATCCCAGGCTGAGGTGAGTGGATTGCCTGAGCCCACAGGTTCGAGACCCACCTGGGCAACTTGGCAAGACCTCATCTCTACAATAAATCAAAAAATCAGCCCGGCATGGTAGCGCATGCCTGTAATTCCAGCTACTCGGAAGGCTGAGGCAGAAGGATCACCGGAGCCCAGCAGGTCAAGGCTGCAGTGGCCAGGAGCGGCCACTGCACTCCAGTCTGGATGACAGAGTGAGACTCCAACTCAGAAAAAAAGAAAGAAAGAAAGAAAATTAAAAATGGGAAAAAATATTTGCAACTTCTAACAAAGGACTTGCACCCAGAACATATAAATAATAAGTAAATATATAAATATAATTTTATGTCAATATAAAAACGAAGAATCTTACAACTCAGTAATAAGAAGACAACAAGTCAGTTGTAAAATGGGCAAAAGTCTTGAACAGTTGCTGTACAAAAGACAATGTAGGAATGCTAGTAAGCACAGGAAAAATGCTCAACATCATTAGTTACCAGGGAAATGCAAAATAAACTCTCATACATTGCTAGTGGAAGTATAATTTTTATTTTTATTTTTTTTGAGTTGGAGTCTCACTCTGTCGCCCAGACTGGAGTGCAGTGGCCGCTCCCAGCCACCGCAGCCCTCGACCTGCTGGGCTCCGGCGATCCTTCTGCCTCAGCCTTCCGAGTAGCTGGAACTACAGGTGCGCGTTAACACGCCCGGCTAATTTTTTTGTGTTTTGTTTTGGTTTTATTGTAGAGATGAGGTCTCGACAAGTTGCCCAGGTGGGTCTTGAATCCGCGGGCTCAGGCAATCCACTCACCTCAGCCTTCCAAGGCGCGGGATTACAGGCTGAGCCACCGAGCCCGGAAGTATAATTTCTACAGCCACTTTCAAAAACATGTTATCAATTTTTATAAAAATATTATTATAAAACCCACAGCTTCTACTCTTAGGTATTTACACCAGATAAATAAAGGCATACATCTACAAAATGCACACACAAAAAATATTCACCAAAGCTGTATTCATAATATTCCAAACTAGAAACAACTAAGTAGTCTACTAACAGATGAATGGATAAATAAATCATAGTATATCTATATGATGAAATATTACTCAGCAATAAAAAGTATAACTACTAATACACAAAATGGCATTGATGAATTTCAAAACATTATGCTGAATGAAAAAAAATCAAACTCTAAAGGGTTTCTACTATATAATTCATTCTGGTCCTAGAATTGGCAAAACTAGCTTCTACTGATGGAAATAGGATTTGTGGTTGCCTGATACAGGAATCAGTGGGGCAAGAGGAAGCTGGCTGTGGAAGGTGGCATGGAATAACATCTCTGTATATCTTGATTGTGTTAGTGATTAGACAGAGTATATATTTGTCAAGCTCCACTGTACATTTGCAATGTGTTCATTTTATTATATATAAATTATACCCATTTGAAAGTTGAAAAAAAGAGGACAGATTATTATAACACTCAAAGCATGAGGCAGAATGTGGTAGATTTCAATCAAAGAGTGATAGAAAATTAAATGGAAACAGAGGAAAGACATTATTTTCACCTG
The DNA here is from genome assembly GCA_027257055.1 of Cephalopachus bancanus. NCBI lineage: Eukaryota > Metazoa > Chordata > Mammalia > Primates > Tarsiidae > Cephalopachus > Cephalopachus bancanus. Next base: position 7,440,271 of record JAPVLO010000076.1, read on the forward strand.
GGGAGGTTAGCAAAGCCCCCTTGGAAGACATGATGTTTGAGTGGACGCTTCAGATGTGGATGACATCTCAATAGAAGATGATGGAAGAAGGAGTGCATATAGGGCATAACAAAGAATCAGGTATGACTGCAGGGCATGCCACATTGGTTCATTGATTCAGTAGCTATTTTATTGATGGTCCGCTAGGAGCAGGCACTTTCTTAGGAGACAAAATTAAGTACCTAATTTCATGGGTCTATATTCGAACACGGAGAGATGTATGAGAAACAGAAAAAATTATAATGTATCAATTGGTTCAATATAAAGTTAGGTGTAGAGGTAAGTAAACACAGGGATGGGGTTGGGATGGCCCTCTAGATAAGGTCATCAGCAAAAGTCTCTCTGAGATGGTAACATTTAAGCGGAATCATGAATGGAGACCAAGCTCTGCAGCTACCTGGATAAAGCACATCTCAGACAGAAGGAACAGTTAAGAACATGACTGGGAGTATAAGTACTATTGCGCTAGAATGATGCATATGAAAGCCTGATTAAAATGGATTTTAGAAAGCATAATAAAAATAAATATTTTCTTCTGTAAATAAAGTATTTGCTGAATAAATGAATGAATGCAGCATGCATCCCATCCATACCTGATTCTTTGTTATCTCCTAAAAAGCATTCTATCTGTGCTGCGTCCTCCGACATCTTCTACTTAAACATCACCCAGACCTGGATCCTGGTATATACAGGGAACTGCAATGAGCAAGGGAGGATATAATGGCTCCAGAGCAGAATAAGGATACCTGGGAAGCAGTGGGGAAAGGTAAGAACTCATAGGCAGTGTTTCTCATTACAATGTGGTATGAATCATCTGGGGATCTTGTTAAACTTCAAATTTGATTCTTTAGGTCTGCAGGTAGGGCCTGAGATTTTGCATTACTAACAAGCTTACAGGTGATGTGATGCTTGCTGGCCCACAAACCACTTCTTAAGCAGAAAAAGTATAAGGCCTTGGATGGTACATTAAGGCGTAGCATCATCTGCCAACTTTGTCTAGGGAAGCAAAGGAAGAGTAGGGGGAAACAGGATACTATTGAAATACATTAAAAAATTATAGTGATCTCGACTAGGATGGTTATGGGGAATATGAAAAGAAATCGTTATAATTTTGGTATATTAAAAAGTATAGCTGAAAAGGCTTCGCTGATAAATCATATTTGCCATGTGAGAGGTCAAAAATAACTTCAAGAATTTGATATTAGCAAGTGAAATATTGTAAGAGTCAGGGAAAAGATCTAAGACTGGGATATAATTTAGGAGCAGTGAGAGTATGAATGTTACTTCATGCCATGAAATGAGATGAGATCACCAAGTGAATGTAGAGAGAAGATATCCTAGCACTGAGTCTGAATGAATTCTGACATTTAGGACACTAGGCAGACCCAGTAAAGGAGGCTGAGTATAAGTGGCCAGTGAGGTGTGAGAATCAAGAGACTGGTATTCCAGAACCCAAATCATGGTAGTTGTTCAAGGAAGGAGTGATCATTGTGCTGAATCTACCCATAGGCTGATTAAGATGGAGATTAGAATGATCATTGAATTTGGCAAGGAAGGGAACATGGGTGACTTTGACAAGTACTGTATTAGAACAGTGGGTATAAAAACCTGATTAGAGTGATTTTTAGAAAGATTAAGAAGGAAGAAATGGAAATGGTGAGTTTCTGCAGCTCTTTAGTAGAGATTTGGTATAATAGAGAACAGAAAAATGAGATATAGATAAAAATAAGATCAAGGGAAGTATTTTTATGATGGAAATTATTATTGTGTAATGTATGTTGATAGGCATGACTTAGTAAAAGGTGAAAGATAAGAGATACTTGGTCTTATCGCTTGAAGTGGTAAGAGAACAAAATATTCAGCACATTGGTGGAGAGAGTGGCTTCAGAGTCACAGGAATAAGTGAGAGGATGGGGGTATGGGTTTAGATCTTGCAAAGTGGTAAATGTGATGTTAACTTGTAGAAGATCTCATTGGTTCAAGAAGAAGCAAGTGCATCAGCTAAGAAATGGGGGGACAGATGCTGAAGATCTGAAGAGAAAGGCTAATTTGTGACACAGTTGTCTTGGAGGATGGGAGAAAGACTATACTTGGGAAATGTTATCAGATTGGCAGGCAACACAGAGGTTTGTGTTGGATTTAGAGGGAGAAAAGTCGACATAGTTTTTGTCCTTTTCTCCAACCATGAAATAAACTGTGAGTGTAGGCTGAAAATAGGCAGAGAGTTGGAGTTAAACATGATTTTTGCCAGACAAATACAATATAGGGAGAGAAAGGCACAGAAAACAAAAGTGTATGATAGGAAGTGTTAACGAGATGAGATATGAAAACTAGGTAAGAAGGAAGAAGAGGGCACAAAGAATTGAGAGATAATATAAAGATGATCACTTGGTTATATGTCTGTGAATTGGGTCAAAGAAGTTTAAAATTTTGATGATACAGAGAACAAATGAATTGATAGGAGGTTATAATCACAGAGAAGGAGGATTAAAATTTATGTCATAGAGGTTATACAGTTATCAATACTAATATGTCCTAGGGTTTGTTATCGGGGGTAGGGTATACCTTAAGGTATTAGTGAGAATGAGATTATTGCAGAGGGAGATAAGAAACCAAGAGACCAAGGCATTGAACAGATTGTCTATATGGACACAGAAATCACCAAATTTAGGACTAGATGAAGGAAATTTTCCTAGCTTGTTTGGGAATTTTCCAGTTTTAACACTGAAAGTATTGTGTTTCAGAAAACTTCTCAGTCCCAAACAGAGATAGTTTTCCTATTACTGCCCCTCAGGCTTGACAAACCAGAATAGCAGGTCATCATATTTATGGCAAAGGTACCAATGTATGTAATACAATAAGCAAGATGCAAAGTCTTCAAGAAATGAGAAAGAATGGGGTATAGGGGACTTCAAAAAAGGAATGCTGTGCTGGGTGTTACCCAGGGTTTGAACACAGGTACAGAAAAGGATGGGAAATTGTCTGTAAACAGCAGTAAAGATTTAAAAAGACACTTATTTTTTCTCTAGTTTGAGAGGTATTTATGGGAGATGGTTCCTTAAAGAGAAACCTAAGTTCAATCAGAGTACAAAGACCAAGAGAACATTCAAAACAGAGGATGAACATGAAAGGGGTTGGTAATTTGTTTATGCTTGACCATGAGCATGAAGTAGAGTAATGCAAGGGAGGACTGGAAATGTTAATAAAGTCCAGTCATGGAGAACCAAAAATAAAGGAAAGTTTAAAAGAATTCTAAAGGAATACTAAATAAAACTTACAGACAACAATTATAGAAAATTGTCTTAGTAAAGTACAAATTACCAAAATTAACCTCTTTTTTTTTTTTTTTTTGAGTTGGAGTCTCACTCTGTCGCCCAGACTGGAGTGCAGTGGCCGCTTCCGGCCACCGCAGCCTCGACCTGCTGGGCTCCAGCGATCCTTCCGCCTCAGCCTTCCGAGTGGCCGGAATTACAGGCATGCGCTATCACGCCCGGCTGATTTTTTGATTTATTGTAGAGATGAGGTCTCGCTGCCCAGGCGGGTCTTGAACCCGCAGGCTCAGGCAATCCACTCACCTCAGCCTCCCAAAGGCGTGGGATTACAGGCTGAGCCACCGAGCCCGGCAAAATTAACCTCTTAAAAGAGTAAAAAAAAAAAAGTAAATGGTCAATTACTATGGAATAGTTTAGAAAATAATTAAAGAGAAACCATTTAAAAATGAGCAGAGAAAATAAAGTGTTTCAAAGTTGAGTTCTTTCTTAATTTTAAAGAAAAACTATTATTTTCTAAACTATTGCCATTTTAGAGGAATAACAAAAGATCTCTAATTTTCTTTATTACTAAATCTGATTTTTAATATAGTCCAAGTTTAAACTATTAATTTGATTATGATAGAATGTAATAAAATATTAACAGAATCTATCAGTGTGCCCCCAAAACAATTCAATATAAATAAGTATGATTTATTTCAGGAATGCAAGATTGGTTCTACATTAAGAAATCTCTTTAAATGGTATTTTAAAAATTATTTTCCAAAGTTTTCCCTAGTAATTAGTCAACCATAGCAATATTTTTAACTTCATTGAGAGGTTAATTTTGGTACTTTGTACTTTACTAGGTAAATTTTCTTTTTTTCTTTTTTTTTTTTGAGTCAGAGTCTCACTCTGTTGCCTAGGCAGGAGTGGCATGCCCACAACCACTGCAACCTCAAACTACTGGGTTCAGAGGATCCTTCTGCCTCAGTCTCCCAAGTAGCTGGGACTATAGGCATGTGCCACCACACCTAGCTATTTTTTTTTTTAATTTATTATAGAGATGAGGTCTCATCAATTTGCCCAGGCTGGTCTTGAACCCAGGACTCAGGCAATTCTCTCACCTCTGCCTCTCAAATTGTTGAAGTTACAGGCATGAACCACTTCACTCAGCTGTATATTTAAATTTTAGTTAGCATCCACTTAAAGCTTTTTTTACCTTTTCTTATTTTTGGTTTTATCCTTTTCTCCAATTTCTTATTATTTTTTAAGACTTCTTCCTAATTCCTAAATATGTGCATTTTTTTCTCTTTCTTTTTATTTTTTACTCAAGTACATAAGGGTTGATCTCCACTTATTGATCTTTTTAAAGAACAACATTTAGACTTTTTTCTGCTTGTCCTTTCTATTTCCTTTAATAATTTATCCCCTTTTGACTTGCTTCCCTTCTTCCACATTTTTTGACTTATTTTTTCTTTCTATTTCTTAAGATGAATTTAAAGTTATTTCATGTTTAGGTTTTTCAATGGCATTCAGAACCATGCAGTAACTAAATATAAGTGAATACATCAGTTTTAGTGTGATGTGTTCTCTTAATTCTTACTTTCTAGAGAGTATATGTGTGAATAGCCTTTATTTTTTTCAAGGTCCATTTTGGAGTATATTTCTTAATATCCAAAGAGTTTTTTTCTCAGATACTTGTTTATTTCTGAGTAAAACATGCGACCTAAAAGTGTATTTGTCTTTTGAACTTTTTAAAAGTTTGTATTTGTGTATAGGCCAGCACATGACTGATTTTGTAAGTATTTCATGTACATAACAAAATACAATTATGCTCTCTCTTTCAAAGCCATACTTTCTTTGCTAATTGAATTATTCCAAACACCATTCTTACCTTTTTTTTTTTTTTTGGTTTATAGTCTTTATCTAGTTGTGAAAGAAATATATTTAAATGTTCCCATTAGTGTTATATTTTTAAATCCTATTTTCCTTGCATTTATAATAAGGATTTTGAAAATATTTGACTGAAATGCTGTTTGTTGTATACAATATACTGTTTAGTTGTCTTCATAAGTTGTGTTGTATTATTTTGTGATATCTTTACTGTTTAGATTTTTAGCCTAAAATTCTCCCTTACCTGAAATTGATGTTGCCAGTATAACTTTCTTTGTATTATTTTATCTTTTATATTTTATCACTTTGTTTAAGGGTTATTTCCTATAAGCAATATATACTTAAGTGTATTTTTTAACCCAAGTGACCTTTCCTGTCTTTGAGTAGCATATATCAGACTAGTCATATAAAATGTTATTAACAGTGTGATCTCCTTTTAATTATAGTTGTCTTGAGTGGATGATTCTGTGTATTAATTTGCTACTAATGCTATAACAATTAACCACAAAGCCACAAAGACAGTGGCTTAAAACAACATATAGGCCGGGCATGGTGGCTGATGACTATAATCCCAGCACTTTGGGAGGCCGAGTGAGAGGATTGTCTGAGCCCATGGGTTTGAGACCAGCCTGGGCAACTTGGTGAGACCTCATCTCTACAATAAATCAAAAAATTAGCAAGACATGATGGTGCGTGCCTGTAGTTCCAGCTACTTGAAAGTCTGAAGTGGAAGAATCGCCTGAGTCCAGCAGGTCAAGGCTGTGGTGGCTATGAGTGTGTCACTGCACTCCAGCCTGGCAACAGAGCAAGACTCTCAAGACTCTCTCTCTCTCTCTCTCTCTCTCTCTCTCAATATATAATATATATATATATACACACACACACACATATATATGTATATATAGAGAGATGGATATCTATCTATTTATATATAGTTACTTTGATTAGAAGTACAACATAGATTTCATTGGGCTAAAATCAAAGTGTCAAAGTGCATTTCTTCCTGGAGGCTCTAGGGGAGTTTGTTTCCTTGCTTTCTCCAGTTTCTAGAGGCCAGCAGTATTGAACCTTTCCAACCACTCTTCCATAGTTAAACTCATTGATGACAATTGGGAAAGTCTCTATACCTAAGGACTCTTATGATTATATTGAGTCCGCCCAAAAATTCGCCCCATGTCAAGGTTCATAATTTGGTCACTTTGTAAATAGAGTCCTTTTACTATGTAATATAGCATATTCTCAGGTGCCTGGAATTAGGATGTGAGCATCTTTTGGGGAGGCCATTATTATTCCTACCACACACTGGCTGAAGTGCCTGAGCCACCCAATCTCTTAGAGATTATCCTGGTTGTAGTGTGTCTCTTCTTTTTAATTATTATTATTTAGCATTATTTTTGTATTTTCCAAATCATTGTGTCATTATGTTATTCCATTTAAATTTAAGTGTACAAGATACAGAATTACTCGCATATAATCAATGCCTCTCCTCTCCTGCTACTGCTGATCTTGAAGTTTCTGTTCTGATTCATTTGGTATGTCTATTCTCATAATATGAACGTTTTTCTCAGACATTATTTTTCATAAATAATTTCTCATAAGTAATTTCTCACAAAGAAATGTTTTCTCAGACAGGATAGTCACATAGATATTATGTGAATTCTTGCATGTCCTGAAATATCTTTCATCTTAACTGGTACAGAATATTTCCACCAAGATATGGAATTCTTGGGCTGCAGTTCTTTTTGTTTCTTTTATTTACCAGTCTGTAGTTTTGTTTTTATTTTTTGTTTTTTAAGTCTCTGGCTTTTATTGTTGCTACTGTTTATCTGATTTAAAAAACTGTCTTTCCTCTGTAAGACGTTTTTATTCTTACTAGAAATTTGCAAGTGTTCTTTGTCTTATTCTCAGAGTTCATAAATTTTATCCATATAGCCCAGATACGTGTCCTTAAAAAAATAATTTGTCTCTGCATCTCATCAAACCCTTCTAATCAGCAGATTCAGAGATACTTATTCTTTAACTGAGGTAAATTTTCTTCCTTTAAAAAATTATATTCTGTCTTCCATATGTTTCTTTTTCTTCTTTTTGGATTTCCATTATTTGTAAGTTATGTCTATTAAATCTGCCTTCTAAATCTTTTATACATTTTCTGACAGTTTTCATCTGTTGGTATTTTTTTCTGCTTATTTTGAAACATTTCATGCATTTAATGATTTAGGTTTCAATTTTGAACGTCAATAGTGATAACTCCTTTTTTAAAAACTCATTAATCAAAATTTTTTATGTTGAAAATCAATCCTCTGAGGGGCTATAATTGAATGTCTTTAAAGACACTTAGCTTTCCTTAGAGGACATATTCTATTTTGTTTTCAATACATAGATATATTTACAATTGGGGCTCAACAATGGTACTCCTAGAACACTGCTTATGAGATTATAGCAGTTTCTGTTCTTGTGGACTAATTTGGAGGATTGTCACTTCCCTACTAAGGCTCCAAGAAAAATACTCTGCTTTGCAGCTTACCAAACTATGAAGCCTACAGGTCTGTCCACTTCAGAGAAAAAGCCCACCATGGAACTCTACTGAAAAGCCCCTGAAGGCAAAGGTGCCAGCTGGTCCTCAAAAGAACAGTTAAGTAGAGTGGTACCACTGTTGTTTTGTCCCGTATTCCTTTGTTTTGTTTTCTTCAGAGCCTGTGGGTATCTATGGGCCGCACTCAATCCAGGATCCAGGAGCCTCATTTTCTCTCTCTAAAATGGGAATACAACTTCTGAGAGAAGAAAATTTTATATATATGTATATAAAGTACAAAAATAAAGCTAAATGCCATGAGAAAAATACCTAGTTAGAAAATCTTCCCCTCTTTCTTTTCTCAGATTAAATTTTAGAAATAAATTAGAAAATATTTAGTCTTCTAGTTTAAGCCAGACAAATTTATACACTTTAATGTTTATTAATTCACTTTATTTTCTTAAAAAATCTATAAGGAGGTATCATTCTGTATACACAAGAAAAAAAATGTTGCTCAGAGAGCTCACACTAAATATTAAGAGTCCCTCAAAGTTGTAGGCTCAGAATTTAAGTCCAGGCATTTTGACTTCAGTTCCAGTGTGCTTTTACTATTCCACAGAATTACCCTTACAAAGTATATTATGCACTCTAGCTTTACAAAGTATCAATTCAAGAACTGTCCATGCTAACAGAATTTATGTTTCTTGAAAGTCATAGCTTGTTATTTATTTATTTATTTATTTTATTTATTTTTTTAAGACAGGTTATCCACTCTGTCATTCAGGCTGGAGTGCAGTGGTGTGATCATAGCTCACTGTAGCCTGGTAATCCTGGGCTCAAGTGATTCTCATGTCTCAACCTTCTGAGTAGTTGGGGTTACACTACACCCAGCTAATTGTTTTCATTATTTTTAATTGTTTTTGTAAAAACGTGGTCTCACTATGTTAGCTAGGCTGGTCTTGAACTCCTGGCCTCAAGTGAGTGTGCCTTGGCCTTCCAAAGTGCTGATATTACAGGTATGAGCCACTGTGTCCAGTCATAGCATCTTATTTAATGACTCTTACAGTAAATTATGTTTAGGTTTATTTTATGAAATAAGTTTCTTTACTGACAAATTGAAATGTTTTCTTATGCCAAAAAGTCAATGCTTCATAACTCTCACATCTCTTTTTTTTTTCCTTACTGCCAGGAAATTTAATCCAGTCAAATTTAAGACCTACTTATCTCCCGTGTTTTGGGAGGCTGAGGTGAGCGGATTGCCTGAGCCCGCAGGTTCGAGACCTGCCTGGGCAACTTCGCGAGACCTCATCTCTACAATAAATAAATAAATAAATAAATAAATTAGCCGGGAATGGTAGTGCGCAGTTCCACCTGCTTGGAAGGCTGAGGCGAAAGGATCGCCAGAGCCCAGCAGGTCAAGGCTGTGGTGACCGGGAGCGTGCACTCCAGTCTGGGTGACAGAGTGAGACTCCAACTAAAAAAAAAAAAACTACTTACCATCTTAGGTAACTGATAATACTGAATACCTTTACTTCCAAAATTTAAGGAATTATCTTCTCTTTATAACATGTTTTTCTTGAAATCATCAAAGAAGTAATTTTAATACATAAAATAAATTGACAATAAATAAAAATGAGTTATGGCTTTTTGTACTTTTTGAGATATTAAGGGTTCTGGATCTAGAAACAATTTATTAGGCATGGATGAGAAATATAGCTAAACTGCTGCTTAGAAATAAATTTGAGGAAGAGAGACAAAGAAGAGGAGATTGAAAGAGAGAGAAAGGGGTTTAAAAACACTGGGCATAGAGAGCTCAGATAGATAGAGCTCAGGAGAGAGAGATGCAGAGCCCAAGGATTGACTTGCAGTGTCCACTCTCCCGAGGACTCCTCTGACTCTCTCTCAGCCCCTGTTCCTGGACTTACGTCTCCTGGCCTCTTACTACTGGGATCACATCAAGACAGTTCTAGTCAGTTACCTCCTGAAACATATGGAAACTCATGCCTACTTGATCCTCCATTGCCCCCTTTTTGATCCTTGCTAATCCAGATTGTTTGAACCTCCTTCCTATATTCAGTCTTCTCCAAATACAAAGCAAGCAACATCCTAACATGTGCCCCCAAACTTAGATGATGGTCATCAGCTCTCCCAAGGACTCTCTCATGGTTTTCTGTTGGGCCCCAGAGAAGCCTCAGAACCCAAAGTTCTGCAGATATGGCAATTTCAAGCTGGGGAAATAAAATAAAAATAAAATGTGTAGGCAACTCCAACCTTAACTGAAAGCTCTTCTAGGCCCCCTCTTGACTTGAAATGAAGGGCAGGGGTGGCCCACAAAGAAGGAAAAAGAAAATCCCATCATTCTTTCTTAGTCTGTAACTCATTTTTCAAGTCTTGCCTCATATAGGCTGGAAGGCTTGATGAAGTTTCATGGTCACAGGCTAGATCTGCTCCCTGTAGGTATAATCAGTCTGAGCACCTGTCATTACACTCTGGAGGATTTTTTTTCCTCAAAGGCCAAGGTTGTAGGACTGGCTCTGTGGAACAAACTCTGAGGCTCTGAGATTTGCACACGGTAGGTATGTTGGAGACTATGCTCCATACCACAGAGGCGTGCATTACTGAGACATAGCACATACCTACAGCACATCTATTACAGATTCACTAAAAAGAGCAGAATTACTTAAATAATTTCTGATAATGGTACTCTGTATTTAAATTACAAAATACTTTCAAATTCGGGACTTGCTATGTGACTTTGGGCAAGTCTCTTTCCCTCTCAGAGACTTGGGTTCTCCATCATCAGAAGTACTGGGGGAAAGGAAGGTGCAAGAGGATGAATACTGGTGCATAGGTCAGGGTTTGTTCTAAAGATACAATGTATTAAAGAAGCAAACATAAAATCATTCAAACTTCGAATGTACAATGAAATGAAAATCATTATATGACTTTTTTTTAAGATAGCAGATAAAGGGACTCTCAAATGCAATAAAATTACTTGTAGTATTTATTTAAAGTAAGATTATTGGGCATTCTTTCAAGAGATTCTGATTCAGTCATTCTGGGATGTGGCCCCCACATGAGCATTTAAACAAGTACCCTGGCAATTGAGATGCAAGTGGTTCAGATTCACTTTTTCAGAAGTCCTGAGAGCAGCATAGTTATGACAACCATGTTTCCTTCCCTACTCTTTGGTGACCTATTCTTTGGTCACTAGCGTATGGCCATGGACAATGAACAGCACACAGTGGTCCGGAGCCTCAGTTTATTACATGTGAGAATAAAAGAACTTTAAAGGATTGCATTAAGAAGTGAAAAATATGTTTCTTTATAAGATGTAAACCTTTCTGTGAAAGACTAGCAACAGAATTTTGTGCCTCTACTCTTAGAGATAAAGAGTGTAGTAGGGATAAGTGGGGACATGATTAAAATGAAACAGTTCTAGAAATTTTAGGTGGGAAAAGGCAGTAAGGGGACATGGATGCCATCTTCCTGGAAAGGTGAGAGCAGGGAGTGAAACCAATAGCTAAAATCTGGTTCTTCTCAGATTTTCTCACAGTGTTCATTTGAATGACATTCCAGATCATGACTATTCTTACTATTTCTCTGTAGGAGTCATGATTTTTTTTTTTTTTTTTTTATGGAATAGAAACTTTACTCTTTCTTTTTTTTTTTTCTTTTTTTTCTCTTTTTTTTTATTGTGAAGTTGTGGGGTACAGTTAAGGGTTAGGTATACAATTGCGTTTCATTCAGGTACCCTGTTGATATAGGATGTTTCCCCGTACCCAGACAGATATTTGCTACCGTTAATCCCATCTCCCTCCCCCCACCATAGTTTCCCAGTACGGTCAGTCATTTTCGTATAGTATTGCATTGGATGTTTAAGGTCCGTTATATGAGTGAGAACATGTGATACTCGGATCTTTGTTTCTGTGAGAGGTCACTCAGTATTATAGACTCTAGTTCCATCCAGGTTGCTGCGAAATTCATGATTTTGTTCTTTTTTATGGCTGCGTAGTATTCCATCGTGTATATGTACCACATTTTTTTAATCCAGTCCTCTTTTGACAGGCAGCATGGCTGTTTCCAGGTTCTTGCGATTGTGAACAATGCTGCAATAAACAAGGAGTCATGATTTTTAATAAAGATTCATCCTACCAACATCAACAGTACAAAAAATACAGAGTTTTTGTTTTCAGACAATTTTCCACTAGTATGTTCTAAAAAGTAGCAATAGCCATATACTCACCAGTATATGTATGTATATATATATATATATATATATATATATGAATTAATTATGCTCTAGTGCACAAAAAATGGCTTCCAGATCTGAGTAAATCAATTTCCCACTATTCCTCTTTCTAACAATCAGCAATATTAAGCAGCAAAATACAGTTTGCTTTGCTTTGGATGGGTGTGTACCTACCAAAAATCTATTAAAATTTGATTCCTAGTGTGGCAATGTTGGGAATTGGGGAAATTGAGGGGTATTTGGGTCTTAGGGGCAGATTCTTCACTAATAGATTCATGTCATCTCTCCAGAGTGAGTGAATTCTTGCTTTCTCAGGAATGGATTAGCCCCAGTGAGAATCAATTGTTATACAGTGAGATTTCTCTCTGTTTTGGGCCCCCTTTCACACATGCCCACTTTCCCTATGACCTTCTACCACATTATGACCTAGCAGGAAAGTCCTCACCAAAAGCCAAGCACATGTCAGCACCATGCTTTTGGACTTTCCAGTCACCAAAATAGTGAGCCAAGTAAACCTCTTTTCTATATAAATTACCCAGTCTCAGGTATTCTGTTATAGCAACACCAACAGACTAAGACACAGTTCGTACTACTTTTGACAGGTGTTTAAAATGAAAAACACATCACACTAACTTTGCACCTTTCAGCATACAGAAAGTGTTCAGACTTCTCATAGCTCAATCACCACCATCTGGCTTTGCAGGTGATTAACAGCTTTCTTCCCATTACTTAACCAGCCTTAACATTTATTGAGCACGTTCAAGGTTGAAAAGCTCATATGAAATTAAACTTGGCAGAAAAGGGTGGTTACAGATACACTCACAGCACACTCAGTAAGACTTTAAGGAACCACTGTGATAGATCTGACCTCGGGAAGTTCTGCAAAACTGTCAACTGCTGATTGTAAACTGTGCATCTTGGAACAGGAAAAACATGTGTTTCTCTGTCTGGAAGATGCAAGACTTGGCTGAAACTCTTGCGGGTTTATCTATCCCACTGATGTTAAAAATGAGTTATTGATTTCCCTCACACCATACAATCTGTTGAGGTAAACTAGCAGAGGTAAACTCCAAATAAGAAGTAGGCCAAAGTTATTACGCTGTAAAAATAAGACATTGGAAAAATTTTGGCAACACCTAGAACTAATTAGAAGGCACTACTCAAAACCCAAAGCAAGTTACTACTATATGAAACATTTAAAGGTTTGTGTCCCAAATCTCATCTCAGGTTATTCTGCCATTAAATGCAATGCTGTCTTTGCATATTAACTATTAATAGTGTCTCCCTCTCTACAGATAGATGACATCTTTGAAAACATATTCTTCCAGAAAATCAGTAAAGACAGTTGGATCATTTCAGAGGCACTGATGTATTACTCATTAGAAGAAAACAGTATCATATCATGATGCAGGAAACAAATGAAGAGAATAGGAAGCACCTATTGGGTCTGGATATGTCACATTAAAAATCTAGTCATTATCTTCCTCTGCATCCAAATCAGGAAACTAAGGCTTACATTCACTAAGGAGCAATTAAAACTGTGAGAGAATCCATTGCCTAGGACAGTGACTGGTACCTGGTAGAAAATCAATAAATGGTTCTGTACTGAGGAAATAAATTCTTTTGCTTTTGATTTATCAGGTTTCAATATTTATAGTGATGTATCTGCTGACAGCTCACACAAACAGGTAGATATTATTAATTGGCATGAATTTAACAGCTCATAGTGAAATAGATCAAGCAACTTTTAGAGGACAATTATGACCAATATTCAAATTTCAGAAGAGAAGTCACAATATAGTCTAGGTTTCTTTCATGGCTAGCTTATTGCATTGATCTGAAAAGGTCCTTACTATGTCATAAAGACTTTAAATACTTAGAAGCTGTGCTTTATTTGTGTCTATCTGATATGTAAAGATGTCTTTACAAATGCTTTTTTCCAAAATAATTAGTCCTATAAGCAAGTGTATCCAACCCATTAATTTAGCATTTCCTAACCTCTTTGACCTTCTTAATGATGAATTAGAGGCATTATAGTGATGTGGATAAAAGCATGAGCTCTGGTTTCAGATTCCTGGGTTTGAACCCTGGCTTTGCCCACTTAGTATTTGCAATACCTCATGAAGATTATTTTAGCAAATTGAGTCTTAGTTTTACCATCTGAAAACCATCTGAAAAGTGGGCCTAATAATAACTCTGTTGTAAGAAATAAATTATTTCATTTAATTAGTCAATTAACTCAGTTAATATATGTGAAACACCCAGGAAGAAAAGCAGATTAAGCATTATATAAACATTGGTTATTATGTTTATTCATGGCTTATTTTAATTACAAAAAATAATTCATTTCTCACAGCATAGATAATCATAAAAGTGAAATAAATAACAGAAAGGCAACTCCAAATGCAATATGCTAATTCATGATCCATTACTTCATTCTGATCAGCTCCATCTTTTGGTTTCCATTTTACCAGCCTTGAAGTCTCTGAAACTTCTGGGTAAGAACTTATTTTGAAGATAAGTTTATTATATTCCAAAATGACCAACCCAAAGCTATATCAGTATCTTGAGTTTGTTTGTGTCAATGGTTTACCAATCTCTGAGTTTGTAGTAAGAGTTGCTTTTGCTCTTCTGAATTAAAAATTAAGAATCCCCTCCTGAGTAAACAGTAGATCCAATTGCCCAGGAATTACCTTGATTCCTCCTCCTCCTCCCTCATCTTTCACATTGATTTCCTAAGTCCTTACAGCTTCTGTGTAACTGATTCATCCACTTCCCCGTATTTCCAGAGCTTCTATCCTCGTCCAACCTGATATCATCTCTTCTTTCTTTATTTTCAGCCATATCTGACTTCTATGTTCTTTAAATATTAAGGGCTTTTGTATTTCTGTTTCTATGTCTGGAATTATATCTGCCTAGGCTTCTCACAATGTTGCTACTTTCTCAGCTCTCAACTCAGATGTCACTTTCCTAGAGTTTTTCCCTTCTATGTTAAAGTTTCTCTCCTACCTCGACACTCTTTATTATATCACCTTATTTATTTCCATTATGGACTGAATTTTGTCTACCCAAAATGAGTATATTGAAGCCATAACCTCAAATGTGATAGTATTTGGAAATGGGAATTTTAGTAAGTAATTAAGTGTGAAAATAAGAAATTTAAAATCTAAGCTATTGGAACTTTGAAATATTCTGAACTTTAAGGGAATGTAATTAAGGGACCCAAGTGACAAACAAGCAACTATAACATAGGCAGCTGTAACCTTTGTTTCTCTGATTATAGATTAGTCTTTTTCCTTAACCGTTGCTTTGTTAAATATTATGTTACTAAAGGGTACTAGTGTAGACCCCTTCCCTCATAACTGTTGATCTTCATTGTAGATTAACTTTCCCCTTTCCCTCTTTCACACAAATGCTTCACGACTATCACATTATCTAAAATGGAATGTTAAAAACACATTTTTAAGTTGGAAAAGAAAAACTGTACAGAAAAGAAAACTAACTATAACTCATTAAATTGTTGTAATTAAAAAACCAGTCTTGTATAAAAAATTATAATTTTACTAAATTTCTGTGTTTTATGCGTATGTAAGCAAGAACTTAGCTTTTAATTTTAGAGCATTGACCCCATTCCTTTGTTACGAATGGCTATTCTCAGCTTTGCACTTGAATAAATTCTTTTTAAGCTAGATTCTGATCCTTTCAATTATTTCAACTTGACATTGTTTTGGAGGAGGTCATGAGGGTGTTGCCCTCAAGTTCAAATTACTATCCTTATAAGAAGAGACCACAGCACTTGTGTGCTCTCTCTACCATGTGGGGACATAGAGCAAGGCTGTCATCTGCAAGCTAGGAAGAGGTGTCTCCCCAGAAACTGAACTATGCCAGAAACTTGATCTTGGATTTTTCCAGTCACCAGAACTGTAAGAAATACATTTTTTGTTCTTTAAGCCACCCAATATGTTGTATTCTGTTGTGGTAGTCTAAGCTCACACCATTTCCTATATAGCATGTGTCACAGTCTAGATTTATCTTGCTTAATTGTTTAATTAACTCCTCAAAGGCCAGGACTTTGTCATCTTGTTCACAGCTATAACACAGAACCTGGAAACATTGACTCATACATGCGTAGTAGATACTCACTAGCAATTTTTGAATAAATGAGCAATGATGCACAAATGGTATACTTTTTCCACATGTGATACTTTTCCTTTAAGGAACCTTACCTGAGGGTTGGAATGCCAGAGTTGTAATGGAAATTCAATTTTTAGTCTTGATTGAATCATAGATTTTACTCCATCTCATCTCAAAGCAAAAAAGAAATGCACCTTCTTAGACAGTCGCATACTCTTTAAAAATGTCCTGAAGCGTAGGCTGTACATGCGACTCCCAGTACTTTATGGCTAGAATATTATTCTTATAGCAGGAAGACTCAGTTTGGCAACTTATGTCTCTAAATTTCACCCTGGAGTTCGGAGTTAACTAAATACTTCCAGAAGATTAATGAAAATAGTTGTGACATCAATGTATTTGCTTTAGGGATTGTGAGTATATTCCTGGGGAGAAAAAGTTATCCTAAAGGAACAGACAACTGCAGTTCATAAGTTTTAGCAGAGGGCAACGCATCATTATAGAAAACAAACTCCACTCATAAGTAAACCCTGAACATTTACTCATAAGCAGACCCTGAACATTTACCATAATACTGTAAGAAAGGAACTGGCAGTAGTGGAATACTTCCAGGGAAGGGGAGGGCACAATATCAATAAGAGTAGCTGATCTCTAACCAGGCAAAATGGGGACCAAAGGGAGGCCCAAACTTTACCTGTACAATGACCATTTGTATACCTGATGCTGAATTGTACCCCACATCTTTAAAGTAAAAAAAAAAAAAAAAAAGATAAAGCAAACTAATAACAGAGGAAAGAACAATGAGAACATGAAGTTTCTCATTCAAAATTTGTTTTGGGCGAGATACATCAAAAATCCAAAGGCATCTTAAAGAGCGATTTTACTAAGATTTGTGGAAGACAGTTGGGCGCAAGGCAGCTCTTTTCTGTAGCTTGAAAGAAGGGCATATACAGGACGGCAGCACAGTGTGGACTCCACAGTCCTAGTTGCAAACCAGAACAATGACTTCTACAATGGAGAAACCACAGAGGAAGATGTCTTGTCTTTGGTGACTTTGTTCAGCTTTGGCTTGTATAGTAATCATCATGTCAATGAAGAACAGAACATGGCAGCCAAGGAATATTCCTCCAAAGTTGCCTGGAATGATATGGGTTTGATTAAAGTGATCTGTTAAGAACGGATAACTGATTGTATTTTTGGAATTTTAATTTTTAATTCCAGGCTCGTGTACTAGGTCATAGCAATTGCATTCTTAGTATATTACTTCAACCTTCAATGGAACGTTTGCCCTTGGTATTAGAAGTGAATACTGCTTAATAAATTAGCTCTGATATTCTATCTTATGTGATGACTACTTTAATAATACACATATAGTGCTTTATTGTGTATACAACCAAATTGTTTCAGCACCTCAATAATAAGAATAAAGTTTATGTCCTAGGGACGAGCTCAGTTGAACTCTGAGTGCAGTCACGCACTTCTACTTTTTATCGCTGGTTCTTCTTAATCAGCCTGAGAAAATCAGTACTTAACAGCAAATCTTCTCACAGTGCTCAGTAAATGCAAATAATTTTACTCTTAGTTTCCCCTACTGTCCTAGAGGGCCCCAAGAGAAAGAAAAGAAAAATTCAATATGATACATCCAGCACTTATGGGACCTTTTTGGGTCGGAGCCCCTGAACAACCTTGAACAGGTCATTCTGAAGAACCAGCAGAGAGAAAGGGGCAACTAGGTTAGAATTAATGTCAAAAGGAACCTCTATCCAGGCTGTCTTTTCATGATTTATTGAAGTGGCATAATTGTAAAATATTAGCATAACCCGTTCTTGATGTTCATGTATTACAAAGAGCATTCTACAAAAGATTAAAAAATTCTCACAATGAAAAATAATATATGGATAAAATATATTTCACTAATTAAAAGGAAGTAGTGAAAAACTATTGCATAATTTCTTATGCAAGGGGGAAGAGGCACCTAAATGCTTAATTTTCTTTCTTTTTTTATTTTAAAGATGTGGGGTCTAATTCAGGGATGGGTATACAAATGTTCATTATGCAGGTACCCTTGTTGATGAGGTGTGCCCCTCCCTCCCCTGACAATTTCCCTCAACTGCCAATCCCCTCACCTTCCGGAAGTTTCCCACCACTGCCAATCCCTTTCTTGTATTATGATAATTGTTCAAGGTCCGCTTATGAGTGAGAACATAGTGTACTTTGCTTTTTGTTTCTGTGATAGATCACTGAGTATGATAGACTCTAAATCCATCCAAGTTGCTACAAAGTTCATATGTTTGTCCTGGCTGCATAGTATTTCATTGTCTATATCTACCACTTTTTTTTTTTTAATCCAGTCCAACTTCAATGGGCAGCATGGTTGGTTCCATGTTTTTGCTATTATGAATAGAGATGCAATGAACATGCATGTGCAGGTATCTTTTTTGTAGAATGATTTGAGTTCCTCTGGGTATATTCCCAATAGGGGGATTGCTGGGTCATATGGAAGGTCAATTTCTAGTTCTTTCAGAAATCACCACACTAACTTCCAAAGAGGTTGCACTAGTTTCCATTCCCACCAACAGTGTAGAAGCATTCCTTTTTCTCCTCATCCTCACAAGCATCTGTTGTTGTCTGTTTTATTAATGATGGCCATTCTTACTGGGGTTAGATGGTATCTCAATGTGGTTTTGATGTGCATTTCTCTGAGGATTAGTGAAGCTGAACACTTCATGTGTCTGTTGGTTACTCATATATCTTCTTTTGAAAAGTATCTATTTATGTCTTTGCCCACTTTTTAATGGGGCTGGTTTTTTAAGGGTTTTTGTTTTGTTTTGTTTTGTTTTTCTTTTCAACAGCATAATTTTCTCCATATTCTACTAGGACCTACCATTTTGAAGATGAGAAAATTAAAGATCTAAGATATTTAATAATAAATAAGTGGTAAAAAACCAATTCTCTATCTCCAGAATTATTTTCCTCAAAATTTTTGGTCCAGCTGACTCTCGGTTACACACTATCCACTCAAATTCCTTTTCCTAAATAAATATGACTATGAAACATTTAGTTATTTTCCTTTGAAATCATCATTGTTCTATTTTTTGAATGAACTTTTAGTTTTTCTAGTCTATAAACCTGTTATTGTTTCTGCAGCACAAATTTTATTTTTTGTCCAAGTTGTGTCATCTGCTGACATTCTGATACATCTAGAAAACTTAGGTATAGCCCCGACTCAATTCTATTTTCACAAGTTCTGAGAAGCCTCCTGGAAAGAATTCCTCTAAAGCAAAGAAGAAACCAGCCATGACACATTTGTAAAAAAAGTTTTTGTCATTGAAAGAATAAGAAATTTGAGTACATGTTGTGACTGTCACTCAAATATACATCCAGCCTGGATGCCTGTTTAGAAAAAGACAAAAATCTAAGTAAAAACCAAAACAATAGCTCCACACAAAAGCTCAGAAAATGTTAGTGTGTAGGCAGTGTACACTTAAGGACCACTCTGACAAATTATAACCCAAGGGGAAGAGAGGCATTCTATCTCCTGCCCATTTATCCACTATGAGACCTGAGTGCATCCGCAATGCTACCTAGGGGAACTATGGCAGAGCCTCCTAGAAGATTATGATGTCCAAAGGGATATTTGGAAGCTAATGGAGCAATAGCAGAGCCCCAAGGAGGCATAACTGTTCATGAAAACATGTTAGACACCCTTTGGATTTTCTAGAAATACTTGGTGGTGAACGGTGCAGAAGCCAAGAGACTTGAATGTGAAAGTGGATGCAAGAGCGAATGAAATATATTTATACTATTTAGCTTTAGTATGATAAATAAATTATAAAATTAAAAATAAATGGTAAATAATAAACTCATCACTACCCAAAAGTCAGAAACTCAGGTTAGATTTTACCATGCTTTAGCTTCTGTCAATTGAGTGTGTAGAACTACGAAAGGAGGAATGGGGTTGAAAGAGAAACTCCAAATCAGCAATACACGCCCATTCCCCAATGTGCCAAGGTTATTTCATTACAATGTAGTTGTAATTGATGTAATTATAATATATGCAGCTGCCTACATCAACTAATTGTCAATGCATTTCCATGGTTCTGTCATACCTTTCAATCCTTGTGCTCATTTCTTCTGCTAGGGCTTTAGTCACTTGCAGAAGGGAGAACAAAATGTAACTATAACAGTAAAACAACAGGTAGGAGCCTTACTCAAAATCTTCCATCTTCTGCTAATCTGTGACCAAATAAATCAGTCAACGCATTTATTTTTTATTGCTTACCTAAAGGGAAATGAGATAATCTTAGAGTATTTCTGACATATGTGTGTATAGGTATATGTGCTGTATCTATCTATCTATCTATCTATATATATATACCTATAGACACTTATATATGTATGTAATTATTTTATCTTATATACTCATGATAAAATATATTTTTACTTATATGTAAATGTATACATATTTACTGAGTATTTTTGCTTCATATGTCCTATTTTCTTTATCAGTTCTTCAGTAGCAACTGTTCTTGATTCTTCAGAAATATTTTCATGGAATTTTTTGTTTGCTTGTTTCTTAAATGGATGAGCTGTTTTTGTCCTAGGTTAATGAGGGACATATTGTCCTACTAACCATTTTTTAAAAATTAATAAATCTATCTAGTTAGACAGTTTTAATGTTTTTGGAAAGGTTACAGTAAGAGATGTAGAGATCATGTGCTTGTTAAAGAAAATTGCTTTAGACATTTTAAAAATAAAAAAATGTTTATTTCTAGGCATTTACACAAGTACAAAAATAAAATTATAATGGGCAAAGTGACTTGGGTTCAACATAGGTACATTAGCCAAAATCACAAGTCAAAGTTACACTCAGATTGTGTGACCCTTTTGTCTAGTTATATGGAAAAATCATTAGATAAGGTCCTAGGTCTTATCTTATAGGAGACATAAAAAATAGTCTTGACCTAGAGCAAAAATGAACCTTTGTAGGCAAAATTAGAGCGTAAGAAGATCATTTTAAATATTCTGAGGTTTTTTTTAGGCTGTGTTTTAGAGGTGTCTGTGTTTGGAGAGCAGAACTGGGTAGAAGTCTAAGTTTATCTAACATGGAGAAAGTCTTGTGTTTTCTTAGCCCCAGAAGACAGAACAAAGAGATGGAGAGGCAAACAGAACATTCACAGGCAGATCAGGTTCTGCCATCTGTCTGTGTGACATAATTATAAAACATTTAATAGATACTTTACTCTGTAATTTTATAGTACATAAAAATGGTCAATATCAGTGAGTGTGTTATAGTAAGAGTAATTACATAGCAATTATTGATCTCTGGTCTGATATTTTGCTTTTCTGAGACTTAGTTTCCCATCTGTAAAATGGAAAAAAAAATTTGTCTCTAAATACCGTAAGAGAAATGTAAGGATTAAAGGATAAAATATCCATATAAGTTTTATGTAAGTGTAAAGCATCTTTGATGCAAACTATATTTAATAAACACTGGATCAGTGTGTCCCCACATACAAACACAGGTCCAGGACCTTCTTGCAAAGTAGCAGTAAGGGAGGAATGGATGGAGGAATTGAGGGAGAGAGGGAAGATGGAAAGGAAAGAATAAATCAACCAATCTGGTTTAGGACATGTTTTCTAAACAAACAAAAAACAGCATAACAAAAGAAAAAGACAACAAAGACTAAGTTTAGTCCAAATAATTCTTGAGAATAGATACTGTGCTCTCTACTGATGAGACTCAACCAAAGAAGGACTCAACCAAAGAAAGGAAACTCTGCTAATTCATCACTTGCCTCATGTTTAGAATTTGTAAAAGCAATGGGGAAACACTGTCTTACAGTTTTGTTTTGATCTTTGTAAATACCTATTATGCTAAAAAATAGAATATATAAATAAGGAAGGTAGGAATAAAGTTGAAATCTTTTGAAAATAAATTTTTTAAGATGCCTTCAGGCCCTTTAGCAATATCATTTACATATAAATAATTGACACCTCATTATAAATCATTTTGATCTGTTCATCAAAGCAGGCCCCAAAAGGCAGCTGGTAAGCAATGCTTTGTTTGACTAGTTCCAATTACTGTATTAATTAAAATTTAATTGAACAACCAAGCTTAATTAATTAATTAACTAAATAACATAATAGAAAACCAACATTAAAACAGTGCAATTTTACAATGAAGATGGCCAGTATCAGATTATCTTCCCCAGGAAATATAAATTATTGTGATATTCATGTAGTTGCATTTATTTTCATAGTCTGGCCCTTTAATTCTCAAATTTTTTACATTTGTAACCCTTGAACTTCCTGTTTTCTAACTCTGTCAAATCACAATATTGACATGTTTGTCTTTAGCTTCCAAATCAAGCTCCAAGGTGGGTTTGTTCAGCCAGCTTGCCCATAAATATTTTAACTTCACCAGGGCGTGTAGCTTTGGCTGAATGATTTACAACAGGAAGAGATAAGAAAGCTAGGAGACGTTATGACTTCCTTGTCATAGTCCTGGTTTTAAGTCTCAAAAAAAACTAATATGAGGAGCTTGACTAATTTCCACAGCATTTTGTTATTCTATTTAGTTTTCTAATTCTCTTTCATACTTAAAAAATGTGTTTGGTAAGGCAGTTTCTTTCTTTAAGAGTGTTAGGAATTCCTGGAGGGGATCTAGGGAGTAAGTAAGGTTACTGAGTTGTACAATTTTCAGTTCTCTCTTGGCCTTTAAATAAAGCTTCTGTTCTATACAAATGGTGAGAGCAGAGCTGTGTCATATCTGTGGCTCCATTATAGACAACTGCTGATTTATCTGAGCAGAACGCCTACTACATTTTATTTGGTCATAGTCAGAAGAGGCGTGAGGTAGGAGAAAGTGATTGCCATCCAAGGAGTGGTAATGCAACACAAAGGAAAAATGTTGAAGGGAAAACTGGGACTCCGGGTGACCATGCACATCAGTTTCTGTGCCCACGTCCATCCCAAGCAGCATAACCAAAAAATGTCCTTCCAAAAACCAACACTTTCTCATTCTCTTTGGCTCTTCACAAGGCTCTCATCAAATGGTCTCCTCTTGTTGCTGGGAAGCTCCAATTTGTGGATGCAGTGCAAATGTGTTTGAGCAATAGAACAAATTAAACACTCAATCTGATTGCGTTTGAAAAATTTTTTTATAAAATCAATATTTTTTATTATGATGTTGTGGGGTACAGTTAGGGGTTAGGTATACAAATTTGCTTCATTTAGGCCCCCTTGTTGATAACAGGTGTCTCCCCGTCCCCAGACAGATGTTTACTACCATTAGTCCCACCCTCTTTCCCCTCCCCCCATAGTTTCCCCCACCATTGTCAGTCATTTTCTTATGGTAGTGCGTTGGATGATCAAGGTCCACTATATGAGTGAGAACATGTGATACTCAGATCTTTGTTTCTGTGAGAGGTCACTCAGTATTATAGACTCTAGTCCCATCCAGGTTGCTGCGAAATTCATGATTTTGTTCTTTTTTATGACTGCATAGTATTCCATTGTGTATATGTACCACATTTTTATTTTTAGAGTAATAGTCTATCAAGCAGTTGCTAGAAGTAGACACTATGCTGGGAAGACAGGAACTATGACTCTTTTAAATTTTTTCTTTCTACCTCTAGCATCCATTATGATACCTGGCATACTGCAGGATTCCAGTAAATGTTTGAATAAATAATAATGGATACATAATCTTTGTCACTGCAGAAAGTCTTATCCTTGGGTTCTGATTTGCCAGGCTTCATTGTTCTATTTCTCTCTTTTTGCTTTTTGCAAGTCCTGTTGTTTTGGTAAGTGGACTTTCCCTGAAAATAACTTGTGACCACAATGTTAATTCTTCTATTCCATTGTAATCAAGATGAAAACAGATATACAGGGAATTAAGACTGACTTCCATAAAATTTGAAATGTATTCTGTATCAATCTGAAATTGAGGAGGCACTTGGCTGAACTTTGGAGACATAGAATCTTATATTTCATTAACATTTCCTGGTAGCTTTCAAAATGCAATCCAGTGTTCAGGTGACAGTCCAGGATTCTTGCTATGGTTAATTTAAAATCCACCAAAGTCAATGGTCTTTCTTTCAAAGTTAGAGAAAAAAGAAAGCATTGTCAGTTCCACATTGCAGTTTCCAAGACTTTGGCATTCAGTAATGATGGACTAGGTAATTTGGAGCTACTCTGTCACTGAGGACAGCTAGAAAATATGGACAAGAGATAAAAATAATCTACTTGAAGGCATCAGGGAGCTAGCAAAACAATGAGGAATATCAGATCAAGATTGGAAAAAGAAAAGGACTCCTATCCTAATGAGCTTAGTCTAGCAATCTGGGACTGGCTTTGTCCTGGGAATATTTGCTGATCCTGATGAAGCAGCTAATTCTTTTTTTTTTTTTTAAACTGGAGGAACAGATATTAAAAGAAAGAAAGATGGAGGGATAGATATAAAGAGAAAGAAAGAAAGGGGGGAGAAAGAAAGAGACTGGACTCTGTCTAGTACAGAAGCCCGAAGCAGCTAATTCTAAACAGAGTTTTCACAACCTTGAAAAGGGTAAGGGGTTAATAAACCACCTGTATCTTAGATTAGGACCCCAAAAGGCTATGATTCAGGAATAATGATAACCCTGAAGTAAACTAGCCTTCTCCCTATCAGTAGCCTGGCTTCCAACTTATACAAAACCCCTAGAAAATCTCACTCCAAAATTGGATTAAAATAATCTCTGTTTACTAATGCCCCCATGTACCTACAGAAGCAAACAAAAATTCTCCTAGAGGAATATATTATTCTATGCCTCAAATTGTTTCTAGGAATGTTTATTAAATCAAAGTCCTACATGCAGTCAATGATATAACAAAGCCCATAAGGAGATAAGAAAACACGAATGAAAACCAGCAGGAAAAAATAGACAATAGGGGACAACCAGAGGTTTCACATGTCATATGAGAATTATTAGATTTCTAAGTCACTAAAAATAATTTAAAATTAATTTTATTTCAGAGCATTATTGAGTACTATTCCAGATAAATTCAGAATGTAAATACAAATAAGTCATAGTCTCCACTTTCAGAGAATTTACAGTGTAGTCATAGACAATAAGTATGTGATTTTCTTCTCTTGTTTATTAAGTATTTTATGGAGAGACTAGTAGGACAAGATAGTAAAAAGAAAAAAGAAAAGAAAAGAAAGAAAGAAAAAGAATATAAAGGCAATTTCTATCTCCATTACGCTTCCATGCACGTGTAGGAAAGACATTTATCACAGAATGTCAATAATGAATGTGAAATCAGACTGTACTTTTCTGCAAGACAGATGAGTATCACTATAAGAGTAAATATTAGAAATACAGAGAATTGACCAAAGTGAAAGAAAGGGAAGCTCACCTGAGAAAGTAATTATTGGGCTGTGAATGAAGTACAGGATTCTACTGGTGTTATCTTTTAAAATGAAAACTTGAGCATATGACTCCTTGACCTACAACATTTAGTGATTCTGCATCCACTGTAACAAACGTACTAAAAGGACTGATTCAGAAGGTGCAGCCAGTTTGCTACTCGATGCAAAATTAAATCCAGCCTTGTCCGAATTAAAACTTTAGTCTTTAATCCAATTCAAAGGGATCCTGCAACAAGGAAGGAATATGGGAACTTTTTGTTGTTGCTGTTTCGGAGATTATTTGTTGGTTGTTCCTTCTCTGATTCCCCCTCTCATTCTGTTGCTTCTAGTTCTAGGATCTGGACTAGTGAAAAGAGACGTCAAAAGGTGGGGAAGGGCTGTTTAATCAGATGAGGCCCCACCTAATCTTCTCTCAACCACCAGTGCTCTCCCAGTGGCAGTGTCCATATACCAGCTTTTTATGGAACACATTTGTGGGCTCTTTAGTATGATCTCCACACTGCACAATTCATGCAGTGGGTGAAGTATTCTCTAATGAGCCTGTTTTGGACCCTTCCACAGTCCCCACCACTGCCCAATAGCTCCTGTCCCAGGGAGGCAACCCTGTACCAAGACAACCCACTATGTCTTGTCCCTGAGGCACCCTCACCTCGGAGACAGCTCTCCCTTGGTGATCATCTATGAAGCACACTTGACCACAACACTGAGAAAGGATATACCCCACTTCCACCTCCACTCCGAGCCTTGCTGCCAAGTGTAACTCTGCTCAGTTTCTTGCCTTTTGGATTCTTGGGTCAGGAAATACATACAGCTTCTAGGCCCATGTATGTTTCCCAGGGATTCTTTCCCTGTATTCCATGTTGGGAGCTCCACTGGGAAGGGCCTAAGCATTTTTATAAGTTGAACAACTATTAACTAATGGATGAAATGCTGGTCCCTCCTTTTTGCATCCTCAAGTATTTTCAGCCTCTCTGAATCAGTCTCTCTCTCTCTCTCTCTCTCTCTCTCTCTCTCTCTCTCTCTCTCTCTCTCTCTCTTCCTTTCATTCTGAGTCCTCCCTCCCTTGGCTTTGGAAGAAGGAAAGGAAGGGGAAATGCAAAGTACTTTTCCCCTAAGTATGATTCATTTCCTCTTAATTCTCTCTTCAACAAACTAAAATTATATATATGTTAGAAGGAGGAATGAAGAAGAGAAGAGAAAAACTGCTTTGAACCATTCTTGATAAGAACTAATGAGGTATCTGTTGCAGCTCTCAACAAAAATTGCCTTCAACTTTGGGGTTTTAGATGAAATTGGAGAGAACAAGAAAAATTGTGTTCAACATCAAGTCACGTATAATTTCTTAACAATGACCCAAAAGACATTCATGATATGACCCTTGATTGATGACCTCTCACACCTTTCCCCACAGTGCCACATTCCAGGTGCTCTCAGCTACTTGCAATGTCTCAGACATGACTTATTCTTTCATGCCTCTCCCAAACGTTTGCAATCTGTTCTTGAAATCTCTGATATTCCTCCCTTAGTCTACCAAATGCCCATCTATTTTTTCAGATAAAAGCCTCCATCTCTTCTGTGGAAACATTCTTCCTTCATTATCCTATTGCTTCTTCATATATGTGTATCACCAAAGATATGAAATTGATGGGTAATTATTTAAGCGGGCCAAAACTTACTGAGTATATGCCAAGAGATGAAAATCATTCTTATTAGTTTAGCAATTTTATGAGTTCATATAGTGTATCTTATTTACTTCATGTTCCCAGACTCAAAGTAAATATCTATAGAAGACCAGACTACACCACTCAAAAATACGAAGGTGAAGACAATTAAGAAGAAGCAGATACAGGAAAGTTATCTGCCCTCCCTCTTACTTGCCTAAAAGCAGAATACAGATTTACAAAGACAAAAAGTATCCTGCCCCCTCCCTCTACTATGAACAAAGGTTAATCACTGAAGACAACTTTAGAACCTTATCTAGAGATGATACCAGAGGAATCAACATGAACTAGCTATACTAACTAGCTTTTATCTGCCAGTTATTTTCCTTCCCACAAGTTACCACCCCTAGAGACTTAAAGATCCTTTCCTTTGTCTTGTCACTTCCCTAAAAATGTACTGTTCTTTGTTGAAGATGCCCTATAAGCTAGAATTCAAAGTTACTGCTTGGAAAACTACTCATTCCCTGGGTGTACGTGTTAAATTAAAATTCTGTTTTTCTCTTGTCAACTTTTTACTACAGGGGTCCATACCAACTAAGACCCTTTTATTGAATAAAAAAAATATTATTCTCCCTTGACACCTTTAAGTATTGAATAGTAAAATAAATGAGTTAGTGAAAGGAAAAATATGAATATAAATCCAACACCATGAGAACACAGAGGAAACAGAGACTCCAACTAAAAGATCAAGAAAAGCATTTTGGAGAAGGTGATATTTGCTCTAGGTTTTGAAAAAAGTTACTGCGATGAATCATGTCCCCCTAAAATTCATATGTTGAAGTTCCAATGCCTAATATCTTAGAATGTGACCTTATTTAGAAATAGAGTCACTGCAGATGCAGTTAGTTTAGATGAACTCATGCTAAGTAGGACAGATCCCTAATCCATGTGACTGGTATCTTTATTTTTTAAAAAAAGGAAATTTGGACATAAACACACACATGCCATGTGAAGATGAAGGTGGAAATCAAAGCAATGAGATTGCCGGCAAAACACCAGAAGCCCGGAGGGAGACACATGAAGCAGATTCTTCCTCACAGCCCTCAGAAAGAACCAACCCTGCTGACATCTGGCTGCAGACACACATACAGCCTGCAGAACTGTGAGACAATATGTTTCCATTGTTTAAGCCACTAGTTTGTGATCCTTTGTTACAGCAGCTCTAAAAAACTGGTAAGATTCCATCAGGTAAATGCAGTGAAGCACAATACAGCTTGAACAAAAACCTAGAAGGGGAAGAATGGTGAGTGTACCCTGGGAACAGTCAATACTCTTCAAGAATGGAACACACACTGCATGGGCCAGGGGCAAATATACGACAGAAGTCAAGATTATGTGACAAGTTTGGAGTCTGACTGTAAGTGACGTTGATGTCATGCTGAAAAACTAGGTTTTTTGTTGTTGTTTATTCAAGTTATAGAAACATTTCACATCTTGTCAAGCTGTGGAGAATATTATCAGTCACGATTCAAGCATTCATTTAATCAAATACTTATTGTGTGCCTACTGCATTGTTCTAGGCATTGAGGATAAGGTGGGGGCGAGAGACAATAAACACAAACAACAAACAAATATCATGGAGAAAATTGCTGTAGAGGAAAAGTTCAGTTAGGATAACAAGGTGGGGAGAAATAGGTAATTTAAGTGTATGCCAAATAATGGTATCAACTGAAGAAAAATAAACCAGGCAGAGTAAGGCAACAGAGAGTTCGCCAGAGGGAAAGGGAGCAGAGGTGTTTATTTGAGGAGGTGGTCAGGGAAGGTGTCTCTTTCATGTGGCATTTGGAATCAACAGGAATCAGGAGCAGCCCTGCAGTTTTGGGAGGATAAGCAGTTCTGGACCCAGGTGTGAGGGAGGGTGTGGGTGGGATTTATCTTACGGTGTTTAAGGCAACAAGAAGGAAGTCATTGTATCTGCCTTGCAGTGGGTAGAGGAAAGAGCTTACGGGATGAAATTCATTACGTTTGGGGGGAGGTGAGAAATAATAATAAAATGGGAGGTTTAATAATGAGACATGATTAGAGTTGCTAATACTGGGTTCTTTTCTCTTGGGATTACACATGAAATAGTACAGCCACCCCAAGCTGACCACTATAAAGTCAGTCAAGACCCAGGTGTGCACTTCCTATCCTGGAATGACTAAAGAGATGGGTCACTGCATCAAATACTACACACAGCTGTTAGCATACCCAAAGAAAGAGAAGATTAGATAACACATCCAGCTCTTCCAGTGAACAAAAGCAATTTCAACATTGTTGGGTGTGTGGATAATGCTTCTAAATGTAAGTGCTGCAGTTTTCACCTTGGAAGAATGATGAATTATTGAAAAGCACTCAGCTTGATTCTCCTTCCCTTGCAACACATATTTTCTTATAGCATTTAATGCATAGGAGCCAGGAAACTTCACCAAACATTATGTATAGAAAATGCTCTCAAGATCTTAAGAGTCAGGTCAGTAAAAGAGGTGATTGAAATATTTACATAATTAGAAAGCATGGTCAGAATTTAAATAAATCATTATAGACATCATCCTCATAAAAAGCCCTAAGCTCCCATCTAGATCCAAATTAATGCAAAGGGAAGAATGACACCAAATTACATACCAAACTCAAGCAATAATAATTACTCAGGCCTCAGTCAATAACCTGGCTGATTTAAATCAGAGAGAAACCATACTTTGCAGGTATCCATGCCTATCATTTGATTAATGTTTACAAATAGAAATGAGTTCTCACAGCTCTCTGGTGAGGCATGAGATATTTTATTTTTTTCTTTATTTGGAGGCAGAGAAATTTGCAAGAGTCACATTAAAGATTTTTTATTTTAATGATTGCACACCAAAAAAATCAAGGATAAAGCAGAAAATTGAACTTGGTCCTGTGCTCTGGTTGAGAGGACAATACTCATTTCCAACTTCCTAGAGGTTTGAATTCTAGCCATTGTGGGAAGACTGACAAACCTTATCTAAATTGCCATTTTTCAAAAGCTTGCTGAAAATGTGATAGGAAAAACTACCTTTTCCCTCCTACTTCCTCCCCATCTCACTCTTATATAAATAGAACATAGCCTCATTAGGACTGCATTTTAGATTCATTGGAAAGGACTGGGGTTTTACTTCTGAAGCTTCTGTTTAACCAGGTAAAAAGAATCCCATGGGGAATTATAAAACATCCTTGGGGGGGGGAAGAAACTAAATACTGCTTCAGTCTAGGTGACATTCAAATATGCTTCTCTTTTGCTTTTTGGGATTCATTACCTTGAATAGTGAAAGCAAATGATTTTAAACTATGACCACTGTTCTCTTTTATTTAGGAGACAGGATTCATCAGTTTGAATTAAAAAGATGGCGCAACTAGAACGGGACTTAGGATTAATCTAGTTTAACCTTGTCACGTTAAAAACAAGTGCCCAAGGGGCTAAATAACTTGTCCTGAAATAGTGAAAAGCATTGCCCTGAAATTAAATATGAGTTTGAGATCCTGATTTGAAGTCTTCTGTTCAAAATGGATTATTTAAACTCTTAAGGAATGAACTAAATTTCAAAACACCTAGTTCTGGCTCACCACAGCGTCATGGTCTTCATAAGTGGGACAATAATGCCTCCAAGAGATCATGTATGAAAGGTATTTGACATGTAAGTACTTAATAAATAAATGGTAGCTATTATTACTAAAAAAAGTTTTCAGCTATCTGCAAACATTAGCTAGCTCTCAACTGCCTGTACTTTTGTGATATAAACACCTTCCAAAGTTCAGTATCCTGACAAGATCTATTACTTAGCTATGAAGCCACACAGGGATTTAAGGACACAGGGAATATCAGGTAACTATGCAACCCCATCATCCTTTACTGACATTAAAACAAGAGTAACTGCCATCTCAGACATCTTTGCTGGCCTATTTTAAGACACCTGAGTTTCTGGCTAAAAGCATGTTGCCAGGAGCTTCCCCAAGGAATAAGGCAATCCCAAAGTGGCTGAACACATGCATGCTTGGTAAGAACACTGGGTGGAAACTCCTCAAAAGACTTTTCTAAAGCTTTGGTCTACATGGAGCTGTAGTCTAAGTACAACCTGATTTAAGTAAACACTGGCAACACCACACCTTCCTCTTCAAATCTTGCCCAATTGTGTCTGGTGTGGCAGCTCAGGCTGAGGAAGGAAGAAGAAGAAAGGAAAGGGAGACTATTTCTGGGTCTGGACTTCCTTCCTCCCACTTACAGATTCTACAGGGTTGCCTCTTTTCTTTGCAGCATCTTCACATCAAAGAAGTTGTTAAGTAATCATTTATTTTAAGCCTATTCCTGTGCAAAACTATGATCAATAAGGACAGAGGCCAGGCCTGTCTGGTTTTTGCTGCTTCTCAGGGTCTAGCACAGTGCCTGACATATAGCAGACAACCAGAAAATGGTGTTGAATGAAAGAATGCACACATGCATTCTTTTTTTTTTTTTTTTAATCACAAATGGAGTAGCCTCAGATCCTCTCTTTACACACAGGAAATGAAGGTGAGTTGGAGGAAGAAAGTGAACCAATATATACTGAGTATCTCCTCTGTTATCTGCATTTTCACAAGGTACTTCAGGAAAATATTGCCCCAAGAAGAGTGGGCAGGAAAACAGACCAGCTGCTTGTCTGACTAAAAGCCATGTGCATTTCACTTCAAGGCATTAAATTTGTTTCCTACTTGCTTTTCCTACCGTTCAACTGGGAGTGCTCAAATGTGGAGTAATTTTAGTTAAGCACTAATTAACCAGTTAGCAATTGTCAGTTCTTTTTTTTTCTTTTTAAAGCTTCATTTCTATGTTAAATTTCTGCCTAGAAATTGGCTTATAAATGTGGAAGCCTTATCTGTGTAAATATAATATAAAGTGCAAAATTCTTTCTATTTTCTCCGGCTTTCTAAAATCATCATGTCTGACCATATTCCAAAGCCTATGTCCTTCTTGTGGGTGATAGTATTTATACCCTTCAGAATCCTTCCTAACCTCACCAAGGGAAAAATATAAGTCTGGATAAACTGTATAAGTTAATAGATATAGGTGGAAGAGGGAAAGATACAATTTCTTGGTTTTTTTTCTGTTTCTACTCTATGACATGTTTAAGTTGATGATAAAACTTAGCTAAAAGATGGTTGAACTAAAACAATTTTTTTTAAGTGACAGCAGCTCTTTCTTGGGAGCACAGAGTAGAACCATGTTTGAGGAAGTATCTCATTTCCTGACTTTCTCTAGATAGGTCAGAGTTCCAGTGACTCTGCCACTTACTAGCTGTATGACACAGAACAAGCTACTTAACCTCAGTACAACTACTGCTTCATTTGTAAAATAAGGATAATAGTAGTGACATTGAAGTTAGGTAATACATATAAATTGCTTTTCATGGTGTCTGCTACATAGCTACACACAAAATAAAAATTAACTCTTATTAGCAAGCACTTATTAAGTATTGGTATATAGCAGGCATAAGAGTCAATTAGGGAAATATAATCATTACATCTTTTTCTAAATTTGAAGGCCATTTGGCATATAATTCTTTTCATAATGGAGTAATCAAATTCTAGAGATTATTCTCATATATGTATTTCCCATAGACACTCCCTTCTCCTGGCTTTGACCAGGACCCACAGACAAGTCAGGGTATCATTTATCCAGTTAATTTAGAAATGTGGAAATTCTGATTGGATTCATCAGAGTATTGTGAAATTAGACCAAAATCATTATCTAAATGAACTGGGAAATACTTGACTATTCACAGTGAATTATTTGACCAACTATTATTTGAATACCCTTCTGACCACAGGGACTCCTTCCTGTGTATGAATGCAGAATCGCTCACTAGAGAAGTAGAAAAGAAGCCGATACTATTTCTTCTCACCCTCTAGCAGCAAGTGCATGATTTAAGCTAGCACAATTAGATGCTCTCAACTTTAGACTTTGAATTGCAAGAGAATTTAGGTAAAACGATAGAGACAATTTTAACTATATGTTGGTATTTCCCCAAAATGTATATACTGAAACCTAATCCCAATGTGATAAAATTAAGAGGTGGGACCTTTAGGAGATGATTAGATCATGAGGGTCTTACCCTCATGAATGGGATAGTGCCCTTATAAAAGAGGCCTGAGAAAGCAACAACAAGGCACCACCCATGAGCAGAGAACTCTCACTAGATATCAGAATCTGCTGGTACCATGATTTTAGACTTCTCAGGCTCCAGAACTATGAGAAATAAAATTCTGTTGTTTATAAATGACCAGTCTATGATATTTCAGCATCCTGAACACAGTAGGACAACCATACTTCCAGAAGCAAGGTTGTTAGTCTAACGAGGCCCGTCTATGGAGTGACCAGTAGTGGTGGTGGCCACATAAATGCTCTAACTGGACCTACCTGTTGCAGAACCAAGCTGTGTTGTCTGCTGCCAATTCTTTTTTATTCCAACATGGTTTCCAAGCCTGATTCTCCATCCTTTCCAAGGATTCTGTGAGTTCCAAAAATCCTAAACTTTTTGCTTAAATTAGCTGAAGTTTATTTCTGTTACTTGCAACCCCAAAATCCTGACTGAAATACAGGTGTCTTTCTTTTGAATGGGGACACAGAATTGAAGTAGTTCATGGTGCTTCTGCTCCACTCTGAAATTGAGGAGAAATGGTTCTTTTCCTTTCTTAGGAAAAATGTAGGTCACGGAAGAAATACTTTGCTGGCTACAAAAAACAGTTGATTGGTTGCAGAAGACAGTTTTGATGAGTGGAGACAAAGAGAAAAAAAGATAGATTAAGGATAGTAAATGTGTACTACAATCTACCCTGATATTTTTGGGCCTTGAGTTTAAAGCAGTGATTTTATTTTTATATCAGCTCTGACAACTTTGGAGCACGAACATAACACTGCTTAAAACACACACACACTCATATGCCAGGAAAGGCCTTCAGGAAATATCCTATTTAATTCTTAATATTTTAAACTTATAAGGCGTATATAAATATTTAAAGATAAAAGTATAATTATATAAATTGATAGCCAGTGACAACCATTAGTAGGCATGCAGACATCACAATTAATTTTTGCAACCTCAATCTTTACTCTGTCTGTTCTACCATGTGAAATGAAGGAATGCCAGAATATGAATTTTATTTCCTCAAGACCAAGGTTAGCTTCTTTTAAAGGTAGTAGGGTAAAAGAGGCAAGGGGCCCTTAGGAAAGCTTCTCAGCCAGTTTTCTGTGAGGCATTATATCTTCAATAATTTTTCTTAAGTATCCTTGTGAGACAGCATATCTTAAACCATATGAGTTACCCCCATCTAGTCTCAAAAATGTAGTATGCTATGTGTAGAGGTGTAGGAGGCAAAGCTATGAGTCAGGGCCTGACTTCCAGTAAGCCACAAAACCTCTTAGGCCTCAGTTACTTCTGTCAGATAAGAGGATAAAAGGGTTAGCTCATCTTATCTCTAAGGTGTCTTGTAGCTTTAGTTTTGTTAGTGATCATTGAATAGTTTACAGGAATCAATTGAGATTAAGAACAGGGCTTAGAATAAGGGTTAGAAAACAGAAGAGGAAAAATAAGCATATCGGCAAGGAGGAAAAGAGTTTTAGCACACCACCCGGAATAGCATAGGAAGACAAAAAGTACTGGAAGATCAGAAACATACACAAATAGTGGAGGTGGGAAGGCCAGCTTCAGTCACAGCCCTCACCTACTTCCTGTCTTCATTGTGAGGGCTCCCTGTGCTGTGTTGCTCAGGTGGAAGCATAGCTGGGGCTGGACTATGCTACTTCAATCTTTCCCTACCGTAAGGAGGTTCAAGGAAGCCCTAAGTCTTTTCTGAGCCCAGGTGGATCATCTGTAATACAATGAAAAGGAAGAACAGGAAGGAAGGCCAAGGTGGTCCTCTCCCAGGCTTTCTCACTGAAAAGCTGAATTAATTTGAGCAAGTTACTTAAACTCTCTGAAGCTTATGTAGTAAAGGAATGGTTATACTGGCTTGTGAAGTCATGAAGATTAACAATATTTACTTTACACTGCCTGGTGGTGCAAAGTGAAAAATCAGTAATTGATAACCAGCAGTATTGTAGTTGTTGCTGTCTCTCTATAGTTATTGTCGTCTAGAGGAACCATAGGATACCTTAGGCAGCTCTCTAGAACTGACTTGTGAGTGTGGACCTAGGTTGTATGAAGAGATTGCACAGGAAGGATTTTCAACTAGTGTATCTTGGTATTTAATGGAGTGGAGACATTTACAGAAGGGACACATAGTCTTCAAATTATACTCAGAGAAGAATCAGTACTTCAGCTCAGCACCAAAGACAGGTATATACCACTGTGCAATGTTACACAGGTTATCTTTCCTAAATGCAGACCTAGGAGAAGTGAATAAATTCTTTGAAAATGTTTTGTAGGAGGATAATATGAAGTAGCATATAAGCATATGACAGGCACTTGAGATGGGATTCAGGAAGCATGGCTACCCAAATGCAGCCTTCTTTCTTTCCTGAGCAACTCCACGGTGCTTAACTCTCCAGAGTCAAGTAACTTCTGTGAGATAAAACATCAATAAAGTTAAAAAGGAAGAAGTAAAATCAGGTATACAGGTTATTCCACTACAGGTAAGTGAAAGATTTAAAGATAGAAACTGCTATATTGTGTTAAAAACAGAACAGAAAGAGTTGTATATTGTTTATTAGTAGCCTGCACAAAATAAAGTAATTATGAAATTATTCTTTAGAAAAGAGGCTGATGGATAAAGAAACACTAGGGAAATACAAATACAAAGAAGGCAGTAGCAGCAATAGTAAAATCAGTCAAAATGGATTTAAAGTTAAAGACCCTATGTGGGTTAAAGAAAACCAGTATATAATGGAGAAAATTTTAGTAGGAAAAGAGCAAAAGAATAAAGCAGAAGCAATACTTAAATAGGTAAGAGACAAAAATTTTCCAAAACTGATGAAAGGCATCAAGTCATGTATTCAAAAATTGCTATGAACCCCAATCAGAGTAAACAGTAAACCATTCTTAAATACAAGCAATTCCAACGAAGAATCTCCTGCCAAGCAAAACTAAGCTTCATCAATGATGGAGAACTAAAATCCTTGCTGACATCCAATGCCTAAGAGATTATACTGCCTCCAGACCAGTTCCACAGGGGACACTTCAAAAGGTATCAAGCACAGAAGATTTTTAAAAAACAAAAAGAATGACCATGCACTTCACAAGAGTACAAGCAAACACAGAGCCAACAGAGTAGTCAGTGCATCCACAAAAATGAAAACGCACACATATGTTAATGTTAAAGTTAAAAGAAAGCAAAGCAATAAGACAGGAGATAGCTAAAGAAAGACTTGGCAGACAGACAGGGTGGGTCCTCCAGTAACAATGTAGAAAACTTCCGGCAGCCCTCTCAAGGCTGATACACTCTAGCTGGTAAACAAGCTCCCTAGGAATCTCTCAAGCTAGCTTAAGTACTCGCTGCTGGGATGGAAAAACAACCAACCAGCTTACTGCCAAGTACCAACCTATCAGATCAGCATTAGACCCCTACCTCCTGCCAATTGGTCCTTAGTACTGACCAAGCAGAACAGCTAGTGTTGACCAATCAGCTCACAGCTCATGCTAGCCAATCAGTTCAGTCTTAGGGCAGCTAAACAACCACCCGGTTTCAGCTCCAAATCAGCAACCCCCTCAGGTCCCCTCCCACTGTGGGAGCTTTGCCGTCTTCTTAATCAATCCTGCTTTCTCACTCTGGCTGTATGTGTCCCTCATTTTTCCTGGGCGTGAGACAAGAACCCTGACTAAAGAGCTGCAGAAGATTGTCGGAGTCAAAGATCTGTTCACCCCAGAGGCTAGCTTGCCATTCGACTGAGCCAGCAGAACTGGGAGAGCTGCTGGAACAAGGCAAGACTCCAAAGCTGAGACACTCAGGGGCTAGGCTTGCCAGCCCACCAAATCAGCAACTCTCTCAGGGCTTGGCTTGCCAGCCCATTAAAGCCAACATTTCTGGGGGTAGGCTTACCAACCCCTCAAGCTAACCCTCTCTGGGGCTCCACTGGCCAACCCATTGAAGTTGACACTTCCGAAACCCAGGCTGACCTGAAAAATCTGTATCAGCAGCATCTTAAGAGTCCTATAACAGAGATGAACTCTCATATTTCAATAATCAACCTGAACGTGAATGAACTAAGTGCACCACTGAAAAGGCATAGTGGCAAACTGGATTAAAAAAATGATCCAACAATATTCCATCTCAAGAAACACATCTCACTGTAAAGTACACATCCAGATTCAAAATCAGAGGCTGGAAAATGAACATTCAGACAAATAGAAAACAGAAGAAGTCAGGTGTAGAGACTATAATATCAGATAAAACAGCCTTCAAACTATCAAAAATGTAGAAGGCTACAAAAGAACACTACATATTGATAAAAGGCTCAATTTACCAGTAAGAAATATTCATCCTAAACATATATGTACCCAAAATAGAAGCACCAGGTTTAAAAATCAACTGCTAGCCGGGCTCGGTGGCTCAGCCTGTAATCCCGCGCCTTTGGAAGGCTGAGGTGAATGGATTGCCTCAGCCTGCGGGTTCAAGACCCGCCTGGGCAGCGAGACCTCATCTCTATAATAAATCAAAAAATGAGCCGGGCATGGTAGCGCACGCCTGTAGTTCCAGCTACTTGGAAGGCTGAGGTGGAAGGATCGCCAGAGCCCAGCAGGTTGAGGCTGCAGTGACTGGGAGCAGCCACTGCACTCCAGTCTGGGCGACAGAGTGAGACTCCAATTCAAAAAAAAAAAAAATCAACTGCTAACCAAACTAAAAGAGGACATTGCCTCACACACAATTATAACTGGAGATTTAAGTGCTCACTAACAACTCTAGACAGAACATCAAGACAAAAAAAATCAGTAAGGAGATCCAGAACCTCAACTCGAAGCTCAACCAAAGGAACTTAATCGATATCTACAGAACACTTCACCCAATAATTACAGAGTATGCATTCTACTCTTCAGCACATGGGAAATACGCCAAGATCAACCACATTCCTGGACATAAATCAAGCATAAACAAATTCCAAAAAATCAAAATAATATCATGCATCTTCTCAGATTACAGTGGAATAAAAATAAATATTGCTACCAACAAGATCCAAAACACACAAAGACATGGACACTAAACAACATACTGCTGAATGACTCTTTGGTCAACATGGAATTAAGACAGAGAGGAAAAGATTCTCAAAAACAACTGAAACAAAGATACATCTTATCAGAATCTCTGGGATGCCAAGAAAGCAGTGTTAAGGGAAAAATTTATAGCTCTGTACCCACATCAAGAAAACCAAAAGATCACAAGTAAACAGCTTAATGCCACACCTAAAATATCTAGAAAGACATAACCACCAAAATCCAAATGTCAGCAGAAGAATCCAGATCACTAAAATAAAGTTGCAGCTGCAGGGCATAGAAGACAAAAATATCATAGAAAAAGTCAATAAGACAAAAAGCTGGTTCTTAGAGAAGATAAATAAGATCGACAAACCCCTAGACAGATTGACTAAGAAAAAGAGAGAGAAAACCCAAATAAATACAATTATAAACACAAAAGATGAAGTCACAACTGACCCAGAAGAAATTCAAAAGATTATCAGAGATCACTATGCATACCTGTATGGAAATAAATTCAAAAACCTAAAGGAAATGAAGGACTTTCTGACCTCAAACAACCTTCCAAGTTTAAAACAAGAAGAAATTGAAATCCTAAACAGACCAATAACCCAGAAAATTTACTCTATCATAAGAAATCTACCTACAAAAAAAAAAAAAAAAGCCCTGAACCAGATGACTTTTCAGCTGAAGTCTACAAAACATACGAGGGGGAACTGATACCAATTCTATTGAAAGTATTCCGGGCAACCAAAACAGATGGAAGTCTCCTCGAATCATTTTATGAAGCTAACATCATACTGATACCTAAAGCTGGTAAAGACCCAACAAAGAAAGAAAATTACAGGCCA
This sequence comes from Cephalopachus bancanus, assembly GCA_027257055.1. Lineage (NCBI taxonomy): Eukaryota > Metazoa > Chordata > Mammalia > Primates > Tarsiidae > Cephalopachus > Cephalopachus bancanus. Next base: position 7,479,489 of record JAPVLO010000076.1, read on the forward strand.
GTCTCCTTGATGAGCATAGATACAAAAATTCTCAATAAGATCCTAGCAAACTGGATCCAACAATACATTTCAAGAATCATCCACCACAACCAAGTTGTCTTTATTCCTGTTATGCAGGCCCGGTACAACAATTGCAAGACCATAAATGTAATTCAGTACAGAAACAGATGTAAAAATAAGAACCACATGATCATATCACTGGACACAGAAAAAGTTTTTGACAAAATCCAGCATCCCATCTTGATAAAAAATCTTGAACATCTAAGCATAGAAGGAACCTTCTTCAAAACAGTAAAACCATCTATGGTAAACCCACAGCCAACATACTGCTCAAAGGACAGAAATTAGAAGCATTCCCCCCGAAAATGGGAACAAGAAAATGTTGCCCACTCTCGCCCCTCCTAGATTAACGCAGTGCTGGAAATTCTTAACAGAGCAATCAGGCAAGAGAAGAAAATCAGGGATCTCAAATAGGAAAAGAGGAAGTTAAGCTATCCCACTTTGCAGACATGACCCTATACCTGGAAAACCAAAGGAGTCTGCCAAAAACCTCCTTACACTGATAAATGACTTTGGAAAGGTTTCAAGGTATAAAATCAAAGTGCACAAGCAGTGGAATTTCTATACATCAGTAACAGAGAACCAAATAAAAAGCACAACCTCATTCACAATAGCCACCCAAATAAATAAATAAATACCTTGGCATCTTCTTAACCAGAGAAGTGAAAGACCTTTACAATGGATACTACAAAACACTGCTCAAAGAAATCAAAGAAGACACAAACAAATGGAAAAATATTCCATGCTCATGGATTAGAAGAATCAATATTGTTAAGATGTCCATTCTACTCAAGGCAATCTACAGATTCAATGCAATACCCATTAAATTACCAACATCATTCCTCTCAGACCAGGAAATGACAATACAGAAATTCACATGGAAACAAAAAAGAACATGGGTAGCCAAAACAACCCTCAGCAAAGAAACAAAGCAGGAGGTATCACACTTCCAGACTTTAAACTTTATTACAAGGCTACAATAATCAAAACAGCCTGGTATTTGCACAAGATCAGGCATATAGACCAATGGAACAAATAGCAACACCTTAATTTCTCAACCAACTCATCTTTGACAAAATCATCAACAACAACCACTGGAGATAGGAGTCCTTATTCAGCAAATGGTGCTGAGAAAACTGACTGACTGCCTGCAGAAGAACGAAACAGGACCCCTACTCATCACCATACACAAAAATTAACTCTCAATGGATCAAAAACCTAAATGTAAAACCTCAAACTGTAAGAATCTTAGAAGAGAAGGCAGGAGATATTATTCTGCATATTGGAATAGACAACTAGCTCTAGATCATAACCCCAAAAGCATATGCCATAAAAGATGAGATAGACAAATGGGACTGCATCAAACTGAAAGGCTTCTGCAAAGCAAAAGAAATCATCAAGAGAGCAGGGAGGCAACCCACAGAATAGGAAAAGATCTTTGCTAACTATATATCTGACAAAGGCCTAACATCCAGGATCTACAGGGAACTCAAACAAACCGGAAGGAAAAAACCAAACAGCCCTATTTTTAAAAATGCGCAAAAGACATAAATAGACACTTCTCAAAAGAAGACATATGAACAGCCAACAGATACATGAAAAAATTCTCAACCTCACTAATCATCAGAAAATTCAAATCAAAACTATATTAAGATATCACCTAACGCCAGTAAGAATGGCTATCATTAATAAAACAAAAAACAACAGATGCTGGAGAGGATGCAGAGAAAAGAGAATGCTTCTCCATTGGTAGGAGTGCAAACTAGTTCAACTTCTATGAAAAACAGTGTGGCGACTTCTAAAAGATTTAAAAATCAACCTTCCATATGACCCAGCAATCCCCCTTCTGGGAATATACACAGAACAACAAAAATCATTCTACAACAAAGATACCTGCACACGCATATTTGTTGCAGCACTATTCACAGCAGCAAAACATGAAACCAACCCTGCTGCCATCGAAAGCAGACTGAATAAAGAAAATGTGGTACATGTATGCAATGGAGTACTACATAGCCATATAGAAGAACAAAACTATGGACTTCGAAGCAACTTGGATGGATTTAGAGTCCATTATATTCGGTGATCTATCACAGAAACAAAGAACTGAATACCACATGTTCTCATTTATAAGTGAGTCCTGAACATCTATCACATTACTATAAGAGAGGGACTGGCAGTGACTGGATACTGCCAGGAGGGTGGCATATAACATCACTAAGGGTACCTGACTCTTAACCAGGGAAAGGGAGAACAAGTTGGGGGCCCAAATTTCACCTGCACATAAACTACGTGTGTACCTAATCCTGACTTGTATCCCACATCTTCATAATAAAATAAAACAATAAACAGTAAACCATATATGGGTACACCATAGTAAAACTGCTTAAAAACAGCAATGAGAGAAAAACATTAAGATAGCCAGAAGAAATATGGCAATTTTAATACAGCAGAACACTGACAAAGCCAGAAGAAAATAGAGTGATATCTTTCACAAAAGAGAATAATATAAAAAATGAGAGGGGAGGGGGAATGAAGTTTTAAACTTCAAAAGTTCTAATGTTGCTGAGGAAGTGGGAAAAGTAATCATTTTTATTATGCTGTAATAAGTCAAGTTATTATACTGGATATAAAAGGAAAAAAGCAAGTGTACGCTGCTTACCAGAAATATGCTTTAAACATAAGATTAAAAACAACAGGTAGGGAAAACATTTTATGATACAAACACTTTTAAAATACCTAACGTGATACAATGAGACAACATAAGACTGTAAGGAAAGGAATATTGAGATAAAAGACATTCTTTAGGGACAAAATATTAATCCACTAAGAATATAAAATAATTCTAAGTCTACGTGCATCCAATAATATAGAGAGAACAGGCAACTGCCTCTCCTCATAGAGAACTTGGCTGGGAACTCCCATTAACTAGGAACTGCTATTGGAACCAGGGACAAGGACAGGAAATTTTATTACTTGTGGTGGCTGATCCTCTTTGGTCCTTTCAAGTGAATTGCCTTTGACATCTGAGCAGTTACTAAAAATTATTGTTATTTTTGTTTTATTTTATTTTTAGACTATTTTTCACTAGACAGAAACCAGTTGTCCAGGCTAAGAAACCTTGAATGCTGACTTAAAGTAGGTAGCAAGGTTTGAAATTATACTCAGACCCTCTACTTTCTGGTGAAGGATGTGACCCAAGGCTACAGGGCTTACACACAAATACCCTTCTCATCTTAAAGCAATTTTTACTCAGGAAGGCCAACTTATAAAAATGACTAAAATACAAGGCATAGTATGATAACTGTGATAAGAAAGGTAGAAACAAAAATATACATGGAAGAAGATGTTAAGCGTCCTAAAAAAAAAAAAAAAAGCTAAAAATAAGGGCAAAACTGAAGTTTAAAAAAATGAATTCAAAGTCACTAATTTAAATGCGGGGTGAGAGAAACTTAGAATTTCATTCCACAGTTAGTGCCAGAATTCCCACAAGGCTAAAATGCAGCAATATCAGTTCTCCATGGGTCCTATTAGTCAGATATCACACACCTTTTAATCCTTGCCTTTTAGTATAATCTAGATCTACTATTAAAATTATGATTTAACAAAGAAAACACGATGAAGCTCAAAATGTAAAAAACGTGAATGTTCCTGTGAGACCGTTGTCTCTCAAGCAGCTTTCCCAGGAACTGGCTTGCTCAGCCAAGGCCTCTGAGTTCTACACTCTCTACTGAAAATTTAGTGAGTGTGAATCTCTTTGGAGGGAATGCAAACACAGAGCTCTCACTTTCATGAAAGAGTTGCCATGCTGCGTCAACTCAATAGGACAAAAAAGAATGCAGTGAGACAAGCTGCTGCTTTCCAAATAGCATCCTGCAAAGCCCCTCCACCTGAAAGTTGCAGGGCAGAAATCTGGGGGTAGGGAAAAAAAGAAGTGTTCAGGAAATGAGCTGCATCATAAGTACCCTGAGCTGCAGCATAAGTAGTCTATTTAATTATCATCGTGCCTGATGTAAACTGGGCTAAAGTGGTCACAGGTTAGGCCCAACTGATTCCAGCCTCCCCCTTTTTTCATCCACCTGAACATAAACTTAGCCCACAGCTCTCATTTAAGATAGTCTTATACTCCCTGTAGAAATGGCAGGCCAGTTGAAACTCTTTGATAGCAAACAACATGTTCAGAATAAGATCAGGGAGCAAAACAGTTCTTTTTAGGGTTACTCTTTAATTCTGCATATTATTTCTTGTCTGCTTGCCAAGGGAAAAAATAAAGATTTGCAGTAGGAATCAGAAACAATCCCTGATGGTCATTGTGTATCTGTGTGTCTGTAGAAAGGAGAGATTAATTAATTAGCTTAGTTACTAAAGCAAGGGTTTTTAAAAAATCTTTATTTTTAGATTCAGGGGGTACACATGCATGTTTGTTACATGGATATACTGTATGGTGATGGGGATTGGGTCTCAGGTGATCCATTCCCCAGCTAGTGAACATTGTACCCCATAGGTAATTTCTGAACCCCAGCCCCTTCTCTGTTACTCCCCCCCTTATTGTTGTCCCCAGTTTCTATTATTTCCATATGTGTGATCATTTAGCTCCCACATATGAGTGAGAACTTGCGGTGTTTAGTTTTCTGTTTCTGAGTCAGTCTCCCCTATGAAAACAGTATGAAGATTTCGCAAAGAAGCAAGGTGTTTTTAAGACTGTGGATTCTGGTATGTGTGTATGCATGCCCACACAATTTGACAAATGTTAATTGTGATGAGAATGGGAATGTAGCAATGAACACTATTAAGTTATTGACTTCAGAAAGCTTAATTTCTAGTTGAAAGTAGACAGTAAGCAGATAACTTGAAAATGTGTAATATGTTGGGGCAATTAATGCTTAAAGAAAGAATAAAGCAGAATAATAAAGATTCAGAGAGTCAGAAAGGAAGGGAGTTACCATTTCCATGTAGTCAGAGAAGACTCCATTGATAAAGTGATACCTGAGCAGCGTCATCAGGAAAATGAAGGAAACAACAATTAAGATATATAGAGAAATAGCAAAGTCCCAGAAGTCGAACAGAGAACACAGTAGGTGATAGTGAGGTGACACATGCTTAGCATGTTTAAGAGGTCACTGGGACTCCCAGAGTGGAATGATGAAGAGGAGAATGGTACGAAGGCAAGAGATGATGTCATCAAAGTGGTATAGAGGAAAAAATCACAGAGTTTCAGCGTCCATGGTAAAGACTTTAGCACTTATTTTTATTTTAGTGTTACTCTTTAATTCTGCATATTATTTTCTTGTCTGCTTGCCCAGGGAAAATAGAGATTTCAGAGAGAATCAGAAAAGATTCTTGATGTTGTTCATTGTATGAGTCCATTGGAGGATTTTGAATGGACATGATATGACTTACAATGTGTAAGTTATCATCACACTGGTTGCCCTATGGAAAATAAAAGTGGGACAAACACTAAAGCTAGGAGACCAAAAGTGTAAGTTATTGCAATAACCCAGGCAGGTGGTGATGGTAGCTTAAACTAGTATGATGATATATTGTGACCACTCCAGAGAAGGGATGCTCTCCCACTCAATGTTTGGTTCACTTACATAATGAGGCCTGAGGAGAGAACAAGGCAGGGCTCCCAAGCTGGTCCAAAATGGGCCAAATCTGCCCTTGAGAGAGAGCAGAAAGATGGTAGTTAGAGATTGGGGATGGATTCAGAGTTCCTACGTTTTCTACTTGTGCTAAAGGAGGAAGCACCTGGGGCTTGGGGGTTTTTTTTTTAATCAGCTTTCCCTGATGTAAGGCAGAAGGGGAAAAGGAAGGAATAAGACTTAAAAACTCTAAGCAATTGAACACCAGCAAATAGAGCCAGACTCATTATATAATAACAGAGATAGTAAGAAGTGATGAGATTCCAGAACTATTTTTAAGAGAGAAGTCTAATATTTATACCTGGAATGGGCTTTGTGGAGTAAGAAAGAGAGAGAAGTTAAGGATAATTCCCTCTTTTACTACATTTTAGCAAATACAAAATTTAAAAGATGTAAAACAATAAGAAAATTGTTTTATTTGTTCATGGATTTTTTTCCTCATTTCTAGATTGAAGGTTTTATTGACATATGAAGACCATGCCATCTTCTCTAACTTCCCCCACTATTTTCCTAGGTAACCAGGACAGCCCTCTGCAAATAGGAATGCACAAAAAGGGATTGTGAATTGGAAGAATTTGCAATAATGTAGTCATGTGTCACTTAGCAATAGGAATACCTTCTAAGAAATGACTCATTTGACAATTTTGTTTAGCCATTTGTACAATTAGTCATTTGAGCAAACATTATAGAGTGTACTTATACAAATGTAGATTGTATAACCTACTACACACTCAGGCTATGTGGTATAGCTGTTGTTGGTAGGTTACAAACCAGGAAAGCATGTTACTGTACTGAATACTGCAGGCAATTGTAACACAGTGGTAAGTATTTGCATATCTAAATACAATAAGCGTGTAGAAAAATACGGTATCGTAATCTCACGGGACCACCATCATATACATATATATATATATTCTGCTGTTGACTGAAACATCATTATGCCGCACATGACTGTCTATATTACAAGATTGTGTCAACTTGAAACTACTTGCTATCTTGCTTATCTCTCAAGTTGAACACTGACTTTAAGCAAAATGCTCTTAAATGCCCTATATTATAAAACTGGCATTTCAACCAGTATTGATTACAGACATATTTTCATCTCTAGGGTATAACAAGGAATCTTTCACTTACAATGTTTATTTCAAAAGTGACCTTTTATTATTTTATAGCTAATTAAGGAGATAGCTGTGTCATCATACAAGTGTCCTGAAATAGGAACCTAGAATTCTGTTTTTTATTCTCATTTTTGTCATAAATGAAGAAAATGTGTGACCCTGGGTACCTCAGCTCTCTTCTTTCAGTCTCATTAGTAAAGTGAGGGAACTAGATTTAGCAATTCTTAGGATAATTTCTTCAGTGACACTAAGCAAATGCTGACAGCAAATACAAAGTTTCAAGAAGACTTGAACAATTGTGTGGATTCACAGTTACTTCCAATAAAACTCTTTACTTTTTCTGTCTCATCAAATACAAGTAAAAAAGGTTTTATGGTTAGTGAACTCCAAAGGAAACATGAGCCCCAAGGCAGAAATTTTATGAGAATTATTTTAAAATACATTTTTTTTCTAGAAATGAAGCTGTGAAGTCTGTTGTAGAAAATAAGGAAAATGCTAAACAGTCTATGATATTATTTAATGAAAACAGATAGAATTGGTTATGTTCTTCGATGACTGATTTCTTGAGATTTAGAAATAATAAAGTCAATAGAACTTACATGTTATTAGCAATTAAGTTTCAAGTACTTTGTATACTTAAGTGTTGTGTAGGTTCCTCTTTTAAATCAAAGGGACTCAAAAAACTTAAAACAAATGTAAGCTACCTAAGATCGCTTTAAGCCTAGATTATTCATATTAAATGTGAAAGTATTACTCAATATAAACTGTCAAAATTATGACTATATCTTAATTATTTCTTGTCCAAAGTAAAGAAAATTGTATATGTATTTTTTTTGTCAGTAAATTAAAGTTTAAAAAATGAAGGCTAAAAATAGTATAAAACTATAATCTAACCTTTGTGGGGGTTTTTTTGACAACTAAGGAGGCACTTTCGTAATTGGTATAATGTGATTTAGATAAAATATTCAATCTCACAGATAGTACAACTCACTGAAATTATTCTCCTAAATGACTTCAGTGGCTATTTGCTCTATCTAATAAATTACATCCTTCATATTTCTCAATGCTTGCCAAATTTGATACTTACTTTATAATTCAGTTTGTCCTACCACACCTTGAGTTCCAGTTGGTTTTTGTGGACCTGTCCATGGTACTACAGACAGCTTTTGAAAGAGCAAGGCAGTGGCTATTCATCTCTGTATGCCTAGAAACTTCCACGGTGCTTGGTGCATACGAAGGTTTCAATTCATGTTTATGACATTAAACCAATTAGTTCTATACAAAGTTCAAACACATTTTGGAAAATTAATCAGAATAAATTTCGTCTTTTGCTCTAATGTGAGATAGGTGACTTAGAGTTCGTGATTTAGAAACACTAATTGAGTTGTGGGAGAACAATTTCAATATACACCAGAATGAAAGTTATATTTTACTAAGAGAGAAGATTGGAAAATTCATCAAATTTGAAGCAAAGATAAAATATCACCTGTCTGATGGAAATTGGCAAGAATCACAAAGATCTGGAAGCCAGACTAGAGACAGGTGATTATGTATCAGGCCTTTGTGGTAACTAGAAGGAAGTTTCTATAGGATTGTAGCAATTCTTAGAAAAAGAGTGTCCATGCTGTCTATATTTCACTCTTGTTTAATTTTATCTATTTTAGAACCACTGGTAATTTAAAAAAATACCCACATAGTTCAGTTGTGCTGAGCTTAATAGTGTTAAGATTTTTTTTTCACTATTGGATCACAGTTTTAAAGAATGAATAGTGGTGGTAATAATGAAAGTTAGAGAGCCTTGAAGAAAGGTGCAAGTCACTAGTTATACAAAATATTGCTTGAATAGTGTTGTCCCAGAGCTCCCATTCGTTCATGGGAACTCCATGTTTGATTACAAGTATCAGCAAGTGATACAAATGCATGAAATAAAATTGCCTTCAACAGAGCTTATCTCAACTTATATCACTGAGGTCTTAATAGCTCTTACACCTTGATGTCTTCTGGCAGCTATCAGCTCTTCCTAAACTTCCAGGACCAATCTTTCTTTTCTTTTTTAACAGAGAAAATCATAAAATTTTACTTTTTTCCTCGTTTAGTTTTTATTTTTAAATTGTGAGGTACAATTCAGGTCTAGGTATACAAATATTCACCATGTAAGTACCCTTATTGACGAGGTGTGTCCCCCTTCCCCAGGCAGATATCAACTACTGTCAATCCCACCTCCCCAAACCCCCAACGCCCCCCCCACAGTTTCCCGCTACCATCAATCCTTTTCTTATAGTATTGCGATAGTTATTCAAGTTCCACTTATGAATGAGAACATGTGATACTCAGCTCTTTGTTTCTGTGAGAGATCACTGAGTATTATAAACTCTAATTCCATCCAGGTTGCTGCAAAGTTCATGATTTTGTTCTTCTTTATGACTGTGTAATATTCCATTGTGTATATGTACCACATTTTCTATCCAGTCCTATTTGATGGGCAGCATGGTTCGTTCCATGTTCTTGCTATTGTGAACAATGCTGTGGTAAACATACATGTGCAGGTATCTTTTTCATAGAGTGACCCGAGTTCTTGCAGGTATATTCCTAGAGGGGAATTGTGGGGTCATATGGAAGGTCAATTTTTAGAACTTTTAGGAATCACCACACTGATTTCCACAGAGGCTGTACTAGTTTACACTCCCACGAACAGTGTAGAAGTGTTCCCTTTTCACCATATCCTCTCCAGCACCTGTTGTTTTTTGAGTTATTGCTAATGGCCATTCTGATTGGAATTAGGTAGTATCTCAGTATAGTTTTAATTTGCATCTCCTTGATAACTAGTGAGGTTGAACATTTTTTCATGTATCTGTTGGCTGCTCATGTGTATTCTTTTGAGAACTGTCTATTCATCTTTAGCACACTTTGTAATGGGGCTGCGTGCTTTTTTCTTTTCGGCATATTTGAGTTCCTTGTAGATCCTTGATGTTAGGCCTTTGTCAGACATGGAGTTGGCAAATACTTTTCCCCAGTCTGTGGGCTGTCTCCCTGCTCTCTTGATCGTTTATTTGACTTTGCAGAAGCTTGTCAGCTTAATGAAGTCTATCTTATTTCTTATGGCCTGGGCACTTCATGTTTTGATCAGGAATTGGTTGCCAGTTCCAAGTTCCATAAGAGTGTCTCCTGCATTTTCTAAGGTTCTTACAGTTAGAGGTTTTACATTTAGGTCTGTAATCCATTTAAAGTTAATTTTTGTGTTTGGGAATAGGTACGGATCTTGTTTCAATCTTCTGCATGTGGTCAGCCAGTTTTCCCAGCACCATTTACTGAGTAAGTTCTCCTCTCCTCAGTAGTGGGTGGTGGAGGCTTTGTCGAAGATGAGTTGGTTGAGAAATTAAGGATTTGCTTCTGGAAGCTCAATTCTATTCCATTGGTCTATATGCCTGTTCTTGTACCAATACCTGGCTGTTTTGATTATTGTAGCTTTATAACATAGTTTAAAGTCTGGGAGAGTGATACCTCCTGCTTTGTTTCTTTCTTTCTTTCTTTTTTTTTTTTTTGCTGAGGAGTGTTTGGCTATTATTGGCTGTTTATGTTTCCATATGAATGCCTATATTGTTTTTTCTGGGTCTGAGAAGAATGTTGCTGGTAATTTGATGGGTATTGCATTAAATCTGTAGATTGCTTTAGGTAAAATGGATATCTTAACAATGTTGATTCTTCCAATCCAAGAACATGGAATATTTTTCCACTTATTGTGTCATCTTTGATTTCTTTGAGTGGTGTTTTGCAGTTTTCATTGTAAAGGTCTATTATGTTTCTGGTTAGGAAGATGCCAAGGTATTTCTTCTTCTTTTTTTTTTTGTGGCTATTGTAAATGGAATTGTGCTTTTTATTTGGGTTTCTGTTTGTTTATTATTGGTGTATAGAAATATGATTGTCTTTTGTACACTTATTTTATACCCTGAGACTTTGCCAGAGTCCTTTATCAGTGCCAGGAGGTTTTTGGGAGATTCTCTTGGGTTTTTGAGGTATACAATCATGTCATCTGCAAAGAGAGATAACTTGACTTGACTTCTTCTTTTCCTATTTGGATACCCCTGATCACCTTCTCTTCTCTGATTGCTCTAGCTAGGACTTCCAAAACTATGTTGAACAGGAAGGGTAAGAGTGGGCATCCTTGTCTTGTTCCAGTTTTCAGGGGAAATAGTTCCAATTTTGGTCTGTTTAGGAGTATGCTGGCTGGGGGTTTCTCGTAGATGGCTTTTACAATTCTGAGGTATGTTCCACCTATGCCTAAATGTTCAAGAGTTTTTATCAAGAAGGGGTGCTGGATTTTAGCAAAAACTTTTTCTGCATCTAATGATATAATCATGTGTTTTTGTTTTTACATCTGTTGATGTATTTAATTACGTTTATGTTCTTACGAATGTTGAACCAGCTTTGCATCTGGGGGATGAAGCCTACTTGGTCATAATGGATGGTTTTTGAGATGTGTTGTTGAATCCAGTTTGCTAGAATTGTTGAGAATTTTAGCATCTATGTTCATCAAAGATATTGGCCTGTAGTTCTCTTTCTTTGTTGGGTCTTTACCTGACTTGGGTATCAAAGTGATGTTAGCTTCATAAAATGATTTGGGGAGAGTTCCATCTTTCTCAGTCACCTGGAATACTTTCAGTAGGATTGGTATCAGTTCCTCCTTATATATTTTGTAGAATTCTGTTGGAAAGCTATCTTGTCCAGGATTTTTTTTGTAGGTAGTTTTCTTATGACATAATCAATTTTCTTGATTGTTATTGGTCTATTTAAAGTATCAGTTTCTTCTTGTTTCAACCTAGGGAGGTTGTGTGATGTCAGAAAGTTTTCCATTTCCTTTAGATTTTCACATTTGTTTCCATACAATTGTACATAGTAGTCTCTGAGGATCTTTTGTATTTCTTCAGAGTCAGTTGTGACTTCATCTTTTTTGTTTCTGATTGAGTTTATTTGGGATTTATCTCTCTTTTTCATGGTCATTCTGGCTAGGGGACCATCTATCTTGTTTATCCTTTCAAAGAACCAACTTTTTGTTTCATTGATTTTTTTTGTATTATATTTTTGTCTTCTATATCCTAGATTTGGGCTTTTATTTTGGTGATCTGGATTCTTCTGCTGAAGTTAGAATTTTTGTGATCTGGCATTTCCATCTTCCTTAGGTGACTTGTTTTGCTGTTAATTTGTGATCTCTTCATTTTCTTCATGTGTGTTTGTAAAGATATGAATTCCCCTCTTACTACTGATTTCATGGCACCCCAGAGGTTTTGGTAAGATGTTTCTTCATTTTCACTTGTTTCCAGGTACCTTTTAATCTCTATTTTGATTTCATCATTGACCCAAGAGTGCTTAGCATAATACTGTTTAGTGTCCACATCTTTGTGGATTTGGGGGGAACTTTGTTGGTGTTGATATTTATTTTTATTCCACTGTGGTCTGAGAAGATGCATGGCAAAATTTCAATCTTATGAAATTTGTTTATGTTTGATTTATCACCAATGATGTGATCAATCTTGGATTACATTCCATGTAGTGATGAGTAGAATGTATATTCTGTGGTCTTTAGGTGGAGTGTTCTGTAGATATCAATTAAGTTCATTTGTTAAAGAGTCTCATTAAGGTTTTGGGTCTCCTTGCTAATTTTTTGTCTTGATGATCTGTCTAGGGTTTAGTAGGGGTATTAAAGTCCCCGACTGTGATAACGTTAGAGTCAATCTCTTTTTTAAGTTTGCCTAGAAGCTGCTTTATAAACATTGGTGCTTCTATGTTGGGTGCACATATGTTTAGGATGGATATTTCTTGTTGATGGATTGAACTTTTTATCATTATATAATGACCTTCTTTATCTTTTTAAATTTTTGATAGCTTAAAGGGTATTTTGTCTGAGATTGAGATTAAGATTGTAACTCCAGCTTTCTTTTGTTTCATTTGCCTGACATTTTGCTCCCCATCTTCTTACTTTGAGTCTGTGGGTGTCCTTTCTGGTGAGATGAGTCTCTTGGAAACAATATATTGTTGCCTCATGATATTTTATTCATTTTGCCATTCTATGTCTTTTCAGTGGTGCATTTAGTCCATTAACATTCAGGCTAATTTTTGAAATGTGAGGGTTTATCCCTGTCATGAGATTCTTATAGAGTTGTCGTACTTGTTTGTCGTCTTTCTTTTGGTTTTTGGGGTTCATTCATGTGCATTTTCAATCTTTTTCTTGTACTTTTGTGAAGAACATTGTCGTTCTTTTTCCCTTTTCTTCTGTGTTTAATACTTTCTTAAGTGTTTCTTGTAGAGGTGGTCTGGAGGCAGTGTAAGTTCTTAGGGATTGGCTGTCTGGGAAATATTTTAATTCTCCATCACTGACAAAGCTTAGCTTGGCTGGGTAGGTTATTCTTGGTTTACATTGTTTATCTTTGAGAACTTTGAAATAGGACTCCAACCTCTCTTTGCCTGAAGTGTTTCTGTAGATAAATCTGCTGCTATTTTAATTGGTCTTCCCTGGTAGATAGTTTGACCTTTTTCCCTTGCTGCTTTTAGGATTTTTTTCCTTTATACCTACTTCATTCAGGCAAATTATTATGTGTCTAGGAGTTGATCTTCTCATTTGTTGTCTTGCAGGGGTTCTCTGAATCTCTCGTGTTTCAATTTTTGCATCACTGATGAGGTGAGGGTAGTTTTCTTGAATAATTTTGTGAAATGTTTTTCCAGGTTGGTCTCTGTCTCTCTTTCTGCCTCAGGAAGTCCAATTATTCTTAGGTTCATTCTCTTGAAATAATCACTCATCTCTTGAAGGTTTTGTTCTGTCTTTTTAAGCTTCTTTTCTATGATTTTGACAGTTTGGTTTAGTTCTATATTTTGATCTTTAAGCTCTGAGATTCTTTCTTCTGCTTGGCTAATTCTGCTTTCTGTGCTTATTTAGTTTGTTATTTATTTCAATTACAGTATTCTTTACTGCTGTTATCTCAGTTATCAGTTCCTTTCTATTTTCCTCTTGTCTCTCCTCGATTCTTTTTATTCTCTCTATTAATGTCTTGATGTCTGGGTTTGTAGTAGTGACCAATCATTCTGGGAGCTCTTCACTGTTTGCATCCCAAAGTCTGTTTTCTCAGTATCTGGCTTCCCAGGGGTCTGTGTGAGACCTATATTCTTCTTTTGGTTTTTCTTCATTTGTGTAGATTTTCCTCCCCACTTTTTCATTTTATCCCCATCTTCTTTAAATTTGTTGTTCAGGGGTGGTAGGGTTGCTTTTACTTCTGTTTGCTCAATCTCCTATTTTTCCTTGTGTGAATCCTCTGACTTTGTTCAATTCTGAAGCTGGACTGTAGGTTGAGGGTTATACTTTTTGCAGTTTTGAGATTTAATTGAGGGGTGAGCTGTGCTTTAAATTCTATCTGCAGATCCCAGTATCCACCAATAGGTGTATGGATACCCTGGAACCCGCTTCCCAGTGCCTTGTAATCTGTCTATGCAGTGGGGGTATAGGTTTGCCCCCTAAAAGTAAAATGAGGTAAGAAAAAGGAAAGAAATGTAACGGTGGGGTGGAAGGTGGAAAGAAAGAAGAGTAAGAGGGAAAACAGACAGAGGTACCAACTAACAAATGAAAATAAACATGAAGACAGATAAGAGTAAGAAAAAAAACAAAAACAAGCAACAACAACAACAATAACAACAACAAAAAAACTAGAACATACAATCATATAGACACACAAGCTGACCAACCTCCTTATGATGTACTATTCCCCTACACAAACATGAAGTCTTAGATTCCAAGTTGGAGGCTGGGCAGAGCTGGATGGAGCTGGGCAGGGCAATGTAGGTCTCTGCCTGGTCTCAGGGCTCCAGCTGATCTCTCTGGTTCTACTGCAGCCAGGTCCAGCTAGGCGAGGCTGAGTGCGGGACAGCTGGGCGCTGCAGGTCAGCGTGTCCCAGTGCAGCTTAGGCCTCTTTTTCTTTCTTTGTTCTTAGGTCCCAAGCTGGAGGTTAGGCAGAGCTGGGCAGAATTGGGGGGGCAATGCAGGTCTCTGCCTGGTCTTGGAGCTCCAGCTGTTCTCTGGCCCTGCTGTGGCCCAGGGTGAGTTGGGGGAGGTAGAGTGCAAGTTGGCCAGGAGTTGCTGGTCAGCATAGCACAGGGTGTCTGGGGGTGGGACAGTGCAGCTGGTGAGGGAGCCTGGAGCTCCACGGGGTGCGAGCTGAGGGCCTCCCAGGGCTATGGTGACTTGGGGTAGGGCAGGGTGTTGCAGCCATGGAGGGGGCCTGGAGCTCTGCAGGGTGGGAGTCAAGGGACTCCACCGGTGGTGGCGGCTTGGTGCAGGACCGGGTGGTGCAGCCAGGAAGGGGGCCTGGAGTTCCACAGGGTGGAAGCCGAGAGCCTCTGCAGGCGGTGGTGGCTTGGAGATGGGCAGGGGAGTGCAGCTGGCGAGGGAGCCTGGAGCTCCATAAGGCCAGGAGCCGAGGGCCTCCCAGGGCAACGGTGACTTGGGGCGGGGTAGGGCGGTGCAGCCGGGAGGGAGCCCGGAGCTGCATGTGGCAGGAGCCGAGGGCCACCTGGGGCAGGGCGGTGGCAGCGGAGGTGGCGTTGACTGCAGTTGCTGAGAGGTGTGTGGGACTGAGGGCCTCCAGGCCTCGGGCTGGTGCAGCTGGTGGGGGGAAAAGTGAGAGTTTTATGGAAACTCACTTTCACAGAGATTCTCACAGTCCCATCTGTGCCATCATCATCTTGCTGGAAATCCCCGGGACCAATCTTGATTGTAACCAGGAGGGTTGGGCATAATATTATCCCAGCGATTTGGAGTTCAGCTTTAAGTCAGTTCTTGTTAACTTGACTCTAAATGTTGGTGCTGATTTTGATAACTTTGATTTTGTTCATATTAATAAGACATAGCTTCCACCTCAGATGCAGTTAGTTGTAAGGGACTTGGGAAACCAAGGCAGTGAAAAGCTAAACTGAGAGATAGCAGAGTTGTTTCTAGGGTATAAGTTGAGGAACTGGTCATAGGAAAATGTTCACTCCAAAAAATATCTGACTTCAAAATTCTCTACAAATCTACAGTAACCAAGAAAGCATGGTACTGGTACAAGAATAGACACATAGACCAATGGAAGAGGACAGAGAATCCAGATAAAATCATGGACTGTCAACCAACTCATCTTCGACAAAGCTGATGAAAACAAACATTGGGGAAAGGAAACCATTTAGCAAATGGTGCTGAGGAAACTGGAAACTACATGCAGAAGAATGAAACCAGACCCCTACCTACCCTTATATATATAAAAAAATAATAACTCAAAATATATCAAGGACTTAATTGTGAAACCTCAAAATATAGGAATCATAGAAGAAAACTTAAGGAACACCCTCCTGGTTATTGTAGTAGAGACAGGTGATCATGTCTTAGGCCTTTCTTTCAACTGAAAGGCAAGGAATTCATGGCCAAGTTCTCAAAAGCAAATACAGCAAAAGCTAAGTTGACCAATGAGACCTTATTAAACTAAAAGGTTTTTGCACAGCAAAAGAAACCATTGAGAGGAAAGAGACAACCCAGAGAACGAGAAAAAATATTTGCAAGCTATGCATCCAATAAAGCTATGCATCCTAACATCTATGATCTATAAGGAATTCAAACAAATTGACAGGAAAACAAACAAAACCATTAAAAAGTGGCAAAGGACATAAATTTCTCAAGGGAAGACAGCCAAGCAGCAAATAAACAAAAAATGCTCAGCCTCACTAATCATCAGAGCAATGCAAATCAAAACTACAGTGTGATACAATTTCACACTGGTCAAATGGCTATCATTAGAAAGTAAAAAAACAACAGGTGTTGACAAGAAGGCTTCTACTCTGTTGGTGGGAATGTAAGCTAGTTCTACCTTTGTGGAAAGCAGTGTGACATTTTCTCAAAGAACTAAAAATTGAACTATCATACAATCTAGCAATCCCACTTCTGGAAATATACCCAGAGGAACATAAATTGCTGTACCAAAAAGATAACTGCACACGTATGTTCATTGCAGTATTACTCACAATAGCAAAACTATGGAACTGACCCAGGTATCCATCAAAAGTGTACTGGATAAAGAAAATGTGGTTCACATACACAATGGACCATTACACAGCCACCAAGAAGAAATAATCATGTCCTTTGCAGTAACATGGATACAGTTGGAGAACATCATTCTAAGTGAACTATCATGGAAACCAAAAACTGAATACCGCATGTTCTCATTCATAAACAAGCCCTGATTACCAAATGCAAGAGCACAAAGATGGGAACAACTGGAACTGGACACTGCTAAAGGAGAGAGGGATGGAGAAGGAATAATGGGGGCACAACCACACACTGGGCACAAAGTCCAGCACCAGAGGGACGGGGTCTTGCTAGAATTCCAAACCTCATTCACACACAATTTACTTTTGTAGTAAATCTCCACATGTACGCTGTAGCTCTAAATAAAAGAGAGAAAAAAAAGAATTAAGAACATGAGATCACAACATGAAGTCACAGAATGGTCTAGTTAGTTGGAAAAGTCTAAAGGTGAGAATTAATCATGGAATTCAGAAATTTAGGTGCTCGTAGGTAAAATCTTAGACTCCTGAGAGTCTATGTCTATTCCTAGACCCCAAACACCCTTGCTTTTCTTTTTAAGACCCAATATCCTATTCTACCCCTGATTCTACCCCTGAGGAATCATGTGGCTCTGAAAGCCTTACCTCAATAAGAAGTAGTAAATTATTTAGATTGCTCTAAGCTAATTTACCATTTAACACATTTTTTACTGTTTATTGAATGCCTTAAATAATTATAATTGTCAGGCACTGTTTTAGGTGCTATAATCGCAGAACTGAGGAGCAAAAAAGAAGACAAGCAATAGCATCTACCCTTGTGATGTTTATAGTCTGGTGGATCTCTTCCTTCATCAACCACATAATTCCAGCAGTCCCAAGAAGGGTCTGGGGTCCCAACCCTAAGGCTGGTCTCTACCTAGAGAAAGCAGCAGTTACACACCTGTGACCCTTGGTCCTTCAATGTGTGTGGAGGGCACAAGGATGGGGTAGCATAGCAATGAGAAAGATACTTGCTGTTCAAGTATCAGTCAAGGAAACTCAAAGGTATCTCAACACTGTTGACACATTCTTCTCACAAACACATTTCTATATGATGGGAAAAGAATAGGTTTCTAAGAGTTATAAATGATGGTGCTGCTGTACAACCCATTGTTGTACAATGTTAACATTGATATCATATTATTTATCAGTCACATTTAAGTCAAGAAACAGAAGTATTTTAAGCAGAAATTGATATGATTTAGGGAATTAGGTGGTTAAAAAATTGTTAGAAGTTATTTTTAAAGGTAATTTCCTACCTGGGCCTCCAGCAACAGTTCTTGAATAATAGGTTATCACTGGAACTATGACAGAAAAAAAGGACTACTGCTACCTATATAACTGTCACTGTTCAACACAAAGAAAACTGGATAATGAACACTGAAACATTACTTGAGATATTCCTAACTATTACCATACTCAGAAGAGGAAATAGCCAGAAAGGGAGCAGATACTTTTACTTTGTTTGCTTTCCAAAGTTTCTGCAAGTGCATCTAAATAGTGGAATTCATTTACAGGCAGAACTCTAACAGCATGGGAGTCTAAGAAAGCAGAAAAGAGGCTGAGTGAGCCAGCTCATGATATCTAGTGTACATTTTAATCACCAAGATGATTTTATGAACATGCAGATTTTTGGTCCCTCACCAAACCTAAGGAATCAGATTCTGGGATTTGAGAATTGGTATGTTAACACCTCCTCACCCTAAGTAATTCTCACACTTCGGGACATTTGGGGAACATTGTTAAGGATGATCAGAATAAGATCTGGAATACACAGTCATATACATAACCAGAAAATATTTTTAAATGCAATTTAAAGAAAAAGTTAAAGTGGAGTCACACATACCATTTAATTTTATGGACCTTATTCTACTCTGCATCATAAAGTGAAATATTTTTCACCTCAGTTAACTGTTAACTCCACAATGCCAAATGGAGGAACATTTCTCTCCCTAGTGTTCTGCTTTCTCTAATTTCTCTTGCAATTGGGACCAATATTGGCAATTTGCTGACTGCATTTTATTATAGGAGTTTTCTTAGTGCTCTCTCATGGGATATTTCAAAGTCATGTCCCATTCAGACCTTCAATTGTATTCTTTTCTAGTTTGCAAGCAGGAAACAGTTTAGTATCAATCTAAAGGAAAGGTAAATTTCTCACTTAGGAAAGCAAAAATGCATGTTCTTTCTTTGTCTAAGCAAAGACTTTCATTGAACAAATGATTGCATGGGGTCTCTGATGGTTTGTTGATTGCTCAATTCAAAATAAGTGAGAACTTACAATTTCAAAGAAAAACATCAAATCAACCTTGCAAGTTATTTTGCTCAGAGTGCTTTAAAAATATGTTGCCTGAATTAAAGAAAGATGAATTATCCTGTGAATTACTTTGCTAAGATAATGCATCTAGTCATTTTCTGAAGTGACTTAGCAATTCCTGGAAATACTTGTAGTTTGAGATTTCTTTCAATGGTTAATTTAATTATGTAATCAAGAGTTACTTTAGTTGTGGCAAATAACACTGGCTGCTGTAACAAACAACCTGCATATCTTAGTTTCTTATCACAACAATGTTTAATTTCTCTTTTATGTCATGATTCAACTGTATGTCCAGTGATCAGCCTTCCCCATGATGACTCCAAATGTATCTAAGCCTCCACCATCTTTGAGAACAGGGATCAGCAAACATTTTCTATAAGGGGCCAGGTATTATTTTATGCTTTTCAGTCAGGAAACAAAAATCAAAGGTATTATCTAGGTACTTACATTACAAGAAATAAAATAAATTTCAACAAATATTACTTTGATAACATTTAAAATATATTAACTGGGTGTGATTCTTTGTAATACAACTCTCCTAATGAGAAAAATGGAACTATTTTGTTGGGAGGATACACTTTTTCTTAGTTGGGTTCAAAATTAGTTTTCCCATCATCAAAATGATTGTGAATGTTCATTGGTTGATGCTGATCTGTGATAAAATTTTATATGTTTTATCTTTTTAAAAATGTCTTTTCAAATAGATAAGTTCTGCCAAATACTGATACCAACCTGTGAGCATACAATTTTAATTGAACATAATCATCTTTTAGAAAACATTTGTAGGATTATGTTTATTGTCCCATAGTTCTAGAGGATAGAAATTTAAGGAGAGTATTACTCTAAGGGTTAGCAGGCTGTGTTCCTTCTGGAAGATCTATACGATCATCTATTTTCTTGCTTATCCCAGATTCTAGAGGGTTCCAGAATTCCTTGTCTCATAGGTCCCAGTCAGCAATCACATCACTCCAACCTTTGCCTCCATCCTTCCATTTCCTACTCTGACTCTGACTCTCCTATCTCCCTTTTATGAAGATCATTGTAATTACAATGAGACCACTAGGATAATCTTATCTCAAGATATTTAACTTAATCACATTTGTAGAGTCCCTTTTGAAATGTAAGGTAACATACTCACAGGCTTCAGATTATGATGTGGACATCTTGGGAGACCATTATCTTGCCTAGGCAAGAATATTGTCATTGCATAAAAACACAATGTTTTGCTACCTAACTTAGTAACAAAATAATTTACTCTCCACAGTGTCTTAAAAGCTTGCCATTTGAAGAGTGCTTTCCTCTTCCTTTCTTTTTCCACCTGATGGATAAGCACTGATGGTTAAATAAATAAATAAAATGGTACAATGGTATGCATGCTTTGAATGCTGTTAAGTTATAACAACATCACCTTAGGCACTGTTTGCCTAAAGATTATTGCTCTTTAGTTACAACTTTCTTTAGATCGCCCTCATGGTTTTATCCGCCATGCAATTTCTACATAAACAAAGCTTCAGATTTGTTTGCTTGCAATCAGTACCATGTGCCTGTAACCATATCCAAAGTTGCTAGACATTGTTCTCAGATCAGATTGACTTTATTGCCTAATTCCTCCATTTATCTTTTCCTTAATTAAGGTGGCTAGAACCAGCTTAAACCATTTTAAAGTGGCTGAAACTAGTTATTAATGTGATATTAGACTACTAGACTTATTTGCTTTAATTCACAGAAGATTTTGGTTAATCAAAGTCTTCCACAATCACATCACTTACTCTTGGATCCAGAAACCATTGTCATGGACATTTCCAACCCTTTGATGGCCCACATTTTTGAATTTTTTCTATTTTCTCTCATTTCTGCTTGCAAAGTGGCCATATATTTCCTCAGGTCATCTCTTTCTTCCAATACTCTGCCAAATGTAGCTCTTCACCTAGAGCTACAATTCAGTAAGTACATGGTCTGTCTACCAAATTGTTAGCAATACATTTTTGCAAATGTCTTTTCCACAGCATGACACTCTTCTGATTTTCAGCTTGTCAACCACACTCCTACTGATAAGCCAGAATCTCCAATTTCTACTGCAAAATTTAGGTATCAGGCTACATGCTGTAGCAAACACAATTTACTTAACAATTACATTCATTTCTCATTCATGCCATAGTCCAATTTGATGCTCATTGGGCAGTTTCCTATGCAGTAATTCAGATTCTATTCCTTGATATTGAAAGAGCAATTTAAGGTTCCAAACCTAAACATTCTGAAATATACTATAGAGAATAAAACAGAAATTTAGGTATTAGATATTAGAACAACTTAGGAAAAAGCAAACCAAATATTAGATCCAAATGAAAAACAGGAATCATTACAAGCCAAGTCTCAGAGAACTGAGCTCTGAAAATATATCCGGGATTCTTCCATGACTAGGATTGATCAAGAAAGCCCAATCAGCATATTGGGCTTAGCTGTAGTACCCAGAGAAAGGCAGAAAGGACACCAGGCAGATGTTACGCTCTTCCTTCATTGTTGCCACACCTCAAGTAAGGAGTCGCCAGCACACTGAGAGTTAAATATTGAGTCCTATTGCTGGCCGTTGAGAGGAGGCTTATGCCAGAAAGAAACTCTAAACCCCGAATGAAGCAGGCAAGGGGTTTATAAAGGCAAAAACCACAAGGATACTTAGCAACGTAGCAACCATAAACTAATAACTTAGCAGCCATAAACTAGCAACTTAGCAACCAAAATGGGAACTTTTGACTGTTAGGAGTTTTGGTTAACTTTATGTCTGGGGCACAGTCAGTGACTGGAAAGTCCCTGGAGTTCTGCCAACAAGATGTGGTGTACTGTTTACTGGAATGGTTAGGGCAGTTACATGGAGACAAGATGGAAGAACTATACAATGGAGTAACCTTGGTTAGGTCACTAATAGCCATTTCACCTTCTCAGGCAGAACTACCGTCACAGTGGGGGTTGTCACTTTTTCTGTGTATTGATCACTTTAGTCATAAATTAAGGAACTGGTTTAAAGCTCAGGAATAATTTTTCAATTTCTTTTGTTCGTTTTGGAACTCACATATTATTTATGGTAAGGCTTTCTATATATTCTGCTCTATGATTAACCTTCTTTGGATTTATTTATTTTCCCAGGTAAAGCCACTAGTCTCAGTGGCTAAATATAATTAAATAAATAGAAGAACATAATTGCCTTGAAAATTTCGTTAAAAATTATTGTTAATAAAAAGTATGCTGTGTTAGGATATAAATCCATGCATTTTTTTTATTTTTTAGAAAATGAGACTCACCAAGATTAAGTTATTATGTGACAGAGGAGGGATGTGAGCACAGGTCCAACACATTCTTTGTTTTTAAAAACTTTCAGATTATTCAAAATACTTAAAGGAATTTTAGATAACTAGTATTTATGTTCCTCCAATAGCCAAAAAGACAGAGATATCTTTGATGGATCAGACAAAAAAAATTAAAATTTATGTAAATTCTAGCATTTCCTTGAGGTAAAGGCTTGGGATCCAGTACTGACCCAATCAGGTGGGGCATGAACCACTTCAGAGGGAAGTGAGTAAGGGGTAGGCTGAAGTAGGCAATATTTTCTTGGCATTTGTTATTAAGGATATGTATGCCTGTACCAATATAGATAGACATCTCTCTAAATGTACATCTGTTGGTCTATCTAGCTACCTACAGATTGTGATGCATATATACTCTTCATTTGCTCCTAAAGAAGAAGAATTCCAATGATATTTCTAAGGATCTCACAAAATCCAGATCTATCCCTTTCTTGTAGCTGCAGTGGTTAGAGAAGAAATCAGGTTGCTTTGCTGTCTTTCCTAAACTTTTCTGAAGTGATGCCTTGAATTTTCCTGTAGGGCTTTAGCTAAAGAAACTGTCATGAGACCGCCTTCTAATAAAGGCTATAGTGAATTTGAACTCAGAGGTGCCAGGACAAGGCTGAACTTTCCAGATTCCAAGTAAGTTAGATTTTGTACCTGCCTCTAGGCTCAGAAGAAAAAAATTGTGTTTGAATAATGATGTGCATAATGGACTCAGGAGAAGCAACATAGAAAGTGTGATATATATTTGCCATTAGGGAAAAGATTGACTGTCGTTTTCGAGATCTGAATGAGTATCTCTTGGGAAGAAAGTTCAACAAACTAATTGGTAGTAAACTTGTGGTTTTTGTCAGCTGTTAGTGGCTTTTTGTAAAGAGATTAGGATGAGGTCCTTCTATCAGCCTCTTTGGCACCAAGAATAAGTATTAATAATAATAAGTAACATTTATAAGTGCTTATGTTATGTTAAGCACTATGCTAGATACACAAGAATAACCTCATTAAATTCTCACTGAAGTAGGCAATATTGCTAATTCCATTTTATAGGTGAGCATACTTAGGCTTCCAGGTCTATAAATCCCAGTTTGCCTCCCTGGGTTCTAAGTGGCAACTTCGTCCGGCCCCAGGGATTAGGGAAAGAATACTCACTTGCTTCTACAGGCCAAATAAAGAAAATCCAGGATGCTGGGTTCGGTTGACTCTGTCCCTTATGCCTGATAAATTTTGAGACTCTGTCTCTGGAGCCCTAAGGTTTTCATGTACAGCAATAAGACATTTACAGGTCATGAGAAAGGCAGAGGTCTTTCTGTGGTCATGTATCCTCAGCTTTAATTGGTTAGGAGTGAGGCAGGCAGAGAGTTTGGAGGTTAAAGGAAGAGGGCAGCAAGATTTTTTTAGCTGGGTGGCAAGACTATATTTGAACTCAAGGCTCTGAATATGTGGTCTTTTTTCACTTTAGATTTCCTGAAATGTTTTGGGGATTTCTTCCTTTTCTTTTTCCTTCCTTCCTTCCTTCCTTCCTTCCTTCCTTCCTTCCTTCCTTCCTTCCTTCCTTATCTTTTGTAAAGAGAGTCTCACCATGTTACCCAGGCTGGCCTTGAACTCCTAGCCTCATATGATTCTCCTACCTCAGTCCCCCAAAGCACTGGGATTACAGGATGAACTGCCAATGCATTTACACAGGATTTCAAGTATGAATTTCCTCTATGTTTACATATAAAAATGGAAAAATAAGTTTGCTTGAGGTGACCAGTTCCTGAATACCAAATAGGTTATATATATTGCTATTGTGAGTTCCAAGGGCTTCTATACCTTAGAGTAGAGATTGACAAATTATGGTCCTTGGGCCAAAAATAGCCTGTCATCTGTTTTTGTAAACAAAGTTTGTTTGGGACACAGTTACCAAAAAGAAATGGGTCATTTCTTTTTTTGTTTTTTGTTTTTGTTGTTTGTTTAACTTTTAATTTTTTTATTTTAAAATTGTGGGGTACAACAGGATTAGGTATACAAATATTCATTGTGCAGGTACCCTCATTGATGAGGTGTGCCTCCTCTTCCCCATGCAGATTTCCACTACATCAATCCCACCTCCCTGACCGCCATCCCCCCACAGTTTCCCACTACCATCAATCCTTTTCTTATAGTATTACAATAGTTGTTCAAGGTCCACTTATGAGTGACAACATGTGATACTCAATTCTTTGTTTCTGTGAAAGATCACTCAGTATTATAGACTCTATGTTTGCTACAAAGGTTGCTACAAATTTCATGATTTTGTTCATTATGGCTGCATAATATTCCATTGTGTATATGTACCACATTTTTTATCCAGTCCTCTTTTGATGGGCAGCATGGTTGGTTCCATGTTCTTGCTATTGTGAACAATACTGCGATAAACATATGTGTGCAGATATCTTTTTTATAGAGTGATTTGAGTTCTTCTGGGTATATTCCCAGTAGGGTCATATGGATGGTCAATTTTTAGAACTTCTAGGAATCGCCACACTGTTTTCCACAGGGGCTGTACTAGTTTACACTCCCACCAACAGTGTAGAAGTGTTCCCTTTTCACCACATCTCTCCAGCATCTGTTATTTTTTGTTATTGATAATGATCATTCTGAGCGGAGTTTGGTGGCATCTCAGTGTGGTTTTAGTTTGCATCTCCTTGAAGACTAGTGAGGCTGAACATTTTTTCATGTATCTGTTGGCTGCTCATATGTCTTCTTTGGAGAACTGTCTATTTATATCTTTTGCCCACTTTGCAATGGGGCTGTTTGTTTTTTCTTTTCAGCACATTTGAGTTCCTTGTAGATCCTACATGTTAGGCTTTGGCAGACATGGAGTTGGCAAATATTTTTCACAGTCTGTGGGTTGTCTCCCTGCTCTCTCTACAATGGTAGTTGAGTAGTTGCAAAAGAGAGTGTGTGCCTAAAATATTTACTCTCTGGCCGTTAGGTGGGGCTTTGGCCTCAAAACTACTTTTGGTCAACCTTCTGGGCCCATATGAGCTAGACTTTCCTTTTTCCTATTTAGTCTGAGGCCTGAATTAGAATTCAGCTAAGAGACTTTCACGACCTTTATTACTTCCTTTCTTAATCCCATCACTGAGATTTTTGTCCTTGGCTCAGAAGAAATAGTGTTCAATGAGTTTCTATAAGGCAGCCATGCCCAACTGGCCACATGAGGTGCAGGACAGCCAGTAATGTGGTCCCACAAAATCTTTTACATCATGTATTTTTAGTGTTTATTTTCTTCGTGACCCTCATGCATAGCTCTGTTTTTTAAGTTCACAATCATGCCTTATTCATGACATCGCTTATTGGCAGCACACACATTTGTGAGCAGCTATTTCCAATTATGAAGCACACAAAGAACAAAATTCAAAACCAACAGTTCTGACAAGTACCTTGAGAATTCACTAAGAATTGTGACCACTTCAACATCGATAGATTAGTTTTACAAAAACAAGCTCAAATTTCCCACTAGTTTTATATTGTTCTCATTTTTCTAAACTTTATTTTAAAAAGAAATCTTATTATGTATATATACTAACTATATTATATAATTTATGTGCAGCCCAAGACAATTCCTCTTTACTTGATGTGGCCCAGGGAAACCAAAAGGTTGGATACCCCTGGCTCAAAGCCTTGGAACAGAGGTGCTTTGTTAGTCTTCCTCCTGAGAATAATGACAAAGTAATGGTTATATACAGTAAGAGTAATAGGACGGGAGAGTACCTATAAAAAATAGTGCTTAAAAATGCATAAAATAACACAAAACAGTTCATGTTTGATAAAAGTCAAAGTGTAAGTCTTAACAGTTAAAGAAAAAGCAGATAAAACTCTGAAATGATCAACAGGTGTCACACACAGATTAATAAAAATCAATATTCAGAAGATGTGGGTCAAATATGTCAATGCAATAATTCTGTCTTTATTGTCAGTCATCACTTGAAGTATTTTACTAGTGTTCTTCTCTGTGTAGAGTGAGAATTTAACCAAAGTAATACAATTCCATTTCTATTGACTTTACTTTGGAGTTAAAATGACTCAAATTACTAAAATAAAATCAAGTTGTTTTATTCATAGCAAGGCAAAGTTATCTTCCTTTGAAATATCTTCTAGAGATGATGAAGTGATGTATAAAGACCTGTGCTGAGAAATGTATTTACCATGGACGAAAACTTCAAATTACTAGAAAAATTCAATTTGAAGTAGAAAATACATGCTGTTGGATTCTTTATGGAATAGTAACAAACCACTGAATAGAATGTGATTTTACACAGCATTGAATATGCTCTTAGAAAGATAATTTTGCAAACACACTTGGGAGAATATAATTTGAATACAAATGTACTCTTATTTAGCATCTTACAGTTTTTATGAATTTCAAATATATCAGAAAAGATCACTTGGTGAATTGAGAGTGAAATATATTTGTCTATTCTGTAAGATAGAGAAGTCTCGTAAATGAGTCCCAATTTATTGTCTCAGATTCTAAACCAAAGTATATGTCTTTGGCTGAAGGGGCTTCTCTTGGAATATGGTGTGTGGTTCTGGGTATGACACATACACATGTGAGAACATCTGGAAGGGAACAACTGAGATCTTTTATGATGGGACACTGAGTGAATTGGAGAAACTCAATACTGGAAGAGGATGCTGGAAGAATATTTGAAGAGGAGTTTGTCAGTATGGCCCAAGGAATAACACTAGAACCAATATTGCATAAATTAAGTTGTAATTTATGAAAAACAGGCATCAGTTGAGTTAAAAAAAAAAACTCAAATAGAGGATCCCAAAAATGAAATTGATGACTTCAAGAGGTAGTGACTTTCCCATTTCTAGAATGTGCATAAACAACTATTTGGAGAGATAGCAATCTGAATTCTGAAGAGATATGAGGTTATAAATAAATAATCAAGGACACATTAAAATTCTCTATAGTAAAAGTGAAAGTAAACTATAAAAATAACTGAATATACTAAGAGAAACATTGGCAAAAAAGTGTCAAAAGATTTCTAACAATTACACATGAATATCTAATTCTGATGTATAAAAACATCAAAACACAATAGATATATGAACATAGGACATAGGTAGACAATTCATATATGATGGACTTTAAACAACTGGAAATGTTTAACCTCACAGTTATTTAAAGAAATTCAAAGTAAAATAGAAATGTACCATTTTACACCTATAAAATAAACATAAACACAATAGAGGACAAAAGCTAAGTTGAGAATATTCAGTGGTGACCAGGTGTTTGACAGCTAACCTCATACATTACTAATGGCATTATACATTGGTATAGCTTTTAGACAGGCAATAAAACAATTAAATCACACTATATAGAACCGTTCATAGCTTGCTTTTAAATCTATTCTTGACAATATTGTCGAAGGAAATAACTTACATAATAAGAATGACAGCAGCATCTGTAGTAGTGAAAATGTTAGAAGGAAATAAACTGTGTTTACAACAAATTGATGCAATATTTACCAGTCATTAAAATTTCATGAACATCTTATAATTTTATTGTAACAATTGTTTATAATAAAATACTATGGTAGCAATAAAATGATACTCACCATGACACCAACAATGTGAAATGTGTAGGCATGCAAGTAAAGAGTAGAGAAAATAAAAACAGTAGCACAGGTAGTGAAATTATGATTTTTTTCCTTTGTAACTTGTCTTTAAGTAGGTAGTATTGTATTTATTTAAATCAACAATTAGGAACAGAAACCTTTTTGACATTACTGTGTTTACTTTTTAGACATTCATAAAGACATAGTGAAAAGCTAACTGGCTTAGTTTGAAGAATAGAAATATATTCAGAATACATTTATATGTGTGTTAAATATAAATTTATAAAATGGAAATATAAATATTAATAAACATTCAATCAATCTGTAAAAGCATTTTCTTGAATGTCAGAAATAGTAATATTATGAAATGTTTGAATATGTAGCACAGTAAGGTATTAGCAACATAGTTATACATCTGTATATATCTGTCACTCGTCTTCCACTTCTTAGAGATAATCAGTAGCCTAATTTGTTGTTTATTATTCCCATGCAAGTCTAAATACTTAAAGGTACATACGTATATCCCTATACAACACATGGGTTGTTTTTCACATTTTATTATTGTATATGAATGCCTTGCTATGCATGTAGATTCAGCATCTTGATTTTTTTTCTAAACATTATTTCTGGGACTCATCCATATGGTGTGTGTAGTTTTTATTCATTTTTATTAGAGTATTCAGAAATATAAACATACCACTTTTTATTTATCAATGACCCTATTGATCAACACTTGACATTAACCAGTATTTGGTTATTTAAAATAATGCTGTTAGGAACATCTTTTAAACATATTCTTGCACACGTATATGATAACTTTTCCACATCAGTTCTTTTCAACAGAACGTTTTACAATAGGAATGTTCATTGTGCTGCTCCATATGGTAGCCACTCCTAAGAGTGGCTATTGAGTCCTTGGAATGCGGCTTATGCAACTGAGGGACTGAATTGTTATTTAATTTCAGTTCGCTTAAATGTAATAACTACAAATGACCAGTGGCTACCGTATTGGACAATGCAGCTCTATATCATATTCTTAAGGGTACATGTTGGATCGTGAGGGATGTACATCCTCAACTTTATATATTGCAAAACTGCCCTACAAAGTGGTTTGGAAGTGTGTGTAGTGTAAAATACCACTACTGGTGTGCAAGAGTTCCTGTTGTTTCACATGCTAACCTATACTTGGTGTCATCCTTCTTTTTAATTTTGTCGTTTTCCCCCATTTGTGCCATTGTGGTTTTAATATACACTTACCTAATTACCAGTAAACTCAAGCAAATTTGTATATGCAAATTTTAGAGTTTTTAGAGTTACCTTTCTTGTGAAATAACTATATGTCTTCTGACCATTTTTTCTATTCCTCTTTTTAGGAGTTTTATATATTCTAGTTACCAGCATTTTGTGATTATATTTGCTATTCTCTTTTCCAGTCTGTGGTCTGTCTTTCCCCCTACTTCATTTAGTAGAATTTAACTGTGATTTTATGATATATGCTTTTTAAGTCTATTTAAAAAATATCCTGAAGCCAACAAAATACTCCTTTTTTTCCCATAAGTTTATTTTACTTTACACATTTGGTCTTTCATCTGTGTAGTTGTTTTGTATAAAATAAGGATAAATGTTTATGCTGTTTTCCTATACCCAGTTTTCATAGCCTCACTTCCTCAATGTAACTTCCATCTCATATCAAGTATCCCTAAATGCATGGGATGATTTCTGAGGTCTTGATGCTATGTATTCATCTGTTATCCAGCTTGTTTATTCCTACAGCAATGATTCAATTCCTATAGCTTTTTACCTTCTTAACCCATGGTAAAATAAGTCTTTCCTATCCCCAAATATAATTCTCTCTCAAAATATTCTTGCCTATTCTTGGCTATTTGTCTTTCTGTAATAGTTTACAATCACCATAAAATAACTGGTTTTTTTTTTTTAAATTACAACTACTGGGGAAATTTGACATTTTTGTGACATATAATCTCTCTACACATTTCTTCTTTTAATTGGATATTCTTTAATGTGAAATTCCTTTGGTTCTTACTTCTCACTATTACCATCTAGTTCAAATCTCTATCATGTCTGAAATTGTGTGGTATGACTATTTCTTCTGCCTCTATGCTCACCCACTCCCACCTTTGTCAATTCTCCACATTGTAGCTAAAGGGATATTTTTACCTGTCAGATTATAGCACAGCTATGCTCAAAACACTCCAATTTTTTCCACGCCTCTAAGAATTAAAGCTCAAAACTCTAACCATTGCCTAGGAGGACCTGGTCACCAGCCACTCTTTCTACCATGTCTATAAGTTTCAGTTTCCTCACTTCACTAATGACATACATAAGTTTGCTCCCATTCAGACCTGTGCATACAGTTCCCTCTGCTCGTAATTCTTTCCCTCCAGGTATGCAGATGGCTCACTCCTTTACTTCATTCAAATATTTGCTCCAGTGACAATTATAGAGAAGACTTTCTACCTACCCTATCTAAACTATCATCCCATCTATAGCACTACCCCAACCCAGCTTAATTTTTCTTCATACTTCCTGGCATAGCATCTATTTATTTGTTAATCTTCTCCCTCCTTAGGATGCGTACTTCATAAGACGGTCATAACTGAAAGCTTATGCTCCGTACTATATTCAATGTGTTACCTGCACCCTCCCCTCTGTGGTGACTCTTGCAGTGAGGTTGGTGCTTTATGTAGGCTCTTCACACAATGCCAGAACAGCGCCTGCGGTATGATAGGTCCTCAGAAAGACTTGTTGATTATGGGTTTATATTTTCTTCATAGCATCATACATCTCTTTCAATCATTTTATTCCTAGTTTCCTTATATTTTTTGGAAAATTACATTTTCTATTTTACCCTCTTTCCCTCTGTGTGGCTATGGTTTTGTGAAAGAGAAAGACGATTACTAAAAAAACAAACTCAGTATCATTTCTGCTTTTACATAAAGTCACATTCTTATTCCAGACTGCTTTTTCTCAAGCACCTAATGGTAAAGATAAATAGGAAAGCATGTTTTAAATACTTAGTTACATTTAAATTTAAATATATTGGTGGCAACAGTAATATATTGTGCCATCCGTCATTTAGAATAAAGAATTTTAGGATATGCAAACAGTTTCTATGAGCAATGATTTAATCCCGATACAAAGACAAAGGTTTAGGGGAGTTGTCCCATTCTCCTGGCAAATAGAAGGAACACAAAAAACTGCACCTCAGATTATCTTGTTCCAAACTCCTCCAATGGATCTATTCTCTGCCAATTTATGTCACCACAGATGCAGAGCCACTACAGCCCCAGGCATTCCTGCTTTTCTACCTGCAGGTCTATTAAGTAAGGGCAATTACTCTGCAAAGAGGTGACAAGTCCTTTATGGAAGATATTGAATTCCAGGGTGGAAAACAGTGCAATAATGAAAGGTCAGAAAGAACACAGGGAGCCAAGTTTACTTCAACAGCCACTGCAGTGGGAAGGGTGGGGACTGTACAGGGAACAAAGTGTGTGCAGAGCATAACGTTCACTTACTGCCTTCAGGGTTGCTTTTGGCACGAATCTCTCAGAGATCAATTTACTATTGTGCCATGAACACTCTACATTAGAAAAAATAAAAAGTCTTGCTCTAAAAACAGTTCATATCACCAATGCTTAAGCTAACTAGATCAACAGGAATGGAACCATGCAGCTGTCCATGAGATCTCCTGACCTTCAGAGGAGGTCCTAACTAGTCAGCAATGTGGAGCTTTGATAGATGAGGTCATGTTTAGTGAACTGAAGCTCATCTTTTATTCAGTACACGTAACCTCAGCTTTGTTCAACTGAATAACTTCAGCTACTCCAACACTCAAGTGTATTGACTGCTGTTTTAGAGCTTTGATATACCATTCATTTTGTAAAGGCAATTACAGGGAATCTCAACTTTGACTATAGATAACCAAGTTATTAGGAGGATGAAAGAGATTCCATAATACTTCAGCATAATTGAACAAACCCATGACTCTCTTTACCAGTGTGTAAGGCAAAGTGAAAAAGCAATATGGCAGTCTTTTATAAAGGAGATAAATCACCAAAATATCATAGTTAAATGTTCTTGTGCTTTTTTTTCAGAAAAGAAAAAAAAATAGGAAATGTAGTCAATATTATTTTTACCAAGGTCTGCCCTGAAAGGAGTCAAGCAACCTCAAATTAAATTCATGCTTCTAAGTTCTCACTTTCCAGTAATGTTGGCATAACACAACCATGGCATTCTGCCCATTATCACTGGAGTGAGAAAAAGGGTATTAACCACCTCCTTTTCAAGGAACAAAGTTCTTAAGAAACAATTGATTACTGCTTCCCAGGGTCTGCAGATAAAACAACAATTCTCCTGGGGATCTACTATTTATGGAGTAAACCTTGAAGGGAAAAAAAATTCAATCTGAACACATTTATTGCTTTAGTGGTTCTTGAAAGATCACACTCTTGTTTTTTCCTTTTTGTCTTCTCAACAATATAAGAGTTTTCTTTCATTCAGTGGTCTATAGAAATCAGGGGCCTGAAAGCCATCAATATGCTCATAGGATTTGGAATATAAAAATCAAGGCTTGCTTCTCTTTCCAGAAAGACATAGTATATCTAAATAATGACTATATATGTAAATGGTTGTGTACACACACACACACACACACACAATTTCTTACTGTCCTCATAAAAATGAGTAAAACATATTTTTTCAGGAAGACTTAAAATGAAATCTCAAACCTATAGTAGGAAAAAAAATCACATGGAAAAAACTTCAAATTAACAGATACCCTCTTGGAAACTAAACTGCTATTTAACATTATAGATAAAAATAAACTTCATGCTCTGCTGAAATTTTAAATTAAATGTAAAAAGACTGCAGAAAAAATCATTTATGATAAGCTCAGGGGATATAGAGAGACCCTTGAATTTACACAGTTAATAAATATTACACATGCCAAAGTATTAAGACATTTATAAATTATCTTTCAGCTTTAACTCATGCTAGGTTGTTTCCATAGTAATAGTGAGAGGATAATTAAAAGTCACTAATAATTTCTGCAGCTTGTGGTGGTCATCTCCTATCCATTTCCACTATTTAAAGAAAAATGCCTCTATGCAACTAAAAATAATTTGATGATACCTGTATTTCTTTTTCACCCTAGTGCAAAACGTAAGGACAGGGCAGTATCAGATTAACATCTTTTATTGGGTTTCAGCCTATTTATTCCCCTTCCCCAATTCTAGTGCATCAAAAAATTAAACATTTGCTATCACAATCTCTTTTAACATTGAAAGTCTTTAGATTTTATATCAAAATGTAAAGGATCAATTCTTGAAGACATTCTCAACCCTTGCATACTCTCTCCTTATGCATATCAGTCAGAGTCCCGGCAGGAAACAGATGGTACACTCAAGCTGGCTGATTAAAGAATTTTAAATGGGCCATTTATAAAGATGTGACTGGAAATAGAGAAGCCAAGAAGAAATGGAGCAGGTCTCTCCCAAGGACAGAATAGGCAAAATTGTTACTATCCCTAAGCCAGAAGATGCAAATAGAAGTTATCAGAACCTGGGCAGGGTGGTTGAACAAAGAGGGCCACGTGGCAGGAGATATACCCCTCAGTAAGGTGATAAAGCCAGTCATGGTAGTGACCTGGCAGAAAAGGAGTCAGCGGATTAAATATCCACACCTTACCTCCTCCTGATACGCCAACCAGTGTTCCCTACCACAGTATAATTGAAACCAGACAAGAGTCAGGGAACAAGAGAATCCATTATTCAAAATATATAGGTCAGTCCCCCAGGATACAGAGCAGAGTAGAAAAGATAAAGCTAAGAACCTAGAGAAGCAGAATTAAGGTATACATCACACCTCTCATTTAGGCATATAATTTAGTAAAAATTAACTTTCAATTTGGAAATAACATAGCAGGAGGTTTTCATCAGTGGAACTAGAAAGCAATTTGTATGTTGAACCATCAGTAGAAAAAAGGAACACATTAAATGAGACACTCAGACTCACATGTGTTATAAGGTAAGAGAAATATTTATTTCATTTTGCACATGAACGAGCTTATACTGAACAAATTCAACCAAATAATATTTAGTGCAGTAAAACAAGGAAATAGGGTTGACTTTTCCTGTTAGAAAATATTAAGTAACCATGCCTGTGCATTATTTTTATCATTACAATAACTTGTTTCAGATTTCTTTTCAGAGTGTGTACTGTACATAACATGTTATAGTTTCTTTGCTTCTGAAAATATAATTCCTTCACTGCCTTACATGTTTTTTTTTTTTGCAGTGAGAAATCTAACTGATTCTTGAAGATTCTGATCTAGAGGAAAATTTTCTGCACCAGTGAAGCTAGAGACCTTCAAAGATCCGACAGACTTAGGCTTTCCATCCAGGGATCATGATGTCATGGCGTGTACTCTATAGCCGTTCTTCTACATAGTGATGTCAGACACAGTAGAGGCAGACTTGTGATCTAATGTTGCCCCAGTAATTTTTCTTTGTGATTTTCT
Organism: Cephalopachus bancanus; assembly: GCA_027257055.1. Taxonomy (NCBI): domain Eukaryota; kingdom Metazoa; phylum Chordata; class Mammalia; order Primates; family Tarsiidae; genus Cephalopachus; species Cephalopachus bancanus. The sequence continues at coordinate 7,514,210 of JAPVLO010000076.1, forward strand.
CAAGCTCCACAAATTTCATAATTGAAAGTTCACTCAGCTATTAACAGAGTTGCATTTAGCTGCCCACAGATCATCCAATTTAAGTTCTAATTTTTTTTTTTTTGGTCTTTTTAATGAAAGAACATTCTTTAAACAGAAATCTCCCATGAGACAGTTAACATCACAGTTCCTGAAGGCACTGTGGATCCACTGAGCAACAGATGTGACCATTCTAGAGAAAAAAATGGAAAGAAAGCAAAGTATGAATTTTCAAGCCATTAGTAAATGCTCACATTTATTAGTGAATGCTCACATTTATTGATTATATAAACATAATTGTATAGTTTATTTATTTGTGCATTCCTGAAAGCTCAATGGCTCAATCATCTCATGACTCTATTAAAAAATTATTACCAGTTATTTGTGGCAAGTCATAGATTGGCTTTATTTACCCCATGGCATCTTCCTGTATTACATTTGTTTTATTTATTCATAAAATATGCATTTATTACAATAAACCTACCTATGTTAATAATTAAAGCAGACATAGTCACTGCCCTCATAGGGCAGGGTGTTTAGTTCATCAGGGGAGAAAATTAGTAAGTACCAAGCAAATATATAATCAAAAATCATAAAAGTGTTAGAAAGGTGCGTTGGACTAAATGTTTGTGTCCCCTCAAAATTCATATGTTGAGTTCTAACTCACAGTGTGATGGCATTAGGAGATGAAGACTTTAGGAGGTATTTAGGGCATGAGGGTGGAGCCCTCATGAATGGGATTAGTACCCTTACAAAAAGACAGGAGAGAACTTACTTCCTCTCTCCCTCTGCTCTCTGCCATGTGAGGATACAGTGAGAAAATGACCACCTACAAACAGGAAGAATGCCCTTGTCAGGTACTAGATCTGCCAATGCCTTGATATTAGGCTGTGAGAAATGCATTTATCAGCCTCCAGAACTGTGAGAAATGAATTTCTGTTGTGTCAGCTACCTAGTCTTCAGTATTCTGTTACAGCATCACAAACTGACTAAATCAAAAGGAAGCAAACTAGGTGGTGTTATGAGACTAATAAAAGACTGGCTATTTAGATTGGGTAGCCAGGGTAGATTTCCCTGTAGAGTGATATTTAAACCAAGACCTGGAGACAACAGCATGAAAAGGTGAGCCAAAAGCACAGGGCACAGCATGAGGAGAGGATTTGATGAGGAGTTTTGTGCTGAAAAAAAGATCTGGCTGAGAATCTTAAGTTGGTGACCAAAAGGTACAGAGAATAAAATAGGAGGTATAGGAAGGGAAAAGTCAGATATGCATAATTAGTTTTTTTAAAAAAAATAAAGTATCAGAACAATATACTGTACTACAATGAAAAAAATTCATATCTTATTCTTTTGGTTCCTTGCACTTTTACTTTTCTCAGCTAGCATTTAATAATGATAATGTTAATATCGTTACTATATTCATGATGATGATAATATTCTTCTACTTCTTGAATGTGTACTCATGTCAGACACTTTGCCAAGCATTTTAAATACATTATCTAATTTCAACCTCATAGTATTCCCACTGGGATCCCTATTAATAGTCACACTTTTTAGATTCAGAAAATGAAAATCAGAAAACTTAAATATCATGTCCAAAATCACACAGCTAATGGTGGAGCTGTGATAAAAATTCAGGCTAGTCTGACTCTAAAATTTTCATCCTCTATGCTATACTCTCTCTCTCATGTTATTGACTTTTAATAATTGAAATGTGTTATGCTTTAATACAATAAAATCAAAAGTATCTTTGTTTCTGTAAGGTGAAATGAAAGAAAAAAAGATTTGATACCTTAGCCTTTGTTGAAGTAGACCAAAATGAGGAGAAAAGACAGTTATATACATAAGAAGGATACTATCAACTTAATTCATCTTTTCTAAATTATTATTAGGCAGAGTTATTATTCTAGCAGTGATTCAACCATCTCTTGGACTTCTAGTGACATTTTAAAGCTTTGTCATCATGCTCAGGGGCATTGGTTTTCTGACCACAACCTGGTTACCTGATCTTTTCTAAATCACTGACCCAGTGAATTGATGACTGCAGCAATTCCTGAGAATATCAGTTCCTCAAATTCTGTGGCTTTTGAGCAGAAATAGAATTAGGGAATTTCTGGGTCCTTCTCCCACTCCATGTGAAATTAGTATTAAAATTTTCCCTTTGAAGGCCTGCTCTCTTTGTGAATGCTTCTCTTTGATTTGGGTTTGTGTCTCTCACCTGATTCTCATGGCATTATGAATCTGAGGAAAATAGCCAAGACTTATGGAACTCCATCTCCTAGGGTGGGGTTTTGTACTAAAATGCTTTGTGGGACTGGGTTGGGGAAGATGGTGGCCAAGTCAGTCGAACTATGCGAGTCCCCATGTGAGTGAGTGAGTATATGGGAAATTTTGTGTAGATGCTGGTGAGTGAGTAGGCGTGTAAGTGGCTGACTGAGTGAAGGCTAGGGAGCTAGTGGCCAGGGCTCTCCTGGTGCAGCAGCTGGTGCCACAGCAGCTAGGCTTGGACCCTAGCAATTCCTGGGATGCAGAAGCCAAGTGCATCATTTTCTTTTTCTTTTTTTTTTAATCAACAAACCCTCCCTGGGAAGAAAATGCTGGAAGAGACTAAGTGGGGGCCTCATGAGCGGATTACCAGACCCCTGATGCAACAGCTGGTGCTGCACCTTCTCTATTTCATCCCTGACTCTTTCCAGGTTGCAGAAGCCGAGCACCATTATTTTTTTCTAAACGGACAAAAGTTTTCCTGTGAAAAAGCAGCAGGGAGAAATGATTGCCCCAGGCTCTCCCTCATCACTGCAGCAATAGAGAGACTGCCAGCTCCTGGTATTCCTTCACTACTTCAGTGCCTGGCAGGGCACTGGCAGCAGGGGCTGCAGAGAGAGCCCAGAGGCAAAGTCCAACAGAAGAGTAAAAGAGAGGCATCCCACCACCATCTTGAAGGCGGGGTAGGAAAGCTCTCTGACTCGCTCACCACGGAGCAACAGACCCAATCTCTGTGACTGGTGGATCAACTACTCAGGGATTGATTGTGACCCAGAGGAAATATCCTGAAAGTAAAAACTTTGGAGGGACCTAAGGAGTGCTGAGTTCCAGCGCTCCACTCCCTACATTGATCCAACCATGGGACAAAGGATGTGGCCAGAAAAGGACGAGGAAGAACTCCAAAGGGGTCAGTGGTGAGTCCAGGGCTGACCCAAACCCCCTTCTCTCCAACAATACTCTAAACGCCAGACCGACACAGCTGGGCCACCACTGGTAGGGACACCCAGGCAGAGCCAGGACATCAGTCATAACAGGAAAACTCCCTTCCAGGATAGGCCTGGCTGGGGCATCCCCAGCAAGTACATACCTGGGGAAGAGACCATCCCGTACTTCCCCACCAGAGGAGAACTCCCTGATCATACAAAAGTGGGAGGGGAGGATTGAGCCCCACCCACCTCCACTGCTCCTCCTCCTTCCCTGCTTGAAACACTGAAGAGAGTGAAATGGAGGCTCTCCAGGAGATACTTGATTAGAGGAACAATCACAGAGCCTGCCACAAGAGGGCAGGTTTTTTTTTAAATTTTTCAATTATTTAAAATTATTTTGACTGCCTCTTTGTTAGTTCATTTATTTTTAAAATATTTTTCCTTTGTGCATGAATGTGTATGTGAGGTTTTAATCTGCATCTCCCCCCAATTTTTTTTCTTTTATCTGTTTCTTCTTTTATTTGTCATTTTCTGCTTATGTGTATACGTGAATGATGGCATATTCATCTTTCAATTTTGTTGTTGGTTTTTGCCCCTAGTGCTTCCGAGTTTTTTTTAATTTTCTTTTTTTTATAATTTAAGGTATGTATCAATATATGTGTGAGGTGTGAGGGTTCAACCTGAATTCCTTTTTTTTCTTTTTTCCTTCAATATTTCCACTTTTCTTTTCTATTCAATTTGTGCTAGGCGTGTGTGTGTGTGTGTGTGTGTGTGTGTGTGTGTGTGTGTGTGTTTAGTTTTCTTGGCTTTTGTTGTTGTTTGTTTCAATTTGTTGCTATTCCAGTTTGTTTTGGGGGGTGTGTATGTCTATGTGTGTGTGTATTCAGTTACTTTTTGCATTGGTTTCAGCTTTGCATCATCATATAGAGTGGTGGTGGGGAGTGGGTCTCAGGGAACACATACAACAATATGTAAACATTGCAATATGCAAGTAGTTTCTGAATCCTAGTGCCCCATCCCCGACTTTATTCAAATTTCAAAAACTACCAGAGACAGCAAAGCTTCCCATCCACCATCCTATTTCAAAAGAGAACAAATGCAGAGCCCAGATTAGGGAAGAACAGAGAACTGAGCAAACAACAGAAGGGAAAGCCTCTCCCACTGACATTGAATTACAGAACTAAAGCGAAAAACAAGAGATCTGTCACAAATGAGGAAAAACCAAAGGAAGACCTCAGGCAATTTCAAGTGTACCAAAGACAAACCTCCTGAAAAAATCAGACCTTGGTGCCCAAACAATGGAAGTCACCAATGACTGGCCCCAGAATATAACAGGGATTAGGGAATGAAGAGAGAGAAAAAGACTCACAAGAAAGACACTATGCAACACAGAAAGAACTTGTAACCGAGATTTTGGCAGTAAAAATTTCATCCAGGAAATAAATAAGATGACAAGCATGGAAAGCAGAATTAATCTAGCTGAAGAAAAAATCTCAGAACCTTAAGACCAGAACATGGAATTAACTCAATCTTTAAAAAACATAGAAAGAAACGCAAAAAGAAAGAACAAAGTCTATAAGAGATATGCAGCTATATCAAGAGGCCAAACCTACACCTGATTGGTATCCCAGAATAAGGAAGGGAAATGGAAAACAACTTGGAGTAAGTATTCTAGGAGACAACCGAGAAAACTTTCCCCATCTCACCAGAAATGTGACCAGCCAAGCACAAGAGATACAGAGAACCCCCACAAGACATCAAAGGAAAAGACCAACCCCTAGACACATAGTAATTCACCTACACAAAGTAGGTACAAAAGGAAAAATCCTAAAGGTAGCAAGAGAGAAAGGTCAGATTACCTACCGGGGAAAACCAATCAGAATAGAAGCAGACCTACTGGAAGAAACATTGCAAGCAAAAAGGGACTGGAGCCCTATATTCAAAGTCCTCGAAGAAAAACACTTTCAACCAAGAATTTCCTATTCAGCCAAGCTCAGTTTCATCAGTGATGGAGAATTAAAATCCTTCCCAGACATCCAATACCTAATAGATTATGCAGCTTCCAGACCAGCTCTATAGGAGACACTTAAAAACGTGTTAAGCACAGAAGAAAGAAAAAACAGAATGACCACACACTTCCCAAGAGAACAGCAGACTCAACAGAGAATACAGTGCAATAAGAAACTTGAGAACACACACATACATTAACCCCAAAGTCAAAAGAAAACAAGCAAAGAAAAAACTTTATAAGAACCTCATGACATAGATAAACAATCACATTTCAATAACCAGTCTGAATGTGAATAGACCAAATGCACCACTGAAAAGACACAGAATGGCAAACTGGATGAGAAACCATGAACAAATTATTTACTGCATCCAGGAGACTCATCTCACTACAAGGGACACACAGACTCAAAGGTGAAGGATAGAAAATGAGTTTCCAGGAAAATGGATCACAAAAGAAGGCAGGAGTTGCAACCTTAGTATCAGACAAACAACCTTTAAGCTATCAAAAATTTTTAAAGGTGCAAAAGGACATGACATAATGATAAAAGTTTCATTCCATCAACAGGAAATAGCCGTCCTAAACATATATGCACCCAACACAGAAGCATCAGCATTTATAAAGCAACTACTAAGTAAACTAAAAAAAAGATATTGACTTTAACACTATTATAGCAGGAGACTTGAATACCCCACTAGCAACCATAGATAGATCATCAAGGCAAAAAATCAACAAAGGTCCAGAACCTAAACACAACACTTGACTAAAAGGACTTAATAGATACCTACAGATTATTCCACCCAACAACCACAGAATATACATTCTACTCATCACCACATGGAATGTACTCCAAGATCGATCACATTCTTGACCATAAATCAAGCATAAAAATATTCCATAAGTTGGAAATCTGGCCATGCACATTCTCAGAATATAGTGAAATAAAAATAAATATCAACACCAACAACATTTCCCAAAGCCCACAAAGACATGGACACTAAACATGATGCTGAACAACTACTGGGCCAACACTGAAATCAAAGCAGAAATTAAAAGATTCCTGGAAAAAAGTGAAAATGAAGAAAAATCTTACCAAAACCTCTGGGATGCCATGAAAACAGTTCTAAGAGGGAAATTTATATCTCTATGAGTATGCATCAAGAAAACAGAAAGATCAGAAGTGGAGAGCCTAATAAATCACCTAGGGAGCTGGAATGAGAAAACCATCAAAACCCCAAATTTAGCAGAAGAATCCAAATCATGAAAATAAGAACTCAAATATGGGACATAGAAGACAAAAATATCATTGAAAATATCAACAAAACAAAAAGCTGGTTCTTTGAAAGAATTAACAAGGTTGATGGACCCCCTAGCCAGAATGACCAAGAGAAGGAGAGAAAAGGCCCAAATAAACACTATTAGAAATACAAAAGATCAAATCACAACTGATCCTGAAGAAATACAAAATATTATCAGAGATTACTATGTATACCAATATGGAATCAAACTTGATCATCTAAATGAAATGGAGGACTTTCTGACATCACACAACCTCACCAGGTTGAAAGAAGAAATTAAGACACTAAACAGACCAATAACAACCCAGGAAATTGACTCTGTCACATTAAAATTACCTACAAAAAAATAGCCCTGGACTGGATGGCTTTCAAGCTGAATTCTACAAAACACAAAAAAAAGGAGCTGGTTCCAATCCTATTGAAAGTATTACAGGCAATTGAGAAAGATGGAGCTCTCCCCAAATCATTTTATGAAGCTAACATCACACTGATACCCAAACCAGGTAAAAATCCAACAAAAAAAGAGAATTACAGGCCAATATCCCTTATGAACAATATCCCTTATGAACATCCCTTAAGATGCAAAAACCCTCAACAAGATTCTAGCAAATTGAATCCAAAAACACATTTCAAAAATCATCCACCATGACCAAGTAGGCTTAATCCCCAGGATGCAGGGCTGGTTCAACATTAGCAGGATCATAAATACATCAACAGAAGTAAAAACAAGAACCACATGATTATATCATTTATTGCAGAAAAAGCTTTTGATAAAATCCAGCATCCCTTCTTGATAAAAAACCCTCAAACGCCTCAGCATAGAAGGGACATACCTCTAAATAGTAAGTGCTACCCATGATAAACCCACAGCTAACATATTGCTAAATGGACAGAAACTTGAAACATTTCCCCTGATAACTGGAACAAGACAAGGCTGCCTACTTTCGCCCCTCTTGTTCAACATTGTGTTGGAAGTCCTAGCTAGGCAATTAGACAAGAGAAGGAAATCAGGATATTAAAATAGGAAAAGAGGAAGTCAAGTTATCCCTCTTTGCTGACTATATGATCCTATACCTTGAAAATCCAAGAGAATCTGTCAAAAACCTGCTCGAACTGATAAAGGACTTTGGCAAAGTCTCAGGGTACAAAATAAATGTGCAAAAGACAGTTGCATTCCTATACACCAACAACAAGCAGGTAGAGACCCAAATTAAAAGCACAGTCCCATTCACAATAGCCACACACAAAAATGAAATACCTCAGCATCTTCCTAACTAGAGAAATGAAAGACCTTTACAATGAAAACTACAAAACACTGTTCAAAGAAATACAAGAAGACACAAACAAATAGAAAAATATTCCATACTCATGGATAGGAAGAATCTACATTGTTAAAATATCCATCCTACCACAGGCAATCTACAGATTCAACACAATACCCATTAAGTTACCAACATTATTCTTCTCAGAGCTGGAAATGACAATACAGAAATTCATATGGAAATACAAATGATCACGAATAGCTAAAACAATCCTTAGTAAAAACAAACAAACAAACAAAAATCGTAGGAGGCATTGAACTTCCAGATTTCAGACAATACTATAAGGCTACGGTAATCAAAACAGCTTTGTATTGGTACAAGAACAGGCACATAGACCAATGGAACAGGACAGAGATTTTGGAAGCAAAGCCTCAATTTCTCAACCAACTCATCTTTGACAAAGCCTCTAACAACAACCATTGGGGAGAGGAGAACCTATTCAGTAAAAGGTGCTGGGAAAACTGGCCGATCACATGCAGAAGACTGAAACAGGACCCCTACCCATCACCATACACAAAAATTAACTCTAAATGGATCAAAGACCTAAACGTAAGACCTCAAACTACAAGAATCTTAAAAAATGCAGGAGACACCTTTATGGAAATTGGAACTGGCAACCAACTCCTATTTAGAACCCTAAATGCCCATACCTTAAGAAATAAGATAGACAAGCGGACCTCATCAAACTGAATCACTTCAACAATCAAAGTAAACCACCAAAAGAGCAGAGAGACAGCCCACAGAATGGGGAAAAATATTTGCCTACTGTATATCTGATGAGGGTCTAACATCTAGGATCTACAAGGAACTCAAATGCACTGAAAGGAAAACAACAAACAGCCCCATTAAAAAGTGGGCAAAAGAAATGAATAGACACTTCTCAGAAGAAGATATACAGGCAGCCAACAGACACATGAAAAAGTGCCCAGCCTCACTCATCATCAGAGAAATGCAAATCAAAACTACACTGAGATACCACCTAACCCCAGTAAGAATGGCCATTACTAATAAAACAAACAACAACCGATCTGGCGAGGATGTGGAGAAAAAGGAACGCTTCTACACTGCTGGTGGGAATGCAAACTAGTGCAACCTCTTTGGAAGACAGTGTGGCAATGTCTGAAAGAACTAGAAATTGACCTTCCCTATGATCCAGCAATTCCCCTATTGGGAATATACCTGGAGGAACTCAAATCATTTACAAAAAAGATACCTGCACACATATGTTTGTTGCAGCTCTATTCACAACAGCAACAACATGGAACCAACCATGTTGCCCATCAAAGTTGGACTGGATTAAAAAATGTGGTACATATACACAATGGAATATTATGAAGCCATAAAGAAGGACAAACATATGGACTTTGCAACAACTTGGATGGATTTAAAGTCGATCATACTCGGCAATCTATCCCAGAAACAAAGAAAAAAGTACCATATGTTCTCACTCATAAGCAGACCTTGAATAATTATAATACTATAAGAAAGGGATTGGCAGTAGTGGGAAGCTGTCAGGAGAGGGAGGCTGGGATTGGCAGTTGAGGGAAACTGCTAGGGGAGGGAGGGGCATACTTCATCAACAAGGGTACCTGAATAATCAATATTTGCATACCTAACCCTGAATTGTGCCCCACATCTTTATAATAATAATAAAAAGAAAATCCTGTGGGGAAGAAGCCCTTAGTATTGTGCCCATAAGTATGCTTTAGGAAGGGAATCTTTATTTTCCACAATCTCCAGGAATGTTTTTCTTATTCCATATGAATATATTCTGCTATAACAGGATAAATATTCTACAAACCATACCAATGGCAGCTCTTTAATTAAGGATACATAGCTCATACACAAATAATTAACAAAACATCTCACTAGGGTTCCAGTTTTAGTAATGGCATAGTTTCTTATATAACACTAATATATTGATAATAACTATAAAATCTGGACAAAACATAAAAATAACAATTGAAAGTAATGGAGAGTGTCAGGCAGACACCAGAGTGGTTTTAACCTTTGACAAAGGGGATATGTACTGTGTGAAACTCATTTTTACTTGGTATTCTCCCTTATGACACTCCCTAGTCTGTGCAGCTTGAGACATCTATAACTCAAGCAGAAAGTTAAAATCTTATAGGCCTGAGCTGTTAGAAGATAACTTGAGGGCTGTCAGAGTGGCTGGAAACTGAGAGCAAAATATCTATAAAGGAAGAAGTGAATCAGCATATAACTTCCCTCAAATCCTTGGTTGGTTCTTGAATTACAGAAGAAACTCAAAAGAAACAATTAGAGAACCACAAGTTTAAATATCTGGGAAGAGATTTCAGATGCTGCTCACTGTAAACAGCAGTGTATAAATGCTGTGTCCTCTCAATTTAGGAAGAATTGATAATCAATTCATGCCTTCTCTTGACCCCATCTATCACCATCTACAAAAATCAACTCAAAATGAACTAACCACTTGAGACTGAAAACTATAAAAATATGAGAAGAAAACATAGAGGAAATGCTTCAGGATGTTGGTTTAGACAAAGAGTCTATGGCTAAGATCACAAAAACACAGGTAGCAAAAACAAAAATAGACAAATTGGACTATATCAAACTAAAAAACCTCTGCACAGCAAAGGAAACAATCAATCAGCATGAAGAGACAACCCACTGAATGGAGAAAATATTTGCAAACTATTCATCTAAAAAGGGATTAATTTCCAGAATATACAAGAAAGTCAAACAACTCAATAGCAAAAAAACCTACAAATAATCAAATTTTTTAAGGGCAAAGGATCTGAATAGACATTTGTCAAAAGAAAACATATAAACATCCAACAGTACATAAAAAATGCTTAGCAACACAATCAACATGGAAATGCAAGTCAAAACCATAATAAGATATCAGCTCATCCCATTTAGAAAGCCTATTATCAAAAGACAAAAAAGAATAAATGCTGATGATAATACACAGAAAAGGGAACTTTTATACACTGTTGGTGGACATCAGTATAGTCATTATGAAAAATAATATAGAGGTTTCTCAAAAAACTAAAAATAGAAACATCATGTCATCCAGTCATACCACTCACTACTGGGAGCAAATCCAAAGGAAAGGAAATCAGTATATTAGAGAAATATCTGCATTCCTATGTTTATTGCAGCACTACTAAAAATAATCAAAGAATCAACCTAAGTATCCATCAACAGATAAATGGATGAAGAAAATGTGATATATATTTTAATTTAATTTAATATATATTTTAATTTAATATATAATTTGACCATAAGAAAGACAGAATCCTGTCATTCACAGCAACATGGATGAGCCTGGAGGATATTACATTAAATGAAATAGGTCAGGCACAAAAAGATAAAGAACACATGCTCTCACTCACATGTAGAAGGTAGGAAAGTTGATCTCACAGAAGTAGAGAGTAGAAAAATGAACACTAGAGGCCAGAAACAGTAGGAGGAATAGGATAGGGAGAGGTTTATTAAAGAATACCAAATCACAGCTAGATAGGAGAAATAAGTTCTAGTGTTTTTTACCACTGTAGAGTGACTACAGTTAACAATAATTTATTGTATATTTTCAAATAGCTAGAAGTGAGGATTTTGAATTTTCCTAACACAAAGAAATAATAAATGTTTGAGGTGACGAATATTCTAATTAACCTGAATAGGTCAGTATACATTGTTTTCATGTAACAAAATATCACTTTGTACCCTATAATTATGCAAAATTACTATTTGTCAATTAAAAATAAAAACAAAAAAGCAAAGAATTTAAGCCTTCCACTGAAAGCCCAAAAGGGCCAAAATTAGGAGTAAAACAATGTCTAAGGATTAAGAGATTCACCCTAAAACTGTAGGCAAATTTGAAATAGACCCACCTAACTAGTAAACAGACAAGCTCCTGTGAATTCAAGGCGATTGTCTAGTAATTTTCAACCTCCTAAAACAAAAGCATTCTTCAGGGGAAGTCAATTGAACCTAGGGTCTATACTACATATCCTCCGTGATATACAATATGCCATATAAATTAATAGATATTTGAAGAAAAACAGAAAAATGTGGCTCTTACTCAAGAGAAAAAGTAATGAATAGAAAATGACTCCAAGATAATCCAGAAGTTGTATTTAGAAGACTAAGAAAGGAAAATATCTATTATAAATATGTTCAAAGGTATAACAAGAGATAGTCATAATGAACAAACAGATGAAAAATTTCAGCAGAGAAATTAAACTATTTTTAAAAAGTGGAAATTCTGGAACTGAAAAATGCAATTTCTGAAATGAAAAGAGTCACTGGATGAACTTAGTGACAGATTAGAGATGGTAGAGAGTCAGTAAATATGAAGACAAAGCAATAGAAAGTATCCCATCATTAAATAAAACAAAAAGAAAAAATAATGAGATAAAAATAGAACTTTAATGACCTTCAGAATAATTAAAGCATCTAAAACATGTGTAATTGAAGTACCAGAAAACTAGAAGACAGAAAATGTGGCAGACAAAATATGTGAAGAAATAATGGCTCACATTTTCTCAAGTCTGTTGGAATCACATCAACTTAGACATCCAAAAAGCCTAGGAAACACTAGAAAAACAAAATCAGACCTAAGTGCATCAGCGTCAAACTGCTAACAGCCAAAGATAGAGAACTGTGAAGGGAGATAGAGAAGGGAAAAATGAACATTGCACACAAAGGAATAAATGATGATTGAATCAGAAACGATGGAAATTAGGAAACAATAGATTATCAGCTTTAAACTACTGGAAACAAATCTGTCAATGCTGATTCCATATCCAGTAAAATCCTTCAAAGATAAAGATATTTTCAGGTACATAAGAGTTGAGAGAATTTGTTACAAGCAGGCCAGCAATATGGAAAATTCTAAAGGATTATTTAAGCTGAAGACAATGACACCAGATGGAGAATTTGATATATAAGTGGAAAGAGTACTAGAAATGGTAAATCCAGTAGTCCTTCCTTGTCTTCTGCCTTGCTTTTCCCAGACCCAGTTTCTTGTGGTTAACCATGGTATGAAAATAAGTGAGTTATGGTACAATAAAACATTTAGAGAGAGAAAGAAACAGAGAAAGAGACAGAGACAGAGAGAGACAGAAGAGAGAAACCAAATTCACATAATTTTTAATTAAGTATATTATTATAGTTATTGTATTTTATTAAGGTATTAATCCCTTACTGTGTCTAATCTATAAATTAAAATTTATCACAGGTATTTAAGAATAGAAAAAAATACAGTGTATATATAGGGTTCAATACTATTGTGGTTTCAGGCACCCATTTGGAGTCTTGTAATATATCCCTGTGGATGGGGGGAGGAATGCTATATATGGATAAATATAAAATATACCCTTTTTTGCACTTAATTTTCTTAAAAGACATATGATTAATTAAAGTAAAAAAATAATACGGAATTGTAGGAATTATAGTGTACAGATTTGTAAAATATGTGGTTATTCCAGCACAAAGTTTGGAAAAATAAAATTACACAGTTGCAAAGTTCTTAAACATTTTATATAAATAGTATAATACTAAATCCAATTATAATGCAATCAGTTAATATTTCCTGTAATTTCTAGGACAATAAATACAATAATATAAAGATTTATAGTTTAAAATACAAAAAAACAATGAAAATATAAATTAAAATGCTATTAAACAAAAAGAAGGCAGAAATGGATGAATAGGGGCATAAAATATGGATGGGACAAATAGAAAACAAATGACAAAACTGTAGTCTTAAATTCATTAATGTCAAAAATTACATTAAAGGTAAGTAGACTAAACAACTAAAGCATACAGATTGTCACACTGGGTAAAAAATGAGAACTAACTATACATTATCTATGAATGCATTCTAAACATAAAACCACAGATAGGTTGGAAGTAGATGGATCAAAATAATATACTGTGTGGCTAAATGAACAGCAGACAAAATTGATTCTATAGATTCTATGTGGCTAGAGATAAGAAGAGACATTACATAACAAAAAATGTCAGTTCAACAGAAGACATAACTGAGAGCGATTCTATTTATATGAGATTTTAAAATTAAAAAATGAATTTGTTATGAAGAAATAAATTAAGGCTGCAAGTTGAAAGTGGTATTACCTGAAAGGGGACACAAAGGTATTCTCTGGAGTATTGAATATATTTTGTATTTTGATTTATCAAACTCAGAAAATTATACACTTACCTGTGAATTTCACTGTAATAAATATTACTTTGAAAAAAACTAAAATAAGAAGCAACTCAATGAAACTTTGTCTTACTAATAGAAATAGCGAACACTTATTATTTAAACTAATTATAAAAAGTAATTAATTTCACATAATGACACAGTAAAATAAGTTTCCTTAAAGATCCTGCTATTTATGGCTATATTTATTGTTGAAGAAGTCATTGTCATTCTTCATGCTGAACTCTACAAATTAAGATTAGCAAACAGGACCCTTTTAATTTTCAGTTATATTTTTAATCCTGCTACTATTAGTATTTCAGCATGTTTTAATAGAGTCTACATTCTTTCATTTTCAACTTTCTTGGAGTCAAATGAATATATAATCATATATTATATTTTCATTTTTATTATAAGCATTACTATTACTTTGATGGATGAATATTATATAATAATCAAACATACGCAATTAGAATATTAAATCATCAGATAGAATATTAAATGTTATATCATATAATATATTGATAATATATTATACTCATGAATATATGAGGCTATTATATGATATAATATGATATATTATATTATATATTATATCATATATGTCATATCATAATTACATTTCATAGAGTTACTATAATTTATTTAACTATCCTCTATTGTTGGAAAAATTGGTTTCTTTCTTGATTCTGCATGACTAATAATCTTGAATTGAATATTGCAACATATATAGCTTGTTTTATATCTTAGATTATTTCTTTAGGTTAGATTCTTGGACCTGAGATTAAAAGGTAAAAGATATTTGTGTGTTCGGGAGGAAAGGAAATTGTATGTGGCTATTAATATGTATTTTTCAATGACATTAACAGTGAATAAGAAGAGCCATTCCAGTACATGTCTGTCAACATCAGAAATTATTGTGAGACTTTTATTTTACTATAATGTGTGAAAACAATAATTTGTCATTTTAGTTTATATTTGTTTCAGTTATTTAAAGGTTGAATGATTTAATAGCTGTACTTTTTTTTAGTGAAGTGTTTATTCATCCTTTGCTGATTTATTTATTGGGAAATAAGTGCTTTTCTTATTAATTTTTATGTGTATTTAATTTAACAAAGAAATGAAATCTGCTAAAACTATTTTTCTAATATCTAGTTGCAACTTTTTTTGTTGTTGATTTTGTTTATCTATAGAAGGCCACACTTCTTATTTGAGGTATGTTTTACCACTACTAAGTTTAAAAAGGCAAATTTTGATAAATATTTAATTATATATTTTTAATAGTCAATATTTTTCCATGTGAAATTTTCTTTGATATACAACATAATAATGATAAAAAATTATTTCCCCCAAATTGTTATCCAGTCTTTTAATTACTTATGGAATAATATTTTTCCACCATTGACCTGCAAAGCTCTCCTGATCATATACTAAAAGTTTTATTACAATGTTTCTTATATATGGGTATTTTTTTCTGTAGATCTAGTTATCTATTCTAATGTTAGAACGGAGGTTCACTTTTACAACTTCAAGTTTGCAGTTTTTGATAGATAAGGGCAATATTTAGGAAGTCGGGAATTCTAGCCTTATAAAACACCAATTTTTCCATACCACACCTCAGCATAATATCTACAGTCTCCCTAGTAAATTGACCTGTGATTACCAATTTTCAAGGTTTCCTGCTCAGTGATTATTAAGGGACACTAATCCCTCTCACCTCCTTATTTCTCAATTGGATACAACCATCTTTGTTATGTGAAGCTCGAAGCATTCTAAATAAAGGGTGCTCCTCTACAAGATTTAGGAAAGGAGACCATTTTAATTCATTTTTTACTCAAGAGTTTTATTTCTGAGTGGAGAAAGTTTTTTTTTTTAATTTAAGCAAATTAAATTTGAAGACATCTTTAATGTTGTCCTTGTGTGTGTCATGACTTAATTAATGTCTATTTACTCCACTACCAACAATAATAATCATCAGCATTTGTTGCATATTTACTCTCAATGTACTGAGCACTACGTGAAACTTTTTTGTATGAAATCTCTCACTCAATTCTTATAGCGCCCTTTCAAGTAGGAAATATTATAATTCCCAGGTAGGGAATTATTATTATTATTATTCCCATTTTTTCAGGTGAGCAAAGTCAGCTACAGAGAAATCAAGAAATGTCCCCGTGGTCATATAGCTAGTTTGGTTGACTAGACTTTGAATTCAGACATCCTGATTCCAGAGACAGTAGTCTTTACCTCTGGACTAGGTCTGTTCAATAAAACATACAGCGATTATAAAAACA
Organism: Cephalopachus bancanus; assembly: GCA_027257055.1. Classification (NCBI taxonomy): domain Eukaryota; kingdom Metazoa; phylum Chordata; class Mammalia; order Primates; family Tarsiidae; genus Cephalopachus; species Cephalopachus bancanus. Next base: position 7,530,531 of record JAPVLO010000076.1, read on the forward strand.
TTCTCTCCCTGTGCTGTCTAATATGATAGCCAATAGCCACAAACAGCTAGTGGGTAATTAAAATGTGGCTGGTGTAACTAAGGAATTAAAATTTAATATTATTTAATTTTAATCAATTTAAATTTCAATAGCCACAGGTGGCTACTAACTAGCATATTGAACAAGGTAGCTCTAGACACCGTGATACTAGACAATAATTTCCAGAAATGACTGTGTCTGTTTTTGCTTGCCATTATAACCTCTGGTACAAGCACAATGCCCCACACGGCCTGTATTTATCGACTAAAAACAAATAACTCAGAGTAGAATAGAATGGAAGGGAATAAATAAAACTGCTTTGAAAGTACCAAGTTGTGAAGAATGCTTACTTCCAGTGCAATACCTTGAGACAGTTTTGCATATTTTCAAGATAAATGCAATAAAAATAAGTATGGGAATAAATCTGACAAAATTGAGCATATTTTTTCACTCATATTTAATAATGAGGGTAAAGGTGGCATCTAACAGTAACCTCTAAGACTCAATACTTATCTGACAAGAAGAAATGACTTTAATATCAAAATACACTTTCTGGAATATATTTCTACCAAGAGCTGAAAGATTCTAGTAGTTTATAAGGTAGTGAATGACAAGCTCATTCATGCTCTCTACCCCAGAAAACAGCCTTATGTTTTCCTGCCTATTACTGAATGTATTTTTCTTACTGGAAGTATCTGTCTGTGCTATATTTGATTTTCATCCATCACCTGGTACATATTTTTGTTACCACTGCTCAGAACAATAATCTCATATTTAGATTAAGGGTGTAAGAGAAGTCAACCCTATTTGGTAATTAAATGTCAGAAAGTATTTCCCCGTTAGTCATTAATGCTGAAGTTTGAAGATTTGGACTAAGTATACTCATATTAAAAAGGAATATTAAAGGCACATTGCACATACATTATTAGTAATGTTTAGTAATAGTAACTTTGAAATTTGCTAATGCATTTCAGAAAACAGCAATAAGTGTTCACTCAAAAAGCTTTGCTTGATTGACAAATTGCACTGATCAAAAGAGCTAGAAATTTGAGTTTGAAATAGATAAAAATGGTATCTTAAGGCTTAAAACATTTTATATTTCTTTGTCCTGTTACATTGAGTCACTCTGGTAAGAATTTGTACTAAGTGAATGTAAATTAAATTGCTCTATAGAAAAATTTTTTCAAAATAGAAATGCTCACTTTAAAAACCAGAGCAGTTATACATATCTGGCTATATTATGCTGAGAAAAATCTGACATCTCTGCTGTTTTGTTGTTATTGTTAAGCCTTCAGATTATTTATTTAGTTTTAGTGCTATTCCAAAATTATTACTATTAAGCACAACGACCACTAAATTAAATTTTTATAGGAAAAGTAATCAAATTAGAATGCTTTCAACTTTGTTACCATCTATGAACTCTATATTCTTTTGCCTACATTAACTGTATTTGTACTCTCATTGAAGTAAAAGACACAATGCTCCATTTTCCTATGAGAATAAGGAGAAAAAACTTTGTAATGATGTTTCTCCAACTGTGAAAATAAAATATGGTAAACAACAGATCTTAAATTTTTCAACTCAGTGTAACTGACCACAACAAACCAAGAAATGTGCCCATTTTGCCACATTGATTTCCACTTTGGAAAATGTAATAAATCTACTTCAATATACCTTACAGACTTTATAAAAGAATCAGATAAAAATCAATAAAATAATATTGTCTTCCATCGTGAAAAAGGAGACATAAAGTTTGTTTCCGTTTTTTAAAGATGTATATAAAGTTAGATACTCAGGAAAATTTAAGTAGCTTTTTTCTAATCTAGAGATATAAATAACTGATCATACTGGTTTCAGCCCATGCACTCTCTTTCCCTCTGAATATACATCAGAGGAGGCACATGGTAGCCTGCCCTGGAACTAATAAAGCTGAGTGGCACTCTTCCCACTTCTGTTTGAACAATAAAGTGGGGGGGAATTGTCCAGCTTAAGCGCATTAATATCTATTAGCTATGGATGCAGCTGGCAAAGAGTTCACTACTTAAATGTAATGGGCTTTACCTTGCACTGGCAGAGAGTACACTCAGTGCCATGCTTGATCCAAGAGGATCCGGTGAAGCGCACCACATTCATCTCATCCAGGCAAGTTTTGGTGATGTCATTGCGGATGGTGTCGGCCTGGCAAGGGTCTGTAACGCAGCGCGGGCAGCACTCGCTCTCCGGGAGAACACTGAATTCACACTCCACGTCTGGGCACGGCAGGGGCCAACAGTCAACTTCTCCCTGCTATATGGAAAACAGGGCAGAAGGAGAGGCAGGAGGAAATGGAGGGAGGCCGGGAAAAAGGGGGGAAGCATAGTGTTAACTTAATACTCAATTTATTTGATTGATACTATACTTAAATCTTCAAAGCCCGTGAATCTTGCAGGGAATCTACAAAAGTCCTGTCAGAATGATGAAACCTATACTGCAGCTGCATTTTTAAACCATCTTTAAGGGTTAGACAAGAGCAGCAATAAAACAGAAGAAAAACATTTCTCTTGAAACAATCAAATGTGCATGCCTTGTCTTTCCCACAACAAAAAATAATTATTGAATGTGGAAGACATGGAAGAGGTTTTGTTTAATTTTTCCCATGCAATGCCTTTTGCATTCTATTGATCTTTTTTTCAAACTTTTCATTTATTTCTTTATGCATAAAGTTTTATCCATTTTCAAGAAAGTAAACTAAAATGTGAAGGGCGTACGGTGGTTTTTCTTTATTCACGTATACATTTCTCAGTGTAGGGACTGAAAAGTTAAAAAAAAAAAAAGGAATTGATTTCACTCTTTTTTATTCCACATGGGAAAATTGTGTGAATTGGATCTTTTAAAAATGTAGTTCCCACCTGTTTCCTATTTCTTCATAATTCTGAATCTCATGGTTTGGGAGATGAAAACAGCCTTCAGGCACAGAAACTGACCTTGCTCTTTCAATTGATTTTTGCGTTGAAAGTATAAAAAACAAGGAACAAAAAGGCTTTGCCTTAAAAATATCCTCACACAAATACAATGGAACTGGCCATAACTTTAAAAGTAGCATCTTCTGTGAAACTTTCTGCTATAAAGACACAGACAAATTTTCCTGTTCATTTACACTATTAGAAAGAAATAAAAAATTTAGCCAACTGAAAAAAGACTTTATCAAATCTTTACATTCTTTTTAACTATTCTTTCAAGTAACAGTTTCATAAATAGAAATTCTATTCTAATACATATTTATTGCATATTCATATTATGTACAAAGCAAGGTGCCAATCGATAGTAATATCTTTAGAAGGGAAAAAAGATAAGTGAATTTTTGTTTGTTTTGTTTTACCTAAGAATGATAGAAATGGGTTAACAAAAGTTCTACTTGGAAAAAGAATGGTTTTCCTCACAATGCCATAATTCTATCCATAATTGCCTTTGAGTAAGCCTACACTGGATGGAATTTTCTTCTTCTGAGTTATGGCAATATTTCTGAAAGAGATACTACTGTCAGTGAAAGAATGCACAATGTGGTTCACCACTCTACCTCAGAATATTTTTTCTTGGATCTTGATAGTATAACCATCACTTCTTCATCATAACCTGGCTCACTTTTTATAACTGAAAACATTGTGGCCAGGTGCTGGGTACTGACAGATAGGGAGGGCAGAGTTGCTTTCCTATTTAAATTCTGGGCCTAAACTTTCCCTTCATTTCACATAGCTAAATTTACCAAGCAACGGCACTGTTGACAATTCTGGACCCAGGTGTCCCCGCTGTTGTACAGGGTTTCCCCATTTTGATGGAGGCACTGACTGCTAAGCCTTGGGTCACATTCAGGGCAGCAAAAAAGATCAACTGTGGGATTCTCACAGTCACAGACCATCCGTCGACACATCACAAACCCATTCTGTATGAAAAAGTAAAAAACAATTATCAAAAGACTCCATGTCTCAAAACACATTATATATACAGTGATTTGAAAGTTAAAATAATTCACACTGTTTATCCAACAAAATACATTTTCTTTAAAATTCCATTTTGTAGCTAATACATAGAAAGTACTAAGTCAGAGGACTTCCAATTTCCTTTCTACATACCATTCCTCAAATGACTTAATCAGGAAAAAATTGCCATAAATTGTCAGTACAAAGTGATAACCATTGCATAGTCCTTATGAGTATATGAGTCCATTTATATATAAATATACATGAATTTGTATATTAGTATAGTAATTTGAATACTAACTAAATTTTGTTGTGTGTGAGGTCATATATGTTAGTATTTGCTGGCTAGTTAATAAGTTTTATATATTGCTAAGAATATCTTAAACCTTATGTTTTTGTACAAACTGTTATCAGTTTTTTCATGTTAGTTGAGAGACTGGTATATAATATTATTCATTTAACTATAATTTAAGTAGCTATTAACTGGGTACATAGAACATCTCTCTAAATCTGAACTATATCCTCAATAGATATTTTTCACTCTTGGCTCATGGCATGTCCATTCTGACTTCATGTATGCATTTATTCAAATATGATATTGTGACTATGAAAAAATTAGCATTTTATAAACTTTTATCAACAAGTGATTTAGATAAACACACAGTGGTATATTCATACAATGGAATACTATTCAGCATTCAACAGGATGTAAGTAACAATGTGAATAAATCTTAAAAACATAATGCTAAGAGAAAGAAGCCAGGCACAAAATACTATATACTATATGATTCCATTTATATGAAACTCTAGAATATATAAATTTTATTGATAGGTACTGGAAGCACTATTTGCCTGGATCTGGTGGTACGGAACTAACTAGGCAAGGACAAAGGCAGCATCTGGGTTAAAGGCAATATTTGTGTTAACGGAAGTGTTCTGTTATGTTAATTGTGACTGTGGTTCAATGGATGCATGCATTGTCAAAACTCAAGTTATATGCACACTTAAAATATATGAAAATTACAACTCAATAAAATTGATTAAGTTTTTTTATTTATACCAACCTGACATGAGCACACAGAGCATCGGTCATTTTCCAACACCCAAATCTGACCATTGTGCTTAACTTTTCCATCATGGATGCAGTCCCCAGTGCAATTCTTTCCATGAGGACACCGACAATCATATCCACCATCCAAATTGAAGCAAATGGTGTCATTGGCACAGCTGTGCCTCCCGGTCCCACATTCATCAATATCTATAGCCAAGGAAAAGCAGCATGCAGTGTGCTTAGAATATGCTCCATTTCAAACAACTGCAATCAGGCAAGTTGTCTCCTGACATAAAGAATTCAACTGTAAATTAATTTTCATCTTACAGGCATGGATTTCCTATTAAATGCTGACTAAAGCAACGTTAATGATCTAGGGATTTCACAGGAAAATATTATCATGTTTGATTTGAAAAACCAAATAACCTTGGCTAAACTTCCACTTTAATGTCTCTGTAAATACCATTAGGCTTTATGAAACATTTATATTTTTTGAAAGTAAAAATATGACTCAATTCACCAAACAAAAACAGTTTAGCAATGGAAATTCTAATGGTGCCTATGATGCTTTACTGGGGATATCATCACCAGTATTAAACTGGTGATTATAGAAAAATTCCTTCTTAGTGGGAGATGAAATGTAACGGGCCCCTGAGGCATTTTATTCCATTTCCCACCCTATTCACACAGCTGCACCACCCCACTCGGAAGCTCTTCCCAATGTTCTGCCTAAGCATTCTTCCCTCAAAGTCAGAGTCTCTTCACACTGTCCTTACACCTTGTCCCTCACCCACAGAAGGGCAAGTAATCACCAGCAATTACCATCTCTCTCACAAAGAATCTGCTACGTTTTAACTTTTCCATTTCAGATGATTATTTTGTCCCCTGCATGACTCCACTGGCAACTGCCCATTCCTCACCCAGCCTCACCTGTTTCATGGCAGTCACAGCCTAAAGCATTTTCATACAGATGAAAAGCAAACATATCTTGACCCCAGATCAGGCCCATAAGAAGAGATGGGATTCATTATTTACCCCTGTAATTTAAAGGTCACAAGCCAAAATACATTTCAGAGATTTCATATGAGTGGCAGTAAGCACTTATTTCCTATTTCATCTGATTCCTCTGAGCAAAGGTCAAGAAAAAAAGAATTAAATCATAGCAGAAGTGGGTTAGAGACAAGACAGCACTAACTAGGGCACTATATACTAATTTTCCTTGAAGATTTTAAAGATATAGTTCAGTAAATATCTTTCTTACATGGTTTGACTACAACATTAACTAAAGACTTTACAAGTTAAGATAATATCTTGGCCATTTAAAAATTCTAAAATACTTAAATTCTGTTGTATATGCATTTCTGAAAATAAGACACATGATATATTTCTCTATTTACCATAATATTTATTAGTTCCCATCTCAACAAAACCAATAAATTGGATCAATGGCTGAAAATGTTATTATAACCACAGTGAGTTTTATCATAGGTTTATTTGTTGAGGATAATACTGTTTATGATTTATGATTATAGACTAAGATCAAAAAGAGAATTGTTAGCTAGGATGAGGAAATATTTCTTAAAAAGTAAGTACAATGGTGAATAAGTATTTTTTCAGGTCAGAGAAAATTAAATTTTGCTAATTTGTTTATATTTGTTCTATTCAGAATAATATGGTACATTTGATGAGTTGATCTTTGTCTCCCATTAAATATTCTTAGAGTTAGGAGTTATAGTAAGTAGGAAAAACATAAACCACAGTTATCTGATCTGTTTGACCACAAACTCTGCAGACATATCTTACTATATAGCTTTTTAAATATTCACCATAAAGACATTATTCTACTAATGGCAATGGCTGAATTTCTACAATTATTTTATTTTACTTGACATTTAAAAATAAAGCTCAACTACCAGGTAATGCTTTTTTAGGTGGCGGGGGTGGGGGGACGATGACGATGACAGATTGATTCCATGTGTTTGCTGCAGAGGACAAAGAAGAGATGTCTGGGTACCAGAAGACTATGTGTACTGAAATAAAGCACATTTATAATAAATAGAGTAAAAAGCTGCTCACAACAATGGCTGGCATGTACTTGCCCTACCTGGAAAAATGTGTAGGCAGAAGCATCATAATGGACTATTTATAAACTCTCTTGCCAACAGTATCTGAATTAGTTTAAACTCAGCTTGCCTTTTCTGCTTGTTATCTACTCTGAGTTTCACAACGCAGAAACTTTTCTCAGTTGACTAATGGCATAGAATTTTGGAATTCATTTTTATACATAGTTTTATTATTAATATAACAGATTCTCAAATTAAATATACACAAAGAGTGTGTGTATTCTTATTTGAAAAACCTACCCTGGTATATTAATATTCCAACATAAAAACATTGATAACTCCTTAAGTGCGTGATTATTGAAGAAATAATGTTGCTAAATCCATTGATCAAACCTCAGTTCTCATCTAACTTACACCCTCTTCTTGATACATTTTTCTTACTTGCTTCCTATCACATTGGTAGCTCTTTCTGGATCTTTCTCCTGCCTATACATTATCTAGGTATGTCAATTACTTTGTGAATAAGATTTAGTCATGCATTGAAAGGGTAAAGAGTAGTCTAGAGTGTTTTGGGGGTAAGAGTGTGTTTGAAAACCCAGAGTTTAGAGCTCTCAAAATATACTAGATAAATAGAAATGTTGGTATGATTGGAATGACCAGTGTAAGAGCACAGGACATGGCTGAAGAGGTATTTCGGGCCCAGGCAAAGGTCATGTTAAGAAATCTGAACTTTATCATTAAAGACAATAAAATGACATTTTAGAGGAATGCAAAAGAAATAACAATCTAATTTTTATTTTAGGAAGTTTTTTACTTCATTTTGGAAAATGGATTTTAGTGGATTCGAATTTGGAAACAGGAAATCAGTTAATAGGTTGTTTCAGTAGAACAGGCAAGAGATGATCACACATTAAAACCAGAGTCATACACTGATTGGTACATACTAGATCCTGAGTACTTTTCATATGATGACTCATTCGATCCTTACAACAACCCTTGAAGTTTCAATTATTATTATTATTGCCATTTTACAGATCAGGAAACTGAGACATAAAATGTCATATAACTTTCCCAAGGTCACATAGTCAGTAGAGCCCTGATGGGAACCCAAACTGTCAGGCTCCCGAGTTTGTGCTCTCACGTATGATGCCATACTGGGTGGTAGCAGTGGTGATGCATAGAAAGAGACAACCGAGATAGAATCAAAACAACTTTGTGATTTCCTGACTTTGAAGATTAGGAAGAGGGAGGGATCAAGAATAATGTTTAGATTTCTGACTTGGAATATTTAGTTGATGTTATTTAAGGAAAGAAGAGCAAGATTTTGTCTGGGAGTGAAAGACAGGGCAGAGATGAAGGCAGACATGCATACAGTTTAGGATAAGTTGAATTGCACTTTCCTCTGGGCTTCCAAGTGGAGCTTTCCAGCAAGTAGTTGGATATGTGGATCTGGAACTCAGAAAATAGGACTGGGCCAAAATATGGATTTGATGCTGATATATTTTCATCATTCTCTTTCCTAAAAATAGTCCTTCAGACTCAAGCTCAAACTTCACAATAAAGAATTTGAGTTACTTCCTCTATTTGTATACTTTTTCCCTATCTCTACTTGCTGATAATATCATACTTTACAAAGTCTAGGTACAAATGTACTCTGAGAAGCTTTCCTTGGTACAAAGAGAAAATAATTTCTCTTTGCTCCCTCACAGAATATATTATATTTTTTTGTCAAACTCAAATAATTTTTTCAATCATTTTTCACCTTGTCTTGTAGCTTTCTTGTCTGTTAGGAAACTCACTACATTCTATTGTGCATGACAGTTATTGTTGTACATTTTTTATCTCTTCTACAAGCTGAGAGCAGTGACCATCCCTCCTTTATATTTGTAAGCAGCAGATGCCTAGCAAAGAACCTCAATACTCCTGTGTATATATTCAGTAACTACCTGTTGAGTTGAATGAGAGTTTTTCTTTGTGTCCTTTTTCTTGATTTAAGTTGTGAATTTATAATATTTGACTTACACAGAATATTTAAAATATAGTATCATGTAAATATCATTATTTTCATGTCACAAATTTTAAAAATTCACCAAGTTTACAAATTGTCCAGAAATTAAACCAATAAAGGGAAATGTGGACATGAAAATAAAATATTTTCACATGAAAAAAGTTACTGGGTTGTGTCCCAGAGAAAGAGACAAAATTTCGGCACAGTAGAAATGGTAGTAGTATAGACAAGGAGAATGGCTCTCTGGCATATCACCTGGGGATTAAATGTCTGAATATCTGAGATAAATGGATGAGCAAAGCAGCATACAAATTGTATGAATACAGTTTATAAACATATATGTTGTAGGTCACACAATGGCAGCCTAAAAGTAGTGATACCATGAGTGCAGTTATTTATTCATGCCTTCAACTATGAATCCTCCACTTCAGAGTAATTGTAAATCCATTGCTGTGGCTTTGTACACTTTGAAATGCCTTTTTTTCCCCTCAAGCAACAGAAAAATAGCACCTACTCAGATATAATCATTCTCTTAAAATGAAATCCTTCTAAATACTAATATTACAATGCTACAAATCACTAGAATTGTAGTAAATGGATAGTTGTTTAGAAGTATCCTCATTTTTTCCCCATAATTTAGGTGAGTTCTTTTAAAATAATCCTTCAGAGCACATTGTCTTCTGATAGAGTAGTGGATTTTATCATAATTTTTACACATTTTATTGGTAGTTAATAATAGAATCATCTTTTCAGAATAGTGATTTTTTTAAAATAAGGTTTTCCATTGTTTCTGTGTTTGTGGGATTGCCTTGAAAAGCCCGTTCTATGCAGATGCCTTACAGAATCCTTTACTTACATACATCTTCATACTTACCATGTGCTATTTTAATTTTTAGTTTAATTGTCCTTATTACACTCTGGACTGAACATACATATATATATATATATATATATATATATATATATATATATATATAATGTCATACTAATATCTAAATTATGACATAGATTATATGCCTAATGCATTTCTGATTAAAAGACTATCTATATATCACCCTTCTCAATCTTTTCATTAGACAAATAAGTTTATCATCTACTATATGCCAGGCACTGTTTCAGGCACTGGAGATATAGTAGCTGAAAAGCAAACAAAATCTATGACCTTGAAGCTTACATTCTAAAACAGGTATTAAGCAAGCAAACAAATATATACTACAATTTCAGGAAAATGTATAAATGAGAAAAGTGAAGCAGGGTAAGTGAATAGAGTGTCAGAGGTCAGAGTATATTATAAATTGAGAGTCCAGAAGAATGTATTTAAGAGGAAATTTGAATTAAATGAAAGAAGAACCATGCAAAGATCTGGGAGAAATGCATTTTACACAAAATGAACAGCACATGCAAAGGAATCAATTGGGTACATTGGAGTAATGGTAAGAAAGCCAAGGACGCATATGATGTGGGCCCTTGTTGACCATGTTCAGTGTTTGGATATTACTCTGAGAGAAGTGGAAAGGCTTCAAGAGTGCAAGCAGAACAGTAACATGTTCTGATTTCAGTTTTATACCACTGTGGGTGCTATAGAACAAAAGACTCCAGGGGAGTCTGGAGGGAAAATAGGAAGACCAGTTTAGAGTCTGCTATATTAATTCGGACAAAGGTAATGACAGCTTGGACCAAGATAATAACAGCAGAGGTGGCAAGCCGTGGTCAGATTGGGAATATATTTTGGAAGTTGGAATTGTGTGATTTGTTAATGTACCGGATGTGAGGTATGAAGGAAAGAAAGAAAGAAACAATGACTCCAAGGTGTAGATCTAGGCAGATATGAACCACGTTAAGGGACTTGTAAGTAGCATTTAAAGAGTAAATCAAGAGTTCTGTTTGACCATATTAGGTCTGAATTGCCTATTAAGAAATCCAAGTTGAGATACCTAGTAGGCCACTAGATATATAAATCTGCAGCTAGGGCAGAGGTCTCAATTAGGAATATATAGATGGCACTTTAAGCCATGAAACTGATGATGTAAGGATTGAGAATGAATACAGAAGATTGACAATACCTAAGCCTTGGGGCATTTGAACATGCAGCCCTCTGGAGGGTAAAAGAGGAGGCCTGTAGGAGAAAGGAAAATGTGGTATTCCCAAAGCCAAGTAAAGACAGTTAAGTTTTGAGAGAAAGAAATGATATTGGGTCAAATGCCTGAGTGTTCAAGCAAGAAGACAGTAATTGACCAGTAAATTGGGCAAGATAGAAATTGTAAGTAATCTTGAAAGGAAAATGTCAGCTAGGGCAGTGAGACTAAAGCCTCACTGGAAGCAAGAAGGTAGAGATAACAAGCATAGAAAATTTTTTCAAAGAGTTTTATTCTAAAGGGAACAGAAAAATTAGGGATATGTTTGGAGAGTCAGGTGACATCAAGTGAACTCATATTTTATTTGTTTTGTCTCATTTTTAAAGATGGCTGCTACTCCAGATTGTGTATACACTAAAATGAATGATGCAGTAGGAAAATAACATTTAATGATGTGTAAGAGCAAGTGAATATTACAGGGCAAAGTCCTTAAATAGGTGAGAGAGGATGGATGCAAGGAGTGGATGGCAGGGTCTAAAGCAGGAGGGAGCGAAAGCAGCAGATATACAGAAATAAATGAGAGTAAGCTAGTATGGCTCATGGTGGAAAACTGAAGCCATCTTCTTTTGACTAATCCCATGTTCTCGGTTAAACAGGACACTGACAGAGAAGAGAAAGGAAGTGGTATTCAAAGTCTGAGGAAACTGAAGGAGGTACGAAATGGCTATATAAGAATTGGAGGGAGGCCGGGCTTGGTGACTCGGCCTGTAATCCCAGCGCTTTGGGAGGCCGAGGTGAGTGGATTGCCTGAACCCGCGGGTTCGAGACCCGCCTGGGCAACTTGGCGAGACCTCATCTCTACAATAATAATAAAAAAAAAAACTAGCCGGGCGTGGTAGCGCGTGCCTGTAGTTCCAGCTACTTGGAAGGCTGAGGCGGAAGGATCGCCAGAGCCCAGCAAGTCAAAGCTGCGGTGGCTGGGAGTGGCCACTGCACTCCATTCTGGGCGACAGAGATTCCAACTCAAAATTAAAAAAAAAAGAATTGGAGGGGAATGTAACTAAGCAGAAATGCTGGAATGTGCTGATGGCCTTGTAGTAGGTAGCTTCCAGGATGGCTCCAATGATCCTCACCACTTAGTATTCACACCCTTGTGTATGTGGGCTGGACTTATTGACTTGCTTCTAACAAATAGAAAATGGGAGAATTGATGCATTGCCACATTGGACATGAAGTTATAAAAAGACTGTGGCTCCCATCTTGGCCATCTGCACTCTCTTAGATAGCTTACTCTACAGGAAGCCACCTCCCATGTCCTGAGGCAGGCCTGTGGCGGTCCATGTGTTAAGGAATCAAGGTCTGCCAATAGCCACATGAATGATCTTGAAATAGATCCCCATTTCCTCCACTCAATCACAGACAAGCTTCAAGATAAGAAGACTACAGACCTGAACAAAAGTTTGACTGCAATTTCATGAGAGACCTTGAACCAGAGGCACCCTAAACTGTGCACAGATTCCTAATCCACAGAAACTGTGAGACTATGTTTATTGATTTCGTTGCTAATTTTGAGGGTAATTTATTATTTAGCAGTAGATAATGAATACAACCCACCAGAGATTTGTGGTCGTAATTTTTAAAGATAGTGAGTTTAGTTACAAATTTAATGTAAGACAGTCAGCAGAACTATGTGTCTTTTTCTATTCACATTTTGATGCATAGAAAGGGATGTGTAAGGATACCAACAAAAATTAAACACAGGTTACCCCTAGAGATAAGTGAAAAGGATAAGGAAAGGGGGGGATAAAATAAAGATACATACTCAGCTTTAATCTATACATTCTGTATGATTTGCATTATTTATAATCCGCTTATATTCATTCTTTATGTACACAATTTAAAAAGATGATCTTAATAAGACACTTGTAGAATACAAGCAAAGTAGCTTATCAGGGAAGAGCAAAATCCCAATGTTGATCTGTCTTCAAACTGCAATCTGTGGTTCCTGGCATTTCTTATAGGACTGGAAATATTCATTCTGTAACATTCATAAGTGCCAGATAAAGCCCTCAGACCGCAATTAAGTGGTTATTTGCACATGCCAGGTTTTAGCCCCCGGTAGGGCAACAATATTCCCATTCCTGTGAAAATCCTGATGAATACTCTGCTCAAGATCTAGAGCATTCCTGCTGCTGGCAAAGCATGCCAGGGGCTTTGGCATCTATCACGCAAGTCTGCTTCACTTCTCTCTGTGTGAAAACGCTTTGAGGCCAAAGGATAAAAGACACCTTATCATTTAGGTGTCAAGTACCTTTAGGTTAGATTCTCAGAGGCTTTCACTGACTGTGTCGTCTTAACCTCATTATTTTCTTAGGCTGTTGCTCTATGAAGGTGTAAATACAAATGGAGAAAATAATGAGTTCTGGAGCTTTGTTTTGTTTTCCAGTCCTATGCCAAGACTTCTGATGGCAAGCACTTTCAGGGTGGATAGGTTCTCAGACAATTGTTTGCTAGGGTCTGCTTGCTCTGCCTGTTTTCTAAAAATTGTGTCCCTTCATCAAGGGTAGAGAAGGAGTTATTTCTTAACGCACTGAAAAATAACTTTAAAATAATGGTAATTAACCAAATACAATTCAATTGAATTTTCTACTTCTATTAGGTTAAAAGCTTCCTGGAAGCAGAGACCATACCTTATGAATCCAACATTCAGCAGTCATTAAACATCTCTTACTTTGCCAGGCAAGCAATTTGTTAGGAATAGCCCTGAATAGCATGCACTGTCTATATTATATTTGGCTACATCATCATTGTATTTCCTCTATGTACATTTTCCCTCTATCTTCCCTCATCTTTTTTTGTTCTATCTGTGTTTTGGGTCATATTTTTGCATGCTCTCATTTTTAAAAATGTATGTGATACTATGGGTTTTTTCATTCTATAAACACTCTTCAACTGTTGCAAGAGATCTACAGAGAACTGGGTTAGCATCCCAAACTTTAATTATCTAGAAGTAAATTAATTATCATAATTAGCAAGCAAAAGTTTAGATTTTAACGTGTTTCTAATCATTGTTACATAAACACATAGTAAAAATCACCAATAACAAATGTTAGTTTAATGTCTTATATTTAGATCTTACTATATATTTCTCAAGTTCAAGAGGAGTTTTTAAATTCTAGGTCTTCTCCTTGTACTGACCTTCACAAGATTCTCCACTTGGTGAAAACATCCCATTGTCATGGTAGCCATCTCTGCACTCACAGTGGTACCATCCAGGCAGGTTAATGCAGTTAGCACGGCTGTCACACTGAACAAAGCCATCAGAGCATTCATCGATGTCTGTTTGACAAAAAATAAAACAAAAATGAATTTTCATAAAATTGTTTCTTTTCTTATATAGAAACTATCATATTCTACAAGGTTATTACAATTATTAATGCCAGCAAAGCCTTGAAACTAAGAATATATAAAATCCAGAAAGTCCTCTTGGTTGGTAAAAGCTATACAGAAAAAGTAGTGTTATTCATAACAGGAGAAACATCTAGAAGTTTCCTCTGATGCAAATGGCGTTCAATTGTAAAATGAAATCATTTGTGATAGTCATTGGTCACTGTTCACCAAATATTTTTAGCTCCTTTAGACACAAGCTAGGACTGTGGTTCTCTAGCCCCTTCAAATTAGGTGTGGCCATGTGATACATGGAGTGACACTTATGCCAATTAGGGAGTGATATGGGTCACTTCTAGGTAGAACTTTTAAGCATGTTTCCCCCATCACAATGACCAGCCATTTCCAGAGACTCTAAAGATTTACCTGAGTTCCTGAGGGTGGATGATGTGGGGCACATTCCTTGCTTATCTAGGATGACATATACTGAGCAAGAAATCAAACTTAGTTGCCTTAAGCTACTAAGATTTTAGGGTCTAATTATCACTAGCATAACCTATCTCTACCTTATTCACCACTCACCTCCAATATAAATAGCAAGAGCATTCATGCATCAACATGTTTCATGTTTTCAAGAATAATACTATTTATGTCATTTTCTACTTGCATCACATATGTTATTTCATTCAACACTCAAAATAATCTTGCCTTGTGGATAACATATTGAACATATAAAAAATGGAGGCAAAAAATTATGAAATTTAACCAAGGTCATCTAAAAGTTCATAGTTGCGTGACTTTCAAGTGTATGCTCCTTCATACAAGATGACTCAGATTGAAAATGGGGAAATGTCTGTACAAAAAGAATTATGGATCTTGAGTCTCAGATATTTCCTTCAGAGGCTTATTACTATTCCCAAATGTTGTGAGCCCTTTATTCTCCTTGTTCAATCTGCTGAATAGCAGGAATATCCAATTCCATCCAAGTAGCTTCCTTTGCTCACAGAGGAAAAAGTAATTCCTGGAGTTGTCTTAAAAAGAGTCTCCTTCTTCTTACTAACTCCTAGTTTCTGGATTGTTTGGCTTAACTTAGACCCTGATAAATGATGCATTGGTACTGCACCGTGTGGCTGCCAAAAATATCCGCATATACCCTACTCCCATTTTGATAGCTCCATGCTATGACTGTAAGTTTTACCTGCCAAGGCAGGATAGTCCTTTCTGATATACTTTCTACACTTGTGTCACATCCCCTGCTGCAGTGGCCAGGCACATCCTTCAAGTTGAAGGTAAGGCCAGCAGTTTTGTTAGAGTCCTTGTCTCCAAGACAGTCTACTTTAGTGGCAGAATCTACTTTCTTCCTATTTCAGTCTCATCTAACTCCAAATTCCTGGAAGCATGTATTCCTTTCATTTTCTTTTTTTTTTTTTTCCTTTTCTTTTTTTTTGAGTTGGAGTCTCACTCTGTCGCCCAGACTGGAGTGCAGTGGCCACTCCCAGCTACCACAGCCTTGACTTGCTGGGCTCCGGCAATTCTTCCACCTCAGCCTTCCAAGTAGCTGGAATTACAGGTGTGCGCTACCACGCCTGGCTAATTTTTTGATTTATCGTAGAGATGAGGTCTCACCAAGTTCCCCAGGCGAGTCTCGAACCCGCGGGCTCAGGCAATCCACTCACCTCAGCCTCTCAAGGCACGGGATTACAGACTGAGCCACTGAGCCTGGCTTCATTTTCTTTTTTAAATTTCCTCTTTACTTACATTCAAGTTTTAAAGAGATAACTTTATGAATAAATGGATAAATATATTTTAAATAATCAGAGAAATAAGTCATCATTCATTTACTTCTTGATAGGTCAACAGTTCCTTTACTAAAACAGTATGCAAATCATTCACTTAGATTTTTAGGTAATAGATCAAACAATAAATGTTTTACATCATTGTAATATTTTAGCATTATTTCCAAACTATGAATGATTTTGCCTCCATGGTTCCTCTACTTAAAAAGTCAGTTACTACCATTAGTAATTCTTACTGTCAAAATAGTTATTAGTGGCCCAATCAACTAACCATTAACTTCTTGACACATAGCTGATGTGAATTCCTTCCATTCACTAAGGCCTTACAGGTTTCATCAAATAGCCTACTTGTGCTTCAGGAGCCTCCCTAACTGATGAACCTCCGATTATAAATGGGTCCAGAATGCTGTGCTCATTTCAGTTTTATATGGTCTTTTCTTCTAACCCAAATGATGCAGAAAATTGATTATGTCATTTCTTAAGTGCATAGACAAAAGAAAAGAGGCTGGAATTAAAGCTTTAGAAGTGAGTTTTACTGGAAGAAGGCCATGAGGGGGATGTTTCAAGTCACTCATTTTGGAGGAATTTGGTCATTAATGTTGGTGGTTTGAAAGTAACTATTAATGGAACAGAGCTTTTTCCACTGAAGCAACTTTTCCATCTATATTTAGCCTTCAAGTTAGTCCTCTATTCCTGTCTTAACATAGTTGTAGGGTTATCTCAATTTTCATGGTACAGATATATACTTCAATTGTTACTTTTCACTTTTTTTGTCTCTTATCACTCCTTTTCCAATCACCAGGCCCACTCCTATACTGTCACATACCCAACCCTCCTTATTTACATATGGCAACCTCCCTTGATCTATAAATATACTCATTAAAGCTTAATATAAATGCCATGTATTATATTACTTAGTGCTTTGAAGACTGGTTATATAAACGTATGTCTGCCATATATACTTTCTTTTTTTATTTCTAAATTCTGGATTGTTTATCTAGGAAAGATTTTTAGAAGTATTCCAGAAAATTCCAAAACTACTGCTTGAAAAAATATAATAATTTAGTAGACCCTTTGTTTGAGGATTTGTTTTTAAATTTTAGATTCAGGAGGTACACATACATATTCATTACATGGACATAGTGTACAGTGGTAGGGATTGGGTCCCAGGTGTCCCATTCCCCAGATAGTGAACATTATGCCCTGCAGGTAGTTTCTGAACCCTACCCTCTTCTCTCCTCCTCCCTTATTGGTGTCCCCAGTGTCTACTAGTTCCATCTTTGTGTATTGTAATATATGCTTTGAGAATTATTTTATTGTTTAATTATTACTTCTAGGTAGTATTTTAGAGGATGAATATATACATACAGATGTTCCTTGACTTATGATAAGGCTATCTCTCAATAGATCCATTGTAAGTTTAAAAAAAAGCAAGTTCAAATCACATTTAATATTCCAATAATCCATCATAAAGTAAAAAAATCATAAAGTTAAACTGCTGTAAGTTGGGAACCATTAGTATATGCTTCATCTATTCATCTATCATCCAATATTTATTGAATAACTGTTATGTGCCAAGAACTAAGTGCTAGAGAAACAAGAATGAACAAGACAGAAGCCATTCTGCCCTCATTAAGTTTATCATCTATTTAAATTGTTACATTTATTTTAAGAAAATTAAATGTATGAAAATTTAAATTTATAATCCTATAGAAGAGTGTTTTCCAGCATGATTTATCTGCCACCAGTGAGGTATGTAGGTGATAATGGGCAAATACTTTATTTTAATGGCTATTTATTTTTCTGAATTATTTTCATTGATAATAAGTGACACATAGTACAGTAATGAAGTTACATTTCAATTTCTAAAATAAGAGAAATTACAGAGATGATATTAAGTAAATATTGTTATAAATGGCATATGAACAGGACAATTCTAAGTAATTCCTTACTAATTGAAATGGCTTAACTCATCTAAAATATGACTGAGTTTATAAAAGATACATGCATCATGGCTTAAGATTACATACTTGTTACCATTTAGGATTGGGAAGAAAAACTAACCATACATACATATATATACACACACATATTCATTTAATACTATTATGTTCCTACTAATTTTGATTTGTTTATGCACATTTTTCTGTCTTGGTTAGTCATTAGAAAATGAAAGTGTGCTTGAATTGACAAAGTATGTTCTTCATACCAGAAGGTATGTTTGTTTGTCTCACGGCTCTAAGTAAAACCAGAGATCTAATAAAACAAACCATCTCATCTATTCGCTGTTTGATGGTATGAATACTTTTATTTACTCAGTAAATGTTTTGTAAATAAAGAATTAGAATCTGATATACAATTTATGAATTAAATATATTTTGTCCATATATAAATGAGGACATTAACATGATTTATAACATAAATGAACACATGTTTACATTTTCAAGTATGCACATATTGTGCTTCACATATTGTTCAATAACACAAAGTAGTAAAACAGAGCTCCATTTTTAAATAATTTATTTCTTGGGTACTTTCTTTAGGTTAGTTTAAGCCTAACTTCATATTCTTAATTGAGTTGTATACACAGAAAACAGCAGACCTAGAGGAGAAAAAAGTTATTATTTATTCCATATGAGAACTACCAAGTTAAAACAAATTATTTTTCAAACTGAATAAAAAAATTTTTTAAAGATTGTTATGGCTATATAAGCTCATATGACTTTGTCTTAATCACAAGGACCCCAATTTTGTACTCTGTAGATACATTATACAGAAAACTAAAAATAAATTTTACAAATTTTCTAATTTTATTATATATTCTGTCTTGGAAAGGAACCAGTTCCTTAGAACTTTTTCAGTAGCTACATTTAGAACAAATCAGCTAGTGATGGTATTAAAATACTGTCCAAAAGCACACAGAATCTAAAATCCAAAAGATGTTTAGCCATCCAACAACAGTCATGAATAGCAGTCATACTCCAGGAATCAAAATTGACTTAGATAATAAAAATGGAAGACGCTGCTGAGGATACATTTTCTAGAAAGCACACATAGTTTGAAGCAATCATTAAAAACCAACCATCAAGCAAAAAAGCGAAGAAAGGAAAATAAATGAATGTAAAAAGTTCATATATATCAGTGTCTTATTTTCTTTGTCTCTCTCAGGTATAATGGCAGAAGACTGGATGCCTTCTCAATGCGGCAGATCACTGGCTTCAGGGGTAATCAACTGAAAATGGCTTTTGCCATTAGCATTTAAAGGGTCATTTTAGAAAATGACAAATTATTTCTTTGCAAAGTTAACCACAGTTATAAAATGAGACACTTGAGTGATAAACACCCTCTTTCTCCTGCAGAGTAATAGTTATTTCTACTATTAACAAAACTAAGAACAATAAAAAATGTGCATAACCTAAAATAGACCCGAATCATTATTTTAACCCTCAAGAAAACTGATTAGTTGCTACTCTTGAACGGGATACAAAAAAAAGAAAATCCAACTCTTTTATTATGATGAGCAAACTGTTTTCAATACCAGTCAAATATTGAGAATACTGTCTTCCATACTAGTTATCATTAATAAAAATATGACATCATTTCTCATTTTAAACAATAGCACTTGTTCTATTTATATCACCATCTCATGCATTGGTAGTTGAATTATATTGATAAACAGCAGGCAATTAAAGATCCCCAAAACAATTAATGAATTCTTGATTGCCCTCAAGTGGGTTATTTGCTTTCTAGATTATTTGAAACATTTTTTTAACCACAAGGTCATTACCCTGTCTTTTGTTGAGAGTCTGCTTTTAACATTTAGGTGTGAGTATGCAAGGAATGCAAACTCATTTGAGAATTAGATAACTTTTAATGACTGCCAGATTTGGGTGCAAATTATAGTACAAAAATTTCACATGAAACTGATTTTCTCATGAATTTTTTGAAAATACAATATGATAACTTATGTAAATTAAATTTGAAACCCATAAGATCCTGTGCACAAGCTGGGTGTTAACATTGCATGTTTAGTGAAAATTGTTTTCATTACTTTGTAATTAATAATTAGGAAGCTAATGATTGGTATTAAAATGCATAGATATAATTTCTTCATCATTATTTAGTCCACACCACAATCATGTGAAATATTCTTACTTAAACAAGAAAGTTGTGATAGCAAATACATTGTGTAAAGTCACAGATTAGACAGGAATTTTTTCAGCTCCCAAGTCCAGTTCTTTTTCCCTCCCAGTAGGTTGTCTGTTAAGACCAACACCTGGACAACCAGAAACAGTCCATGTTTTAAAATGTGCAAGTTCTATGCCCACCTCTGAGTTACAAAGCATGTTCACATATCATTTGATTATTTCAAAAAGAATAAAGGGAAATATAGTTTTAGCTGGGTTTAAGTGAAAGAATGTCTTTTCTTCTGCAGACAATCGAAAGTCACTGAAGGATTATTAACAGGAGAGCAATGCAATCTAAGGTGCATGTCAGGAAGAACAGGGCAGCGGCTATGTGTCAGATAGATTGGACTAACCGGGCAAGACTATTTGGTCATCTCACATGCTTATGAGGCTATTTTTCTTAAAGAAAAAGGTTATACGCATTTCAATTATAAAAAACAGTGGAAATAGAGATAAAGAAGCATATTTTCCCAAATGCTTATCTTCAGTGTACAAATCCCTTTCATGTCCCCTGAGTCAGGCTGGCCAAGTTCACATTCCACATGTCTGGGAGAAATACTAGAGAAAGAAAGAAAGTCGAGATAATCTGCCTTTTCTTTTGGTTCCTAGAGTCATATTATTTTATTTCTTTTTTCATTTTTGTCTTCAGAGTCTTTGCAGATGCTGTCCTTGTTGACTAAAGTGTTTTCTCTTTCCCATCCTCTCACTTGAATATGTATGTACTTCTCATACTCCACAGGCTATATTAGGTCTTCAGTTGCTTACTATTTTTTGTACTCTTTCCCCATGTTATCCTTGCATTGGCTTTGTTTGTTTGTTTTTGTTTGTTTTGACTTAATAGCACCTATTCTTTTGTTTGTTTGTTTGTTGCCTGACCTTGCACAAATACTACACTGCCTTAATCAATAAAACTTCAATTCTGGATAAAGTTCTACCTATGTTTATCTTCCCTGTTCAAAAGCATTTGACTCTGGGCTTTTTTTCCATCCACCTTTTAAATTCAGTTTGTGAGCTTCTCACCAACAAAACAAGCAAAAAGAAATGATGAAAATGAAATAATGTATTTTGCAGTAACTTGGATGGAATTGGAGAACATTATCCAAAATGAGTTAATGCAGGAACAGAAAACCAAATACTGCACTTCCATTTACAAGTGGAAGCTAAACTAAGGATCTGCAAAGGCATATGGAATGCTATAATGGACACTGGAGACTCAGAAGGGGAGAAAGTGGGAAGGGCGAAGTGATGAAAAACCATCTACTGGGTATAATGTGCACAGGTGGGGTCGTGGGTACATGTAAAACCCAGATTTCTTTACCACCACACAATGCATCCATGTAACCCAAAATTATTTGTACCCCCTAAAACTACTTGAATAAAAAAGAAAAGAAAAAGAAAAAGAAATAAGGGAGGAGGAAGCCTGCATCAATTCTACAAATTGATGTTGGAAGAACTGAAATCTTTATATTACTCAGTTTTTAATCTACACATGTATTTCCCATTTCTCTAATGTTTTATAGATTTCTGAATAGATGTATTCTGCATATTTTGCTCAAATTTATTCCAAAATTATTTTACCTTCCTTTTTTAACTGAATTTATTGATGTAAAATTTATATAAAAAAAAAACCATCATCAATATCATGAGTTTTGACATGTAACCATGACTATTACCAAGATGTAATGCACTTCCTTCACCTCCGAAACTCTTTCATATCACAATAGCTTGAAAATAATAATTTTTTATAAATATTAACTTAATGTTTATCTCTTTAAGTAAATTACAGATGGCCACAAATCATGCCTATCTAACATCTAGCAAAGAACCAGACACATGGTTAAAGATTCATAAACATTTGCTGAATAAATGAATGAATGTATGGTCTATTTGTAATATCAAGTAACTAAGAGGAAAACTCACTATGTCACACGTGAGTCCTGCTAGAATCAGAGGGGAATGAAATCAGATGTGTCAGCTTAGCAGCATACACTAAGACAAAATAACATGACAGTAATATGGCATTTTCTCATCCTACTTCAAATGTTGATGCAAAAAAATTGGCTATAATATAGATAGAATACAATTGGTAATAATTTGTCAATTTTATATACACATATACATATGTAATTGTATATTTTTTAAACAAAAGATCACACCAAGACTTCTAAATAAAATAAAAAATTAAAAACATTTTAAAATCTCTTCTTTCTTGCCAACCATATAAACAGTAAGGTAAAGGGTCAAAGAAAAGTATAAAAAGACAACAAAGACAAAAGGAAAAACAACAGCAACAAGGAATCAAGTTCAATAAACTTTTGTCTTTTCCTTAAAAAACAGAATGTAGATAAAGGGGTAGAGACAGAGCAAAAGTAGCCATAGCCTAGAATCTTTATGTAATAATAGAGTGCTATGACTGATGGGGTAGTAATCTGCCTGAAGAACTCTGAAGAGGCCTGAAATACCATGTAGAGCTGAGATGAGACATGGAGCTGAAAATAGGTGGGTTAATAAAAGTCTACTGATGAATAATCAACCCACCTATCTCCTCCCACCTTGAGCAGACTGTTGAAAGAAACCAATTACCCTTAAAGGCAAAAGAATGCTTTTTCTGCAAAGAAAATAAATATCTAGGGGAAACTAAAGCAGCCAGTGTATAATTTGCGATTCTGTGGACCAAAGTCCCCTTCATTTCAGCGTTTTGAGATCACCAAGTATAAAAACTAGCTCTAACTTTTGCTAATCTAAATCTGCCAGTCAAAATAGCTTATCCTCATCTCAAAACCCAAAGTCAGTTTTTCCATTTATTAAGTCTTAAAAATAAAATGAAGTGAAGGAGCAAAGTCTGTAGCATTTAAGAGAATAACTAAGATTTCAAAGAAACTGACCCCAAAGGAAATAGAGATAATTCACAGGACAGAAAAGAACCAAAAATATTTCTAATAATTTTAAATAGATTTGAGAGAATAGTTCATCTCTAAGATAAGGATACAGTGTTTAAAAAGGAATATTTAGGGAATAAGAAAGAGTTCTTGAAAATTGATTATGGGATCGAAAAATCTCTAAAGAATAAATAATTAAGGCAGGGTAGCTAGCACAGGCTAAAC
Source organism: Cephalopachus bancanus (assembly GCA_027257055.1). Taxonomy (NCBI): domain Eukaryota; kingdom Metazoa; phylum Chordata; class Mammalia; order Primates; family Tarsiidae; genus Cephalopachus; species Cephalopachus bancanus. The sequence continues at coordinate 7,554,176 of JAPVLO010000076.1, forward strand.
ATAAATAAATCTCCTATAGGTAGGTTTTAAAAGGTGTTCAAACGTTTCTACTGCAGGCTGAGTGGCAACCTATCCCACCCCTTGGCAACTCCAGGGAAAACTCCATCAGATGTAAAACTAGGACATGAGTAAACTAAACATAGGTATTTGGTATTGCATCACTCAGGATCCAAGTCCCTGAAATGGAATTTGTTAAACCTTTGAAATTGTTTAATGGTAGGCCTCTGAAGGAAAGGGGGGCCACAAATGTAAATAGAAAATGTGTTGTCTATTTGGGATAAATTTTAATTACAGTTTATGAGCTTATTTTCCTAGATGCTTCTTGGACAAGAAGAAACTCAAAAATTCAAGGGGAGTAAGTGCTGCTAAAAATTGAAGAAAGGAAGGACCCAATCAACAACTGTAAGAAAAAAAAGAGGACCCTAAGGGTGGTCCTGTTCCTATACTAGTCTAGAGAATTTAAATGCCTAACTTCTCTATGAAGTCTCAAAGGGGGGGTGAACAAAAGCCCCTGCTAGGGGAAAAGGGCCCCCAAACAGGCCTTTAAATAAAGTAAACTGGCTTCTTGCCTTTTGTAATTCCTTATGGGTGGCCACCCCCTCTCGTTAGGGGCATACAGAAAAACTTAAAGGAATTTGGAAGTCTTGCCCTAAAACAACAAATGCAAGCCTTAGGTTCAGTCCTAAATGCCATCCATTGTCAAGTCAGAGAACGATTGCCAATTAGTTTAACTACTGATGCTCATTCTTTTAAACCAGGTGATATGATATGGGTAAAAGAGTGGAATGTACAACCCCTAAAGCCCCTCTGGAGGGGGCCATTCACTGTTCTTTTATCTACCCCAACTGCAGTCAAAGTAGCCGAAGTAGTTGCTTGGATCCATTATAGCAGAATTAAGCTGGTTTCCCGGACTGGGAGTGCACCGCAGATTCAGCAACACCCCTTAAGCTGACCATTCAGAAAGTCACGGAGCCCAACGAAGGACGTGGAACTAATTTATCCAGCCCTGCTCTGGAAGCGTGAGGATACTTCAGGCCCTGCTTCACACACTGGAAGCTGATTGATTGATGCACAGCAGAAGATTGAGAATTCGGCTTAAGGACCCAACGGACATTACTGATAAGCCCTTGTTTTGCTTTGTCAACCTTTATACTTGCTAAACCATTTGTAACTTTATTTGTTGTAGAATTAACAGTTGTCCCCATTGATCATGTTAGAAAAGGGTTTCACTAGCATTTCCATCCTTTCTTATGATAGGAAGTTTACTTGTGCTTTTATGTATTTCTACCTAATCTGAGTATCTACCACTTCCCGCTTATACCCAGAATGTAAATGTATAGAAACTATCTGACCAGACTTAAGGGTTTTCCATCGTTATTCATCCCAGCCAGAAGTTTGTTATACTGATAAACATATCTGCACCCATAATGGCCAGCTATACTTTGCTGGATTATCAAAACAAAGCTACCAGTACACTAAAGCTGGTGTCATAGCCGGTAACACCCCCAAAACCACAAATTGGGTTTGTTGGAATTTTGCTCCCTCATCCAAAGCTGAAAAGCTGATTAAAGAAACTGTGCAATTAGTAGTTCCTCCGACTGCCCAACAGTCAAAACTAACCCCCTTCCCTCAATCGTGGGAAGTAGGGCAGAATCTGTATATAAATTTGGCTGAAAATATAGCTCGGACACTTGGTGTCACCAATTGTTGGGTATGTGGAGGGGCACTAATGACTAAAGAGTGGCCTTGTAAGGGAACTAATCTAAATGCTTACCAACTCCTCCAATGGAACCATTCTTTCACTGTTAGAACAGGTAATGTACCCCAGAAATGAATCCTCTCCTCAAAAGTAATTGGAGAAGACTGTTTAAGCAGAGCAGGTTCTGCTTATACTCAATGGGTAGGAGAGACTCCTTGCAAAATAATATTATACTGGAATTCAACCCACCAGACCTGGTGGCCAACAAAGCCTGTTTGGTATTGGGCATCTGCTTATGCAACTAAATCTTCTCAATGTACTAAAGGGCTATTTTGAATATGTGGAAAGGTTGCATATGCCCAGCTCCCAGCATTATGAAAAGGCACATGTAACATAGGAATAATCCAGCCAGGATTTTTCCTTCTGCCTAACCCAAGGGGGGATGAACTAGGCATTCCTCTTTATGAAAGCCTCAAAACCCGAGGTGCTCGATCCCTCGATCAAGTTCCTAATATAGGAGGGACCCAGGTTTGGAAAAATAACGAATGGCCACCCCAGAGAATTATAAATACTTATGGCCCAGCCACATGGGCACAAGATGGAAGTCAGAAATGCTGCACGCCTATATATATATCTGCTAAATCACATTATCAGATTACAAACTGTCTTAGAAATTATAAGTAATCAAACAGCCACGGCTTTTGAGCTTGTTGCTCAGCAGCAGCCCAAATGCGTGCAGCTATTTATCAAAACCACTTAGCTTTGGATTACCTGCTGGCGGAAGAAGGAGGAGTATGTGGTAAATTTAATAGCTCTGACTATTTGCAAATAGATAATAATGGTAAAGTTATAACTAATATAACCACCAATGTTAAAAAAAACTTGCCCATGTCCCAGTGAAAAAATGGCAAGGCATAAAAATCGGCAATTGGTTTGATAACATGTTCTCGGGTCTGGGAGGATTTAAGTATATTACTAAATCTATAGTCCTAATGGTGGGATCCTGCCTTATCCTCCCTTGCATAGCCCCAATAATTATGAACGCCATTTCTGAGTTTGTGGAAATAGTTGTTGAATGAAAAACTGCGGCCCATATAATGTTGATGCACCAAATTAAGGATAATGATGCTTTAGATCCATAAAATATCAAGCATCAAAGGGGGAATGTGGCAGTATGCGGCAAATGCTCAAATATATTTCTTGTATGACTGAGTGAATAAACACAGAAACATGTAGCTGGTTCAGGATCAGCAGTTGGCCTCATGGCAATCACTAGTTCAGGGCAGGAAAGAAGTTGATAGTAGTTAAAGGTATTTCCTTTTGAAAGGCAAGTTGCAACTTTAAAGACCCACCAGGCGTCCAGGCAAGTTTTGTTTAAGAAAGGCCAAATGCCCCAGAGACTAGCTATTTCATGGAAATGGAAAAGAGTTTTATCTAACCCCCCCCTACTGAAGTTGACGGTTTACAAACCTGCAGTTCCTGGAAACCATTTGTTCTTTTAAAAAAATCTGACGCCTGGGCAGGCGAGACCTCATCTCTACAATAAATCAAAAATTAGCCGGGCATGGTAGCGTGCGCCTGTAATTCTGGCTACTCGGAAGACTGAGGCGAAAGGATCGCTGGAGCCCAGTAGGTAGGGGCTGCGGTGGCCAGGAGCGGCCGCTGCGCTCGTCTGGGCGACAAAGTGAGACTCCAACTCAAAAAAAAAAATCTGATTTTGCTGAGCACAACCTTGTAAGATTCCAAAGGAAGTATGCAATCACTTAACACGATCCCCCTCCCTTACCTAAACAAGGGTATAAGACCCCATGTCTCCTGTTCTGGGGTGCTCGAGCTCGATTTGAATACATGAAATTCTCGGCCCGCTGTGCTAGCCAGTGTAATAAAGTGCCACTTCCTATAATAAAAGAAAAAAGAAAATTTAATATATAACTGAAATTTTAAAGAATGAAGGATCAAGATTGGCAGATCAAGTAGAAGTCATCTCTCCAAAAGTACTACATATAGAAAACAGAAGAAAAACATGAAAAAAAAAGAAGAGAAAAACAAAAGAGCCACAACCTAAAATGTTCAGTTTCTGATTAAACAGAAATTCCATACCAAGAGCAGAAAAGAATTGACAAGAGAAAAATGTCTTTAAAAATAATAATAATTAAAGAACTTTTTATAGAATTCTAATCTTCAGATTAAAAGTCCTCACCAAGGTCTCCAAAATATACCAAATAATGACATGCTGACCTATACTTACTAATGGCTCACTACAGGGAAGTCACTGTTCTATGCAATTTATCTATAATTACTCTTATTAGGAAGGAATTATTATAACTCTCCCCATTTTAAAGGCGAAGGAACTTAGACTCTAAAAGTTTGTGTAATTTTTTCCCCAAAGTTATTTAGGAGCAAAACTGATATTTGAACCCAGATACTTAAGATAACAGAGGTCAAACCCTTACCCCATACAAAATGCTGCCTCACAACTGAAACAAAGAAATTACATTTAAATACATAATGGTCAAATTTCACAACAACAAGGATAAAATATAAATCAAAATATGTTCCCAAAGGAAAATATAGGCTGCATACAAAGAGATGAATATCAATCTAGTGTCACATTTCTTCCTTGTGGCACTGTATGCCTTAAGACAGTGAACCAGTGATTTCAAACCTAGAATTCTATACTCAGCAAAATTGTCAAATACATACAAATACAGAATAAAGATATTTTAAGACATGTGATTGCTTAGGTTTATGTCCCATATACTATTTTAAAATATATATTTTATTGATAATGTGGGCTATTAAAATAAAAGTCCAAATCAAGATAGAGAAAAACCTATCAGTAGTTCATCATTCTCTCACTTAAAAATATTCTTCACTTTGAAAGGATATACCGCTCTCTTAGTTCTTCAATCACTTCACTGATCTTTTTTGCAGATCTTATCTTCTTAATCTTCAAAAGTTTAAGTTCCCCAGGGATCTAGCCTCAGGCCTTTCTTTTGTATCTATTAAATTCTTAATGATTTCATTTACTACCAGAGCTTTAATTAGCTAAATGCCACCAGTACACCGAAAACTACCTGCAATGGGTAGAATAGTGTCCCCTAAAAAATCAAGTCCACTTTGAACCTCAGAATGTAACCTTATTTAGCAAGAAGGTCTTTCATGAATAGACACTTCTCAAAAGAAGACATGCGGGCAGCCAACAGACACATGAAAAAGTGCTCAGCCTCACTCATCATCAGAGAAATGCAAATCGAAACCACATTGAGATACCACCTAACCCCTGTAAGAATGGCTATCAATAACAAAACAAACAACAACAGATGCTGGCCAGGATGCAGATAAAAAGGAACACTTCTACACTGCTGGTGGGAAAGCAACTAGTACAACCTCTCTGGAAGACAGTGTGGCGATTTCTGAAAGAACTAAAAATTGACCTTCCATATGACCCAGCAATTCCCCTATTGGGAATATACCCGGAGGAACTCAAATCATTCTACAAAAAAGATACTGCAGATGTATGTTTGTTGCAGTTCTGTTCACAATAGCAAAAACACAGAACCAACCATGTTGCCTATCGAAACTGGACTGGATAAAGAAAATGTGGTACATATACACAATGGAATGTTATGTAGCCATAAAGAAAGACAAACATATGGACTTCACAGCAGCGTGGATGGATTTGGAGTTGATCGTACTCAGTGATCTATCACAAAGAACAGAGAAAGGGATTCACAGTAATGGGAACTGTCAGGGGAGGTGGGTGGGATTGGCAGTTGAGGGAAACTTCTAGGAGAGGGAGGGGCATACCTCATTAACAAGGGTACCTGCATAATCAACATTTGTATACTTAACCCTGAATTGTACCCCACATCTTTATAATAAAAAAAGAAAGAGGGTCTTTGATGATATAAGTAGATAATAATCTCAAGACAAAATTATCCTGGATTTAAAATTGACCCTAAATCTAATGAATATTATCCTTATAAGAAAAGAAAACACAAAGAGAAACCCAGAGAAAGTCACATGAAGAATGAAGCACAGATGGGAGCTATGCAGCCACAAGCCAAAGAATGTGTGGAGTCCCCAGAAGCCAGAATAGTGAAGGAAGGATTCTTTTTAGAGTATTCAGAGGGAGGGCTCTACTGACACCTGATTTCAGACTTCTAGCCTCCAGAACTATGAGATGCACATCCTTATTGTTTTAAGCTACCCAGTTTGTGGCACTTTGTTATAGCAATCCTGGGAAAATAATACATTATTTTATTTACATTTTCTTTTTTTTTGTTTTCTGAGTTGGAATCTCACTCTGTCACCCAGACTGGAGTGCAGTGGCCGCTCCCAGCCACCGCAGCCTCGACCTGCTGGGCTTCGGCTATCCTTCTGCCTCAGCCTTCCAAGTAGCTGGAACTACAGGTACGCGCTACCACGCCTGGCTCACTTTTGATTTATTGTAGAGATGAGATCTCGCCAAGTTGCCCAGGTTGGTCTTGAACCCGCGGGCTCAGGCAATCCACTCACCTCAGCCTCCCAAAGGCGCGGGATTACAGGCTGAGCCACCCAGCCCGGCTCCTTATTTACATTTTCATTACAGACCTCTCTCCTCTATTCAGACCTGTATATTTAAAATCATTCCACATTTCCACTTAGATATAAAACATCTCCTTCTGAAGTCTTTCCAATCTCAGAAAGTGGTAATATAAAGTGGTTGCTCAGACAAAACATTCTTTTATTCATTACTAATTTCTCTCTTTCTATCATACTCCTTATCAACCTATCAGCAAACCTACTGGCAATGGGGCAATATCTTTCAAATATATCTGGACTCTAATAATCACTTCTTTTTTTTCTTTGAGTCGGAGTCTCACTGTCGCCCAGACTAGAGTGCAGTGGCACACTCATGGCCACTGCAGCCTCCACCTACTGGACTCAGGTGATTCTTCCACCTCAACCTTCCAAGTAGCTGAAACCACAGGTTTGCACCACCATGCCCAGCTAATTTTTTAATTTTTTAATTTATTACAGAGACGGGGGTCTTGCCAAGTTGCCCAGGCTAGTCTCAAACCCCTGGACTCAGGCAATCATCTCACCTCCACCTCCCAAAGCACTGGGATTACAGGCATGAGCCACTGCTCTCAGCCTAATAATCCCTTCTAACAGCTTCATATTTACTACACCAGTCCATTCACTATCATCTCTCACCTATTAATATAACAGTCTAATTTATCTCCCCGATTCTATTTTTACCCCTCCTGTGCATTCTGAATCATAGCAGACAGATGATCCTCATAAGATATATGTCATATTATGTCTTACCTCTGCTCAGATCCTATTTTTCATTCATGGAGAATTTCAGGAAGGAAGTACCTTGGGAAATAGCTATAGGGGATATATGCTGCTATCGACAACTTTCTATTGCTAAGGCTGAAGGATATGTTTCCCAGAAGTCTTTCCCCCGTATATGGATCTGTGTTAGAGTTTAACAATGAGCAGAACATATAGATTCACCAGAAAGAAGGCAAAAACCATTATTCTTAGGAAGTCATGGTGATTAGTGTCAGTGGTTCCAAAGGCACTGGCTTCTCTACCAGTTCTAGTGCATCAGGCTGAAGTGATCAGTGAATATTTTACAAATCTTCTGGTTGCAGCCTCAAAGATTCTTACTTCCCCAACCTCTTCCTCATCTTCATAATCCTAAATTTCTAGATAAAACTTATTACCATAATACTTGTAGTGACTCTGTTTTCCTGATTGAATGCAGACTGATACAGAAGAGTCTATAGGCCAGAAGATATAATGGAGAATTGACTTTAAGTAATAAACATGTGGTGAGGAGTAAAAGAAAAATGATTGTCAGTTAGGAACGTCAAAATAAGAATTGCTATGCATATGTTATTTGTCTCAAATATACAATATTTACCTGGTCACATTAATATAAACTCTATGGATTTTCAATTTTTCAATATAATCCATAGTGACAGCATGGGATATTTAGTTACGGTTAGTGAACAGAACTTTAGTATCAATCTTGATAATATGAAAAGTCAGAAGACAGAAGTTCGAAGACAGAGATGAGGAGCAGGACAGATACCTCTGTATTACACAGTGGGGAATCAAGAAAAACTATCTGTAGTTGATAAAATGAGAAATGGAGGTGGAAATACATATTCCTGAAGGCTGAACGGTAACTACCAGAGTAACTGAAACTAGTGATATAACTATGTTGGAATGAAGCGAGCAGGAAGGGTGATGGTATAAGAAAGGTAAATTCTCATCTATCATAGTCAGTAGTCCACTGACCAATTCAACCAAGCATGGCATAAACACATTAAAAGAATGAAAAGTTGTTCCTCTCAGCAGCCTGTCTCAACCAGAGCTTAATTAGAGAATTAAGCCCAAATGCCCCAAGGAATTCTGTGTAAATCATGAGTTAACTTCTTTCCTATATATCTGGTATGATGTTAGTCATATTCCATCTTTGGGAGATAAAAGAAAATAGTTCTTCAGGTCATTTTCTGGTTGAGTTCATATGAGGAATTACTTTTAAGAAAGGATGCTATAAAGTGAGCAGGAAGTAAGTCAGAGACTATGGATTTTCATTCTAAATTCTTCCATGTCGTGTAATATCTTTAAACCATGTGTCTCTTTTCTTTAATACACATAAAATATGTTTTAAAAACATTCAGTAGCCTAAGTGTAGAAATGTTGAATACAATAGCATAATAGGATAGCAATTCAGCTAATAGCAATATCTAGATGTAAAGGATAAATGAGATAGAAGCTCCAGAAAAGATGTCAGGAAACCCTCAGGTCACCTCCCATTGTGGGAGCTTCTCTGTCCTCTCAATAAATTCTGCTTTCTCACACACACAAAAAAATTGTCAGGACTGGAGACACAAAGGTAAGCTAATCAGAATTGATAGCAAGATGCTACTAAAATTAGACCTTGCTGGATGAAACTGCTGAAGTTGAGATATAGAGAGGCAAAAATAACAAAGGACAGTCTTTAGGGAAAATTGTGGGGTCTCAAAAAAAGAAGAGAAACTATAAGAGAGTGTGTTAGCAGGCAAGTGGAAAGACCACAAGTTTAACCACACAGGAACCAAAGGAGAAGAGAGTGTCAACACTAAGGAACTTTTACAATTGCCTCAGGATATATATTTGAGAACAAATATTTCTGGTTTAACATAGAATTGAAACTCTGATTTATGAACAAAAAGTTAAACAAGACCCTTAATGAAAGGGAATTCTAAAAACTCCTTAAAACTTCTTTAAAATCTTTTTTAGTTTTGTTCTTAAGAATTCTTCTTAAAAATCTTTGCAACTCCTATCCCCTTCATGACATAGCCCATGTGTAGAGTATGAGGCTTGGAATAGTTTTTTTCATTCATTTAACAAGTATTTATCAAATGTCTATCATATAATGCACTGTGATAATATATTTAGGAGCTCATAACCCTCTAAAAAAAGATATAGCATGAACACAAATAACTCGGATAACAAAGTAGGTTCCTTGAGGCCTTCAGAAGAAGAAATACATAAATTTAGGAAAGAGGCGTTACCTCGCTCAGAAACCGATGAGTAAAAGTTCAGTGAAAACCAGTCCACTGGAATAAGACATGGCTGAGCAGAATCTTCAAGTTTTATTTCCACAAATGTTAGAAAATTACTTAAAACATTTATTTATTTATTACAATGTGATCAAGTACATACTTCAAAAGCAGGGTTTAAAAAAAATTAGATATATTAGTTAGGTCCCAAAAGAATATGAAGGTGAAGCATCTGCTAGCTCTATAATAATAAGTAGATTGCTCTTAATCAAGATAAAAACAGGAAAGTCTTAATCCCTATGGTTCCCAAAGCCACTTTCTAATAGCAAGGATTAGATTGTCTACTTGATCTACTTCAAGATTATTTCCGGAAGAAGAAGAAAGAAGCTGATTTTCCTAAACTGTCTAGTAAAATAAGAGGGTTAGAGTGTCGTTGTGTAATAATTTACTGCAAGCTTTCTAATTATTAACACAGTGCTGCAAAAGGCTTTATGCATTTTGATGAGCTCACTTACTGGTTATTCAGGAAAATGAGTTCTGAATGGTATGCCAGGAATAGTAAGATGACAGCCAAAATAGCTAGCCTGTATTTATTTGCAAACAAACTGACAAACCTACATTACAAGAAATACTGCTTTGAGTGAAATGGGCTCACTGATGTCAATAAACAAAGAAATGCAATGTTACAGTTTTCATGTATGTGAACAAGAAGTTGTCAAATAGAGTTTTGAGTGGTTACCAACCAGGAAATGGACAGATGGACAGCTACTACTGGCTTATAGCAAGTGTCATATGCCTGACAGATGATTCACTTTCAGACCATTTTATTATAACAGCTACTATCTCTGCTGAAACACCCATTAGCCTGATACAGGTTTTTCAGCTAGTAAGGAAACATCACATCTCTCCCACATAGATAACTGAAGGGAAAAATACCAAAAAGAAAGCAATTGAGCAAGCCAATAACTCCTTCCAATTACAATTATGTGAAACAGCCTATGGGTTTCTTAAAGACAGTTTGCTCTGGTGTTCTAAAACCTCTTAACCGCACATCCTGATGGCAACTGTCTGGTTCTGTCAATATGAGGTCACACTTTTTCCAGACTAATTAAATTTTGTGTTCACTTTAAAATCCTATTTCTTTACGATCAATCAGATCAGTTGCACAATCCAATTTTATTGCAAAGGCAACCCTAAATGATAGATCAAAGGAAGGGGTTTTCAATCCTCAGTGTTTGACCGTACAGACTCAGTCTAATTGTGTACTTATGTAACATATCTTTAAAAAATCCTTTTGTTTGCATTTTATGATTATTTGATGTAATCTGAGAAATAGGAGAGGGAAGGTAATTGACAATTGTTTGGTTACTGACTGCTAGATATTTTTGTCTAGCTTTTGCATGTAATTTCTATTACATCATTATTTATACATGCACACACACTTTTTTTTTTTTTTTTTAGATTTACAGGATAGGAGAAATGATATTGAAGCATTCAAAAGAAAAACAATCTCTAGACTAACAGAACTGTTACTAGCTACTTATGGTTTCCCGTGACAGAACAAGTTTCCCAGGGATTCATCTTGCTACTGCTCAGAGAGAAGTTCCAACATTGTAAAGAGGCTCGGTAAGAAGTCTGTCCTTCCAGTAGCTTCAGAGCATTAGTCAACAACATGAAGATTTGGAAGTCTGGTTTTATCTATACTAGCTCAATGTTAAGCTGCTAGAGCACAGGGAATGATCTCAATGCATGGTGATGAAAGAGTGATTAAATAAATTATGGCACATGCATAAAATGGATGTTATAGAGCTTCTTAAAATGACACTTTAACAAATTCTTAAGGACATGGAAAAATACTTTTGATAAATATCATGAAAAAAGGGTAGAATCAAAATTATGAATAAAACATTATTTCGGTACGTGAATATTCATGAATAAGATAGCAGTTATCACCAACTGATAATATCACTGATGAATTTTATTTCCTTTGTACATTTTCATTTTATAAATTTTCTAAAATTAAATATGCATTTTAATTTTAAAAGATTTATACAAAATATATTATTAGAGTTTATAAATAAAACCACAATGGATTAGAAGAGTGGTTCACATGTACATCTTATATAAATTAATGTCTCAAGAAGATGGTCAAGGCCATCTTATCTCCCACTGTATCTCTTCTATAAATTCCGTGCCCCAAGAGTTGCACTGGCCCTTCCCTGCACATGAACTAGACTCTTCTACCACCAGCTTTTGCTTTCCAGAATATACCTTCCCTTTCCTTTGATCCATTAAAATCATATTTTTCAAAGTTCTTCACAAGTCATATGTATTCAAAATGCCATTCCAAATTCTCTGGGTTCTACCTCTTCTGATGAACTTATCACAATCTGTTAAATGCCTGTCAGTCTTATAAAACAAATGTGAGGACTTAGAGGGCCTCTGAATCCCTCTGCCTCTAGGACACAGCCTAGTGCATAGTAGCCTCAATACATATTTGTTGAACTTTAATAAAGTCATCATCAACAAACAGGATTGAGTTGTGAGTGAAATGCACTTATATTCACATATGAAGTTTTCAATACAATCAAAAAAGGTATTACTTTAAGCAATTATATGTTATCAAAGGAAATAATTCTCTAGTGAATTTAAAAACATAAGTGTTGATTTTTCAAATTCTGGCCTGCAGTTACTAGCATAAAACAAGAAGAGTATTTGAACTTTAAAATCAAAGAGAAAATGCCAGGGAGAGAAGCCTGAAAGATTAAACTATCATTTTTTTGTGAACACATGGTTCAAATAATATGATGTGCACTAACATCTGTCATCTTATTTTCATGTAACCAACACTTTCAGAATTACACAATTATTACTTTAAAATTTAAATGTGGAACTTTAAGGATAAATCACAAATATTAAATTTTCCCAACTTTGAACTGAAACTATTTTAAATATAATAAATAAAAGCAGTTGTAATGCACAACTATAAAAGTAAACACTCTATACTTCTAAATTCCTATGAAAGATGATTAAAAAAACAGAAAACCTTTTGGTTAAATCACCTTCGTTTATGCTCCAGTGGTGTGTTCTTTCTAAATTATGAAGATAACCTTCACAATTCTTTCCACTCTAATATCTCCTATACTTAGAATACAAAAGAAATTTACTTCACAAGAAAAGTAAAATTTATTAGACAGACAAGAATAATTAATGATCAGTTCTACCACCTTGGCTATAAATTTTTATACCCACAATATTTAATTTATTATTATATTGAAGAAAATAGAGTCATCAAACCTACTAATAAGATAAATTCTTAAAAATAATAAAAATAGTCATAGTATCCTAACTGTGGTATAGCTTGCTAACAGTTCATAGAATCTATTTTCTCTTCTTTGTTGGCACACAGAGTTTCAGTCAGTGGGATCTGAGTGACCAAAGCTCTTAGGAAGGAGGTGTCCAACCTCTGCTCTATTTTCTACTATTCTACTGGCTGAACAGAGTTAACAAGATCACAGGGAACAGGGGAAAATAGGAGTAGAAGTTAGAAGGAGTTTGAATTTAAACTTTCTGCCAATCAGCATAACTTACTTTGGACAGTTACATGAGAAATAAATTCTTATTATATTTTTCATAATTCATTTTGGCTGTTTTATTATTGCTGCGAATACTCCCCTATCTGAGAACTAGTAAAGAAATTCAGTAAAGTTGTAGGATACAAAATCAACATACAAAAATCAATTGCACTTCTATACACTAACAATAAACTACCTGCAAAAGAAATTAAGAAAACAATGCCATTTACTGTAGGATCAGAAAGAATAAAATACCTAGGCAAAATTTAACTAAGTAGGTAAAATATTTATATGCTGAAAACTATAAAACATTGATGAAAAAATTAAAGTAGACATAAATAAATGTAAAGTTATCCCATGTTCATGGATTGGGAGAATTATTAATGTTAAAATGTCCATACTACCCAAAGCAATCTATAGACTCAGTGAAATTATTATCAAAATTTGAATTGCATTTTTCACAGAAATAGAATTTTAAAAATTCTAAAATTCATATGGAACCACAAAAGATTGAGAGTAGTCAAATACACTTTGAGGAAGAGGAACAAAGTTGGAGGCATCACACTGTCTGATTTCAAATTATATTACAAAGCTATGGTAATCAAAACAGCATGGTACTAGGATAAAAACAAACACCCAGGCAAAGAAAACAGAATAAAAAACCCAGAAGTAAAACCACATATAATTTTCAGCTAATTTTCAACAAAGGTGCCAAGAATACATAATAGGAGGTTTAAAAAGTCTCCTCAATAATGGTGTGGAGAAAACTGGATATTCACATGTAAAAGAATTAAATTGGGCCCTTATCTTGTATCATACACAAAATAGGTTAAACACTTAAATGTAAAACTTGAAACCATAAAATTCCTAGAAGAAAACTTGGCATTAGTCTTGGCTATGAGTTTTGTGGATATGATCCCCAAAGCACAGGCAACAAAAGTAAAACTAAACAAGTGAGATTACATCAAACTAAAATACAAAAAAATTCTGTGTGACAAGAGAACAATCAACAAAATGAAGCCTATGAGATGTGAGAATATATTTGCAAGTCATATATCTGATGAGGATTAATTTCCAGAACATACAAGGAACTCAAACAATTCAATATCAAAATACCAAATAAGACCATTAAAAAATGAACAAATTTTTTTTTAAAAGCATTTTTCCAAGGAAGACATAATGACAAACAAATTTATGAAAAGATGATCAACATAACTAATCATTAGAGAAGTGCAAATAGAAAACACAATGAGATATTACTTTACACCTAACTGTTAGGGTGACTATTAATTTAAAAAGATAAGTGTTGGCCAGGATGTAGAGAAAAGAGAACCCTTGTACACTGCTGGTGAGACTATATGTTGGTATAGACATTCTAGAAAATAGTGTAGAGATTCCTCAAAAACTTAAAAATAGAATTGGTACATATATATCCAAAGGACTTGAATTCAAAAATCTCAAAGAAATATCTCTACTCTCATGTTCAGTTCACTGCAGTATTATTTAAAATAGCCAAACTATGGAAGCAACTTCAAAGTCCACCAATGGATGAACAGATAAAAAAAACTGTGTTTATACATACAATGGAATACTATCCAGCCTTAAAAAGGAAGAAAATTCTGTCATTTGTGACAATATGGATGGACCAGGAGGGCATTATGCTTAATGAAATAAGTCAGACACAGAAAAACAAAATCTGTGTGATTTCACATATATATGGAATCTAAAATAGTCAAACTCATAAAAGCAAAGTAGAATAGTGGTTAGGGGGTGGGATAGGTGAGAAAATGGGGATATGATGTTAAAGGGTATAAAGTTTCAGTTATATAAGATAAACAAGTTCTGGAGATTTCCTACATAACATAGTGCCTATAGCTCACAATACTCTATTACATATCTAAAATTACTAAGACAGTAGATCTTATGAAGTGTTCTTACCAAAAGAATAAAACAAAGCAATAAAAATAATAAAGGGAAGGAAGAAATCTTTGGGAGATAATGAATATGTTTATGGCCTTGATGGTGGTGATGGTTTCACAGGTGTATATTTATTTCCAAACTCATCAAGATGTATACATTAAGTACATACAGCATTTTCTTTAACAATCATACCTCAATGAAGTGGTTAAGAATAATCACCTAATTCAAAGCATACCCTATGTAAACTATCTGAAACCTACATATTTCATGCACACATGCATGGGAAATCCAAGTATCATTTGTTGTGTACCCTGTTTCTGATTTCTTCCCTCTTGAACATAGGTGTTATGTTTTTGTATGTATGTATGTATGTAATCTAGATAAGTCATATGTATGCATATTTATATTAATTAATTTGTTAATGAGAATCTGCTAATTATTAGACTTGAGGATACATCAATGAAGAGAAACACAGGTTGTACATGTAAGTATCCCAAGATATACTTTTGGGAGACTGGTCCCAGAAGATAACTGGCCTGGATGCCAAGAATCCGGAACTTACATACAGAGACTTGGGATATTACTGCTAATAAGGCATCTGGGAAATCAGGGATACAAAAAGTTAAGCAATTTTTTTAAAAGATTACCTTTAGATCACTGAATTAGAATATTTAGGTAGATTGCTCACTGTATGTAATTTGAAAACATTTCCAGGTACAGAAAACATGAAATTTTACAAAAAATTAATGTTATCAAAGGGTTAATTAGTAGTTTTGGATTGCTTTCCACGTCTCTTCATTCTTCAGTATTATAAAGTAGATGAATAATATCCCTTACAGCTTATCTTTTTAAAAGATGATCCTAAAATTAAAGTCCTATAATCATCTTTTAGACGGGTTTCTGAGTCTTAAAAGTACTAAAATTCTCCACATACTTTCTTCAGGATATTCATAGTTTCTGACTGAGTAGCCCAACCTTCTCTTCATTTAGTTTGACTGTATTTCTTGAATCTCACAGAAAACTTCAATTACAGGTCCCTTGCAGTGAAGATAATTATACTAAAATTTTACACATGATTATTGCTTCTTCCTGGTTTTAGGGGGGAAAAGACATACTGATAGTTATTACTACCAGCTGTCATCATATTATATAGAATTCTCCACAAATAAGGCATTTATCAAATGATTTTTAGTACATCTGTTAAGACTATATGAAAACATAAAAAAGAACCAAAAGGAGCTGGTTGTTTTGTTTACATTTTGAGGAAGCCATTCCCAAAGCCCCACATTAATAATAGTGCTTTCTTTCTCAATGTCTTAAAGTTATTGCTATGACTTTCAAATTTTATTTTGCCATGGGCAAAGGATCCCAACTGTGCCATAAAATATGACCTATAATTTGGAACTCTCATCTCTGAGATTTTATTTGGTCAGCTTCTATTATCTACTCTATTTATCTCCCCATTTCAATTGGACCATGGAGGATTGGTTAAAGGTGAACATTTCCTATAAATAAGTGTCTTCACTTATATCTCCCAGGTTGATTCATGACCTAATATAACCTTTGACCCTAAGAACATAGATTTCTAAGAGAATAACAGCTAGTTTTAGACTACAGTTTGGCTTCATATCTACAGCTAGGCAGTGCTCTTAAATATCCCCAAGAATTTCTACCTCAGCAAAGATATAAAATTCTCTTCGTTTTCCTCAAAATAAAACATTCAAAAAAAGAAGCATCAAAACAACCATTTATGGATTAAAACAGGTAAAATAGACAGAAGGATTAAGATGGCTAACATGAGGCAGAGTGAATTTTTCATATAGAATGAACCAAGATAGAGTTTCCTCAGCACCCATAGAAGAATGGATCCAGCAGCACACCCCACAAGTCTCCAAGTGACAGATAATAACCAGTTAGAGCAAAGAAAAAAGGAAAAATCCACTGGCCTGGGCTGGAACTGACAGGACTCTCTCTTGCATCGCACAGTCCACCACAGTCTCTAGACACAGTGAAGAGGGTGAGTGACAGAACTCTGGGAGCTCTGTGCTCCTGCCATGAACTCGCAGGGATTCCAGGGCCTTGTGGGACCCTAGCCCCACATGAGAAACCTTCCATCCCACAACCATGCTCTGCTGTGAAGTGGTGCAGGACCTTGAGCAGTGCCGGCTGTCATTTCCAGGGAACTCTACCCTTGCAGGGTGGAGTGACTGCTTTCTAGTCAGTTTGGAGGGAGCAGGCCTCCGAGGGCAAACTCTACAGTTGAAGACAGTTCCTAGCTGAGCAGGTAGCCTGAGGACACCTGAGGCCTTGAGGTTGGCTGCACTTTGACATTCAGATCACAGATTACCTGGCCAAGGTGGGAGGCAGGTGGGCCATGTTGCAATAACAACCTCTCATCCCCCTGGTGAACAGTGTTAGCCCAGTGACTGGGACTCTCTTTTAATCCCCACTGGGGCAGCTAAGAGTGTGCACTTATGAGACTTGTCCTTTCCCCTGCATAAATCCAAAGGCTCAATACAGACAAAAAACTTGGGAAATCCCCAAGAGCCCTGCCCTTGACCTAGGATGGTCAGGCACTTCTTTGGAAGCGCTCTCCAAGGAGGAACCCTACAGCCACCATCATAGCTGGTTTTCTCCCTCAAGTGCTACCTCCTGGCTGGAGGTCAATAGTACAACCATCCACACTGGATACAATACCTCAGCTTTAGGAAAGGCCTGATCCCAAAAGTCAGTTAAGTACACTTTCCAAATCACAGCAGACATTCAGGTGAAGTAAGCCAGTGCAGATATATACCACAGGGCTGTCACATCTGGCAATTGAGAAATTCATCATACAAATATATATATATATATATTGTATATATATATGTGTGTATATATATATATATATATATTATATATATATATACAAATCATACAATCATACATCATACAAATCATACATCATACAAATATATATGTATGGGTTATATATATATATGGGTTATATATAACCCATATATATATATTTGTATGATGTATGATTTGTATGATTTGTATATATAACCCATATATAACCCATATGGGTTATATATATGTATATATATACACATATATATAACCCTACAGTGCCTCTGTCAGTCTCTAGCTAACCATAAATAAGAAGAAATCATCTACCCAAATGAGAAAGAACCAGAAAAATAATTCTGACAACATGAAGAAACAAAGTTCTCCAACATCCCCAAACAACCACACCAACTCTTCAGCAATAAACCATAACTAAAATGAAATTGTTGAAATTCTAGATATATATTTCAACAGTGTGATGATGAAATTGGTCAAGAACTTTAGGAGAAAACTGAAAACCAACATACATACATACATACATACATACATAACTATTGAGGACATGGAGGAAATATTCTCCAAAGATATAGACACACACACACACACACACACACACACACACACACACACACACACCAAGCTGAAATTCTGGAAATGAAAGAAGCATTTAGGGAAGTACAAAATGCAGTAGAAAGTTTTAACAGTAGACTAGAACAAGCAGAGAAAAGGATCTCAGAACTTGAAGGCAAGACTTTTGAACTAACATAATCAGACAACAATAAAGAAAAAAGAATGAAGAGAACACAGGTGCCAAGAAATGTGGGATTATGTAAAACATCCAAACCTAAGAATCATAGATGTTCCTGAAGAAGAAGGAGAGAAAGCAATAGGTTTAGAAAACCTATTTCAGAGAATAATGAAGGAACACTTCCCTGGCCTTGCCATAGATCTAAACATCCAGATATAAGAAGACCAAAGAACCCCCATAAGAGTCATTGCAAAAAGAACATCCCCAAGTATATAATCATCCATCTATGCAAAGTTAATGTGAAGGAAAGAATTTTAAGTGTGGTGAGACAAAAGCATCAAATAACATACGAAGGTAAACCTATCAGACTGACAGCAGACTTCTCAGAAGAAACCCAACAAGCCAGAAGGGATTGGGTCCCCATTTTCAATCTCCTCAAACTAAATAACTGCCATCCAAGGATTTTATATCCTGAAAAAGTAAGTTTCATAAATCCAGGAGAAATAAAATCCTTTGCAGACAAGTCAACGCAGAGGAAATCTGTCACCACTAGACCAGGTCTACAAGAAATATTCAAAGGAGTCCTAAATACTAAGACAAAAGGTCAAAATACAGCAGTAGAAAAATGCTGGAAATCATAAAGTCCACAGGCTTTATGGAGCACCAACACAATAGAGACTATAAGTAAACAAAGCAACCAGATAACAGTCAGTATGAGGACTAGAATAGTACCTTACATATCATTATTACCTCTGAATGTAATGGTCTCAATGGCCCACTAAAAAGATACAGACTGACAGAATGGATAAGAAAACACAACCCAAATATCTGCTTCCTTCAAGAGACTCACCTAACTCACAAAAGATTCCTACAGACTTAAGGTAAAGAGTTGGAGGGAAACATTCCATACAAAGGGATCAATACAATGATAAGACATAGCAATTTTAAATATATACACACCCAACACTAGAGTGTCCAGCTTTATAAAACAAATTCTATTAGACCTAAAAAAAGAGATAGACAGCAATACAATAATAGTGAAATACGTCACCATTCCACTGACAGCAATAAAGAGATCATGAAGGCAGAAAATCAACAAAGACACATTGAAGTTAAACAGGACTCTAGAGGAAATGGAACTAACAGACATCTACAGAACATTCCATCCCAAAATGTTGGAATATATATATTTTTAATCAGCACATGGAACATTCCTCAAGAAAAACCATATGATAAGCCACAAATCAAGTCTCAATAAATTTAAAAAAAAAAAAAGTCATATCAAGTTAAGTTCCACAGTGGAATAAAACTAGAAAATAACTCTAAGAAGAACTCACGAAACCACACAAATATATGGAAATTAAACAATTTGCTCCTGAATGATCCTTGGCTCAATAATGAAATGAAGATGGAAGTTTTAAAATTCCTTGAAATAAATAACAATAATGAAACAAGTTATTAAAATCTCTGGAACACAACCAAAACTCAAGGTCTATATCAATATGACTGAAAGATCACATACCAAAAACCGAACATCACACCTCAAGAAACTAGAGAAACAAGAAGAAACAAAATTCAAAGATAGCAGAAGAAAAAAATAACAAAGATAGAGCCAAACTAAATGAAATTGACATTAAAAAATACAAAGGAACAATTAAACAAAAAGCTGGTTCTTCGAAAAGATAATAAAATTGATAGATCATTAGCTAGATAAATTAAGAAACAAAGAGAGACACAAATTAGCTCAATTAGAAATGAAAAAGGAGATATTACAACTGATATCATGGAAATTCAAAAGATCAACTGAAGCCCGGCTCAGTGGCTCAGCCTGTAATCCCGCGCCTTTGGGAGGCTGAGGTGAGTGGATTGCCTGAGCCCGCGGATTTGAGACCCGCCTGGGCAGCGAGACCCCATCTCCACAATAAATCAAAAAATCAGCTGGGCGTGGTAACCCGCGCCTGTAATTCCAGCTACTCGGAAGGCTGAGGTGGAAGGATCGCCGGAGCCCAGCAGGTCAAGGCTGTGGTGGCCGGGAGCAGCCACCGCACTCCAATCTGGGCGACAGAGTGAGACTCCAACTCAAAAAAAGAAAAAAAAACAAAAAGGATCATCTAAGACTATTATGAATACCATTATGCAAACAAACTAGACAATCTTGAGGAAATGAATAAATTATTGAATATATACAATCCCTCAACTTGAAATCAGGAAGAAATACAAACCCTGAACAGACCAGTAATGAGAAGCAAGATTGAAACAGTAATTAGAAGTCTCTCAACAACAACAACAACAAAAGTCCAGGAACTGATAGACTCACAGCTGAATTCTACCATACCTTCAAAGAAGAACTGGTACCAATTTTACTGAAGCTATTCCACAAGAATGAAGAGGAGGAAACCTCCTTAACTCACTCTACAAGGCCAGTAACACTTAGTGACAGAAAGCAAGTCAGAGGTTACCTGGGGTTTGGGAGGGGGAGCTGGAGTGAAGGCTTACAAAGGGGCACTAGGAAGATTTTAGGGATGATGGATCTGTTCACTATTTTGATTGTGATCATGGTTTCATAGCTGTGTAACAAATTCAAAACTTACCAAATGATAAATCTTAAATATGTACAACTTATAATACATTGATTTTAACTCAATAAAGCTACTAAAATACATGTAATAAAAAACACGTGTTCCAAATTTGGTGCACATATTCAATACAATAGTCAGAAATTGGATTGGTTTCTAATAATTTAATGGTGTAGGACTGTCAACGACAATTTCCAAGTACCCAAATTATGAAATTGTCCCTTGCAAAGAAGGTAAAATTAGGCTTTAGTTACAGGAACTGGGGGAACAGAGGAGGTGAAGTTGGTGTGAAGCAAGTCTGTGTGAGTTTGGAAACTCAGATAGTAGAATGGGAGGGCAGTTACCTAACAGAAACACAGTAATTTAGTCACATATTAATGAAGAGAAATTTTGCAGACATGGGCTCGGGAGCACAGGCTGGGTAGCCTCCTTTTAGAATGGGGAAACAATTTGATAGAGGAAGGAGTACTACAATCTGAGTAACAACTGATCTCAGCAGGTTAAGCCTTAGAGCTGTTCTTCCCTGATGGTGCTAAAAGCAAAGATAACCGTAGTGGGGAGTCTAGAGAATCCAAGTCAGAACTGGCTGGCGGTCAGGCAGAGGGGTCTGTGGGCAGCAGGCTGAGTTAATCAATGATCCTAGTTGTGAAAAGTAGAATTGTGCAAGAGCTGGAAGGTCAGACCCAGTATGAGATGGAATCGGTTTTCCTTTTACAGCACTTACTGGTTCAGAATATAATTGACTGGTCTCCTAATATAATTGACTGACTTTATAGCTATTTTGGTGTGTGTCTTACCACCTCCAGCTCTCTCTTCGAGTTCATGTTTTTAGAGTGGGGAATGTTTCTTATGAATCTTTGATCCCTCATATTACTGACAATAACAACTGAGCAAAAAATAAATAAATAAAATTAGTGTTAGTAGGTTTTCCTAAAGCTCACCCAGCTGATACTATCAACTACTTCAAAGACTCACCGCCACTAACAGAATCAGCTGTCTAGTACACCTAAGCGAAGAATGGACACTGGAATCTCAGAATCGAATTGCAATAACCTTTTAGCCCATGATGAATTTCAGACTTGCTTTATTAAAAGTTGCAGGGGTTAGTGTAACAGGAGGCCAAGATATGTGAACTCAATCCTCAAACTCAGAAAGCTCCTTGGGCTTGCCTGCTGTGTGATTTGACATGACTGAGTCTCTGAGTGGGCCATCTAAGCAGGAGACAAAGACAGCAGCAAATCTGCCTGGGGATGGATAACATAATATTTATCTTTCATTGTCTGTTTCCCTTATTTATAAAGGGGGAGCTGATTAAGGAGAGAATGTCTAGGCAGCAGGCACCAGAGATCTGGAAGGTGAAGCTGATAAGGCTCACAGGGTTTAGGTACACACATACCCAAGATACATGCTGTCTTTGGGTCCAGCTGAGGAGTTAGAAAGCAAGCGCCAACCTGCAATATCGACAAGTTATCAAAATAAGCTCTTGAGCTTCTTTTGTCTGCATAATACATAAAACAAGGGAGGGGTACAGTCTCTCTAATTTGATGAAACTGATCCAGTATACCTGGTGTGATAGAAGGGGAATAAGGTCTCTGAGTTTACATCAAAGTTTTAAAAATCTAATTCAATCAGACAAATATTATTGGATCTAATGAGTTTCACGCACCATGTTGGACACTGTGGATTCAGCAAGCAATGAGCTAGTCCCTGTTCCAGGAAAGCAGGTGCTTACCCAGAGGGGTGGATCTGAAATCCTAAGTGGGACAGAAGGATGAGCAGAGCTTGCCCTTTGGGCTGGGGAAGTGTGTGAGATCAAGATCTATGAGCAGCATGTAGGGATGAAACAAACACTAATATAAGTACCTAACAGGCAAACTTAGCAGGTCATCAGCCTAAAAGAGCTAGAAATAGAGCAAGAAGTCAGATTAAAAAGCATCACTGAAACTGAGAAAGCAGAAGTGGAATCAACCTGGAGGAATTCCTCTACCTAAAGCAATACACTGGCACTTTCAGAGCAAGCTGGACCACCTCCATGAACATGAGGGGCTTTGTTAAAGGCTGAGATCCAGCTCTCCAGAAGCAAGTTCGGAGGGTACAAATATGTCAGCAAATCACTGGAAATGAATTTTCAGAGTTCATAATAGAGGTATGCACTCTGCCAGAATGGCTATGCAAGGCAAGTGACTTCTACCATGGCTACACAGGCAATTCCAAACAGAGGAAACAGTCTGTGGGAGAGTGATCATGGTCGAAGAAGAGTGAATAGCTTAGTGTGGCAGATGCATATTTTTGTGAAAGGAAGAGCAAGTGACAAGGTTTAATATATATATATTGGGGCCAGATGGTGAAGGGACTTGTTTACTGGACCTGGAATTGAAGATATTATCTTGAAAGCAATGTGGAGACAGACAAGCTTTTGAGGATAGAATGTTCAATCCTGAGTTGTCCCTTAGCAAAACCCTCTTAGCATGCTAATGACTGCAAGAAGCAGATAATGAGCTTCCACTGATCCTTTCTCATTCTCCTAAGAAATGTCCTGGGTCCAGTTTTGAACCAGGGCTCCCAGATTCTGCTTTGGGAAGTTTATCTCTTGATTCCTCCATTTTGCCTAGCCCCTTTTGGATTATAGATTATTAACTAAACTAAACTCTGATCTGAATATTTACCAAGAGATCACTGCTTCCACTACCTGAAAAAATTGTAACAAAATAGAAGCAAAAGCACCAATGTTCTTTGTCTGCCCCCAGCCTATGAATTGCTGTTGGTCAGGCAAGGGTAGAGATAGAGAAGTAACATGGTTTAGAGGTGGATTAGAAGAGGAGGTGGTAGAAAAAGAGCTAGAGGCAGGAAGACCACTGACGACCAACAACAAATAGAGGTAGTGATGGTTGTTGCAGAGATACTGAAAAGGTATAATCTACAAGTCTTGGTGACAGACTAATTGCATATTGAAGGTAAGGGAGAAAAAATAATGGAAGGTCTCTTTGGACCATGTTAAGTCTCCTGTGCTTGTGAGACACCTGGGTAAAGATGTCAAATTGGCCATTGAAAACACAGGTCTGGGGTTCAAGAGAGGTTGGAAATCAAGTCAAATTTGGTATTGTTTGATATATATACTGTTGTAAATGAGACCATGGAAATGAATGAAAGGTTGAAATTCCTAAAGGGGTATATTCAAGAAAGAAAATAAGACTGAAAAACAGGAATCAAAGGAAGAGGAGAACTAAGAAAGGGCTAAGGGAAGAATTTCAACAAAGAATTTCAACAAAGAGAGAGAGAATTGTCAACAGCATCAAATTAGTTCGATAGACTAAAAATGGGAAGAAAGGATGCTGGATATAGCAATTCAGAAGGGACAAGGGGAGTACAAATTGAAATAAGTTAAAAAGCGAATGGGTAGTCAAGAAAATAGAGACAGCAATACAGATTTAATTTCAAAAAAGTTTGACAATGAAGGAATGGAGAAAGATATATTGGTATTTTGAAAGGAAAGCAAAAGCAAGGATTTATGAAATTTTTAAAGGTAATAACATGTGAGTACATTTATAGGCTGAGGAAATGAGACCAGTAAAATACAAAATAGATACTTAATTGAGCTTTAATTCCAATTCATTATTCCTAGCTGCATAAAAAGTAGCCCATAAGGGGTGACCTGGAGATGGCGACGGCATCGGTGGATCCATCAGATTCTCCGAACGTGAGTTCCAAAAAAAGACTATTACTTTTCTTCCTGCACCCCCCTGCCCACCGTCAGCTGCACTGGTGCAAGGCCTGGGGATTTCTGGTCCCACGCAGGACCAGACATTGCGGCCAGACTGCGGCTGTTCCACTATATGTGATTCCAGCTGGCTGGGGAATCCCAAATTCCAGATCCCAGCTTCATCCCTGGCTACATTGTCATGACCAGCACCCAGCGCCAAGATGCCAGTCACCCAGGGAGGCTCTGAGCACCCGCCCCTCAGAGATACCGGTCCCATTTCTGGCTAAAGTGCCCTGTGAGGGACCCAGAGCCACCACCCGCCCTCTGGAGCTTTGGAGATCAGAAGCCCTGGGCCCACCCTGACCGAGGCACTCAGCGTGCATGACCACAAGCCTGTGTAAGGGGGCAGAACCCCAAGCTGGTGTAAGGTGCTGATCGCAGGCTTCCAGCTCCAGAGGAAGGAACACACGAACCTCTCCTCCACCCCAACCTGCTGGAGGCACCCCAGATCCAGTGCCCAGCTGTGCTGCTGGTCCCGCCTAGAGACCCACAGGAGCGTCCCTAAAAGTGAAAGTAAAATTACCACCTCTGCCATTTTCAAGGCATATTTACATCACATCGTCCTGCCCACCTATCAGAGCCTCCACCTCGGTTCCCACAGTGACGTCATTAAACAGGAGACAATGCCCCACTCCTACGCTGAATAGAGACCAGTGTCAAAGATCTCCCAGGCAACAAGCTAACTGCCTGCAACAGAAACAGAGGGGAGAGGCTGCAGATTACAACTCAAGGGACTTTATCCACTGAGGGACGAGAGAGAAAAATCTACACAAATGAAGAAAAACCAAAAGAAGAATATGGGTCTCTCCCAGACTCCTGGGAGGGCAGACACTGAGAAAACTGACTTCAGAATGCAAACAACAAAGAGCCCCCAGAATGGCTGGTCTCAAAATACAAATCTAGACATCAAGACATTAATGGAGATATTAAAAAGAATTGAGGAGACTCAAGAAACAAGAAAGGAGCTGATATCTGAGATAACAGTAATAAAGTATACTGTGAATGAAATAAACAATAAACTGATAAGCATGGAAAGCAGAATTACCCAAGCAGAAGAAAGAATCTCAGAGCTTGAGGACCAAAATATAGAACTTACCCAGACTCTCAAAAACACAGAAAACAAGCTCAAAAAGACAGAAAAAAACCTTCAAGAGTTGAGCGATCACCTCAAGAGGCCTAATCTAAGAGTAATTGGCCTGCCTGAGGCAGAAAGAGAGACAGAGACCACATTGGAACAAACCTTCCATAAAATCATTCAAGAAAACTTCCCTTATCTAATCAATGATGCAAAAACTCAAACACAAGAGATCCAGAGAAACCCTGCAAGACAACAAATGAGAAAACCAACTCCTAGACACATAATAATTCGCCTAAACAAAGTAGGCATAAAAGAAAAAATCCTAAAGGCAGCAAGAGAAAAAAGCCAGATCACCTACCATGGGAAACCAATTAGAATAGCAGCAGATTTATCTACAGAAACC
This sequence comes from Cephalopachus bancanus, assembly GCA_027257055.1. NCBI lineage: Eukaryota > Metazoa > Chordata > Mammalia > Primates > Tarsiidae > Cephalopachus > Cephalopachus bancanus. The sequence goes on from JAPVLO010000076.1 coordinate 7,580,311, forward strand.
CTGCAAGCTAGGAAAGCTTGGAGCCCTATCTTCAAAGTCCTAAAAGATAAACAATTTCAACCAAGAATAACCTACCCTGCCAGATTAACCTTCATCAGCTAGGGAGAATTAAAATCTTTCCCAGATATCCAATCCCTAAGAACTTACACTGCCACCAAACCACCTCTATATGAAACACTTAAGAAAGTACTAAACACAGAAGAAAAGGGGGAAAAAAGAGCAACGTTCTTCACAAGAGTACAGGAAAAAGAATAAAATACACATGAACCAACCCCCAAAAAACAACAAAAAAGACAATAATCCAAGTGGAAGAACAACCCTATAAGAACTCTATGATAGGGATGAACTCTCACATTTCAATAATTAGCCTGAATGTGAATGGACTAAATGCACCACTGAAAAGACATAGAATGGCAAAATGGATAAAATATCACCAGGCAACAATATACTGCCTTCAAGAGACCCATCTCACTAGAAAGGACATGCACAGACTCAAAGTAAGAGGATGGGAAACAAATTTCCAGGTGAATGGAACACAAAAGAAAGGAGGAGTTGCGATCCTAATTTCAGACAAAATACCATTTAAGCTATCAAAAATTAAAAAAGAAACAGAGGGCCACAACATAATGATAAAAGATTCACTCCATCAACAAGAAATATCTATCCTAAACATATATGCACCTAACATAGGTGCACCAACTTTTATAAAGCAACTCCTAGGAAAACTAAAGAAAGATATTGACTCTAACACCATCATAACTGGGGACTTTAATACCCTACTCACAACCCTCGACAGATCATCAGGACAAAAAATTAGCAATGAGATCTGGGATCTCAATGTGACTGGACCAAATGAACTTAATTGATACCTACAGAACACTCCATTCAAAGACCAGAGAATACACATTCTACTCATCACTGCACGGGACGTATTCCAAGATCGACCACATTATTGGCCATAAATCAAGCATAAGCAAATTTAAAAGGACCGAAATACTACCATGCACCTTGTTGGACCACAGTGAATGAAAATAAATATTAACACCAACAAGGTACCCCCAAAACCCACAAAGACATGGTCACTAAACAGCATGATGTTAAACAACTCCTGGATCAATGATGAAATCAAAACAGAGATCAAAAGATACCTGGAAACAAATGAAAATGAAGAAACAGCTTACCAAAATCTCTGGGATGCCTTAAAAGCTATAGTAAGAAAGGAATTTATATCCCTGCAAACACACATGAAGAAAATGAAAGGAGCACAAATTAATAGCCTAACAAGCCACCTAAGGAAGCTAGAAAAGCAAGATTACAAAAACCCTAATTTCAGTAGAAGAATCCAGATCACCAAAATAAAAGCTCAAATCCAGGACATAGAAGACAAAAAGACAATACCAAAAAATCAATGAAACAAAAAGCTGGTTCTTCAAAAGGATAAGCAAGATCGATGGTCCCCTAGCTAGACTGACCAAGAAAAAGAAAGAAAAAACCCAAATAAGCACAATCAGAAACACAAAAGATGAAGTCACATCTGACCCTGAAGAAATACAAAAGATCATTAGAAACTACTATGTACACTTGTATGGAAACAAACTTGAAAACCTCAAGGAAATGGAGGACTTTCTGTCATCACATAACCTGCCTAGGTTGAAACAAGAAGAAATTGAGACCCTAAATAGACCAATAACAATCAAGGAAATTGACTATGTAATAAGAAAACTACCTACAAAAAAAAGCCCTGGACCAGATGGCTTTCCAGCAGAATTCTACAAGACATTTAAGGAGGAACTGATTCCAATCCTACTGAAGCTATTTCAGGCGATTGAGAAAGATGGAACCCTCCCCAAATCATTTTATGAAGCTAACATCACATTGATACCCAAGCCAGGTAAAGATCCAACAAAAAAAGACAACTACAGGCCAATATCTTTCATAAACATAGATGCTAAAATTCTCAACAAGATCCTAGCAAACCGGATTTAACAACACATCAAAAATCATCCATTATGACCAAGTACGTTTCATCCCTGGGACGCAAGCCTGGTTCAACATTCGTAAAACAATAAATGTAATTAAATACATCAACAGATGTCAAAACAAAAACCATGTGATTATATCATTAGATGCAGAAAAAGCTTTTGATAAAATCCAGCACCCCTTCTTGATAAAAACCCTCGAACATCTAGGCATACAGGGAACATACCTCAAAGTAGTAAAAGCCATCTACGAGAAACCCACAGCCATCATACTCCTAAACGGACAAAAATTGGAACCATTTCCCCTGAAAACTGGAACAAGACAAGGATGCCCACTCTCACCCCTCCTGTTCAATATAGTATTGGAAGTCCTGGCTAGAGCAATCAGAGAAGAGAAGGCAATCAGGGGTATCCAAATAGAAAAAGAGGAAGTCAAATTATCTCTCTTTGCAGATGACATGATCGTATACCTTGAAAACCCATGAGAATTTGTCAAAAACATCCTTACACTGATAAAGACCTTCAGCAAAGTCTCAGGATATAAAATAAATGTGCAAAAGACAATCACATTTCTTTACACCAATAACAAACAAACAGAAACCCAAATAAGAAGCATAATTCCATTCACAATAGCCACCAAAAAAATGAAATACCTTGGCATCTTCCTAACCAGAAACATGAAAGAACTTTGCAATGAAAACTACAAAACCCTGCTCAAAGAAATCAAAGATGACACAAACAAGTGGAAAAATATCCCATGCTCATGGATTGGAAGAATCAGCATTGTGAAGATGTCCATCTTACCTAAGGCAATCTACAGATTCAATGCAGTACCTATCAAATTACCAGCAACATTCTTCTCAGACCTAGAAAAAACAACACAGGAATTCATATGGAAACACAAACGACCAAGAATAGCCAGAACAATCCTCAGCAAAAAAGACAAAGCAGGTGGTATCACATTACCAGACTTCAAACTTTACTATAAAGCTACAATCATCAAAACAGCTTGGTATTGGTATAGGAACAGGCATATAGACCAATGGAATAGAATTGAGATTCCAGAGGCAAGACCTCAATTTCTCAACCAACTCATCTTCAACAAAGCCTCCACCACCTACCACTGGGGAGAGGAGAACCTATTCAGTAAATGGTGCTGGGAAAACTGGCTGACCACATGCAGAAGATTGAAACAGGACCCCTATCTATCCCTATGCACAAAGGTTAACTCCAAATGGATCAGAGACCTAAATGTAAAACCTCAAACCATAAGAACCTTAGAAAATGAAGAAAATATCCGCATGGAATTCGGAACTGGCATCCAATTCCTGAACAAAACCCGAAACTCACAGGTCATAAGAGAGAAGATAGACAAGTGGGACCTTATTAAATTGACAAGCTTCTGCAAAGCCAAAGAAACCATCAAGAGAGCAGGGAGACAGCCTACAGACTGGGAAAAAGTATTTGCCAACTCCAGTTCTGACAAAGGCTGAACATCTTGGATCTATAAGGAACTCAAACGTGCTGAAAAGAAAAAAACAAACAACCCCATTATAAAGTGGCCAAAAGATATGAACAGACACTTCACAAAGGAAGACATTCAAGTAGCCAACAGACACATGAAGAAATGCTCAACCTCATTAATCATCAGGGAGATGCAAATCAAAACCACACTGAGATACCACCTAACTCCAGTCAGAATGGCAATTATCAACAAGTCAAAAAATAACAGCTGCTGGAGAGGGTGTGGCGAAAAGGGAACACTTCTGCAGTGTTGGTGGGAGTGTAAACTAGTACAACCTCTGTGGAAAGCAGTGTGGCGATTTCTAAAAGCTCTAAACATCAACCTCCCATACGACCCTGCAATCCCCCTACTGGGAATATACCCTGAAGAACTCAAATCACTCTATAAAAAAGATACCTGCACATGAATGTTTATTGCAGCATTGTTCACAATAGCAAGAACTTGGAACCAACCATGCTGTCCATCAAAAGAGGACTGGATTTAAAAATGTGGTACATATACACGATGGAATACTACGCAGCCATAAAAAAGAACAAAATCATGAATTTTGCAGCAACTTGGATGGAGCTAGAGTCTGTAATACTAAATGACCTCTCACAGAAACAAAGATCTGAGTATCACATATTCTCACTCATATAGTGGACCTTGATCATCCAATACACTACTATAAGAAAATGACTGACAGTGTTGGGAAACTATGGGGCGGGGATGGGACTATTGTAGTATGGAGACGGGGAGACACCTGTTATCAACGAGGGGGCCTGAATGAAGAATATTTGTATACCCAACCCTTAACGTACCCCACAATATCAAAATAAAAAACATTGATAAAATTTTTTTTAAAAAGTAGCCCATAAAACAAATTATTTTGTTCTTCTCTGAGGATCAAGATAGAACAAGATAGAAGGTTAAAATGATGTGTTAGAAAGGAGAAGGAAATTATAGTTGAAATTTCTTTCTTTTCTCCCTGCCTCTGCCACCAGCAAAACGTCTAAATCCTGAATCTAAAGCACCACTTTAAAGATTGTATTTTACTTAAAAATGCACAAATGTACTGATACTAACCCCAATAAGTTATTGTTCATCCATACCTTCTGGGGGGAAAAGGTGGCCCTCCTTAGCTGAGGAATGTGTCTAATTATGTAGATCATCATATATACCAAGGACACATTTCTGAATAATTACAAGATAAGAAAAGCCATTAGCTATTAAAACTATGTTGAACATAACTCAATCTTTCTTTACTGGTTTGAAAGAATCTTACAGTGCTCTGGGCTGTCATTAATTAATCAATTAATTAAATATTAATTCTTATTGAAAATATAGAACTGTCAGTTCATTGATATCTTCTAGTAGAAATGGCATTTTCTATTTTAGACTTGCTAAATAAATTGACAGCTAGGTTTGAAAGAAAAAAAGGTTAATGTCTCAGATATTACAAAACATAGAAAATTATCAGTTTGCTTCTGGTCTCTAAAATGCTATGATTATTTCCAGCTGAAAGTATCTCACCATGGCTATCAGTAATCTTATTTTAATAAATTTACTGCAGGTCAAGGATATAGCATATAGTGATGTATACCTCTAGGACAACTATTTTTAAAAAGTACGTAAATGAGATGATAACACATTTCTATCACTATTTTGTGATAACATGTGATAGAACATTTTCCTTTTCATATTCATCCAGCTGTATAATTTTAGTAATGAATGGATATGATAGTTGACTTGCCAATTCAAACTAAAAATTGTCCCTAAATTTCTAGTGAGTTAAAAACAAATCCAAGTCAGTAGGGAAATGCTATTAATACATGAGTGAATTGCACCTGCAGAAGAAACTACTAGAAAGCAAAATGTACACTTTTTTGTAACAGACCAGCAAAACAAGCTACATTGAGGAGATTCTTTATTGAGGATAAAAACACAAAACAGAAATATTGAATATGAGTTATAACTGCCATAATCAAAGGAAAAGCTAAATGGTATAAATATTTTAATAGTCTTCAGGGCTGATTGTTTTACCTCTCAGTATTTATACAGTATCTTCAAGAATGTGTAGCATTTTCCTATGAAATCATGTACATGAAAGCACATTGTTGAATATCTACAGTATTCCAGGCACTAGACTAGGCCCTGGGGGCATAAATACACAGTCTGTGCCCCATTAGAGTCACAGACTACTAAAATAAACACGCATACATATAAAACACATCTGTGGGTATATAAAATTGTCTGTGAGAGCTGCCTGAAGGAATTACAGCTTGTTAGTAATCTATTCGTCTACTATTTTGGATACAAGGGGTATGCTTAGGCTGTGTTATTTTGGTTTTTCTAAAAGCATGTTGAGATATCTTTTCATATTAAATCTTCATTTTTTTTTCATTACACATTTTACAAAGACAGCCTGAAGCTATCATTCCTGTGCCCTTGCTATGAATGATTATACCCTCTGTCAATTCATACCTATTCTGGAGCTTATTTGGGAGCTAAATACTGAAAACAGCATTGCATCCCTTAAGACAGTGGTTTTCAAAGTGTAGAACCCTGAATCAAAATCTTCTGAGGATGCCTGCTAACAATGAAGATTTTTTATCTTTGCCATAGAACTATGAAATCAGAATCCCAGGTAAAGGACTCTGATAATCTACATTTTCACATACTCCCCAGGCAATCTGCATGCTCATTAAAGTTAGAAAGCTGCTGCCCTAAGGAGCCAAGAATGTTTTCCCCTTAAACTGTTCTTCCCCAAATCTGTGAAAAAATTATCCTCCTTTTTGTCTTAGTTTTCAAGAAATTTAGTATCAAAATTAATGCTAAGTCTAACATCTACCATATTTTATCTTATCTTAATAATCCATTAATTGTACCTTGCAGATAATAACAATTATACATATCACTAAAGTCTGCTGCCAATTAAATAATGACATACCATCAATTACTAGACACATTCTGATTTTGAAATGCTAAAATGTGAAATATGTGCATCTTCGAAGAGAGAAAAGATGATCTATAGCTGTTAATCCCGAATTTTAACTCTTGTGTGAGAAGGTTGTCAAAACTAAACAAAGTGGTGAGAGATATAAACACAAGTTTGCTAGAAAGCTCTGGGTGTTGGGAGGTACTTTTAGACTGAAAGAAGAGCAAGTACAAAGATACAGGGACTTGAAACTCACACCTCTTCTAGACAGAGTTTAAAATCAACTGCCTGAGTTCCAGTATCTGCCTTGACACCAACTGAATGACATTGGGGCAACCTAACTTTAAATGTCTCAGAACTTCTGCTTTATTTGTAAAGTAGAATTTTGTACCTGTTTTAAGGAAGTCAGGCTTAATCATAAGAATACTGATAAACACATTGGCCAATACAAATTCTTAATTGTGGATTATTATTGCTATTATTATTACTACTATTGTTAAAGGGAAGAGTCTAGTGTGGGAAGGAATGGGGAGAGAAGATAAAGCAGAAGTGGGAAGTGGGAAAAGGATTTTGATGGTTGAATATTCCTGTGAAGTTTAGACTTTATCTCCTGAGTGATAGGGAGTCCCTGGAAGCAGCATAGTCAGTTTGGACAATGGAATCCAAGGCAGGGACCATAGAGTCAGAGAAAGAGCACTTAGGAGGTTCTGGTAATGGCGATGGCAGTCAGGATGGAGTTTGGAAAAGACTTCCTGGAGAGATTCAAATGCTATTTAAGAGATAAAATTACATAACTTGATGGGTAATTTGGTGAAATGAGTGATAAGAAGAAATCAAAATATTCCCCAGATTTTTTTAATGTATAGAATCATTTTTAGAGAGTGGATGCATATTTGGAGATTCACAGCAGACTTTGCCCTTAAGAAAATTAAAAATTAAAGTAGAAAACCTTAGAAGTCAACATGTAATTAGAATTTACAGATGCCACTAAATAAAAAGATAACATCAGGAAGAATAAATACCATGGGTGTTAGGTTAATAGTATCAGGAATGGATGAAGCTAATTAGGAAGGAAAAAAAAAAAACAAGATGTTAATCGTAAAGGTTCATATGTGTTTTCTAGTATGTAGACTAGTAGGTATTTCATAAACACACACACAAGTTTTATAACTACCGGTAGGGAGCCAATATGACCTAATTTATAGCTGGGGGCAGTTCTATAACTATAATCAGAAAATTTGAGCTCAAATCTTCTCATTGGTCATTTAATCACTGTGCTCTAAGGTAAATTAGCTAACTTTGTTGATCCAGTTCCATCATCTGTAAAAACAGGGACAATTATACCTATTTTATAGTATATTAACAGCATTTTGAATTGTTAGGTGTCCTATTTACTATGCTATGTGCATTTTTATCTAATATGGAGTTTCTTCTCTTCAGTGAAACATGAAAACTCTCTGTGTGTTCATGAGTCAGGATAAAAAAGAACTTTTGTTTCTAATTTTAAAGTTTAACTATCCTCATTTATCAATACTATTTCCTTTCCAAAGGAACTGCAATTATTATATTTCTGCTTGATTATAGATACTTCAGCCAATGAGATGTAATGTTAATGGAATTCTCTTATACAAACAAATATGATCAAATAGAAAGAAGATGTAAATACTCAACCTATTTTAGGGCCAGACTGTTATTTTTTTTCTTTATATTTTATTTTATTTTTTTTAATTTATTTATTTTAAGTTGGAGTCTCACTCCATCACTGGAGCGCAATGGCATGTTTATAGCCGCCCCATGTCAACCTGCTGGGCTTTGCCGATCCTTCCACCTCACCCTTCCAAGTAGCCAGAACTACAAGTGCATGCTACCGCAGCTGGCTAATTTATATTAATTTTAATGATGTGGGGTACAATTCAGGATTATGTATACAAGTGGACATCATACAGGTAAGGTTTAGGCCTCCCTTTGGTCCTCACTTTGCCTGGTTTGAAGTCAGGTACCCTTACTGATGTTGTGTCCCCACTCCCACCATGGCAGTATCCTGCTACTGTCAATCCCTTTCTTATAGTATTGTGGTAAATGTTCAGGGTCTGCTTATGAGTGAGAACATATGTTACTCTGTTCTTTGTTTCTGTGATAGATCACTGAGTATTATAGACTCTAAATCCATTCAAGTTGCTGTGAAGTCCATATGTTTGTTCTTTATGGCTGCATAATATTCCAACATGTATATGTACCATATTTTTTTATCCAGTCCACTTTCGAGGGGAAGCATGGTTGGTTCCATGCTTTTGCCATTGTGAATAATGCTGCAATAAATATGTGTATGCAGGTATCTTTTTTGTAGAGTGATTTGAATTCCTCCAGATATATTTCCAGTAGGGGGATTGCTGGGTCATATAGAAGGTTGATCTCTAGTTCTTTTAGAAATCACCACATTTTTTTCCACAGAGGTTGAACTAGTTTGCATTCCCACCAGCAGTATAGAAGTGTTCCCTTTTCTCTGCATCCTTGCCAGGATCTATTGTTGTTTGCTGTATTAATCATGGCCATTCTTAGGGTTAGGTAGCATTAAAATGTGATTTTGATTTGCATTTCTCTGATAATTAGTGAAGTTAAGCACTTTTTCATGTGTCTGTTGGCTGCCTGTATATCTTCTTTTGAGAAGTGTCTATTCATGTCTTTCACCCACTTTTTAATGGGGCTGTTTGTTTTTTTCCTTTCAGCACATTTGAGTTCCTTGTTTCTGGATGTTAGGCTTTTGTCAGATATACAGTTGGCAAATATTTTGTCCCATTCTGTGGGCTGCCTCCTTGCTCTCTTGATAGTTTCTTTGCTTTGCAGAACCTTTCTAGTTTAATGAGGTTCCACTGGTCTATCTTATGGATTCTGATTTTTAAAACAGGACCTTATAAATTGTTCTTGAAATAGAAATCAAGGCTGAGGTGAGTGGATTGCCTGAGCCTGCGGGTTCGAGACCCACCTGGGCAACTTGGTGAGACCTCATCTCTACAATAAAGCAAAAAAATTAGCCGGGTGTGGTAGCGCGTGCCTGTAGTTCCAGCTACTTGGAAGGCTGAGGCGGAAGGATGGCCGGAGCCCAGCAGATCGAGGCTGTGGTGGTCGAGAGCGGCCACTGCACTCCAGTCTGGGTGACAGTGAGACTCCAACTCAAAAATAAAAAAAGAAATAGAAATCAGAGTTGAATAAACTCAGTATTATAGTCAATTCAGAATTTTTCTAAATAATCCTAAGGTAGTGAAAAATTGAAGAAGAGGGAAAACAGTATTGGAAGAATTATCAAAATAAGGAAACATGGGAATGATAACCTAGGCATGGACTTGAACACCGCCCACAAATATAGGCTGTGAAGGAAAAAAATACAGAGGACGCAGGCATTCTTATGACTATATGACAATATTCATACTGCATTTATCCTTAAGTTTTTTTACTCTTAATTTGCTACCCTAAACCAGAATGAAGAACCTGGTCTTCACCCCACATCATTAACTTAGGTAGAGAATTATCTTTCCTGGGTCTAATTGGCCTAGCTAAGGTACATACATTTGACTTGATCCAGACAATGATCTTATAATAGTCTTGTACATATCACATCCCTTTATAGATGACAACTTTTCCACATTCTATAGTCATTTGATAAGGAAAGGTGAGAATGTTGGAAAAATGTATTTGAGTCTGGGCATTTTAAAAGTTAAATGGTAAACATAAATAATATATATAAATACAACTCATATAATCACGCTAATTGAAAAGTAATTAATTGAATATTCATATAATTATAAAAGTAAAAAGAAAAACTATATTGGGTGTAGTTAGCCTGATTGGCAAGGATGGAGCCATTAAAAGCTTAATGGATGAATTGAAGGTTTAAAACGAGGGACTTGATTTGATCTAAGATTGTTAAAGGAATGACATTCATTGTGGCTTGGTGACAGGAAATGTAATCAGTATGTGTAAGAGCAAAGCTCAGACCTAGCAAATTATCACAATTTCATGAAAAAGAGTACAGAATCACACAGTAAGAACCAACCTTATATAACTTGTTTCCAAAGTATGGCTTATTAATAATAAAATTGCATATTGTTTTTTATGTGATTGGGTTATTCTAGTATTTGAGATGCATTCTCATATTTGAGATTTGAGGTTTGATAGCACAAAAATGAAACACAATAGTGAGAACACAGAAGCGCCTTTAGAATTCATTCATCTAGAATACAATATTATATTCAATATTTTTACAGTTTACCATATCACCATTATAATATTTAAAATACAATAACTTAGAAAAAAAGTATTATGACATGATTCTTAAAGGCTAGAATTTGAGGGATATGTATATAATAATAATAACATTATCAGAAAATAATAAAATTGTCGACATATGAATCCTAATTGAATTTACTTTTATAAGGCTAGACTGCCATAGGCTCATTTGTGATACTGAAGTACTATTCACACACACACACACACACACACACACACACACACACACATATATACAGCATAATGTAAAATAGTTAGCCTTTTTAATTAGAAGGCAATACCTGTAAAATGCCTAGCCTGATAAACTACTTTCTTTAGCTAAACTAATCACTAGCAAATAAATAAAGATAATCTTAATACAAGTTTATAAATGGCTCTATTTTAGACCTCTATAAAGGTTTTTAAAGTTATGCTTAGACTTCAATTTTATAACACATGAATACTATGTCCTAATACTTTTAGGCCCTGAAACCCAGAAGTAATATGAAGCAACTGGAAGACTTAAGATATTAAAAGCATTCTGAATATTAACTAAATTTTGATCTATGAAAACTATTATGAGAAGATATCCATTTTATTCAGAGAAGACTTGAATGATCACTCTATTACATAGCACTATCTAACTCAAAACATTTTTCTCCTTAAAAAGAATAAGGACTTGAAATTAGTTGCAATTTTCAGCCAGGGATTTAAAGGCTAATTTCAAGGCACTTCAACAGGTTGAGTTAACACAGCAGATAAGTTCTTCTGTGTAATTTTCCTACTGACATGTTTCATGATAGAACAAGTCCCATTCGAAAAACAGGTAACTTTTTTAAAAATCTGAGTGAAAGCGTGATTGCATTTTTTAAAAGTACCCTGTCTATAGAAAACCAATTTAGTTTCATTAATGAAAAGGAAGCACAATGTGATTGAGAATGTAATACGGAATTATAGTTCATTAATTCTTCAAGTATGTAATTTTCCAGGCTCCTGATCCCCCATTGATTTCTGCACACCCCCATAGGTCCCACTAAATGTGAGCAAAAGGAAATTTAATCGTGTTGCTATATCATGTATGGCAATGGTGGCACTACACAATTAGGTAGAAACATTGTGAAAGGGATTTTTCCAGTGCCTGCTCCATCATGTAGCCCTGTTAACATTTCTTTGTTGTCAAAAATTGATCAATCACAGACCCACAGACAACTGGGACTATGACAGTCTCTATTATGTGGCCAATACCATCAAAGGAGATGACACTTGCAACAATCGAAGCTGATAATTCAGCAAACTTAATTAAGCATGATGAATTGGATGTATGCGTCAATCTTTTTTTTTTTTTTTTAACTTGTATGCAATGTAGCTTCCTATTGGGAACATTGTCATGGAATATGTTAATACCTATCAAAATTTAAACTAAAAAATTATGCTAATTGATAGAATACCATTATAATTTCAAGTGTTGGCTCAAAAAGTTATATCCTGATTTTCTGTCTTTCTCTTATAAGAATTATCTCTTTAAAAATATAATGTTCTATTCAACCCTCTGTCAACTTGTCCTTGAAACTTAAATTGCTTTATTTTCCACTTCTCAGACTTGGACAAAATTGTTACCAATAATATGGTACCAGTTAGTGAATGCCAGTACACGACATGGTCTGAAGAATTGGACAGAAATGTGTTATGTCCAAACCAAATTTAGCAAAATGCGTGGTACTGCTTTCATGCCTTGTAAAGACAGCTAATATTTCAAGCCAGCCATGGAAGCTGCAGTGACAACCCTATTGGGTTCTTCCATAAGGAATCAAGGTCAGAACAACCCTATTGTTGCTTTATTAATAGACTCGAGGCACAGCACATACTTATATTAAGAGAAAAAAAGGCAGGTAGAATCTTACAAAGAAGTGCTCTGAGAACAGCGGTGTGAACAAAAGCTATTTTAGCTGTTAAGAGGAAAATCTACCATGGAGGTCAGCCTTCAAATAGCCCTTACAATCATTTCCTCTCTGTAGATGGAAAAGTAGTAAATGGGGCAATCTTTAAAGAGTTTCAGCTATTCATTCTCCCTTCTTTTATATATTTGTATGCATAGTGGTGCCTTCTTGGCTAAGCAGAGTGTAAATGCACCTGTCACCCAGACTACACAGTTCAGAACCAAGTCAGCAATTAGCTTGCACTAATATACTGTCTCAGATCTAGGATCAGCAATGACTGAGTTGAAACAGTAAGTGGTTAAGGTTTAGAATGCTTATTAAGAATCAAATCAGGTAACTACTTATTTTTTCACAGGTTTATTGTCCACCTCCTTCATTCTAAAGTAAAGTTCTGTTACTAAAACAATTTTTATCTTGTTCATCAAGGAATCTCTGGTCCTTAGAATCGGTCTTGCTACATGGTAGGCATTTAGTATGTATTGATCAGAAAAATGAATTAATTAATATTATACACAATGTAAACATTTCATATTCGTTAAATAGCTTTATTAAAATACCAAGATAAGTTTTGAAGCATTTCAGCATCCTACATGTAATATGATAAGTTGTTACCCTTAGCCTTAGAGAGATCTTCTCTTGGGGTTTCATGACTATAAGTTAATAAACTACACAAAAAATTGATTATAGAACACTATTTCTCTTTATTTATTTCTAAAAAAGCTTCAAGTTTTCAAGTTCATTTAGTAGAAACTTGTGGCTCAATATTAACCAGAAGAATTTTATACTCAGGGTATACAGATTACAGCCACTCACATATACAATTAGTAGTAACCAAAAAAATGAGGAATACAGAGAGTTCATAAAAAATGATATGGACTCTATATTACTGGCAAAATGGCACACAGCTCAAAAAAGAAATAACTCTGAATGGGTTATGAAGGTCATTCTTATTTTCTTCCTCTTTTCAAAGAAATTCTATTATCCCATAGTCCATCATTATGTGTTATATTTATACACAATATTTTAAAGACCAAATGTTTTAAATGTTTACTTTTGACAATAATGATTTTGATTTTCTAAAGAAATATAACAAGCAAAAAGCTTGTCCAATTAGGAAACCTACCAAGAATTTATTCTAGCTTTAATATTCACCCATTTTAAGATATTTTCTGGACAACAGTGTTTCCATGTTATTTGATTTTGAGTCTGTCTGTATATATGTAAATGAAAAATTAGAGTTTATAGGTATATATTAGAGTAACGAGAGATTTACATTTTAGATGGTAGAATGAACAACAGCACAGACTCAAGCAAAAACAGCAAAAATCACTACCACCAACTAAACAAGAATGATGCAATGGCTTACAGAAAGAAACCAACTTCTGCAGTCAACTGCAGTCATGTGACATGGCCATATTCTTCTTTCCATGCCATATTCAAGAAGCCATGCCTGAGAATAGATTAGTTTTTGAGATTTTTCAATAATACTCTCAGATCTGCCAAGAGAAAACAAACCAAGAATTCTCTTCTGATTCCTGAGTGGTAAAAACAACAGCAGGGGAAAACAGGAGAAATAAAGAATATGTACAATGGGACTGACACTGGAAGTGGTGTGAAAGTACACAGTCAGGGCTGACCCAAAGCCTGAGAGTGAACTTCTGTAGGAATTGGGATATTCCCCAACTGGATTAAACTCTCACACCAAATGTCTGAGGAAATCCTAGAACTGAATTAAACTCTCACACCAAATGTCTGAGGAAATCCTAGAAGTGAGAGCAAAGCTCAGTTATCATTCCCTCAGCTGAGCTCTCCTGTCAGGTCATCAGGCCCTCTACCCTGGGAAAATCATGGAGAGACACAAAAGCCAGGTTTTCAAACCACCACTGTGGAGGGTACAACAAAGTTTTCAGATGGGGTAGAAAGAAGTCAAATAGAAAATCTGGACCAAACTGTCCGAGTGTGAGTAGAATAGTATAAGGAAAGGAAATAGAGTCGATACCCCAAAACTATAGAAAACGTCCAAAATCATAACACAGAAAGACATAACATATTCAGCCTAGAAGACAGCGTACCTCCAAACAGGAGGAAATATCCCACAAGCACTTAACAAGAATAATTAATTGACTAATAAAAGATTCAGAGATGAGATCGATAGTGGGAAAAAATGAATAGAAAAAGAAAACTGCAGGCCTAAAGGAAATAAATTTGAAGACCAAACATCTTTTACTGAAGCAAAGTAGAAACAGCTAAGAACAGAATATATTCTTAAAATAAAATTTCCCATATAAAAGGAGGACTTGAGATAATCAAGGAACATATAGTTGGAAGGAAAAAAGAAGATTTAAGTAATTAGAATGAAGCTAACAGATATGGAGGACTGGCAAAAATAATTCAGCTAAGGGTAATTGGGGTCCCAGAAACAGAGACCATCTTAAATGCAGGAGGAAATATTTAAAAGTATTTAATATGGAGATTCCTCACAGTGAAGACAGATTTTAATTGTACATAGGAAGACTACATAAGGTTCTAAGAAATTGCTTAACATGGAGATACTTTGTCCTCAAATCTTTGCTTGGCTGGCATCTTGGGAGCCTTCCTATTTTGGTTCGGGTTAATTACCCACAAAGAACTCTTTCTGCACTATACAATCCAAAAGGCTTCCCAGTCATTTTCTTTCACATCTTCATAGTTTTTGTTTGTCTGTTTGCTCTCTTTGGTTTTCATTATATGTTTGCCATCTGCAAGATCTGTGCAAATCATGGTTACAAAAATAATTGAAATTTCATAAACCTTGAAAATGTACATAATAAAAAGGAACAGAAATGTGCTACAGGGATAGTAATATATTCATCTTTAACATCAGGGACTTTATCAATATTGTCTTAAAATTTTAAATGTTGTTAAAATATCTATAGCCACTTCATATTTTTATCAAAATTCTTTTTTTAACCTTAAAGGAAACTTTAAAAAATGACATAATGTGATCAAAACCATTCAACACCCTGTATTCCACATTAAATGGAGGCTGGAGAGATAAAGCAAAAAAGCTACTCAATCTTATTTTGTGACAATATACAATGATATTTACATTAAATATTATAAGTTTGCAGTAACAAGTCAAAATGAAGAAAAAATATGATTTGAATCAAGAAATGTTAGTGCTTCAGAGATTTTGCAATTTTGTTTCTTCTGCCAAGAATAGTCTTGGCAGAGACTATTGGCTCCCCAATACTTTTATGTTTTGTTCTCTTAACTCCTTTAGGTATTTATGTCAGTGTCACTGACTCAATGAGATTTTTTTTTTTTTTGAGTTGGAGTCTCACTCTGTCGCCCAGACTGGAGTGCAGTGGCCGCTCCCGGCCACCGCAGCCTCAACCTGCTGGGCTCCGGCGATCCTTCCGCCTCAGTCTTCCAAGTGGCCAGAATTACAGGCAAGCACTACCACGCCAGGCTGATTTTTTGATTTATTGTAGAGATGAGGTCTTGCTGCCCAGGCGGGTCTCGAACCCGCGGGCTCAGGCAATCCACTCACCTCAGCCTCCCAAAGGCGCGGGATTACAGGCTGAGCCACCGAGCCCGGTTTCAATGAGATTTTTAATATCTAAAATCACAACTTCAAAATGTACCTCCTGGCTGGATGTGGTGGCTCATGCCTGTAATCACAGTACTTTGGGAGGCTGGAGGATGGCTTGAGTCTAGGAGTTCAAGACCAGCTTAGGCAACATAGTGAGAGCTCATCTCTACAAAAAATTTTAAAACTAGCCAGGTGTGGTGTCACATGCCTGTAGTCCCACCTACTAGGGAGGCTGAGGCAGAAGGATCATCTGAGCCCAGAAGTTAGAGGCTACAGTGAGCCATGATGGCGCCACTGCACTCTAGTCTGAGCAAACAAAGTGAGATCCCAAATTAAAAAAAAAAAAAAAAAGTACACCTCTCTACTCTGCTTTACTTTTCTCCTGAAGACAAAACTGTATATTATAGGATCCATACTATATTCTAGTATAAATTATAGGATGCATCCTGTAATGGTATGTATGCCTTATTTAACATATATGTATTTTACCTACATATCTTGAGCAGTTTGCCTCGCTTCCTTACAACATAACTTCCATGTGAGAAGGAATTTTTGCCTATTTTCTTCACTATTGTTCTGAGTGTCTAAGACAGTGCTTTGCACATATTAGTAAAGCAACTATTTGTTTAATGAATGAATAATTCAAGAAAATAAACAAATTAGTGAGCACAACAGAATATCATTGTGTTAACTACTACACTTAATCCCTTTTTAACTTAAAGCTCTCAAGTTTCAAGTAAATAAAGATATCATAATAATTGAAGTTTGAGGATTCATTTTTCAGTCAGGTATTTACAGGCAGACTTTTCTACAAACCACTGGCAGCTTAGGCTCTTAGAGGCTTAGAAGCATCTGCATTTCCTGATTTGCTGTATCTCTGCTACAAAGCACTGACATCTGCCTACACCTGGCATCAGAGAGATATGAAACACAAGAGTAATTTATAAGAAAATGTCATAAGATGAAGTCTCGGTCTCTGGTCTTGCCTTTTGGGTGTCCAGCTGGCTGTATTATATTACTGTGTTTTGTTTGTTTAATGCAGTGGGACTAGAGGGGAAGTGGAAATGTGAACTTACTTTGATGGAGCACCACTATTTTCTAGTATCTTCTCAATAATGTATATAAAGCACCAAGCTTAGTATCTGCTCTACAGCTAGAGCTCAATACATTTAGTTTTCTCCATTATCATCATAGTTCCCATCATCTCTCACATTGCGTAGATCTCCTGATTCTTCTTCCCCTAACTCCCATTTTTATTCTCTTCCAATCTCTTCTCCATACTCATGCCCAAATGATCTCTGGATACCTCAAATCTGATAATACTGACTATGTCATACTATACTATACATATCTGACTATACTATACATTACATTCTCTTTGGTTGGGGAATGAGAACCACAATGGTAATGACGTACAAGCCCCCATACTTTGGTCTCTCCCCACCTCTTAAACCTCATCACATATCAGACTTTCCTGGCCTCTGTGGTCCAGGCACACTGGCCTCCTTTCTCCTCAAATGCTCCAGGTTTTCCCCATCACAGGTTACTCATACATGCCGTTTCCTCTGCACGGAACACTCTTTCCTTCCACTTCGCTTACTGAAATCTTCCTCTCTCTTTAGATCTCAATTCAACCCAATTACCTCAGTGAAGCACTTCTGACATCCCTGAGAAAATCAAATCCTTCCAGACACAGCCTAAACACAATGCAGATGGTAGTTTTTGTAGTTGTGCAATGCAGTCACCCTGATTCTCTAGAGGACTTAGCAGAGCAATACCTGCAAATTGTCAGTGAGATTGTTTGGTTAAGTCTCTTTCCTCACTAAACACACAAGTTCCTTGAGGGAAGGGGGTAAATCTTTATCTTTGTTAAACTACGGTATCTTCCCAATGCCTGTCTTAATAGCAGACTTGTGCTGAATAATTATCATTTATCACTATTGCTCTCATCATCAATATCATCATCATCATCACCATTTCATTCTTGGGGAGATAACTTTCTTTTGATTCACCCCCAGAGGCTGCTTTCCTTTAAACTAGCTCCCACTGAACTAGCACATCTTTGATCATGATATTTACATAACAGTTGCCCAAATTCCCTTGACCCTTAACATATGGCCTGACCAAATCCAAGTTGCATTTTTAAATTCTGCCTTGATCACATCAAGTAGAGGTACGTCAATTCTTTGAAGCTTTTGAATTCCCCATGTGCTATCGTAATTTGTGTATTTTCAATTCCTGCTACTGAAATTTAAATTCCTTAGAGATAAGAGCTGGGCTGCACTTATCTTTGAATACCCTGCAGTACCAAGCATTATCCCTTAAATATAGATGTTCAGTAAGTAGCTATTAAGTTAAATTGTTGTTTAACCCATAATTTCTCTGATTCTGTTTGAGACTGTTCTTAGTCCCTCTTCTTTAAGCCTGTACTTTATCAGTATTTTTTCCTTTACTAAATTTCTTCAAGGAGCTACAGCTTTCCTTTTATAAACATTTTAAACATAATCAGATCTTTAAAATACAGCATATCTAAATGCTAAATATATATAAACAAAACATATATTTAAATATATAGAAACAAAAACTTTCATCCTATCACAAAAGTATAGACAAATAAAACAATACTAAATTTCAATTCTGAAAAAATTTAAAGTAAAGCAATGTATTAAGATAGAAAAAGACCCAAAGATATAAAAATAGAGTTAAGAGGAAAAAGAAAATGCCTCGAAAGCGATGAGAGCACCACAGTGGAGTCATATAAAGGTTATTTCACCTTCTTTCTTCTAAAACTTTCTTAGAGATGTGTGGATACTTAATTAAGGTCTATACCTTGCATATTCCCTAAAAGGATTATGATCAATTTTTTAAGGCAACAAAATCTCCAGGAGAGAATAAGGTACATTAGGAATTGGGCAAGACAGCCTCCTGGTGACAGTCAAAAAGCAAAACTTGAAGAATCTGAAACATCCAACAAAATGGTGCATATGGGTTTTCCTAAAGAAACAGACTTTTTCCCTGTTTTGAGTTCTAAGAGTAATTTATAAGAGACATTTCTTAAGGTTATGGTCAATATTTTATTACTGTTTGACAAAGAAACAGAAAAAGTCTTCAAAAGCCTACTTTCTCTGTCTTTGCTAGTTTCAATCATAACTTAGTTTTTTCTCAGAGGCATTTTTCTGAGTCATTCTTCTGTTTGTTTGTCTTTTATTACTTTATTCAACACAGGTGTGGAGTTCAGAGAACCCAAAGGAATGGATTTAGATATGTCCTTCTGATTTTCATTCTCTAAAAACATAAGAGATTTTAAGCAGCTTTTAGCAAGTGTTAGAACAAAGTCACTTCCAATTTTAATTTTCTGCTTAGTCCCTGAATTGCTATTATTTTGATTTGTTTATAGAAGAGAATATATTTTAAAGTCAAGCACATGAATAGCCAAGTTTACAAGTTTTAGTAAAAAATCAGAAGTTTGGATTAGCTCACAGTACTCACCTATTCTTGTAGGTATACTGGGGGTTAATTACAGGTGAGATCAAATTTGTTTGCCCCAAAATCAGCTTTTAATCTGCTCAAATGCATGGACAAACATTATCTTATACTCCAACTTTCTGTGCCTAAAGGCATAAAGAAAATCGTTTTGTTCTGAAACAAGTGTAGTACTTAGCACGTGGCCTTACATCTGTCCATCAAGGACTTTCAAGACAGCTGCAGTAGAATGATTTTGAATGGACTATATTTTGATAGGTCCGATAGGATATTGAGTCTGAAATTTATATTCCCAGCTTTTCATGTGCCTCACCACATAATACAGAGTTACTTAGAGCTGCACCCTTAAAGTGGAAGAATGCTTTCTAAATAATGAGTTTAGTTTTAACACTGTTTAATACAGTTAAACTGATCTTTCTCCCCATATTAAATCAACAGGGTCAGTTGGTTTTCAAGGTGCATTTGGGATCAGAAGACAAGACTTTAACTCTGGTTCTGCCACTTTCTGGTTGTGTGAGACCAGAAAAAAATTATTTGTTAGCACCTTTAAGCCTTAATTACCTGACCACTAACATGAGAAATATCTGCCATACATATCTCAATGACTTTCTGAGAGGTTCAAATGACATAATGTATTCCGTAGCTCTATGAAAGTATGAAGAAATATTCAAATATTTACAACATTACTTTTTTCATATAAATTTTTTTTAAATTTTTATTTTAAAGATGTGGGGTAAAATTCAGGGTTCGGTAAACAAACAATTATGCAGGTACCCTTGTTGATGAGGTGTACCCCTCTCTCCTCTGGCAGTTTCCCTCAACTGCCAATCCCACTCCCCTTTCTCTGGTAGTTTCCCACTACTGCCAATCCCTTTCTTATAGGGTTATGATAATTGTTCAAGGTCCACTTATGAGTGAGAACATATAGTACTCTGTTTTTTGTTTCTGTGATAGATCACTGAGTATAATAGACTCTAAATTCATCCAAGTTGCTATGAAGTCCATATGTTTGTCCTTCTTTATGACTGCATAATATTCCATTGTGAATATATACCACATTTTTTTATCCAGTCCAGCTTTGATGGGCAGCATGGTTGATTCCATGTTTTTGCTATTGTGAATAAAGCTGCAACAAACATGCGTGTGCAGGTATCTTTTTTGTAGAATGATTTGAGTTCCTCCGGGTATATTCCCAATAGGGGAATTGCTGGGTACAACATTACTTTTATAAGCTATTTATATAAGATGACTTAAGCCATTCCAAAAGTTAGTTTGAGTGGACTTTGTGCTTACTTAATTTTAGATGAACTTTTCTTAGAAATTCTTACCCTGATATAACCTTCTCAACTCCACGATGCCGCTCTTTCATTATGGGTTTCATGAGAGGAGGAAATAGTTATGTGGAAGATGCATACTGACTTAAGGGATAGTGGCATCTGTTGAGATTAGGTTGGAGCAAGAGGCTACCAGTTACCTTACTGCCTCACCTCACAGATCCATAAGCTCTAAGAGAAAAGCAGCGCAGAAGTACCAGAAAGTCCCGTAAACCATTTAGAGGTAGGGCAGAAATCATTCCATGGACCTCATTTGTTTCTCCATTTTCCTCTCCTCACATAAAATAGACCTGTCTTTCAGAATAAAGTGGCCTCTACTGTATCTTCTGAAGTTCCACAGAAACTGGTTCATCTAAAAAATGCAATGTAGATTCAGCCTCATGAATTGTCTGCCAATACTCATAAAACATTCCACACTCAGTTTTTAATATCTGGGTAAAAAGATATCGCTACTATAAATCATTAAATCTATAAATGATTTTTAAAGTCTAATGTCAAATTACTGATGTCATAGTGATCCCAATGCATGAATGACACCTCTAATGTACACATATATTACTTCCCACGAATAACAAGAAAAAGCAATCACTTTCAAGCCATAGTAATTTACTTCTTTAAACCAATTTTATTTTCTCACATGTCCATACACTAATACAGAAAACAAAACTGGGCTTGGGCTTGCTGAATTTCTGGAAATCAACTTTAAGTTCCAAAAATCACTATAAGGAAACTTTAGGGGGCTTTATTGTTTGTGAGCTGTATATTTTGGCTCATTTTTTATAACAAATGCCTGTTTCTCAAATGCTCTTAAAGAAGATGGAACTTGAGTTTGAATTTTAAATTACTGCAATATTTTAAAGTCAGTATAGAAAAAATATGATTGCGCAATGGTCAATAAAGTAAAACATTTACACGTTAACCTCACTTTGAGACAAACTTTTAAAAAATAGTTTAATATTTGCATGACACAATGTGCATTTCAACTTCCTAATGCTTTAGTAATTCATAAAAGCGACTTCATATCTCTTTTAGCTGATTTCCATAAGGATATAATTTTGGTTCTCTCAATGAATAAACAAAATTTAGTAGTTCTAGACCAAAGCAATCAGCTTTTACTTACCAATATGCCACTAATGGACATCTATTCTTGTATATTTATGTTTTGATCCTGGAAAAGTAGTCAGAAATCTTCATCTTAAGGAAATTTAATTTAAAAGAAAAAAATCACTTCCATTTCATAATCTACATTGCCCACTTGATAAATGGAAATTAGAATAAAATAACACAGGATTCTAACTTGATCAATAACTTAAAAGTTATCTGTGCATTAAGGTTCATATTGTAAAACAGCCATCTAAATATCTAGAACACTTTCTTTATAGTTGCTTAAACAATGACAGTCAACCTATGAACTGAAGGAAGAATTTCTCCAAAGGAATTTCTTAAAGAAATTATTCTTTTCTAGGTCTGAGAAGAATGTTGCTCGTAATTTGATGGGTATTGCATTGAATTTGTAGATTGCCTTAGGTAAGATGGACATCTTCACAATGTTGATTCTTTCAATCCATGAGCATGGGATATTTTTCCACTTGTTTGTGTCATCTTGGATTTCTTTGAGCAGTGTTTTGTAGTTTTCGTTGTAAAGGTCTTTCACGTCTCTGATTAGGAAGATGCCAAGGTATTTCATTTATGTTGTGGCTATTGTAAATGGAATTGTGTTTTTTATTTGGGTTTCTGTTTGTTTATTATTGGTGTAAAGAAATGCCATTGTCTTTTGCACATTTATTTTGTATCCTGAGACTTTGCCAAAGGCCTTTATCAGTGTAAGGAGGTTTTTGACAGATTCTCTTGGGTTTCCAAGGTACACAATCATATCATCTTTGATCTACAAGGAACTCAAATGTGCCGAAAAGAAAAAAACAAACAACCCCATTATAAAATGGGCAAAAGACATGAACAGACACTTCACAAAGGAAGACATCCGAGCAGTCAACAGATGTATGAAGAAATGTTCAACTTCACTAATCATTGGGGAGATGCAAATCAAAACCACACTGAGATACCACCTAACTCCAGTCAGAATGGCAATTATCAACAACTCAAAAAATAACAGCTGCTGGAGAGGGTATGGAGAAAAGGGAACACTTCTACACTGTTGGTGGGAGTGTAAACTAGTGCAACCTCTGTGGAAAGCAGTGTGGTGATTCCTAAAAGCTCTAAATATCTACCTCCCATACGACCCCACAATCCCCCTAATGGGAATATATCCGGAAGAACACAAATCACTCTACAAAAAAGACACCTGCACACGTATGTTTATCACAGCATTGTTCACAATAGCAAGAACCTGGAAGCAACCATGCTGCCCATCAAAAGAGGATTGGATTAAAAAAATGTGTACATATACATGATGGAATACTATGCAGCCATATAAAAGAACAAAATCATGAATTTCGCAGCAACCTGGATGGAACTAGAGTCTATAATACTGAGTGACCTCTCACAAAAACAAAGGTCCGAGCATCACATATTTTCACTCATATAATGGACCTTGAACATCCAATCTAATACTATAAGAAAATGACTGACAGTAGTGGGAAACTATGGGGGGGGGAGGGAGATGGGATTAACAGGCAAATATCTGTCTGGGGGTGGGGAAGCACCTCTAATCAATAGGGTGCCCGAATGAAATGTATTTGTATACCTAACCCTTAACTGTACCCCACAACACATAATAAAAAAATATTGATTATTAAAAAAAAAATTATTCTTGGCTATAAGGCAACTTATAGCACCTAAAAATATTATATGCAAAACTATTAAGTGGCTCATTTTAACAACTTGTCTTTGTATAAGTTGACTGAAATAATTAAATATACATTCTTGAAAAAAATTCAAAGTTTTTTTAGAAGTGAAAATTAGGATTCATAAATGTCTTAAAGCCATTTTCCCTTGAGCTATTACAAGAAGGTAATGAAAGTCCATTTTAAAACATGGCTCAAGCCAGGTTTGGTGGCTCAGTCTGTAATCCCGCGCCTTTGGGAGGCTGAGGTGAATGGATTGCCTGAGCCCTCAGGTTCAAGACCCACCTGGGCAGCGAGACCTCATCTCTACAATAAATCAAAAAATCAGCCGGGCATGGTAGTGCATGCCTGTAATTCCAGCTACTTGCAAGGCTGAGGCGGAAGGATTGCCGGAGCCCAGCAGGCAAGGCTGCAGTGACCAGGAGCGGCTACTGTAGGAGTGGGACTCCAACTCAAAAAAATAAAAAAATATAATAAAATAAAATATGGCTCAAATATAACTTTAACTTAAACACAGAAGGTCTTAGAAATACACTAGAAGTTTTGAATATAAGCAAAGAAATAAGCAAGATCAAACTAGGGCCTAAAACATGAAAATATTGAAAAGAAGAAAGTATTTGATGGCTTGAATTTTAAAAATTCAATTCAGCAAAAAATTTTAAGCTCACACTGAATAAACACAATGGTACATCAGTTATTTTTTAGCAGAAATGTGGGGAAAAATTACAAAATAATTATATCCTTTTTTTTTTTTTCAAATCTTTTCAAGGCCAATTCTTTCTTTTCATTTAAATCCCCAAAGAGTTAGAGACAAGGTCACTGATAGTAAGAGGTGATTAAAGATTTGGAGGGGTGGTTAGACAGCACTCTTAGCTTGATGAGCGACAGATATGGAAAGGAACTCTTTATTCTGAAGAGTGAGAAAAAAACATTCTAAGGAATGGTAGTTCTCATTTCCTTTTGAAATCTGTGGTCATAAGTTTGAAAAGTGGCCAATCAGTGTAGTTGTATTTTTTTCTCCAGCCATAGTCAGCTGCACAGGAACAGAATGGAGGCCAAGGATTGTATTTGACAAGGGCTGGGTTTTTCCTGGGCAATATAATATATAAAGAAAGAGCAAGAGAGTTAAGAGTATTCATAAAAGACTGCTTAGATTGATGAACCAACCAATGTGGTGTTATTAATGAATCACAAAATCAAGTTGGGTATTAGAAAAGTGTTTAGATAAAAGAATTAATGTTTTCAATAAAGTCAAATGATTAGTGGAGTGAAGGTATTAAAGCACATGACATGAAAGGAGAGAAAAGTGGTGGCCAAAAAGTGAAATGCCTGAAAGTGAGATCTGAGGAATGATATAGTTATGGGAAAGGCTAAGGTCATGGTTATGACCAGGGGAGGCTGAGGTAGAATGGAGGTGAGAAGATCAAAGAACTAAAAGCCCAGAATCCTATGTGGTATATGGATTGAAGGTGTCCTCCAAAGTTCATGTGTTGGAAACTTAATCCCAATGCAATAGTGTTGGAAGGTGAGGCCTAATAAGAGGTGATTAGGTCATGAGGAGTCTGCCCTCATGAATAGATTAATATCATTATCTCAGGAGCAGGTTAGTTATCAAGAGATTAAGTTTGCATGAAAGTGAGTTTGGCCCCTTGTTGCTCTCATGCTCTTGTGCTCACTTGCCCTTCCACCTTCTGCCATGGGATGCAGCAAGGAGACCCTCACCAGATGTAGGCCACTTGACCTTGAACTTCCTAGCCTCCAGAACAATAAGAAATGAATTTCTTTTTATTATAAATTACTCAGTATGTGGTATTCTGTTATAACAAGACAAAATGCACTAAGGCAGTAGGTTTATCAACATGCATACTGAAAGAGCCAAGAAGGGTATAGTTGAAGAATACAGACAGTCAGATGTAGAAATCTGCAAGGAAGGTTGGAGGATATATTCTGATGGTATAGGATTCAAAGTCTACTCTATTCCTTTGAAAAATGTCTTTTCCAACCACTAATGCTCAAACTCTATCACACTATTCTATTTTATTTTCTTTATAGTACTTCACACTATGTGTTATTTGTTTATATGTCTGTTTTCTGGGCCTCTCCCCTCCCCACAAGAATCTAAACCTCATGAGAGCAGGGACCTTGGGTCACTACTATCTCTTAGGGGCTTAGAATAGAAATGGACATATCTTACTTATTGATGAATAAGCAAATAAATAAATGAAAGAAACTACTAATCAGGCATTTACCATATGTCATAAACAGTGAATTATTAATAAAAACCCAAAGTTTATAATATTATGAAACTTTCACTCTAGGAGCTTAATTCAAGAAAAGGACAACACTAGAAAACATGAAATGTGCACTAAATGTGATATAAACAGTTGTAAATGTTCAAAAGTCCAAGTGATACAGTTCCCCCATTATGGCTCAATTATCACTTCTTTTCCCACCCACATCATAAACTAGGTCAGATAGCCTGCAATATTTTTTCACAGCAATGAAAGATAGTTTGATAATTATGTCATCAACTTGTAATGTAAGCTTCCTTTCAATGTAAAAGAAAGCCTCTACTTTTTCCAACACCATAAACCCAGCAGCTATTCACTGAAGAGTAGTCAGACTGTCCTTTCTGCAGGATAAATAGCTCAATGACAGAGAAGTGTGCAAGAAATGTCATATCACTGATAGAGATTTTTAAAAGATTTGTTGACAAAACAATCATGAAATTTGAGATCTCTTGTTACATGACACCTTTTCTGCCAACAAATCTACAGCCAGCTCCTTCAGTTCCATATGATGAGTAGTGGGTTATATAGCATTCCTGTATTATATACCTGGGCCGTATTTATACAGTTGTTCCATTTGAAAAAGGTTAGGAGAAAGAAATTGTTTAATTCATGTTTTATTGATTCCATTTCTAGCCAAAAAAAAAAAAATCTCATCTTTAGAATTCATGTATTCTTGGTTCCTTTTCTAATAATCTCAGTGGGCAATTTGTACTCAGGTTTATTTTTCCTCTGACTTGTTGAAAATCCAAGTCACTATAAATCTGTGAATAATTACTGTTACTTCAGTTACCAGGCAGTTAGGTGAAGGCAGATGACACAGTGTATCACATTAACAAGGCAGCCAGAATCCATTATCTCTCTGATGAGTTTCCCACACAATGTAGACAATGGATATACCTGCTATGGGAATCAGCTCTCTCAGTATTACTGCTTGTGGAGCAGAATGATTTTCATGATCATAACATTCTACTTTCTAATGACCATTATTATGTCCTTTGGTACAGCATGATGGGCTTTTGTGGCTTTGTCTGTCCAAACATTCTTGAAATCAGGCACAATTTAATTTGTTTTTGTTAAATTCCTTTTTATTTAAATACATTTGCAAAGTTGAAAATATTCAACCTTCTCATAGACAGTTGGTGAGACTATAACTTGAGCTTGGCAGTATCCAATGTTCATACAATTTGATTTTGCAATTTCACATCTAGGAAATAGTCTTACAGACACACTTTCACAATTGCACACACAAAAAATGTACACACGAGGACGTTCACTGCAACCATTTGAGTAAACAAAATAGTAAAAAATTGAAAATAAACTAAATATTTATTAATAAGTGAAGAGTAAAATACACCATGATATATTTACACTTACATAGGAATGCTATGCACCCCAGAATGAGATGGAACTAAACAGTACTGACTGAAAGACCTTCAATTTATGGTAAGTAGTAATAGTAAATCACAGGATAATATATACAATATTATCCCATTTGCATAGCACTTGGGTTTGTATGTTGCATGGGTACATAAATACATTGAAAGAGACCTACTAGTTTACACACCAAACAATTCATAGTGGTCACCTCTAATGCATGTCCTTTTACCTAAAAAAAAAAAAGAAAGAAAGAAAAGAAAACCTGGAGCCCAATGAATCTTTGTTGTGGGTCTGGGCATTGTAGCATGATTAGTAGCATCTTTGACCTCTGGCCATTAGATATCAGTAGCACTCCTCCTCCCCCATTATGGCCACCAAAAATATGTCTAGACATTGCCATATGTTCTGTGCGGATAAAATCACCTGCAATTGAAAACCACTGCTCTAGTGAGTGGGGGTAGAAGTAATGGACTTTGAAAAGTGATTTTATATATTATATAGTTGCCATATACATCATTTGTATCTTATATAGAAATCATATATCTTAAAATAAAATTTGTTAATTGCTGTCAATTTTTTAAAAGTGAATTATCATTCTCACGAACTATGCTCAGAGTAGTAGTTACCTATTTACCTAATTCTCAAATTTCTCCCACAATTCTGCTAAGATACTTAAAAAGTTATATGGAATTTACCAAACAACTACTGTGATAAAGTATTCTACACTATTGACTTGATAGTATCCTTTCTGTTTTTAGTGACTTAAAACAATACAATTTGTTACTTTACCTTTCTGTAGGTTTGATGTCCAAAATGGGTCTTACTAGGCTAAAATAAAGGTGTCAGCTGGGCTGAGTTCCTTCTGGAAGCTAGAGGGGACAACATATATATTTTTGGTCTTTTCCAGCTTTTGAAGGCTGACTGCATTCATTGGCTTATGATCCCTTGCTCCACCTTCAAAGCCAGCAATGGCGTATTGAGTACTTCTCACACTGCAGACTTGATTGTATCTTAAGGCACTTTTCTCTCTTACAAAATAGGGATGAAATTCTTTTCTCAGGCCTGCTATGGCAAGTACAACAATAGATGCATTGTAGCTAATTTTTCCCCATTTGGTTCTATAGTATATTAGCATCTAAATTATTATGATATAAGGGTTATTTTTAAAGAAAGATCAGAATAGGCTCCTTGAGGGCAAAAGTGAAGCCTAATTTCCTTCCCCATCATTTTCCCAGTACCCCACACAAAGTCAGTGTTCAGAAAATACGTGTGAATTAACTAAGAGCATAATAACCTACATGCAATACAAATTAACACTATCTCTCATCTTACACCAGTTGCTGAGTATTGACTTAAATATTGTAAGCATGAAGTTATATACATAGTTATCCCAGTCAAAATATGAGATTAAAAATAATTATAATTATTACTAATTATTACTAATGAGCAACAGTAGCTTAAAATGACTATCCAGTTTAATAATCATTTAAATTCATCAAATACATATTACATTATAAAATCGTTAATTGTACTATTTTATATGTATTTTTCATTTCTTGGTAAAAGGAATTATTTCAGATGGTGTGTCTTTTCATGTCTAGGAATACTGCAAGACATAGAATCAAAAAGAACTTTTGGAGTCATAGTCCAACTCTATGTTTCAAGTAAGAATAGATAGCAGATTCTATTCTTAAATAATTCCAGTGTAATAAAGAGCTATGCTTGTTTAAAATCTCTAGATTTTCTAAAATCCATCAAACAAAAGAAATCTCAGAGGAAGAAGTCCTGCTTGCACCTAGCTTTCCTTGGCTTTTGTGTACCAGATAATGAGCCTCCTTGATGGTTGCAGTCTATTGCTAAATGATTGAAAACTTTGGCTCAAAAATGATAAGCAATTTTTTAAGTCTATAAAAGTTGGTTTAAATTTTGAGTCTTTGTGTTAGATTGCTTGACCTAAATGGAGTGGGAAATAGCACTTGTGGGCACGTGGTAGTGACTGATAAGTACTGTGGCTGTGTGAGCCTCATAAAGCCAAGGGCTTGTACCTTCTCTCTGGGGCAACCCGAGTCACCCGTACAGGGACCTCAGACTGCCAAGATGAGTTACAGCCCCTTAGTGGACACTGTAGAGGGTACTCTGCCTCAGGGATTTTCCTTTTTGTGCCATAGAACATCACAGATGGCAATGAAGGTAGTCAGTGTGTTAGATATGAAAGTGTGTGTTTCCTGGCATTAGGCAAAATCAAAGAAAAAGAAAGAGAACCTGAAACAGGTCTAAACCTGAGTGACAGCATCATTTATATGCTTTCTCTTTTTATTATTATTATTGTAAACTATATGTAACTTAAAATGTGCCATTTTAACCATATTTAAGTATACAACTATATTCTCCATGTCATTAACTATATTCACTATATTATGTAATTGTCACCATTATCTATTTTGAAAATATTTCATCATCCCAAAAAGAAACTCTGTACCCATTATACAGTGACTACCCATTGCCACTCACCCTTAACCTCTGGTAACATGTAATCAACTCTCTGTCTATAATTTATTTCAGCTAATTTTAATAATTTCTAATCATTTATTTAGCAGTTAATATGTGTCAGACTCTGTGGGGTTTTACATGAATTAGCTCATTTAATACTCATTACAACCATAAGGGCTACATTATTAAGCCCTTTTCACAAAGGTAGAAATGGAGATCAAGAAATATGGAGTTACTTTCTCAGTATCACATAGCCTATAAGTAGTGGAGCTGAGAGAGTGAATTCCAGTATCCCGATTTCAAAGCTCACACTTTTGACCACGATGCTGGCCTCCCTACATATTGGAAATTCTTTCTGAGTTCTAACCTTATATTAGAGTTTATGTTCCTTCCACTCAGTCCAGGGAAAAAGGAACTTGTGAGTACCAAAAATACTCCTTTTATGGTATTTAAATTCAAACAAAAAGATGAACAAGCTTGCTCCAGGCAATCTTTTCAAGCACAGAGGCACTACTTTTAAGCAATGCTTGCTAAAGTATATTCTTTAAGGTTGCTTTTAAATAGTGTCCCTGGCTTTGTTTGTAACAAAGGAAAACCAAAATTTATTCATTAGAATGCCTAAATTCTTCTAACAGAAACTTTGCATGAACCTATTCTTATGTGGGATATCTCCTACTTGTTCCAACCCACTAAGTACGATACCTTTCCAATCGTATACTTATCTCTATTACTTGAAGATTAATATCTAGCTTCAATCTCACTTTGTTTATATATCCGGTCTATCTGAGAAAATATTGCTGCCTCCTCCTCTTCACATCCCCTTCATTGAGTCAAAGAGATACCTGCACTCCCATGTCACTCAACTCCTAACTCATAGTGTATATTATTATATACTGGCCCTAGTCCAATCTATAAGTACTGGTTTACAATTTGTTGCATATGTGTCAGTAGGCAAGCTTCTCAGTATCAAGTGAGAGCTATTATTGCAAGTCATTAATTATAATGCTTATTATAGTTTAATTTATGTTTATTATAGTTTAATATTATAGTTTAATGCTTTATTACAATTATACTATATATTACATTATATATTTTGTATTATATTATATATTACTGTATATATTATTTTCATATATGTAAACATATTTTAATATATTTATTATAGTTGGATTAATTATATGCTTATAATTGCTTCTCCTGTCAACTAAGAACACTGACTTTTTTCCAACAGCAGCTTCCTGGTTGTTGGAGCCAATATCACTCATTAGGAAAGAAGACACATTGCATTTTCAAGTCCCTGTGAATGCCACAGGGACTTGAAGGATTACTTAAGAGATCTAGCCTATATAGATTAGATCCTGGATACGGTAATAAATGTTTACCTTTTCAACAGAATTTTTAAGTAGTCTATTTTTAAATTTCACAGTAATTATTTAGTTTATCAGAATGTAATCCACATTGTGTTTTAATCATAAAAACCGTTCCATAAAATACTGCTTTGACTCCCATGAAGCATTGTATGAAGCTCTATAAAAGTGTGCTTTAAGATTAATAACAACAAAGATGAAAACTTACCGGAAATGCTTCAGAAGGTTGGTCTGGGAAAAGATTTTACAAGTAAGACCTCAAAAGCACAGGTGTAAAAATTGACAAATGGGATCATACCAAACTAAAAAGCTTCTGTACAGCAAAGTAAACAACAGAGTAAAGAGACAATCTTCAGAATGGGACATTTTTGCAAACTATTCATCCAACAAGGAATTAATAGCCATAATATACAAGAAACCCAAACAACTAAATAGCAAAAAACCAGATGCTCAAATTTAAAAATGGACAAATGATTTTAATAGATAGCTCTCAAAAGAAGACATGTAAATGATCAACAAGCATATGAAAATATGTTAAACATAACCAATCATCAGGGAAATGCAAATAAAGACCACAATGAGATATATCTCATCCCAGTTAGAATGTCTATAATGAGAAACAAAAAGTAACAAAGGCTGGCAAGAATGTGGAGAAAAGAGAAGACTTATACACTGTTAGTGGGAATGTATATTAGCACAGCCATTGTGGAAAACAGTATGAAGGTTTCTCAAAAAAACTAAAAAGAGAACTACCATATGATCCAGAATTCCACTACTGAATATTTATGCAAAGGAAAGGAAATCAGTAACAAAGAGATACTTGCACTTTCATGTTTATTATAGCACTATTCACAATAGCCAAGATATGGAATCAACCTAAGTGTCCATCAATGAATGACTAGATCAAGAAAATGTGATATATATACACAATGAAACAATATTCATCCAGAAAAAAGAATTAAATCCTATCAAGTAACATGAACAAGCTTGGAGGACACTATGCTAAATGAAATAAGTCAAGCACAGAGAGATAAATAACACATGTTCTCACACAAGCGCAGACACTAAAAATGTTGATCTTATAAAAATTGAGAGTAGAATGTGACAAGAACATTGAAAAAAGAATAAAAAAGAGAGACCAAAAAAGTTGAGTGTAGAATAGTGGTTACTAGAGGCTAGAAAAGGTGGAGAGAGGAAGAATAAGAAGAGGTTAATTAAAAGATAAAAAAGTGCAGCTAGATAAGGGAAATAAGTTCTACTCTCCTTTAGTATTGCAGAGTGACTATAGCTAACCATAATTTATTGTATATTTTCAAACAACTAGAAGATAGGATTTTAAATTTTCCCAACACAAAGAAATTATAAATGCTAGGGGTGATGGATATGCTAATTACCCTGATTTGATGGTTATACATTCCATACATGTATCAAAATATCACTCTATCTCATAAATATGTACAATTATTGTGTCAATTAAAAATGTAAAAAGAGGCCAGGCTTGGTGGTTCAGCCTGTAATCCCTGTGCTTTGGGAGGCTGAAGTGAGTGGATTGTCTGAGCCCGCCGGTTTGAGACCTGTCTGGGCAACTTGGCAAGACCTCATCTCTACAATAAATCAAAAATTAGCCAGGCTTGGTAGCGCGTGCCTGTAGTTCCAGCTACTTGGAAGGCTGAGGTGGAAGGATTGCTGGAGCAGATTGAGGCTGCAGTGGCTGGGAGCGGCCACTGCACTCCAGTCTGGGTGACAGAGACTCCAACTCAAAAAAAAAAAAAAAGGGAAAAGAAAAAAATTGTAAAGGTTAATAACACAAGGTAATTTTAGGGAAAGTACGAAATTTTTTTAAATTTTGAGTTGGAGTCTCACTATTGCCATTGCAAGTTTTACAAAAATATATGACTAGGTGAGCAATTGCTAGGGCTCTTCCTAGGAGCTGGAAAGAAGGCTGGTCAAGTCAGGAGAGCAGAAACTTAAGCTTCACTAGCTTGATGGAAAATCTGCTTCTGACTCTGTGGGAGGAAATAGCCAAAGCATTTTTTAAAAAAATTAGGGTCTCTATTTCATTTTTGCATTTTGCCTTTGCTTTGTCCCTCTTAATCCTCTTTTATTATCCTCAAAATTTTGGTTAATATTCTGCTATATTATATGTGTATGGGTGTTGTTTTGGGAGGAATGTAGGAAGAAAGACAGGTGCTATGTCAGGCTCCAGTAATTCCAATATGGCAGTCCAATATGGAAAAAGAAAACCATTCAGAATACAGGTAACACAAGGGAAGCAAGCTACACTATCATTTAAAATGTTGAAGTGAAAAATAGACATTAGCCCCTTGGGTATGGAAATTAAGCTTTAGAGAACTATTTGGGTAGGATTTACTACATTGAAGAACTGAAAGTGAGATGCAGAAAGGAGGTGGTGGTAAAAAATAAATAATCAAGTGTGTAATCTTGTAAAATTGCCACATCCAGGAGATGAGAAGAAGAAAAAAATGCAAACAAAAGCATAATAGCAGCAAGAGCTCATGTGTGTAGGAGCCACCACGTTGGGGACATAATGTAGTGTTCTTTGTGTGTGTGTTTTACATTTACCCAGTCCTGTGTTAAATTCCAGGATCTTCAATTTAACAGCTATGTAACCTCAAGCAACTCACTTTTCTACCTTGTCTTCCAAAAATGTAAGTGGAAACGCCTACGTGAATAAAAATACCTACCACATAAGATTGTTACAATACTACAGTCTAGAAAAAACATTGTTTCAAGGTTACCAGAAAGATTTTGGTTCATAATATCAGACACCGATGAAAGGTCAAGAAATGTGAGCACTTTGGAAACAGTGATTAGGAAGTTATATTTTATTTCCAGGCTGGGCATTGTGGCTCACACCTGTGATCCTAGTACTTTGGGAGGCCAAGGCAAGAGAATTGTTTGAGCCTAAAAGTTAGAGAATAGCCTGGGAAACATAGTGAGACCTCATATCTACAAAATTTTTTAAAAAAATTCAGCTGGGCATAGTGCCATGCACCACTCAGCTATTTGGGAGCACTGAGAAGGCAGGTTCCTTGAGCCCAGGAGTTAGAGGCTGTGGTGAGCTGCAGTCATGACACTGCACTCCAGTGTGGGATGATGGAGTGAGATCTCAACTCAAAACTTTTTTAAAAATTAAAAAATAAGTTATATTTTACTTCCAAGAGTCATCCCAACTGTTTGAAGACAAATTTCTCCTTCGTATTTGTCCTTCAAGAATGTAAAATTTAAAGATAAAGATCTGGTCTCAGATAATATAGTATAAATATTTCTTACTGATTCAAATTAATAAATTGGACAATTCTCCTCATTTTGCTCCTACATAAGCTAAAGTTAGTTGATTTGTTCTAATCTAATTGATTTTAGACATTTATGAAATTTTGTCTCTCACTCAATGTATGGTGCAAAATCATCTGTATAACAGAGATTCAGTGCTTTCTGGTTTGTAATTAAGTTTTATGATTTATGGAAAGAATCCCCTTTCAATCATTCTCTGAGTAAAGATTTTGGCATCCTGCAATATGTAACTTATTCTTGATTCTTGCCCACTTGGTATTATTTATAGACATCTGAGTTTTAATTAATTTATTTTTGTTATAAATAGTCAAAACCAGGAAGATTATTATGAATAATAAGTTGTCATGTTTACACAGTCCATTAGATTGATTTTCAAGCAAAAAGAAACCCAAACAACTGCAGTCAACTGATTTTGTTTTCCTTGAATTAAACATTTTTTTAGAGAATAACAAGTAGTAAATATGCTTAGCTTTATATAAAAAGGACATAGGCAAGGTTAATTTTAAGATTGCAGTTGACCCTTTTAAAATTAGAAGAAAAAAAGGCTTTGAGTAAAAGGGTAATTTATATTTTAAAGGCTATTCAAGGCAAATGAAACACACCTAATTTAAGAAAGACAAGAAAGAGTTCTACATCTTAAAAGGCTAAGAATATCAGAGAGTTCCTTTAACTTGTTTTGTTAAGGTTTTTGATTAAACTAAAGGTCTAAGTTCATTCTTATTCAGTCTTATAGTTATCTTCAGACATTAATACTGAGAAAATTGGCAATAGGAACCGTAAGACTTGAGAGTGTACTTTCACACATTTAATCAGTTGTTTGCTTGCCTTCTAGGTCCCACCCATAAGAGTCTATCATGAAGCCTTCCCCTGTAAATTACAACTATCTGGATTATAACCCCAGAATCCATTCTTTTTGAGAGCAATTTCTTCTGTGGTTACCATACCAGACAAGATTTGTGGTTAACAGTCACTTAAAAGGTATCAGCATTATTTTTGTATCCACCTGTTCTTTTATTGCCATTTAGATAAAATGCTCTCCTGTGCATTTAGACAGTCAGAGATATAAAGTTCCAATAAAAAAGATACATTTCATACATGTCGCATTGTGCTATGCATGCACAGGAGCTTAATAAATGCTTAATGTAGATAATTTGATACCTATATTCCACCGTTGCTGGCCATTTCAAAGATATTTTGTCATTTTATGGTACAGCAGGAGGCCAAATGTCAGAGCAGAAAGAACACAGATAATTTTAATCTGACAGCCCTGGAAATGATTTCTTATTACCGCACTTCACTGGCTGAACCCACCAGAGCAAATTACTTAATTTTTTGAACCTCAGTTTCCTCATCTAGTAATAATACCTACTTCAGAGAGTTATTGTAGGGATTGGGATAAGGTCATAATTATAGCTAATGTTTACTAATCCACTGCTCTAACTGTTAGCATGTATTAACTAATGCAATCTTCTTAACAATACATTAAAATAGGTATTATAATTATTATCATTGTATTTTTAAAACAAGGAAATTGAGGCACATAAAATTTAAGTAATTTTCCCTAGTCCACAGAGGTAAGTCATTTGCAGAATCTGGATTTATAATAGGAGGGTCTTCCTTCAAGCTTATTGCAATTCTTAACCATCATACTACACTAAGTGCCCTTAACTATGAAGTTTAAAGCAGCTGCTGTTATGAAGAACTATAACAAGAAGATTTCTAAATAATCCAAATAAACCCAAACCATCTGATTCCAGTGCAGAAATCCTAAATATTCTTAATCTTTGGTCATCTACACTCTGCTTAAACATGCAAGCTGATCCATCCCTTTTTCATGAGGTTCTTGGGATTAGTATATTTCTTATTTGGAGCACAAAGTTGCCTCCTGGTAAATTGACTAGTTTAGCTCTCTGGAGCTACAAAGAATCATTTAATTCAAAATCCACACACTAGTTTAGCTCTTCATGTATTTAAGAATAGCTTTCACAGCATCTTTCAATTTTCTTATTTTTCTTCATTTTTCTGATTAAAGTTTATTCAACTATCCTCTTATAACTGCCAGGACTTTTCTCTCCCAGAAAACTTTTTCTGATTATGCTCCCATTTGCCAATAGCCTCTTAGAATGATTGGCCTACAGTAAACAAAATATGCCATTATTAAATGAATAATGCAGAATTCAAGGACAATATTGTGGTATATATTCTGTTTCTGTTAACATAGGATGTTTGCATTTTCTTTTAGAGCTAGAACATTATACTTTTGGCCCATACTTAATTTAGAATCAGTAATCAAGTAAAGCATAAAAACTTTTAAAGTTGGTTTCCTCTATCCTATACGATTGATTTCCTAACCCAAATGCAAAAGTGTATTTATAGGTCATTAATATTCATTGACTGCCTACTCTATGAAAAGCATGATGCTAAGTCCTATGAAAAATACAAAATTGTAGGAGGGAATGGGAAAAGGGTAAGATGGAAAAGAAGGGCAACTAAAGAAAAGAAAACCAAAGGGTAGGGACTAAGAACACAATAAGTGTAGTCAAAGATGGAAAAGAACAGAAATAAGAATCTAAAACTGTTGAGAGCTGAGAGCAGAATGACAGCAGAAGGCACTTTTGTCTTTTGTGTCATAGTGCTATTTGATCTCATTGTTCCTACAATTTGAATAACTCTGAATCTTGACTCTGTCCTTGTCATATTCACTACCCTCTGCAATCTATGTCATTCACAAACTTGATTGTTCTTCTTTGACTTGACCCAAAACCACTATTTGCTATTTAACTCAATCTTTGTGTACCATGTTTTAGCATAAATCTAAAAATATTACCCAGAACACAATTTATTCTCCCAAAAAATAGTAAGTGCTTATGAAAGAGTTACCTATCAGCTGGATATAAAGCCAACTGCTATGGCATTTTTGTGCCTAAGTGCCAATAACTTCTTCCATAAAGCTTACATGGCAGAAGGGAATAGAAACTAACCGTAGATAACAATCTAAGAAGATGCACAGACTATGTTCAGGAGTATTATAAATTTAATAAAGATAAAAAAGCAGCCACATCCCCCAGCTCCATTTCTGGTAAATTCCACAAAACTCATGTCATTATTGCTTCAACTATGTTCCACCCCACTTATATTCTGCCACCATAAGTTTCACCTCACAGTCTGCAGATTTATGAAAGGCCAAACTTCATTACTCTCAGGAGTCACTCAAGCATCAGTAAAATAATTCTTATGTCTAAAATAGGTGATTTTCTTTCTATTTCCAGCAATACTGAGAAAATGC
Organism: Cephalopachus bancanus; assembly: GCA_027257055.1. Classification (NCBI taxonomy): domain Eukaryota; kingdom Metazoa; phylum Chordata; class Mammalia; order Primates; family Tarsiidae; genus Cephalopachus; species Cephalopachus bancanus. Next base: position 7,618,253 of record JAPVLO010000076.1, read on the forward strand.
ATAACCTGAAAATCTTTCTACAAAGAGATGACTTACAAATATAATATTAAATTTATAACTGACCTCACTAAAATGGAAATTCTTCTATGGCATTAGAAGAAGCTGAACACCAAATATGGATTTTATGTCTCACATGGTTGACAGCAGAGAAGACTCAGTCTTTGGAAGCTTAAGACTCCAGCACAAAGCAGAATCCTTGAATGGCTACCCCTCAGCTAACACGTAGGATAGAAACACACACACACACACACACACACACACACACACACACACACAGCATCTTACTAGCATAGGTAATTAGGAGGAGACATGGAGACACATTTTTACCTGTGCTTGAGTGGAGAGAAAAAAGTGTTTGCTCTCTTACAGAGTTTTGAAGTTAAAATTTATATCATCTGTGTGGCATACCACTTGGCAAACAAATTAATGCAAATTATAGGTTGCAATACTTCTGGTATGCCTGCAGAAACAAATGCAAAATTTCTCTGGAGAGAAAAGACCCTAGACTTCACATGTAAAGCTTCAATGAAGATAATAAAGTCAGACACCAAAAGTACAAAACACATGGGGAAACATTTCATCATGGGCAGAAGTCAGCAAACACAATAAAAGACAGATTTAGATCTCCTTGAATTTCAGACCATGGAGCAACGTCATAAAGAGTATTGTATAATGTAAGTATGCTTAAAATTATTAAGACATAAAAGGAAGAGACAAAGTCACAACAAAAGAATAAGAACTAAGGAAAATAGAACCAAAATGATATGAAAAAGAGAACTTCCAGAAATTAAAAAGTTATTCAAATGTTTGAAATTCAATGGATAAACTAAAGACTAAATAAAGCTGAGAAATTAGTCTATACACTAGAGGGTAGATATGAACAAATTACTAAAGGCACAGTACTGAGCGATAAAGACAAAAGAAATACAAAAGAAATGGAAGAATAGACATGGGCCAACACATATCCTGTAGGAAGTCTAGAGGAGAGAATAAAGAACATGGGAAAGAAGCAATAGTCAAGAAGATAAACATTGAATGTTTTCCAAAATTGATGAAAGAGATAGCTCTTCAGATTCAATCATCTAAAGGAGCCCTTAGCAAGATAAAAATAAACAAATGAATCCATACCCAGGTACAAGGCTTTGAAACCACATACCCCAAGGAAAAGGGGATCTTAAAAACAATTAGAGAGAAAAAGACAGTGATTTCAAATGAATTACAATTGAACTGAAAGCAGACTTCTGAATAGAAAACTCAGAGACCTCCAAAACAATGAAATACTGCTTTCACAGTGCTTAGAAAGAAAGCTAGAATTCTACACCTAAAAGTCTGCCACTAATGGGTCTGCTCCAAGAGAGTGCTAAAATATATCCTTCAAGAACAAGTAAATGAAACAAGGAAATAGAATGCAAGAAGCAAAAATAATTTGAGTATAAATAAAACGCTGCAGGGCAACCTGCTCGGGTCCTTTCCCACTGTGGGAGCTTTTCTGTCCTCTCAATAAATCCTGCTTTCTAATAAATAAATAAATAAATAAATAAATAAATAAATAAATAAATAAATAAATAAATAAAAACCCACTGCCTTCTATACATAAATTAGAGAAGACCAAGTCCCAGACAGCTGTTCATCTCTATCTCTTTCTAATGTTTCTCCAAATATGAAGTTTGTAACCTTCCCCATTATACTTTTGACATTATACTTTTAGATCAAAAGTTAATCAGCCTATCTATGTAAAAAAAATTTAGATATTATGAATGAGAAAAGTATAGAACATTCCCAGCCAATATATGAGCATACCCAAAGGAAGTAAAAGATCTCGTACCCAAGATGTATATTCCCACTGACTTTTAATTTGTAAAAGTCTACTGTTTAAGTAGCAGCAGGACTTGGCTTTTCTACTTGAACCACTCTGTCTAACAAGGGTTTATCTATGCTATGAATTTCCAGGATGCATTTTTAAGGGAAAAAAAAGTAATGACTGGAAAAGGGTTATGAAAGAAATTTTACTTTTCATTATATGTTTTTATACTTTTAAGTTTTATACCATGTATTCAGTTAATCCATTTTTAAGTAAAAATGAATATAACTTTTTAAATAAAAATGAAACAAGAGGGAATACAGATTTTAATAATTCAATAATGCAATGCAAGTTAATATACAAAGGTGATACATTAAAAAAATCAATATTTTTAAAGCAAAGTGGAGATATTTTCCAAATTCTTAAACAATTCCACTTGGTTTTTATTTTTTTTCTTGGAGACCAGCTCTCTAACAGCTTGAAAGCTATTTTTTTCCTTTACATTAATTCCATGATGTGTCCTCATTTCCAGTGTTAATTAGGTAGGCCTTACAATAAAAGAGTCTGAAATTTTTCCCCGTCATATCTGTTATCTATTATACATGGCTGATACATCGAAAAAGTGAGTTACATTTTTTCCAATTAACCTGAAGGACTTGGAAGAATGACTTTGAGATTTAACACTGAGAACTTTTAACTGCTTTTTGAATAATACAAAGACTTAGATTTCCAAAAAACAATTTTTAAAGATTTGCAATAGAACTAAAATAAAGCAATTTTTAAGTAAATATAAAGAATGCAGATTGTTAAACACTTGAAACCACTACAGTATAGTATAATTATACTTAAAACTGATTTATAAACAAGTAAAGATAACTAGGATTCTTTATTAATCTTAATCTTTCTTTTATAACATCTCGGGGCATCTCCATCTAAATGAAGAATGTCCAAGAACCTCAAACAATTCAGTATATAAAATTTTACACACAATTTAACTTAAAATTTACAGTATAATCACATTTGTATCATCTATTGAGTACTTATCAAGACCCTGACACAGTGTTATATGCCTTACTTCATTTAATCTCCAGAACAAACCAATGAAGTAAATATTACCGTTATCTTTATTTTATACATGGGTAAATTCAGGCATAGAAAAATGAAATTACATGAAAAGAGTTACACAGCTGGTCAGCAGTAGAGCTGGGACTTGGGATAATGCCTTTTTTATTTTAATTTTTGTGTTCTTGACCACTATGTTAAGTTCTTCAAGGAGGACCAAGGCTTGATATAACAGTAAGCAATTGGAATCTTATTTAAAAGAAGTTAAGGATCACTAACATAGAGGGAACCAAAGTCAACTCACGCAGGATATGGTCAAAAAGCCTTTGATGAGAGTGCTTTTGTCTGGGATCTAAACTCCTAATCCATATAAAGTTCATTAATACATATTCATTCATCAAATGTAATTTAATCACCTGTATCACTGGAGACTGAGTTTCAAGATCAGATGTGGCTTAACAAGTATGAGTGTAGACCCTTCTTAGGCAAATTAACAGGCTCCCCAATAGGTATGTGCCCACATTATCCACTATGTATGTACCCAATGATCTGCTTCCCATCTCCTCCCTTGGGAAATTCAGATTCACAAAAGTACTATGAGCAGAGGTTCCTTCATTCCAATTTTTTTTATTGCAATAAAATTCATTTAGTGATTCTTGCCCATGAAGTTTGTTTAGCTAGAGAAGAAAAATTCAAAAATAGAGCAAAGATATCAAAGGTTTTTCTTTCTTTTTTTAAACTAGGTTTATTAAATTATCTCAAATTTTCTACTCACATTATGCTCTTCTCTCACAAAAAGATGTATGTTTTGGTAATAGATTTTCACTGTCAGTCATTTTGATGGGAAAAAGTATGCTTTGCCAGAATTGTTTCAAGAATTTTCTCTTGTTTCTGAATTTTTTCAGCTTTTCTAAGTAAGAGGATACAAATTGATGACCATTTCTGAAAAATATGGCTTAAAAAACTAAGCATTCAAGAAATTAAATTAACATACCCCTTTTGTGATGAAAAATGTGCTAACTCAACCATATCAGAAAACTTAATATTTTGACATTAATAATAATAAATGCTAACAGCATATACAACTAGTAAAATAACTTTTTTGCTAAGAAAAAAATATATCTATTATCTATACTATACTAGTAATAAAGTTTTTTTAAAAAATCGACCAAACTCAATTCATTTGAAGTTACTTTTGAAGAAAAGCAACATGCAAGGCATACTTCATGCTTCATTTTGAAACAACATATATTAAAAAGCTACAAAACACTTAGGAATGCACCTTAAATTTATATTCATTTAACTACTCACTAAAAATAATTAAAATCTCATCTCATGTTTTGATTTGTGGCTAAGAAATTCATTATTTTATGCACAGGAAGGAAAAGAAGCATTTATCATCAAAATGTCTCTGAGCTCCTCTTTGATACTGCAGCATGTTTTTTTTCAGTTTTGCCATTTGTTACCAACTTTTCCCCATTTTAATTTGCTTTAAGTCAGCAGTTGCTTGTAGGGAACTGTCAAATCTTTTAGAGTTATGCTTTAAATCATTACTGAAAGATTTGCTTTTAGTATAATAGGACAGCTATGCATATTAATTAGATCATCAGACATGTTTGCTGAGGTTTAGCAATCATATAATAAATACAGTATGGCAGTGATAGAGTTGTAAATCTCAGCACATAGATTTCTAATACATTTTATTGAGTTACCCAAGAAGTAATCACCCTGCTAAATCCAAGTTAAACACCTGATCGAATATTAGGATGTTTAATTAAAAATGAAGTTATGTTGTACATGTGGGTGATTTTATATAGTGGCTAAAAAAGAAGTCTATGAAAAATTAATTTTGCTTGATAAGAAGCATACACACAGCCCTTTGTGAAGGTGGTACATGAAGCATTCCTAAAATACACATGCAACTAATATACAAATGATGAAGAAGCAGACTAAATAAATGAGGGAGCGTGGCCCAAGACAGACCTCAACTAAAGTAACAAGGTTGGTCAATATCATGCACGTTAAGATTGTCTTTTGAAAAACAAGTAAATCCTATTTCTTCATCCTAAGTGAGTGCTCAGTAGATGGCCACTGGGGTTGCAAATCAGTTTCCTCCCTAAGTTATCAGGCAGCATCCAGCTCTAGCAGGCCAAATTTAGGCCATCCCTATGCTTGGAAAATTTGACAATCCAGATGTTGTCACCATTTTCACTGTTAAAGACAACAGGATCATTTGGCAATTGGGGCAGAAGAAAAAGCACAGACTTGATGAAGGATGAGAGTATGATGAATTCCTGAGCAGGTAGGAAAAAAAAGGAAAGCAGGAAGAAACGAAGAAAGGGAAGCATGGAAGGAGGAGGGAAGGAAGAAGGGAAAGAGGAAGGAAGGAAAAGAGAAATGCTAGACAGGAACTCAGAAGACCTGAATTCAAGAATGCAGATCTGGATCTACAATGAAACACCTAAGTTACTTTTCTCTGAGCCTTAATTACTTCATCTGCCATATGAGGCAGATATGAGGACCAGATAGCCCTAAAGGCCTCTTTAAACTAACATACAAAAAAGTCCAGTAAATACAGAAACAACTATTCCATCCTTTTCCTCGTCGTTTGATTGATCATTCATTTATGCATTTATTTATTCACTGAATATTTATGGAATACCTACCTACTAAGGTGCAGGCCTTATACTGTAGACACAAAAGAGAATGAGATACACCCTGTGCTCTCATGACGTTCAATGCCTGGGGTAGTAATGAGGTAAGAAGACAGAAGGACAAGAGGGTAAAGCTGGGTGGATAAACACGAGGCCTAATCTTGAAGTGTAACTGAGAATCCCAGTTTTTGAAAACTCCTTTTTCATTGTTAACTTCACGATGCAAATTGTAGGAATATTTAAGCATTTTTTTCTTTCTTTTCCTATTTGTGCTCTACTTTCACAATAATCCTGCAATTATAATTAAACACATATCCATAGCTCTAATTGTGGACTTGCTCGAGAAACTTCAGAAGCTAATCTTGGGACAAGCTGTGCTTAGAGCTTCATTGTTCAGAAATCACCAGTGCTCGCAGATACCATGGCAAGATTCAGAAGTCACTCCCAGGAGGATAATCTATAACCTGGCCACAATTGAGATGATGTGCATATGGAGAACAATTCAGGATGGTCATCAGTGCAAAACTTGTAGCTCTATATCCTGCACTACCTACGAATAACCCCTCATTCCATCTTTTCCCTATAAACTCTCCTACCCTTAGCCCAATATTTTGAAATGGTTTCTCTGAGGCATGAGCCTGGCCATTTCCCCATCTGCAAGCTTTTAGAATAAAGTTACTTTTCTTGCACCACATCTTGTGCTCGTTCATTTGAACTGCCAGCAACAAGTAACAAAGCTGTGATCTGTAACAGAAGGACCTTCTATATTATGTTTTTAAAAGGTGGTATTTATCCAGACAACATTAGGGGACACCAAAGTTTGTTTCAACATGGGGTAAAATGATCATATTTGTGCTCTGATATTCTATGGATAGTGGACTGGAGAAAGATAAAACTGAAAGCCCTGTACATCTGTAGCACCAGCCAGAATGCAAAGAAATAAACCCTGGTAAAAACACAAAATCAAAAGCAAGAGGGAGCTGACTCCTTAAGGACTGGCCTAGAAAACTTGGTAGATACAGTGGCTATTCACTGAAATAAAGAACAGAAGTGAAGAATCAAGTTTTGGTAGAGGAAAGGAGGAGAATAGGACACAAGAGTCATGGTGGAGATGATGAATTGAGTTTGGGGTCTTCGGATTTAAGATCCCCCAAAGAAACATATTGAGATGCACTGGATAAAAAGCTCGGATCTGGGAGTAAAGAGACTTTTTGTATTCAGCTGCTAAGTCTGATTTTAGGAAAAAATTAATCACTCTGAATCCAACATTTTTCCATGTAAATGGAGATAATAGCTACCTTTGAAGAGGGTACAATACACTGAGAAGTTAAGTAACTTGCCTGAGGCCACATAACAAGTAAAAAGTAGATTTTGAGCCCACATGTGTTCTCAAAGCCCTTGGCTGCTACAGACAGCTACTTAAGAATCAGTCTGGGATTGTCTTCTTATAGACTAAAAGTTCAAGGATAATTAACATATTTTGTTGGGTTATTTTTAACTCCAGTCTTAAATATTACATTGCCAAAATTAATTTTATGCCATTCCAGATTTTCACAGTCTTATGACTTTTTTTCCCTTGGTAGAAGAATGATATTCAGAATTATACATGGCTGCTATTCATCCCAGATTTTCTGCGACAGCTTTTATTTTCAAAATTCCACGCCATTATCCTCACACCATTGATATGTCCCGAAAATGCCAGTAGAATGAGAAGCAGCACAAAATATGTTACTGAAGAAACCTAGTCACCAGAGGTGTTCAACGATAATTCAGGAGGTCCACAGTACACCCCGATAAGTGTGGGTATACTGGTGGAGATCATGGGACAGAAATGTATATGAGGACTGTTGTGTTAGAGGCGCCTGATTTTTATCTAGTAAATTCTATGTTAGTTAACTACCCAAAATTTTGATTTCTAACAAGTTAACGAGCTCTATAGGTGATTCACATGCACAGTAAATTTGGGAAATTCCTGATTTAGGAAATGATCCACTCAAGAAAGGGTCCTAAAGATCAAAAATAGTTGCTATGCATTTTCTGTTAGAGACTTTTCAAATCAATTAGTGACTGAAGTTTTAAAAAAACACCACTTAGAGGTACTTGTAGAAAGAGACAATCTTGTGATGTCTCTTTTTGCGAACATCCTTCTGCACAGTCAGTGTCTATTCAGTAAAATGTTCACTTCCCAAATGGAGCAGAACAGATTCTGTCTTACGCAAGTCAGTGTTTGTATTAAGCCAGATGACTCTACAAGTGAAGTAGAGGCAGAGCGTGCACTGCATCTATTGCACTGAGCCTTATGAAGGCAATGTTAGATGACAACCATCAATCACCAGTGGCAGCAGCTTTCTCTAAGGGAGAATCACCAGACTCTCTGGGGCCATCTGCTGTTGGAACTGACAACCAGAAGCAACCAACACTACTACTAACATGATTTTAATTAGGACCTATACTCAAAGCTCTCTTGTAGTCTCAAGATTTGTTTTTCATCTGACAAAGCATTTTACTTAGTGGTCATAAACTATATGCAGACTATATATTGGTTTTAAATTTTAAAAAATTTTCTGGTAGTAGTATCCATCAGAAAGAATAAGTTCAGAGTGGACTTAGATAAGAGATAATTAAGGAGTAGAAAACTTTAAATATTTTCTAAAGAAATAACAGTGAGTGAATACTGGATGGGCCAGATAAGAATTTATTAAAGATTCGCAATTGTGGATTCAGGAGGGAGTGTGTCTTAGGCACTGAGTTGGCCATAAGCTTGAACTCTATGCTTTAATACGATCATAGATTCCAGTATAAATGGGCTCCAAATGAGTAAAACGAATTGTGAAGTCATGAAATCCTGGGTAATTCCACATATCCTTCTGAAAAGTTCAATATATGTTTAGTTATAGTAGCAGCTAAACCTTTTTAGAGTGACTGTGGGGAATTGCCCAGTGAAATGCATCACTGAAACTTCCCTCCTCCTCCCTTCTGGAACTTCCTTATTAATAGCTCCATGCTTTGAAAGCCCACTTGAAACTTGAAACATTATTTTCCTCACGGATTACTTTATGCATTGGCATAAAAATTCATTTTCTAGAAGATGAAATGATATTCTTACCCGTTTCACAGCTGGGTCCAGTGAAGCCTTGTGGGCAGGCACACACATTAGCGGCAATGCAGGCTCCTCCATTCCTACAGCCATCTCTGCAAAATGCTAAAGTAATTCAGATACATGATTTTAGCACTTTAGAAGTAAGCAGTTTATTAAGTTCCAAACCTAGCTTTGTGCCATGCCCTGGAGTTGTGGCTATCAAATTATAAACACTATTATATTTTCATTTTCATATAATATTTTCCATACATGTAAAAAACTCAACACAATTTGTAAAACAGTACTCTTTTTGATGTGAAAGACATATTTCACCTGTAAAACAAAATACTGAAATTTCTTTAACAAAAAACAGTAACCCAACACAATAGGTTAAAACTCAGATTGCAGCTGGGCACGGTGGCTCACTCCTATAATCCCAGCACTTTGGAAAGTCGAGGCAAGAGAATTGCCTGAGCCCACAGGTTTGAGACCAGCCTGAGCAACTTGGCGAGACATCATCTCTACAATAAATCAAAAAATTAGTCGGGCATGGTGGCCCGTGCCTATAATTCCAGCTACTTGGAAGGTGAGGTGGAAAGATCACCTGAGCCCAGCAGGTTGAGGCTGCAGTGACTATGAGCATGCCCCTGAACTCCAGCCTGGGCGACAGAGTGAGACTCCAACTCAAAAAAAAAAACAAAAACAAAACAACTCAGATTTCTTCTCATTGTAACAATCCAACTTGAAAATAAGCCTAAAAAATAGCAGTGATCCTATATGGAGCCAATCACCATCTAGAGACTAAGATCAGGAAATAGGAAGTGATTTAATCTCAGTAGGCTCTGACCATTTTACATACTGCCAAGGTGCCAAAATAGTAGAAATATACTCCATTCTTCAAATTAGCCAGTCTTGATGATGAGTTAACCAATAGTAAGAAAAAATCGCTAGAGTGATCTTCAGGGAGTGTCTTGAATTCCTCTGCTAAGAATAGGTCAGGATTCAGGATCAAGAGCAAAATCATTGCACAGCCTGTTGTATTAGAAGGGGATTGGGAAAGTTTTTCTGTAAGTAATAAAAGGAGCCAAGGTCTGAACCATTGCAAGGATGATCTTTTGAGATATGCTGCCTTCAAAGAAGCACAGAAAAGAAGACGGCGAGAAAAATAAGATAGATGAGACTGAGATCCCTTAGAAGCTTCTGTCTCCATTTCAACTCATTCTTTGGCTTTGTAAGGTTCAGGGGCTGCTTAGTCTGACAAGGTTTGTCATAAATGAATTAGACCAGCTTGTTCCTAGCATTGGGGCAAAAGGTTTTTCTCTAGTTTTCTGGCATGTGCTTCCTCTAGTTAGCTAGAATACACTTTACCAGAGTGGTAAAATATAGAAATCTGAAAGTCTGGTGCTGAGTTAAAGAAATGGGTCCAAAGAGGCCATCTGGCTTCTTTGGTTCTATATCCTAAGTCTGTCTTCATCCTAGACAAAGAAAAAAATAAACAAACAAAAAAGCCACTAAGCAAGGATTTGCAAAGGGATTTAGAATTTAAACCTCTTATACTTCATAAGTAATAGAGAATGCATCTGCCAGACCATGTATATATTTTCCTTGGAGTAATTTGCAAGGTTGCAGCCTTTTGATACAGCACAGAACTCAATGATTTGCATCTTCAGATCCTATATCTAAGCTACTTATCTCTCAGTTTTTTTCCATTCTCAGAAGAGATACACACCGGAACTAGAGAGTTTTTATTCAGAAAACCTATAGTCCTAACTTTCAGAAAGAATTTATAGTTCCTTGAAAGTTTTTCTTCCTACAAATATAAGAATTATCTCTTTACTTCTGCTCATTATTTTGTTTTTTATGCTATAAATGTTTTTTATATTAAATAGGAGTCAAGTAGAAATAAGAAAAAGAAGCTAGGGCTCCTAGATGAAATCTTAAGCCCAAATTCTCAGAACATCAGATGCTTTGGGTGAAGTACTAAGGCTTTAGTTATAAAGCAGTTCCCCCCAGAGGATACCTGAAACTGTGGATAGTAATGAACCCTATACATGCTATGTTTTTTCCTATACATACATGATAAATTTAATTTATAAATTAGGAACAGTAAGACAACAATAACTTATAAAATAGAACAATGATAACAACATGCCAGCATCACTACTGTTGTGTTTTGAAGCCATTATTAAGTATCAATTGATCTGATAACCAAGAAGGCTACTAAGTGTCTGATGAATGGGTGGGGGTAGCATAGACGGTGGGAATATGCTGGACAAAGGAATGATTCACATCCCAGGTGGGACAGGGCAGGATGATACCAGATTTCATCACACTACTCCGAATGGTGCGCTATTTAAAACATGAATTGTTTATTTCTGGAATTTTCCATTGAATATTTTTGGACTGCAATTGATCATGGGTAACTAAAACCATCAAAAGTGAAACCACAGATAAGGGGAGACTACTACTTCACCCAAAGCATCTGATGTTCTGAGAGTTTGGGCTTAAGATTTCATCTAGGAGCCCTAGCTTCTTTTTCTTATTTCTACTTGATTCCTATTTAATATAAAAAACATTTATAGCATAAAAAACTCTTAAAATAATGAGCAGAAGTAAAGGCAAACTAGCCTCTGGAAGTTTGCCTTTTCTCAGAATTTGTCCAATTTTCCTAACAAATATTTGTGGAATTTGAATCCCTAAATGAGTAAGCCTTCCTTATGATAACTTACACTAAAGATTTTCATACAGTTTTCAAAGCCAGAGTAATCCTCTGGCCTGTGCATGTCTGGCTCCTATGTGTTGTTGTAGAGTGGGCCTTAAGTCCCCTGCTCATGAGCCACTGCATCTACAACTACTCCTTGATCTTTCCTAACTCCCAAGTATACAGTATCACAGCAAATTGATCCGAATGAACTCTGAGTAAGGGACACAGTACAAATAAAGAATAGGCAGTTTTGAAGCTTGAAATGCCTAAGTTAAACACATCATATGGCATAACAAGAAATATAATATGGAAATTAGGAGTGTTTCCAAAATAGTCCTCTATTTCCCTTGTGAAGTAGGAGGTAAGTTTATCTGATGAAGGAAAAAAAAAAAAGTAAGTTAATGGATGGCGAACTACAGTTGGATTATCCATTGCTGGAAATAGAAATCTGACCTCAATAGGACATGTAAAAGAATTATCAATTGGCATTGACAGAGCAGCTAAAATGGGAAGGGACAACACAACACATAGAGACCCAATATGCACAGTTAATTAACCCTCTATAGTAGTGCCTGCAGCTCACAAGAGAACAGAGAAGAGAAGCTGTCGGACTGATCAAAAATAGATTTATTTCACAGTGGATTATGGTAGTCAAACAGTACAACTGATGATGCTGCCAGAAAAATACCTGTCATGATATACGCATTTGGGCTAAAAAAGAAATATCTAAAGCTTGAAAAACTGGTAAACTGAATGAAAAGAAAGATTCAAGGAAGTTGAAGATCAAGAGAAAGAAACAGACTGAGCAAACTGGAAGGAAAGGAACTTGGGACTAACAATAAACAATAAAATGCTAACAATAAAATGCTAAGTAAATGCTGGGCAGAGGAATCCCAGCACTTTGGAAGGCTGAGGCAGGAGGATCACTTGAGACCAGGAGTTTGAGACCTGCCTGGGAAACATAGTAAGACTTCATCTCTACAAAAACAAAAAATAAACCAACACAGAAAAAATTAGCTTGACATAGTGGCATACTCCTGCAGTCCCAGCTTGGTAGTCTAAGGGAGGAAGATCTCTTGAGCCCAGGAGGGCAGGGCTACAGTGAGCTATGATCATGCTTCTGTACTCCAGCCTGGGTGACAGAGTGAGACACATCTCAAAAAAAAAATTGTTGAAGTTCTGTGCAAAAATGTCCAGAGTGTGGTTATGGGTGTGGTTTGCTAGAAAGGAATAGAGAAATAAACTATTCAGGTCAAAGGAGCTGAGTAGTTTGTTCACTTAAACACTCAAGTTATCCCAGAGGATGGCAAGTCCTGGAAGGAAGACTACGAGCCATACACACCAAAGTTCTCAAGGACTGTGGGAATTACCCAAAAGGTATAGAACAATGATGAAAAGGGGTAGAAGAAAGCAGAGATGGATTGCATTCTACATCACGGAAGAGGTACTGGCATTTAAACCTTTTACCTTTGCAAGTGGTTCCATTTCCCGTATAGCCTGGCTTGCAAACACAGTTGTGTCCACCCACAGTGTTGAAGCATAAAGCATTTTCATCGCAGTTATGCTGATTTGTGATACACTCATCATGCTCTGAAATGAGAAATACAACTTTGTTACTCACCAATATAATTTCAAAGACACTATATTTTAAACTGCATCTGCATCTTGGTTATTGCATGGTAATTCTTTCAACCACAGATGCAACAAATTATAAATTAAGGAAGACCTCAGAGTTTAAAGTATTGTATACACCTCTTGAAGTTCCTACATAGTTTACACATCCACAGATATTGAATGCAAAAGAATTTGGACAAAAACCCACCAATGTTTGGAAGGAATAGGAGAGGGGAGGCGAGTAGAGAGATTAATTCTCAGAAGCAGATTTCAACGGCAGCTATATGCAGTCTCTGTGGTTAATATTTGGGGAGTTTTTCTCGTGAAATAAATCTACTGCCTAACTCTTCCCTGTAGCATATGAAGGATGACAGGAAAGGATGTGAAATTGTATTGCTCTAGGAGTCATGACCTGCACGACAATGGAGTTGAAGTTCTGGGAGAAGGTGCCTGTGGTTAACACTCAGATCCACACTTGCGGGCATAAAGATACTTATGCAAACTGTCGGGGGAATACTTGACCTCCTTAGTTAAGTTCCCTCACTCTGCTAAAAGAGTATCACACGCCTATTAAATAAGACAAACTTGCTTTTATAATATGTTCAAATACAAACTTCAAGATGTGCAATCAATATGACATCTCCTTTAACTGCCTGTAAGTTGATACTTTTGAAAGCACTGAATTATTTGATCCTCTCAGCACCCCTGTGAGAGAGGCAGAACCAGTATCATTATCACCATTTTAAGGATGAATCAGTGGTGGCTCACAGTATTTAAATAGTCTGCCCAAGTTCACAGGAATATTAGGTGGTTTCAAAATTCTAGCTCAGTGTTCAGCCAAAATGGACAAGTGAGCAATAAATACAGAGAATATGAGAAAGTAAACAGATTCTACCATCAAAATCAAGATGAGTAGGAATGAAATATGTGAGGAAATACACACAAAGTAGTTCAGCCACCTACTGTATTATCCCTACTGTGGCACTACTTATTACTCAGTCTCTTACATTACTATTGGGTAGGCCTAAAATTAAATACACATTTTAATAATTTACATTGATTGAGCCAACAATTTCATATGATGCAAATCATAAAAGCAAAAGAAATGCTTGCTTTTCATTTTAGAACTCTATTCAGACATTATACATGGTGACACATCTGTAACTTTGAAAAAAATTGTCTTTGGCATACACTATTGAGATTAGACTAAAATCACTTACTTTGACTACTAAAGTAGAATTTTCTGTGTTTTATTGTAAACAAATTGAAGATTAACATTTTTCTATGATATTTATACAAACACAAAATTATGACAATTTTAACTATAGCCCTGTAATAAAATTCTTAGAGATGATTTCCAATAATCTTTCAGAGAGACTTCAATCAGTAAGGTTTTGAATTGCACAAATGGATTATTTTACAAATTTCTGGCTGAATAACCCCCAAATTGTACAAAATCCCACACTTATTATCTAGTATCAGCAAATTTTATAGTTTTTATATATTCTTGTTTATTATTGGCAGCTTAGAAAACAGCTGGATAACACGTGGGTCTCTCAACTGGGGTTACTCTTGAACCCCCAATTTCACAAGGGCTGGAATCTGGCAGTAGCAATCTACCTTTGCTACTGTCAGAAGCAAAATAAATCTACACTCTGAAGTTGCACCTGCTGCCAATTTTCTTCCCAGTGCAATTTAAAGTGTTGCAGTTAATCTATAAATCTCTATATGGACAGCCTTTGGCCCCTTAAAGAAGCTGCTGATTGATTTGATGCTGCTTTAATCCCTGTCTTGGTTGTCTTCTTAATTAGACCATACTCACTGGGTAGAGGAAGGGCCTAACAAAATTCAGTTTAGCTCCTAGTATGATAACGTTCAATAAACATTAAGTAATTACACAACCTGGGACCTGGTTCCTCTGTTGTCATTTACTCACATGGTTATGGAAATAAGGAAGTGTGCTCCTAAGTAATTCAAAGGTAAAGACAGTCTTGAGGCCTTTCAAAGCATCTATGCCTTTATTCATATTGTTCTCTGTGCCTAAAGTGTCTTTCTCCTGGAAAACGCTTACTATTTTTAAAGAGTGCACTAAAATGTCATAGTTTACGTGAAGATACCTCAGTTTCCCCATCCAGCAGAGTTACAGACTACTATCCATTTTCTCTAGCAGATTGTTATATAAGATTGTTATTACATTGTATTGTAATGACCTACTTCTCCCTGGTCTTCCACTTTTAAGCTCCATCTTGGCATTTTTAAACAAGGATTTTGTATTTTCCTTTGTATCTCATCTAGGCATCCAAAGAATGTTTCTTGAATAAATGACTGAATGATTGAATAAATAAGTGACACAAGATAGGAGCTACTTCCTCTACCTTCATTCAAGCCAATCTCAATTAGCTCAGTTGTAGACAAGATGCCAAATAGAGCTATTAAAAACCTGAGCTGTTTTTACCCTGATTTTACTATGATGCTGTTATATTTAATTATGACTATTTCAAATAGTAGTAGGATATATTTTGAAAGCAGAAACTATTAATTTTTTTAGACTATTACTTGAACTTTTTTTCACACTACTTAAAGTCACTTATGATTCTAATCATAATTGTCAACTATAGTAAACTGTGATCTTACAAAAAACCTTTTAAAATGACTATACGCTCACAAAATAATCAACTTTGATAGTCCTTCACAAAACACAATGTAAATGAAGCAGTGAGTAGATATTCTGTAAAGTCATCTCAATAAATAGTGCTGTTCAATATCCAGTCCTGGTCAACTGTCAATTTCTTACCCCTTCTTTGATGCACATATCCCATCAACTCACCAGCTTACCTCTCAATTTTTAATACTTCTTCCAACATTTTCAAGATATAATAAGTAAAATTAAATAAAATAAGTAGGGAAATTCTAAGATAAAATTTAAATTTATATTATGTTCCAGGTAGGAGAGGTGGCTCATGACTATAATCTCAGTACCTTGAGAGGCCAAGGAGGGAGGAATGCTTTGGCCAGGTGTGTGAGATAAGCCTGGGCAACATAGAGTGACCTTGTGTCAACAAAAAATACAAAAATACAAACATTAGCCAGGTGTGGTGGTGTGCACCTGCAATCCAAGCTACTTGGAGGATTGTGGTAAGAGTATTGCTTGAGCCCAGGAGGGTGAGGCTGCCGTGAACCATGAACATACCACTATACTCTAGCCAGAGCAACAGAGGGAGACCCCAACTAAAACCAAAAAAAAAAAAAAAATTATGTTCCATTGTTTGAGAAGAGCATGCCAAGATATAACTGTATATGAATTTTAAGGTTTATTTCACCTACATCAAAAGGCAGACATTCAAATCTGATGTTCAGAATATCCAGTCTGTAAGACTCAATGCTATCTTCACCTCCTCAGGAAAATGTCAATGTTCATATAATAGAATAATCCAAGCAACAGCTAGAATTGATACTAAATGCACCTCTTCCTAACTCTTCTTCATCAAAAATATTTGTACATGGATATTATAATCAGAATTTAACCATTCTTTGTGTCTATGAATTTGAAATTAATGAAATTGAAAAATGAAATAAATATATGGAAAAAATGTCATCACTCAACAGTACTAAACAGAAGTAATTTGGATGTCAATCATTACAGTATGTTACATATAGAATGCAAAATTTTATGACAGCTAGAAAAGATTTTTCCTGTGTGACATTTCTTTGATCTACATTTCTACATAAAATATAAAGCTGATATTTTTACAAGTAACAAGGCTGAATATAGTAGAATTCCTCCAAAGGAAAAAAATATAATATACACACTTGGATGCATCTAAATACAGATGTTACATATAACAATCATAGTTTGCTTTCATTGACTAACCCCTGTGTTACCCTGGGTAGGTTAAGGTATCTATAATTATTTTTAGACTACACACTCAACAGGGTCATCAGTCAATAACATAAAGTTAGACTTAAATTGAGCTTTAAATTTGGTATTCACATAGAGCCATTTGCAGAATGAATGTACTATCTAGAGACCAGAATGGACACTTTAAAATTCACATAGCTTTCCTTACAGACATATCATACAACATAGCACGTGTTCTATTCAAGAATTTCAGTATGATACAAAATGTAAATACTGTAGAAAACAGTAGTGAAAAGTCATTTAAATATATCTACATTTTTTTCAAAGTCCATTTTGTATTATAATATTCATAGGATAAAATATTATGTTTTGATTATGTTAAAATAATCAAAAAGTTTATAATTTACTTGTGAATATAAGAAAAACACAAATGCCTTCAGTACATAGTTTCATGATGAGAAATGCTCAAGGAAAAACATGAACTCTGCTTACAGAGGGCTGCAAGAGATCAAGGGAGGAGGAAGTCCTTTTTGGTTGGGTCAGGTGGGCATTTAAGGATGACTTCATGGAGAATGAAGACTTTGATGTGGATTTTTTTTTTACATGTGATGGGGGAGGTGTGGTACAGATTCCAAATTAAGACACCATCCACATACTTTGTCTCTTTTATTTTTGAAATCTTGATGCTCACAAATTTGAATCAAGCTGAATAATCTGTTGTAATCATAGCTACAATTCAGTGCTTACTACATACCACATACTTTATAATATACATTATCTTATTTAATTAAGAAATATTACTTTACAGAAAATTAAACTTGGCTCGAAGAAGTTAAGTAGCTTGCCCAAGATCACCCAGCTAGTTGGTAGAGTTGTGAATCACATTTGACTCCATAAACCAGGTTATTGATTGCTATACAACACAGTTGATGGCATATTTAATGCTTGCATTTTCCCCAATCTGTTTTTTAATCATAATGTTCTTCTTTGTAATTACTCTGAAGTTTTCAATGTTTACACAGTTTAAGGTCTTTTTATTGCATGTGGAGTCTTCCAGTGTTCTACATTTAGAAAGTTATAATCTATTGTATGCTCTACTATATTTTACCACTTTCCCAAGGGAGCCTTATTAGAATTATAAAAATTTCTTAGGGCAAAGAACTGAGGTAACTTTCTGTTCATACTAAAAAGCTACATTTTCACAAGATCAAAATAAGTTTTTATGAGAAAAAAATTAACAACATGGTCAAGTTCAAATCTCTGCAAAACAAAGTAACTGGCTCACAGAACTTGGACTCCAGTACTAATTCCCCAACTTAAAAATCTCTTGAAGCTCAATGTTAAACCAATGTGCCAAAGAGACACCTGCAACGTCTGAGAGTCCTCTCCTTTGACAGCAGTAGTCCGGCCCTAATAACATTGACACTGCCCCTGGATAAGTCTGCCTCACATCTACCAGCAACATTCTAGATCCTCTGGCTGACACCTTTATACGCTAGATTCTGCTCACCTGTAGCAGAATATAATATCCTTCATGGCTGGCCCACTACCCACAGAGAAACTTTATTTTCCTCTGATGTATTTCTCCAACCACAAGAAATATACAAGAAATCTATGTTGCATCTTCTACTCTTCTGTCCCAAACTAGAAATGTTGGGAAAACAGCAGCAACAGTAACATAGAGGTGTAAGTTTCACAAAGAAATTTGCTTTACTTTTCCTGACCCGTGTTTCCTGGAATATAAATTTCACTCGAGTAAATTATCCCTTGGATTATGGCAGGATACGGCCCTAAATATAGTGATAATATATTTCTTGTCTTAATTGTTAGCTGATTATTAGAAACCTGAGGACAAGATCCCTTAGGCTTAAGACTATAAGTCTTGAAGCAAGGAAGCCTATAGGAGACATGTATATTACTCTTTAGGAGCTAATAATATCATCAAAATACATTTCTTGAGGGGTGGTTTGCCTCAAAATGGATTGGCTGCTTAGTCATTTTCCTTCAATATTTCTGTAAACCAGAATGCTTGCCTTAAAATATCAATGGTTTTGAAGAAGTTTATAAGCATTATTCATAAGTGTCCCTACTAAAACTAAATATGCCATGATCTGCACTAGTTTGTGAAGAGCAGAATAACACAATCCACAGATCAGCAATACCGAACCTCCTTGTTTTATTCTAAACCGAAAGGTGACAACTGTGAGTCCTGAGACAAAATATACTTCCTATATTCTATTAAAATAAATAACTCTTCAAGTTAGTCTACAGCTCCTTAGTATATCACAAGATAATTACTCTACTACTGACATTTTCAAAAATGAGTGCAAATTGAGTTTAAGCAATGTTCTGTGTTACAAGTCAATAATTTCTAGATGGTTTTGGTGTCTACAGGAAAGAATCAGAACCCTTTCTTTTATTCCCTCCGTTCTTACCTTCCACAGATATTTACTAGTCTGGTATGTGAAGACACTGTGTTACAATTCATTTGATGATTTAAAATGTCCTTGATTAACTGTGCTGTACAAGGACTATAGCTAAACTTGAAGGATGAAGTAGGAAAAGAAAATTATGTACTATTTTAAAGAGCAATAGCAGGAAGGCAATGTGATACAGCATGGGTCCCAACCCTGGGCCATGGTTAGGAGCCCAGCTGCACAGCATGAGATGAGTGGCAAGCAGGGAAGCTTCATCTGTATTTATACCTGTTCTCCATCATCGGCATTATCACCTAAGATCTACCTCTTGTCAGATCAGCAGTGGCATTAGATTCTCAGAGGAGCACAAATCTTATTGTGAACTGCACGTGCAAGCAATCTAGGTTGCACACTTATGAGAATCTAATGCCTGATAATCTGAGGTGGAATGGAGGCGGTGATGCTAACACTGGGGAGTGGGTGTAAGTGAAAATTAACAATGGCAGTGAGGTTTGACTGCACAAAAACCATAATAAGTCAATTGCATGCAGACACATATCAAAACCCTATCAGTGAGTGGCGAGTGAGTTGATGTACGTCAATTGTATAGCTGCATCTGGTAGCAGGCTTTAAGTCAGAATCCAATACTTATTTTAGTCAACATGTGGCCCGCCCATTATTTTACTTACCACTTCCATCTGCCCTCTTTTTTATGGTGAGTTGTATAATTATCTCATTATATATTACAATGTAATAATAATAGAAATAAAGTTCACAGTAAATGTTATGCACTTGAATCATCCCGAAACCATTTCCCTTCCCCTCCTCCAGTAGTGGAAAAATTGTCTTCCTTGAAACCAGTTCCTGATGCCAAAAAGGTTGGGGACCGCTGTGATACAGTACAAATTCTGATTTTCAGACAGGCTTGACTTTAGAGGACATTTTACCCTAGTTCTGTGGCCCTGAAAAAGTTAGCCAATCTTTCTAGCTTTAAAAAGAGAAAATTAAGAACTATATTAGAGAGATGTCGTGAAGAATAAACTTAAAGGATGAACATAAAGACCCTGGTAAATAATAGACACTGAATAAATATTAGTTACTTACTTATTATCTACTTCAGTGGGAAAATTTATTTTGCCTTCATTAGCTAGATAATGTTCTCTTTTCCATTTAATTTTAATTATATGAGGATAACATTAATGTCCCACAGAATTGCTCTCTTCATAATCTTTTCTGAAATTAAATACCTTTTGGACATTTTTCTAGTTTCCAAAATGCCCCTACTTTCAATGGTTACATCAAGGTAAAAATGCCTGGTATCATACTGACCAACAGCTATTCATTTTGTTTCTTATGATTAACTTATTTACTCACTTTATGATAGAGAAAAATTTCCATTTTAACAGAATTTTTTTTTTTTTTGAATGGGAGTTTCAGTCTGATGTCCAAGTTGGAGTGCAGTAGTACAAACATGGCTCACCACAGCCTCGACATCTTGGGTTCAGGCAATCCTTCCACTTCAGCCTACCAGGTAGCTTGAACTACAGGCATGTGCCACCATGCTTAGCTATTGTTTTGTTTTGTTTATAGAGAGATGAGGTCTTGCTATGTTGCTTAGGCTGGTTATGAACTCTTGGCCTCAAGCAATCCTACTACCTCAGCCTCCCTAAGTACTAGAATTACAGGCTTGAACCACTGTGCCCAACTAGAAATCTATTTTAATGCTATTAAAGTGATTGCAAGTGGACACCTGGCAAGATGGTGATGGCATCAGTGGTTGTGTGAGAGTCTCTGCAGTGACTAGTGTCCATAAGGATAGTCTACATGTGTGGGGATGCACAGGTGGGTGAGTAAAGTCTGTCTGAGGGGAGATACAGGATCAATCACCCAGAGGTCCCTTCTGGAGGCAACTGAAATCCACCACTGCTCTGAGATCAGAGTCCTCAGTGCAAAGCATCATCCATCATTCTTGGGGGGTTCTCTCGGGAGGATGTAGCAGAGATCAGCTGCTCCTCAGCACCTGGCACCTGGCCCACACCACTAGCTGCAGCATCAGGCTGGGCACTGGCAGTGAGAACTGTGGAGAAGGTGCACAGAGGAAATCTGGAGCTGAGCCCCGCCACCAGGGAGAAGATGCCAATCACCACCATTTTCTCTATCCTGGCACTGGGCAGAGATCTGGTTGGCCCACCCAGCTCTGTTCAGATCTCCAACCTGAGGCAATCTCCACACCCCTCTAGGATCAACTATAGCTGGCCCAGAAAAGAAACTTCAGGAGTGGACATGGAGAGACAGATGACTCAACACCATGTAGAACTAGGTACGGACAGGCCTCAACAAGCAGGAGACATGGCAGCAGCAGCAGTAGTAGACAAGGTGGAGTGAGTCTGGATCTGATTCACCCTGCTCACCCAGCAGTCCTTGGGGCATCTGATCCATGCTAAAAGCAACCTGATTGGCCTGTGCTGAGAGTGGAGGGGAGGGGCTGGAGACAGGAGCCCACTTCCTACCAAAACGGCTGCCAAAAGTGGCAGTGGTGGTTGGGACCCACTGTAAAAAGCAAAAAAAAAAAAAAAAAGAGAGAGAAAGTAAGGAAAGGAACCTGAAGTTCCAGAAATGGCCACAGAGGGAACTCATTTTCTTCTGTTTTTGTATTTGTTTTGTTTTTTGTTATTTTTTAGTTTTTTAGCTTTCTTAGTTTTTCTGTTTGCATATGGGTATTTTTGAGGATGAGTGCATCATCAAGTTTTTTTTGTTTGTTTGTTTTTGGTTTTTTGGTTTTTCTTTGTTTCTTTGTTTATTTGTTAGTTGGTGTTCCTGTCTGTTTTCCTTCTTCTTCTCTCTTCAGCTTCCTTTCATCTCCCTTTTTCCTTTTTCTGTTCTTTTCCTTTTTCTTATCTCATTTTGCTTTCAGGATGCACACATACACCACCACTGCATGGATAGGTTGTAAGGTGGAGGGAAGCGAGTTTCAGGGGGCCCACACACCAGTCAGCAGATACTGTGATCTGCAGATAGCTTCTGAACCACAGTTCCCCCATCACGCCTTAATCAAATATGAAAACTGTGAAAAGCACAGCATCCTCACCCCACTCTGGCTTCAAAATAGAACAAATGCAGAGGATCTACATAAGGAAGAATAGGAGATTGAGCAAACAGAAACGAAATTTATCACCCCATCACTGAACAATGGAATTAAAGTAGGAGGGGAAAGTGGTAGCAAAACCATCACAAATGAAGAAGAACCAAAGGAAGAATGCTGGTCCCATCAACACCTCTGGGAAGACAGCACCTGAGAATACAGACTTTGGAACTCAAACAATGAAGAACCCCCAGAATGACTACAAACCCAGATATCAGGATATTAATAAAGAGAATGAATAGAAATGAGGAGAGACAAGAGGAAAGAATGAAGGAGTTGGTAACTGAGATGATGGCAATAAAGAATACAGTAAACAAAATGAATGACAACCTGACAAGCATGGAAAGCAAATTAACCAAACAGAAGAAAGTATCTTAGAGCTTGAGGGCCAAAATATGAAACTAACCCAAATTGTTAAAAACAAAGAAAAAAAGCTTAAAAAGACAACAAAAAAAAACAAACCTCCAAGAGATGTTCAATTATAACAAGAGGCCAAACTTATGATTAATTGGCATTCCTGAAGCAGATAGAGAGACAGAGACTACCTTGAAACAAACATTCCATGAAATGATCCAAGAAAACTTCCCTTGTCTCATCAGAGACATGACCATGAAAACGCAAGAGATTCAGAGAGCCCATGCAATGCATCAAATAAGAAGACCAACTCTTAGACACCTAGTAATTCAATTACACAAAGTGGTATAAATACAAAATCCTAAAGACAGCAGAAAGGTCAGACTATCTACCAGGGAAGACCAACTAGAATAGCAGCAGACTTTTCTACAGAAACATTACAGGCTAGAGGAGACTGGGGCCCAATCTTCAAAGTTCTCAAAGATAAACAATTCCAACTAAGAATTTCCTACCCAGCTAAGCTAAGCTTCATCAGTGACAGAGAATTAAAATTCTTCCAAGACATCCAATCCCTAAAAGTTCATGCTGCCCCTAGACAAACTCTACAAGAAACACTTAAGAAAGTATTAAGCACAAAAGAAAAAAGAACAACCATACTCTTCCCAAGAATGTAGGAAAAAGATTGAAAAGACACACATATATAAACTCCAAAATCAAAAGAAAACCAACCAAAAAATAAACAACAACAACAGCAAAATAGCAAACTCAATAAGTACCTCATGACAGGGATAAACTCTCACATCTCAATAATTAGCCTGAACATGAATGGACTAAATGCACCCCTGAAAAAAACATAGAATGGAAAACTGAATTTCAAAAAAATGATGCAACAATATGCTATCTCCAGTAGACTCATCTCATCAGAATGGACATTCACAGACTCAAAGTTAGAAGATGGAAAACAAATTTTCAGGTGGAAAGAGCACAAAAGAAATCAGGAGTCGCAATCTTAATATCAGACAAAAATATCCTTTAAGCTATCAAAAATTTAAAAAGATACAAAAGATCACTACATAATGATAAAAGGTTCAATTCATCCTAAACATATATGCACTCAACACAGGAGCACTAACTTTTATAAAGCAGCTTCTAGGTAAACTAAAAAGAGACATTGACTCAAACACTGTAATAGTTGGAGACTTAAATACCCCATTAACAACCCTAGAAAGATTATCAAGTCAAAAAAATCAACAAGGAGATTTGGAACTTCAACTTGATGCTTGACCAAATGATCTTAACAGATGTCTACAGAAAACTCTGCCCAACAAATATGGAAAATACATTCTACTCATTACCACATGGAACATTCTCCAAGATCAACCACATCCTCAGCCATAAATCAATCATAAACACATTCTATACAATCAAAGGTCTACCACGCCCCATAAAAGTAATTCAATACATCAACAGATGTAATAACAAGAACTACATGATTATATCACCATAAGCAGAAAATGCTTTAGATAAAATTCAGCATCCCTTCTTGATAAAAAACCCTTGACCACCTAGGTGTAGAAGGAACATATTTCAAAATACAGCCATCTATGATAAACCCACAGCCAACATATTGCTAAACAGACAGAAATTGGAAGCATTTCCCATGAAAACTATAACAAGACAAGGTGACCCGCTTTCACCCCTCCTATTCAGCATAGTGTTGGAAGTCCTAGATAGAGCAATCAGACAAGAGAAGCAAATCAGGAGTATTCAAATAGGAAAAGAGGAAGTGAACCTATCCCTCTTTGCTGATGATATGATTCTATACCTTGAAAATCCAAGAGAACCTGTCAAAAACCTTCTTGCACTGATAAAGGACTTTGGCAAAATCTCAGGGTACAAAATCAATGTGCAAAGGATAGTTGCATTCTTATACACCAACAACAAACAGGTAGATAATCAATTAAAAAGCACAATCCCACTCATAACAGCAGCAACAACAACAACAGCAACAAAATGACATACCTTGACATCTTCCTAGTCAGAGAGGTGAAAGACTTTTACAACAAAAACCACCAAACACTGTTCAAATAAATCAAAGATAACACAAACAACTAGAAAAATATTCCATGCTCATGAGTTGGAAGAATCAACATTGTTAAGATGTCCATCCTACCAAGGCAATCTTCAGATTTAATGCAATACCCATTAAGTTACCAACATCATTCTTCTCAGACCTGGAAATGACAATACAGAAATTCATATGGAAACATAAATGACCACAAATGTCCAAAACAATTCTTAGCAAAAGAAATAAAGCAGGAGGTATCACATTTCCAGACTTTAAACTTTATTATAAGGTTACAATAATCAAAAGAGCCTGGTATTGGTACAAGAACAGGCATATAGACCAATGGAACAGGATAGAGATTCTGGAAGCAAATCCTCAATTTCTCAACCAACTCATCTTCAAGAAAGCCTCCTCTAAAAATCACGGGCAGAGGAGAACTTATTCAGTGAATGGTGCTGGGAAAACTGACCACATGCGGAAGATTAAAACAAGACCCTTACCTATCCCCAAACACAAAAATCAACTCTAAATGGATCAAAGACCTAAAAGTAAAACGTCAAACTATAAGAACCTTAGAAAATACAGGAGACAACCTTATGGAAATTGAAACTGGCAACCAATTCCTGATCAAACCCCAGATGCCCATGCCATAAGATCTAAGATTGACAAGTGGGGCCTCATCAAACTGAAAAGCCTCTGCAAAGCAAAAACAAAAAACAAACCCCCCCAAAACAAAAACAAAACATCAAGAGAGTGGAGAGACAGCCTACAGAATGGAAAAACATATTTGCCAACTGTGTATCTGACAAAGGCCTAACATCCAGGATCTACAAGGAACTCAAACATGCTAAAAGAAAACACAAGTAGCCCTATTAAAAAGTGGGCTAAAGATATGAATAGACACTTCTCAAAAGAAGTCATACGAACAGCCAACAGATACATGAAAAAATGCTCAGCCTCACTATAAATGCAACTTAAACCACACTGAGTTACCACCTAACTCCAGTCAGGATGACCACCATCAATAACTCAAAAAACAACAGATGCTAGAGAGGATGGGGAGTGGGGAAGGAACACTTCTACACTGTTGGCGTAGGTTTAAACTAGTACAACCTCTGTGGAAAACAGTGTGGCAATTCCTAAAAGATCTAACAATCAACCTTTAATACAACCCAACAATCCTTCTTCTGGGAATATATACAGAAGAATTCAAATCACTCTGTGAAAAAGATACTTGCACATACATGTTTACTGCAGCATTATTCACAATAGCAGAAACATGGAACCAACCATACTTCCCCTCAAAAGTAGATTGGATTTTTAAAAATGAGGTTCACATACACAATGAATATTATGCAGCCATATAGAAGCACAAAATTATGAATTTTGCAGCAACTTGGATGGATTTAGAGTCTATAATACTGAGTGATCTATCACAGAAACAAAGAGCTGAGTACCACATTCTCTCACTTATAAGTGGACCTTGAATAATTATCATAATATTATTTAAAAAGGGATTAGTATTAATGGGAAACTACCAGGGGAGAGAGGAGGGAGCACACTTCATCAATAAGGGTACCTGATCTCAAACCAGGCAAAGTGGGGACCACAGTGAGGCCCAAACTTTATCTGTACAATGACCCTTTGTATATACAATCCTGAATTGTACCCCACATCATTAAAATAAAAAAAGTGATTGCAAGTAATCATACTTTAAACTTGCATAGAAAATTTTCTAAAACTCATTTTTAATACCCAAATATTCTTTATTCACTATTCAAATTTCTTGTTCACTGACAATACCAATTCAATACTGACTTCTTGTTATTCTTCAGTTTGCTTGGAAACTAGGAATTTGTTCATATTTTCTTCCTCTGACACACTTGGTTTATTTTCTTATAGTCTTTTCACTGTATGCTCAACCTCCTTTCCTAATCCATATTTGATCAAGAATCTTAAAAATCAAAGCACATTCAAATTTCCATCCTTCCCTTACAGTAATTTCACAAGGTAATCCAAATTCAGATTTTAATGGAAAAAAATGTATTTTATATCATTTTGCATTTCATGAAATAAACTTTGAATATACTGTAGGGCAACAAAACTTTCATGACTATGAGCAGATAATTTATATTTGTTTTCTCAGCACATAGTTTTGAAGTTTCTGCTATATGACTCTAGTGCTCTGGAGAATGCAAAGATGTACAATCTGAAATTTGTGACTCCCCAAGGAACTTTTGAACTATTTGAGCATTGGTATGAAAGGTAAAATATACTGTAGGACATGATAACTATAATATACTATAAGAGTTGTTTAGTGTCACAAGAGAAAATAATTATAGTAAAAATAATAACAGTAGTAAATTCTTAAGTGCTTACAACATGCTGTAAAGTTCTGTGTTAAGTGTTTTATATACATTATCCCCTCTAGTCTTCACAAAGGCCTTTTCAGGTGAGTACTAGTATTATGATTATTTTTCAAATGAGAATACAGAGCTTGCTTAGAGCAATTTATTTACCTTGTCCAAAATCATATTGCTGGAGAGTCACAAGGCCAGACCTTCAGTGCTTTAAAATCTACAAACTGTAAATAAAGGTCTCATAAGGCTTAACAAGCTCAAAGAGATGGGACTGATTGAAGGGTCTGGGAAAGCATTATGTAGGAAATGGGCCAACCAGGTGAGTCTTAAAAGACAGGAAGGGTTTCAACAGAAAAAAGATGAAGATGGGAAAGTACATCACACGTGGAGAAAACACAGGTGCAAAGGATAAAAGCAGGGGGTATAATAGGCCCATCAAGCGCTTGAGCTGGCAGATGGTGACGATTGAAAGGAAATGGTAAGAAATAACTGTTGGTAGGATCCAGCATATAACATGATTTTATTTGGTAGGCAATAAATAGCCACTTCCAGCTGTAGAAGAAAAGGTGAAATAAAAAAGTTTGAGTTGATTTTAGGAAAATTAATCTAACAATAATGTGTAGAGGAGGAGAGACTGACTTTGCTTGACAAAATAGTCTTCCCGTATTAGAAAGTTAACATTCCTCTCTCTTAATCCTTCTTCCTTCCTTGTATTCTTCTCCTTTTGAGTCACATTATTACTCAGAGTTAAAACAGGAACCTGTGCAACACTGAAGAAGAGAAGGAATAAGATAAGGGCATTAAGAAGACGGGCCAGGCTCGGTGGCTTAGCCTGTAATCCCAGCACTTTGGGAGGCCTAGGTGAGTAGATTGCCTGAACCCATGGGTTCGATGCCAGCCTGGGCAATTTGATGAGACCTCGTTTCTACAATAAATAAAAAATTAACTGGGCATGGTAGCACATGCCTGTAGTTCCAGCTGCTTGGAAGGCTGAGGCAGAAGGATCGCCAGAGCCAAGGAGGTCGACACTGGGGTGGCCATGCGTGCCACTGCACTCCAGCCTGGGCAAGGGAGTGAAACTCCATCTCAAAAAAAAAAAAAGGAGAAGGGCCAAGAAGAAGAAATGCATTCATTTTTAACCTGCGTGACCAGGAAGATGATGGTGAGGTGAATGGATACAAGAGGACTTCTTACTTTCAGGGATTTTGTTATTCTTGTTTTTGTTTTGTTTTGTTTTGTTTTTATAGCAAAGAAGACAATAGAATCAAAAAGTCAAAATATAAAAGCAAAGACCATCTTAGAAAATTGAATTTACTCTATTGGTGGTAATGATACACCAAATAAATGCTCTCTACCCAAAATCTGTTAGACAATCACCTAGATGGTAAACATGGTCAATCGCCCCCACCATCCAATGCAATGACTGGCAAAAAATTGGTCTCCAAGAATATCTGTTAAAGAATGCCTCAATCACTTGAAAGTGTGTCTTAATCTAACATGCAAAACATTCAGAGACCTACTAATGCAGAATATTCAAGTTATTCTAGAATGGCAATCCTGCACATTTCTTGCTTTTCCTTCAAATACTTGCCCCATCTCTGTCCCCTCACTTTCAGCACACATCCCTACCAACAGCTTCACAAAAAACTTCCAGGTCATCAGAAAAGAACATTCTCAGATTGCTCACCCACAGATAAGTATGCAGCTACATCTATCCAGAGGCCGTTCTTTCTCAAAAACGCTCAAATTCTTAAATCTGGGAGTCACCATAAACCCCTCTCTGTCTTCCTCTCACCCATCCCATTCATCTGAGGATCAAATCACCTGGATTCTACTTCCTTGAAAGTTCTCATTTCCATCCCACCATCTTAACCCCCACCTCTGCTAAAATGTGGGCACTACATATCTCTGGTTTGGATTAGTGCAACAGCTTCATGATGACAACACAGCCTCCAGTTTGGTCCATCTCCAGACCATTATTAAAATGACTTTTCACAAAATCTCATCTCCTCCACCCCCCCACCCCTACCAGGCCTCTTTGTTCTTTCTTCCCCTCTCTTAATTTTTCTATTAGTGACACACCATTGTTTTTACTAGTCATCAAGGCACTACCTTCTGGATAAAGCTTTCATCATGACCCTTTGCTTTCACCAAACTACATCATTTATGCTCCCATTCCATCCATCACTTTATCAATAATATCATTTACTGAGATTCTACTAATGGCTAATAATCATCCCAGCCAATCTTTGTATATGTCTTTCACATGTTCCCTGCTTCCACATGTGCTGTTCTCTGCCCAGAAAGCCCTTCCTTGCTTTTATTTATTTGTTTATTTATTTATTTGTTTTTGCCCAACTCTCCTATTCGCCTCTCACTTGTATCAAACAAGGCCTCCTTCTTCAGAAAATCTTCCTTGAAACTGTTTCAGTCTAATTTAGATAAACCCTATAGCACCTGCATGGTCTTGCATTTAATTTCATCACAACATTTCAAAGCCAGAATGTGCAGTAGTTAAGGAAAAGGACTTGGGAGCCAGGCTGCCTCAGTTCAAATCCTGGTTCTACCTTTTACTACCTGTAAGGTCTTGGACAAGTTACTTAATCTCTCTAAGTCACAGTTTTCTCCTCTGTAAAATGGGCCTAATAATAGTGCAGGAGTAAAATCCCCAGCAGAATTTGCATGGGAGAGTACTCAGTAGTCAAATATTTCTGGAGCAAAAATATGGCTTTTCAAACCAAATAAGATCAATAAAGATGAGAAATAGCCTCATATCAGATCATTTTGTTGCCAAATAAAATTTTTTTTTAAATTTCAACTGCCTCTATCCTTCACCTAGAGTCACTCAGTTATTGTATTTGAATGTTTTAAAATCATGTCCATAAAGAGCCCCTTTGAAATAAAAAGTAAGAGGACAAAACAAAATAAAACAAAAATAAACATGTGATTTTCACAGCTGTCTGGACTCTTTGGAGTTCAGAACTGCAGATAAGTGAGTGACTGTGGGCCTGCATGTTCTTCATAGGGTTTTAGGATTAAATGTGGTCATGTATGGAAAGCACTGAGAAGATCCTGGCATGTGCAATCCTTCATGAATGGATACTAGATTAGTCTTGATCATGCTGTAAGGGATTGTTCACTCTCTTACCTGTCCCTCCATAATCCATATACTCCTTGAGACAGGAAATTCTTATTATAGATCTTTGAATTCTCAGATCTTGCCATAACTCCTGACACATTTTAGGCACTCGATAAATGTGGATGAATAAATTATGGTCACACTCCAATATGTACAAACTCAATGTTTTTCAATTTCTCAGAGTATTTTACATCTAGAGTTCATTGCACTGTCCCAATATCCATGGAGCATGCCTGAGATTTAACATTTAGAACAGTATATATGTCTTGCTTAAGAGATCATGATGCTTAACTTCATCAAGGCAAAAGTTCAATATTGTAATATTGTTGCTCCTATGTTTTCATGTCAGTGCTGTCTCTAAATGTGGCAAGAGACATGTTTTTTCATCTATTGACATTTATTTGAAAGAAAGAAAAGGCTTTCACTAAGCTAGTGAAAATATCTGCTAGAGAAAAATATCACCCTCATTTAGCCTCATATGATCTATTCTTTTTTTTAATAAGCTCTAGGGCCTATTCTACTTTAATATCTACAAATAAATAAGATTAGAGAGTCTATTCAACAAACTACATGGAAAAAATATATCTCAAAACAAAATGAAATATAAAAAGGGAACTTATGAAATATAAAGTCATCTAAGGAAAACAACCGTCACACTCCAACCTAGACAGTCTTTCCAATGCATTTTAAGATCTTAGAAGAAATGATTTCTACACTTAGGTCAGATACTGCATTCTGACTTTTAATCTTCCAACCTATTGAAAATAAAATAATTCTTCACATTTAAATGGATGCAACTATGGGGCAAAAGAGATCCATCAGTGTTTTCACTCAGGGGCTTAATTTTAAAATAAGTTTCATTATAAAATTCATCTTTCTTAGGGCATGTTATTCGAGTCTTTCCCACAGTAAAATACAAAATATATGACTATTTTCTATTCCAAAGGATTACATATATTATTGATAAAACACAAAAATGCATATAAAAGTATCTTTTACATCAATGTAATGCTTTGTTTCAGAATATTTCATTATCTCTGACTTCTAAGAGCTAATATATTTTAATATCCTTTAATATTTCTATTTGCAATAATGTGTTTATTATGTTACAAATATGTGTTAAGTTCTCCCTGGTTAAGTTAGGATTGTGATTGTTACAATATGAATAAGTCAGATTCCCTGTCCTCAAAATATTTATAGATGTTATTGCCTCATAAAATAATTTACATAAGGGGGATTGTGTATGAATGTATGATATATATGTGTGTGTATATAAATCATATGGTCTAGACATTTATGTGTGGATAGATAGATAAATAGATAGATAGGTAGATAGATAGATAGATAGATAGTAGATAGATAGATAGATAAACGTTAAGTAGCAAGTTGATGGTTAATTTGTACCTATGTTTTGTTCTGTTCTTGAGTGGCAGAAATCAATTTAGGAACATAGCACTTTTTTCTGTTATTTCAAAAGTCACCTTTTCTAAAATATAAAAAGGATGTTCTCTTTTGATAATATGGTTAGAGTGCCTCTTCTTTTTATACTATATATTTTTTCAAGAACTTGAAATGGATTTTATTCTAAACCTCATTCTGAGTCATTCACTTTTACTTGATGAGTTTCCTTCAACTGCAGTAATTTTTTCTCACTGCTCCTCACAGAGGGGAGCTCTCTCCCTCAGAAAGTGCTAAAAGTTTTCAGAGGAGTTTAAGAAATACTCTAAAGTGCCAACTCATATCCCCTTTCCCTGAATAGTGTACACCTCAGCAAGCTAACTCTTCCCTTCTTATGCCTATCATTTTTCCTTAAGCCCTAGGCCTCTGGGATCCTAATCAGACTATTGCTTGGACATGAATAAAAATTTGACCCTAAAAAAAAATTGACCCTAAGAACAGAAGATGTGTAGCTTACAGAGCAGTTGAATAACAACAAATGGGGATGGAGTCTGATGCAGACTCTCTTCACTTTCCTTTTTGCTTTCACCCTTTGCCTTTTTCTTTTTTTTTTCCTTAGGCTGGAGTGCAGTGGCATGATCACAATTATCATGGCTCACTACAGCCTCCACCTCCTGGGCACAGGTCTCCACCTCCTGAGTAGCTGTAACTACAGGCTCATGCTACCATACTGGGATAATAATAATAACTATTATTAACCATTAATGCTTATGTTAATAATATTAATATTTATTATTATTATTATTATTTGGTAGAGATGAAGTCTCACTATGTTGTGCTGGCTGGTCTCGAGCTCATTGGTGCATGCAATCCCTTAGCCTCAGTTTCCCAAAGTGCGGGGATGACAGGCTTGAGCCACTGCTCCTGACCTCCTTAGTCACCATGCCCGGTCACACCCCTTGTCTTCTTAAATCTCTACTTCTTGCCCCTGCTTCCCAGGTGAAAGCTTCACTTACACGCCTCTGCAATTTACTCATTCCACTTTCTTATATTCCTCCACAAAATTAAAAACTTTAGCAAAATGTAACTTGTAATCTTCTCCCTGACTGCAAGTGTATATTTTAATTACAATCAGCAATGTTCTGCTCTGGGGAAAACACTTGCGCTTTGTATTCATGGCTCTTATTTTACCCTCCTCTAATTACACCCAACACAGCCCCTCATCATTCCCTTCTTTCTTCCCTCTCTTTTCTCTGGGGACCAAATCTAGCACAACTGGCAAATAGATATATTTAAAGGTGCCCTATTGTAGTGTTATTTAAATACATTCCCTGTATCTTCCCACAAATGATAAAATCCATTCACTCACTCAGAACGTCCTTTTAAGGTAAAGTGGGACAAAAGGAGGAAGGCAGAAAGACAAAATGAAAAACATTTGCCAGTTTAATGAGGTCCCACTTGTCTATCTTATCTCTTATGGCCTGTGGGTTTGGGGTTTTGTTCAGGAATTGAATGCCAGTTCTAATTTCCATAAGGGTATGTCCTGCATTTTCTAAGGTTCTTATGGCTTGAGGTTTTACATTTAGGTCTCTAATCCATTTAGAGTTAATTTTTGTGTATGTGGATAGATAGGGGTCTTGTTTGAGTCTTCTGCATGTGGTCAGCCAGTTTTCTCAGCACCACTTACTGAATAGGTTCTCCTTTCCCCAGTGGTAGGTGGTGGAGGGTTTGTCGAAGATGAGTTGGTTGAGAAATTGAGGTTTTGCTTCTGGAATCTCAATTCTGGTCCATTGGTCTATATGCCTGCTCCTGTACCAATACCAAGCTGTTTTGATTATTGTAGCTTACTGGGAATATACTCTGAAGAACTCAAATCACTCTATGAAAAAGATACCTGCATACATATGTTTATCATAGCATTGTTCACAATAGCAAGAACCTGGAATCAACCATGCTGTCCATCATAAGTGGTCTGGATTTTAAAAATGTGATACATATACACGGTGGAATACTATGCAGCCATAAAAAAGAATAAAATCATGAATTTTGTAGCCTGGATGGAACTAGAGTCTATAATACTGAGTGACCTCTCACAGAAACAAATATCTGAGTATCACATGTTCTCACTCATATAGTGGACCTTGAACATCCATCGTAATACTATAAGAAAGGAACTGACAGTGGTGGGAAACTATGGGGGGGAGGTGAAGGGAGGTGGGATTAACAGTAGTAATATCTGTCTGGGACGGGGAAACACCCCTTATCAACAAGCCTGAATGAAGCATATTTGTATACCTAACCCTTAACTGTACCCCATAATATAAAAATAAAAAATATTGATATATCAAAAAAATTTTTTAAATAAAAAATAAAATAAAATAAAGAAAAAAAGGGAAAAAAAAGAAAACCATTTGCAGTTACCAAACAGCTGGCTTAAGTCACCTCCTGACCCTCTTATGACAGATTGATCAAGTTGACCATGACTCACTAATGTTCCTGCTTCTGTCTTCTAACCTGACCTCTGCATTCTCCATCCCACATCCTCAAGACAAAATGATAAATGAAATTGAAATGATTATGTCAAAAATGAGACATGACCGTTATTAAAAGTACCAGGGCAGGGAAAACCAGAATGTTGGGATCATAACATGAAACTTTCGAGAAACAGCATCCTCTAAGACAGAAAATGAAAACTATTCAGCTACATATATTTCTGAACAAGTGAATGGTAGGGAAAGTACACTACTGGTGTGAATTATAGATTTACTGTGGGAACAGGAAGGTTCTCTTTCTTTAAATCCCCACTCTCTGCCACTACCCCATGCTCTTGCCTAAGCTGTTTCCTCCACCTGCTGTGCTTTCTTGGATCATAATATTGAACTCTCTAAATAGTGGTTGTCTGTTTACATACCAGTCTCTGCTTTTAGGTTATGAGGTTCTTGATTAAAAGGAAGATGTGTTTTGTTTTTATACTTCCATTAACATAACGAAGAGTGATTAAAGGGGAGTCAGCCCCTCTATAATGGCATCAATCAACTCTCCAGTCAGCCCTACACATCTAAATAAAATCATGTGTATGCTTGATATGCAAATGCAGCTTCCAGAGGAGGTCCCTAGCTCCCCACATCAAGCATGTTGTCACTGCCAAACCTTCTGCAGGTGCCCCTGCTGTCTCCTGTATTTGGCAATCTCTGACTGGAATTTAGTACTCCATCTGTGTTTGTTGATTGAATGTTTTAATGCATGAAAAAAATGAACTAGTTTGGTATGATACATCAATAGGAGAAAAGAAAAATCCTTTTGGGATGTTATGGTCTGAATACCGAATACTTTTCTGAATACAACAGAAGACTTTTCTTCAGGTCTAATTAGATTTATACTCATAGATGTTCCTCTCTCTGCTTCCACGCAATTATTCTGGAGAAAAAAAATCTAGAAAAGTATTGATTGTCCTGTGGTTAATCACACCTAATTATCATATCCAACATCTTTCCTGTATTGGGTTGAAACTCTTCAGCTAATCTGCACAAATGAAGTTAGTGTTTTTACTTCCTTTGTGAATATTTCTGACAATTCTATATTATGTGAGATAAAATGAAAATCAAAAGGTAATCGAAAAAAACCGAAAGTTATCAGAAGAACCTCAATTGTAATCATTAGTTTTCTGTAACATCTCTACAATTTTCCTCCATAAGTTTAAAACATGATTTTTTTAAAGTGACCACATATTCTGTTTACTTGCAAACATACCCACCTGTAGCCTTCTTATTTCACACAGAAGTCAGAATGATCATCTTAAAACATTAAGACAGATCATGACATCCTCTGCTTTCAACTCTTCCCTGACTTCTTTTCACATTCGCAATAACATCTGAAGTCTTTGCCATGGCTACCGTGTGCCCTAGAGTGTAGTCATCTTCTACCTCTCTCCTTCTCCAAGTCACACGTAGCCTCTCTGTGTTCCTTGAACAAAGTATTTTGCTGTCCACTCCTCTTAAGATGCTATTAATTCATACTCACTTCTTCACTTATTTCAAGACTCTGCTCAAAGGACCCCTCCTCAGAGATGCTCTGTCTCAAGCCCTTTCTTTACCTGGATTTCTTTCTTCACAGCACTTGTTCCAATCAAACACTATATAAAGGTATTTGCTTATATATTTATGGTCTGCCTTCCTCATTAGAATAAAAGCTCCATGAGGACAGAGACCCCAATTTATTCACTGACTCATCTACAGACCCTAAGAGAGAATTTGCTCACAGTAGAAACACAAAGAATTTCAAAAGAGAAATTGGACCCTAGAAGTTGCATCATCCACCAATTTTTTTAACTGACTACATGAAGAAATTGAGGCACACAATGATTAAATGACTTGTCCAAGGTCACCGTGAATAAGTGGTAGAATTGGATCTTAGTTATCTTTACTTCCAGCCCAACAGACTGTAAAGAAACAAAAATGAAGCGAACAGATACCCAACCTGAAACTTCAATTTACCAGAAATTTACACTTTTTGTTTTCTAGAAAAGTCTGTCTATAAAAACTATAATAGTTTTTAATCTTGTTTTATTTTTGTTTCCCTTTCATTCACCAAGAGAGAAACCTAGTGCGATTTTGCAAATCCCAGAACGTGAAAGCTAACAGGGTGTGACAGCTGGTATGTCCCATGCTCATCACATTCAGTGGTCTGTAACAGGGTAAATGACACAATTACCTGCTGTAATTACTGCTGCTGACAATATAGTCTCCCTGGTGAATGCTTTATCAAATTCAGAACTGCTTTTCTTGTCAATCCCATCAAAATCCTGTCTACATATTTTGGGCCATATTTTGCCAAATAAACATTTAAAAAGTAGAGCCCAAATCTAAATGGACACTTATTACTTACTGGAATTCAAGTATTATGTGTGCATTCTGCTTTAATCTAATTTTTTTGCATTGAAATGAAAATCTTTCTAACAAAGTTTTGCTTTAAGTCAAGAATCTGTTCTCACTGGTTACAAAGATGCACAGAAAACTTCATAGAAAAAGCAGATGCACTAGAAAAAAATCTGGAGAACTGCATAAATAAAGCATCTGCCAAAATCCCTGGTCTAAAGTGGTCTGCTCTACACCAAACTTATTACTTATTTCATTTCAACTATAAAGACACTTGAGAATACACACAGACACAAACAATTGTAATAGTTGACTGCTCTGAGTTTGGCTGCCAGCCAAAATTCTTCACAAGTTATAGGTAAGCTGTCAGAATAAAAAATAAAAATTCACAGGGACATACTTGCCTGTAGATATAACTTGTTTCTCTTTCTTAAAAAAAAAAGTAAAATAACTAAATTCCTACTCTAAGACTGGGATTGGAGTAGATAGCTTAAACATAGTCTTAAAAAGCAGTCCACTTATGAAAAACTAGTAC
The DNA here is from genome assembly GCA_027257055.1 of Cephalopachus bancanus. NCBI lineage: Eukaryota > Metazoa > Chordata > Mammalia > Primates > Tarsiidae > Cephalopachus > Cephalopachus bancanus. Next base: position 7,655,313 of record JAPVLO010000076.1, read on the forward strand.
AAGCTCTTTTGCAAGTGCATTCAAGGAACACACTTTCTTATCCTCTGTAGATAACACCAATATGTTAACAGAAGTATATTCGTAACTAGATGATTTTGATTTTGCAAATAAGTGGTTCCTGCTTTAATGATGCAATGTATTCCTGGAATCCATACCAGAAGGCTGATTATCATTAAATGGAACTAATCATGTCCTTATTGGGTTCACATGTTCTAACATAGTTTGGCATCATAAGCAAAAGCCATTGAATAAATGAGTGAGGAGGTCACAAGTAAAGGACTTGTACTTTATAATCAGTGCTGAATGTGCACAGCAGTGAAAAACAGAAATGAGAAGAGAGGGCTAATATGTAATTCAAATACACCATCACTTGATACAGAGATCCTCACTCCACTGTGACACAAAATAATTGAATCTACCTTTTTATTTAATATTATTTGTAATAAAAGTAGGGCAAATAAGTTCCAGCCAAATATCAAGATGGAAGTGTTTTATGAATATCAAGGACAGTAAAGATTCAGGTACAGCTCTCCATAAATTTCTTACATTTTAATGTACCAAGAGGAGAAATTTTTATTTTATAATAGAACATGCAAGGTTAATTAATGATGCAATAGGTACTGTAATCTCACTTTTGGAAGAGAAATCAATGGCAAATAAGTAAATCCTCTCTGAATTTCATAGACTTTGCAGTTTTTTATTGGTTGCTTAGGAATTGCAGCATGCTCATCCTCATGATAGAGAGAGGTAAGCTTAGCTACCGCATTGTCACACAATCCTAGTCAAAATGTGGTCTCAAGCAAGCTGAGATCAAAGTGATTCAATCTGTTCATCCAGTCTCCAACTGGCTTCTACAGAACTTTCACAGCTTTGAGACCTGCCCTTTGTTATCAATCAGCATTTTGTCTGGGAATCTGTGGCCCTGCTCTTTCTCTACTCTATAATGTTCCTCCCGGGCTCTTCATCCCCCAGGATCCCAGTGAGGTCTACTCTGAATACAAGATCTAAGTAGGTCCCGATGCCCGGTCTCTATAGCCTTCCTTCATAGCACCAGTTTAGCATTTGATAATATTCATACACTCGCTTGGTTACTAATCTTCTACCTGCCCACTCACCCTCAGAGGGTAAAGTCAATGAGAGCATGAACTATGTGACCAGCACTGGGCCCCAGACCAGAAAAGGTGCTCAATAAGTATGAATTTGATGAATGTGTCTTTCAGACTAAAGAGCTTTTTCCCCTGTGTATGCCTTTGTCCACACTTCATAACTCTAAATTTGTAATTCTATAGGCCTGGAGACTAGTGAATATGCAGTTGAAGGATACGAATAATGTAAGCTTCTCTGTTCAGTGTAGAATAACAGTATAATATCAGGTTTTTATATGAATGCAATTACATTTCAAGAGAGATGATATTATATAAAGTGTATCTAAATTTGGACACAAAGGAGTCCAATAATATAATTTCATTCTACTTATTAATTTTGACTATGACTGAGAATTATTTCAATATAAATGGCCTAAATATTCACTTTCAAACTGAAGGATGAAAGGATGTAATTTCAGTTCCAGCATTTTAACAGAGTCCACTACAAAGGCAAAATATCAGGTTAGCAGAGTTTAAAGTTATTATCAAAAAAACATTTGAAAATAATCTCAGAATTAAAACAAATTAAAGTTTATTAAAAATATTTTTCCTATTAATAGGATTTTCTATCCAATAGAATTATCTAAAACTAAATTGATTTTAAGGGATTAAAACATGACAACTCAGTTAAAGAAATAGTGTGTTTAGAAGCAGGATGCAGAATTGTGTTGCCCCTGTAGTAATAAATCAGCAGCAAAGCACCACAGAGCTGTCAGAGGTAACCTTGTTTGGAAATGTTCAGGATGTCAACTTTACAGTCATATCTATTAACACAAGGTCTTCATGGATGGACTCCACATTTCAGAGATAGATTGGGCACATATGATGTAATAATGCATTACTAACTCTGTGGTATTTCTGGGTCAAAAGGTAATGTTCCTCATTCATATTTATGAATATCATGGTAATTGAACCAAAATGCAGAATAGAATTTTTTTTTTTTTTTTTGAGTTGGAGTCTCACTCTGTCACCCAGACTGGAGTGCAGTGGCCGCTTCCGGCCATCGCAGCCTCGACCTGCTGGGCTCTGGCGATCCTTCCGCCCTCAACCTTCCAAGTAGCTGGAACTACAGGTGCGCGCTACCACGCCCAGCTAATTTTTGATTTATTGTAGAGATGAGGTCTCGCCAAGTTGCCCAGGCGGGTCTACAAATCACTTTCCCCAGACCTCACCACCAACCATAGAAACTGCCTTGCATTGTGATATATATTTGGCAACACTGTCATAAATTTTCAACTATATTATAATTATTTTTTTACCTAGAACTGTAAGCTTATGAAGGGTTTTAGAATATCACCTTGCTCTAGAAATTTCTTTTCTAATATGCCTTCGTCCTTCTGAAGATTCCCATAAATAGCATAGACTCAACTATGAAAGGGTACATTTTAAAGAAACAGTCCTGTTAGTTACAGATTATAATGAACAGTGAAACACTATTGCTTTATCCTATGTTAATAATAGCCCTATTAATCATGTTGAGTTGTTTCATTATCCATACAGAAGCAATACCTCTATGATATTTTGCATATTTAACATTCTACCACTTTGGGGATATACCATTTGTATTTTATAATCAAATAGAGCTGATATGAGCAGGAAACTGTTGCATCTTTGGGCTGGTATTTATATTCCAGCTTATGTTTAGATAGTTGTTGAAGATTTACAATGTGCTAAGTCTTGTAACATATGATTTGCTTTGTTATTTGATTTAATTTTTCACAACAACCCTCTGAAATAAGTATCATGATTCCCATTGTATAGACAGGACAAATGAGGCATGAAGAGGATAAACAAACATCTTCATAGAATTGCAAGTGAGAGAGCTAGAATTCAAAGTCAAAATTCTTGATTTCAAAGTCTGAATTCTTAAATATTTAAATAAGTTACGAAGCTCTAATTAAACTAATAGACCTCCATCATTTGAAATCTTGTATCTTATAAAAATAAAATATGTTATCCCATAACTACTCTACAGATCAACCCCAGTCACATGGCCACACTATGGATTTGCTTACCACTTCATATTCAATATACCACACAGTTGGAGCTTTAAATAGGTTTCACTCTGGGAATCATCCATCAAGAAGTCAAGAGTCATGTCTGTTATAATGAAATCACTTTAAGAAGGATGAGGATTAACTAACACATATCAATACAACAATCATAATAATGAAAACATTCATTAGTAATGATAACTGGGGGGAGTATGAGCTAATAAAAAAGGAGATAATCATTACTTTGAGTGCAGTTATATGGAACAAAGATTAGACGTATTTTCCTGTGCTCCAAGGTGTAAAATAAAGATGACTCAATCACTGACCCAAGAATACAGCATTTATTCCATGTCAACCTCATTTGTGTTGTCCTCTTTGCCTAAAATCTTCTTCCTTCATCCAATTTATCCAAATTCTATCCCTCCCAGAACATGCAATTCAATTCCACTACTTTCAATAAAATGTTTCTGATTGAGACAATTTCCATTGAATTTCCCATCTTCATAAATCCTGGGTTTATTACAATGGCTTGTTTTGATTGCTCTTATTTGTTATAAAAGCTATCCAACAGATTGAGTTCTGTGAAAATATGGTCCATATCTTTTTCTCCTTCTATAAAAAAATGAAGGTGATATGTGGAAATAATGCTGCATTACCCCCCTTATTTTTTTTTGAGATCAAATGAATAAAATTGAAAACTTAAATAAATGAAAATAGATATCTATAAAAGTTATTTCGGATAAGTAAATTAGTAAAGTAGCAAAAGCAAAAATCCCCCATGTTATCCAAGTACTCCATGACTTAGGGAGAAATCACAATGGAAGTTATAAAATATTTAGAAATAAATGATATCAAGAACACTAGATATTACATTTGTGGGGTGTAGCTTAAGAAAAAGATAGAAATTTACACGTTTAAATGCATTCATTGAAAAAAATGGCTCTCAAAACAAGCAGACCTGGACACAAGTATTTATTAGTACTGTGATTTTAAGCTATTGAAAATTTCAATGCTTCACATTCCTTACTTATGCAATGGGGATAAAAATGCCAACCTTATGGTGGTCTTTTGAAGATTAAATTAAATAATGTGAAAAGTAGAACCATGTCTGACACACTCAAAGCACTCTTTTGAAATATTATCACTACCCCCCTTCAAAAGTCAAAAGAACAGAGATGAAATATTGACCAACATTTAATTGATGGTATTAACATATTTAAAGAAAGTCTGCTTGAAGCCTATAAAGGAAAACTTAAGGAAGCAGAATTTGGTTTATTCTTTTTTCATTTTGTGGGCACAGGGTACACTGACCAAATACACCTGTATCCCAGTCTCCTTGGAATCATCTCATTAATTCCTTTTGCCCTAATTATAATTCAGTTATCCCTATAGTTTTCTTCCACAGGACAGTGCTGTAGCTAGGCCACAGAGAGCATTAGAGTCTTCTTGACTACACCAGTGGATAGGACTACCAGTGAAAACTGCAGATAGAAAAAAATCAAAATAGAAAGACTAGAAATAGGAAGAAACATGGGTCCATAGAAGAGTCAGAGAAAACACACACACACACACACACACACACACACACACACACACACACACACACTCATGCACACACGTATACTGTGTAGCTCAGCAAAAGAAAAGTCAGAATAGTCAGGTTAGTAGGAGTCAAGAAGAAAAGAGGTTTGATTAAGAGGCAAGGACAACTGTATAAAATGTCAGACTCCATGTCAGAAGATTCAGAAGAACAGAGAAAGAAGCCAGTTTCCAAGAGATGAATAAGTGGTGAAGAAGTGTTGGAGAAGCACAGAGTATCAAACCATGTTTGTCACCTAATTATTTTGTGAAAAGGTAGGATGGTAGCTAGAGTGGGGTCCTCTTCATTCGACAAAATGTCAAATCCAAGCCGGGCTCGGTGGCTCAGCCTGTAATCCCAGCACTTTGGGAGGCTGAGGTGAGTGGATTGCCTGAGACCGCGGGTTCGAGACCCGCCTGGCCAACTTGGCAGGACCGCATCTCTATAATAAATCAGAAAATCAGCCGGGCATGGTAGCACATGCCTGTAATTCCGGCTACTTGGAAGGCTGAGGCGGAAGGATCGCCGGAGCCCAGCAGGTCGAGGTTGCGGTGGCCGGGAGCGGCCACTGCACTCCAGTCTGGGTGACAGAGTGAGACTCCAACTCAAAAAAAAAAAAAAAAACGTCAAATCCACGGAACCTCTTCTGCCCAGTGTGATTCAGAGTAGTGTGACAGGAAGGGGGAAATAACAAATGGCAATACACACATATCTTAAAATATACAAACATGCATTTGTCAGTAAATAATGGAGGGCCAAGTCTTTTGCTTTGAGTTCAAAGTCATGCTTTTATAAATCACTCTGAGATGATGTATTCCATAGTGGTTCCAACTTTAATTTATTTTAAATGCAGTGAGAAACTAAAGACACTTGCTGAACATTCTGAATAAAGAATAGATTTCTTTGAATTTTTTCAATATTTTAGTTTTCTTAGCTGCACCTAATTTGATAACACATTTTCAAATACTTGACCAAATCAGTTTTTCCTATATATTCTACTTATTTTTTGGTGAAATAATGCTTTTTAGGAAATATCAGTTAAGTCATTATTGGTTAAAAGAGCATCTACTGAATAGGGGAATTTGCCACCTCTCTTCCTATACTATAACCATTCCTGTTAAATTCTTTACCCTCGAAGAGAATATATCCAGGCATAATAAAAGGTTGTCAGCTGAAAAGCTCTGCCTTAAAATAAAATTCGAATTGACCATACTTTTTTTTACATATAACTGACACTGGTCCAATTCCTTCTTTTATTATATAACTTACAGAGTTACTTTCAGAAAATGCATGTGAAATACTCTAAAAACTGTAAAGCACATTACAAAAGCAATGAAAATATAATTTGACAGAAGAAATGTTTATTACACCTGTCATTCATTTTTTAACCCTTCTATTCATCCAATAACTATGTGTTGACCACATACTCTATACCAGGCATTATGCCACACATTGGTTATACAATGGCGAAAACATGGGTGTGTTTTATGCACCTGTGGGGCTCAAAATAATAAGGAAAACAGGAATTAAACAAGTTGTTATACAAGTCACAGTAAGTGTTAGAAAAGAAAATGTTTGGGATATTTTGTGAGAGAATAACAGAGAACAATATTAAATTTGGTGGTCCTAGATGATCTACAACATGAGTTTAGATGATCTAAAACATGAGTTTAGATTAACATGAGTTGCAATTAGTACAGCAAAAAATAGGAGAAAGAACTTGCAGGCAGAGGTAATAGGTTTGCAAAGATCTAAATGCAAGAAAGAGCCTCATGTGCCTGAGAACTGAAGAAAATATGTGTGTCATGAGTGAAGTGAGGCAGAGGGATCAGAACTTGGACAAAACGATGCCAAACAAGTCTTAAAATTTCCCAAAAAATGTAGATGTAAAATTGAAATACAAGGTAATGAGAAAAAAGTATGTAGAAAATGAAATGCATCCTCCTGAGACCAACCTCCTCTCTCTATGACACTAGTCTTGTCTGGCCGATTTTCAAAATTACTATGACAGCATTTTTCTTTAACCATCATTCCAACCTCTTTCATTGTGACCTTTAGGTTATAGGATGAACCAGGAATTTCAAAGACTCTTACCTCAAAAGCCCTTGCCAGATTCCCTATCATCTGTACTTCCCAGTCGCTCTTTCACTCTCACCCCTAAGAATTTGCTTCCTCTACAAATTTATGAAGCATCCTTTCCTATGCACACTCTTAATTTGCAAACTCTATGTACTTAACTCCTGAAATGTCTCCTCCTTCATGGAGTTTTTCTTAGCAACAACAAAAAACATAGGTGCTTTGCAGACTTTTTCAATTCTGGCCAGGGGCACAACTCCTTTGACTTCTTATATACTTAGTAATGACTCACTTGAATCTCCTATAATGCCATTACAGAATCCATTAACAAACATCATTATCTCATAGGTACCACTGAAGGCTAAATGACCTTTTGAGGATTCTAAGATGTACACAGATTATATAAAAGTCCTAAATATATTACCATTTTCTGTGATGATTAGTATCAGGACATTACCTGGCTAATGGCAGTAAAATGTGTAACATAGAATTTCAAGTGGGAAGAATTGATTAGGGAAAATGCACAGGCAAGCCCTATCATACAAAAATAAAGAGAAAGAGCTGAATCTTGTAGGGAGAGGAAGAAACTAATTAAGAAGAGAAATCAGCTGAGCTGTGGAATGTTTTACAAATGTCCCATATTTTTTAATTGTAGAGGATTAATAGCTCTCCTATGGGTAAATGTGACCTCTAGACTCTGGTTAAGTGTTTGTTGATAAAACATTGTGTAATGACTCATCCACACTATCTCACTTGCTTTACTCAAAAGGATCTCTGCCTTGAAGAAACTATGTACAGACAAGATGGAGGCTCACTCACCAGGTGGCCCTGGGAAACTGGCATGAGTTAGTTGTCTAAATCAGCACTGTTCAACAGAAATATAATGTGTCATATGTGCAATATAATATTTCTAATAGCTCCATTAAAATTTTTAATAAGATTAATTCTAAGAATATGTTTTATTCAACCCATATCTAAAATATTTTTTCAACACATAATCAATATTAAAATATTGAGATGTTTTAAATCCTTTTTCTTCATGCCCAATCTATAAAATCTTGTTATGTTTTATACTTAGACCACATCTTAATTTAGTTGAGTCACATTTCGAGTACTGAACAGCCACACGCAGCCAGTGACCATCCTAATGGAAAGAACAGATCTAGACAGCTTGTTCTTCATATTCTTCTCCTAGTCTCTATCACCCAAGACAAGGATTAGGTCTACCTAGAGGAGACAGTAGAAGGGAGGGTCCACAGATACAGATATGTTTGTAAATAATGACAAGAATGGATAAGCCACAAACACCCACAAATATTTGCCTAACATTCATGAACCCATGAAAAATAACCCCTTTATAGCTTTATCTCGAAGACCCCACCTCAGTCTACCCCCAACACAATCATATGTCATCTTCAACTAAACTGGGCTACTTGCTATTTCCTCCTAAGATCTCAAATTCTGTCATCTTTAATTTCCTTTCCTTACTAATCTTACTTGACATTTTACTCATTCTTCACTATAGCTGACTACTCAGCAGTTCAATCTAAAAATATGAGTCATGCTGACTCCTGCTTCTCCTCATTCTATACAACCCAGAAATCACAAATTTACTTTTTTCCATTTCCTGGGCTATCCCTCTAGTCCAGGTCACAACCATCTGTTGACTGGAAGGCCTCCTAACTGTCCTTTCAATTCCATGTTATCTATAATCAAATCACTCTCCACACAGTTCTTACAGAAACATTCTTAAAACATAAATTAGATCATTTCTTTACTTAAAATACTTCAATAGATTACATGTCCAGACTAAAACCCAAACTCTTCCATGATTTAGGACTCTGCAGGATTTGACTGTATCCTATGCCTTCATTTTCACTTCCTGCTACCTACCTCCGAGTACCCTATGCTACAAACCCGAGGCCTCTTTTTTTTTTTTTTTTTTTTTGAGTTGGAGTCTCACTCTGTCGCCCAGATGAGTGCAGTGGCCGCTCCCGGCCACCGCAGCCTCGACCTACTGGGCTCCGGCAATCCTTCCGCCTCAGCCTTCCAAGTAGCCGGAATTATAGGCATGCGCTACCACGCCCGGCTGTTTTTTTTTTTTTTTGATTTATTGTAGAGATGAGGTCTCGCTGCCCAGGCGGGTCTCAAACTCGTGGGCTCAGACAATCCACTCACCTCAGCCTCCCAAAAGCGCAGGATTACAGGCTGAGCCACCTAGCCCAGCTGGCCTCTTTTCAATCCCTCAAATATACCAACATTTCATCCCTTCTCAGGGCCTTAGTATATACTTAGCCATCATTATTTTTTCTCAAGTAGATATTTAGCTCCCAAACAAAAGTGTAAATTCTTTGCGAATAAGAACTTATTTGTATAGTTTATCACTTAAGTCTAATGTTCAGTAAATATCTGTTGATTGTCTCACAAATATGAAAGGTTTAAAAGTTGGCTTTAAGATTTTGAAACTATCATTATCATCATCACACTTTTACTTATTTATTTATTTATTTATTTATTTTTTAAGTTGGAGTCTCACTCTGTCGCCCAGACTGGAGTGCAGTGGCCGCTCCCGGCCACCGCAGCCTCGACCTGCTGGGCTCCGGCGATCCTTCTGCCTCAGCCTTCCAAGTAGCACACTTTTAAATTTATTGGACACTTACTATACACCAAGAACTATGGAAAACACTTTTAACTGAATCTCTTATTTAATCATCACAATAGCCTTACAAGGTAGATGCTATTATCCCAAATGTCATAATAATGATAAAACCAAGGCTAAAGAGGTAAACACTTTGCCTTTTGCCACTCAGTAACTAAATAAGAGGAGTTGGGATTTAAACACTGATCTGTGTGTCTCCACAAATAACTAATTATTTTGTCTCCCTGAATTTCCAAGAGCTTTATAAATTAAGTACTTAATTTTTCTCTAGCTCTGATAACCAACCATACCAACAACTTAAAAACTGTAAAATCAGTACACATGTGATCAGTTTCTATGTTCAACATTGCTTGGATATCTTATGCTGATATTGTATTGCTTCAGTTGCTATTTTGAGAATGTGGTTGCATAGCAACAAGCATTATTAGATTGAATGATCTTCCAGATTGTATTTTGTTTTTTATAGTACAGTTAACATATTATTCGTATAGAAATAGCCGAGGAACAAGGGGGCAAATTTGGTACAATCTGCAATAACACATAAACAATAAGATGAATGCTTTTCTGTTCAGGAATGTTTTTGTTTTAGTTTCCAAATACTTCTTTCAGTCATCAAATGTATTTGGAATCCAACATGGTTGGGGGAAACTAAAGATGTTAAAACTTTAGAAATGAACCAGTTAAGAGCAGTAGGGTTGGAGAGAACTGTGTTTACTTTATAAAGGAGAAAAAAAACTGTTCCACAGATAACAGATCCTGTCCGGAATTCTCACAGTTGCATTCTCTTGGAACCAGATGTACCTGAGAAGGAGCATATGGCCAGCTCCATGCAAAGCCATCACCACCAGTTAAAAAAAAAAAGCACACATCTGAAAAATAGTGGCTTTAATACTATCATCTTATAATTAAAATAAACCAGTAGCATTCTGCAAAGGGAAAAATGTGTAAGTACATAATACATATCCAAAACATGACCCAGGAACAATGCAAAGAGAATCTCAGTTCCTTTTCATCTAAATCATATTTTCTTTTCCCTCAGCTTATTGTTAAAACATTGTATTTTTATGAGTAAGTAATAAAACTAACTGTAAAATTCAATCAAATTTAATTTTTAATAAAAATAGATTTGGGCAAAATGAGGGATAATGAGATGTTTCAATTTTTGCAAGGCATCCAGTAATGCCCAGTGTCTGACACAAAGCAAATCTCACATCTTGAGAGGCAACCTAAACCTATGTGATCAAAATGCCCCTGCCAGTGCTGGTGTGTTTTCTCCTCTGTGAAATGGAGATAATATTATCTTCCTTGTCAAATTCACAGGTTTTTGTGAAGCTAGAAAAGATTGATCCATGAGGTCACTATTGCACTTTCCTACAACTCGGTGTATGACTCCCCAGGAATACGTGTAGACAGGCAGATTGTGCTGCTAGCTTATCATCTAGGGTTCATAGATGATTCTTGGCCTGATAAGCATTCTACACAAACTGCAAAAGGTGAAAGTATGTATAGACTGAGTGATGTATCACAGAAACAAAGAGCTGAGTATCATATGTTCTCACTCATAAGTAGCTCTTGAACAATTATCGTAATGCTGTAAGAAAAGAATTGGCAGTAGTGGGAAACTGCCGGGAGGAGGGGGAGGGGGAGGCGGGATTGGCAGTAGTGGGAATCTGCTGGATGAGGCAGGGGGGCACACCTCATCAACAAGGGTCCCTGCGTAATGAACATTTGTACAGGTACCTAACCTTGAAGTGTACCCCACATCTTTAACATAAAAAAATTAAAAGTTAAAAAAAGAAAGTACTTATAATTATAAGAAAAATACAGTCCAAATAGATAAAAGGGTCAAAAGACAGCAACAAGCAATTAACAAAAGAAAACAAAATGATAAAACAATGTTCAATACACATACGATAAAACAATCAATGTTCATGGATTTCACTTACATGAAGTACATAGAACAGTCAAATTCATAAACAAAGAGTTGAATGGTGATTGCCAGGAGTTGAGGAAAGGATTCATGAAAAGTTGCTGTTGAATAGGTATAGTTCCAAGAAGAATACATTCTAGAGACCTACCATACAACATTATGTCTATAGTTAATAATGTGTACTGAAAAAAATTGTGGAGAGGGAAGAGCTCATATCAAGTATTTTTACCACAATAAAGAAGACATTAAAAGCACCACACACAACACACACACACACAAACCTATAAAAGGAAAACAGAATTCAGAGTTTCTGTATTTATTGTACTATGTGTCTCTATTATATCTGTATCAGAAAGAAAAATGATATATACATTATATATAACATAATGATATATACATATATAATGTATATGTCACATATATATGAAAACATGTAGCAACATGAAAGCAGAAAATTAACCAATGTCAAGCTTTTCAAAATATGTTTGCTTTTCCCTGAATTTCAGTATGGTTTCTGTTGATAAATATTATCCAAATTCATTTTGCTGAATTGGTTCTATTATGTGCATAATGACAAACATATTTTCCAAAATGAACAACATAAAAACTTGTCTGTACTTAAAAAAAAAAAAAAAAAAAAACAAAACACTTAGAAGACCTCAACAGAGGTTAGAAACATGGGTAAGAGTTCTACTTGGAGAATAGCCACTATTTCACCAGGGAACTCCTAACCTAATCAGAGAGATGTTTGCTAGGACAAGACAAACTACAAAGAACATTTGGGTTAAAAGTATCTCAAACCTACATTTACTACTGTTACAAAAGAAGATTCAGTTATTGATAGACTATGAACACAAAGGCCAGCACAAGGAGATTAACAACCTCATTCTACTTCTCTGCTGAGACAATCTTGGAATAACACATTCAGGCCATTATGTGGCAGTAGAAGAAAAAAATACAGAAAAAATAGACTTGGTTTTGTAAAAAGCAATAAACATAAGTAAGGGGTTCACAGGACTGATAGAGAGAAGAGTTCATAATGTGGCACGAATTATAATTGAGCTGAATTTTGTTTAATAGATGTGACATAAATTCTTGGCAATGTAACTGAGAAAAAAGAGCCAAGCAACCACCTACTGGTATTTAAAAGGTGTATCCTAAACTTCTCAAATAGAATTAAGTCAAGTACTGCAACTGGATGTGACAACAGAGGGAAAGTCTTCATTTGATGCAAGTTCAGTTTTTGGATGAAGAACTATTTGACTGTCAATCTTCTGGAGGAACTAATAATCCCTGAAAACATCCTATATCAGACATGGTAAAGTATATGCATACACAACACTACACATTCCCTAATACATTTTTTATTCTTTAAAACGCTGATGTGATTTCATGCTCTTGATAGCTAACATTTGTTGACTGAATTAATGGACTCAAATGTCTGTTGATAATCATTTATCAAATATCTCCCCAGGAACCATTCTGGGCATCCAGACATGAGCAAAGCAGAAGCAACAGACATTATTCCTGCCTTTGTGGAACTTGCAGAAGCTGAGGAAAGATAAGAGAGAGGTTAAAAAAAAAGAGTTTGTGCCTGTTAGCTTCTAAGGAAACATAGTAGGTGAAATGTTTGAGACATTGGATGACGAAGAGGCTATTTAGATAGACCAGACGAGGAAAGTAATGTTTAAGTTAAAAAATAAAAGGATGGGCTGGGTTAAGTGGCTCAGCCTGTAATCCCAGCACTTTGGGAGGCCAAAGCTAATAGATTGACTGAACCTGCGGGTTCGAGACCAGCCCGGGAAACTTGGCGAGACTTCGTCTCTACAATAAAAAAAAAATTAGCTGACATGGTAGCACACACCTGTAGTTCTGGTTCCTTGGAAGGCTGAGGCAGAAGGATCACTGGAGGCCAGCAAGTTGACACTGGGGTAGCCGTGAGCTTGCCACCGCACTCCAGCCTAAGCGATGAAGTAAGACTCCGACTCAAATAAATAAATAAACAAACAAATAAATAAATAAATAAAATAAAGAATGGGCAAAGGCCAACTAAGCAAAAGGAGAGGGAGGAATAGTGTTCCGAGTAATGGGACAAACTACATCAAATTCTTGAAAAAGGAAGAGGATTGAGAGTTCTTCTAGAAAGTAACAGACCAATGAGACTAAATATGAGAAACAAACATTGAGTGGAATGAGACAAGGTAGGAGAGGCAGGGAGGGGGCACATCATGGGTTTGAAATGGAGACCATTAGATGGCAACAAGCAAAGTCATTGCATGGGGAATTTTTTGCTTCGAAATTATTGGTCTACCTGCTGTGTGGAGAACAAATGGAAGGTAGCATGAGCAAATGTGGAAAACCAGTGTGCTCGTGACAAAAATATGGTAACCTAGACTTGTATAATGTGAGGGAGACAGAGACAAAGGTCTGAATTTGAACTCTTTAGTTTGAAAACTATGCAAAGATCATATAGATACATTGGGGGTGGGAATGAGTGAGGAATCAAGGGTGACATCAGTGTCCATGATTTTAGTGAATGAATGTTGGATGAGGCAAAAGTGGATAAAATTGGGAGATAAATGTTTTCTTA